>CM055116.1:1091962574-1093343824 GCA_029206835.1 Rana muscosa
TTGCTTTTTTTCCTCCCTTTTTTGTTTTGTTTCAATACACACAAAGGGAATAAACATGTGTATAGCAAAACATGTGTTACTGCAATACTTTTCTGTGAGAAATACTTGACTTTCTGGAAAAATGTCTGGGGTGCCAACAATTTCGGCCATGAATGTATAAAAAAAAACAAGGTTGCGAAGGTCTTGAGAGAGCGCTTTGCTTTTACCCATCCCGAGATGTTTCTTGTGTGACACCTTTGTAATAAGACACCTTTTTATAGGCCATCAGTTGAGACTGAGCTTTCCATGCCTTTTTGCACCTCCCTTTCTTCATGTGTTAAATTGTTTTTCCCCTGTGTTATTCCATTTTATTACACATAACTTAATTTCTGAACTTATTTATTTTGGTTTCTTTGTATGTATGGATTGCATGGGTTGTTAATGACATGGTCAAAATTTCATGTCAATAGCGCCTTTAGAAATAAGTTTACCTACAAAAATTCTGTATTCAATATTTATTTTACCCGCTGTATGTAGTTCAGTATACAATTTCAACACGTCTTGGGTGTCCGTTTATGAAGCAGTGATCAGCGGGGATCCCAAGGATCGCCACTGATCACAGTCCATAAACAGTTTATGAAACAGAGATAATCGGGGGGAGAAGTGTTTGAACTTGTTCTCCCGCCGATGATCTCTGCACAGTGAGAAGTCTCATTGAATGACACAGTAACGGCCAGTTTATGAAGCTGTGATCTCAGCACTTCACTGGCTATCTGTGTCAGAATTCACACTCCCCGATTCAGAGGTGGTAAAGAGAGAATCCCGGGGGATCTGAGGGGGAAGGAGGAAGATTTTTAACTTCCTTCTGATATAATTAGAGGGACATTCCCAATCCGTGTGCATATGAGCTCAGTTAAAGTGGTTGTAAACCCACTTTGTAAACAAACACCTACAGGTAAGCCTAGATTAAGGCTTACCTGTAGGTGCATGAAATATCTCCTTAACCTACACGGTTAAGGAGATATTTGCATTTAAAAGCGGCAACGCTGACGTCACGCGCATGCACATGGGGTTAATCCCATTCACAAATTCGGCTAGGTCGCAGTATTCGACGACGTAGTCGAATTCGACGGGTAATGCGCGCATGCGCGGAGTCACGTCTTCGCCGCTCCGGCCAATCACAGCGCTGTGATTGGCTGGTGCGGCGATACCCGGAACTAACATTCCGGCTATCGCCGCAGCGATAGATGTGTCTAAATAGAGGGACGCGGACTGCTTCGGGGGCCCCGATCTAAGGTAAGTGGTACATAATGAGCCAATATGCTAGTCATACTAGCTCATTATGCCTTTCTCTTGCAGGTTGCCAAAAAAAATAAAAAAGGATTAGTGGGTTTACAACCACTTTAAAGGATCACTAAAGACAATTTTTTTTTTTTTTTTAAATAACAAACATGTTATACTTACCTCCACTGTGCAGCTCATTTTGCACCGAGTGGCCCCGAACCTGGTCTTCTGGGGTCTCTCGGCGGCTGTCTTGGCTCCCCCCGCAAGAACTCAACACCTTCATGCGAGCAGCTCGCGTGGTGTTGAGTTCTTGCGGGCGCGCTCCCATGATACAGCCGGAAGCCATAGCCGCTCACTGTATCACTCGGCCATGCCCCCCGGCGCGCCGCATCATTGGATGTGATGGACAGCAGCTCGAGCCAATGGCTGCGCTGCTTTCAATCCATCCACTGTAGCCAATCAACGGCCAGGCTGAGCGGCGAAGAGGATATCGGGGGCGAGCGCAGCACTTTCTAGGGCTCAGGTAAGTAAAACGGGGGGCCGGTATTGTAGGATGCATTAAGGTGAAAAAACGTGTACCTTTAGTGTCCCTTTAATCACTTGCCTACTGGGCACTTAAACTACCTTCCTGCCCAGGCCAATTTTCAGCTTTCAGCGCTGTCGCACTTTAAATGACAATTGTGCGGTCATGTAAAGCTATAACCAAATGAAAATTGTATAATTTTTTGAATTTTTTTCACACAAATAGAGCTTTCTTTTGGTATTTAATCG
The DNA here is from genome assembly GCA_029206835.1 of Rana muscosa. NCBI lineage: Eukaryota > Metazoa > Chordata > Amphibia > Anura > Ranidae > Rana > Rana muscosa. The sequence goes on from CM055116.1 coordinate 1,091,964,609, forward strand.
CTACTGGGGTTTTTATCTTTTGCTAAACAAATGAAAAAGACCGAAATTAAAAACAAAAAAAAAGAAACGTTTTCATAGTTTGCAAACAGGTAATTTTTCTCCTTTATTGATGTGCGCTGATGAGGCTGCACTGATGGGCACTAATAGGCAGCACTGGTGGGCACTGATAGGGTGCACTGGTCAGCACTGATAGACGGCACTGATAGGTGGCACTGGAGGGCATTGATAGGTGGCTCTGAGAGATGGCACTGTTAGGTGGCACTGGTGGGCACAGATGAGGCGGTGGTGCCTCTCTGTGTGAGGGACCGATGTCCCTCTGACAGTAGCCGTTATCTGGGTTTTTTTTCCTCCTCACGCTGTCAGCATGAGGAGAAAAACTAGCCGATTACCAGCTCTGTTTACATGATGTGATCCACTGTCATTGGCTGACAGCTGATCACACAGTAAGGGGTCAGGATCGGCCCCTTACTGCGATCTATGATCAGCTGAGCCTCCTTGACTCGCTGATCACAGAGTGCGCCATGCGCCCTGCAGACCGCTCGAGCATGGGAGGATGTACATGGACGCTCTCCTGGCAATTAAGGCCCACGCGGTACCCGTCTTTTGGCTGTAGCGTGGACGGGAAGTGATGGGGGGGGGGGGACAGTTTAAGTTCCTTAAAATATTAATAAGCTACATGAAAAAATGAATGATGCTAATGGAACATGCAGTTAATGTAACACACTGCATTGGGAGTCTTCTCAAACACAGGAATGTGTTCAATCTGCTAAATATGCCTTTAAGGGTCAATCCACCCAAAGCCAACATTACAGAAATAGGTGTATCATTCATCCACCGTCTTAATAATCATTATGCAGCACAGGATATATAACTGCCGCACTCTCCAAAATGTAAAATTAAATTAAAATCCAAATCGATTAGCATGGAATTGACAGCTTGGTGGGGCGGAGAACTCACCCCAGGTGTTCACAAGACATAAGAATTTAAAAGGTGATTCCACATCTATTAAACATATCATAAAATAAAGTATCACTGTATTAGTTCTCCACCAATATACACTGTGTGCACAATTATTAGGCAAGTGAGTATTTTGACCAAATCATAATTTTGATGCAGATTGTCCAACTCCAAGCTGTATAAACGTGCATGCGTATTGGATTTAAGCATATCAGGTGATGTGTATTTGTGTAATGAGGGAGGGTGTGACCTAAGGAGATCAATGCCCTATTTCAAGGTGTGCATAATTATTAGGCAGCTTCTTTTCCTCAGGCAAAATGGGCCAAAAAAGATTTAACTGACTCAAAAATTTTAAAAAGTCTTTCAGAGGGATGCAGCACTATTGAAATTGCTAAGACATTGGGCTGTGATCAGAGAACCATCAAACATTTTGTTGCAAATGGTCAACAGGTGTAGGTGGGGTACTGGTATGGGCTGGTATTATTAAACATGAGCTAGTTGGACCTTTTTGGGTTGAAGATGGACTCAAAATCGACTCCCAAACCTACTGCCAGTTTTTAGAAGACACTTTCTTAAAGCAGTGGTACAGGAAAAAGTCCGCATCTTTCAAGAAGACCAAGATATTTATGGAGGACAATGCTCCATCGAATGCATCAAAGTACTCAACTGCGTGGTTGGCCCCCTTCCTCACCTGACCTAAGCCCTATTGAGAACTTGTGGGCCCTTCTTAAAAGGGACATTTACGGTGAAGGAATCCAGTATACCTCTCTGAACAGTTCCTGGGAGGCTGTGGTTGCTGCTGCACAAAAAATTGAACGTCAACAGATCAAGAAACTGACAGACTCCATGAATTAGAAGGCTTATGACTGTTATTGAAAAAAGGGTGGCTATATTGGTCAATGATTTTATTTTATTTTTATTACAATATTTTTTTTTTTTTATTAAGCAGTTACAAAACAGGAGAATAACAAAACGGGAATAAAAAAGAGACAAAAAAAAAAAAACAAAAAAAAAAAAAAGGGGGGGGGGGGGGGAAGGAACAGGGGAACAAATAGCCAGGTTACATTCGGCCAACAATTGAACGTTCTGACAACATGGTATGTATCATTCCATCTAGAACCTGTCAGGAGGTATGAGGCATATGCATAATGTTATCCTAAGGATTATTAGGGTCCTCATGTAGGACCTGTTATGTGTGCAAGTGCCCAAACTAGTAGTTCCAGACTATACCAGCACTGGGGGGGGGGGGGGGTAGGGATGGTCCAGGGTTTCAGTAGACCCTGAGCATAAATTCAAGGTTAGCCGCGGACCCCTACTATGATAACGTTTCCGGCCTCATTAGTAACGTTCCAACACCATATATCGATAACCAAGGTATATATTAAAAAAATATATATTGCCAAGAATAAAAGGAAAGAGAACAAGGGAGAGAGGAAAAGCGCAGAGGAGAGAAAGGAGAAAAGAAAAGGGAGAGAGAGAGGAGAGAGAAAGAGAGAGAGGGTCACCTGGATTTCCTCATCAAGCGGAGATATATTCGATCCATGGATCCCAGATCTTGTTAAACATTTCCGCTTTATTGTGAAGAGTGTAAGTGAGCTTATCATTAATCATAATCCAGTTGAGTTTATCCTTAACTTGTTCTAGGGGTATTCTTGAGCATTTCCAGTTCCTAGCAATTGTTATTCTCGCTGCCAACAAGATATAGGTTATGAGGCGTCTTGATTTTTTGGGGATCCCGTCGGGTAGTCTATGAAAAAGTGCGCTCTCTGGGGACCGACGGATGTTGAAATATGTCACTGAGTGAATCAGATTAAAGATCCTTATCCAGAACCTGATTACTAGTGGACATTGCCACCAAATATGGTGCATGGTACCCAACTGCCCACATTGTCGGAAACAATGAGGCGAGGAGGAAGGATGCATTTTAGCTATTCTCGTTGGGACTAAATACCAGCGTAAAAGCGTTTTGTAGTTGGCTTCAATAAGGGTAGTGTTAATAGAGATTTTTGAGAGTTGGTAGGCAATACCTTGCCATTCTGACAGTTCTAGGGAGAGGTTTAAGTCCTTCTCCCATTGGGTCATATAGGTGAGTTTAGTGTCTGGTTTAGTCATAGAAGAATATATGGTAGAGATCCAACCCCTCTGTGTGTCTCTGTTTTGGCAAATTAGTTCAAATGTGGTAAGTGTTATGGGGCCCCCCCACTTGTCTAATTTGGGAAGTAATGAATGAAGAAATTTGGTTATATCGGAATACCTCAATGGGAGGTATTGAGAAGTTGTCTTTGAAATATTTTAACGTATGCACTTGGTTTCCATTAAGGAAATCCCCAATTCTCATGAATCCTTTGTTGATCCACCATTGGAATTGTTGTGGAACAAGGCCAGGAGGAAACTCCGGGTTGCAAAAAATGGGCGCTAGAGGTGTGTGGAGCGACATAAGGGACGCTCGGTGTCTTGTTCTATCCCATACCGCTAGAGAATGTGATAAGGTAGGACATAAAATAGATGGGCGTTTACGACTAGGAAGCCACATCAAGGCTCCTATTGCCAGTGGGTGGCACGCAAGTGATTCTATGTGAACCCAAAGAGGGGCCGCCCCCCCAACTGTTGTGTGACTCAATTGGGCTATCTGAGCCGAGTTATAGTAAGCTTGTAGGTTGGGAAGACCAAGTCCTCCCATGGGTCTAGGTGTATAAAGTGTTTTTTTTGTATCCGTGGCTTCTTATTACCCCATATGAAGCGTAAAACTTCAGTTTGTAGATGTTGCATGTCTCCCTTCGGAATTGCTATCGGTAGTGTTCGGAAATAATATAGGAGCCTGGGCAAAAAAGTCATTTTTATCGAATTGATTCTGCCAAACCAAGAGAGAGAGTATTCTGCCCAGGAGCGAAGATCTTCCTTGAGTTTCTTAAATAAAGGAGGATAATTTGCTTTATATAACGTACCTATCGACGAGGTCAGATGGACTCCCAAGTATGGAAGGGAGTGGGAAGCCCACTTAAAACCGTATGCGTTTTGGAGGAGCTGCACCTCCGCGGGAGGCAGTGAGATATTAAGTGCCAGGGTTTTTTGCGAATTTAGGGTCAAACCAGAAATTAGCGAGAAACGATCTAGCAAAGACAAGAGTTCTGGGAGTGAGGTTTGGGGTTTGGTGATGTACATAAGGACATCATCGGCAAATAGTGCACATTTGTGTTCTTGTTGACCACAATAAACACCGTGGATATTGGGATGGGAGCGGATAGCCATTGCAAGGGGTTCTATTGCCAGAGCAAATAGTAGGGGAGATAGCGGGCATCCCTGTCTAGTACCTCGCTGGACTGGGAAAATGGATGATTTATGTCCTCTGATAGAAATTTGAGCTGTTGGGGAACTATAAAGTGTTTTCATCAGTGAGAGAAACACAGAGCCGAATCCCATAGTCTCAAGGGTAATAAAAAGATAGTCCCAGTTCAAGCTATCGAATGCTTTATTGAGATCTAATGACAAGAGCAAGAGTTCCCGAGTTGGGAGGTCGTCCCAATTGGAGCGTACCGCTGAGATCAGAGCGATAGATCTGCGAATTTGATCTAAGGTCTGACGTCCTGCAATAAATCCCGATTGGTCTTTATGTATATAATGTTCTAGAAAGGAATTGATTCGGACTGCTAGAATTTTGGTTAAAATTTTAAGGTCACAATTAATTAAAGAGATTGGGCGATAATTGCGAACATCAGTGGAATCCCTGCCAGGTTTGGGGACAACGCTGATGTAGGCTTTATTGTCGTCAGATGGGACCATTCCCCCGTCCCTCAGGGAGTTAAAATAGAGAGCCAAGTGTGGGACCAGATGTGTAGCAAATTTTTTGTAGTAGATGTTAGGAAGCCCATCCGGGCCCGGAGATTTATGATGCAAGAGAGATTTGATAGCATCAGTAACCTCTTCGGTTGAGAATGGTTGGTCCACTAATTCTCTGTGATCATCAGTAATAATTGGGAGGGGAAGAGCCCCCAGGAATTCCCTGATGGATGGGGGAGCTACAGCTTGGGGTTTCTTGTATAGATCAGCATAGAAGTTATGGAATTCATCGAGGATTTTATGGGGATCCTGTGAGAGGTGGCCCCCGGATAGCTTTATTTTAGGAAGTGTACGATGGGAATGTCTAGGAGTGAGTTTGTGCGCCAGTAGGGATCCTGGACGGTCCCGCCAAGTAAAAAATGTATGATTCGTCCACCGCAATTGTTTCTCGGCCCTTGTAGTAAGGCAGATATTTAATTCTAGTCGGGATTGTTCTAGCTTCTTAAACAAGTTGGGAGAAGGGGAGCGTTTATGTTGTTTGGATAGAAACTCAAACTCCTTGGCCTTTGCAGAAATCAGCTCAGTGCGAGCCTTTTTCAGTCTGGAGGCTAGTTGAATGAAGGAACCCCTAATAGTGGCCTTGTGTGCTGCCCAGTTAATGGCAGGGGACGTATCCCCTGGAATATTGTTTTCAAAGTAGGCTTGTATATGGTTGGAAATCTCTATGCAGTGAGATTCGTCGCTGAGGAGAGATTCATTCAGCCGCCAATGGAATCCCATATTCTTATTAGTAAGATCAGTTAGTTGAATCGTAACAGGATCATGGTCTGACCAAGGTGTTGACAAAATTTTTGCAGATTTCAATTTTGGTATCACCCCCGACGGGAGAAACACGTGGTCTATGCGGGAGTAGTGCCCATGTGCCCTTGAATAGTGGGAGTAGTCCTTAGCATTAGGATTGGCCTCACGCCAAGCGTCCACCAAATCATATATATATAGCAGTTGTGCAAATTTATGACTTTGCCTGGGGGGAGCCCGAAGTCCTGAAGTGTGTGATCTATCTTTAGCTAAATCTAGAGCTAGGTTAGAGTCACCTGCCATGATTAAAACACCCTCAAATTCGGGTTCTAAGAGTGCTAGAAGAGCGTGAAAAAAAGCGGTTTGATTAGTATTGGGGGCATAGTAGACAAGTATGGTGATTAAGGTTTCCCCTAGGTGGCCCTTTACTAGAAGATAACGACCCTCCTTATCTTTGATGGTTTTTATTTTATTTTTAAATGTCAGAAATGTTTATTTGTAAATTTTGAGTTGTTTATTATTCTCAATTTCACAGATGAAAATAAACAAGTGAGATGGGAACATATTTTAATTTTTTATTTTGTTGCATAATAATTCTGCACACTAATAGTTGGCCAATAATTGAGGGGAAAAAAGTATTTGACCCCCTGCTGATTTTGTACGTTTTCCCACTGACAAAGAAATGATCAGTCTATAATTGTAATGGTAGATTTATTTTAACAGTGAGAGACAGAATACCAAAAAATCCAGAAAAACGCATTTAAAAAAAGTTATAAACTGATTTGCATTTTAATGAGTGAAATAAGTATTTGACCCCTTCGTAAAACATGACTTAGTACTTGGTGCTAAAACCCTTGTTGGCAATCACAGAGGTCAGACGTTTCTTGTAGTTGGCCACCAGGTTTGCACACATCTCAGGAGGGATTTTGTCCCACTCCTCTTTGCAGATCCTCTCCAAGTCATTAAGGTTTTGAGGCTGAGGCCTCGTACACACGACCGATTTTCTCGGCAAGAACCAGCAAGAAACTTGCTGGCAGAGAGGTCTTACCGAGTAAATCGGTCGTGTGTACGCTGCTAGCGTGTTTCTCGTCGAGAAAACCGACAAGAAACCTCGACGAGAAAATAGAGAACCTGCTCTCTATTTTCTCGTTGAGATTCTCCTCGGCGTGTTTCTCGACGAGAAAAGTGAGTGTGTGTACACTTACCTGTCCGCCCGGAAGCCCGCGCATGTTCGAAATGAATTTGACGCATGCGCGGTAGCTTCCTAGGCATACGTAGGGTGTACCAAGATGGCGGCGACGGCATCGAATGTGACGAGCGCATGCTCGACGTAGTCGATGACGTCACCGCGTACACTCCTTTCAAAGAACCGCGGGTTCTTTGAAACGAGCGTGTGTACACTCGGCCGGGACAAGTTTCTTGTCCAAGAATCTCGTCGAAAAAAACGACATGTTTTTCTCAACGAGAATCTCGGCCGTGTGTACGAGGCCTGAGGTTTGGTAACTGGAACTCTCAGCTCCCTCCACATATTTTCTATGAGATTAAGGTCTGGAGACTGGCTAGGCCACTTCCGGACCTTAATGTGCTTTTTCTTTAGCCACTCCTTTGTTGCCTTGGCTGTGTGTTTTGGGTCATTGTCATGCTGGAATACCCGTCCACGACCCATTTTCAATGCCCTCGCTGAGGGAAGGAGGTTCTCACCCAAGATTTGACGGTACATGGCCCTGCAGTGGAGTTCGCCTGTCCCCTTAGCAGAAAAACACCCCTAAAGCATATTGTTTCCACCTTCATATTTGAGAGTGAGGATGGGGTTCTTGGGTTCATAGGCAGCATTCCTCCTCCTCCAAACACGGCCAAAGAGCTTAATTTTGGTCTCATCTGACCAAAACACTTTCACCCAGTTCTCCTCTGAATCATTCAGATGTTCATTAGCAATCTTCAGACGGGCCTGTACATGTGCTTTCTTGAGCAGGGGGGCCTTGTGGGTGCTGCAGGATTTCAGTTCTTCACAGCATAGTGTGTTACCAATGGTTTTCTTGGTGACTATGGTCCCAGCTACCTTGAGATCATTGACAAGATTCTCCCAGGTAGTTCTGGGCTATTAAATCCTCACCATTCTCATGATCCTTCAAATTCCACAAGGTGAGATCTCGCATGAAGCCTCAGACCGAGGGACATTGACAGTTATTTTGTGTTTCTTCCATTTGCGAATAATCCCACAAACTGTTGTCACCCTCTTTCCAAGCTGCTTGGCGATAGTCTTGTAGCCCATTCCAGACAAGATTGTAGGTCTACAATCTTGTCCCTGACATCCTTGGACAGCTCTTTGGTCTAGGCCATGGTAAAAAAATTGGAATATGATTGATTGCTCCTGTGGACAGGTGTCTTTTATACAGGTAACAAACTGAGTTTAGGAGAACTCCCTTTAAGGCTGGGTTCACACTATACGACACGACTTTCATCCTACTTTGGTCTGCGACATCTGTCCTACATTGGTCCGACATTGCTCCGACATTGGTCCGACATCCATCCGACATTCATGAACAGGATACTACTTTGATCCGACATTGTGCTAGTCTGACTTGTCCTTTGACCAATCAAAACAATCCCAGGGTGAGATAAATTCCTTTTACTGCTGCTGTAATCACCATGTCGGATGTCAAATGTCGGATGGTTAGGACAAGGATCCTACTTTGATCCGACTTCAATGATATTCAATGGGCTGAAGTAGGATCAAAGTCGGACAGAAGTAGTACAGGGAGCATTTTTAATGTCGGACCGACTTGTGTCGGACCAGTTAAGACGGCTCTCGTAGGGATTCATTGATTTTCACACGTCATGCGACATGAGCTCCTAATGTCGGAGCGTTTGTCGGACCAGTGTGAACCAGGCCTTAGGGAATGCTCCTAATCTCAGTTCATTACCTGTATAGAAGACACCTGGGAGCCAGAAATCTTGCTGATTGATAGAGGCTCCAATACTTACTTCACTCATTAAAATGCAAATCAATTTAACTTTTTTTGAAATGCGTTTTACTGGATATTTTTGTTGTTATTCTGTGTCTCACTGTTAAAATAAACCTACCAATAAATTATAGACTGATAATTTCTTTGTCAGTGGGCAAACGTACAAAATCCGCAGGGGATCAAATACTTTTTTCCCGCACTGTAGTCATTCTCCTACGAAAGCCAAAACCTCACTTTTACTATCTTAAAGTGGAAGTAAACCCTCCTATCATTTTCAGCCAAGGAAGCTGCCATCTTGGCCTCTGTTTAATCTTCAACTGTCATGATGCTGCCCATGTGATCAGTTATGACACCAGCCATTGGATGGTTTGACAGTTTGGTTGAGAGCACAACCAATGTGACAGCTAACATTTCCGGCATGCCGGGAATGTAACTGCTTTTTGAAACTGTTAAATCGATGGGTTTACTTCCGCTTTAAATATTCAGGTTTAAGGTTTATTAACATTTTGGATTGACCGAGAGCACTGTGGTTGTTCAATAATGAAATGAATCCTCAAAAATACAACTTGCCTAATAATTGTGCACAGTGTAGGCGCCACAGCACAATCTTTTGTATTAATCGATCCTATATTTCCTCTAATTTCTTTGCATGTTCAAGGCCTATTAAAGCTAATGGCCAATCAAATGTCACATGCAATTTGCATTATCATTAATAATATAAAGCACAGTCTTGTTCTGCACTGTACATGTTCTATAAACACTTACGTGTATTATCATCAATTATTGAAACAATATGCAAGTCTTTTTTTAGTACTGCGCATGTGCAGTAAAGGCGTACATTTTGCATGCTCAAATGTCAGATGATTTATTTGCAGCAGAAATGGCAATGACTGCAGCCAGTTAAGTACCGTATTTTTAATGAAGCCACAGACAATTGCCTTTTGAGAACATATTGCTTCATTGTTATTCTTACTGCTTGAGCCACCAAACATCTTAGCAGTAGAAAGAAATGTATTGTCAGAGCACGTCCAAAACCGCCACAAGCCCCAGTGTGTATTGTTAAACACAATTCAATGAAAAGCACACAACAGTCCGGACTAAATTTGCCAGTGAATGTACATAATAGCAGGTTGTATGCATTAGTATTTAATTTTTATGACTCTAAATTGTAGTATTACTTGCACTGCTAAAAAACAGTTACCCACCACTGAAATTGAAATAGCAATCGGTGGTTGGGTGGTGTACGATAGCCGTTTAGGATCTGGAACCATAATATTTATTAAAGCTCAATTAAAACATCTTAATTTATTACTGTAATACAGTCAGGCTGCATGTACAGTAATAAATATGCTCCTCTTAGTTTATTTTATTTGCTATATCCTGCAGCATGTATTAAAATACCATGTGCTGGAAAGCATGTTGAAGAGTTGAACTATTGCTCCTACACCTAAAGCAGAGGCCTGGGTCTGCAAAAATTCCACAGGCTACCTACCTGGGCAGCTTCTGTCTTAAATCTTTTGTCTGCCAAAGTGTACATGCATCTATTGTCTGATGAAGTAAATATAATAACTGTCCTTCTCTCTTGTCCTTGCCTGGTATCTGGTTCGCATCTACTGTCTGCTGAAATATATATTCTATCTGTCCTTCTGCTGCCCATCCTTGTTCACAACTACTGTCTGCTAAAGTTTACATGCTGATTGCCCTTCTGCTGCGATCTCTGCTTGGTATCAGATTCACATCTAATGCCTGTCCAAATATACACGCCAACTCTGCCCTTCTGCTGCCAATCCTTGACTGGTAGCTTATATACTTCAGCAGACATGTGAACTATATACCAGGCATGGATCGGTATGCAGAAGGGTAGTAAGCATGGATACTTCGGAAAAAGAATAGGTGAACAAGATAACCGTTTGCATCTACTGTCAGCTGAAGTATATATGCTAACTACCCTTCTGCTGCCTATCCTTGCCTGGTATTTAATCACATCTACTGTCTGCCAAGCTTTACATGCTAACTGCCCTTCTGTTGCCTATCCTTGATTGGTATGTGGGTTTACATCTACTGATTGCTGAAGTATACCCACCCACTGCCCTTTTGCTGGCAATCCTTGATTGGTATGTGGTTCACATCTACTGAATGCTGAAGTATACATGCCGACTGCCCTTTTGCTGGCAATGCTTGCCTTATAACTTGTTTGCATCTGTGGTCTGCTGAAGTATAAACGCTGACTGCCCGTCTGCCGACGATCCTTGCCTGATATCTGATTTATGCCTTCTGTCTGCAATTTTGCATAGGAAGTTTTACCTTTTCTGACCTTTGCTGAGCATCTGTTTTACTTCTCCTGCCAGACAAATTTCTCACCAAATTTAGGTAGCCTAATTTTATAATTGGACTATATAAAGCAAGATTTCCTAAATGTATGTCTCCCCCCCCCCCCCCCTTCATGCTTACAACTACAAATCTTGAACCTTAAATTAGTCACCATTTTTATCATGGTAGAATGTTACAAGCATGTGTATTCTTAAAGTAGATCTCTGCCGCTCCAGGATTGCTTACCCCTATTCTAATCCTCAATAAAAGCCTTGATATGAGAAATGGGGTGTCATTTGAAATATGCTGAGCTTCACTGCTGTCATTATTTACTACAGAGATGCGCTAACAATTTTCTGATGGGAACTCACATTGTGATTTGTGCCAACATAAGACAGCTTTCAAGGCTGAGCGATGGATCCGCAGTGACATACTAGTTTAGCTAATAGGTTTGTGAATTGTTAGAAATAAAGGGGGTGGGAAGGATCCCAGTAGACAATAAAACACTGGACACGTGACCTTGACTATAAGATTTTTTCAGAGCAATTTCCTGCTAAAGATGATTTGAATATAATTCGGATGTCTTCTGTGCAGCTGCAGAGGCAGTGATGTGGAAAGAATAGAATGTCAGCAGGCTGTGAATGAAAACTATTTATTTACATATTAAAGACTCAACTATTCAATTTCATTTTACCTGAAATCTACTAAGATATTCCGGCAGCATCTCTGCTTCTGTCTTGTCCGAGTCCTCAGGGCACATTGAAGTGTCTTCTGAAACTTCATCATTTTCAGATGCAACTTTTTCTGTCTCACCCAAAATGGCAGACTCCAGCGCCAATTTTAAAATTTCAATCTGTGGAAATAACATAATCAAACAATGCTAAAAATGTATATCCAATCTTATTTCTTTCTTTTTAAATCTGAAAAAGATATGTAATTGTCAAAATGTGCTCAAATCTACTGTAAAATGATTGGATTGGAGAAACAAAATAAACATATTTAAAGTTCATTTGTCATTAAATCTCACATTATTTTATAATGCCGATACTGCAATGTATAGTCACTGTTGCACATTTCCTATACGTGAAACATACAAATGTTCTCCTCGATTTCCCCGGGTATGCAGCGATATAGCATGTTCTGTGACTCTAATGCCTCGTACACACCATCGGTTTTCCCGTCGGGACAACTGCCATGTTTTCTTTTGGCCGGGAAAACCGGCCATGTGTATGCTTCATAGCAGTTTTCCCTACAGGAAAACTGCGGTGAAAAAAAATTAGAACTTGATTCGCAATGTTTTTTTTCCTCGCAGTTTTCCTATGGGGAAACACTGCGAGGGAGCATACACATGGCTGGTTTTCCCGACCAAAGCTCTCCTGGCAGTTTTCCTGTCGGGAAAACCGGCCGTGTGTACAGGGGAAAAGTGACTGAGCCGGTTCTTGGTTTTACCCTCGGTTTTCCCGGCGGTCTTTTGACCGCCGGGAAAACCGATGGTGTGTACGAGGCATTAGGCTGGATTCACACTTATGCAATTTTATGCATATGCAAATGGCCATGCGCAGCTAAGGCTGGATTCACACCTATGCAGTTTTAGTGCTTTTTGCATTTTGCAGATTTGCACTACAGAACGTGTTCCATAGGAAACCATGTTAAATGGACTGTAGTGCAAATCTGCAAAATGCAAAAAGCACTAAAACTGCATAGGCGTGAATCCAGCCTTAGCTGCGCATGGCCATTTGCATATGCAGAATCACTCAGGGATTTCTGTTGCATGCTGTTTTACAGAAAACTAGTGAGTGAGCATTTGCTATACCAGCATATAAGCATCTAGATCAATAATTGCTAGCTTACTAGAGAAAAGGGGCCTTAACTGAGTTCATCCCCAGGAGGTCGCACATAATATTAAGTAAAGGTTATTTTATAAAACTTTGTGAGAGTCTGCTGACCTACTGCAAGAGATGGTTAGGGTCTGAGGATGTGCTACAGGTGTGGTTGGAAACTAGAGATATAATGCAAGAGGCAGGCCATAGATGGATTGAAATTTGGCCAGTTCAGCAGGGTTCAGCCAAATTTTGATCCATGTATGGCCACTCTTATTCGACAATCAGCAGCTGCAGCCACTGATCCGTGTATTCTGACAGCGGAGGGGTTCTGCTATCAGAATACAATGGTTCAGCAGGGAGAATTCCTCCATCCCACCTCACTGTGGATGGAAGAATCTGTTCTTTTTTTTAATCAGCTTGCTGTCTACCTTTAGAAAATGGGGACATGGTACACGAGGATACAAGGGACCACTGCTATGGCAGCTTCTTTACAAATGAATGCTTCCAGGCTGCTAGAGTCCTCAGGCAACACAAAGTACAAAAGAGACGCATGTGACCCCAAGACCACAAGTTGGGCACAGGGATCTAGGCAAGTATAGCCAGTGACAGTCAGTGTAACATGGGTTGCAATTTTTTTTAGACACTAGTTTAAAGTGGTTAACCAACATATTTAAAGACAGGCAACAGGTGATCTTATCTTGGAGACTGCTAATCTGTTACTCATTTCACAGACGGCAGTGTCTTTCTGAAGTCTCCCTCTTCTCTTTCCACAACTGTGTTGCAATATGTCAGTTTTTACAGCAACGCTATAAGGAAAAAGGCTAATGGTGGACAGGTATGAAAGGCCTTGGAAAGAGTGGGCATTGATGAGTAAAACACACATCCTGTGCCACCTTTTACATCTTTTTAAAAACATGGTTATTCTGTACCTATACAATCATTTTAAGGTATCATCTTCCACAGTTTTAAACGCAGCTATTAGGGGTGTTTAGTGTTTTTTCTGCCTCTAAACGCCCCTCCATGTTAGACTATGTGGCAATTCACACATAGGCGTTTACAGGAGTTTAGAGGCAGAGCCATTTAGAGGCAGAAAACAAAACCCAGGGCCTTACACCTATGCAGCAAATTTGGCCAGAAAAGATAACAGTTACGGATCTACAACTACATCATGAGTGCTCATTAAGCATAATGGTGTACTGCACCTCTATGAACAATCACTAAATAGAAAGTGTATGTAACGGGAGTCACTTTGGGCGGGGGTGCTTGGGGAACCCAGGTTACCTTGGAGAGCACTGGAAGCTCCTTGTCCAGCCCCCCAGCCCCTCCTAAGTTACCCTGTGTCTATTAGGGGCACAGGGTGACCGAGAACCCCAGTCTCACCTCAAGAATATATGAAGATAAAGTCCACCATTCATCAGAGACCATTGCTAGATGGTTTGAGGTGGGGTGGGGGTTGCTATGTGTTTGTTAGGTGTGGTTGTATCCCATTGTTCTATTGTGTATGTCTGCCATGGGAACAACCTATTATGGGATGTACATGTCTATGTGTATCTGCTGTGAGAGGGGAGGGGGGGGGATTCCTCCAACAGGTCTCTCTGCTGATTGGACAGTCTACTGATGAGAAGTTTGAATATCTCTGTGTACCGGTGTTTCATTAAACAGTTCATGTTCCACCTTGCAGCCAAACGAGTCCTGCCTTGTTCCTGGTTGTAATATGCGGCAATAATATCTAATATTTATATACAGACTGGAGGAAGCGGTATATGACGAAAGCACTCAAGCGGAGCGTGGGACTACACAACACCAAAAGGGGATGTCCCACTCTGTATTATAGACTAAATTGGTGAATACATCAGCAAGAAAACGACAGTTTCATGGAATGGCATGGAAATGCAAACTACAATACAGGGATCAGGAATTACTAGGCGTCATAAAAAGCTGGCAGGTAATTCAGCTCACTGGAACCCAAAGCAATATTCACTGTGTGATATTAAATACATCTGGAAGAGTCTGTGCAGCATATGAGACATTTGACTCTGTCTGTGTAAAAGGTTCTACGGAGTTATTGTGAGCCTTTCTGCCACACATCCACCCAAAGGTTTAAATACAGCCATTGCAAGCATACAACTACTACAGGTTCCAGCAGAATACATGGCCCAAGTACTGTCTGCCCTTTTTGCATTTGGCAAGTAACCTTAGATAAAATTTCGTTGAGGCACATCTTTAAAGACTATTGTGAGGGCAATTTGTCTGCTGCAGTGTTATTGCTTTAGAATGGCACTGGACTCTGCATTCATCTACATGTCAACTAGAAAATACAGCATGCACTGTGCCCCATATTATTTACTATACAAGAAATCAATAAACCAAACATGAAAACATTATGTCATATCCTTTCAAAGATAAACAATAAAAACGTGCAACCTAGAAGGCGGCCAACACAGATATCAGTGTTGTGTGACTACAGGTAACAATGTGCTCTGTATACAGCAATGGTGACAAGAGAAAGCAGAACAGACAAGGCCTTGGGCCAAGTAAAAACTGAATTCTGCTAGGAATCTTCACAGAAGATTTAATTGGGAAGCCCTGGCAGACACACAACATTATTTGGCTATGTAGATAAAAGCAATTGGGCAGGTTTTGCTGCATGTTGGCACAGTCCTCGCTTGCATTCACTTGCTCATTAAAGAAATAATCTGACAGGAATATAATTAAACAAAACCCAGCATGATCTCCAAAACATGCCAGGCTCCCTTTTACAGGAAAACCACTAACATTTCCTGAAGATATACTGTAGTATTGTGTTAAAGTAAACCTTCCTTGGAGTAAGTAAACTGCCTACAGGGTTGGAAATCAACAACTGCCTGCAGGGTTCAATTCCGGACACCTCGTGTTACCGGTGAGCACAGTTAGCTCAATGGGTGCCCCAAATTCTACAGTGTTAGATAATGAAAACCAACTAGAGCCTGCATGGTTGTTGTTTAACCCTCCCATTTCTACTAGTTAGTGAGGAAACTTGTCACATTTGCACACAACAGCCAGTGATAGACTTTACCAACAATGATGTGCTTTTTGACAGCCAGCAAATATCATTCATCCAGACTGCATTTTGTAGCATGCCTACATGTCTTTCATTCTGTGATGTGCCATGCACAACTGTCTATGTTGTCCATGTTCAAAAAGAATAACTTAAAAGATAATATAGAATATACAGTATACTAAAAGAAAAGAACAAAAACAAAACCTAAATGTTTTTTGGAACCAGTGGACTGCACCATTTGGGTTCTGGATATTGATATCACCCATGCTGAGCAATAAATAAGCGAGCAGCGCAACACAGAGTCCACCTGCCTGTCTCCAAACAGCAATCCTTCAGTGAAGCAAATGCAAACCCGATTCCTCTTCTAGTCTCTCCATGCTTGCTCTGTTACATCACATGCTAGAGCAATCTTTCTCAACCTTAACACAGAGGAACCCTGAAATTACTTTCAGGTCTCAGAGGACCGCTGTTAAATTTAATGTATCTACAGATCACAAAGCTTTACCATGAACAGTTAGTTTTGACATAAGACTAAATAAAATAAGTAATGTGGTGTACAATTGTATTTAACAACTACGGCTCCTCTATACAACATAATAATACACATCATTAATAATAGTCAGTCGTCAATAATTTATCAATGATGCTCTTCATATAATCATGGCAGAAAAGAAAGGTGAACAGTGAAATTGTGTTTGTCCACATTGATAGTCAGTTGAAAAATGTCCATGTGCAGTCAGTATTATGCTCCTCTTACATTAGTGGTTGGTGAAACACTCCCTTTCCATTGGTGATCAGTGGAGAGGGCCCCCCTTAGATTGGTGGTCATTGCAAGAAAGACCCTCTTAGATTGGTGGTCACTGGAGAAAGGACTTCTTTAGATCCCCTTTCACGCTGGGGCGGTTTGCAGGCGCCTGCAAATAGCGGCTGCTGTTTCTCCAGTGTGAAAGGCTGAAGGCTTTCACACTGGAGCGGTGCGCTAGCAGGACCGCTCCAAAAGTCTTTGGAGCGGTGAAGGAGCGGTGTGTTTACCGCTTTTCCACCGCTCCTGCCCATTGAAATAAATGGGACAGCGCGGCTATACCGCCCGCAATGCGCTGCTTCGGCAGCGCATTGCGGGCGGTTTTAACCCTTTCTCGGCTGCTAGCTGGGGTTAAAAGCGCCCCGCTAGCGGCCGAAATGCGCCGCAAATTCGCCCATAGCGTCAGCGGTAAAAATAGCAGCGTTTTACCGCCGACGTTATATGCGGCTCAGTGTAAAAGGGGTCTTAGATTGGTAATCAGTAAAGAAGGATCCCCTTAGATTGGTGGTCAGTGGATGAAGGACCACTTTTTGTTGGTGGTCAGTGGTAAACCACCAACAAAACACTGGTGGTCTGTGAAAAATATGCCCATTGCTTTGGTCTTTAGTTGGAAGAATGCTCCCAAAATCAGTCATCAGTGGAAGAATACTCCTTACATTCTGTATAGCTAAAAAGAAAATTCTCGCCAGTGGTTACTTATCCAAAAATCAGAAAATGGTGATTGCTCATAGAACCCCTGACAACTTTTGGAGGAACCCTAGGGTCAGTGGCATCACTAGGGTTGGCATTACCTGGTGCCACCCTCCCATACACTGAGCAGGCTAGTGCACTGGCGTGGCTCTCCCCCCCTTAGCCTGCCATAGTGGATGGAGCCGGGCTGGAATCGGGATTGGGGGGAATGGATGGAGCTGGGATAGGATCTTTGATTTGGGGGGGTTAGAGAATATGTGCTAGGAGGTGCTTTCGGAGGGGAGAGGAATTGTGCTGGGGGGGGGGGTCAAATTTCAAATCTGCTCCCCTCCTTCTAGCACAAGTCCTCTCTAACCCAAAACAAAGCACCCCCTAGCACATATCCTCTGACCCCAACCCCCTCCCTAAAATCACTCCTGGCAGCATGTTACCTGCCAATACCCAACCCCCCTCCTCAATCACCACGTCCCCCTCCTCTGCAAGATTCCTGTTACTACAGACCTCAGCCCCGGGCTTATGCTGTAGCCTGGTGTCCTTCCCCCTCGGCTCTTGCTCCCGGCCTGTGTACCTAAAACGTCAGAGCAGAGGAGGAGGCGGCTATAGTCAGGTCTGCAATGAGTGCAGCCAGGGGGGAGAGAAATGTGATTGTAGTGCGTGGGGGTGTGTGGGATGACTCTGGGCACCCTGTCTATCTCTGCCTCACTCCCTCTTCCCCGCACATTGCATGGAGCATAGGAGATCACGGAAGGCAAAGAGCAGGAGAAGGAGGAGGGAGCCGCGGCGCCCCTCTTAAAGCAGCGCTGATGCCAGTCTGTGCCTGGTGTCACCCGGGTGCGGGCCACACCCCCATAGTGATGCCACTGCCTAGGGTTCAATGAAAACCTGGTTGGGAACATCTGTGTTTGGGGTTTCAAAAACATACTATTTTCTATTACACCCTTCTCATGTACCCTGTGCTAGCGTTTCATTGAATGGTATTGTATGTGGAGTTTGGAACAACACCCTTCTCATGTACCCTGTGCTAGTGTTTCATTGAATGGTATGTATGTGGAGTTTGGAACAAAGGGGCCTACAGTGTAATTGTTTACCAAGCTTTTTAACAAAAAAGGGTAATATAACTGATCAAGCCAGCAGTCAATTGTACTCAATATTTTATAGATTTCTAACCAGCAGGACTTTGTATTTATAGCACTTCTCTAAGAAACAATAAACTAGTTTTAAAGATTTGTAGGATCAGTTCTGTGAAGTCACAGAGCCCTACATCATCTCTCTATTCTAATTTTTATAAAGAAAATGTTTAAGAGTCTATAGATAAATGTTGATGTTTCTTCATTGTGGGGCAAAATTGTGCAAGATAACCTGTGGCTTAACAATGTGTCTAGCATGTTGGGACGTATATCGAGCATATGCATACATAAACACAGTGGCCCTTCTGTGTGGATAGTAAGATTTAAATAGTTTGATATGTTCAATGTCCAGTGACTACAAATATTTACATTTTTTTGTAAAATACTTTTTACCACAGTTTCACAAGGTGGGTATACACTATATTCCTGCTTATCTAAGTATTGACCAAGCAGCAAAATGCAATCTGTATATATGCTAATTGGTAATAATATTTTTATAGTCTTAAAAGCTGCAGTTTAAATTAGCTAAATACACTCCAGGAGCATCAAAACAAAAAGTGTTTAGTATCTTACAGTTTGCCTTCTTTGTAAAACCGCCACAGCCGGAGTAGAAAAGCCTGTATCCTGCCAGTATGCTGCAAAGTGGGACCTTTGCTCCCTGTGGGGAAGCAGTGATCTTTTTGCAGAGGTCTGACATGCTATGCCAAGTCAAAGCTCTACAATCAGCAGGGAACATAAGCTTGCTGTTTCAAGAGCTAAAAGGCAGGCCATATATTATGTAATTTTCTTTGTTTGAAGGAAAGAAAATTGCTCGATTCCCCCA
Organism: Rana muscosa; assembly: GCA_029206835.1. NCBI lineage: Eukaryota > Metazoa > Chordata > Amphibia > Anura > Ranidae > Rana > Rana muscosa. The sequence goes on from CM055116.1 coordinate 1,091,983,722, forward strand.
TCAACACAGACAGTGTTGATGGAGGAATCCCTCCCGCTGCGCTATTGTATTCTAACGGGAGGTTTCTCTGCCATCAGAAAATGATTAAAGCTACTGGCCATAGCCAGCAGCAGTAATTACATGAGAAAACCAGACAGGCTGGCTGTACTGAACTTGATCCATAGATGGATTAAATTCCGCTGGTTCCTGCTGAACTGGCCGGATTTCGATCCATGTATGTCCAGCATACAGTGGAGAAAATAATTATTTGATCCCCTGCAGATTTTGTAAGTTTTCCAACTTACAAAGAAATGAAGGGTCTATAATTTTTATCATAGGTGTAGTTTAAATATTTTTTTTTTTTATCATAGGTGTATTTTAAATGATAGAGACAAATTATCAACCAAAAATCCCCCAAAAAAACACATGATACAAATGTTATAAATTGAGTTGCAGTTCAGTGAGTAAAATAAGTATTCGATCCCCTACCAACCAACAATAATTCTGGCTCCCACAGAGCACAGTATGTGCTCATGAGGTATACGGATTAGTCCTGTCAATTTAAGAAGATGCTCCTAACGACAACTTGTTATTAGTATAAAAGACACCTACACCTGCAACCTCGTTAAAATGTCCATCCCCCCTAAATTTTTGTACTTGTTCCAGGCATTGCCAATCAGGATTACACCCCTGTACTTTAAACAGGTTAATTCCCTTTTTGTTAACTTTATATGGGCTAACTCCAAACCCCGACTCCGTAGACGTCTTTTGACACTGCCGAAACATCTCGGAGGACTGGCCCTACCAGATTTACGTAATTATTACGGGGCGGTGCATCTTGGCAGAATCATGGACTGGAACCGCCACAGTAAGTCTAAACTCTGGGTCCAACTAGAACAAGCCCAAACAGTGGTGCCGCTGAAGGGCGCCACCTGGTGCTTTGACCGACTACCCCCTGCCCTGACTTCCCACCCTGTTATTGGCACCACCCTTCGGATAGGGGCGGCAAACTTACTATCAACCCACCTTTCCTCGGGTGAATCTCCAATTTACCCAATTTTGGGAAATCCAGCGTTCCCCCTGGGCCTGGAATCAGCGGAGTACATGTCACTTACATTGACGGGGAGGGACCAGGCCTCACATTTCTTGGAGGACGCTCAGTGGCCCTCTGTTCAAGTCCTGACTAGCGATGCAGGACACTTTCGACTTCCGTTTTGGAGGGCGATTCGTCTACATCACTTCCTACATTCAATACCAAACCCGGCACAATATCAGAGAGAACTGACCACCTTTGAAGGAATACTGCAGGGACGAGGGGACGCTGCCTCAAATCCTATCCAAAACATATGCACTACTTAACTCCCCTCCCACACAACCTGACTTGCCCTTCCTGCAGAAATGGGAAACAGAGCTACAACGCTCGTTCACTGACACCCAAAAACAGACGATAATTCGATTCTCCTTGAAAACATCGATATGCACAAAAATCCAAGAACTTAACTTCAAGATCTTGACCAGGTGGTACTACACACCCCAGGTATTGCATAGATACTTCCCTAATTCCACGAACCAATGTTGGAAATGTCAGACTGAGGTGGGGACGCTTCTTCATATCTTCTGGTCCTGTCCCCGTTTACAACACTTCTGGACAACAGTTAGGACTATCATTCAGAAATTTACCGACCATGCAATCAGTAACGACCCGCCTTTTTCCTGCTTTATGCTACCTCAATACCGGCACGGAGCTAAAAGAAGTCAATCATTCGGCACTTGCTGAACGCAGCCAAATCCTGCATTCCCCTCAGATGGAAGAAAAGTTCACCCCCGACAGTGGGGCTGTGGTTGCGCAGAGTGGAGGACATCAAAAAGCTGGAGGATTTAGTCCTCACTGCTCAAAACAAACAAGAAAAGCACTCTAAGGCGTGGAGGCTCTGGAACATCTTCATCTTTTCTGATGAAGGATCGGCCCTACTTAACTCTTAATTCGACAAAGGGATACAGCCTTGATAGTTATTACAGCTGGAGACGTGCTTATAACTCTGGGTCAACCCCCCCCCCCACTTTTCCCTTTCCCCTTCAATCCCGCTCTCCAATCTCCCTTTTCTCTCCTTTCACTTTTCCTTGTCTTTCTTCAAGTACTTCCAGTTGTTTTTTGTGGGTTTTTTTTCTGAGGGACCGTTGTGAGTCCCCCCCCCCCTTTTTTTTTTGTTGAGGGTCAATTCTTATAATTTCTGTTGTCCTCTTCCCGTTTCTTTTCTCTCTCTCTCTTTCTTCCTTTTTTAATTAATGGGATACGAGAATTGGACAGGGCAATCGGAATCCTGATAGTTGCGACATGGTGATACCCCCTACCGGACGGTCATAGAGTAATGTGAAACATCTGGGGAGGATAATAAACAGATAGTCACGGGCGCTGCGATAATAGTACCCCGTGTCGTGTTATCTACATCAGACAAACGTCCAGCCCTGTCTGAGATAAATGGTTGTGAATCTGTATGTTACACTCTATTTGTATGGTAATGTTCTTATTCTATGTATGTCTATATAAAACAATACTTGACGTAATTGTAGCCGTATTAGTGCAATTGTGACAGAGAAAATTAAGTACTGTCCGTGATACTTTTTTTATTTGCACTAACATAGAATTTTTCAGGACAAGCTTTCGGGGTATGTCCCCTTCTTCAAGGTCCAAGCAGTACTGATTCACAATTTTTCACAACATTCTGCTAAAAAAATTGTGAATCAGTACTGCTTGGACCTTGAAGAAGGGGACATACCCCGAAAGCTTGTCCTGAAAAATTCTATGTTAGTGCAAATAAAAAAAGTATCACGGACAGTACTTAATTTTCTCTATAAAACAATAAAAATTCATATTTGAAAAAAAAAAAAAAAGACACCTACACCTGTCCACAGAATCTTTCTTCAATTCAAACCTCCTCATCATGGGCAAGACCAAAGAGCTGTCCAAGGATGTCAGGGACAATACTGTAGGCCTGCACAAGACTGGAATGGGCTACAAGACCACCAGCAAGAAACTTGGTGAGAAGGAGACAACTATTGGAGCGATTATTCGCAAATGTAAGAAATACAAAATAACCATCAATCGCCCTCGGTCTAGAGCTCCATGCAGGTTTTTCGCCTCATGGGGTAAGGATGATCATGAGTAAAGTAAGGGATCAGCCCACAACTACACAGGAGGAGCATGTGAATGACCTAAAGTCAGATGGGACCACAGTCACCAAACTAACCAATATTAGCACAATACGCCACCATGGATTGAAATCCTGCAGTACCCGCAAGGCCCCCCCCCCCCTTAAGAAGGCACATGTACAGCCCATCTGAAGTTTGTCAATGACCATCTAAATTATTTAGAGAAGGATTGAGAGAAAGTGCCTGTGTCAGATGAAACCAAAGCTTTTTGGCATTAACTCGACTTGTCGCGTTTGGCGGAAGAAAAATGCTGACTATGACCCTAAGAACACCATCCCTACACAGTCAAGCACGGAGGTGGAAACATGATGCTTTGGGGCTGTTTCTCTGCTAAAGGTACAGGCTGACATTGCTGCATTGAGGGGGCAAGTATTGTAATATCTTGGATGAGAACATTCTTCATTCAGCCAGAATGCTGAAGATGGGTCATGGATGGGTCTTCCAGGATGACAATGACTCAAAACATACCGCCAAAGCAACAAAGTAGTGGCTCAAGAAGCACATTAAAGTCATGGAATGGCCTAGCCAGTCTCCAGACCTTAATCCTTTAGAAAATTTATGGAGGGAGCTGAAACTTTGAGTTGCCAAGCGACAGCCAAGAAACCTTAAAGTGGATGTAAACCCTCACATATACCCAGTGAAGTGAACAGCCTCAGATGATACACATGGATGAAACAAATCTCCCTACATAAGTTTTACATGCACATCTGCTGTCTTCATCTTTATATACTGTTTAGAAAGTTTAGAACGTGTTAGGAGATTTTCTCTTTCTCTGTTGGAGGAAAGACACACACCCCCTCTCCACATAGGCAAATACTCTCAGAGGTGTTCTGTATCGAGGCAAGCTGCCTGCTAATTAATTTATAGCTACCTCCCTGACACAAAACTCTGGCTGCTTTTATCATGTGTGTCAGAGAACTTGTCAGGAGTTACCAGGCTGATAACAGAGGAACAGGGCAGGAGACAGCTACAAGACGTGCTTTGAAGAGAGATAAGAAAACACTGTAGATATATGGGCCCAGCTCAAATTTCATGAATCGGGTTTACATCCACTTTAAGGTTTTAGAGAAGATCTGTAAAGAATAGTGGACCAAAAACCCTTCTGAAGCCTCGTACACACGGCCAAAATTCTCGTTGAAAAAAACATGTCGTTTTTTTCGACGAGATTCTTGATCAAGAAACTTGTCCCGGCCGAGTGTACACACGCTCGATTCAAAGAACCCGCGGTTCTTTGAATGGAGCGTACGCGGTGACGTCATCGACTACGACGAGCATGCGCTCGTCACATTCAATGCCGTCGCCGCCATCTTGGTATACCCTACCTATCGCTAGGAAGCTACCGCGCATGCGTCGAATTCATTTCGAACATGCGCGGGCTTCCGGGAGGACAGGTAAGTGTACACACACTCACTTTTCTCGTTGAGAAACATGCCGACGAGAATCTCGACGAGAAAATAGAGAGCGGGTTCTCTATTTTCTCGTTGAGATTACTTGTCGGTTTTCTTGACGAGAAACCATACACACGAACGAGTTTCTTGGCAAGACATCTCTGCCAGCAAGTTTCTTGCTGGTTCTTGCCGAGAAACTCGGTCGTGTGTACGAGGCCTGAGATGTGTGCAACCCTGGTAACCAACTACAAGAAACGTCTTACCTTTGTGCTTGTCAACAAGGGTTTCTCCACCAAGTACTAAGTCATGTTTTGCTTGGGGATCAAATACTTATTTTACTCACTGAACTGCAACTCAACTTATAACATTTGTATCATGTGTTCTTTCTGGACTTTTGGTTGATATTCTGTCTTTTTATCATTTAAAATACACCTGTGATAAAAATTATAGACCCTTCATTTCTTTGTAAGTGGGCAATATTCCAAAATCTGCAGGGATCAAATAATAGGATTTTTATAACAGCTTACCTGTAAAATCCTTTTCTTGGAGTACATCACGGGACACAGAGCGACATAGTCATTACTAATGGGTTATATAGATACCGTCAGGTGCTGGCACTGGCAACTTCCAAAACCGGAAGTACCCTCCCCTATATAAGCCCCTCCCATCCGGGAGCACCTCAGTTTTGTAGCAAAGCAATAAGTGTCCCTAAAGAGGGGCGGGAGCTCTGTGTCCCGTGATGTACTCCAAGAAAAGGATTTTACAGGTAAGCTGTTATAAAAATCCTATTTTCTTTCTCGTACATCACGGGACACAGAGCGACATAGTCATTACTAATGGGATGTCCTAAAGCAATGCCAAATGAGGGGGGGGATACACCATATATAAGCTGAGCGCTATCAGACATGAGGATCTTTTGCGGCCTGCAACACACTGCGCCCAAAGGCGACATCCTCCTGACTTCTAACGTCCACCTGGTAGGACCTAGTAAACGTGTGTACCGAAGACCATGTTGCGGCCTTACAGATTTGAGCCAGGGAGGCCTGGTGATGCACTGCCCATGAAGTTCCAACTGCTCTCGTGGAGTGCGCTCTAACTTTGAACGGAGGTGGTCTCCTTCTCAAGCCATAAGCTTGCATAATGACCTGTCGAATCCACTTGGCTAAAGTAGACTTTGACGCTGCCTGACCCTTTCTGGGGCCTTCCGGCAGAATAAACAAAGTATCCGTTCTGCGAATCTGAGCAGTGGCTTTTAGATAAGCTTTAACTGCTCTTACTACATCCAAAGAATGCAATAACTTTTCCTCTACCGAAGTAGGTTTGGGGAAAAAAGAAGGAAGAACCACATCTTGGTTCAAATGAAACCTCGATACCACCTTAGGAAGAAGGCTGGATGAGGACGTAACACTACTCTGTCCTTATGGATAACCAGATATGGCTCCTTACAGGACATAGCTGCTAATTCCGATACTCTTTTAGCCGAACAAATGGCTACTAGAAAAATCAATTTCCTGGTGAGAAGCACCAAGGAAATATGCTGTAATGGTTCAAATGGTTGTTTCTGTAGAACCGACAGAACCAAGTTTAGATCCCATGGACATATGGGAATATTAACCGGAGGACTAATACGCATCACTCCTTGTATAAAGGCTTTGACTAGTGAATGCGAAGCCAAGGGCCTTTGAAAAAATATTGACAAGGCCGAAATCTGACCCTTGATAGTACTCAAGGCAAGCTTCCTATCTACAGCCCACTGTAGGAAGTCCAGAATCCTACCTATTACGTACTTATGTGGATGCCATTTCTTGGCCTCACACCACGCGATGTACGCCTTCCAGATTCTATAGTAGATCTGCCTGGATACCGGCTTCCTGGCATTGATCATGGTAGATACCACAGCATTAGAGAGCCCTCTCTTTTTTAGAATGTGGGCTTCAATAGCCAGGCCGTCAAACCTAGGGCTGGTAAGGAAGGGTGGTATATCGGTCCTTGCGAAAGCAGGTCCGGACGATGTGGGAGAGTCCAAGGACTCCCCACTGAAATTTTACAATCTCCGCGTACCACGCTCTTCGGGGCCACGCTGGAGCCACCGGAATCACTGGTTTCTTTTCTACCCTGATTCTGCGGAGTAATCGAGGTAACCATTGTGGCGGTGTGAATGCATATATCAGCTTGAACTGATCCCCAGGGAACACTAGGGCATCCGAGCCGCAAGCTAGGGGATCCCTTGTCCGAGAGACAAACCTGTCCCCCTTTGCGTTGAATCTGGATGCTAGAAGATCTACATCCGATGTTCCCCACCGCTGACATATTGTCCAGAAAACCTCGGGGTGAAGGGACCCTTCCTCTGGGCCTAATTGCTGGCGACTTAGAAAGTCCGCCTTCCAATTCTCCACTCCTGGAATGAATACCGCAGATATGGCTGGGACATATTTTTCTGCCCATTTCAGGATGTAATTTACTTCCCTCTGGGCTGCACGACTCCTGGTGCCCCCCTGATGATTGATATATGCCACTGCTGTGGCATTGTCTGATTGAATTCTGACAGGGGACCCTTGGAGTTTGGATGTCCATGCTACTAGGGCATACCGGGCTGCTCGTATCTCTAAGAGATTGATGGGCAGGGCCTTTTCTGCATCCGACCATCTGCCCTGGAGAGACTATTGCTCCAGTACTGGTCCCCAGCCTATAAGGCTGGCATCTGTAGTGACCACCTTCCAAGAAATCGGACTGAAGGATTTCCTTTTTTCCAGATTCTGGGGAACCAACCACCAACGGAGGCTCTTGCAACGGAAGGGGACAAGGACATTGTAAGTCTAGGGCCTGAACTTTTTTGTTCCAGGCTGACAGTATGGCCCCTTGCAAATTCCTTGAATGGAATTGACCGTAGGGTACTGCTTCGAATGATGCCACCATTTTTCCCAGCAGCCTCATATACAGGCGTATGGACGGCTGTCTTTTTTGTACCCACTAAGTGGATCAAATCTTTCAAAGACAACACCTTTCCTCGAGGCAAGAATATTTTTCTCTGGCCTGAATCCAACCTTAGCCCCAAATATTCCAGACTTTTGACTGGTTTTTAGGGCTGACTTGTCTCGGTTGATAATCCAACCGTGAGATTCCAGATACTTGATCGTCTTGTGAACGACCACGTCTAGTTTTTTCACTGAGTGGTCTATCAGCAACAAGTCATCCAGATATGCCATTATCATTACACCTTGTGTTCTTAGATTGGCCAATAAAGGGCCAGAATTTTTGTAAACACTCGTGGTGCTGTGGCCAAACCGAAGGGTAAGGCTCTGAACTGAAAATGGCGCCCTTCTACTGCAAAGCGTAGAAATTTTTGGTGGACTGGAAAGATGGGAATGTGCAAATAAGCATCTTTGATGTCGATCGTGGCTAACCAATCCTCCCCTTGTAGGGCAGTGGCCACCGATCGGATCGACTCCATCGGAAAGTCCTGATATACAGGAATTTGTATAGCCCTTTTAGAATTAATATGGGCCTCCCGTCCGCGTTTGCTTCGGGACTATAAAGAGGTTTGAGTAAAACCCGAACCCTTATTCTTCCAGGGGAACCTCCATAATTACTCCTTGGAGCAATAGTTGTTCTAGTGCCAACAGGAGGGACTCTCTCTTCCGGGGATCCCTTGGCACGTTTGACCTCAAAAATGGGAAGGAGGAGAGTCTTTTAACTCCAAACTGTATCCCAAACCTACTGCGGAGAGCACCTATCTGTCTTGATCGTGTCCCGCCAGGTCTCTTGCGAACAACTGGAGTCCTCCCCCCACCCGACTGAGTGGGGGCTTCAATGAATTTAACTTTGGGGGAGGTTTTGTACCTCCCCTGACCCAGGGTTTCTCATTACCCTGCTACTGTCCCTGTTTTTTACCCCCGGGATTTGACCGAGGAGGCCGTCGGAACTGTTACACAGCCGATGCCCCAGGGACTGGAGAAGCAGGCCTCTTAAAGAGGGACCTCTAAACTCTGCTTTTAACCGGCAAGAGCGTATTTTTACCGCTGGAAATTTTCTGGATATATTTGTCCAGGTTTTCCCTGAATAAGCGTTCACCATGAAATGGGACGCTAACCAGCCATTCTTTACAGGGAGCTTCAGCAGACCAGTTTTTGAGCCATAGGAGCCTACGCATATGTACTATAGACAGCGTAAGGCGGGAGGCCTGATGGACTGAATCCTCTATGGCGTCAACCGCAAAGCCTAAGGCTCTAGGTAGATCAGCTAGGGCAAAGCCTGCTGATCTGTCAAGTCCCTCAAGACCTGTTTCAACTGATCCTTCACTGCTTAGCAGACCCCAATAGCTGCTACTGCTGGTTGTATCACCAAGCAGATTTTCATAAGGACTCCAATCTTTTATCTATTGGGTTCTTGAACATTTGGACATTATCCACTGGACATGTCAGTGATTTATACATACAAGAGATGGCTGCGTCCACTGTAGGGACCTTCCATTTTTTTTTTTTTTTTTGATGAACTTATCCTCCATGGGATAGACCACCGGAAATCTCTTGGGGGAATAAATATTTTCTCAGGACGTTCCCAATCCTGGTAAATGAGCCCTTTCAGTAAAGGGTGAAGTGGAAAAGAACAAACAGTCTGGGGGCTTCTAGCGACCCCAACGAGGATACAGTAGTGGTTGATGGTTCCGCAAGGTGCATTTTTAAATGCTGATCGGACCATGTTAGTCAGAGACTGAACCCATAATCTTTCAGCTTAAGATGCTGAGAAAAGGTTCCCCCACTGTTGATTCCTCTATAACAGAATCAACCTCATCCTGATCCCCTTCAGGCAGGTCGATCCCTGTATGGGACTGTTGCTCTGCTAACAGGCACTCTGAAGGAGGAGACGGAGATCGGGCGTGCTTTCCCTGACAGGGAGGCAGCGATAAATGTTGACAATCTCTCTCTAATCCTCCCAGAGCTGAGGAAAAAACCTCCTCTGTTACATACACAGGAGCAGGTGAACTGAGGACAGCCACAGTACCAAGTACCCTGCGGGGTCTCTACGGTCACTTACCTCTGAACTTCAGGGGAGACTGGTGCAGCAGGAGTATGCCCAAGATCCTCCGAGCCCGATGAGACCCCCTTCGCTTCCTGGAAGATTCAGTTCCGGAGCTTCTGGACGGCATATTCCTAAGCCTAAAGCTGAGGTATTCCAGCCGTAATACACCACTTTTACTGAGAATAGTCTAGCACAATTGCTGCTATATCACAGTTGGTGTCTACTAATGTGCCTTTCTAGGGGATGCCTGTATCAACCGCTTGCTGTATGCCTTTAAATGTTGCCAGCTCTGTCTCTGTACTTCATAGCCAGCTCACTACAATATTGTGGTTTTTTTTAAACTGCTGGGACGCCCGCACATGCGCAGAAGCGCTGCAGCGCGCACAGAGCGTCATCCCCCAGGCTCCGCCCCCTTTCTCGGCTCACCTCTATATATAGAGGCGCGTGCACGCGCACGCGCGCGGGCACGTGCGCCTTCGGCGCTAATTTCAAAATATGGTAACAAGGGACAGGAGCCAGGGCCCCTCTTTGCCGCAGGCCGGGGGATGGACGAGCACTGCAACATGGCAGAGGAAGCAGTTTCCTATAAGAGAACTCACCATCTGCCTGGACTTTGCTCTGCTGAGAAGAAGCTAGTCCACATGACAAGAAAACATTCCACAGCGGCCTCTAGTGGACAAACACAGGTACCGCAGTCTAATATATTAAATATATATAAAAAAAATTTTTTTTTTTTTTTTCTTGACCACCATTAAAAATTATTACATTTTTTTAGTAGTTACAGGCATGCACAGAATTTTGCGGGAATACCATTAGGTAACAGACAGAAAGACAAATTAGGCTTGGGGGTCCCCCAATAGAACCAAGTTCCTGGGGGCCCCCACTTACCTGTTCCCCGCCGCAGGACTTTGTTTGGTCCACAAAAGCCCAAACTTCACCTATCACGGCAGGCATTGTAATCAAACCTTCAGGGACCGGGTTCCCAAGGATTCCACTCCCCTGGACCTGTATAGCACCCTGCACAGAAAACATCTTGGTCGTGGGTATGACCAGAGCTCTGGATCCCAGGGTCCAGCTCTCCTAAGAGAAGCATTACAGGCAGAACCTTGCTCTTCTCTGCAAGGCCCGGGTACCGACCGTTTAGCTATGAAGCTTTTTTGGTCGGATCCGGAATAGCTTACTGAGGCCCAAAAGAACCTGTACGCAAGCTCAGTGAAAAACACATGTTTCTTCTTGGCCAACACCTTAGACACTGGCAAAAAAAACTGAGGTGCTCCCGGATGGGAGGGGCTTATATAGGGGAGGGTACTTCCGGTTTTGGAAGTTGCCAGTGCCAGCACCTGACGGTATCTATATAACCCATTAGTAATGACTATGTCGCTCTGTGTCCCGTGATGTACGAGAAAGAAAATTATTTTCCCCACTCAATGTCTCAGACTCTGCTTCTACACAGACTGAAAGGGTCCACTCTGCAGCTGCTGGCAGGGGACTGGCTTTTCTACTTAGGCCGTGACTGTGTTCAAAAGAAGACTACCCGTAACACATTAAATATCTTTAGTTTTAATGCACCTGCAACGTATTTAGCAGATTTAAACTAAAGTTGCTGGGCAGGGGAGAATGCAACAAGCCATTACCCTGCATTAGAACACTTCACTAAAAATATACTATTTGGTACTGGAAATGTATAAGTTGCAGGTACACCTGTAGTACTCTACTAGACACAAGTCTGCAGAAATCAGAAATTTACTACATCACATGATGTAAGGCAACAACAGTTAATTGGAGTAAACAACATTAGCATTGTAATCAGAACTCATTTATCACAATCTAACACCAGCATGTCAGTGTCTATGTTATGCGACTCGCAGCATCGTCAGTTCATGTCTATCTGTATGGCGATTTTTTTCCACACAAGCTGGCGGTGCACCAATAACCTCAAGTAACATCCTGTCACATCTTACAACTCATTAGCATCAAATGAGCAGATTGCAAAATGATTTGTGTACTTTTATCAATAAATATAAAAAGATTGTTTACATGCAGGATTAAATTTTTTTAAAAGTACTATTAAACCCTCAGTGTTTTCTAAGTTTAAAGTTGTTGTAAAGGCTGAAGGTTTTATTATGGTAAGGTATAAAACCTTCTATTGTTAACTCCACCCTACAGTCCCTCCAAATACTTACCTGAGCCCGCTCTAGATCCAGCGCTGTGCCCAAGAGCAGTTGCTCTCTCTCTTTCTCCCTTCTTACTGGACTCAGTGAGAGCAGCGGGAGCGATTGGCTCCTGCTGCAGTCATTTAAATCCAGTGATGAGGAAGTGGGGGGTGGGGCCAAGCTGTGCATGTGCCACCACAGGAAGCAGCTTCCTATGGTGGCACCTGGAGAAGAAGAGGAGCCCAGAGCACTGGCAGGGGCCCCCAGAAGAGGAAGGTCAGGGCTGTTCTGTGTAAAACCATTACACAGAGCAGGAAAGTATGACACGTTTGTTATTTAAAACAAAAAATAATAACTTTCCAATCACTTTATGTTTCAATAATTTTTATTGAAGTTTAACAATACAAAGTATAAAGATCTAAGCTTTTCAGTGTACCGTATACAACATAGTCAGGGAGTCATACATTGAATATTCCAAAAGACTTGAGGAATCCTCCACTTATAGCATATCTGGATCATTCTCACTTCCTGACGTGAACTGTAAAACATCTGCACAAGGAATTATGGTACATATACCTATCTAAACCATGAATCTTAAACTGAATACAGTACCACTGTGTCTATAACCTAAAGCCTGTTTTCGATCCAAGGCCCTAGCGTATGTTCTACCTGCTGGGAGGCACCAGCTCCCCATTTGACTGCCGGGGGAGTCTGGTTCCTCCCGTCGCACGGGTATCTCCCACTATAGTCTGCCGAGGGTGAGCAAGAAAAACATCACAACAAAATATAACAGAAACTGAAACCCAATAATTAAGATTTTTTTCTTAACCACTTAACGACCGCTCACTGTATATGTACGTCGGCAGAATGGCACCAACAGGCACAATCACGTACAGTGTACGTGATTCCCTTTGTACAGTTGGGGGGTCCGATCGGACCCCCCTCCTATACAGTGAGCGGTCGGTATTCGTTGGGGAGCGATCCGACATGAGGGGGCGGCCATTCGATTCCGGCCACCCCCCGCGATCGCTCCCGGCGAATGGAAATGCTCCCTCTGCTGTGTAATGTTTACACAGGCAGAGGAAGCAGGAGGAAGTGATGTCATCTCTCATGCGGCGCTCACATATACCGAGCGCCGTACAAGAGAAGACACACAGGTCAGTACACTAACACTACACTGACACCAGGACACATAGGCACACAAATCGCCCCCCCAGATCACCCCCCAGTCACAGTGTCACTGATTGCAGTGACCATTTATTTACTGATCACTGCAATCAGAGACATTTGTGACTGTAAAAGTGTCGCTAAAGTTAGTTTTAGGTCCAGTGTAGCCCCCTAACCCCCCCTAATAAAGGTTTAACCCCCTGATCACCCCCCAGATAACCCTTTCACCCCCTAGCACCGCCGTCGCTAAGCGATCATTTTTCTGATCGCTGTCTTAGCATCGGTGATGCAGATCGGTAGCCAGTAATTTTTTTTAGGTTCTCCGCAGGTTTTTATAGCGTCAGGTACCCCCATAAATTATCGAATAAAGGTTTAACCCCTTGATTGCCCCCAGGTAACCCTTTCACCCCCTATCACCACTGTCGCTAAGCGATCATTTTTCTGATCGCTGTCTTAGCGTCTGTGATGCAGATCGGTAGCCAGTAATTTTTTTAGGTTCGCCGCAGGTTTTTATAGCGTCAGGTACCCCCATATATTATCTAATAAAGGTTTTAACCCCCTAATTGCCCCTAGTTAACCCTTTCACCAGTGATCACCATATAAGTGTTACGGGTGACGCTGGTTAGTTAGTTTGCTTTTTATAGTGTCAGGGCACCCGCCGCATATATAACCCAATAAAGGTTTAACCCCCTGATCGCCCGGCGGGTGATATCAATTAGGTTTTAGCGTCAGAGAGGGTCTGCCTCACACCCCAGGCAGCGTCAGGTTAGTGCCAGTAACGCTAACACCCACGCGTGAAGCATACACCCCCCTTAGTGGTATAGTATCTGATCTGATCAGATCTATACTAGGGTCCCCAGCAGTTTAGGGTTCCGAAAAACGCAGTGTTAGCGAGATCAGCCCAGATACCTGCTAGCACCTGCGTTTTGCCCCTCCGTCCAGCCCAGGCCACCCAAGTGCAGTATCGATCGATCACTGTCACTTACAAAACACAACACACATAACTGCAGCGTTCGCAGAGACAGGCCTGATCCCTGCGACTCCAGTGCTGTAGGAGGTGATTTCACCACCACAGTTAAAAAAAAAAAAAGCATATATGCCGAAGCATTGGGGCAGCAGGGGCGGAGGAGCGATTTTGCTCCTAATGCCGCGTACATACGGTCGAAATTCCGACGGAGGCTTGCCCGTGGAAAAGTCCGACCATGTGTGTGCGGCATAACTTTTTTGCGGGAGGATGCCCCCATGCTTCGACATATATAAATGGTGCATGTATGCCCATCATTAGAAGTGGGTGGATGAAGGGCGGTATTCTAATGGTGGGCATACCTACCGATCAATCTCTTTTTTCGTTCAGCCAACTGGTTGCATAAAAAAAAAAAGATTACAATACATGTCCAACAAGGACCAGCAACGTACTGGTATGTTGCTGGACTTTGAATGTTTATACCAGAATGATGCCTGTGGGTTTAGGTATCATCTTGGTATCATTCTTTTCAGCCAGCGGCCGGCTTTCATGTAAAAGCAATCCTAGTGGCTAATTAGCCTCTGGACTGCTTTTACAAGCACAGTGGGAGGGAATGTCCCCCCCCCCCCGGATATAAAAAGCGCCATTGGGAAATTGGGAAAGCATTTTATCACACCAATCTTGGTGTGGTCAGATGCTTTGAGGGCAGAGGAAAGATCTAGGGTCTAGACCCCAGTTTTTTCAAAAAAGAGTACCTGTCACTACCTATTGCTATCATAGGGGTTATTTACATTCCCTGAGATAACAATAAAAATGATAAAAAAATTAATAAATATGGAAGGAACAATTTAAAAATAAAATAAAAAAGCAAAATTAATAATAAAAAAAAAAAAAAAAAGCACCCCTGTCCTGCCCTGCTCTTGCCCAATGGTGAACGCAAGCGTCGGTCTGGCATCATATGTAAACAATTGCACCATGCATGTGAGGTATCACCGCGAAGGTCAGATCGAGGGCAGTCATTTTAGCAGTAGACCTCCTCTGTAAATCTAACGGGGTAACCTGTAAAGGCTTTTAAAAATGTATGTAGTTTGTCGCCAATGCGCGTTTGTGCGAAATTTTAAAGCATGTCGTGTTTGGTATCTATGTACTCGGCCTAAGATCATCTTTTTTATTTCATGAAACATTTGGGCAATATAGTGTGTTTTAGTGCATTAAAATTACAAAGTGTATTTTTTCCCCAAAAAATGCGTTTGAAAAATCGCGGCGCAAATACTGTGTAGAAAAAAAAATGCAACACCCACCATTTTAATCTGTAGGGCCTTTGCTTTAAAAATATATATAATGTTTGGGGGTTCAACATAATTTTCTTGCAAAAAAAAAATATGTTTTCATGTAAACAAAAAGTGTCAAAAAGGGCTTTGTCTTCAAGTGGTTAGAAGAGTGGATGTAAGCTTCCTAATGTTGTGTATAAAATGCCAGAACAGTTCAAAACCCCGCCAAATGACCCCATTTTGGAAAGTAGACACCCCAAGCTATATACTGAGAGGCATGTCGAGTCCATGGAATATTTCATATGTTGACACAAGTTGCGGAAAAAAGACAATTTATTTATTTTTTTTGCACAAAGTTGTCACTAAATGATATATTGCTCAAACATGCCATGGGCATATGTGGAATTACACCCCAAAATACATTCTGCTGCTTCTCCTGAGTACGGGGATACCACATGTGTGAGACTTTTTGGGAGCCTAGCCACGTACGGGACCCCAAAAACCAAGCACCGCCTTCAGGCTTTCTAAGGGTGTAAATTTTTGATTTCACTTCTCACTGCCTATCACAGTTTCGGAGGCCATGGAATGCCCAGATGGCACAAACCCCCCAAATGAGCCAATTTTGGAAAGTAGACACCCCAAGCTATTTGCTGAGAGGTATTGTGAGTATTTTGCAGATCTCGCTTTTTGTCACAAAGTTTTGAAAATTGAAAAAAATATATATATTTACTTTCTTCATTTTCAAAAACAAATGAGAGCTGTAAAATACTCACCATGCCTCTCAGCAAATAGCTTGGGGTGTCTACTTTCCAAAATGGGGTCATTTGGGGGGGTTTTGTGCTATTTTGGCATTTTATGGCCTTCGAAACTGTGATAGGTAGTGAGGAGTGAAATAAAAAATTTGTGCCTAGAAATCCTGAAGGCGGTGCTTAGTTTTCGGGATCCCGTACGCGGCTAGGCTCCTAAAAAAGTCCCACACGTGGTATTCCCGTACTCAGGAGAAGCAGCAAAATGTATTTTGGGGTGTAATTCCACATATAACCATGGCATGTGTGAGCAATATATCATTTAGTGACAACTTTTTGTAATTTTTTTTTTTTTTGTCATTATTCAACCACTTGGGACAAAAAAAAAATATTCAATGGGCTCAACAGGCCTCTCAGCAATTTCCTTGGGGTGTCTACTTTCTAAAATGGGGTCATTTGGGGGGGTTTTGTGCAATTTTGGCATTTTATGGCCTTCAAAACTGTGATAGGTAGTGAGGAGTGAAATCAAAATTTTGCGCCCTTAGAAATCCTGAAGGCGGTGCTTGGTTTCCGGGGGCCCGTACGCGGCTAGGCTCCCAAAAAGTCCCACACATGTGGTATCCCCGTACTCAGGAGAAGCAGCAAAATGTATTTTGGGGTGCAATTCCACATATAACCATGGCATGTGTGAGCAATATATCATTTAGTGACAACTTTTTGTAATTTTTTATTTTTTTTTTGTCATTATTCAATCACTTGAGACAAAAAAAAAAATATATTAAATGGGTTCAACATGCCTCTCAGCAATTTACTTGGGATGTCTACTTTCCAAAATGGGGTCATTTGGGGGGGTTTTGTACTGCCCTGCCATTTTAGCACCTCAAGAAATGAGATAGGCAGTCATAAACTAAAAGCTGTGTAAATTCCAGAAAATGTACCCTAGTTTGTAGACGCTATAACTTTTGCGCAAATCAATAAATATACGCTTATTGACATTTTTTTTTACTAAAGACATGTGGCTGAATACATTTTGGCCTAAATGTATGACTAAAATTGAGTTTATTCGATTTTTCTTATAACAAAAAGTAGAAAATATCATTTTTTTTCAAAATTTTCGGTCTATTTCCGTTTATATCGCAAAAAATAAAAATCGCAGAGGCAATCAAATACCATTAAAAGAAAGCTCTATTTGTGGGAAGAAAAGGACGCAAATTTCGTTTGGGTACAACACTGCATGTCCGCACAATTTACAGTTAAAGCAGCGCAGTGCAAAATTCTGAAATCACCTCTGGTCCTTTAGCTACAAAATGGTCCGGGGCTTAAGTGGTTAACAAAGATGGGGGTGGGTGAAACAGAGTGGAAATAAAGTGTAGAGGAGGGGGAAGATAAAGGAGAGAGGGGGGGTGAACTACGGCACCGTGCCCAGAGACCCATCTCTGGGGAATAGGTCTAGTTTGTGAGCGTCCTGGGGCCGTTTGTTAGGTATCTAATCCACGGATCCCAAACTCTATGAAACAATTTCATCTTATCTTGTACCGTTGCAGTTAACCGTTCGTTTAACATAAGCCATGACAATTTGTGTCTAAGCTGGTCAAATGGCAGGGCAGCGGACCTCCAGTTCCTGGCTATAGTTATTTTAGCTGAAATTAATATAAATGTGAGAAGCCGCCTCTGGGACCTGGAGGCCTTCGCCACGCGCCACCCAAAAGTGCATGTTTTGCCGATTTCATCAGGTTAATCTGGGTAAGGGTGTATATAAAATTGTAGACCCTAATCAAAAATCTCCTGACCTTGGGGCATGTCCACCATATGTGATAGGTGGATCCCACTTGGCCACATCCTCTAAAGCACCCAGAGGTGGCTTTGGGTAGAAAGCTGGCCAATCTAGCCGGCACCATATACCATCTCAATAATTCCTTGTAGTTGGCTTCTATTATAGAGGTGTTGATAAGCGATCGAGATGCTGTCTCTGAGATTGCGTGCCATTCTTCAAGTTCAAGGGTTTCCTGAAGATCACGTTCCCATTGGAGCATATAATTAAGTTTAGTCGAGACATGCATCAAAATTGTATACATAGCAGATATGTGACCTCTGATTTTGTGATATTGACTACATAGAGGTTCCATGGACGTCAATGTCACTAAATTGCCCTTGCGAGCTAGTTTGTACAAAATGGTGTATTTGAGTATACCTATAGCGTTCAGTGGATGGCATTTGATATTTGTCTACTAGAGATCGTTCGGATAGCATACCTTTGTGGTCGCAAAGATCGGCTATTCATTAATATGTATAATACGTTAATACAGCCCTTGTTAGTTCACCATTCGAACGCCAGGGGAGTGAGGCCCGGGGTGAACGCTCGATTTTTTAATAGCGGTGCTAGTGGATTGTGGGGTGACTTGAATTTCTGTGTCCTCGAAAAACTGTCCTATATTTCAAGCGAGAAGGAAACAGTAGGACATAATATAACCGGTCTCTCTTTCATTGGAAGCCACATAATGTGAGATAGTGGTTCAGGACGACAGGAATAGGATTCCATAGACATCCATATAGCTTGGGATTGTTGGGAGTGAAACCTAGAAAGTTGGGCCTACTGGGCCACGTAAAAATATTTCTGTAAATCAGGCAGGCCAAGTCCTCCTTTCTGTTTTGGAGTGTACATTGTACTTCTGTTCACCCTAGGCCTCTTGTCTCCCCAGATGAACTGAAGGATTTTATTTTGAAATATTTGAAGGTCATTTCTAGAAAGTGGCACAGGTATGGTGCGAAATAAATATAGTATCCATGGTAACACATTAATTTTTATTGGGTGTAGTCTGCCGGACCACGATGGGGGGTGAATCTGTCATCTAGCTAGATCCTCAGTCAACCACTTGAATAGGGCGGGATAATTCCTTTTATATAGCGTTTGAATGGAGGAGGTTAGATATATCCCAAGATATGGAAGAGCCTCCGGTTCCCATAGGAATTGGTAGGACTGTTCTAACGTTTTCTGAGTGGCACACTGCAATGAGAGATTCAATGCCCTGGATTTACTATGGTTAATTATTTTTAGCCCAGAGATATCGGAGAAGGGTTGTAAAATTGGATATAGATTGGGGAAGGAAGTGATCGGTGATGACAGAGCCAGCAGGAGGTCATCGGCAAAAAGTAGGCATCTGTGTTCATAATCACCGCAGGCTATCTCCCGAATATCCTGACATGTACAAATCCTGATAGCCAAAGGCTCTATTGCTAGAGCGAATAGCAGTGGGGACAACGGACATCCCTGCCTTGTTCCCCTCCTAATAGCAAGCGACTGGGAGGAGTACCCTCTAAGCATTAAGGAAGCAGACGGTGTATCATACAGCGTCCGCAGGAGGGCCAGAAAGCGCTTGCCAAAGCCATAACGACTTAAGACATTGAACAAATAGTCCCAAGAGAGGGAATCGAACGCCTTCTGGATGTCCAGCGAAAGCAGCATTCCTTGTCTGGGTCCCTTGCTGTCCCAATCTGACTGGACCGCCGAAATTAGGTCCATTATCCTGCGGGTTTGATCTGATGCCTGTCGATTTGGGACAAAACCAGCATGGTCTGGGTGAATATAGTGTGGGAGGAAAGTGTTTAATCTAAGGGCTAATACTTTAGTTAATAGTTTCAAGTCCGTGTTAATCAAGGAAATCGGGTGGTAATTTGCACAGTTCCCATAATCTTTCCCTGGCTTCGGTATTACATTTAGATAGGCTACATTCTTATGACTGGGGATTTTATTTCCTCGTCTCAAGTCATTAAAATAAGAACATAAATGGGGAGCTAGGATTTCTTGATATTTTCTATAATAATGACGATAAAGCCGGCTGGCCCTGGGGCCTCCAATCCCTTTAACACATTAAGCATACTAAAATAAACATTTTCCAGTAAAACATTTGTTAAAATTCTAAACATTTCCCAGTAAAACATTTGTTAAAAACTTGCAGTTTACAACATTTAATGCTGCTGGCTCCTGCTCTCTCAGGGCTACTTCCCTGAACTTCTAGTCTTAACAGGAAAGTGTTAACAGTAGACTGTGCAGCAGAGGTGGAGGAGGTGAAGGAGTAGGGAGGAGCAGGGGTGTGTCTTGCCCTCCTAGGCCACAGGGATGTGCATTTCTATTGATGCACTCATGTCCCTACATACAAGGGTGTCTCCATAGGATGCTGCAAGAGAAAGGAGACACACTAAAACAGAAAACTTGAGGAGGTGATCATGGCACCAGTTTAAACTGGAAGATGAGGAAGGATTACTCTAGGTTCACCCTGATACGATGCAGGAACCAGCGCGATTACACCGCCGGTTCCCGCAACGCTCCTCTCACGCAGGCAGTTGACACTGCCTTCTGCGAACAGCTGTGGGTGTCATTACATTGTTAATGACACCCCCAGATCGGTTCACAGATCGCACTGCGACAATGTTTCAGAATATTGCTGCCATTTGTTGAACCAAAGCTTTTAGAATGCCTGTCTTCTGATCTTATTGTGCATGAAATGAGGGCCATATGTAGCAAAGAGGTTTTATACACGGAAACATGAAATGTAAGAAGAACAAATCAGTGAAACACAGATGCGGTCAAGAATGAAATGGAGCTTGTACAACAGAACCAAATGGATACTTTGAATCTGATGAGCACATAGGAGCATACAGTGGGGAAAATTATTATTTAATCCCCTGCAGATTGTGTAAATTTGCCCACTTACAAAGAAATGAAGGGTCTATAATTTTTATCATAGGTGTATTTTTAATGATAGAGACAGAATATTAACCAAAAGTCCAGAAAAAACACCATACAAATGTTATAAATTGAGTTGCAATTCAGTGAGTAAAATAAGTATTTGATCCCCTACCAGCCAACAAACTCTGGCCCCCACAGACTGACTACAGTATGTGCTCATGTGGTACACAGATTAGTCCTGTCCATTTAGGAAGATGCTCCTAATGACAACTTGTTATGTGTATAAAAGACACCTGTCCACAGAATCTTTCTTCCATTTAAACCTCACCATCATGGGCAAGACCAAAAAGCTGTCAAAGAACAAAGGCTGGAATGGGCTACAAAGACCATCAGCAAGAAGCTTGGTGACAAGGAGACAACTGCTGGAGCATTTTTGGAAGAAAAATTTAAGAAATACTAAGTAACCATCAATCGCCATCAGTCTGAGCTTCATGCAAGTTTTCGCCTCATGGGGTAAGGATGATCATGAGAAAAGTGAGGGATCAGCCCTTACTGTGAATGATCTCAAGGCAGTTGGGACTACAGTCCACAAACAAACCATTGGTAACACAATGCGGCACCATGGATTGAAATCCTGCAGTGCCTGCTCCTCAAGAAGGCACATGAACGGACCATCTGAAGTTTTCCAATGAACATCTAAATGATTTAGAGAAGGATTGGGAGAAAGTGCTGTGATGAGCTGAGACCAAAATTTAGCTCTTTGGCATTAACTTGACTCGCCATGTTTGGAGGAAGACAAAGGCTGACTATGACCCTAAGAACACCATCCCTACAGTCAAGCACGGAGGTGGAAACATGATGCTTTGGGGCGGTTTCTCTGCTAAAGGTACAGGCGGACTTTGCCGCATTGAGGGGCCAATGGACGGGGCCATGTATTGTAAAATCTTGGATGAGAACCTTCTTCCCTCAGAGCACTGAAGTGGGGTCATGGATGGGCCTTTCAGCATGACTATGACCCAAAACATACCGCCAAGGCAAAAAAGGAGTGGCTCAAAAAGAAGCACATTAAGGTCATGTAGTGGCATAGCCATTCTCCAGACCTTAATCCTATAGGAAATATATAGAGGGAACTGAAACTTCAAGTTGCCAAGCGAAAGCAAGGAAACCTTAAGGATTTAAAGAAGAGTGGACGAAAATCCCTCCTACAAGAAACATCTTCCCACCAAGTACTAAGTCATGTTTTACTTGGGGATCAAATACTTATTTTACTCACTGAACTGCAACTCAACTTATAACATTTGTATCATGTGTTCTTTCTGGATTTTTGGTTGATATTCTGGCTCTATCATTTAAAATACACCTATGATAAAAATTATAGACCCTCCATTTCTTTGTAAGTGGGCAAATTTACAAAATCTGCAGGGGATCAAACAATTAATTTCCCCACTGTATTTATAAAGCAGAGAATTGGACATTCACAAAACATTCAGTGCAGGTAATCACTGTCACCTAAAACACATGTATTTGGAAGATTCACCCACCTGCAGAGAATGTTTGGTGAATGTCTCATGAACTGCTTTATGAATATAAACCATACACCACTACACCAAAAATCATAGGCATGATAAAGAGTATTCCATTTTTAACCAATTAAGGTTTTTGCGCAGCGTTTTTTTTTTTTTAACGCAATTTTTAGGGAAAAAAATACACTTTAATGAATAAAATAAACCACAACATAATATATAGCCCAATTTTTTTGTATAATATGAAAGATGATATTATGCCAAGTAAATAGATACCTAACATGTCATGATTTAAAATTGCGTGCACTCGTGGAATGGCGCCAAACTACGGTACTTAAAAATCTCCACAGGCGATGCTTTTAAAATTTCTACAGGTTACCAGTTTAGAGTTACAGAGGAGGTCTGGTGCTAGAATTATTGCTCTTGCTCAGATGTTCACGGCGATACCTCACGTGTGGTTCAAACACCATTTATATATGTGAGTGTGACCTACGTATGCGTTCCCTACAGCGTGCACGCATGGATTGGGGCACTTTAAAAAAATTCATTCATTTTTTTAATACATTTTATTACCTTTTTTCATATTTACACTGTCTCTTTAAAAAACAAACAAAAAAAAAACGTTTTGATCACTTTTATTGCCCCTTGCAATAACAATACAGCATGACAAATCCTTTCTTATGAAGAGATCTGGGGGTCTAAAAGACCTTTTTTCTATGTGAAGAAACTGCGGTAACGGTAGCCCGGGAAGCGGAGGGGGCACCTCTCCCGCTGCTTCTAAAATTGATTCAGTGGCAAATCCGATGCTCACTGTCATCAGAATACCGGACGCCTAAGGGAAAAATTAAACCAGGGTAATGGCATCTAATGGCATTCCCCCTTCTCAGTGTATCCTTACTACGGAGGAGTGCGGGGTGTAGCAAGATGGCAGCGACGGATCGTCACGTCCATTACACATTCTGACGGGTTGCCATATCTGACGAAACAGCAGCATGCTTATATTGGATTTCAAAAAATATTATTTGTATTGCTATTACAATGCTGATGTATAAATCTCCTTTAATGGAGTCCATTAATGTAGACAGGAAGTACCTGCAAGGAAGCTGCAGGAGATCAGCAGCATTGAGATGCAACAAATTGAAAATAAGTATTTAATTGCAAAAAGGGTGATTGTTTATTACACACAGGGCCTTTGAAAATATTTTAATCATTGTTGTGCTGATGATATTATAATACTGACTGAAAACAAAGAATATGAGACATTTAAAGGGGTTGTATCCTATGCATCAAGGTGAAAAAACATCTAACAATTACCGGCCCCTCAGCCCCCCCCGTTTTACTTACCTGAGCCCTGGAATGTCCCACGATGAGGACACGCTGCATCTTTGCCTGGGGTTCTCGGCTCTTGATTGGATAGATTGATAGCAGTGCAACCATTGGCTCCCGCTGCTGTCAATCAAATCCAATAACGTGGGCGCCGGGGGCGGGGCCGAGTCCTGCATTCGGCGGCTATGGACGCCAAATGCTGGACTCGGGAGCTCAACCACAAGGTAACCCCCTTGGGAGAGCGCTTCCCAGTGGGGGTTATCTGCTGCGAAGAGGAGTCGAGAGAGATGCAAAATGAACCCAGAAAACAGCATTCGGGGCCACTCTGTGCAAAAGGAGCTGCACAATGGAGGTAAGTATAACATGTTTGTTATTTAAAAAATAAATAAAAAAATAGAACCTATAGTGTCACTTTAAAATCCATGAAAACTGGGAGCCAGATAATATTTTCAGCAAAAACCCAATTATAAAATATTTTTTTGATTTGAAGAATTATTCAGGACAGATTTTTTGGGCAAATATGAAAATGCAAATTTCCTCCAACAAATTAATCAAATTTTTATGTGACCTGTATAATCCAATTGTCATGCATATATTTAAAATCAAACTGGGAGAAGATTAAGTAGTCAAATATAAGAACTAAGAATCTTGCCATAGGGATTACAATCAAGTGTCACTCTTCTCTCCCTGTAACCTGACTGCGATTATATAATATAATAAGACGCTATTGAAGGCGGAAAATAAAATATGAAATAGATTTATAGCACAAGGTTACCAAATATACATGTCCAGTTTTAAACATTTGATGGCAACCCAGGGCAACTGTTTGAAATGGAATTTGCTGAACGACTGTTTTTCTGTGATAAGGTTGACTCAAGGGGGGTGTACTTTAGGCATGAACATGCACGTTCGACCAAAACAATTGTGCATGTCATAGAAAGATATATCATCGTAAGGATTTCTAAGCACAATCTCTAGTAAATCTCTAGTAAAAGAGCAGCAGCTGAAAGGGAAACTGTCAGAACAAACATATGAAAGGTGTCACTGATGACCAGTTACTGAAAGGGGAGTTCCAGCCTTTTTTTATGTTTATTAAAAGTCAGCAGCTACAAAAAGTGGAGCTGCTGGCTTTTAATAAACATACACTTACCTGTTCCACTGTCCAGCGACGCGACCCCCAGAGCTCCGCTCCTCTCCCCCCCTTCTCCGCCGGCGACTACAAAGCAGGATAGGTTTTCCAAAACTATCTTTATTGTGCTTCCAGTATCAGAAAAGTATTAATAGTTGCATTCAATACCATAGCTTCCAAAGCAATAAAAATGACTCCTTTTCTAGCAGCAAAATGGACTGAGATGGGTGGGCCCAGATTCCCCCCCCCCCCCAAAAAAAATATGGTTCTTACTTTCAAATCTGCAGCCCCACACGCTCTTTGCATGGAAAAATGCTCAGGCTTCCCCAAGGTTTGTAAATTGGGTTAAAAATACAGCATATAAAAGCACTTACCTCCTTTCTTATTTGGCAAATGGTGAGACTTTTGCTAGCAAAAAAAAAATGTATTTGCCACATATGTATACAGTGGGGCAAAAAAGTATTTAGTCAGCCACCAATTGTGCAAGTTCTCCCACTTAAAAAGATGAGAGAGGCCTGTAATTGTCATCGTAGATATACCTCAACTATGAGGGACAAAATGTGGAAACAAATCCAGACAATCACATTGTCTGATTTGGAAAGAATGTATTTGCAAATTATGGTGGAAAATAAGTATTTGGTCAATATCAAAAGTTCATCTCAATACTTTGTTATATATCCTTTGTTGGCAATGACAGAGGTCAAACGTTTTCTGTAAGTCTTCACAAGGTTGTCACACACTGTTGCTGGTATGGTGGCCCATTCCTCCATGCAGATCTCCTCTAGAGCAGTGATGTTTTGGGGCTGTCTCTGGGCAACACGGACTTTCAACTCCCTCCAAAGGTTTTCTATGGGGTTGAGATCTGGAGACTGGCTAGGCCACTCCAGGACCTTGAAATACTTCTTACGAAGCCACTCCTTCATTGCCCGGGCGGTGTGTTTGGGATCATTGTCATGCTGAAAAACCCAGCCATGTTTCATCTTCAATGCCCTTGCTAATGGGTTTGCACTCGAAATCTCACGATACATGGCCACATTCATTCTTTCATGTACACGGATCAGTCGACCTGTTCCCTTTGCAGAGAAACAGCCCCAAAGCATGATGTTGCCACCCCCAAGCTTCACAGTAGGTATGGTGTTCTTTGGTTGCAACTCAGCATTCTCTCTCCTCCAAACACGATGAGTTGTGTTTCTACCGAACAGTTCTACTTTGGTTTTATCTGGCCATATGACATTCTCCCAATCCTCTTCTGGATCATCCAAATGCTCTCTAGCAAACCTCAGATGGGCCCGGACATGTACTGGCTTAAGCAGGGGGACACGTCTGGCACTGCAGGATCCGAGTCCCTGGCGGCGTAGTGTGTTACTGATGGTAGCCTTTGTTATGTTGGTCCCAGCTCTCTGCAGGTCATTCACTAGGTCCCCCTGTGTGGTTCTGGGATTTTTGCTCACCGTTCTTGTGATAATTTTGACCCCACGGGGTGAGATCTTTCGTTGAGCCCCAGATCGAGGGAGATTATCAGTGGTCTTGTATGTCTTCCATTTTCTAATTATTGCTCCCACAGTTGACTTCTTTACACCAAGCTGCTTGCCTATTGCAGATTCAGTCTTCCCAGCCTGGTGCAGGTCTACAATTTTGTTTCTGGTGTCCTTCGACAGCTCTTTGGTCTTCACCATAGTGGAGTTTGGAGTGTGACTGTTTGAGGTTGTGGACAGGTGTCTTTTATACTGATAACAAGTTCAAACAGGTGCCATTAATACAGGTAATGAGTGGAGGACAGAGGAGCCTCTTAAAGAAGAAGATACAGGTCTGTGAGAGCCAGAAATCTTGCTTGTTTGTAGGTGACCAAATACTTTTTTTCCACCATAATTTGCAAATAAATTCTTTCCAAATCAGACAATGTGATTGTCTGGATTTGTTTCCACATTTTTTCTCTCATAGTTGAGGTATACCTATGATGACAATTACAGGCCTCTCTCATCATTTTAAGTGGGAGAACTTGCACAATTGGTGGCTGACTAAAATAGGATTTTTATAACAGCTTACCTGTAAAATCCTTTTCTTGGAGTACATCACGGGACACAGAGCGACATAGTCATTACTAATGGGTTATATAGATACCTTCAGGTGCTGGCACTGGCAACTTCCAAAACCGGAAGTACCCTCCCCTATATAAGCCCCTCCCATCCGGGAGCACCTCAGTTTTGTAGCAAAGCAATAAGTGTCCCCAAAGAGGGGTGGGAGCTCTGTGTCCCGTGATGTACTCCAAGAAAAGGATTTTACAGGTAAGCTGTTATAAAAATCCTATTTTCTTTCTCGTACATCACGGGACACAGAGCGACATAGTCATTACTAATGGGATGTCCTAAAGCAATGCCCAACGAGGGGGGGGTACACCATACATAAGCTGAGCGCTATCAGACATGAGGATCTTTTGCGGCCTGCAACACACTGCGCCCAAAGGCGACATCCTCCTGACTTCTAACGTCCACCTGGTAGAACCTAGTAAACGTGTGTACTGAAGACCATGTTGCGGCCTTACAGATTTGAGCCAGGGAGGCCTGGTGATGCACTGCCCATGAAGTTCCAACTGCTCTCGTGGAGTGCGCCCTAACTTTGAACGGAGGCGGTCTCCTTCTCAAGCCATAGGCTTGCATTATGACCTGTCGAATCCACTTGGCTAAAGTAGATTTTGACGCTGCCTGACCCCTTCTGGGGCCTTCCGGCAGAATAAACAAAGTATCCGTTCTGCGAATCTGAGCAGTGGCTTTTAGATAAGCTTTAACTGCTCTTACTACATCCAAAGAATGCAATAACTTTTCCTCTACCGAAGTAGGTTTGGGGAAAAAAGAAGGAAGAACCACATCTTGGTTCAAATGAAACCTCGATACCACCTTAGGAAGAAAGGCTGGATGAGGACGTAACACTACTCTGTCCTTATGGATAACCAGATATGGCTCCCTACAGGACATAGCTGCTAATTCCGACACTCTTTTAGCCGAACAAATGGCTACTAGAAAAATCAATTTCCTGGTGAGAAGAACCAAAGAAATATGCTGTAATGGTTCAAATGGTTGTTTCTGTAGAACCGACAGAACCAAGTTTAGATCCCATGGACATATGGGAATATTAACCGGAGGACTAATACACATCACTCCTTGTATAAAGGCTTTGACTAGTGAATGCGAAGCCAAGGGCCTTTGAAAAAATATTGACAAGGCCGAAATCTGACCCTTGATAGTACAAGGCAAGCTTCCTATCTACAGCCCATTGTAGGAAGTCCAGAATCCTACCTATTACGTATTTACGTGGATGCCATTTCTTGGCCTCACACCAGGCGATGTACGCCTTCCAGATTCTATAGTAGATCTGCCTGGATACCGGCTTCCTGGCATTGATCATGGTAGATACCACAGCATTAGAGAGCCCTCTCTTTTTTAGAATGTGGGCTTCAATAGCCAGGCCGTCAAACCTAGGGCTGGTAAGGAAGGGTGGTATATCGGTCCTTGCGAAAGCAGGTCCGGACGATGTGGGAGGGTCCAAGGACTCCCCACAGACATCTTTACAATCTCTGCGTACCATGCTCTTCGGGGCCAAGCTGGAGCCACCAGAATCACTGGTTTCTTTTCTACCCTGATTCTGCGGAGTAATCGAGGTAACAATTGTGGCGGTGGGAATGCATATATCAGCTTGAACTGATCCCAAGGGAACACTAGGGCATCCGAGCCGCAAGCTAGGGGATCCCTTGTCCAAGAGACAAACCTGTCCACTTTTGCGTTGAATCTGGATGCTAGCAGATCTACATCCGGTGTTCCCCACCGCTGACATATTGTCCGGAAAACCTCGGGATGAAGGGACCATTCCCCTGGGCATAATTGTTGGCGACTTAGAAAGTCCGCCTTCCAATTCTCCACTCCTGGAATGAATACCGCAGATATGGCTGGGACATATCTTTCTGCCCATCTCAGGATGTAATTTACTTCCCTCTGGGCTGCACGACTCCTGGTGCCCCTCTGATGATTGATATATGCCACTGCTGTGGCATTGTCTGATTGAATTCTGACAGGGGACCCTTGGAGTTTGGATGTCCATGCTACTAGGGCATACCGGGCTGCTCGTATCTCTAAGAGATTGATGGGCAGGGCCTTTTCCGCATCCGACCATCTGCCCTGGAGAGACCATTGCTCCAGTACTGCTCCCCAGCCTATAAGGCTGGCATCTGTAGTGACCACCTTCCAAGAAATCGGACTGAAGGATTTCCCTCTTTCCAGATTCTGGGGAACCAACCACCAGCGGAGGCTCTTGCGAACGGAAGGGGACAAGGACATTGGTAAGTCCAGAGCCTGAACTTTTTTGTTCCAGGCTGACAGTATGGCCCTTTGCAAATTCCTTGAATGGAATTGACCGTAGGGTACTGCTTCGAATGATGCCACCATTTTTCCCAGCAGCCTCATGCACAGGCGTATGGATGGCTGTCTTTTTGAACCCACTAAGTGGATCAAATCTCTCAAAGACGACCCCTTTTCTTGAGGCAAGAAAATTTTTCTCTGGTCTGAATCCAGCCTTAGCCCCAAGTATTCCAGACTTTTGACTGGTTTTAGGGCTGACTTGTCTCGGTTGATAATCCAACCGTGATATTCCAGATACTTGATTGTCTCGTGAACAACCACTTCTAGTTTTTCCACTAAGTGGTCTATCAGCAACAAGTCGTCTAGATATGCCATTATCGTTACACCTTGTGTTCTTAGATTGGCCAATAATGGGGCCAGAATTTTTGTGAACACTCGTGGTGCTGTGGCCAGACCGAAGGGTAAGGCTCTGAACTGAAAATGGCGCCCTTCTACCGCAAAGCGTAGAAATTTTTGGTGGGCTGGAAAGATGGGAATGTGCAAATAAGCATCTTTGATGTCGATCGAGGCTAACCATTCCTCCCCTTGTAGGGCAGTGGCCACCGACCGGATCG
The DNA here is from genome assembly GCA_029206835.1 of Rana muscosa. Lineage (NCBI taxonomy): Eukaryota > Metazoa > Chordata > Amphibia > Anura > Ranidae > Rana > Rana muscosa. Next base: position 1,092,013,247 of record CM055116.1, read on the forward strand.
ACTCCATCCGGAAAGTCCTGATATGTAGGAATTTGTTTAGCCCTTTTAGATTTAATATGGGCCTCACGTCCCCGTTTGGCTTCGGGACTGTAAAGAGGTTTGAGTAAAACCCGAACCCCCATTCTTCCAGGGGAACCTCTATAATTACTGCTTGGAGCAATAATTGTTCTAGTGCCAACAGGAGGGATCCTCTCTTCTGGGGATCCCTTGGCACGTTTGACCTTATAAAGTGGGAAGGAGGGGAGTCTTTTAACTCCAATTTGTATCCCAGATTTACTGCGGAGAGCACCCATCTGTCTCTGATCGTGTCCCGCCAGGTCTCTGTGAACAACTGAAGTCTTCCCCCCACCCGATTGAGTGGGGGCAACCCTTCATGCATTTGACTTTGGGGGAGGTTTTGTACCTCTCCTGCTCCAGGGCTTCTTGTTACCCTGCAACTGTCCCTGATTTTTACCTCCGGGATTTGACCGAGGAGGCCGTCGGAACTGTTTCACAGCCGATGTCCTAGGGACTGGAGAAGCAGGCCTCTTAAAAGAGGGACCTCTAACTCTGTTTTTAACCGGCAAAAGTGTACTTTTACCGCTGGAAATTCTCTGGATATATTTGTCCAGGTCTTCCCCGAATAAGCGTTCACCATGAAATGGGAAGCTGACCAGCAATTTTTTACAGGGAGCTTCAGCAGACCAGTTTTTGAGCCATAAAAGCCTGCGCATATGTACTACAGACAGCGTAAGGCGGGAGGCCTGATGGATTGAATCCTTTATAGCGTCCACCGCAAAGCATAAGGCTCTAGGTAGATCAGCTAGGGCAAGAGCCTGCTGATCTGGCAAGTCCCTTAAGACCTGTTTCAACTGATCCTTCACTGCTTGGCAGACCCCAATAGCTGCCACTGCTGGTTGTGTCACCAATCCTGCTGTAGAAAAAGCAGATTTTAATAAGGACTCCAATTTTTTATCTATTGGGTCCTTGAACATTTGGACATTATCCACTGGACATGTCAGTGATTTATTCACACAAGAGATGGCTGCGTCCACTGTAGGGACCCTCCATTTTTTGATGAACTTATCCTCCATGGGATAGACCACTTGAAATCTCTTGGGAGGAGTAAATATTTTATCAGGATGCTCCCAATCCTGGTAAATGAGCCCTTCCAGTAAAGGATGGATCGGAAAGGAACAAACAGCCTGGGGAGCTTTTAGCGACCCCAACGAGGAGACAGAAGTGGATGATGGCTCCGCAAGGGGCATTTTAAATGCTGATCGGACCATATTAGTCAGGGACTGAACCCATAACCTTTCAGCATGTGATGCTGAGAATGGCTCTTCCACTGTTGATTCCTCTACAACAGAATCGACCTCATCCTGATCCCCTTCAGGCAGGTCGATCCCTGTATGGGACTGTTGCTCTGCTAACAGGTACTCTGAGGGAGGAGACGGAGATCGAGCGCTTTTTTCCTGTGACAGGGAAGCAGCGATCAATGCTGACAATCTCTCTTCCAGCCCTCCCAGAGCTGAGGAAAAAACCTCCTCTGTTACATACACAGGAGCAGGTGAACTGAGGACAGCCACAGTACCAGGTACTCCTGAGGGTGCTCTACGTTCACTAACCTCTGATTCTTCAGGGGAGACTGGTGCAGCCGAAGCATGCCCAAGATCCTCAGAGCCCGATGGAGACCCCCTATGCTTCCTGGAATTTTTAGTCCCGGAGTTTTTAGACGGCATTATTCCTAAGCCCAAAGCTGAGGTATTCCAGCCGAAATACACCACTTACTGACAATAGTCTAGCACAAATGCTGCTATAAAAACAGTTGGTGTCTACTAATGTGCCTTTCTATGAGGATGCCTGCATCAACCGCTTGCTGTATGCCTTTTTTTTAAATGTTGCCAGCTCTGTCTCTGCACTCCATAGCCAGCTCACAACACATAATTGTGGTTTTTAACATGCTGGGACGCCCGCACATGCGCAGAAGCGCTGCGGCGCGCACAGAGCGTCATCCCCCAAGCTCCGCCCCCTTTCCCGGCTCACCTCTATATATAGAGCCACGTGCGCCTTCGGCGCTAATTTTGAAAAGGAAACCAGGGACAAGAGCCAGGGCCCCTTTTGCCGCAGGATGGACGAGCATTGCAACATGGCAGAGGAAGCAGTTTCCCACAAGAGAACTCACCATCTGCCTGGACTTGCTCTGATAAAAAGAAACTAGTCCACATGACAAGAAACGTTCCACAGCGGCCTCTAGTGGATTAACACAGGTACCGCAGTCTAATATATTAAATATATATATATATATATATTTTTTTTTTTTCTTGACCACTATTAAAATTATTACATTTTTTAGTAGTTACAGGCATGCACAGATATTAGCGGGAATACCGTTAGGTAACAGACAGAAAGACAAATTAGGCTTGGGGGTCCCCCAATAGAACCAAGTTCCTGGGGGCCCCCACTTACCTGTTCCCCGCCGCAGGACTTTGTTTGGTCCACAGAAGCCCAAACTTCACCTATCACGGCAGGCATTGTAATTAAACTTTCAGGGACCGGGTTCCCAAGGATTCCACTCCCCTGGACCTGTATAGCACCCTGCACAGAAAACATCTTGGTCATGGGTATGACCAGAGCTCTGGATCCCAGGGTCCAGCTCTCCTAAGAGCTGGTGGGGCAGCATATAGGAGAACCGATCTCCTCTATTCTCTTCCTGGCTCCTGCATGGTTTTCAGCAGCTGCAGGAGCAGGTTCGGTTCTCCTATTTGCCGCCCCTCCTATCCAGCCTGGTACTAGCTGCATCCACAGAGTAGAGGCAAGCAGTCATCCATACCTAGGACTGCCAGCTTCGCCCCCCGATACCGGCTCCCGCTTCTTGCCCCATGGCTGTTCCTGCCGCCGGAACGGTAGGAGAACTGTTCCCTCCCTGAGGCCGCTCCTGGTAAGCGACAAACTCTCTGTCACTGCAGAGTGAGTATAGTGCCCCAGGTGTGCTGCTGTCACTCTGCTCCCTCCTATACTGCCCCCTTCAGGCATGCTGTCCCCACATACTGCCCTCCACTATCCCCCCCCATCATGCTGCCCCACCATACTGCCCTACTGACACTGTGACAGGAGGGTCACTTTGGACACAGGGTGAGCCAGGAAACTATGGACATTAAGAAATATATCTTGGACTACCTAAAATTTTATATTTATCCACCATATTCCCAAGGATATCTGTAAAGGACTATTTACTGATTCTGAACTCAACAGGTTAATTGAGAGATACTGATGTGTTCAGCCTCAATCACCTGTCTGCCTAGTGTAATGCTAATGATCGCAGCTTCTAAAAGACCTGTTCATTGTTTGTGGTGATGTGGATTGGGGAAATTAAGCCTGTCCTTGTGTGTATTGTAAATTAACAGACAGTCTGGTGAATATAAAGGTCATGCATAGTTATTTAAACATAAAAGGGATTAGCTGTTGCCTTCTAAGAGATGGGTATTGGGAGACAAAAGCTAGCCTACTGTCAAATGTGTATTGGGTCTTTTTATGTTGTGGGTGGAGCTGGACCATTGTTCATTTTAGATTAATGCAGTATTGGATGTGTATAAAAGTTACAATGTTTTCTTTAATAAAGTCAGTCTATCCAGAGAAAGATACAGAGTGCGTCTTGTTCTTTCAGAAGGATTAATTCCTATGGGAAGTGGTCGTCTGGCTGTGGAGGATCGACAGTGAATTTGTGTCCAGGAGGGGGAATATCTTTAAACGGCGTTAAACCCCTTTCATATTTGGGGTGTCGTTACAGACACCATCACAAATTGTAAAAAAAAAAACTATTAAAAATAAAATTATAAAGTAAAATGGTAAAAAATAATACAAAAATAAAAATTTAAAACTACTGACCCCGTCCACTGCCCCACTGACCCCGTCCACTGCCCCACTGACCCTGTCGACTGCACACATCCACTGCTCTACTGACCACATCCACTGCTCTACTGACCACATCCACTGCTCTACTAACTGACATCATTCACAGTCTACACTGACACCACAGGGGTTGCAAAGGTCACACTTGCGACTGGGCCCTGGCCTTCCACCACTGGGGCGGGGCCCAAGACTGCAAGGGATCCACTGCAGGACGGTAAAGGGTCATGGGATCAGTGGGAAGGGCTCTGGGCTTGGATGGAATGGCCCAGGCCAGAGGTCAGGGGGCCGTTCCTGGTTTCTTGCACTAGGGCCCTGAAGGTTCTAGTTACGCCGCTGGCCCTCCCTCCTAGTTCACTGGAGCGCTGGGCTGTGGAGGGGGTGGAAGCGATCTTTCCCGAGCCTGGACCGGCTCTGTGACTTTAGCCCACTGTCTGCTGAAAATGGGTCACAGAAGTGCAGAACGAACTGCACTCCTGTGATCCATAGGAAAAGTACAGCCAAATGAGCTTTGGCTGTACTTCTCCTTGAAATAAATGCAAAAAAAATGAAAGCTCCACCATCAATAACAATCAGATTCTGGCTGCCATTTTCCTATTGCTGGCTGAGGATTGTAAAATAAAATCTAACATCTGGATGGTAGAGCGCAAAGGCTCAATACTTTTTCTCTTTGTTATTTCCATAAATGAACACTAAGCATGTAAGACCATTTACCGATTTATAAATTATTAATGAAAAAGAAATCATGGCGAGATTCAAATTCCTATGCATCTATGCATGCTCCCATTATTCAATGTCACACAGGACACACAGATGCAAGCCCAATTTCCACTCCACGTACACTATAAAGCAACACTGGCATGAAACTTCTCTCCTGATTGAAGCTGGAGGCAAGCTGCCAAACAAAAAGGGCTATGGACAGTTTCCACTATGCTTTATCATATACTTGCCCTACAGCTACAAACACTATCTAAACTAAAATAATAATTATAGCAGTAATGTATGCTTTAATTGTATGGAATATCAATTAAAAGTTATATAATACAAATCATTGCTATTCTGACATGGCTGAGTTTCTAACCTCTCCAATGTATACATTGTAACCCTTTAATTTCCTGAAAAGTAGCAGTGATACTAGGATGCAGGCAGTACAAAGGCTTGAGCTCCTGAGTTCCTCCTACAGATGATAAAAGGAAAAGAAAGTATTCACAGCGCTTCGCTTTTTCCACATTTTGTTATGTTACAGCCTTATTCCAAAATAAATCAAATGAATTATTTTCCTCAAAATTCTACGAACAATACCCCATTAATGACAATGTGAAAAAAAGTTTGTTTAAAATCTTTGCAAATTTATTAAAAATAAAAAAGGAAAAATATCATGTACACCAGGGATATGCAATTAGCGGACCTCCAGCTGTTGCCAAACTACAAGTCCCATCATGCCTCTGCCTCTGGGTTACATGCTTAATGCTGTCAGTGTCTCGCTATGCCTCATGGGACTTGTAGTTTGGCAACAGCTGGAGGTCCGCTAATTGCATATCCCTGATGTACACAATGTACTCACAGCCTTTGCTCAATACTTTGTTGAAGCACCTGTGGCACCAATTACAGCCTCAAGACTTTTTTGAGTATGATGTTACAAGCTTGGCACACCTATTTTTGGGACGTTTCCCCCATTCTCCTTTGCAGGATCTCTCAAGTTCCAATCAGGTTGGATGGGGAGTGTCGGTGCCCAGCCATTTTCAGATCTCTCCAGAGATGTTCAATTGGGTTAAATTCTGGGCTCTGGCTGGGCCACTAAAGGACATTTCACAGAGTTGTCCTGTAGCCACTCCTTTGCTATCTTGGCTGTGTGCTTAGGGTCATTTTCCTATTGGAAGATGAACCTTCACCCCAGTCTGAGGTCCAGAGTGCTCTGGAGCAAGTTTTCATCAAGGATGTCCCTATACATTGCTGCATTCATCTTTCCCTCAGTCCTCACTAGTTCCCAGTTCCTGCCGCTGAAAAACATCCCCACAGTATGATGCTGCCACCACCATGCTTCACTGTAGGGATGGTATTGGCCAGGTGATGAACGGTGCCTGGTTTCATCTAGACATGACGCTTGCCATTTAGGCCAAAGAGTTCAATCTTTGTTTCATCAGACCAGAGAATTTTGTTTCTCATGGTCTGAGAGTCCTTCAGGTACCTTTTGGCCCCTTTCACACTGGGGCGTTTTTCATGCGGTTTAGCGCTAATATTAGCGCCATTATACCGCATGAAAAATTTGTGCCTGTAGCCTTTAATGTGAAAGCCCGAAGGCTTTCACACTGAAGCGGTGCGCTAGCAGGACCGCTCCAAAAGTCCTGCTAGCCGCTTCTTTACAGCGGTGAAGGAGCGGTGTGTTCACCGCTCCTTTACCGCGGCTGCCCATTGAAATCAATGGGACACCGCAGGTAATACCGCCCGCAAACCGCGGCAATAGCCGCGGTTTGCGGGCCGTATTAACCCTTTTTCGGCCGCTAGCGGGGGTTAAATTAACCCCCCTAGCGGCCGCATACCGCGGTAAGGACGACGGTATAGCAGCGCTGAAAATCGCGCTGCTATACCGCCACCGCACCTGCCCACCCCAGTGTGAAAGGGGCCTTTGGAAAACAGGTGGGCTGTCATGTGCCTTTTACTGAGGAATGGCTTCCGTCAGGCCACTCCACCATACAGGCCTGATTGGTGGAGTGCTGCAGAGATAGTTGTTCTTCTGGAAAGTTCTCCTCTCTCCACAGAGAAATCTGTCAGAGTGACCATTGGGTTCTTGGTCACCTCCCTGACTAAGGCCCTTCTCCCCCGATCGCTCAGTTTGGCCGGGCGGCCCTCTCTAGGAAGAATCCTGGTGGTTCCAAACTTCTTTCATTTAAGATGATGGAGGCCACTATGCTCATTAGGACCTTCAAGGCTGCAGAAATGTTTCTGTACCCTTCCCCAGATCTTTACTTCGATACAATCCTGTTTCATAGGTCTACAGACAATTATTTGGACTTCATGGCTTTGTTTGTGCTCTGACATGCACGGTTAACTGTGGGACCTTATATAGACAGGTGTGTGCCTTTCCAAATCATGTCCAATTAATTTAATTTACCACAGGTGGACTCCAATCAACTTGTAGAAACATCTCAAGGATGATCAGTGGAAACAGGATGCACCTGAGCTCAATTTTGAGTGCCATAGCAAAGGCTGTGAATACTTATGTACATGGATTTTTAAATTTGTTATTTTTATTAACCACTTTACCACTTCCCTACCCAGCCATAGTCAAATGACGTCCACAGATGGGATCTCCCATCCTGGGTGGACTTCATATGACGTCCTGGGCTTTGTGGGGGGGATATCTGAATGATGCCTGCAGCTAGAGGCATCATTTAGATATCCTTCTGTTCTGTCAGCGATTCTGTGCACCATAAGAATGATCATAGCAGCGGTTCCACCGCTTGATCGTTCTTATAGGCGGCGGGAGGGGACATCCCCCCCCTCCCGCCGCCATCCGGTGCTTCTCCGTGCTCTTCCGTGCCATCAGGGGCCCGGAGAATGAATCGTCCGGCGCCGGATAGGAAGCATAGAGATGACTGGTGACCAGATGGTCACCAGTCATCTCTATGACCGTCGGAGGCCCAGGCGCGATGTGATGACGTCACGCCCGGGTCCTCAGATGTAAACAAAGCCGCCATTGCGGCTAGTAAACATGAGATCAGTGAAATTTTTTTCACGATTTCATGCTTTCCAGCCTGGAGGAGAGATGTGGGGTCTTATTGACCCCGCATCTCTCAATAAAGAGGACCTGTCACACACATTCCTATTACAAGGGATGTTTACATCCCTTGTAATAGGAATAAAAAGTGATCCAAAAAAAAAATGTAAAAAAAGTGTAAAAAGAAAAAAAAAAAAAAGAAAAAAATTAAAACGCCCCTGTCCCCGGTAGCTCGCGATCAGAAGCGAACGCACAACATAAGTCCCGCCCACATATGTAAATGCCGTTTAAAGCACATATGTGAGGTATCACCGCGTGCGTTAGAGCGCGTGCAACAATTCTAGCACTAGACCTCCTCTAACTCTAACCTGGTAACCTGTAAAAAAAATGAAAGCGTCGCCTATGGAGATTTCTAAGTACCGAATTTTGGCGCCATTCCATGAGTGTGCGCAATTTTAAAGCGTGACATGTTAGGTATCTATTTACTCGGCGTAACATCATCTTTCATATTTTCTTAAAAAATTGGGCTAACTTTACTATTTTGTTATTTTTTAAATTCATGAAACCATTTTTTTCCCCCAAAAAAAAGGCGTTTAAAAAATGATTGCGCAAATACCGTGCAAGAAAAAAAGGTGCAATGACCGTCATTTTATTCCCTAGGGTGTCTGCTAAAAAAACATATATAATGTTTGGGGGTTCTAAGTAATTTTCTAGCAAAAGAATGATGATTTGTACATGTAGGAGAGAAGTGCCAGAATAGGCCCAGTATTGAGGTGGTAAAAAACAGCCCGGGGTTGAGAACGCCGCCTGTATATTTACATTGGCAGAATGCCACGGACAGGCATAAGTACGTACAGGTACGTCCCCTTTAAGATGCCGCCGTGTGGTTGAGCGCGTGCCGCCGGCGGCACACGCGCGACCCTGGCGCTTTCTCCGTTAACCCGACCACGGGGATACCCATGATCGTCTCACAGAGAGATAGAGCGGGGAGATGCTAGTGTAAACAAGCATCTCCCCGCTCTGCCTAGTGACAATGACACTGATCTCCGCACAGCCCATCCCCCCTACAGTAAGAAGCACTCCCTAGGAAACACTTAACCCCTACAGCGCCACCTACGGGTTAACTCCTTTACTGCCAGTGTCATTTTCACAGTAATCAGTGCATTTTTATAGCACTGATCGCTGTAAAATGACAATGGTCCCAAAAATTTGTCAAAAGCCTCCGATGTGTCCGTCATAATGTCGCAGTCACGATAAAAAAAAAACGCTGATCGCCGCCATTACTAGTAAAAAAAAAAAAAATATTAATAAAAATGCCATAAAACGACCCCCTATTTTGTAGACGCTATAACTTTTGCGCAAACCAATCAATAAACGCTTATTGCTATTTTTTTTTACCAAAAATATGTAGAAGAATACGTATCGGCCTAAACTGAGGAAATAAAAACATTTTTTTATATTTTTTGGGGATATTTATTATAGCAAAAAGTAAAAAATATTGCATTTTTTTCAAAATTGTCGCTTTAGTTTTGTTTATAGCGCAAAAAATAAAAACCACAGAGGTGATCAAATGCCACCAAAAGAAAGCTCTACTTGTGGGAAAAAAAGGACGTCAATTTTGTTTGGGAGCCACGTCGCACGACTGCGCAATTGTCAGTTAAAACGACGCAGTGCCGAATCGCAAAAAGAGGCCTGGTCTTTGACCAGCAAAATGGTCTGGGGGTTGAAGTGGTTAAATTTGCAAAGATTTTAAACAAAAAATTTTTCATGTGGTCACTATGGGGTATTTTTTGTCGAATTTTGAGGGAAATAATGAATTTAATCCATTTTGGAATAAGACTGCAACATAAAAAAATGTGGAAAAATAGGATTTTTATAACAGCTTACCTGTAAAATCCTTTTCTTGGAGTACATCACGGGACACAGAGCGACATAGTCATTACTAATGGGTTATATAGATACCGTCAGGTGCTGGCACTGGCAACTTCCAAAACCGGAAGTACCCTCCCCTATATAAGCCCCTCCCATCCGGGAGCACCTCAGTTTTGTAGCAAAGCAATAAGTGTCCCCAAAGAGGGGCGGGAGCTCTGTGTCCCGTGATGTACTCCAAGAAAAGGATTTTACAGGTAAGCTGTTATAAAAATCCTATTTTCTTTCTCGTACATCACGGGACACAGAGCGACATAGTCATTACTAATGGGATGTCCTAAAGCAATGCCAAATGAGGGGGGGATACACCATATATAAGCTGAGCGCTATCAGATATGAGGATCTTTTGCGGCCTGCAACACACTGCGCCCAAAGGCGACATCCTCCTGACTTCTAACGTCCACCTGGTAGGACCTAGTAAACGTGTGAACTGAAGACCATGTTGCGGCCTTACAGATTTGAGCCAGGGAGGCCTGGTGATGCACTGCCCATGAAGTTCCAACTGCTCTCGTGGAGTGCGCTCTAACTTTGAACGGAGGCGGTCTCCTTCTCAAGCCATAAGCTTGCATAATGACCTGTCGAATCCACTTGGCTAAAGTAGATTTTGACGCTGCCTGACCCTTTCTGGGGCCTTCCGGCAGAATAAACAAAGTATCCGTTCTGCGAATCTGAGCAGTGGCTTTTAGATAAGCTTTAACTGCTCTTACTACATCCAAAGAATGCAATAACTTTTCCTCTACCGAAGTAGGTTTGGGGAAAAAAGAAGGAAGAACCACATCTTGGTTCAAATGAAACCTCGATACCACCTTAGGAAGAAAGGCTGGATGAGGACGTAACACTACTCTGTCCTTATGGATAACCAGATATGGCTCCTTACAGGACATAGCTGCTAATTCCGATACTCTTTTAGCCGAACAAATGGCTACTAGAAAAATCAATTTCCTGGTGAGAAGCACCAAGGAAATATGCTGTAATGGTTCAAATGGTTGTTTCTGTAGAACCGACAGAACCAAGTTTAGATCCCATGGACATATGGGAATATTAACCGGAGGACTAATACGCATCACTCCTTGTATAAAGGCTTTGACTAGTGAATGCGAAGCCAAGGGCCTTTGAAAAAATATTGACAAGGCCGAAATCTGACCCTTGATAGTACTCAAGGCAAGCTTCCTATCTACAGCCCACTGTAGGAAGTCCAGAATCCTACCTATTACGTACTTATGTGGATGCCATTTCTTGGCCTCACACCACGCGATGTACGCCTTCCAGATTCTATAGTAGATCTGCCTGGATACCGGCTTCCTGGCATTGATCATGGTAGATACCACAACATTAGAGAGCCCTCTCTTTTTTAGAATGTGGGCTTCAATAGCCAGGCCGTCAAACCTAGGGCTGGTAAGGAAGGGTGGTATATCGGTCCTTGCGAAAGCAGGTCCGGACGACGTGGGAGAGTCCAAGGACTCCCCACTGAAATTTTACAATCTCCGCGTACCACGCTCTTCGGGGCCACGCTGGAGCCACCGGAATCACTGGTTTCTTTTCTACCCTGATTCTGCGGAGTAATCAAGGTAACCATTGTGGCGGTGTGAATGCATATATCAGCTTGAACTGATCCCAAGGGAACACTAGGGCATCCGAGCCGCAAGCTAGGGGATCCCTTGTCCGAGAGACAAACCTGTCCCCCTTTGCGTTGAATCTGGATGCTAGAAGATCTACATCCGATGTTCCCCACCGCTGACATATTGTCCAGAAAACCTCGGGGTGAAGGGACCCTTCCTCTGGGCCTAATTGCTGGCGACTTAGAAAGTCCGCCTTCCAATTCTCCACTCCTGGAATGAATACCGCAGATATGGCTGGGACATATTTTTCTGCCCATTTCAGGATGTAATTTACTTCCCTCTGGGCTGCACGACTCCTGGTGCCCCCCTGATGATTGATATATGCCACTGCTGTGGCATTGTCTGATTGAATTCTGACAGGGGACCCTTGGAGTTTGGATGTCCATGCTACTAGGGCATACCGGGCTGCTCGTATCTCTAAGAGATTGATGGGCAGGGCCTTTTCTGCATCCGACCATCTGCCCTGGAGAGACTATTGCTCCAGTACTGCTCCCCAGCCTATAAGGCTGGCATCTGTAGTGACCACCTTCCAAGAAATCGGACTGAAGGATTTCCTTTTTTCCAGATTCTGGGGAACCAACCACCAACGGAGGCTCTTGCGAACGGAAGGGGACAAGGACATTGTAAGTCTAGGGCCTGAACTTTTTTGTTCCAGGCTGACAGTATGGCCCCTTGCAAATTCCTTGAATGGAATTGACCGTAGGGTACTGCTTCGAATGATGCCACCATTTTTCCCAGCAGCCTCATATACAGGCGTATGGACGGCTGTCTTTTTTGTACCCACTAAGTGGATCAAATCTTTCAAAGACAACACCTTTCCTCGAGGCAAGAATATTTTTCTCTGGCCTGAATCCAACCTTAGCCCCAAGTATTCCAGACTTTTGACTGGTTTTCAGGGCTGACTTGTCTCGGTTGATAATCCAACCGTGAGATTCCAGATACTTGATTGTCTTGTGAACGACCACGTCTAGTTTTTTCACTGAGTGGTCTATCAGCAACAAGTCATCCAGATATGCCATTATCATTACACCTTGTGTTCTTAGATTGGCCAATAAAGGGCCAGAATTTTTGTAAACACTCGTGGTGCTGTGGCCAAACCGAAGGGTAAGGCTCTGAACTGAAAATGGCGCCCTTCTACTGCAAAGCGTAGAAATTTTTGGTGGACTGGAAAGATGGGAATGTGCAAATAAGCATCTTTGATGTCGATCGCGGCTAACCAATCCTCCCCTTGTAGGGCAGTGGCCACCGATCGGATCGACTCCATCGGAAAGTCCTGATATACAGGAATTTGTATAGCCCTTTTAGAATTAATATGGGCCTCCCGTCCGCGTTTGCTTCGGGACTGTAAAGAGGTTTGAGTAAAACCCGAACCCTCATTCTTCCAGGGGAACCTCCATAATTACTCCTTGGAGCAATAGTTGTTCTAGTGCCAACAGGAGGGACTCTCTCTTCCGGGGATCCCTTGGCACGTTTGACCTCAAAAATGGGAAGGAGGAGAGTCTTTTAACTCCAAACTGTATCCCAAACCTACTGCGGAGAGCACCTATCTGTCTTGATCGTGTCCCGCCAGGTCTCTTGCGAACAACTGGAGTCCTCCCCCCACCCGACTGAGTGGGGGCTTCAATGAATTTAACTTTGGGGGAGGTTTTGTACCTCCCCTGACCCAGGGTTTCTCATTACCCTGCTACTGTCCCTGTTTTTTACCCCCGGGAATTGACCGAGGAGGCCGTCGGAACTGTTACACAGCCGATGCCCCAGGGACTGGAGAAGCAGGCCTCTTAAAGAGGGACCTCTAACTCTGTTTTTAACCGGCAAGAGCGTATTTTTACCGCTGGAAATTTTCTGGATATATTTGTCCAGGTTTTCCCTGAATAAGCGTTCACCATGAAATGGGATGCTAACCAGCCATTCTTTACAGGGAGCTTCAGCAGACCAGTTTTTGAGCCATAGGAGCCTACGCATATGTACTATAGACAGCGTAAGGCGGGAGGCCTGATGGACTGAATCCTCTATGGCGTCAACCGCAAAGCCTAAGGCTCTAGGTAGATCAGCTAGGGCAAAGCCTGCTGATCTGTCAAGTCCCTCAAGACCTGTTTCAACTGATCCTTCACTGCTTAGCAGACCCCAATAGCTGCTACTGCTGGTTGTATCACCAAGCAGATTTTCATAAGGACTCCAATCTTTTATCTATTGGGTTCTTGAACATTTGGACATTATCCACTGGACATGTCAGTGATTTATACATACAAGAGATGGCTGCGTCCACTGTAGGGACCTTCCATTTTTTTTTTTTTTTTTTTGATGAACTTATCCTCCATGGGATAGACCACTGGAAATCTCTTGGGGGAATAAATATTTTCTCAGGACGTTCCCAATCCTGGTAAATGAGCCCTTTCAGTAAAGGGTGAAGTGGAAAAGAACAAACAGTCTGGGGGCTTCTAGCGACCCCAACGAGGATACAGTAGTGGTTGATGGTTCCGCAAGGTGCATTTTTAAATGCTGATCGGACCATGTTAGTCAGAGACTGAACCCATAATCTTTCAGCTTGAGATGCTGAGAAAAGGTTCCCCCACTGTTGATTCCTCTATAACAGAATCAACCTCATCCTGATCCCCTTCAGGCAGGTCGATCCCTGTATGGGACTGTTGCTCTGCTAACAGGCACTCTGAAGGAGGAGACGGAGATCGGGCGTGCTTTCCCTGACAGGGAGGCAGCGATAAATGTTGACAATCTCTCTCTAATCCTCCCAGAGCTGAGGAAAAAACCTCCTCTGTTACATACACAGGAGCAGGTGAACTGAGGACAGCCACAGTACCAAGTACCCCTGCGGGGTCTCTACGGTCACTTACCTCTGAACTTCAGGGGAGACTGGTGCAGCAGAAGTATGCCCAAGATCCTCCGAGCCCGATGAGACCCCCTTCGCTTCCTGGAAGATTCAGTTCCGGAGCTTCTGGACGGCATATTCCTAAGCCTAAAGCTGAGGTATTCCAGCCGTAATACACCACTTTTACTGAGAATAGTCTAGCACAATTGCTGCTATATCACAGTTGGTGTCTACTAATGTGCCTTTCTAGGGGATGCCTGTATCAACCGCTTGCTGTATGCCCTTTTTTTAAATGTTGCCAGCTCTGTCTCTGTACTTCATAGCCAGCTCACCACACAAAACTGTGGTTTTTACATGCTGGGACGCCCGCACATGCGCAGAAGCGCTGCGGCGCACACAGAGCGTCATCCCCCAGGCTCCGCCCCCTTTCCTGGCTCACCTCTATATATAGAGGCGCGTGCACGCGCACGCGCGCGCACGTGCGCCTTCGGCGCTAATTTTGAAAAATGGAGACTAGGGACAAGAGCCAGGGCCCCTCTTTGCCGCAGGCCGGGGGATGGACGAGCATTGCCGGGGGATGGACGAGCATTGCAACATGGCAGAGGAAGCAGTTTCCCATAAGAGAACTCACCATCTGCCTGGACTTGCTCTGCTGAGAAGAAACTAGTCCACATGACAAGAAAACATTCCACAGCGGGTAGTGGACAAACACAGGTACCGCAGTCTAATATCTTAAATATATATAAAAAAATATATATATATATTTTTTTTTTTTCTTGACCACCATTAAAAATTATTACATTTTTTTAGTAGTTACAGGCATGCACAGAATTTTGCGGGAATACCATTAGGTAACAGACAGAAAGACAAATTAGGCTTGGGGGTCCCCCAATAGAACCAAGTTCCTGGGGGCCCCCACTTACCTGTTCCCCGCCGCAGGACTTTGTTTGGTCCACAAAAGCCCAAACTTCACCTATCACGGCAGGCATTGTAATCAAACCTTCAGGGACCGGGTTCCCAAGGATTCCACTCCCCTGGACCTGTATAGCACCCTGCACAGAAAACATCTTGGTCGTGGGTATGACCAGAGCTCTGGATCCCAGGGTCCAGCTCTCCTAAGAGAAGCATTACAGGCAAAACCTTGCTCTTCTCTGCAAGGCCCGGGTACCGACCGTTTAGCTATGAAGCTTTTTTGGTCGGATCCGGAATAGCTTACTGAGGCCCAAAAGAACCTGTACGCAAGCTCAGTGAAAAACACATGTTTCTTCTTGGCCAACACCTTAGACACTGGCAAAAAACTGAGGTGCTCCCGGATGGGAGGGGCTTATATAGGGGAGGGTACTTCCGGTTTTGGAAGTTGCCAGTGCCAGCACCTGACGGTATCTATATAACCCATTAGTAATGACTATGTCGCTCTGTGTCCCGTGATGTACGAGAAAGAAAGTGAAGCGCTAGGAATACTCTCCGGATGCAATGTACACACACAGTGGCTCTGTGGTTGGCACTTCTGCCCTGCAGCATTGAAGTCCTTGCTTCAAATTCCATCTAAGACACTAGCTGCATGGAGTTTGTATGTTCTCCCTGTGCTTGCGTGGGTTTCTTCAGAGTATTCTTGCTTCCTCCTACATTCCAAAGAAATGTTGGTAGGTTAATTGGCTCCTGTTTAAACTGGCCCTAGTATTTGTTTGTTTGAGATAGGGTCCTTAGATTTTAAGTTCTTTGAAGGTAGTGACTGATGTGAGTTTACAGTATGTAAAGCACAACACATATTGACTGCTATAAAAAAAAACTATAATGAAAAAAAATAGGCACACAGTTGAGGCTGCCAGCATGCCAAATAGCTGCCACTTTAAAGGGATTTTCTTGAACGACTGGATTATTTTAAGGCATTTTTTTATTACACAAGTAAATGTATGCAGTTTATTTTTGAACTTCTTAATGAAGTTCATTTTATCACTCATTGTACTTATATATTGTTTTTCATGTTGGTGATTGGCCCACTAGAGTAAGCCCAACCATACATGGTTCGAATGTGGGCCGGTTCAGCAGGAATTGGCCCAGATTTCGAACCATTAATGGACAGGCTGAATGTACCAAGTTGACCAATTAAACTTGGGTACAACCATATTGCCGAATTTAGGTTTGTTTATTGCAAGCGGCTGCTATAGCATGTCTGCCTTGTTTGCCTTGTTAAAACACAATGCAAGTGTATGAATGACATTTTCTTAACTCGCACCAAAACAAATATGCTTTCCAGGTGTAGACTCTGCAAGAAATCGATTTCCTAGCTTTTAAAAACATAGCAATAACTGAATCTAACATACCCCTATCCCTCAAAACCAAGGGACAGAACATCTAGACCAGTGGTGCTCAAAGTTCTTGATATGGGGGGCCTCAAGTGTAGTCCCCAACATCACCAAAGGGCTGCACATAAAATTCAGTGAATAGTCAACAGAAACACAACAGTATTTAGTCAAAGACTTTGGGCTTAATACAAGAGAGAAAACAGAGGCAGCAGACATGATACAATAGATGGTCAGAGACTGCAGACATGATACAAGAGATGGTCAGAGACTGCAGACATGATACAAGAGATGGTCAGAGACTGCAGACATGATACAAGAGATGGCCAGAGACTGCAGACATGAAACAAGAGATGGTCAGAGGCTGCAGACATAATACAAGAGATGACCAGAGACTACAGACAAGATACAAGAGATGGCCAGAGACTACAGACAAGATACAAGAGACGGCCAGAGACTGCAGACAAGATACAAGAGATGGCCAGAGACTGCAGACATGATACAAGAGATGGCCAGAGACTACAGACAAGATACAAGAGATGGCCAGAGACTGCAGACATGATACAAAAGATGGCCAGAGACTGCAGACACGATACAAGAGATGGCCAGAGACTGCAGACACGATAAAAAAGATGGCCAGAGACTGCAGACACGATACAAGAGATGGCCAGAGACTGCAGACATGATAAAAAAGATGGCCAGAGACTGCAGACACGATACAAGAGATGGCCAGAGACTGCAGACACGATACAAGAGATGGCCAGAGACTGCAGACATGATACAAGAGATGGTCAGAGATTACAAACCTGGTACAAGAAACTTGGGGACATGCTGCAGGAGACTGTCAGAGACTGGAGACATACTACATAAGACTGCTAAAAATCACTAATATAACAGGGCAATAAAGAAACACAGATTAGTGTTTCCAGGGACCCCGCGGGCTGCACAAAAAGTGCCAAAGGGGCTACAAGTTGTGCACCAGGGATCTAGAAGATCTGGAATACCCATAGAAAGTCTTCCATGTGTCTAACGTGGTCCGAGTGCCATGCACACCTAAGCCAGTATAGTGCAAAGAGAAAACACCAGAATTTCCTCCATCTTCATCCTACCGAGCAGGCAAAGTAGTAGGAGGAAAGGTGTAGCTCACGCTGCACAGATTCACCAAAGCACCCACTGTAGAACCTGGAGACAAATCTGCTCAGTTAAAACACAAAACAAGTGTACAGCACTAAGACACTTGGGTGAGGGAGATGATAGGAAGATGGTTACTCTACAAGAGAGTTAATTAGTGTTCTGCCACAAAAATAGGATTTTTTGAAAGTGTGAGCGGACAACTAAGTCGCCGCTTTACATACTTGGGAAACAGACGCTTGATGTCGGAAAGCCCAAGAGGCACCTCTTGCCCTGGTCGAATGCGCCGTGACCGGAAAGGGGGGCGCTTGACCCTTTAAGGCGTAAGCCTGGATTACTCTCTGTCGGATCCACCTAGAGATGGTGGCCAACGAGACTGCTTGGCCCTTCTTGGGACCAGCCACTGAAACAAACAGAGAGTCTGACTTCCGGAACAGGGAAGTAGCAGATAGGTATACTCTCAAAGCTCGGACAATGTCTAAGGAATGCAACGCCGACTCCTTAGGATTCGACGGCTGAGGACACAAGGATGGAAGTACAATGTCTTCATTGAGATGAAAAGCCGAAACGACTTTTGGAAGGAAGGCTGCGGCCGCAGCACCACCTTATCCTTGTGGAAAACCAAATAGGGAGCCTTGCAGGACAAGGCTGCCAGCTCAGAGACTCGTCTAACTGACGTAACAGCCACCAAAAAGACCACTTTCTGAGAAAGTGTCAACAGGGGAATATCTCTAATATTCTCAAACGGTGCCTTCTGAAGCACCGAGAGGACCAGGTTCAAGTCCCACGGAGGTAGCGGGGGACGGACTGAAGGGGCCACATGTCGAACCCCCTGCACAAATGTACTCACGAGAGAGTGAGTCGCCAGGGGTCGCTGAAAAAAGACAGCCAGGGCAGATATCTGTCCCTTAATCGTACTTAGGGCAAGCCTTTGGTCCACCCCATGCTGTAAAAACAGCAGGATTCTGGAAACCAAATAGGTACGCGGATGCCATTTCATTTCCTCACACATGGAGATGTAGGCCTTCCAAGTGCGGTGATAAACCTTCCTAGAGGACGGTTTTCGAGCACTTCTCATTGTAGAGATTACTGAGTCTGACAGGCCCCGGTCTCTCAGTACCTGGTTCTCAACAGCCATGCCGTTAAAGCCAATGACTGTAAAGCAGGATGGAGTATGGGACCTTGCGATAGCAGGTCCTTCCGTAGTGGTAGGCGCCAGGGGACGTCTGCTACCAGACGTACTAGATCGGCGTACCAAGGTCGCTGAGGCCAATCTGGAGCGATTAGGATCATTGGAATTCCCTCTGCCTCCACTCTGCGGAGCAGAAGAGGAAGAAGCCTTAAGGGAGGGAAGGCATAGATTAGCCGATACTGACCCCACGATGCCACCAACGCATCCGTTGCGTTTGCCTATGGGTCTCTTGACCGGGCCACAAACCTCAATACCTTCCGATTGAGTCGGGAAGCCAGAAGATCTACGTCTGGTGTGCCCCATCTTTGGCAGAGGAGTTGGAACACCTCCGGGTGTAAGGACCATTCTCCCTGGTCCAGCATCTGGCGGCTCAGGTAGTCCGCCTGCCAGTTTTCCACACCCGGAATGTACACGGCCGACAGTGTCGGTACGCTCTTCTCTGCCCACTTCAGGATGCGAGCAACCTCCGATGCTGCAGCTGAGCTTCTTGTTCCTCCTTGATGATTGACATATGCCACCGCTGTGGCGTTGTCTGACTGGACGCCCTTGCAGCCTCTGAGACCATTTGAAGAGGCACAGCCTGATCGCCCGGATTTCCAGGACATTGATCGGCAGGAAGGCTTCCTCTGGGGTCCAGCGACCTTGCGCCGACTGAACACCCCAGACTCCCCCCCCAACCTGTAAGGCTGGCGTCCGTTGTGATCACTAACCAGTAAACCGGAAGAAATGACTTCCCGGCCATTAGAGCCGGTGCTGTCAGCCACCATACCAGGGATCTCCTGACTAGGTGGCTCACTCGGATTTGAAAATCCAGAGATGAAGGGCATCTGTTCCATCTGGACAGAACTTCCTTCTGTAACACTCGAGTGTGGTATTGAGCATATGGGACCGCCTCGAAGGAGGCTACCATGAGGCCCAACACTTGCATGCAAAAACGGAGTGACGACCAATTCCTGGAAGTCAGCTGCCGTACTGCAGCCCGGAGGTTCTGCAACTTCTCCACAGGGAGGAATACCTTTGCCTCTGAGGAATCCAGAATCAACCCCAGGTACACTAGGCGTTGAGTGGGCACCAATACTGACTTTTGCGTGTTTAGTATCCAACCACAGTCTCGAAGAGTCTGACAGGTAATGGACACGCTTACCTCTAATTCTGAGCTTGAAGGGGCCTTCAGCAGAAGGTCGTCCAAGTAGCCTGTGATAGCGATACCCCGCTGTCTTAGAAGTGCCAGAATCGGAGCTTGCACCTTGGTAAACATCCTGGGTGCTGAGGCAAGGCCAAACGGGAGGGCCACAAACTGGTAGTGGTCCTTCCCGATAGCAAATCGCAGAAACCTCTGGTGTCTGGAGTATATGGGGACATGCAGGTATGCGTCCTTGATGTCCAAGGAGGCCAGAAAGTCCCCCGGATGGAGAGCTGTGACTACAGATCGAACCGACTCCATCTGAAATCTTTGTACCTTCACAAAGCAATTGAGGGCTCTGAGATCCAAGCTTGGACGAACCCCCTCCTTCTTCGGCACAATGAACAGATTTGAGTAAAAACCCCTTTCCAGTTCTGGAACTGGAATAACTACCCCGCGTTCCAGTAGACCCTGCACCGCCCCATACAGGGCCTCCCGACGGGTCGGTAGTAGCTGGAGATTGGAGGTGTTGAATCTGTCCGGTGGACAAGAGAGGAACTCTATCTTGTAGCCTGAGGAGATTACTTCGCAAACCCACCTGTCGGAGATTAGAGCTGTCCACTGAGTCTCGAATTTGCGAAGACGTCCCCCCACCCGAGAGCTGGGTGGGGGTGGACCTTCATGCGGACGCAAATTTGTCCGCAGGCTTATTGGGTATGCGGAACCAAGGACGCTTTTGTCCTTGGGCAGGCGCTTTATCGGCCTGGGGTCTTTTCCCTGTCGTCCTAGGGGGACGAAAAAAAACGCTTGCGTGCAGTAAAGGAGGGCCCTTGTCCTTGGCATTGGCCCCTTACCCTTGCTAATTTGGGGAAGCAAAGTGCTTTTACCTCCTGTGGCATCCTTGATGATGTCATCCAGAGAAGCCCCAAAAAGTCTGTCGCCCTTAAAAGGCAGATCCAACAGGGCTTTCTTGGAAGTCTGGTCCGCAGACCAGCCTTTTAGCCAGATCAGGCGGCGTATTGCTACTGCATAAACTGAAGCTTTAGACAGCAGGGGAATAGTATCCATGTCTGACTCGCAGACAAACCAAAGGCCCTGGACCAACAGGTCGGCCAATGTTATCTCATCAGGAGGAGCATCTCGCTCCTTAACCCCTGGAGTAGCAATCTTGTCCATTCAGAAAGTGTGTGAGACACTAGGGCCCCCGCCAATGCCGGGCGTACTGCCGAGCCTACCACTGAGTATAGGTAGCAAGCGAGTGCTTCAGCCTTCTTATCCACAGGGTCCTTGAAAAACAGGAGCCCCTTCTACAGGAATTGTGGTGGCTCTATTAAGTCTGGACACCGGAGGGTCCACTATAGGGGGAGAGGTCCATTTCTTCAGAAAACTCTCCTCAAAGGGGTACCGTACCGCAAACCTCTTTAGGGCTGTAAAGACCCTCAGTGGGTTCTCCCATTCCTTGTATAAGAGTTTATCAAAAGACACACAAGGGAACACCTTAGCAGTGCGGGCAGGTCTATGAAACCCAAGTGGACCGGAGTCTCTGCTGCTTCTGCAGTATTTTCCAATTTTAGCATATCCCGCACTGCAGTAATAAGGTCAGATACCAAAGCCGTCTCGCGTACTGACCTGGACTTGGAGTCATCCTCACTGTCCGGTCACGGTCTGCAGTCTCTGATGCGTCAGAATCTGGGCCCTGAGCCGTAGCTGGACCTGGTTCTGCATCAGAATTATCCCCAGAAGCTTGCAGGGGACGGGGCGTTTACTACCCCCTGTATTCCCGTGTGCTGCTTCCACCCTGGCAGCAAACGCCTCTAGGATTGCCGTCATAGCGTTCATAGACACCTCAGGGGCACCAGCTGCTAAATCTGGTGTTTCAGGGGAGAAGACATCTGGTTCAGATGCCATGCTGACCACACGCTGACCCCCACAGGGCTCCAGGCAAGATATCAATAGGCCACCCTCCTGCGCTGCAGAGATGCTGGGTTACCCAGAGGACTCACCACCCTGGACCGGTACTGCTATGCTGCCGTGTGCTGCGCCTGTGATGCTGTCCCACTGCTGCTCTGTCAGTCTGCTTCTTTTATCAGCACTTCCTGTGTGAATTTTTACGCCAGTGTAATGCACCCTAGAGGCCGGAGGCTCTCGCAAAATGGTTGCCAAAAACGTCTGTATGGAAGATAATGTGGGCTCTAAGAAAATGGCCGCCGAGCCGAAGATAGAGGTCAAGCAGCCATAGCCCACAAAAAGATGGCCGCCGAACGGCAATATATACATACAGGGTGGACAAACATGGCCGCCGATCAGCTGATAGGGGCCAGTGGGTGTGGCCAAACCACAGGAAGATGGCCGCCCGGCAGTCACAAGAGGCCGAACTCGGCATTGACCACCCCAAAATGGCCGCCGACAGCATGGAGGAGGAAGCACATACAGGTAAGCAGAAATTAAATTTCTTTTAAATGTTAGTTACAGCCAGCCCCGCTCCAGTGGAACCCCTTAGGTGACCCCCAGCACCCAGCAACCTTTAGCTAGAAGCCCAGGGAGGAGGGAAAGGCAGGGAGAGAGGGAAGAAAGGGGCCACAACCACTTACTTGATCTCTCCAGGAATGTCCAGCTAAATCACCCAGCTGAGGCAGGGGAGTTTTACTTACCTATCCTGCATGTATTATGCTGGAAGACATTCCAAATAGATCATCGTCCGCGCACGGAAGGTGACTGTTGGCCAGGCATGCTGTGATTGGACCCAAAAGGGACGATCATATGTATGCCCTGGAGCGTGACGCTCACCGGACAGGCTGCTGCGACTCGGCCGTAAGGTCAGCTGAAGCTGAGCGGTCCGATGCAAGCCTTGGAGCGTAAGCTCACCGGCCAGGTTGCTGCGACTCGGCCGTAAGGTCAGCCGAAGCTGAGCGGTCCGATGCAGGCCCTGGAGTGTAGGCTCACAGGCCACCCGTGGAGCGACGGGCATGTCGTGGAAAACCCAGCGCGTAGCTAGGGTCGGCACACGCTCGATGGCCGAAACTGGGGAGACTACAAGGATCGAGGATCCAGCCTGTCACCCAGTCGGCAGTTGATCGAAGATCGCAGGAAACAACAAATGTAGCAAAAAAAAATAATATATATCTTTTTTCCCCCGGACCAATGGGCCCGAAGGGAGCCATGTCCTACTCCTTGCTAGACAGAAAAAAACTGATCTGCGAGATGCAGACTGAGAGGATATACCCGGGGGGGTCCGCCCCCTGGGTGGGACTGCAGAAGGTGTGATGCAACACTTTTTACAAGTTTTTCTGCCTAGTCACTCCTAATTAACGGATAATACCCACTTTGTCAATAGAGAAGCTGTGTCGGTCCATGGACGAAAGAGTAAATACATTTTCCAAAAATCAAGTGTCCTCTGTCCAAACACAAAAGGGAACCAAACTTGGCCTTTGCATTGTGTAGATATTCTCCTATGAAGGGAGTAAATGGGTTAAACCCTTCAGAACAGGAAATCTAGTGGCAGTGTAGGTCTGACTGAACTTCCAAAGGGATTTCTTAAGAACAGGAACGGAAATTGGAGCTAGAGAGAGTGCTTGAAAGCAGCTAAAGATGCAGCTAAGAGTTCATTTCTTTCTGGAGATCATTGGATTAAAACACTAGCACTTCTTTATTTCAGCCTTGAAAACTGCCTGCTCTCCCTGGGGAGGACAGGCCTGCATTAAAAGATTACTTTGGCATGAGACACAGTATGCACAACGCTACATGACAGGTTTGGGTTGTACATCCTATAGGAAACAACAGAAGCACAGATCAGAAAATAATATTTCTATGTATCTGGCTCATATGCTGTGTTAAGCTGTGGCCTGTAAGGTGGAGCTTTTGGTCCAAAAGACAGTTGTATGTTCACAGATGCAGACAACACATCCCCATTAAAGCCTATGTTTAGTAAACAAAAAAAAACAGCACAAAGGACATTACTTACAATCAGTGTGATGTGTCCTTTGTGCTGCTAGCCCTTTAGCTGACAAATTACACCAAGAGCTGTGCTCCTACCTTTCCAGGCCCTAAAATATAACTTTTATTGTACCTGCAATAAAATTTGCATAAATTGGCATAAAAAGGGAAAATTTTGAACGTTCCTACAGGTACATGCAGAGGAGCAATATGAGAGAAAAGAAGCTGCTGAGAATTAATCTTCGAGTAAAAAAAAAAAGCTGCCCATAATATGTTGACCAAATTGATAGTACCCATCACTCCCTCCTCAAAATGAACTTATTAAAAGTTCTGATAATAAGTAGAACAAAGAATATATGGCTCTGCAGTTGAAATATTTTTCCTCTGATTACTTCCACCCCCCCCCACTATATTCCAGTGCAGCAGGGGTTAATTGAGCCAAGGGACCTGTCATATGCACTGCCTGCCCTTTCTGCCCAGCTCCGCCATTCATGGAAGCTGTACTATAGATTGTATGGATGGATGAATGAATCCTCCACATCCTCCATTCATACTCATAGAAACCATAGTACAGCTTCTATGAATCGTGGAGCTGGGCAGAAAGGACGGGCATAGTCAGCACTATGGGTGCATTTGACAGGTCCCTCGGCTCTATCAACCACCGCAGCACCGAAAAATTACATGGTGCCGGGGTAGAAGGTGAAATCAGAGCGGGCAGATTTCAACTAAAGCAGGAGCCAGCAGCACAAGGGACACATTGCACTGATAGTAAGTAATGTCTCTTGTGCTGATATTTTTCTTTACTGAACTTAGGCTTTAAAGAAATCTGCTACTTTGTAGAAAAAAAAATATATCTGCCCAATAAAAGACTGAATTGCTCATAAGTTACCTTTCAGACTTATGCCTAATGCCATCTTAAATATACACACAAACATGAATATAGAGACGTAAATTACATTTTGTTATTATGCCATCAGCTTTCAGTGCTATGAGCCAGATATCTCAGTATGTTTCAAACAAGGACTGCCTACAATGCAGACCATGCACGGGCAGGGCCACTGATAAGCCAGTACAACTGGCCCTGTTGTACCGGGCCCGGCCAGCAGGGGGCCCGGACAATCAGAGAATAAAAGAATGCAGAATAAAAAATAAAAAAAAAGTCCTTCTCCAGCCAGCACCCCCCAACCCCCACTCCCCTCTGCTCTGACTTATCTGAGGGTTTTTTCTTCTTTCCGAGTACCATCGTATTGATGTTCTTGTGGGTGTGTGGGAGGGACAATTTTTTCTATTTCGGGTGCATGTAATTTCCGCACGCGCTCCGCATGCTGGCTCAAGTCCCAGCTTGCATATTCCCTTCCCTGGCAGAGTGATTCATCTCCCTCCACTCATAGCAGTTGCAGACATATACTGGACACAGAAGTCCCCATTGCGACTGGGCTCCATGCTGCAGGGGGCCCTTGTGCTCCCCCCCCCCCATGCCTGAATTGTTAGAGCGGTGGCTGCCTGATACTCAGCTCAGCTGGTGTGTAAATCGGCAGTGCAGGAGCTCGATTTCATTGTTTACGCTGAAAGTGAAAGCAAAGGGAGAGGTGTCTTGCAGTGTGTGCTCTCTTCCTCCCCCTACAGCGCAGTACCCGGCATGGAGAGTGAAGGTACAGTGCTGCTGCTGACATTTTTTCAAAAAGCAATCTATATATGTTTGTATGCATGTATGTGTTCGAAATTAGGGGGCAGGGAAGAAGAGGCAATTCTCAAAGTATCCCTCAGGAGAGGAGACCATAGACCCTTCAAATGCACGGATTATGGATATACAGTAGAAGTGAGGGGCCTATTCTGTTGAGAAAGCATGGCCAGAAATCTGTCATTTTTGTCCCCCTGTTCCAAAAAAAAAGTTGCCTGCTGCTATGTAAATCTAGCCTCATGACCTCGGCCATGTGTAACTGCAGGTCCCCCTTAGCAGACAGCTACTGTTTAAAGAGGAAGTAAAGGGAAAAAAAAAACCTGCAAAAGAAAGGCATAATGAGCTAGTATGCATAGCATACTAGCTCATTATGAATGACTTACCTGAGATTGAAGCCCCTGCAGCAGTCCTTGGTCACCTCCGCCGCCATCTTGCCTCGATGTCCCGTCACTGCATCGCCGCTCCGGCGCTGTGATTGGCTGGAGCGGCGATGACGTCACACGCATGCGCGCTCGGGCCGGCAAGATCCCATTTAGAAAACCGGCAATGATGCCGGCCCGCTATTGCGCATGCGTGTGATGTCATTGGCATTGTTTTTAATAGTAAATATCTCCTTAACCATGTAGGTTAAGGAGATATTTCTTGCACCTACAGACAAGCCTTAATCTAGGCTTACCTGTAGGTGCAAGTTGTCTAAGTGGGTTTACAACCAATTTAGGAGGTGTGTCTGTGTGTGTGCATGTTTGTGTGTGTGTGTATTTATATGTGTATGTATATGTGTGTGTGTGTGTATGTGCGTACATGTGTGTTTACATGCATGTGTGCGTATATACACACACGTTACTTTTAAACCTGACGCCCTTTTTCTGTACGATCAGAACTGATTTTTTTTAGAGCGGGTTCAAAATACCAACAAGAAAATACCATTCCTGTGAAAAGCAATCCAGGCTCAGATCGCTTTTCAGAGGCAGTTGACAGGCAGTGAAGAGGCAATATATTTCACCTTGACTGTTAAAATGTTGCGAAATACTGATGTAGAGGAACCGATTTCTCCAATTTCCTCCTGCAACCGCTGAAAGCCCGGAAGGGGCTAGGGGTGGGGCTGAAGGGGGCCCCATCAGGTAGGCTGTACGGGGCCCTTATGATTTCTATCAGCGGCCCTGTACACAGGAATTATTTTTTTATGCTCAGGAGTTTCTATATTGATATTGTAGGGATTTTTGTGATCCAAGGGCTCACACTGATTTTTCCTGCGTTTGACTTGTTTTGAAACACGCATCAAACACAGATCAGCAGAATCCCAGATTCTCTGGACACAGCAAGTCCTATTGCATTGCAGGCAAACAGATCAAAAAGCAGGCTTTTGCTGTGTTCTATGTCCAAACACATGGTTTTCAGTAGTGCTGTACTTCCTGGTAGAAATCAGATCAGACAAACCCTGAACAGAAATACAAATATTTTGGCTGGAATAAATGTTTACATCAGTATATTTTAACTATGTATTTAGTAAAATTTTTTTCAAGAGTAAAGCTCTAATTTGTTTGACTTAATAAACCAGAACAACTTTCATTACTGGCCAGTCCCCCCCCCCCCCTTTGACTTGTCTGGGCCTTAGGGTGAGGTTCTTACGTTTTTTTTTTTATTAATATTATTGTAACAGTGGGTGGTGCATTTTAGCTCCAAGGCATGACTTTTATTACTTTTTTTTTCATTGTTTAATAAAGGAGATATCAATGTCCAGTATGGAAAAGAATTCACACTTACTGCATCTTTGGTTATCTTGATTTCTCCAGGCATCTGGGAAGCCTTCTCCATAATATTCAGAGCTCTTTGGAAAAAACCTGGTTTCCAGATTAGTGGCATTTGTGTATAAACAGCACAAAGACCCTGGGATAGCTCAACTTTTCCTGAATTAAAAAAACAAATTACAGAAAAAAAAAAAAAAAAAACATAAATACAATAAACTGCAAAGAAAAAAATTAACAAGTGATTGAAGAAAAAAAACAATGTTGTTTTTAGCCAAGCTAGATGATTTGTCACCTTTTTATACTTCTTAGATATTCCCTGCAGAAAAAAATCATTAGTTTCTACTTCCAGTTCACATCTCCAAAACAACCATCTTGGTTCAGCTCTGCTTTGGACAATGACATCTATGTTGGCTGTTCCATTTATTCGTATGCACCGGCCAACAGTTGGACCATGACACCCAATCCTCACTCTAAAGCCAAGTGTAAACCTGTACCACAGCTCGTGGCTGCAGAGCCATAAACTATGCCAAGGATACATTTCTAGGTATACTTTATTTTGAAAAAAAAAACAGTTGCTGTCCATATTTAATACATGCCATTTAGTGTAGAAGTGGTAAACTGTCCATCACCAAGAAAGTATAATTTAAGAAGACAAATGTCTTCCAGTAGCAGCATATTAGATTCCAGATGTGTTGTAATCAGTGAGGATTTTTTGTCTGCGTTTGTTCTGTTCCAAGCCCTTCCATGTAAACCTTACTTGAAAAGTTAAATTACCGTATTTAATCGGCATATAACACGCACCTTCATTTTAAGAGGGAAGTTTCAGGAAATTAAAAAAAAAAAAAAAAAAGAACTTTGAAGCAAAATAAGGGTCAGTGCCCATCAATGCAGCCTGATCAATGCTCATCTGCAGCCTCAAAATTGCCCATCAATGCAGCTTGATCAATGCCCACCTGCAGCTTCCCAACTGCCCATTAATGCAGCTTGTTCAATACCCATCCACAGCCTCACAATTGCCCATCAATGCAGCTTGATCAATGCCCATCCACAGCCTCACAATTGCCCATCAATGCAGCTTGATCAATGCCCATCCACAGCCTCACAATTGCCCATCAATGCCCATCTGCAGCCTCACCATTGCCCATCAATGCAGCTTAATCAATGCCCATCTGTAGCCTCACAATTGCCCATCTGCAGCCTCCCCATTGCCATGAATGCAGCCTGATCAATGCCCATCTCAGGGAGGGGGGCGGGATGAGCGCCGTCAGATTACATACAGCGAGAATCTCCTGTTTACTCAGCTGCCTTTTTAATACAAAGTCCCACCTCCTGGACCGGCTTCTATGATAGACAGAACACTGGTCCAATGCCGGCCCAGGAGACGGGACTTCCTATTACAGAGGCCGCTGAGTAAACAGGAGATTCTCGCTGTATGTAATCTGATGGCACTTGTCCCGCCCCCCCCCCCCCCTACTCGTTCTCTCTGAGGCAGCACAAATTGCAGTATCGGCGTATAACACGCACACACTATTTGCAACCGATTTCCAGGGTGAAAAAGTGTGTGTTATACGCCAATAAATACAGTAATTGGCACAGTCACCATCTTTATTTAGCTTGTGAACTAATTTAGAAATACCTGCAAAGCAATAACAAGCACAGTACATAAAATAAAAGTTGACCTCCAGTTTGAGCCCCTTTCATTGTAGTATATAATGCAAATTTCTTTCAGTTCTGATCAGACTACACATTAATTATATTTGTCATTACTACTTACTAAATGTTTTATTCCCATTATTTGTGTACAGGATTTTTTTAAAACAGCCTTTAGTGTAAAATATTTTAGTTTTGCTCTTTGAGAAATCAGTTACCATGCAATGCCCTGGTAGTGCCCTAAATACACTATTGAAATACACACACTATTGAAGTACTGCGCTACCTGTCAAAGGATTTGTAATACTGTTCAGGCAGTTATGTGATTTACACTAGTTATTCTATGTCAGCTTTACAGCTGCCTGTGTCACCAGCATTGTGAGAATGCTAATTTTTTGTCCAATATACAGGATGAAAGCAGACAGGTGACACAGGAAACACTAAAGTTGAACCACATAATAGGGATGTCACCTGCCTTGCTGTGCAGTGTAGAATGGAGACTCCTAAGGTGCCCTGTTAATTCTAAGACTAAACTACATCACAATTTTTCCACAGGTAATGTAGCTCACATATATTTAAAGTGGATGTAAACCCGATTCATGCAATATGAGCTGGGCACATATATCTGCAGTGTTTTATTATCTCTCTTCAAAGCACTTTGTCCTGTGGCTGTCTCCTGCTCCGTTCTTCTGTTATCAGCCTGATAACTTCTGACAAGTTCTCCGTCACATATGATAAAAGCAGCCAGAGTTTTGTGTTGGGGAGAATGCTATAAATAGATTAGCAGAGCCCTGAACTATTCAACGAACAGAGCTGAAAGTCTCTACCCATGAGGAGAGGGGGGGGGTGTGCCTTTCCTCCAATCAGATGTCTTGGCTGTATGCCTAGGCTTCACTGTAGTGTTGAACAGGAAGACAAAATCTCCTAACACTATCTGAACTTTCTAAATAATATATAAAGCTGAAGACAGCAGATACACATGTAAACTTAAACTTATGTAGGGAGATTTGTTTAATCTCTGTGTATCATCTGAGGCTGTTCACTTTATTGAATATATGTGAGGGTTTACATCCACTTTAAGTTAAAGTGATACTAAACACACACTGTTTAATTTACAATATCTCTTCTCTTTCTGTATGCGGAAGATGCCACTGTATTTATTTTACTTTTTTCCTAATCAATATACAGCTGGCACATGACCCAGATCTATCCCAGCCTGTCTGCAGGGAAACATAAGCAGGAGGAGCTTCTAGTCCTCTGCTGCTAGTTACATGTTCAAAATAAAAATAAAACAGCCTTTGGAATACAGAGTAAAAATAAATCATTAAAATCAATAACAGTTTTAAATTGTCATGCAAACATATATTTGAAATCCAATCTCTAATATTTTTTGGCAATAATATTGTGTGCATGAATATCTGCTAGTCACTGGCTGTCCCACGCCCCTCCAGCCTGTGTCTTAGAATAACAGGGAGGTGAAGCCTCCATCAATCAAGATGTAACCCCATTCCCATTGTGTTATGGGCATGGAGAAGGGGGGAGTGGGCGGTCATTTACCACTGTGTACAGTATACGCCCACATGTGTGACTCTATAGTCACGTGGGCTTGCGTAGATGTGATAGGGAGGAAATGCTCAGGGTAGAAATACACTGAATACTGAGCATGTGCACTAGCTGCCAACACTGCTCTGCAAAATTCCCAACCGTGGTGGGGACAAGGACAAGAGGGGGAGATAGAGAACAGCAGGATCAACCAGTTTTTTTGCAGAATACAGATAAGAAGAACCATAGTGACCGAGTCAGTATGAATAGCATGTAATACACCATGTATTTATAGTTTTAATGATGTGGGTTTAATGACACTAAAGCCCCATACACACGGTCGGACTTCCATCAGACTTTTCCATGGATTTTTGTCCGAAGGGAGTTGGCCGGGCACACCCATAGCATACACACCACAGGACTTTTCTGCAAACTTTCCAAAAACTTTTTGCAACATCATGTGGTTTTTCTGCTCTTTTCTGCTCTTTACCGCCACCCTTTGGTCAACTTCTGCTATTGTTGGTTGATTTTAAACATTAGTTGTTTTGTCCATCGGACAAAAGTCCTATGGTTTTCTGTACACACGGTCAAAAGTTTGTCCATTTGCAGACCCAACTTTTGTCCGATGAAAACAAAAAAAAAAAAAAGTGTGTCCGATGGAGTGTACACACGGTCGGATTGTTGGTCCAACTTGCTCAAAATGAAGTTTGTTGGCCAAAAGTCCGACCGTGTGTACGGGGCTTAACTCTGTATTTCAAATTCTTCTGGATCTCCCAACACAGAGGTGAAATCTTCACTGGCATATTCCAAAAAATTTACAAAACAGCATTGTTCTCTTGATAAAGTGAATTATATTATTCCCAGTTCCAGCAAGAACAGTCCCTATTCTGAAAACCTGAGTAGGTTGACATAGGATTTTTTCATACATGTAAACACGCAGCATTAACTAAAATTGGCTATGGATCAGCAGCTCACAGCTCCAGCACTTGAAGCGAAGCACTGTATTTAAACAGAAGAGCCTGCTCCGGTTAAAACGCAGCAAAATTTGTTTCCTGGCCTATTTTCCAAGCTTTAGACACTTTTAATTAAAATGTTATATATTTGAGCCGTATTTGGCTATTTTTGCAGACAAACAAAATCCAGCATAATTATATGCTGCCAAGCGTGTGCAGAAACATGAACTTTCAGCATTGGCTTTAATACAAAATAAATACACATCTTGCAGGGGATAATCTTATCTTCAGAGGAAGCAGCTGCTGCAGTATTCATTATAAGGCGGTCTGAGTACAGCTCTCCAGAGCAATTATCACCTTCATTTGTCCCACAAAATATTATTTTTCCCTTCGGCAACAGAATCCCTCTGTCTAGGGAACAGGCTACGGCACGGTGCAATAAAATCGGTCGGAAAACAGACGGGATAGCTGCATCTTCCTAGTTCCAAAATGGCATCCCAGACACGAAGGGTAAAAGATCAGTTGCAGAGTTCACAGACGCTGCTCATCTGTTATACTATATTTAGCCGTATGTGGCAGACTAGGCCCGGGGCCTCTACTGGACAAGTCTGTTCAATTAGATTTTCCAAGATAGCAGGAAGCAAGTCCTGACAGTATAGGCTACAGGGTTCAGACACTGTCAATGTAATATGATGTGAATGCATCACATGCCAAAGCTCTTTGTTTTCCCTACATAGGGACCTGGCTGTGACACAGCAGAAGCTGAATGAAAAGTCCCATCAATACCCCGGCTCTCTACTGACTAAATTACTCTTGGTTTAGATTCGCCGTTGTACTCACTAAGCTGGGATATTATTTCCATGTGGTCTTCAAAGCAACAGGCCATTCCCAAAGGGAGATGTGATTCTTGCTGTAGTTCAG
Source organism: Rana muscosa (assembly GCA_029206835.1). Taxonomy (NCBI): domain Eukaryota; kingdom Metazoa; phylum Chordata; class Amphibia; order Anura; family Ranidae; genus Rana; species Rana muscosa. The sequence goes on from CM055116.1 coordinate 1,092,045,402, forward strand.
AGCGGACATGCCAGAACTCACAGTCTCATGTACATAAAAATGCTTTCAATAACACAAAACACCATCAGCAAAGGATAGTAACCCATAGTGATCCGTTCAATTGTGAGTGGTTGGACAGTAGTGTACTAAAGTCTATTAAAGTCATTGTAAAGTATTTTTTTTTCTTTTTTTCTATAAAAATAACAAACATGTTATACTTACCTGCTCTGTGTAGTGAATTTGCACAGAGCAGCCTGAATGCTCCTCTTCTCGGGTTCCTCTTCTGTGGTCCCGGCCCCTCCCTCCTGTCGAGTGCCCTCACAGCAAGCAGCTTGCTATGGGGGCACCTGAGCTGAGTCATAGCTCCCTGTGTCCACATTCAATAACAGTGCTGTGGCCCAGCCCCCTCTCTCTCTCCAGATTAGCTAACTGACTTTGATTGATAGCAAGCGGGAGCCAATGGCGCCGCTGCTGTGTCTCAGCCAATCAGGAGGGACGTCTGAGACACTCGTGGACATCGCTGGACAGAGGCGGGACACAGGTAAGTATTAGGGGGGCCACTGCACACAGAAGGCTTTTTATATTAATGCATAGAATGCATTAATATAAAAAAAACTTCTGACTTTACAACTCCTTTAATTATTGCTATTCGTACTTGACAGGGAATAATACACTTTACACTGCTTTACTTAATACGCCCTAGTGCACTTGAGATGACCTATACATTTTTGTGCTGGGTAAAAAATGAAAGAAAGCACCTGACTGATTATGATAAGCAATAATGAAATTTGACTTCATTAGGACACCTTATACATTAAAGCATGTATAAGAACTGCATATTGCCTAAAGCAATATGGGAACCAGTCTGCAGTTACGCAGCCTCATACACAACAACTGTGAGGCCCATTTTTTTTTCAGATTTTCAACTTCAGGGCCAACATGTTTACTTCCTGCCTAAATTTCAGATGTTATTGTAACCAGATAATTAAAGCAGTGCTAAACCAAAAAGCAAACTTTTTTTTTTATTGCAGCTTACGAATTTGAGATGTGATAGTTACATTCGATTTTTTTCTTCTATTTTCATCTAGTGATCCAGCCAGTAAGTCTGTTATTTTTCAAAAGAACAAGCTCTCTTTCAGTTAAAGAGATGAGACAAACCATTTAACACTGGCAAGGGGTGCTTATAAGGATCAGCTTTGATGTATTTATGGAAATTTTTTATCCCAAAAGGAAATAAATTGTTTGCTGTAACTGCTTATGAAGTATCAGCTTGGCTTCAATTTGTTACTGTATCTAAATCTACTAGTACATCTAACACTCCACTGCTCCCAGACTAACCATGCTGCTGTTCTAATGTGCCCCTGTGCTCATTCATCCAGAGTTGGGGCACTCTAACACAGGAGGTGTGTTACTGGCCAGATCACCAGGAGAAAACAGAGGGGAAAAAAGCATAAAAAAGGAAAACTCATGCAGCCACGACATCTAATGATTGGTAAGCTGCAATATATTACATTTTGGTTTTGGGTTTAATACTGCTGTGTAGTGTTTAATATCACTTTACCCGCCAATGATCTAACTGTTATGGCTGATTGCTTTATAACTTACCAAGCAATGTGTTTCCATACAGCTGTGAACTGTACCCCACTGTGTTGTCTTGATGCATGCCTGCCAGCAACAGAGAGGCACCCAGGTTCTTCTCTAACACCCACTTAAAAAAAAAAAAAAAAAAACACAAAGTGAAGTTATTACATTAAACTAAAAATGACAATCAGTTGACATATTAAAATAGAATTTAGTAGTAAAAATCTATATGCTGAAAGAACAACAGAAGTAGGTTGGACTCTTCATATAGCGGTGAACATATAATATACTGCGCGCCGTAAGGGTAACCTGAAAGGCCTCATTTTATGTAATAACATCAAATTACAAAAAAAAACCTGTGGGGTAAGGCTATGTTTAACAGGTTATGACATAGAAGCAGTAGACATAAGTGATGGGGGGTCCGGGGGCCTATCATGATGGAAGGTAACATCTTGTATCCATATAGGATCCCAACTAATGGAATCCAAGGGGACCCCTGTAGTGTCCATGCATTGGTTTAAGAGGGGCAAATATGTATGACGCAGGGGTATATTTTAATCATTTACTGGGCAATTTACCAAGTGCATAAGTTAATAGGTATTCATTCACCCAATGAGATTCAATGGAATTTGCCCTGCATTCGTCAGTCATATTTACGCTATTCACAATAGAATGAATGCACAACAGGTGAAATCTCTTTTTTTTCCATAAACGGTTGCTGCCTGCACAACTCCCCCCAATGTGCAGTGGCAAAAGGGTGAGCTTTAAAGCAGTTGTATTGTCTACTTGGTCATTTTTACCTACAGTTAAGCCTATAATAAGGCTTACCTGTAGGTACAATGAATATCTCATAAACCTGTATGGTTTAGGAGATATTAACCTTGCATGCAGCCGCTGATGTCAGTGAAGGTCCGGGGTATCCTGCAAGAATGTGGGGCTCCCCGTGCGCATGCGCGGGAGTGACGTCATCGTGGGTATGGCCAGTCACAGCGCCGGAGCTACGAACCCAGAAGAAACGCAGAGAGAAAATGTTGTCTCCCTCAGCGCTGACAGGATGAGTATTACAAGGTAAGTATTTCATAATGAGCTAGTATGCAGTGCATACTAGCTCATTATGCCTTTGCCTTACAGGTTTTTGTCTTCTTTTGTTTTTTTTGGGGCATACAACTGCTTTAATTCTCACGCAGCAAACATATGCGTCACTGGATGGCCGATTTTTCTTTCCTGAGTAAGCGCTCACTGCACGCTCTTAGCAGAGACTGAGCTGTCAAAGACAGCTGTATGTACCCACTCATAATCGGTAGGCAATCATAGTGGTCATATTAACACAGGCTCTTTCTGCCCCCCAGATGTACAGGCCCTATTAAAGGAATGTTGGGACTGAGCAGGAGGGGGTTAAAACATTTCATAAAAAAAAAAAAAAGAAGAGGAAAAATAGGATTTTTATAACAGCTTACCTGTAAAATCCTTTTCTTGGAGTACATCACGGGACACAGAGCGACATAGTCATTACTAATGGGTTATATAGATACCGTCAGGTGCTGGCACTGGCAACTTCCAAAACCGGAAGTACCCTCCCCTATATAAGCCCCTCCCATCCGGGAGCACCTCAGTTTTGTAGCAAAGCAATAAGTGTCCCCAAAGAGGGGCGGGAGCTCTGTGTCCCGTGATGTACTCCAAGAAAAGGATTTTACAGGTAAGCTGTTATAAAAATCCTATTTTCTTTCTCGTACATCACGGGACACAGAGCGACATAGTCATTACTAATGGGATGTCCTAAAGCAATGCCAAATGAGGGGGGGGATACACCATATATAAGCTGAGCGCTATCAGACATGAGGATCTTTTGCGGCCTGCAACACACTGCGCCCAAAGGCGACATCCTCCTGACTTCTAACGTCCACCTGGTAGAACCTAGTAAACGTGTGTACTGAAGACCATGTTGCGGCCTTACAGATTTGAGCCAGGGAGGCCTGGTGATGCACTGCCCATGAAGTTCCAACTGCTCTCGTGGAGTGCGCTCTAACTTTGAACGGAGGCGGTCTCCTTCTCAAGCCATAAGCTTGCATAATGACCTGTCGAATCCACTTGGCTAAAGTAGATTTTGACGCTGCCTGACCCTTTCTGGGGCCTTCCGGCAGAATAAACAAAGTATCCGTTCTGCGAATCTGAGCAGTGGCTTTTAGATAAGCTTTAACTGCTCTTACTACAGCCAAAGAATGCAATAACTTTTCCTCTACCGAAGTAGGTTTGGGGAAAAAAGAAGGAAGAACCACATCTTGGTTCAAATGAAACCTTGATACCACCTTAGGAAGAAAGGCTGAATGAGGACGTAACACTACTCTGTCCTTATGGATAACCAGATATGGCTCCTTACAGGACATAGCTGCTAATTCCGATACTCTTTTAGCCGAACAAATGGCTACTAGAAAAATCAATTTCCTGGTGAGAAGCACCAAGGAAATATGCTGTAATGGTTCAAATGGTTGTTTCTGTAGAACCGACAGAACCAAGTTTAGATCCCATGGACATATGGGAATATTAACCGGAGGACTAATACGCATCACTCCTTGTATAAAGGCTTTGACTAGTGAATGCGAAGCCAAGGGCCTTTGAAAAAATATTGACAAGGCCGAAATCTGACCCTTGATAGTACTCAAGGCAAGCTTCCTATCTACAGCCCACTGTAGGAAGTCCAGAATCCTACCTATTACGTACTTATGTGGATGCCATTTCTTGGCCTCACACCAGGCGATGTACGCCTTCCAGATTCTATAGTAGATCTGCCTGGATACCGGCTTCCTGGCATTGATCATGGTAGATACCACAGCATTAGAGAGCCCTCTCTTTTTTAGAATGTGGGCTTCAATAGCCAGGCCGTCAAACCTAGGGCTGGTAAGGAAGGGTGGTATATCGGTCCTTGCGAAAGCAGGTCCGGACGACGTGGGAGAGTCCAAGGACTCCCCACTGAAATTTTACAATCTCCGTGTACCACGCTCTTCGGGGCCACGCTGGAGCCACCAGAATCACTGGTTTCTTTTCTACCCTGATTCTGCGGAGTAATCGAGGTAACCATTGTGGCGGTGTGAATGCATATATCAGCTTGAACTGATCCCAAGGGAACCCTAGGGCATCCGAGCCGCAAGCTAGGGGATCCCTTGTCCGAGAGACAAACCTGTCCCCCTTTGGGTTGAATCTGGATGCTAGAAGATCTACATCCGATGTTCCCCACCGCTGACATATTGTCCAGAAAACCTCGGGGTGAAGGGACCCTTCCTCTGGGCCTAATTGCTGGCGACTTAGAAAGTCCGCCTTCCAATTCTCCACTCCTGGAATGAATACCGCAGATATGGCTGGGACATATTTTTCTGCCCATTTCAGGATGTAATTTACTTCCCTCTGGGCTGCACGACTCCTGGTGCCCCCCTGATGATTGATATATGCCACTGCTGTGGCATTGTCTGATTGAATTCTGACAGGGGACCCTTGGAGTTTGGATGTCCATGCTACTAGGGCATACCGGGCTGCTCGTATCTCTAAGAGATTGATGGGCAGGGCCTTTTCTGCATCCGACCATCTGCCCTGGAGAGACTATTGCTCCAGTACTGCTCCCCAGCCTATAAGGCTGGCATCTGTAGTGACCACCTTCCAAGAAATCGGACTGAAGGATTTCCTTTTTTCCAGATTCTGGGGAACCAACCACCAACGGAGGCTCTTGCGAACGGAAGGGGACAAGGACATTGTAAGTCTAGGGCCTGAACTTTTTTGTTCCAGGCTGACAGTATGGCCCCTTGCAAATTCCTTGAATGGAATTGACCGTAGGGTACTGCTTCGAATGATGCCACCATTTTTCCCAGCAGCCTCATATACAGGCGTATGGACGGCTGGCTTTTTTGTACCCACTAAGTGGATCAAATCTTTCAAAGACAACACCTTTCCTCGAGGCAAGAATATTTTTCTCTGGCCTGAATCCAACCTTAGCCCCAAGTATTCCAGACTTTTCTCGGTTGATAATCCAACCGTGAGATTCCAGATACTTGATTGTCTTGTGAACGACCACGTCTAGTTTTTTCACTGAGTGGTCTATCAGCAATAAGTCATCCAGATATGCCATTATCATTACACCTTGTGTTCTTAGATTGGCCAATAAAGGGCCAGAATTTTTGTAAACACTCGTGGTGCTGTGGCCAAACCGAAGGGTAAGGCTCTGAACTGAAAATGGCGCCCTTCTACTGCAAAGCGTAGAAATTTTTGGTGGACTGGAAAGATGGGAATGTGCAAATAAGCATCTTTGATGTCGATCGCGGCTAACCAATCCTCCCCTTGTAGGGCAGTGGCCACCGATCGGATCGACTCCATCGGAAAGTCCTGATATACAGGAATTTGTATAGCCCTTTTAGAATTAATATGGGCCTCCCGTCTGCGTTTGCTTCGGGACTGTAAAGAGGTTTGAGTAAAACCCGAACCCTCATTCTTCCAGGGGAACCTCCATAATTACTCCTTGGAGCAATAGTTGTTCTAGTGCCAACAGGAGGGACTCTCTCTTCCGGGGATCCCTTGGCACGTTTGACCTCAAAAATGGGAAGGAGGAGAGTCTTTTAACTCCAAACTGTATCCCAAACCTACTGCGGAGAGCACCTATCTGTCTTGATCGTGTCCCGCCAGGTCTCTTGCGAACAACTGGAGTACTCCCCCCACCCGACTGAGTGGGGGCTTCAATGAATTTAACTTTGGGGGAGGTTTTGTACCTCCCCTGACCCAGGGTTTCTCATTACCCTGCTACTGTCCCTGTTTTTTACCCCCGGGATTTGACCGAGGAGGCCGTCGGAACTGTTACACAGCCGATGGCCCAGGGACTGGAGAAGCAGGCCTCTCAAAGAGGGACCTCTAACTCTGTTTTTAAACGGCAAGAGCGTATTTTTACCGCTGGAAATTTTCTGGATATATTTGTCCAGGTTTTCCCTGAATAAGCGTTCACCATGACACGGGACGCTAACCAGCCATTTTTTACAGGGAGCTTCAGCAGACCAGTTTTTGAGCCATAGGAGCCTACGCATATGTACTATAGACAGCGTAAGGCGGGAGGCCTGATGGACTGAATCCTCTATGGCGTCAACCGCAAAGCCTAAGGCTCTAGGTAGATCAGCTAGGGCAAAGCCTGCTGATCTGTCAAGTCCCTCAAGACCTGTTTCAACTGATCCTTCACTGCTTAGCAGACCCCAATAGCTGCTACTGCTGGTTGTATCACCAAGCAGATTTTCATAAGGACTCCAATCTTTTATCTATTGGGTTCTTGAACATTTGGACATTATCCACTGGACATGTCAGTGATTTATACATACAAGAGATGGCTGCGTCCACTGTAGGGACCTTCCATTTTTTTTTTTTTTGATGAACTTATCCTCCATGGGATAGACCACCGGAAATCTCTTGGGGGAATAAATATTTTCTCAGGACGTTCCCAATCCTGGTAAATGAGCCCTTTCAGTAAAGGGTGAAGTGGAAAAGAACAAACAGTCTGGGGGCTTCCAGCGACCCCAACGAGGATACAGTAGTGGTTGATGGTTCCGCAAGGTGCATTTTTAAATGCTGATCGGACCATGTTAGTCAGAGACTGAACCCATAATCTTTCAGCTTGAGATGCTGAGAAAAGGTTCCCCCACTGTTGATTCCTCTATAACAGAATCAACCTCATCCTGATCCCCTTCAGGCAGGTCGATCCCTGTATGGGACTGTTGCTCTGCTAACAGGCACTCTGAAGGAGGAGACGGAGATCGGGCGTGCTTTCCCTGACAGGGAGGCAGCCTCTCTAATCCTCCCAGAGCTGAGGAAAAAACCTCCTCTGTTACATACACAGGAGCAGGTGAACTGAGGACAGCCACAGTACCAAGTACCCCTGCGGGGTCTCTACGGTCACTTACCTCTGAACTTCAGGGGAGACTGGTGCAGCAGAAGTATGCCCAAGATCCTCCGAGCCCGATGAGACCCCCTTCGCTTCCTGGAAGATTCAGTTCCGGAGCTTCTGGACGGCATATTCCTAAGCCTAAAGCTGAGGTATTCCAGCCGTAATACACCACTTTTACTGAGAATAGTCTAGCACAATTGCTGCTATATCACAGTTGGTGTCTACTAATGTGCCTTTCTAGGGGATACCTGTATCAACCGCTTGCTGTATGCCTTTAAATGTTGCCAGCTCTGTCTCTGTACTTCATAGCCAGCTCACTACAATATTGTGTTTTTTTTAAACTGCTGGGACGCCCGCACATGCGCAGAAGCGCTGCGGCGCGCACAGAGCGTCATCCCCCAGGCTCCGCCCCCTTTCCCGGCTCACCTCTATATATAGAGGCGCGTGCACGCGCACGCGCGCGGCCACGTGCGCCTTCGGCGCTAATTTCAAAATATGGTAACAAGGGACAGGAGCCAGGGCCCCTCTTTGCCGCAGGCCGGGGGATGGACGAGCACTGCAACATGGCAGAGGAAGCAGTTTCCTATAAGAGAACTCACCATCTGCCTGGACTTTGCTCTGCTGAGAAGAAGCTAGTCCACATGACAAGAAAACATTCCACAGCGGCCTCTAGTGGACAAACACAGGTACCGCAGTCTAATATATTAAATATATATAAAAAAAAAAATTTTTTTTTTTTTTTTCTTGACCACCATTAAAAATTATTACATTTTTTTAGTAGTTACAGGCATGCACAGAATTTTGCGGGAATACCATTAGGTAACAGACAGAAAGACAAATTAGGCTTGGGGGTCCCCCAATAGAACCAAGTTCCTGGGGGCCCCCACTTACCTGTTCCCCGCCGCAGGACTTTGTTTGGTCCACAAAAGCCCAAACTTCACCTATCACGGCAGGCATTGTAATCAAACCTTCAGGGACCGGGTTCCCAAGGATTCCACTCCCCTGGACCTGTATAGCACCCTGCACAGAAAACATCTTGGTCGTGGGTATGACCAGAGCTCTGGATCCCAGGGTCCAGCTCTCCTAAGAGAAGCATTACAGGCAAAACCTTGCTCTTCTCTGCAAGGCCCGGGTACCGACCGTTTAGCTATGAAGCTTTTTTGGTCGGATCCGGAATAGCTTACTGAGGCCCAAAAGAACCTGTACGCAAGCTCAGTGAAAAACACATGTTTCTTCTTGGCCAACACCTTAGACACTGGCAAAAAACTGAGGTGCTCCCGGATGGGAGGGGCTTATATAGGGGAGGGTACTTCCGGTTTTGGAAGTTGCCAGTGCCAGCACCTGACGGTATCTATATAACCCATTAGTAATGACTATGTCGCTCTGTGTCCCGTGATGTACGAGAAAGAAATAGCATTTCTCCCTCACTCCCAGAGATAAGCAGCCGGCAAAACCAAGCAATTAAGTGTACAGTCTCCCTATGCTATGTTACCAGCCTGCATGCCCTTCATGCCCTAGTTCTTGGGAGGGGGATTTCCCTCCCCACAAAGCAATGGTGCCCAATACTGATGAGCACTTGGCTCTTCCATACTATAGTCTAAGTTTTACAGTGAAAGATAAGGTTTACAAATATTTGTCTAGTTTCCTCAGCATGAATGCTTATTAAATTAAAATCTAATCTCTACCATAATGCCCCTTTCACACTGGGGCAGTGGGTGCAGTGGCGGTACAGCGCCGCTATTTTTAGCGGCGCTATACTGTCGGAATTGCCGCGGAAGTGCAGCGGTATTCGGTCGCTAGCGGTGTGGTATTAACCCCCGCTAGCGGCCGAAAAAGGGTTAATACCGCCAGCAATGCGCCTCTGCAGAGGCGCATTGCCGGCAGTATTACCGCGGTTTCAGACTACTTTCAATAGGAAGGAGCGGTGAAGGAGCGGTAAACACACCGCTCCTCTTACCGCTCCAAAGATGCTGCTAGCAGGACTTTTGGAGCGGTCCTGCTAGCGCACCGCCTGTGTGTGAAAGGCCTCGGGCTTTCACATTGAGACTGCAGGGGCAGGAGTTTTCAGGCGGTATTTAGGCGCTATTTTTAGCGCTAAACCGCCTGAAAAACTCCTCAGTGTGAAAGGGGTCTTACTGCTAATACTAAATTCTATGTGCAGTCAAAAAGCAGACTGTTACATTACGGTTAGATTGCAAATACCATTTGTGCAGACTGTGCAGCTACAGAAGGGCCCACTGGGACTTACTGGGCCCATTAGTAGATAGATGCTAGGACCCCTACTACCGTCATACAGACCTGGAGAAGGCTCACTACCTAGCTCTCAGTTGATACAAAATGAATAAGCGTTTTTTACTTGGCCAGTAGTTGCATGGGGAGAAGTCTTGGACAAGTGCTCTTTGAGGACTCTTTACAACATTGTCTACGCCTACACATTAGCATAAATTAAAAACATTCTATGAAAAAAGTTTAGAATTGTGATTCTTCTTTATAATGAGGTTAAAACAACATGTCAAAAAAGCAACATAACAAGCCTATATACCAAGACATAGGTTTACCGTCAACTGTGGGTTCCCAGAGAGATATTTATGTAAGGCATAGAGGCACAGGAGTTGTGTGGACACATTATCGAAGCTCTCTTGCAGCATGATTTCAATCACTACAGAGGCAGCATCTGTAGAAAAGAGGACACAGACACTTATACACAAACAAAAAAGAAGACAAGTCCTTTTTACAGATTCTTGGCAATCCATTATATATCAGGTCCTAATCAATCGTCATTTCACACGTGGCATCGCTCAGGAGGATATCTCACAGTTGTATGGCAGAACCTTTTTCGCCATACACTGGGGCCTTCAACTCAGTATAATTTAACAAAGAAATTGCCATATTAAACACATGTATTTGTTGGCTTTTCTGGTGTGCATTTATTTGTCCTGTTTGGGTATAATTCAAGACAAATTGGTAGACGTCTAATTTGTCCTCTGTGTGTTTATGGGCCTATAGGAAGTGAATTACCAGTAAACACCACTATGACTAAACATTCCACAGAAGGTTTATGGTTAAAGATGTACTCCAGGCATTCTTTTGTCCCATGAAGTGGGGCATTTTCTGCACTGCATGGGTTAACTGCTCGAGTTGTCAAGGGGCGACCAGAAAGCTGTATACTCACCCGATCCTCCGCTCCAGCAGTAAACAGCACTCCCCCATGATCCAGCGGTGGACTGTTCCTGAAGTCTTCACGTCCAGAGCAGGCCTGTGGGTGTGATGATATCAGGAACAGTCCACCACACAAAACTGGGGGGGGGGGGTTGGTGTAGTTGGGCAGGAGCCGAAGGGTCAAGACTTGTGCTGGGAGGATCAGAGGATTAGGTAAGTATAATCTCCACTCTCCAATACCCTAGACAAAAACTAGCAGTTAACCTGTGCAGTGAAAATACTGTCCCACTGCATGGGAATTTTTTTTTTCTTCTAGCGTTCGGCTTTAAATAAGGATGCCACGCACAGCAACCTTCTAGGTATGAGGTTTCAATTATCAACCTGCTCCAGAAAACACACAGCTGGAACTGAACACGTTTCATGAATCAGCTTCCCATTCAGCAGCTCTGCATTGCAAAGTAATGTTAAATAAATACAATTAAACAGCTCCTGCTGACTGCAATGTCATATATACTCATTCAGCTCATAAGATGTTTGTTTCCAGTATGCCGTAGCAGAGGTATAATGCATCTTGTGTAAATTGCTGTTCAGTGCTTACAGGCGGGAAAAGCCTGAATTCAGCTGTCTGAGGCCCCTTGCACACAGGGCTGTCTAAAATGGCAGGAGGGGCACACTGGTCTTAGAGTGCCCAAGAGGAATGGGTGCAGCAGACCGTCTGTCTAAGTCTATGGCAGGCTGTGGTTGAAAGCTGTACCAAGTGGTACCAACATTTAGAGCCCTGTGCGTTCAGGGACAAAGGTCCATCTGGAGCTGTCCTTCCCGGGTCCTAAAAGGTGGAAAGGATCCACTGCTTCTTGATGACCTTGTCAATGGGCCCTTCACACAGCCTTCATCAGTTCAGTTACGTATTTTTCCAAGAAAAAACGTAAGAATACTGATATTAATACTTATTTTATATATCATTTTTTTTCTCCTTTCCTCTCTTGTTCCTTTGGGTATAGTGATTCCTCTCTTCTTCAATTTGCCACCCACCATTGTACCTGTATTCATATGATTAATTGGTACATATGGTGTTTTTTTTGTAAGTGGGTCATATCATGTATTTTAGATTGTAATTTATGTATGTTTTCAGTGGCATAACTAGAACATTGAGGGCCCTGATGCAAGAAACCATGATGGGCCCCCCTTAACCCCCCCCTTCTATCAGAGCCCGGGCTTCCAGAACTCTGCCTCCTGTATTCCTCCTGGGACGTGCATCCAGCGCAATCACAGTGGCCCTTTATCATGTGATCAGCTTATCACATGTAAACAGACTTGCTGGTTATCGGCAGCCCTTTCCTCTCACGCTGTGTATGTGTGAGGAAAGGAAACCATTAACTGTCAAGAATGCCAGTAAATTGTTTACGCTGATAACGAGTGCTGCCTATCAGTGCCACCTATCAGTGCTCATCAATGCCGCCTATTAGTGTCCATCAATGCTGCTCATCAGTGCTGCATTTCAGTTCCATCCATCAGTGCTCATCAATGCTGCCTATTAGTGCCCATCAATGCCATCTATCAGTGTTTATCAATACTGCCTTTCGTGCCCATGAATTCCGCCTATCAGCGTCTATCGGTGCTGCCTATCAGTGCTCAATGCCCATCAGTGTTGCCCATCGGTGCCCATCAGTGTTGCCCATCAGTGCCACCTATCAGTACTTATCAATGCCACCTATCAGCATCCATCAGTGCCATCTATCAGCGCTCATTAATGCTGCCTATCAGTGCAGCCTATGAGTGCTGCCTATCAATGCTCATTAATGCACATCAGTGCCGTCCATCAGCGACACCTATCATTGCTCATTAATGCTGCCTATCAGTGCCCATCAGTGCTACCTATCAGTGCCGAGTGTTGCAGATCATTGCACATCAATGCCACTTATCAGTTCTGCGTATCAGTGCCCATCTGTGCTGCCTATTAATGTCACCTATCAGTGCCCATCGGTGCTTCCTATTAATGCCACCTATCAGTGCCCATCTGTGCTGCCTATTAATGCCACCTATCAGTGCCCATCTGTGTTGCCTATTAATGACACCTATCAGTGCCCATCTGTGCTACCTATTAATGCCACCTATCAGTGCCCATCTGTGCTATTAGTGCAGCCTGTCAGTGCTCATCAATCCCTCCTATCGGTGCATCCCATCAGCCCTGCCTATCAGTGCTGGGTATCAGTGCTCATCAATGCCTCCTACCTCCTAGCACGGCTGAGCTGAAAGCGTCTCACATACAGCTCAGAGCCGACCTGGCAGTGCTCCCTGCTCCCTCCGTCATCGCAAGAGATGAGAAGAGACACAGCCGATCTGCTCCTTCTCCCCTTCCATGTGTAACACGGAAAGTTTGAGCTTGTTAGCTTCACACTTGACTTCCCGCAGAGCACACAGCAGGAGAGCGGCGGGGGGAGAAGAAGCAGATCGGCTGTGTCTCCACTCTCATCCCATTCGAGGGAGGGAGCAGGGAGCACTGCCGGGCAGGCTCTGAGCTGTATGAGAGACACTTTCAGCTCAGCAACCCCACTGGGCCCCCAACAGTGGCGGGATGCCAGGGCCCAGTTGCAAGTGCGACTGCTGTGACCCTGGTAGTTCCGCCACTGTATATTTTATTTTTCATTTTCAATATTTCTTTCTATTTTGTTACTATAGTGAACAATTCTATCCCCATGGGAGATTTAAGGTCCTGATGAATCTGCATTTTGTCCACAAAACGCAATGACCTATGTTGCATCTACTGGAAGGATCTCCATGCTCAAAACTATCTGTCTCTTAAACGAGAAACAAGCAGTAGATTGTAGCTCTTTATAGAATAATATGTTCCTAACAAATTTTGCTTTTAAAAAATGTTTGAATAAAGATATGTCTTTTTATCTTTTAAATAACTGTGATGAACTAGGTTTGTGTTCATTGGAGAGATATTTAAAAGTCTTACTCATAGAGGTTTTCTTTGAACCATTCTCTGAACTATTCAATTAAGGATGTAGACCTCCAATGATAATAGAAAAATCTGGGCACCACTCTAAAGCCTCGTACACACGGTCGGACTTCAAACAAACTTTCCCGTGGATTTTTGTCCGAAGGGAGTTGGCCGGGAACACCCATAGCATACACACGGCAGGACTTTTCTGCAAATTTTCCCAACATCACGTGTTTTTTCTGCTTTTTACCACCACCCTTTGGTCAACTTCTGCTATTGTTGGGTGATTTTAACATTGGTTCTGGGCATGCGTGTTTGTACTTCGGACAAAAGTGCGATGGATTTCTGTACACACGATGGGACTTTGCACCGTAGGACTTTTGTTGCCGAAAAGTTTGTCCGTTTGCAGAGCAAACATTTGTCCGATGAAAACTGAAAAAGTTTGTCCGATGGAGCGTACACACGGTAGGATTTTTTTGAAAACTTGCTCATTTTGAAGTTTTTTTTCAAAAAGTCCTACCGTGTGTATGGAGCTTTAGATATTCAGTTTCTAGAATTTATTTTATTTTAGTTGAGTTGCCATAGGTGAAAATAGTATAAAAAAATATATATTTCTTGCCTAAAAATGGATATAAACAGAACAGACATAACATCCATGGACAACAGCCATTTACATCCGCTTATGTCCACAAAAACGAAAAATAGGATTTTTATAACAGCTTACCTGTAAAATCCTTTTCTTGGAGTACATCACGGGACACAGAGCGACATAGTCATTACTAATGGGTTATATAGATACCTTCAGGTGCTGGCACTGGCAACTTCCAAAACCGGAAGTACCCTCCCCTATATAAGCCCCTCCCATCCGGGAGCACCTCAGTTTTGTAGCAAAGCAATAAGTGTCCCTAAAGAGGGGTGGGAGCTCTGTGTCCCGAGCGACATAGTCATTACTAATGGGATGTCCTAAAGCAATGCCCAACGAGGGGGGGTATACGCCATACATAAGCTGAGCGCTATCAGACATGAGGATCTTTTGCGGCCTGCAACACACTGCGCCCAAAGGCGACATCCTCCTGACTTCTAACGTCCACCTGGTAGAACCTAGTAAACGTGTGTACTGAAGACCATGTTGCAGCCTTACAGATTTGAGCCAGGGAGGCCTGGTGATGCGCTGCCCATGAAGTTCCAACTGCTCTCGTGGAGTGCGCTCTAACTTTGAACGGAGGCGGTCTCCTTCTCAAGCCATAGGCTTGCATAATGACCTGTTGAATCCACTTGGCTAAAGTAGATTTTGACGCTGCCTGACCCTTTCTGGGGCCTTCCGGCAGAATAAACAAAGTATCCGTTCTGCGAATCTGAGCAGTGGCTTTTAGATAAGCTGTAACTGCTCTTACTACATCCAAAGAATGCAATAACTTTTCCGCTACCGAACTAGGTTTGGGGAAAAAAGGAAGAACCACATCTTGGTTCAAATGAAAACCTTGATACCACCTTAGGAAGAAAGGCTGGATGAGGACGTAACACTACTCTGTCCTTATGGATAACCAGATATGGCTCCCTACAGGACATAGCTGCTAATTCCGACACTCTTTTAGCCGAACAAATGGCTACTAGAAAAAACAATTTCCTGGTGAGAAGAACCAAGGAAATATGCTGTAATGGTTCAAATGGTTGTTTCTGTAGAACCAACAGAACCAGGTTTAGATCCCATGGACATATGGGAATATTAACCGGAGGACTAATACGCATCACTCCTTATCTAAAGGCTTTGACTAGTGAATGCGAAGCCAAGGGCCTTTGAAAAAATATTGATAAGGCCGAAAACTGACCTTTGATAGTACTCAAGGCAAGCTTCCTATCTACAGCCCACTGTAGGAAGTCCAGACTCCTACCTATTACGTACTTATGTGGATGCCATTTCTTGGCCTCACACCACGCGATGTACGCCTTCCAGATTCTATAGTAGATCTGCCTGGATACCGGCTTCCTGGCATTGATCATGGTAGATACCACAGGATTAGAGAGCCCTCTCTTTTTTAGAATGTGAGCTTCAATAGCCAGGCCGTCAAACCTAGGGCTGGTAAGGAAGGGTGGTATATCGGTCCTTGCGAAAGCAGGTCCGGACGACGTGGGAGAGTCCAAGGACTCCCCACTGACATTTTACAATCTCCGCGTACCACGCTCTTCGGGGCCACGCTGGAGCCACCAGAATCACTGGTTTCTTTTCTACCCTGATTCTGCGGAGTAATCGAGGTAACCATTGTGGCGGTTTGAATGCATATATCAGCTTGAACTGATCCCAAGGGAACACTAGGGCATCCGAGCCGCAAGCTAGGGGATCCCTTGTCCGAGAGACAAACCTGTCCACCTTTGCGTTGAATCTGGATGCTAGAAGATCTACATCCGATGTTCCCCACCGCTGACATATTGTCCAGAAAACCTCGGGGTGAAGGGACCATTCCTCTGGGCATAATTGCTGGCGACTTAGAAAGTCCGCCTTCCAATTCTCCACTCCTGGAATGAATACCGCAGATATGGCTGGGACATATCTTTCTGCCCATTTCAGGATGTAATTTACTTCCCTCTGGGCTGCACGACTCCTGGTGCCCCCCTGATAATTGATATATGCCACTGCTGTGGCATTGTCTGATTGAATTCTGACAGGGGACCCTTGGAGTTTGGACGTCCATGCTACTAGGGCATACCGGGCTGCTCGTATCTCTAAGAGATTGATGGGCAGGGCCTTTTCTGCATCCGACCATCTGCCCTGGAGAGACCATTGCTCCAGTACTGCTCCCCAGCCTATAAGGCTGGCATCTGTAGTGACCACCTTCCAAGAAATCGGACTGAAGGATTTCCCTTTTTCCAGATTCTGGGGAACCAACCACCAACGGAGGCTCTTGCGAACGGAAGGGGACAAGGACATTGTAAGTCTAGGGCCTGAACTTTGTTGTTCCAGGCTGACAGTATGGCCCCTTGCAAATTCCTTGAATGGAATTGACCGTAGGGTACTGCTTCGAATGATGCCACCATTTTTCCCAGCAGCCTCATGCACAGGCGTATGGACGGCTGTCTTTTTTGTACCCACTAAGTGGATCAAATCTTTCAAAGACAACACCTTTCCTCGAGGCAAGAATTTTTTCTCTGGCCTGAATCCAACCTTAGCCCCAAGTATTCCAGACTTTTGACTGGTTTTTAGGGCTGACTTGTCTCGGTTGATAATCCAACCGTGAGATTCCAGATACTTGATTGTCTTGTGAACGACCACGTCTAGTTTTTTCACTGAGTGGTCTATCAGCAACAAGTCATCTAGATATGCCATTATCATTACACCTTGTGTTCTTAGATTGGCCAATAAAGGGCCAGAATTTTTGTAAACACTCGTGGTGCTGTGGCCAAACCGAAGGGTAAGGCTCTGAACTGAAAATGGCGCCCTTCTACTGCAAAGCGTAGAAATTTTTGGTGGACTGGAAAGATGGGAATGTGCAAATAAGCATCTTTGATGTCGATCGCGGCTAACCAATCCTCCCCTTGTAGGGCAGTGGCCACCGATCGGATCGACTCCATCGGAAAGTCCTGATATACAGGAATTTGTATAGCCCTTTTAGAATTAATATGGGCCTCCCGTCCGCGTTTGCTTCGGGACTGTAAAGAGGTTTGAGTAAAACCCGAACCCTCATTCTTCCAGGGGAACCTCCATAATTACTCCTTGGAGCAATAGTTGTTCTAGTGCCAACAGGAGGGACTCTCTCTTCCGGGGATCCCTTGGCACGTTTGACCTCAAAAATGGGAAGGAGGAGAGTCTTTTAACTCCAAACTATATCCCAAACATACTGCGGAGAGCACCTATCCGTTTTGATCGTGTCCCGCCAGGTCTCTTGCGAACAACTGGAGTCCTCCCTCCACCCGACTGAGTGGGGGCAACCCTTCAATGAATTTAACTTTGGGGGAGGTTTTGTACCTCCCCTGACCCAGGGTTTCTCATTACCCTGCTATTGTCCCTGTTTTTTACCCCCGGGAATTGACCGAGGAGGCCGTCGGAACTGTTACACAGCCGATGCCCCAGGGACTGGAGAAGCAGGCCTCTTAAAGAGGAACCTCTACTCTGTTTTTAACCGGCAAGAGCGTATTTTTACCGCTGGAAATTTTCTGGATATATTTGTCCAGGTTTTCCCTGAATAAGCGTTCACCATGAAATGGGACGCTAACCAGCCATTCTTTACAGGGAGCTTCAGCAGACCAGTTTTTGAGCCATAGAAGCCTACGCATATGTACTATAGACAGCGTAAGGCGGGAGGCCTGATGGACTGAATCCTTTATGGCGTCAACCGCAAAGCCTAAGGCTCTAGGTAGATCAGCTAGGGCAAGGCCTGCTGATCTGTCAAGTCCCTCAAGACCTGTTTCAACTGATCCTTCACTGCTTAGCAGACCTCACTGCTGGTTGTGTCACCAAGCTTGCTGTAGAAAGAAGCAGATTTTCATAAGGACTCCAATCTTTTATCTATTGGGTTCTTGAACATTTGGACATTATCCACTGGACATGTCAGTGATTTATACATACAAGAGATGGCTGCGTCCACTGTAGGGACCTTCCATTTTTTGATGAACTTATCCTCCATGGGATAGACCACCGGAAATCTCTTGGGGGAATAAATATTTTCTCAGGACGTTCCCAATCCTGGTAAATGAGCCCTTTCAGTAAAGGGTGAAGTGGAAAAGAACAGACAGTCTGGGGGCTTCTAGCGACCCCAACGAGGATACAGTAGTGGTTGATGGTTCCGCAAGGTGCATTTTTAAATGCTGATCGGACCATGTTAGTCAGAGACTGAACCCATAATCTTTCAGCTTGAGATGCTGAGAAAAGGTTCCCCCACTGTTGATTCCTCTATAACAGAATCAACCTCATCCTGATCCCCTTCAGGCAGGTCGATCCCTGTATGTGACTGTTGCTCTGCTAACAGGCACTCTGAAGGAGGAGACGGAGATCGGGCGTGCTTTCCCTGACAGGGAGGCAGCAATCAATGTTGACAATCTCTCTTTAATCCTCCCAGAGCTGAGGAAAAAACCTCCTCTGTTACATACACAGGTGAACTGAGGACAGCCACAGTACCAAGTACCCCTGCGGGGTCTCTACGGTCACTTACCTCTGAACTTCAGGGGAGACTGGTGCAGCAGAAGCATGCCCAAGATCCTCAGAGCCCGATGAGACCCCCTTCGCTTCCTGGAAGATTCAGTTCCGGAGCTTCTGGACGGCATATTCCTAAGCCTAAAGCTGAGGTATTCCAGCCGTAATACACCACTTTTACTGAGAATAGTCTAGCACAATTGCTGCTATATCACAGTTGGTGTCTACTAAAGTGCCTTTCTAGGGGATGCCTGCATCAACCGCCTCTGTGTGCCTTTATACTGTTGCTAGCTCTGTCTGTGCACTTCAATAGCCAGCTATAATGTGCTTTAAAACACGCTGGACGCCCGCACATGCGCAGTAGCGCCGCGGCGCACACCTGAGCGTCATCCACCCGCTCCGCCCCTTTTCCAGATCGCCTCTATATATAGAGGCACGTGCGCCTTCAGCGCCTTTTTTGAAAACAATAGGGAGCTAGATGGGAGCCAGGGTCCCTTTGCCGCAGGGCCCGGGGATGGATGAGCGCAGCAACAGGGCAGAGGAGACAGCTTCCCAGCAGAGAACATACCAACTGCCTGGATTTGATTCTGGAAGAAAAAAATCCACATTACAAGAAAAAGAACCATAGCGGCCTCTAGTGTCTAACACAGGTACCGCGGTCTTACATTTTTTTTTTTTTTTTTCTTGCCTACTATTAAATTTTTTTACATTTTCTCAGTAGTAACAGGCATACACAGAATATTAGCGGGAATACCTTAGGTAACAGGCAGAAAGACAAAATAGGCTTGGGGGTCCCTCAATAGAACCAAGTTCCCGAGGGCCCCCACTTACCTTTTCCTCGCCGCAGGACTCTGTTTGGTCCACAGAAGCCCAAACTTCACCTATCACGGCAGGCATTGTAATCAAACCTTCAGGGACCGGATTCCCAAGGATTCCACTCCCCTGGACCTGTATAGCACCCTGCACAGAAAACATCTTGGTCGTGGGTATGACCAGAGCTCTGGATCCCAGGGTCCAGCCCTCCTAAGAGAGGCATTACAGGCAAAACCTTGCTCTCTCTTGCAAGGCCCGGGTACCGACCGTTTAGCTATGAAGCTTTTTTGGTCGGATCCGGAATAGCTTACTGAGGCCCAAAAGAACCTGTATGCAAGCTCAGTGAAAACACATGTTACTTCTTGGCCAACACCTTAGACACTGGCAAAAAACTGAGGTGCTCCCGGATGGGAGGGGCTTATATAGGGGAGGGTACTTCCGGTTTTGGAAGTTGCCAGTGCCAGCACCTGAAGGTATCTATATAACCCATTAGTAATGACTATGTCGCTCTGTGTCCCGTGATGTACGAGAAAGAAAAGGACACAGACATCTTCTTTTATTTTTTTCTTCCTGTGGACAAAAAGTGATTCCAATCTAAGCCCCATAGACATACATTGTGGTTCAGTCCGGATCTCTCTGAAAAACTAACAGATGGATCTAGACTAAACACCTGTGTGAAAGGGCCCTAAAGCTCTATAAACACTGTAAACTATTAAAAAAGTAGCCATTTTGTCTAAAACAGGGATTTGTTGCTGCATTCATTTCTATGCATTCTGTAATTTTCATTGTCCATACTTTCTCTCCTTCAAATCAAAGTACAACAGATAATAGGATTTTTATAACAGCTTACCTGTAAAATCCTTTTCTTGGAGTACATCACGGGACACAGAGCGACATAGTCATTACTAATGGGTTATATAGATACCGTCAGGTGCTGGCACTGGCAACTTCCAAAACCGGAAGTACCCTCCCCTATATAAGCCCCTCCCATCCGGGAGCACCTCAGTTTTGTAGCAAAGCAATAAGTGTCCCCAAAGAGGGGCGGGAGCTCTGTGTCCCGTGATGTACTCCAAGAAAAGGATTTTACAGGTAAGCTGTTATAAAAATCCTATTATCTGTTGTACTTTGATTTGAAGGAGAGAAAGTATGGACAATGAAAATTACAGAATGTCCCGTGATGTACGAGAAAGAAATCGCGTTTCATTCTTTTACTCAATAGTGTAAACTCATATAGTGTCATAGTAAATATTAGAGAAAAATATAAGTCATACCTTCAAAGTTTTCTTTCTTTATGAATGTATCAAGTAATAAGTTAAATGTGAAATCATTTGGGAATATTCCATATTGCACCTGTGTAAATGACACAAAAGACAGTCTGAAACCAATAAATAGTAATGTAGCGGATGGTTGCTACTAGTTACTATCATCCACCATGTTCATCCTGCTGCCAGACATCCATACATCACTCTCCAGTAGACAATGAACAGTCATTTGCTTTTTTTGTTTATTTGGGTGGATATAACTTGGTTGGGGAAAAGGGTATATGGAATGCCCATAGAACAGATCTCATTTGCCATATTCACTTGAAGAATTGTTATATCTGTTGCGCTTTGCATAACTCAGATGAAGCGCTTAGAAAATAAATGATGGTCTCTAACATTGACAGTCTCGACTTTACTTTCTCCTCTGCACAACCCCTGCAGACTGTTACTCCCCCTCTGCACAAACTCCTGCAGACTGTTACTCCCAGGACTCTTCTCTTCCTGCACAAAACTTCACTGTCACCATGTTAGTCTTTCCGCCCCATCATCTTCATCATCTTGGACTGCACCAGGGATCACTCTGAATAATCCCTGGTTGATGCTGAATTTGCTGAATCCCGGTAGGCCAGGGGCCTGCAGTACCCCTTCTTGATGGTCTAGTCACTTAGCAGCATTACTTGGTTGGTGGGCTACTGATCCCAGCCAGCCCGACTTGAAAACCCTGACTTGACACAAAACCCCAGTCTCTCCTCTGGCCTTGCACCCAGCTCCCCTGGCATGCCTCTTCCAGATATCCACTGTGCCTCACTCACCGAATTTCTCCTGCCCTGAGTCCTTCATAAAGAATTTGTCCGGACCGTGCGTACCGACTGCTTCTCCAGCTCCTCTGTTCCTGGACACATTTCCAATACCATGTAAAGGGAGGCTCCCGAGCTCCTCCGCTGAGACCGGCACCCCCACCCCCAGATGGGAGTGGGCCTCCTGCTGCAGTCTAACACTCCATTATTCACTTCACCCAGCCTGGACCTGAGTTTATGTAGGAGGCCTGCCCCCTGCCAATTCCAGTTGGGGATTGGTCAGGGCTCCTCACATGAATTCCCTGTCACTCAAGTCCCCAGCCCTACCCCTCTTCCAGAACATTCTCCCTGGAAGCAGGGGAGGCACCCAAGAACTAAAGGACAGGTGGTCACACCCACTGCTACACTAACCACTCCCTGCCCTCCAGATCAAAAGAAAACAGCATAGGCCTGCCTAAATTGACCTGCCTGGCAGCTATCACAAAAAAAACCCTACCTCTATCACCTACCTCAAGTAGAGGGCACTACAGTTATATGGAAGCATGCATACAGGGAATGAAACACCAGTACAGAATAGGTAAATGGAAAAATCAGTATAGAGACTTCGGCAGTTGGTAAAATACAGTAGAACCTTTGGATGTCTGCTTATGCTATTGGCATATGGCCATTTTTTAGGCTCTTAGTTGCAATTAGAAGGTGCAGACTAGCCACAGGCATATGTCAGAGCCATGCTGCATAGAGAGCAATAGTTCTATGTACACAGGTGGGTTCACCTTAACCATTGATTTTGGGCTGAGCAGGTAGCATAAAACCCTCAGAGAAAAGTGCTGTGTTCTGCATTTCAGAGACAGTGCTCACAGTTAAAAAAGGCGTGTTTCATGCCGTTTTTAATGTCATTGAATAAAACTGCATTTTTCTCGACGTGATTCTTCTCAAGCCTGCCTTGCCTACACACCATCGTGGGAAAAAATGTATGAGTAAAGCGCGGTGACGTACAACACGTACGACGGCACTATAAAGGGGAAGGTCCATTCGGATGGCGCCGTAAAGTTTGTTGAGAGACGATTCGCGCTTTTCAGCCTTGTGCTTTTCAGTCCGTTACAGCGTGACGAATGTGCTATCTCCATTACGAACGCTAGTTTTACCAGAACGAGCGCTCCCGTCTCATACTTGATTCTGAGAATTCGCATTTTTTTTCACGTCGTTAAAGCCTACACACGGCCGTTTTTCATGACGAGAAAAACGACGAGAAAAATTAGACCATGTTCTGTCGTGAAAAATGCTCTGAAGCCCACACACGATCATTTTTAATGAACATTTAAAAAAATTGCATTTTTCTCGTCATTAAAAACGGTCGTGTGTACGCGGCATTAGAGCATTGAAGAGAAAAGTAAACACTGCAGATATGTGTGCTTTGCTTCAGCTCCATGACTCAGGTTTACAACCACTTTAATGCATTGTCTACATTAGGGTAAAAACAGCCCTCTCCTCAAATACTTACCTCTCCTCAAATACTTACCTGAGACCAATTTTCATCCAGTGCACAGTGCCCAAGAGCAGCGGCTCTCTCCTTTGTCTTTCTTCTTAATCATTTAAATAAACTTGCATAGTAGGAGACTTAACAATGTTAGCGACACTGATTCCACGGGCAGCGGGTCAGATTATAATAGGAGGAGACAGTAATGTGCCCCTGGATCAAGCCCTAGACAGGTCTAATCCATATAAACCAGTTTTGAAACACACTCCGAAACAGGACTGTAAATTGGCCTGGCTGTTACACTCTTACAACCTAATAGATACTTGGAGAGACTTTCACCCAACAACTAGGGACTACACACATTATTCCCATGTACATAAAACCTACTCCCGAATTGATCATGGGTTCACTTTATCACATCTGCTCCCCTCAATCAAATCGACTAAAATATTGAACACAGCATGGTCTGATCACCGGTGCAAATCTCCTTATCAGATCTGGGGATGAAATCAAAACCTACCTCCTTGCTCAATGACCCTATTATTTTTACCAAAATTGAAACGCCCATACGCCATTATTTTACTGAAAATCGGGCTACGGACACAACCCTGAGCATCAATTGGGCAGCACACAAAGCCACAATTTGCGGCAAATTGATTCAATTAGCTTCTAGGACCAAATGCATACACACACAAAAAATACAACAAGAGAATGATCTACGGGTACTTATGCAAAAACAAAAGAAAGACTCCCAACAAGACACAACGCACAAAATCAATGCAGCGCATAGGGCATTAAGTCTTAGCCTTACCACGAAAGTGGAGAAGTATCTTCGCTGGTCCAGACACCGATTCTACACACTGGGAAATAAACCGAACACCCTGCTAGCTAGGAGATTCACTCCTTGTCCTTACAATCCAGCCCTACCAAATCTACGTTTGCGTGATGGCAAACTGACCCAAAATCCCTAATTGGTGGTTCAAGAATTTTGTGACTTTTACTCTAAATTATACACCTCACTGAACACTTACGCCACATCTCTAGCCGATAAGTATTTTAGGGACATTCCTCTACTTAAGGTGGCAAAAGATCTCATAGAACTGATGGAGGGAGATTTCACAGAGGGGGAAATCAAAGCGGCTATCAAGAGTCTGCATCCCTCAACGGCACCTTGCCCAGACAGATTCTCAGGTCACTATTTTAGGAAGTATTCGGAGTTGCTGGCACCTCACCTATTTTTTATTTTAAAGGCCTGAAGAAGGGCTCAGCTTTGGCTTTGCATGAAAATGCGGCCTTTATCCACGTCATCCCTAAACCTTGGAAGGATCATGGGGACTATGCTAACTATCTCACTTATTAATGTAGATCTTAAACTGATGACTAAAGTCAGTGGTTCAGTCCAATTGGGACACAAGAAAGGCATGCTATTGTCATTGGATCTTTGTAAAGCCTTTGATTCCTTGTCATGCGATTATCCATTTTACGTACTGAAAGGTTATGGGTGTGGCCCAAAGTTTTCAACGGTGTTGCAGACTCTTTATAGCGTACCTACTGCTAGGATTCAGGTTAAGGGATATGGCTCACATCAAATAGATATGCACAGAGGAACTCGGCATGGGTGCCCTCTATCCCCTATTCTATTTGTATTGGCCCTGGAACCCTTGGCTAGTACAATTAGGTGCCACCCCAATATAAAGGGTATACATTGTGGGAACTTCGGCCACTCTCTTCCCCGGTCCTTCTCTCTTCCCCGGTCACATCACTTCCAACTCAAACATTGCGCCACTTCTCCATTATATCGGGTGTCTCTATTAATCATTCTAAATCAGTTACCCTTAACCTCTCACTAGATGCGGACACAGTAGCGCAACTACAAAACTCATTCCCCTTTAAATGGCAGACGTGTGCCCTCCCATATCTAGGAATTTTCTTACAGACCACTTAGCCCTACAGGTAAGCCTAGATTAAGGCTTACCTGTAGGTGCAAGAAATATCTCCTTAACCTACACGGTTAAGGAGATATTTTCAGAAAAGACTGCACCGATGTCTACGGCGCATGCGCACCATAGACAACGGCGCAGGCGCACTAAGCGTGCCGCAGTGAAGGTGATCACGTTGTCACTGCCGGCTCTGGCACGCATGCGCGGGAGTGACGTCATCGCTGCTCCGGCCAGTCACAGCGCCGGAGCAGCAATACCCGGAAATCACTCGGGTATCATGGCGGCGACGGAGGAGGTGAACAAGGGTCGCTGGCGGGGGCTTCAATCTCAGGTAAGTAATTCATAATGAGATGGTATGCTATGCATACTAGCTCATTATGCCTTTCTCTTGCAGGGGTGTTTTTTTTTTTTTTTTTTAAGAGGGTTTACTTCCTCTTTAACTCCCACTTTAGATCAGCTATATCAGGCAAATTATCCTCCACTATATAGTAAGATGCTGGCTGATCTCCAACGATGGGATAACAATCCTCCATCGTGGTTCGGTAGACTGTACACGATCAAGATTAATCTCTTGCCAAGGTTATTATATTTATTCTGAACACTCTTTTTGGATGCCCAGTAGACGGTACACCAAGACAGCCATGGAAATTATAGCCTTTATATTCACGGCAGCCAGAATAGCAATAGCCAGGTCCTGGAGGATCCCAACGATCCCTTTTGACTTGGTAAAAAACAAGTTGTCATGAATCATGGTAAATGAGCACCTATCGGCAATCCTACTAGACAAACGAGCCATATTTGATAAGATCTGGGAACCCTGGATTAAATACTGGGCTGATCTCTTGTGAGTTGTCAGAGATCAGCCACATTTATATTTAGGAGTGCACTGCCTCCTTTGAGTTTCTTACCTTTCCCTGTTCTACTAGAAAATAAGTGTTTTAGCGTAGTCACCACACCTGTACTTATAAGAAGAGAGTGAAAAGGATTTTGTGGGGTCACAGAACACAGCATAAACTTGACATGGGTTCAGACCCCAAGGCTGCTGATAAGGCAGTACAGCTGGCACTCCTGTACCGGACCCAGGCTCCATTAGTGCAAAACGGGTGCCTGGGCACCTGCTGAGCAGGAGGGTTGGCTGCACTGCCTTCTGCAGACTCTTACGGCTCCCCCAGCTTCTCCTCCTTTTTTTCCCTCCGGCAGCACTGCAGGGGGATCGATATATGTGCCCCCATCCCCCTACTGTGCATTTGAGCAAAACTATAATTATATTTTCAGAGGCGGAGGGGGGGTGGGGGGGGGGGGGAATCTGTCAGGCGGGCTGTGTCAATCCCTCATTACTCTATCCAAAAATAAAAAAAAAGTTCTGCCAGTAGTAGGAATTGTAGAAATGGGCAGGTAGGCAGGTATGCAGGCTTAAAGCAGTATGGAACCCCAAAGCAAACTCTATATTGCCGATTGTCAATTCTTAGATGTGATGGCTCTATTAGTTCCCCTTTTTAGGCTTTTATTTTTCTATTTTCATCTGGTGATCTGGCCAATAAGTCTGCTGTTTCTCAACAGAACAAGCTCTCTTTGCAGTAACAGGTATGAGACAAATTAAATACTGGCACGGGTGCTTACAATGATCAGCTTTTATCTATAAATGTAAAACCGTTATCCCAAAAGGAAAATAAACGGTTTGCTGTTGACTATAAAGTATTAGCTGGAGTTCAGCTTCAATTTGTTACTGTATTTAAATCTGTTAGTACATCTAACATTACCCTCCTCCAGACTGACAACACTTCTGTATAAAAATGTGCCCCTGTGCTCCTTCATCCAGAGTACGAGCGCTCTAATACAGGAGGTGTGTTACTGGCCAGATCACCAGTAAAAAAGCCTAAAAAAGAAAAAACTAAAAAAGCCACCATATCTAATGACTGGTAAGCTTCATAGCCTGCAATATATTACATTTTCAGTTTTGCGTTTATTACCACTTTAAGAACAATTCATGATAAGCTAAGCTTCAGTTTAGTCTATCCATTTTACCATTTTGTGCTGCATGAAAGTAGTATGAGATTGCCTTACCTTGTTCTGCAAAGTATATAATGCCTTTTCTGGAGCACCATATTCAAGACATTTTCTGATCCATCCATGTATTGTCCAGTCTCTCAAGTACCAGCAATTCGGACTATGACGAAATCTTAAACAAAAAATAAAAATAAAAAAATGAAGTTAAAGTGTTACTAAACCCAGGACCCTCCATTCACTATATCTGGGCTCCCACAGTACACAGAACATGGAAATGCAATAGTTTTAGTAAATATAAACTGCTAAATATCTTTTGTCATCAGCAGTATATAGCAGTCTTTTGACTTCTATCAGTGTCTGGTTAAAGCTTGTAGGAGGAGTTTCCATTCTACTCTGCCTGTCCTATGAGGCTGCAGAACCCCTGAGCCTCTGTCTGGACAGTGCTGATTGGCCCTGTGCTGATCACATGCACCTACCCAAGAGAAAGAAAACTCTCTAGGAACACACACCAAACTGAGCATGTGCAGAGTGATGCCAAGGGCTCTGTCTTATCAGGAGATGGAGAGGGGACAGTGGAAGGGGAGGATCAGAGAAGACAGGATCAAACAACCTTTTTACACAATGTGCAGGATAACCCCTTAGGTTCCACGGTGAGTATAACAACCATGCTTTACTGCATATAAAGACTGATTTTACGGTTATGGGTTTAGTAACACTTTATTAACCGCTTGCCGACCAGCCACCGTCATTATACTGCAGCAGGTTGGCACGGCTGCGTGAATCGCCGTAGGTCTATGACGACCTCTTTAAGAGCGATAGGGGGCTCGCACCCACGGTGCGACGCTGGAGCTTACGTGCGTGGCAGCGATGTCCTCCGGCCACTTGCTAAAAATCGCAGATTGCCACCATTACTAGTAAATAAATGCCATAAATCTATCCCCTATTTTTCAGACGCGCAAACCAATCAATATACGCTTATTGCAATCTTTCTTTACCAAAAATATGTAGAATACATATTGGTCTAAACTGATGAAGAAATTTGTTATTAAAAAAAAAAAATTGGGGGATATTTATTATAGCAAAAAGTAAAAAGAATTTTTTATTTTTTTTCCAAAATTGTCGCTCTTTTTTTATTTATAGCGCAAAAAAATTGAAATCGCAGAGGTGATCAAAAACCACCAAAAGAAAGCTCTATTTGTGACAAAAAAAAGGACATAAAATGATTGCGCAATTGTCAGTTAAATTGATGCAGTGCCGTTTCACAAAAAATGGCCTGGTCATTAAGGGGGCAAATCCTTACGGTCCTTAATCTACTATATGCACAGGGCCCATTCTAGAGCTGCACGATTCTGGGAAAAATGAGAATCGCGATTCTTTTGCTTAGAACAAAGATCACGATTCTCTCACGATTCTTTAAAATGGTAAATTAAAAAAAAATAATAATAATTTGCTTGTCGTTTTTACTTTTTTTTTATTTTTGCATAATTTCCTTATTTTTAATATTTTTCTTATTCTTTACTTTTTAATTACTTTATTTTATTAAATTAATTATTATTTCTTTTTTTTTTCACTTAACTTTATTGCTATCACACAGGAGAAAACAATTCCCTGTGTGATAGCAATTGGAGGAGACAGGTTCTCTTTATTGACCCTGTCACTTCCAAAAACAGTAGTCCTGTCCTGTAGCCCTGTCACAGCTGAGATGGGAAGAGCACAGCTCTCCCCTCACTGTGTACATAGGCGGCAGGGACAGGAGACAGACTCAGCGGCCGGGGGGGAAGGGGGGGGGGTGGGGAGGACGGAGTCCCAAAGACAGAGCCAGCAAAGTGTGGTATGTGGGGGGGGGGGAGAGGGGGGAGAGGGGAGGACGGAAGGCAGCACGCATTTTCTCCTAGAAAGCAACTCACCGCCTGTATGTTGAAACGGTCTCCGCTCTGCTCGCACACAGCCCCACCTCCTCCTAACCTCACGCTGTGATAGACAGAACGCATTCCAGCATTGGACCCGCATTCTGTCTATCACAGTGGAGGGTTAGGAGGAGGCGGGGCAGTGTGCGAGCAGAGGGGAAACAGTTTCAATGCATCACGCTCTATGATCCATTTGCGTTCCACGCTGGTTACGTGGAACCGGCGGGGATTTAAGAAAATCGCGGTAATCCAAGATCGAGATCGCGCGGGGGGGTGAATCGAAATCGCGATTCTCATACGATTAATCGTGCAGCTCTACATGCTACCCATTACATGTAAAACATTGGAATGAATCTTAGCAACGCATCACACCACAACGCATGGTAGTGTGTTACATCGCTGTAAAACAGGTGCTGGGGGAGCCACACTGCATACATGGTACTTTATCACAATCCAGTACGTGTTTATTGAAAATTATTTTTCTTTAAGGTACACATCACAGCCTGAACTGGTCTTTTTTATCTGCCTGCATTCCAGCTTTAAACCGTTTTCAAGTCCAGATAAGGCTATCAACATTTAAAAGCAGAGGAGAAAATTTGAATAATACTTGTCATCTGTAAGTCATAGGCACCACATCCCTTGTTGAATATATGAAAAGAAGGTTTTTTGGAATGGGACTTTAAAGGTGCAATAAGAACACGATATATATATATATATATACTGTATATATAATATATCAAAAATAATTTTTATTTTACAAAATTAGAATAGAATATAAAATCCATCTCTAACAGGATATATGGTTTCAGAGATGCATACAGACAAATGTCTCGACATGTTTCGCCATTGTAGGTTGGCTTCTTCAGGAGTTTTGTCAAGCACTACTAAAACAGAAAATTGGAATAAGCAAAAAATATATGTAGAAATACAATAATGATACAAAAATATGATACAATGAATCATATTTTTGTATTTCAACATATATTTTTTGCTTATTCCATTTTTCTGTTTTAGTAGTGCTTGACAAAACTCCTGAAGAAGCCAACCTACAATGGCAAAACATGTCGAGACATTTGTCTGTATGCATATCTGAAACCATATATCCTGTTAGAGATGGATTTTATATTCTATTCTAATTATATATCAAAAATAGATTTTTATTTAACATCTTGTGTTCTTATTGCACCTTTAAAGTCCCATTCCAAAACCTTCTTTTCATTTAAAAGCAGAGCATCCACTGTTCCTTTCCTCCAGTTCTATGTAAATCCCATTGACTGACTGATGCCTACTGGGATCTCTAACATCTTAAATACTTGGTAATACCGTCCCCTTTGCTTCTGTCAGATTATCAAGGAAATAACTGCTTGTAAAATGTCACTGTTGATATCTCTATATTGTAAGCTGTTCAAGGGAATTCCAAATGAGCTTCTTGCGATTTGTAGTCGTAACACACAACTCTCTTGTCTGCCTTCTGAAATCAATACTGCAGAAATCAGAACATATCTGACGGTGAACTGATATTCATGAGCATGCAGCCTATTAATTCCACATGGTAGTGACACAAAACGGTTTGTATCCATTGTCTCTGAGGCATGGAGTCACCAATTTGAATACATTCTCGGAATACAGAGCGCTAGCGTTTGAAGACAGGACACAATGAAGCTGCTTAAGTTGGGCAGAGATTACACATTCATTTTAAAATCACCAGTCCCTGACAGGAAATCATTGGCTGTTAATTGCATGGTTCTTCCTTTCTTCGTGTTGTCTTGCAGCCGGCCAGTAATAATGGAAAGCCACCCTCCATCAATTCATGGACTGTGGTGATAATACCAAGCCTTGGTGTTCTGCAGTTACAGTTACACAAAAGGCAGAGTCATTTGACGTGCTGCCTGAGAAGAGCTTCAAGAAAACAGGACTGAATCAGAGACGTACAAATGCCAGCAGCCTAAAGCTGTGTTTTATGGAAGGGATAGAGCTTCCATGTGACTGAACATGATTTCCAGAACATTTACCAGATTACTGCAGCCACCCGCACTCTAATTTACCCCACTTCTTCTCATGTATTGGACACCACTGCTTGAGGCAGCTGGATATTGTGATTAGAAAAAAAAAAGATGTCTAATCTCTCTATAATGTAATAATATCATAGCTATGGTGGGCATACTGCGCTCTGTACAATGAGCTGAGGAGCATATTACAAAATGCTGCCTTTCAAACCAGTTATACTTCTTTGTGATATTAATCCTGCTGTCACTAATCGTTTGCTCCACATTATCTGTAAGGGCTCGTTTACACTTGCTTCGGCTTCAACACACATGAACGGCTAGTTTACACTTGCTTCAAAACAAGGCTTTGGACAGGCTTTGTTAAAGCTCTCTCAGCGCTAGTCAAAGCCCCTGTCACTAAATAAAATGGTTAGCTAAGAGTCCTGTTTACACCTTGCTTTTGCTTTGCTTTGGTTTTGCTTCAAAAATTATACCACATGTAGCTTTAGTGGTGCTTCAAAGCATCTTCAAAGCCTCTATAGAAGTATATGGCAAAGCTCGCTTGAAGCCTCACTAAAGCCCCACTGAAACCCCACGAAGCCCCATCAAAGGCCCACCAAAGGCTCATCAAAGGCCAATCGAAGCTTCATCAAAGCCTTATCGAAGCCCCATCAAAGCCCCATCGAAGTACCAAGCAAAAGCAAGGTGTAAACAGGACTGTAAGCTAACCATTTTATTTAGTGAAGGAGCTTAGGGGCTCATTTACACTTACTTCGGCTTCAACTCTCATTAACGGCTAGTTTACACTTGCTTCAAAACATGGCTTCGAAAAGGGTTTGTTAAAGCTCTCTGAATGCTAGTTAAAGCTCCTGTCACTAAATAAAATGGTTAGCTTACAGGATATGTTTCTTTATCGTACATCACGGGACACAGAGCAGCATAGTAATTACTATGTGGGTTATACACCCACCTTCAGGTGATGGACACTGGCATAATCAAGACAGGAAGTCCCCCCTCCTATATAACCCCTCCCATACAGGGAGTACCTCAGTTTTTTCGCCAGTGTCTAAAGGTGTTTGTCACGTTTAAATGTTATGCTCCATGGATGGCCTGGAAAGGTCAGGGGCTATACTATCGGATACATTCAAAAAGTCTAAAAACAAAGACAAAAATGGATGGTACCCGAGCCTCGGTATGGAAGAACAAGGTTTTGCCTGTAACGCTTCTCTCAGGAGCGTTGGGCCCTAGGATCCAGCACCTAAGTCACACTGCTATACCACAGGATTTGCTCTGGCAGGGCGCTATACAGGACCAAGGCAGTAGACCCTACGTACAGAGGGTACCCCGTCCTTGAAGGTTTGGCATGGCACCAACCCGCCGTGATGGGTGAAGGTTGGGTCACTGTGATATTCCAGTTGTACCCTGTGTCAGGAAGGGTAAGTTAAGAAGAGCCTGGGTTACATACTATGGTCCTTCTTTTTTATCAAATAGATAGATGTCTTGCCTGTATGTTCCACTAGAGGGTGTTTAGGCTAACATACCTATGTGTTGGTTGATATTGTCGCATTGATAGAAACTCATGTCACAGGCCACTTACAGGCGGTCCTGAAGCGTCCATGGGTGGGGTGGGCTTACCACAGTACCCACACAAATATGTCTAGAGGGGTAACAGTCCTAATAGCGAAATCCACACCTTTTGAGTTGGTCTCCGTGGTGTCAGATCGACAGGGGAGGTACCTCTTTCGGCATGCAATAGTGGGGGGGGGGGGGCCCTTGTTAATATTGGCTAGCTATATCCCACCTCCATACAGGTCGGACGTGGTTACAGAGGGCCTTGCATTTATAGCGATGTACCCGTCCATACCAGTAGTGTGGATGGGGGATTTTAATAACACGATGACTCCATCCCTGGACCCAGACTTGGTGAACCACTGCATACTAGGCTGTACCGTACGCTGACTGAATTTGCCCTTATTGACATTTGGAGACATGCTAACCCCACGACTAGACCATACACTTGCCACTCAGTAAGCCATAATACCATGTCCAGGATAGACTTCATACTTGTTTCCAGGGCCCTTCTGCCAAAAGTCACGGGCTCAGGATTTGCTCCCAGGATCCTGTCAGACCACTCTCCGTGCTGGCTGATGGTGTCCCTGTGGGTAGCCTCTCCCACCAAACGTTGGCGACTGAATCCACACTGGCTATATCTTCTAACGGATCGTGACTCCATTGCCAGGGAATTGCTCTTCTTTTTGGAAGGGATACAGGGACCCCCTGCCCTTACCACACACTGGGATGACTTTAAAACTCATCCCCGTAGAATCTTGTCCTCCAGAATAAGTAGGCTAAAACGAGAGTCTAACACTATACTTCAACTCACATCTGACAAACTGCGGGACTTAGAAGAGGCCTATAGCTCCAGCCCAACCCTTGAAAACCTAGACAGAGTTAAACTGCAGACCCACCTAGTCACACAACTGCATACAGAGAAGGCTAAACAGCTTGTATTTTTTTGCAGGCAGAGGGTGTATGAACAGGGAGAGTGGGCTGGGAGACTGTTGGCATATCTGGCTCACATAGACGATAAGCCCCCTGTAGGGGTGTCGCTTAATGACCCAGACGGACACAGTATAACAGACCCAGGACAAGTCACAGCTCAATTTCATTAATTCTATAGTAACCTATATAAATCCCGGAAGACATACAAGCGCAAGGGAGATTTGTTCGTACTTATCTGCCATACAGTTCCCCCGGTTGAATCAAGAGCAAGTTGAGCTTCTTGATGCGCCCATTACAGTACATGACATTGCAGGGGCGATAGCTCAGCTGGCCAAATCTAAAGCTCCAGGGATGGATGGACTACCATTGGAATTTTATGCAACTTACTCAGATATTTTAGTCCCCAAGCTGAAAGCCTTATACCAGTCTATCTTTGATCTGAACTCACTCCCTGAGTCTATGCAGGTGTCATGGATATGCATTAATGTCTGTCTGCCATCTTACCTTTCCTCCTCATGTGTTCATCTTAGAGACCAGACCCCCTTCACCTGGCTTCCTTTATAATCTCCTCCCAGCCAGACTCCACCCCAGGCCCTATCACAGAACACTATATTAACTTGTGCACTGCAAGCCTGCTTTGCTGATCAACGTGTTTGTTCGGCATTGTGTGTTTGGGTTCCTGCCTGCCGTGTGCTACGTCTGTCTCTCTGTTACGTTATTGGCTTGTCCCCGACTATCCCTGTCTGCTCGTGACCCTTGACCTTCGGCTTGTCTTTCGTTATCCTTGTCTGCTTGTGGCCCTTGACCTTCAGCTTGTTATTCGTTACTCTTATATCTTGTGCTGCTGCTTCCCCTCTTGTCCCCTTATCCTACGGGGCGTGAGCTAGGACACTCTAGGGGCCGCGACCTGGACCCAGCCTGCAGCATAACATCCTCACCACTAGAGGCTCTGGAGAAGACCTGCTGGGTCTTAGACTCCGCGCCCTGGGGAATCTTGGCTCTAGCTTCCTATAGGATCCCGGTTGTGCTCCTCTGGTCCCGCTTTCCACAACCACCCAGTTTCCTATCCGCAGCAGTCAGCCATAGGGTTCACTACCTTGCGGTGCACTCCTGTCCCCCTACGGTGTGCATCTGTCACCTGGCCGTAGGTGACCTGACAGCAGGTAGCCCAAATTATAGTACTCCCCAAACTGGGAAAAGACCCTCACTACCCTGAATCCTACCAGCCTATTTCACTCCTGCAGGTGGATATTAAAATTTTTGCAAAATTCTGGCCTCCAGGTTAAACGCTGCTATCTTAACACTAATTTATTCGGACCAAACTGGCTTTATGCTGGGGAAAAATACAGCCATGAACATTAGGCGATTGTACATGAATATCCAAGCCCGACACGATAATTCAGGAACAAGGATGGTGGTGGTGTTAGATACAGCCAAAGCCTTCGACTCAGTAGAATGGCCATATTTGTGGGAATGTCTGCATAACTATGGATTCGGGCCACGTTTCATAAAATGGGTACAGCTCCTATATCAGATGCCCAAGGCGAGAATTTTTGTGAATGGATGGCTCTCGGAGCAGTTTCCATTGGAGAGGGTGTAACGACAGGGATTTAGGATATTTCATTCTCGAACACACGCCAGCTACCAGACACTCCAACCAGCCGAATAAGACCCCATACAAATATTTCTCCCCGCACAAACGAGACAACGCTCTGTGTTGAAGTTCCAAAAACAGGGAATGAATCTTTATTACCAGCACATGGTAACACACTTCCCTTCAAAACACTCCCCTCCCATCCTTGGGGAACAGGGCGGGTTAAACTGTCCAATGACAATGGTGATACAGGTCAGGTGTGTTCAAACTTCTCCTTCAGTAAACAGTCTTAGCAGGAGGGGTTACTGGAGTGATTCCCCCCCCCTTTCCTCACAGCAAGACACTTAAACATCCCATAATAGGCAGCCAGACAGTCTACCAGCTCCAATCCACATCACCACAAACAACAATGAAAAGGTCTTTGGAAGCTAGTCTGGATTTAATCTACATTACACAGGCAGCCAGGTGGTTAGAGTTGAACACATCAGCATCTCTAAATCAACCTGTTGAGTTCAGAATCAAACAACCAGTAAATAATCCTTTACAGATATCCTGGGAAATACCGTGGATTAATATTACAGACCAATTTCAAAGCAATCCAAGACATATTCTCAATGTCCATTATTTTCTGGCTCATACTTTCTAAGAACTTCTGGGTTCTATGGGCCCCCCCGTTACAGAGGGGTACCCGACAAGGGTGTCCCCTCTTCCCCTTACTGTATGCGCTGGCTGCTGAACCACTAGCCATCGCCATCAGAGCACACCCCGATATTCAGGGTTTGCGCCGAGGCCCCACGGTTGACAAAATAGGAATGTATGCTGATGACACCGTATTATACCTAGCGGACCAGGGACCATCACTCCAAGCTGCGTTACAACTCATTGAACAAATGGGGGGATACTCGGACCTGCGTATAAACTGGGACAAGTCCCAAATTCTTCCAATCTATGTGTTCCCCCCCCCCCCTTTCACAACCCCCCGCTGCCACTAGCTAGAGTATCCAAGATTAAGTATATGGGAGTAGAAGTAACTAGGGACCTGGTTGACTATACACTCTTGAATGTAACCCCTCTGTTTGACTTGCTTAAAAGCAAAACGCAGACATGTTCCAGACTACCCTTAGGGGTGATGGGACGCATACATTTAATAAAAATGATCATACTACCGAAGATTCTATACATGGTGTGGCATGTCCCTCTATACATTTCCTTAAAATTCTTTAAGCAGATGGAAGCTATCCTGAATTCATTTTGTCTTAGGTAAAGGGAGACACAAACTAGCCTGGCAAATCTTAAAAAAAAACCACTGATATGGGGGGTGCTTCCCTCCCGGACCTTCAGGACTACTACCTAGCCTCGTAGCTATCCCACATGTATCACTTCCACACGTCGAAAATGCAGCGCTATAGATCCTTGGTTTGTGACAAACCAGGACACCCGGCATATACACCCATTCAGGCCATCCTTCGCGGGAAAAGCACACCCAGTTCCACCACACAGTATAACTCGGGTATTCGGACACACCACCAAAGAGTATGGGAAATATCTCTTAAAAAACAGAATGTGGGTAAATTTCACTCCCACACCCCCCATACATATGCCGAGACTGGGAACAATTCCAGATTCGGTAGTCTGGGATAGATATGGAATACTGTATCTGCACCAGGTTCTCTCTGGTTCCGGGCTCAAGCAGTTTCAGGCCCTTAAAAAAAGAGTTCTCCCTTCCACACCAACTAGCTTTCAAATACCTGCAGCTCCGTCAAGCACTCAGAACCCAGCTACCAAACCTAGATATAGGGATGGAACCCCCCCCCCAGTGCTGGATATAGTTCTGGGAGACGACCCCTCTAAACTTATATCACACCTGTATTACACAATCAGACAACGGGGGCGTAGTTGCTATCACTCACAGGGCCAAAACTGTATGGGAGCTGGACTTAGGCCCCATAGATACTGCTGACTGGGATGAGATTCTAGAGGGAACCAAGAGAGTGTCTCCCAAGTTGTCAGATAGACTGACCCAACTGTATATTGTACACAAAGCCTACCTGACACCGTTGAGATTGGTAAAAAAATTCCAACACACGCCAGACCCGATGCGTTGCTTATGTGGAGCTGACCCAGGCTCGTTTTACCATCTCATATGGAGCTGCCCATATGTCCAGGCGTATTGGACATAGGTTGTTCGCTTCCTTCATGATAACATGGGATCCCCGGTGGTACTGGACCCCAAGTTTTGTATTTTGGGGCTACTACCAGACGTAGAGGTGGACAAATCTCACACAATCTTCATTTTTGAGACATTATTCCTAGCCGTAAAGTGATAGCTCAGAGATGGATGCAGAATGTGCCCCACACAGTACAGTTATGAAAAAAAGCAGTTAAAGGGGTTGTAAAGGTTTGTTTTTTATTTTCTAAATAGGTTCCTTTAAGCTAGTGCATTGTTGGTTCACATACCTTTTCCTTCAATTTCCCTTCTAAATGTTTTTTTTCTTTGTCTGAATTTCTCACTTCCTGTTTCTCCTCAGTAAACTTCACACCATCATCCGAGCGGTGTTTAGTCAGCCAGAACAGCTTACTGAACAGTTTACTGAGGAGGAACAGGAAGTGAGAAATTCAGACAAAGAAAACAAAGAAAAAAAACATTTAGAAGGGAAATCGAAAGAAAAGGTAAGTGAACCAACAATGCACTAGCTTAAAGGAACCTATTTAGAAAATAAAAAACAAACCTTTACAACCCCTTTAATAATACATTGCCCTTTAAGAAGCTGATTTATAAAATACAGAGGGTCTACACAAAAATATTCCAAGATTTGGGACAGATGGTTGGAAGATGGGGAAACCTGTGTGTAGTTGGTCCATACACAGTGAAGAATACCTATGTACCTGTGGCACACTTTAAGTGTATGTAGGATTAAGCGACCACCTGACTCAAGGCACCTGTATACATGTGACTGTACATCCTGTAACATACTTGCATATTTCATTACACTGACCAGCGTTTGTAAAGGTTCTTTTATTGTCAAATGTACTTGAATGACTTGTTAAATGTGCTTTATATCAATAAAGTTGTTTTTTTTCCAAGTAAAAAAAAAAATATACCTATGTGTTGAGAATCCGCACTTTACCTTTGAGTTTTCAGCAGCTCTTGTTGATCAACTAGCTACGGGGGGGGCGCTGCGTGATCAAGTGCGGTATGGGTTCGCTCTGCAGGCTCCTTCATCCTCCCCCCTCTCTCCCCCCATGACTCCCATAGTGGACTACCGCGTGCGAGAGCTTCTCCTTCCTATGACCGGGATGAAGTCACGAGCACGTGTATCGATGTGCACGCGTTCTACGGCACAAGCGCAGGCTGGCAGGCTTGGTTTTAAAACACAGCTCTCAGGAGTGAAGCAGTGGCTGACGGTGGGACACAGACAAGCTATCCAGGGGCATGTAAGCTGTGTGCTGGCTACAGGCATTGTCAAGACTCATCTATTTGGCATCTGGCTGTACCTATTTTGAAAGCGGCATATTAACTATTGCTAGACTGAGCTCAGCAATAGATGCATATAACAGTACCTCTGCTTTGTGCTTAGGACTATGTATTCCCGCAAAAGGGGTTTTTAAAAACAGGGAGAAGGGGCGCAAGGGCACTGCGGTCAGGGCCTGGGAATCCTACTCATGCCCCCGCTGTGTCACCCTCCCCTGAGAGACCTGGAGCGGCTGACCAGACTGGCCAGCAGACTTATCAGGCATTGTGGCTACCTCCAACATTCCAGCTTCTGCATATGTCACTAAGGATGACTTGGCTATGGCTTTGGCTGGTTTAGAGGGGAAGATAGCTAGTTTGTTTGCGACCTCTTCCCAGACCGGGAAGAAACGCGACAGGTCCCCTTTTCCTGTCCTGGATCCGTTATCTGCGGATCAGGAATGGTTGGGAGATTCGGATATACCCTTTGAGGACCCTGCAGGAGCGCAGGAGGGCGGTTCCTCTTTAGAAAACACAGTCCCAGAAGAAGCCTTGGCGGCTTTACAGGCTCAAAGACTGCTAGTCCAATCCCTCACCGAGATGGTGCGGTTTGGTTATAAGCTACCCCTTGCTGAGATGGCTGAAGCACCCTTTTCTTCTTTGGGTTCTCTGAAGCCTCCGCAGGGTTCGCACGCTTTTCCTAGGCATCCCTTGCTGGAACAGCTCATTTATGCTGACTGGGATCATGCAGATAGGCATTCTATTCCTACCAAGAGATTTTCTCAACTCTACCCTATGGAGGAGAAGTTCTCCAATAGATGGAAGGCGCTGGCAGTAGATGCTGCCGTCTCTTCCCTAAATAAAAGTCTTACTTGTCCGATAGACAATGTTCAGGTGTTTAAAGACACAGCGATTGGTGTCTGCAATTGGTGTCTGTCAATTCCTTAGAGACAAGGTGAAGTAGTTCGTTAAAGGGGAATGGTCCCGGACCTAGCAGATTTGCCTAGGGCTCGTTGTTTTGCGGTGGACGCTATCAAAGACTCTATTCATCAGACATCTCGCCTTGCCCTCATGTTAGTACACATGCAGAGAGTTCTCTGGCTTAAGCATTGGTCAGCAGAATTACCTTGTAAAAGGCTGTTGACTGGGTTCCCTTTTCATGGGGAACGACTTTTTGGGGATGTGAAGAAATAATTCCGGACGGCTGCACTTCCAAAAATCCTTTTATTGAAGCTTCATATGACAAGTGGTTGACAGATGAAGCAGGGGACAAAAAGGTAGATGCGTTTCGTGCAAATATCAGCGCTTGGTAATGACTAAGCGCTGATATTTGCGCGAAACGCGCTGGGCTAGCACCTGACTAGTGTGTGTGGGGATTAACCAGACACTCACTCACCTGGAGCAGCTTTTCTTGTTTCATGAGACTTTTTGGGGATGACTTAGATAAATACATCCAGAAGATCTCGGGTGGAAAGAGTACCCTTCTTCCAGTAAAACAAAGGCGTAGGCGTTCTTTGTTTAAACGCTCGGCTTCTTCTCCTGGGGCAACAGCCTCCAGGCAGTCTCGACAGCCTCTGCCGTCAGCTCCAAGAGGAAGGTCTTAGAACCAAGCTCAGGGCCAGAAGAAGTCCTGGGGGGCAAAAGTCTGCAAAGCAGGGCCCCAAGGCCTCCTTATGAAGGGGCGCCGCCGCTCAATCGAGTGGGGGGGAAGGCTTCGGCAGTTCGCAAAAGTCTGGCAGGAGGAAATCCAGGACAAATGGGTCATCTTCACAGTATATCTAGGATACAGACTAGAGTTCCGAAGATTCCCTCCGCCTCGTTTCCTAAGATCAAGCGTTCCCAAGGACCCAATAAAGAGGGGTCTTTATTCCAGGCACTAGACCATTTGCTATCTCAGGGTGTGATTATAAAGACTCCCTTAGAAGAGCAAAGAACAGGGTTTTATTCAAATCTCTTCACAGTGCCAAAAACCAAACGGAGATGTCAGACCGATTCTAGATCTCAAGGGTCTGAATCAGTTTCTAAACATCCGCTCGTTTCGAATGGAATCAATTCGGACGGTGGTAGCCACCCTTCGGGGGGGGGGAGAGCTTCTAGCATCCAAAGACATCAAGGATGCATATCTCCATGTGCCAATCTTCCCTCCTCATCAGAAATTTCTGCGGTTCGCAGTAAAAACAGAGGCATTTTCAGTTTGTGGCCTTGCCCTTCGGTTTGGCCACTGCACCACGAGTGTTTAAAAAGGTCCTGGCACCGCCTCTGGCAAGACTCAGGACCCAGGGTATAGCAGTAGTGGCATACCTGGATGGCCTGTTGCTAATGGATCAGTCCGTAGCAGGACTAGACCAGAGTGTCACCAGCACGGTCAGGTTCTTTGAACATCTAGGTTGGATTCTCAACCTAGAAAAGTCATCCTTACAGCCAGCAAAAAAGGCTGGAATATCTTGGTCTGGTTATAGACACGACCCACAAAAGGGTGTTCCTTCTCAAGGCAAAGGTCTGCGCTATAAAGGGAACTGGTTTGTGCGGTCAGGACAAAAGGAGAGTCCCTTTATCTGCCTTTGCATGAGGTTATTAGGGAAAATGATAGCCTCATTCGAGGCAGTTCCCTATGCTCAATTCCATTCAAGGAAGTTGCAAAACAGTATCCTATCTGCTTGGAGCAGAAGGGACCAGGATCTGGATTGTCCAATTTGACTCCAAGCGTATGCCAGAGTATCAATTGGTGGTTGCTGGCCAGAAATTTGCAGAAGGGGAAATCCTTCATTCCAGTGGTTTGGAGGATAGTAACGACCGACGCCAGCCTTTTAGGCTGGGGAGCAGTCCTGGAGGGGGATACCATCCAGGGGAAGTGGTCGGAATCTGAAAAAGACTTTGCCCATCAATATTCTAGAAATTCGGGCAGCATGTCTGGCCCTAAGGGCCTGGACAAGCAGGTTATTGGGCTATCCTGTCAGGATTCAGTCCGACAATGCCACCACAGTGGCCTATATCAATCACTGAAGGCGGTACCAAAAGCCACACTGCCCAGAAAGAAGTAAACCATGTTCTGGCTTGGGCAGAAGAGCAGGTACCTCCCCTATATGCAATATTCATCCCAGGAGTGGAAAATTGGCAGGCAGACTTTCTAAGTCGCCAACAATTGTATCCAGGGGATAGGTCTCTGCACACCGACGTCTTTTTGGCCATATGTCAAAAATGGGGTACCCCGGACATAGACCTATTGGCATCCAGGTTCAATGGAAAGTTGGACAGGTTTGTGTCAAGGACAAGGGATCCGCTTGCATGCGGGGCGGATGCCTTAGTAACTCCCTGGGATCAGTTCTCACTGATTTATGCCTTTCCCCGCTACAATTGCTTCCGCATCTTCTGCGCAGGATCAAGGGGGAACAGAAGCTGGTAATCCTAGTTGCTCCAGCATGGCCAAGGAGATCCTGGTATGAGGAAATTGTGAGGATGGCAGTAAGGGATCCTTGGACTCTTCCGGCCCGTCCGGATATGCTTTCACAGGGGCCAATATTCCACCCTGCCTTACAAATGCTAAATTTGACGGTCTGGCTGTTGAAACCCTTGTTCTAAAAGATCAGGGGCTTTCAGGCTCAGTGCTAAGTACCCTGATGAATGTCAGGAAGCCGGCCTCCAGGGCTATTTATTACAGGGTCTGGAAGGCCTATGTGGCCTGGTGTGAAAACAAGGGTTGGCATCCTTGCAAGTATGACATAGGGAGGATTCTCGCTTTCCTACAGTTAGCAGTAGAAATAAAGCTAGCCTTGAGCACTATCAATGGTCAGATCTCGGTCTTGTCATTTTTTTTCCAAAGGCCGCTTGCCTTACATTCCTTAGTTAGGGCCTTTATTCAAGGGGTGACATGGATAAATCCACCAATTAGGTCATCTGTGTCCATGGGATTTGAATCTGGTCCTGTCGGTCCTCTAAGAGCCCCCTTTGAACCAATGGAGGAGGCTCCGTTGCTCGTTGTGACAATGAAATTAGTTTTTTTGGTGGCAGTCACCTCCACAAGAAGAGTTTCTGAATTGGCAGATTTTTCTTGTAAAGAACCATTTTTGGTGGTTCATAAGGACAAGGTGGTGTTACGTCCTCGTCCGTCCTTTTTGTCTAAGGTAGTGTCTGGTTTTCATATGAATCAGGATATTTCCCTACCTTCGTTTTTTCCAGAACCATGTTCTGCAGAAGAATTACTGCACTCTCTAGATGTAGTGAGAGCGGTCAATTTCTATCTGGAAGCAACTGCCCAAATACAGAAAACTGATGCTTTATTTGTGTTGCCAGAAGGCCCCAGAAACGGGCAGGCAGCAACAAAATCCACCATTTCTAGTTGGATTCGTCAAGTTATTACTGTATATACTCGAGTATAAGCCGACCCGAGTATAAGCCGAGGTACCTAATATTACCCCAATAAACTGGGAAAATGTATTGACTCGAGTATAAGCCTAGGGGGGGAAATGTGCCCATTGCCACCTCACTGTGCCAATTGCCCAACCTTACTGTACCCATGGCCACCTCACTGTGCCACCTTACTGTGCCCATTGCCAGGTTACTGTGCCCAACCTCACTGTGTCCATTGCAGCCTCCCTGTGCCCGAGTCAGTGTACCTGAAAATCTTCTTATACTGCAGCCGGCATCCATTGTTTAAATATCACGGCTTTCTCCTGGTCCCTTCCGTGATAGGCGTTTCCAGCAAACACTGTGTTGAGTGTTCCGCCTATCACTGAGGTCCTCTCATTCTCGGACTCAGTTTCCCAGCAGGCACTGTGTTCAGTGTTCTGCCAATCACGGACGTCTTTTCATCCTCGGACAAGAGAACGTCCAT
Organism: Rana muscosa; assembly: GCA_029206835.1. Taxonomy (NCBI): domain Eukaryota; kingdom Metazoa; phylum Chordata; class Amphibia; order Anura; family Ranidae; genus Rana; species Rana muscosa. The sequence continues at coordinate 1,092,088,664 of CM055116.1, forward strand.
GATAGGCGGAACACCGAACACAGTGTCTGCTGGGAAATGGAGTCCGAGAATGAGAGGACCTCCTGATAGGCGGAACACTCAACACAGTGTTTGCTGGAAACGCCTATCATGGAAGGGACCAGGAGAAAGCCGCAATATTTAAACAATGGACGCCGGCCGCAGTAAAAGAAGATTTTCAGGTACTGACTCGAGTATAAGCCGAGGGGTGTAATTTCAGCCCTAAAAAAAGGGCTGAAAAACGTGGCTTATACTCGAGTATATACGGTACTCAGGCTTATGAATTAAAGGGGAAGATGCCACTTTTTCATCCTAGAGCACACTCTACCAGGGCAGTTAGTGCTTCTTGGGCAGTTTGTCATCAAGCTTCTGTGGCTCAAGTTTGCAAGGCCGCAACATGGTCATCAGTACATACATTCACGAAATTCTACCAAGCGGATGTAGGTCAGCAAGAGGATGCCGCCTTTGGGCGCAGTGTTCTGCAGGCAGCAGTATAGGTCCTTACGTCTGATGGCGGTTTGCTCGTTTTTTTGTGTCTCCCTCCCCTCAGATGGTATTGCTTTGGGACATCCCACATAGTAATTACTATGCTGCTCTATGTCCCGTGATGTACGATAAAGAAAATAGGATTTTTATAACAGCTTACCTGTAAAATCCCTTTCTTGGAGTACATCACGGGACACAGAGGTCCCTCCCCTCTTATTGGGATATTTATATATATATTGCTTTGCTACAAAACTGAGGTACTCCCTGTATGGGAGGGGTTATATAGGAGAAGAGACTTCCTGTCTTGATTATGCCAGTGTCCATCACCTGAAGGTGGGCGTATAGCCCACATAGTAATTACTATGCTGCTCTGTGTCCCGTGATGTACTCCTAGAAAAGGATTTTACAGGTAAGCTATTATAAAAATCCTATTTTTATAGCAGAAAGTAAAAAATATATATTTTTTATTTTTCAAAATTGTCGACCTTTTTTTGTTTATACCGCAAAAAATAAAAACCACAGAGGTGATCAAATACAGGGCACTAATGAGGAAATTGGCAATTCCTTTACATGTGATTTCCCTTTGGGAGTATCTCACCAAATTTACTTTTTTGTTGCAGGGGATGCCAAAAATCTGACTTGTATCTTAGTGAAGACTTCTGGGAAAATCAGTGAGCCAATCATACAAGCAGGAAATTACATTTTCAGGGGGCGTCCTGTACATAGTCTGTGTACAGAACACCTCCAGTTGGCCAAATTGCATTGCATTTTGCAGAAACTTACAGCGCTGCAGATTGAAAAGGAAAGGTGATTTTTTAACAACATTCAATTACAAAATGACTTGAGTCACAATTGTATATGCTATATTATTCATTTTTATTCGCTAATTTTTTTCCCCCCACAAAAGTGGAGTTACCCTTTGGCGGATACTCTTTACTGACCAACAATCATTTTTTTGGAACTGTAGTAAACTTCAGAATTGTATAAAGCCTGAAGAAGGGATCTAAGCCATCCTGAGAGCTTGCATCTCTAATAACCTAAATTAGCCATGCATGGACATTTTTTCTGTTAAGGGTACTATCCCACTACATGAAGGTAGTAGCATTACCACTTGGTGGTTGTGGTTCACTGATCATAAGAAAGAAGTCCACTGAAGATCCGCTCACGTAGATATCTGTTACTTTTGTCTCATGTGCACAGTTGAAAGATTAATTTTATTTTTCATGTATTGTAATGATGTTATTTGTTGTACTTGCATTAGAAGGAAGTGCACTGAAGACCTGGTCACGTGGATATTGGTTACTCTTTTCTTATGTGCGCTTTATAAGCACAATTTGAATTTTAATTTCATTTCTCACGCTTTCTATATGTTGATATTTTTTGTTTCATTTGTATTTTCTAATCTTTGGCTATAATTTTAATGCTACGACTTGTACATTTATTACAGAGATTGTATAAACTCTAATCTTTCAGGACCAATAGTTTAGAAAATCAAGTAAATGTTGCATTCACAAAACTTTCAAACGTGCAAGCAATATCACTATATTATTTTACCTCCGCACGACAGAAAAGGATAAATATTAGCCAACCAGTAAAAATGGTGAGGCCCAGATATACAGGGATATATTTACTAAAGCTGGAGAGTGCGAAATCAGGCTCACTTCTGCATAGAAACCAATCAGCTACTAACCGAAACTTGCTAAATTAAGCTTTGACAATAAAACCTGGAATCTGATTGGTTTCTATGCAAAAATGAGCCTGATTTTGCACTCTCCAGCTTTAGTAAATTAACCCCAAAGTAACTAATAACACTGGGAACTTAGATGTACCAACTAACTTGAAAAGCTTGGGAAACTTGAAAGGAAAAGAGGAGGATGACCAGCAAAAAAGTGGCTGTATATAGTCAATTAAATTATGAACATGCTGCTGTGAAAACAGGAGACCCAAACAGAAGACAGGTCATTCTGGAGAAACACCAACCATTTGGTCGCTAGGAGTCATCAATGACTATAGCATTTAATAATTTAAAAAAAAACTGACTTGGGCTTTGATGTGAATAGTCCTTGTGTAACGTGGGAAGAAATCTCAAACTGTATTTTTCAAGGATGTCAATTCACAGCTAACCTAACAAATATTGATCAATTTTCCACCCAGTCTTCAATCCAATCACGTCCCACTACAGTGTGCACTGGGGATACCACAGTTCAAGGGCTCATATACAATAACACACAACTGGTGCCTCTCAAGTGAGCAAACATCAATTTGCCAGGAACCTCCTTCTCCTTTGTTAATCCTACAATGGGTGTGCAACCTCTATGACCAGCATCAGTAAAGAGATCTTAGGGCAATCCACATGAGAGACATAATGATATGCATGGCTGCTTCCAAAAACCCTCAATTAATTCACTGTAACATGTGCTGGCTCGAGGTTATACAAACACAATCACACACCAGTTGTCTAGGGGCAGTTAACATTCAATGGCCATAACAAGTGCTCCTCCACATGCCATAATAAGTTCCTGAAATCATTGACAAGTGGCATATTAAAATAGTCGCTAACCAGTATAAAAGTGTTGTAATTGATAACATTTTCTTTAAAATATAGATTCCCCAACCCTTACCAGATTGTGTTCTTCATATAGATATGAAAAGGAGATGCAAGCCAAACAAATAATATACAGAATCAAAATAATACATTCATGAATTAGACAAAAAAAAATAGTGTCGGGTTTTCAGGACAGTACGGTATATAAAACAGCAAGCATTAAAACATATGTATAGTGACTGTGCCCAAACAAAAGTTGCTAAACGCTATATGTGGCTCCTAATGAAACAAAGAAAAAAAAAAAACGTTTTCAGTGGTGAAAGCACTGCAAGAATAGCTTGTGGGTGTGTAATGGGGCTGATAAACTAAAACTCACAAAATTCCCTTCAGGTCCTTAAAATGACTTAAAAAGTGGGTCCTTACATATCATAGTGATTTTGGAGTCAGTAGCACATAATCCAGAAGAAAACACAAATAAAAAGCTGGTCTTGGACTATAGAGAACCTTCACAGAACTGGGTCTCTAGAAATAATCCTATAAATCTAGACCAATAAATCATAAAAACAAAACAACATTATTGTACACATATCACATAGACAAATATAAAATTATGTATAATCCCTATATCAATCTGTCCATAGTGCATGATCAAACATTGCTAAAAATACAGAGCATGCTCATAGTGTTGCCTGCCATACAGTGGGGAGAAAAAGTATTTAGTCAGCCACCATTTGTGCAAGTTCTCCCACTTAAAAAGATGAGAGAGGCCTGTAATTGTCATCATAGGTATACCTCAACTATCAGAGACAAAATGTGGAAACCAATCCAGACAATCACATTGTCTGATTTGGAAAGATTTTTTTTTGCAAATTATGGTGGAAAATAAGTATTTGGTCACCTACAAACATGCAAGATTTCTGGCTCTCACAGTATCTTCTTCTTTAAGAGGCTCCTCTGTCCTCCACTCATTACCTGTATTAATGGCACCTGTTTGAACTTGTTATCAGTATAAAAGACACCTGTCCACAACCTCAAACAGTCACACTCCTAACTCCACTATGGTGAAGACCAAAGAGCTGTCGAAAGACACCAGAAAAAAAATTGTAGACCTGCACCAGGCTGGGAAGACTGAATCTGCAATAGGCAAGCAGCTTGGTGTGAAGAAATCAACTGTGGGAGCAATAATTAGAAAATGGAAGACATACAAGACCACTGATAATCTCCCTCGATCTGGGGCTCCACGCAAGATCTCACCACGTGGGGTCAAAATGATCACAAGAACGGTGAGCAAAAATCCCAGAACCACACAGGGGGACCTAGTGAATGACCTGCAGAGAGCTGGGACCAACGTAACAAAGGCTACCATCAGTAACACACATTACGCCGCCAGGGACTCAGATCCTGCAGTGCCAGACGTGTCCCCCTGCTTAAGCCAGTACATGTCCGGGCCCGTCTGAGGTTTGCTAGAGAGCATTTGGATGATCCAGGAGAGGATTGGGAGAATGTCATATGGCCAGATGAAACCAAAGTAGAACTGTTTGGTAGAAACACAACTCGTCGTGTTTGGAGGAGAGAGAATGCTGAGTTGCAACCAAAGAACACCATACCTACTGTGAAGCATGGGGGTGGCAACATCATGCTTTGGGGCTGTTTCTCTGCAAAGGGAACAGGACGACTGATCCGTGTACATAAAAGAATGTATGGGGCCATGTAGCATGAGCTTTTGAGTGCAAACCTCCTCCCATCAGCAAGGGCATTGAAGATGAAATGTTGCTGGGTCTTTCAGCATGACAATGATCCCAAACACACTGCCCGGGCAACGAAGGAGTGGCTTCGTAAGAAGTATTTCAAGGTCCTGGAGTGGCCAGCCAGTCTCCAGATATCAACCCCATAGAAAACCTTTGGAGGGAGTTGAAAGTCCGTGTTGCCCAGCGACAGCCCCAAAACATCACTGCTCTAGAGGAGATCTGCATGGAGGAATGGGCCACCATACCAGCAACAGTGTGTGACAACCTTGTGAAGACCTACAGAAAACATTTGACCTCTGTCATTACCAACAAAGGATATATAACAAAGTATTGAGATGAACTTTTGATATTGACAAAATACTTATTTTCCACCATAATTTGCAAAAAAATAAAAAATATTTCCATATCTTAGCATAAAGGAGAAATGAAAAACGTAAAGTCTGTACTTGCTAAGAATATCAAAATTTCCGGCAAAGCACTACTGGAGGCCTGTGTCAAAGTTGGCCAATAGGAAGCTTGCATATTTATAGTTCCACCCCAGTAAGGGTTGCTACTTGATATCAAGGCCACAACTGTGTTACCATTATGACACGAGGAAAGAAATAGGTACAGCATGTTTAGCTAGTCATGATGGCCTATACTTTCATGGCTGTGAACAGAAAAAAATTGCAGTGCACCTGTGAAACTCCCAATGCTACCTATATAGACTATGATTGTTTAATTAATACAGGAGTAAGCAGCCTTTCAGAGGTTGAGATCCACCTGGACAACATGGAGGAAAGCAAAGATCCCCAAGGGGGGATTGGGGGGGGGGTGGGGTCTATTACAAGGCACCCTTTAAAAAAAAAACTATCAACCTTATATAAAGGTATAAGAATTGTCTATCTGCACGAATATGGAGGTGGCCATTGCTGACCTCCACAGAATGCGGTTTCCCTGGAATGCACAGAAAGTCAGAGCGAACACAAAGCTCTGAATCTGCATACTGAAGTTTTATTCATTGATTACTGGTATTTATATAGCACTGACACGTTACACAGCACTTTACATACATATTGTACATTCACATAAGTCCCTGCCCTCAAGGAGCTTACAATCTAAGGTCCCTAACCCCTATTCATACATACAGATAAAAATTTAACCACTTGACCACTGGGCACTTAAACCCCCTTAATAACCAGACCAATTTTTAGCTTTCGGTGCTCTCACATTTTGAATGACAATTACTCAGTCATACAACACTGTACCCATATGAAATTTTTGTCCTTTTTTTCACACAAATAGAGCTTTCTTTTGGTGGTATTTAATCACTGTTGGGTTTTTTATTTTTTGCGCTATAAGAGAAAAAAGACTGAAAATTTTGTAAAAAAATGATTTTTTTTTCGTTTCTGTTATAAAATTTTGCAAATTACTATTTTTTCTTCATAAATTTTGGCCAAAATTTATACTGCTACATATCTTTGGTAAAAATAAGTACAAATTGGTGTATATTATTTGGTCTTTGTGAAAGTTATAGAGTCCACAAGCTATGGTGCCAATATCTGAAAATTGATCACACCTGAAGTACTGACGGCCTATCTCAATTCTTGAGACCCTAACATGCCAGAAAAGTACAAATACCCCCCAAATGACCCCTTTTTGGAAAGAAGACATTCCAAGGTATTCAGAAAGAGGCATTGTGAGTTTTTTGAAGTTGTCATTTTTTCCCACAATTCTTTGCAAAATCAAGATTTTTTTTTCTCTTTTTTTTTTTTCACAAAATTGTCATATTAGCAGGTTATTTCTCACACACAGCATATGCATTCCACAAATTACACCCCAAAACACATTCTGCTATTACTCCCGAGTATGGCGATACCACATGTGTGAGACTTTTACACAGCGTGGCCACATACAGAGGCCCGACATGCAGGGAGCACCTTCAGGCGTTCTGGAGCACCCAGGCCAATTCTGACATTTCTCTCCTACATGTAAAAATCATCATTTGTTTGCTAGAAAATTACATAGAACCCCAAAACATTATATATGTTTTTTTAGCAAAGATCTTAGAGAATATAATGGTGGTTGTTGCAACTTTTTATCTCGCACGATATTTGCGCAGCAATTTTTTTAACGCGTTTTTTACGGAAAAAAAATGTTTTGTGCTTAAAAAAAAAAAAAAAACAGTAAAGTTAGCCCAATGTTTTTGCATAATGTGAAAGATGAAGTTACGCCGAGTAAATAGATACCCAACATGTTGCCCTTAAAAATTGCACACACTCGTGGAATGGCGCCAAACTTCGCTACTTAAAAAATCCCCATAGGCGACGCTTTAAATATTTTTACTGGTTACATGTTTTGAGTTACAGAGGAGGTCTAGGGCCAAAATGATTGCTCTCGCTCTAACGTTCGCAGAGATACCTCACATGTGTGGTTTGAAAACCGTTTTCATATGTGGGCGGGACTTACGTATGCGTTCGCTTCTGTATGCGAGCTCACGGGGACAGGGGCGCTTTAAAAAAAAAATATATATTTATTCTTCATTTTACTTTCTTTATTTTAGTTTAACATGTTTTTCCGCCCTAAACATTTTTTTGATCACTTTTATACCTATTACAAGGAACGTAAACATCCCTTGTAATAGGAATATGGCATGACAGGTCCTCTTTACAGTGAGATATGGGGGGGGGGGGGGGGTGTCAATAAGACCCCACATCTCACCTCTAGGCTGGGAAGCCTGAAAAAAATACAAAAAAAAAATAGGATTTTTATAACAGCTTACCTGTAAAATCCTTTTCTTGGAGTACATCACGGGACACAGAGCGACATAGTCATTACTAATGGGTTATATAGATACCGTCAGGTGCTGGCACTGGCAACTTCCAAAACCGGAAGTACCCTCCCCTATATAAGCCCCTCCCATCCGGGAGCACCTCAGTTTTGTAGCAAAGAAATAAGTGTCCCCAAAGAGGGGCGGGAGCTCTGTGTCCCGTGATGTACTCCAAGAAAAGGATTTTACAGGTAAGCTGTTATAAAAATCCTATTTTCTTTCTCGTACATCACGGGACACAGAGCGACATAGTCATTACTAATGGGATGTCCTAAAGCAATGCCAAATGAGGGGGGGGATACACCATATATAAGCTGAGCGCTATCAGACATGAGGATCTTTTGCGGCCTGCAACACACTGCGCCCAAAGGCGACATCCTCCTGACTTCTAACGTCCACCTGGTAGAACCTAGTAAACGTGTGTACTGAAGACCATGTTGCGGCCTTACAGATTTGAGCCAGGGAGGCCTGGTGATGCACTGCCCATGAAGTTCCAACTGCTCTCGTGGAGTGCGCTCTAACTTTGAACGGAGGCGGTCTCCTTCTCAAGCCATAAGCTTGCATAATGACCTGTCGAATCCACTTGGCTAAAGTAGATTTTGACGCTGCCTGACCCTTTCTGGGGCCTTCCGGCAGAATAAACAAAGTATCCGTTCTGCGAATCTGAGCAGTGGCTTTTAGATAAGCTTTAACTGCTCTTACTACATCCAAAGAATGCAATAACTTTTCCTCTACCGAAGAAGGTTTGGGGAAAAGAGAAGGAAGAACCACATCTTGGTTCAAATGAAACCTCGATACCACCTTAGGAAGAAAGGCTGGATGAGGACGTAACACTACTCTGTCCTTATGGATAACCAGATATGGCTCCTTACAGGACATAGCTGCTAATTCCGATACTCTTTTAGCTGAACAAATGGCTACTAGAAAAATCAATTTCCTGGTGAGAAGCACCAAGGAAATATGCTGTAATGGTTCAAATGGTTGTTTCTGTAGAACCGACAGAACCAAGTTTAGATCCCATGGACATATGGGAATATTAACCGGAGGACTAATACGCATCACTCCTTGTATAAAGGCTTTGACTAGTGAATGCGAAGCCAAGGGCCTTTGAAAAAATATTGACAAGGCCGAAATCTGACCCTTGATAGTACTCAAGGCAAGCTTCCTATCTACAGCCCATTGTAGGAAGTCCAGAATCCTACCTATTACGTATTTACGTGGATGCCATTTCTTGGCCTCACACCAGGCGATGTACGCCTTCCAGATTCTATAGTAGATCTGCCTGGATACCGGCTTCCTGGCATTGATCATGGTAGATACCACAGCATTAGAGAGCCCTCTCTTTTTTAGAATGTGGGCTTCAATAGCCAGGCCGTCAAACCTAGGGCTGGTAAGGAAGGGTGGTATATCGGTCCTTGCGAAAGCAGGTCCGGACGATGTGGGAGGGTCCAAGGACTCCCCACAGACATTTTTACAATCTCTGCGTACCATGCTCTTCGGGGCCACGCTGGAGCCACCAGAATCACTGGTTTCTTTTCTACCCTGATTCTGCGGAGTAATCGAGGTAACAATTGTGGCGGTGGGAATGCATATATCAGCTTGAACTGATCCCAAGGGAACACTAGGGCATCCGAGCCGCACGCTAGGGGATCCCTTGTCCAAGAGACAAACCTGTCCACTTTTGTGTTGAATCTGGATGCTAGCAGATCTACATCCGGTGTTCCCCACCGCTGACATATTGTCCGGAAAACCTCGGGATGAAGGGACCATTCCCCTGGGCATAATTGTTGGCGACTTAGAAAGTCCGCCTTCCAATTCTCCACTCCTGGAATGAATACCGCAGATATGGCTGGGACATATCTTTCTGCCCATCTCAGGATGTAATTTACTTCCCTTTGGGCTGCACGACTCCTGGTGCCCCCCTGACGATTGATATATGCCACTGCTGTGGCATTGTCTGATTGAACTCTGACAGGGGACCCTTGGAGTTTGGATGTCCATGCTACTAGGGCATACCGGGCTGCTCGTATCTCTAAGAGATTGATGGGCAGGGCCTTTTCTGCTTCTGACCACTTGCCCTGGAGAGACCATTGCTCCAGTACTGCTCCCCAGCCTATAAGGCTGGCATCTGTAGTGACCACCTTCCAGGAAATCGGACTGAAGGATTTCCCTCTTTCCAGATTCTGGGGAACCAACCACCAGCGGAGGCTCTTGCGAACGGAAGGGGACAAGGACATTGGTAAGTCCAGAGCCTGAACTTTTTTGTTCCAGGCTGACAGTATGGCCCTTTGCAACTTCCTTGAATGGAATTGACCGTAGGGTACTGCTTCGAATGATGCCACCATTTTTCCCAGCAGCCTCATGCACAGGCGTATGGATGGCAGTCTTTTTGAACCCACTAAGTGGATCAAATCTCTCAAAGACGACCCCTTTTCTTGAGGCAAGAAAATTTTTCTCTGGTCTGAATCCAGCCTTAGCCCCAAGTATTCCAGACTTTTGACTGGTTTTAGGGCTGACTTGTCTCGGTTGATAATCCAACCGTGATATTCCAGAAACTTGATTGTCTCGTGAACAACCACTTCTAGTTTTTCCACTGAGTGGTCTATCAGCAACAAGTCGTCTAGATATGCCATTATCGTTACACCTCGTGTTCTTAGATTGGCCAATAATGGGGCCAGAATTTTTGTGAACACTCTTGGTGCTGTGGCCAGACCGAAGGGTAAGGCTCTGAACTGAAAATGGCGCCCTTCTACCGCAAAGCGTAGAAATTTTTGGTGGGCTGGAAAGATGGGAATGTGCAAATAAGCATCTTTGATGTCGATCGAGGCTAACCATTCCTCCCCTTGTAGGGCAGTGGCTACCGATCGGATCGACTCCATCCGGAAAGTCCTGATATGTAGGAATTTGTTTAGCCCTTTTAGATTTAATATGGGCCTCACGTCCCCGTTTGGCTTCGGAACTGTAAAGAGGTTTGAGTAAAACCCGAACCCCCATTCTTCCAGGGGAACCTCTATAATTACTGCTTGGAGCAATAATTGTTCCAGTGCCAACAGGAGGGATCCTCTCTTCTGGGGATCCCTTGGCACGTTTGACCTTATAAAGCGGGAAGGAGGGGAGTTTTTTAACTCCAATTTGTATCCCAGATTTACTGCGGAGAGCACCCATCTGTCTCAGATCGTGTCCCGCCAGGTTTCTGTGAACAACTGAAGTCTTCCCCGCACCCGATTGGGTGGGGGCAACCCTTCATGCATTTGACTTTTGGGGAGGTTTTGTACCTCTCCTGCTCCAGGGCTTCTTGTTACCCTGCAACTGTCCCTGATTTTTACCTCCGGGATTTGACCGAGGAGGCCGTCGGAACTGTTTCACAGCCGATGTCCTAGGGACTGGAGAAGCCGGCCTCTTAAAAGAGGGACCTCTAACCCTATTTTTAACCGGCAAAAGTGTACTTTTACCGCTGGAAATTCTCTGGATATACTTGTCCAGGTCTTCCCCGAATAAGCGCTCACCATGAAATGGGAAGCTGACCAGCAATTTTTTACAGGGAGCTTCAGCAGACCAGTTTTTGAGCCATAGAAGCCTGCGCATATGTACTACAGACAGCGTAAGGCGGGAGGCCTGATGGATTGAATCCTTTATGGCGTCCACCGCAAAGCATAAGGCTCTAGGTAGATCAGCTAGGGCAAGAGCCTGCTGATCTGGCAAGTCCCTTAAGACCTGTTTCAACTGATCCTTCACTGCTTGGCAGACCCCAATAGCTGCCACTGCTGGTTGTGTCACCAATCCTGCTGTAGAAAAAGCAGATTTTAATAAGGACTCCAATTTTTTATCTATTGGGTCCTTGAACATTTGGACATTATCCACCGGACATGTCAGTGATTTATTCACACAAGAGATGGCTGCGTCCACTGTAGGGACCCTCCATTTTCTGATGAACTTATCCTCCATGGGATAGACCACCGGAAATCTCTTAGGGGGAGTAAATATTTTGTCAGGATGCTCCCAATCCTGGTAAATGAGCCCTTCCAGTAAAGGATGGATCGGAAAGGAACAAACAGTCTGGGGAGCTTTTAGCGACCCCAACGAGGAGACAGAAGTGGATGATGGCTCCGCAAGTGGCATTTTAAATGCTGATCGGACCATATTAGTCAGGGACTGAACCCATAACCTTTCAGCATGTGATGCTGAGAACGGCTCTTCCACTGTTGATTCCTCTACAACCGAATCGACCTCATCCTGATCCCCTTCAGGTAGGTCGATCCCTGTATGGGACTGTTGCTCTGTTAACAGGCACTCTGAGGGAGGAGACGGAGATCGGGCGCTTTTCTCCTGTGACAGGGAAGCCGCGATCAATGCTGACAATCTCTCTTCCAGCCCTCCCAGAGCTGAGGAAAAAACCTCCTCTGTTACATACACAGGAGCAGGTGAACTGAGGACAGCCACAGTACCAGGTACTCCTGAGGGTGCTCTACGGTCACTAACCTCTGATTCTTCAGGGGAGACTGGTGCAGCCAAAGCATGCCCAAGATCCTCAGAGCCCGATGGAGACCCCCTATTCCTCCTGGAATTTCTAGTCCCGGAGTTTTTAGACGGCATATTCCTAAGCCACAAAGCTGAGGTATTCCAGCCGAAATACACCAGTTACTGATAATAGTCTAGCATAAATGCTGCTATAAGAAACAGTTGGTGTCTACTAATGTGCCTTTCTAGGGGATGCCTGTATCAACCGCTTGCTGTATGCCCTTTTTTAAATGTTGCCAGCTCTGTCTCTGTACTTCATAGCCAGCTCACCACACAAAAATTTGGTTTTTAACCTGCTGGGACGCCCGCACATGCGCAGAAGCGCTGCGGCGCGCACAGAGCGTCATCCCCCAGGCTCCGCCCCCTTTCCCGGCTCACCTCTATATATAGAGGCGCGTGCACACGCGCGCGGCCACGTGCGCCTTCGGCGCTAATTTTGAAAAAATGGAAACTAGGGACAAGAGCCAGGGCCCCTCTTTGCCGCAGGCCGGGGGATGGACGAGCATTGCAACATGGCAGAGGAAGCAGTTTCCCATAAGAGAACTCACCATCTGCCTGGACTTGCTCTGCTGAGAAGAAACTAGTCCACATGACAAGAAAACATTCCACAGCGGCCTCTAGTGGACAAACACAGGTACCGCAGTCTAATATATTAAATATATATATAAAAAAAATTATAATTTTTTTTCTTGACCACCATTAAAAATTATTACATTTTTTTAGTAGTTACAGGCATGCACAGAATTTTGCGGGAATACCATTAGGTAACAGACAGAAAGACAAATTAGGCTTGGGGGTCCCCCAATAGAACCAAGTTCCTGGGGGCCCCCACTTACCTGTTCCCCGCCGCAGGACTTTGTTTGGTCCACAAAAGCCCAAACTTCACCTATCACGGCAGGCATTGTAATCAAACCTTCAGGGACCGGGTTCCCAAGGATTCCACTCTCCTGGACCTGTATAGCACCCTGCACAGAAAACATCTTGGTCGTGGGTATGACCAGAGCTCTGGATCCCAGGGTCCAGCTCTCCTAAGAGAAGCATTACAGGCAAAACCTTGCTCTTCTCTGCAAGGCCCGGGTACCGACCGTTTAGCTATGAAGCTTTTTTGGTCGGATCCGGAATAGCTTACTGAGGCCCAAAAGAACCTGTACGCAAGCTCAGTGAAAAACACATGTTTCTTCTTGGCCAACACCTTAGACACTGGCAAAAAACTGAGGTGCTCCCGGATGGGAGGGGCTTATATAGGGGAGGGTACTTCCGGTTTTGGAAGTTGCCAGTGCCAGCACCTGAAGGTATCTATATAACCCATTAGTAATGACTATGTCGCTCTGTGTCCTGTGATGTACGAGAAAGAAATACTTTTTTGCCCCACTGTATAAAAGGAAACAAGTGTTGGTTTGGCCTTGCTGTCTTAGCTTTACAGCAGTAAACCCAAATTATATTGCAATTTACCAATTCTTAGCTGTGATGGCTGTATTAGTTTCCTTATTTAAGCTTTCTTTCTTCTATTTTCATCTAGTAATCCAATCGGCAAATCGTAGCACAAACTCTCAAGCAGAATTTATTAGTTTACATGGGTGAGACAAACCATTTAAAACTGGCAGGGGTGATTAAATACATCAGCTATTATTTATTCATGCAAAACCTTTATCCCAACAAAAAAAAACAGTTTGCTGCAATTGTTTATAAAGTGTGAGCTGGAGTTTGGCTTCAATGGGTTAGTGGTTCTAAATCTGCTTATTCATTCAAAACTCCCCCTTCCCGACTGACAATGCTGCTGTGCCTCCTCTGCTCATTCCTCCAGGAGTTGTGTCTCCCTAATACAGGAGGTGTGTTACAGGCCAGATCAGCAGGTACAAACAAAGAAAACTGATGCAGCCATCACATCTTTTGATTGGTAAGCTACAATATATTATATTCTTGATTTTGGGTTTAAGACGGTATCTATATAACCCATTAGTAATGACTATGTCGCTCTGTGTCCCGTGATGTACGAGAAAGAAAACAACAATCCTGGCTTTGATCGTAGCGGTGAGTCGGTAGAAGCACCGGAGGGCGGCGGGGGGGGGACATCCCCTCTCGCCTCCCGTAAGAATGATCAAGCGGCGGAACAGCCGCTATGATTGTTCTTATGGTGTAGGGAATCGCCGGCTGAAAAAGCTAATATCTGAATGATGCCTGTAGCTGCTCCCATCATTCAGATATCCCCGCACAAAGTCAAGGACGTCATATGACGGCCGGAGGGCGGGAAGTGGTTATTGCAGAGTATTGCCGGGCATTGCGGAGTATTGCCGGGCATTGCGGAGTATTGCCGGGCATTGCGGAGTATTGCCGGGCATTGCGGAGTATTGCTGGGCATTGCGGAGTATTGCAGGGCATTGCGGAGTATTGCGGACTATGGCAGGGTATTGCGGTGTATGGCAGGGTATTGCACGGGTATTGCACAGGGTATTGTGGAGGGTATTGCACAGGGTATTGTGGAGGGTATTGCAGAGTATTGTGGAGGGTATTGCAGAGTATTGTGGAGGGTATTGCAGAGTATTGTGCAGGGTATTGCAGAGTATTTTGCAGAATATTGCGCAGGGTATTGCAGAGTATTGCGCAGGGTATTGCAGAGTATTGCGCAGGGTATTGCAGAGTATTGCGCAGAGTATTGCGCAGGGTATTGCAGAGTATTGCACCAGAGTATTGCAGAGTATTGCACCAGGGTATTGCAGAGTATTTTGCAGGGTATTGCGCAGGGTATTGCAGAGTATTTTGCAGGGTATTGCGCAGGGTATTGCAGAGTATTGCGCAGAGTATTGCAGAGTATTTTGCAGGGTATTGCAGAGTATTTTGCAGGGTATTTTGCAGGGTATTGCAGAGTATTTTGCAGGGTATTGCAGAGTATTTTGCAGGGTATTGCAGAGTATTGCGCAGGGTATTGCAGAGTATTGCACCAGGGTATTGCAGAGTATTGCACCAGGGTATTGCAGAGTATTGCACCAGGGTATTGGCAGGGTATTTTGCAGAGTATTGGCAGGGTGTATTGCAGAGTATTGGCAGGGTATTGCACCAGGGATGGCTGAGCAGGGATGGATGGATGGCTGGATCTGTGACTGCAATTGTCACAGATCCAGCCCACAGTGCTGCTGCTGCCATCCGCTCCCTCCCCCTCCCCTCTCACACTGTACCGATCGGTACAGAGAGGGGAGGGAGGAACCGGCGTCATCAAATGACGCCGGTCTGTTTACAAGTGATTGCTCCGTCATTTGACGGAGCGATCACGTGGTAAACGGCCGCTATCAGCGGCGATTTACCGCGATTCGTGATCCGCCAGGTCCTCTGGACCCGGCGGTCACGGAGTTTCCCGTGTGCGCGCCCCAGGGGGCGCGCGGGAGCGCGATTCTGGGAGGACGTTATATAACGTCCTCCCAGAGTTAAGCAACCACCTTGTCGACGTTATTTGTCGGCAGGTGGTTGTTAAGTGGTTAAAAAGGAGCCAGTTAACCTACCATTATGCCTTGGGAGTGTGGGAGGAACCTGGAGTACTCAGAGGAAACACAGGCACAGGGAGAATATGCAAACTTCAGACAGGTAGTGCAATGGTTGGGATTTGAACCAATGACCTTGGTGCTGCTAGGCAGAAGTGCTAACCACTTGGTAAAAGGTTCTACATTTTTTTTTAGAAATCATTTATATTCTATTACTCACCTATAAAGCCCAGCTATGGGGAGCATCAAGGTTATGGTGCCCCATATTGTGTCCTGCTATGTGCCCCCTACCTCCAAGTAATATGCCCTGTTGTGCCCCATAACTTGCTTATTGCACCCATGTAATATGCCCCGCTGTGCCCCATAATGTGCCCTCTTGCCCCCATGTAATAGGCTTTGCTGCCCCCTGTAATGTGCCCAGCTATTCCCGCCCCCGCAATGTGCCGCATAATGTGCCCTACGGCCCCCCCACTGTAATGTGCTCTGCTGTGCCCCATACTGTGCCCTTATGCTCCCATGTAATATGCCCTGCTGTACTCCATAATGTACCCTCCTGTCCACATGCAATGTTCCCTGCTGTGCCCTATTGCCCCCCCCCCTCATGTAATGTGCCCTCCTGTCCCTATGTAATATGCCCTCCTGACCCCCTGTGCTCTGCCCTGCTAATCCCTATACTTTGCCATGCTTCCACCCTGTACACTGCTTATCTCAAGGTCAACACAGAATTGAGCATCTGTGCAGAAAGATGCTAGCACAAGTTTCACATTAAATAGGTATATTTAATATTTATTCTATTTTTTAATGCGGTTTCTAAAAATGATTGTTACATCAACATCTTGCTGACCACACCAATGTTCTATGAGCTGTAGATGTGAACATTTCAAGGGTTCCCCCGAGATCTCAAATTTTTTGTCAAGGGTTCCTTGAAGGTAAAAGAGGTTGAGAAACCCTGCTCTATATACAGCCTGACTACAGCCAACTGTAATAAACAAAGCTTCAGCTGAAAGTGATAAAGTCTTGTTTTGTTTTTTTAAATAACAAACATGTTTCACTTACTTGCTCTGTGCAGTGGCTTTGCACAGAGCAGCCCAAATCCTCCTCTTCTTGGGTCCCCTGCCGGCGCTCTTGGCTCCTCCCTCCTGTCGGTTGCCCTCACCCCACCTGCTCAGCCCTGTTCCTCAGTCTCATAAATTGGCTCACTGGCTGTGATTGACAGCAGCGGGAGCCAATGGCACCCACTGATGCCAAAAAAGCCAATTAGGAGTGCAAGCCCCCAGAGAGGCAAGGCTCTCGTGGACATCGCTGGATCGAGAGGGGGCTCAGGTACAGGGGGGGGGGGCTTCTGCACAGAAGGTTTTTTACCTTTATGCATAGAATGCAGAAAGGTAAAAAACCTTGTGCCTTTACAACAACTTTAAAGTAGACCAAGAGACATTTAGTTCACTAAAGCACAATTGCCATACTTGAGCATGAGCGTTACTAAATGGAGAGTTATCTTGAACTTGATACAACAGAAGTAAGTCACTTAAAGTGGAGTTCCACCCTGAATTTTTTTTTTCCAAAAATCCTAAAAAAAAATATAAAAAAAATAATTGGAATAAAAAAAATAGGATTTTTGTACTCACCGTAAAATCCGTTTCTCTGGCATCCATGGACTGACACAGCGTGTCTTATACACCTTTACACGTGGGTTATGTCCCTGCTTGCAGGAGAAGACCTAGGCAGAATGTGAGATGTTATACATACATTCTAAACAGCCAGAGCTGAACAGCCCCGCCCAGGGGGGCGGTCCCTCCGGCATAACCCTCCCACTGCAGTCAGCAGACCTCAGTTCGTAACAAAGCAGTACAAACTCGAAAAGAAGGGTGGGTGCTGTGTCAGTCCATGGATGCCAGAGAAACGGATTTTACGGTGAGTACAAAAATCCTATTTTCTCTTGTCATCCATGGACTGACACAGCGTGTCTTATACACCTTTACACGTGGGATGTCCCAAAGCAGTGTCAAGAGGGATGGAAGCAGTATAAATGGAAAACCAAAAACTTCACTCCAAACAAGGCAGAGCTCCTCAACGGAGGAGTTGCAACATCAAACAGCGGCCTGCAACACCTTGCGGCCGAAGGAAGCATCCGAATATGCAGCCACATCAACCTTATAAAACTTAGAAAAGGTATGAACAGACGACCAGGTCGCCGCCTTGCACACTTGTGCAACCGACGCTTGATGTCGGAAAGCCCAGGAAGCACCAATTGCCCTGGTGGAATGTGCCGTAACCGGAAAGGGAGGCGCCCGCCCCTTGAGAGCATAAGCTTGAATGACGGTTTGTCTGATCCACCTAGAAATGGTGGCAGACGAAACCGTTTGGCCCTGTTTTGGACCAGAGACAGCCACAAATAGTGAGTCAGACTTCCGAATAGAGGCAGTAGCAGACAGGTACACCCGCAAGGCTCGTACCACATCCAAAGTGTGAAGCGCAAACTCTCTGAGATGCGATGGGTGAGGACACAAGGACGGGAGGACAATGTCCTCATTTAAGTGGAAAGCCGAGACCACCTTTGGCAGAAAAGAAGGTCGCGGACGTAACACCGCCTTATCCTTATGGATGACCAAAAAGGGCGACTTGCCGGACAAGGCCGCCAACTCAGACACTCGTCTAATGGAAGTAATGGCCACCAAGAAGGCCACCTTGTGAGACAAAGTCAAGAGGGGAATATCTCAAATATTCTCAAAGGGAGGTTCCTGGAGAACCGAGAGCACCAAATTCAGATCCCACGGGGGGAGAGGAGGCTTGACAGGGGGGAGCACATGGCGAACCCCCTGCACAAAGGTGCTAACCAAGAGATGACCCGCCAGCGGTCGCTGAAAGAAGATGGCCAAGGCCGAAATCTGACCCTTAATGGTACTCAAAGCGAGCTTTTGGGTCACGCCACGCTGCAGAAAATGCAGGATTCTGGGAACGTAATATGTTCGTGGGCGCCAGTCCAGCTCTTCGTACACATGGCGATGTAAGCTCTCCAAGTACGGTGATAGATCTTTCTGGAGGAAGACTTCCGTGCCCTTAACATGGTCGAAATGACCGAATCCGAGAGACCTCGGTCACTCAGCACCTGGCTTTCAATAACCATGCCGTTAAAGCCAGAGACTGTAAAGCAGGATGAAATATAGGACCTTGAGACAGAAGGTCCCCCCGTATTGGTAACCGCCAGGGAACGTCTGCGACGAGACGTACCAGATCGGCGTACCAGTGACGCCGAGGCCAATCCGGAGCAACGAGGATCACCGGAATTCCCTCGGTCGCTACCCTGCGGAGCAGGTGAGGGAGCAACTGCAGCGGAGGATAAACGTATATCAGGTGATACTGACCCCATGGGGCCACCAACGCATCCGCCCAGGGAACCCTGGATCTGGCCACAAACCTCGACACCTTGCGATTGAGTCGAGAGGCTATCAGGTCCACATCCGGTGTGCCCCACCGTCTGCAAAGGAGTTGAAAGACCTCCGGGTGCAAGGACCACTCTCCCTGGTCCAGCGTCTGGCGACTTAGATAGTCCGCCTGCCAATTGTCTATGCCCGGAATGAAGACAGCCGACAGAGCCGGCACGCTTCTTTCGGCCCACCTCAGGATGCGGGCGACCTCGGAAGCCGCAGCTGAGCTCCGAGTCCCCCCTTGATGGTTGACATACGCCACTGCTGATGGAGTGACCCTGTAGTTTCTCTGACCATGAGGAGAGGCACAGTCTGATTGCCCGTATCTCATGCACATTGATCGGTAAGAGGGCTTCGTCCGGAGTCCAAAGCCCTTGGGCCGACAGGACTCCCCAGACTCCCCCCCCAAGGCCGGCAGGCTGGCGTCCGTCGTGATCACCGTCCATTGGATGGGGAGGAACGACTTCCCGGACCGAAGAGCCGGGGACCTCAACCACCACGTCAGGGACGCCCTGACCAGGTGACTCACCTGGATCTGAAGATCCAAGGACAACGGGGATTTGTCCCAAGTGGACAAGATCTCTTTCTGTAAAGCCCTGGTGTGCGCTTGGGCATAAGGAACGGCCTCGAAGGAGGCCACCATGAGTCCCAGGACTCTCATGCAAAAGCGGATTGACGACCATTTTCGGGACGTCAGCACCCGTACTGCAGACTGAAGTGTCAGTAGTTTGTCTGGAGGTAGGAAGACTCTTGCCTCCAAGGAGTCCAGAATCAGACCTAGATACTCCAGACGCTGAGTCGGGACTAGAACCGACTTCTGAACGTTCAGGAGCCACCCAAACTCCCTGAGGGTCTGACTGACGATAGTCACACTTTCTTCCAATTCTGAGCCACTGTCTGCTCTTAGAAGAAAATCGTCCAGATAGCCTACGATAGCAATGCCTCGCTGTCTCAGCAAAGCTAGGACCGGAACAAGCACCTTGGTGAACACCCTCGGTGCCGAGGCTAGGCCGAAGGGAAGAGCCACAAATTGATAGTGGACTTCCCCGACCGCAAAGCGCAGAAACTTCTGGTGGCTTGCGCAGATCGGAACATGCAAGTAGGCGTCCTTGATGTCCAAGGATGCCAGAAAATCCCCTTGATGGAGTGTAGCGATCACCATGCGAATGGATTCCATGCGGAATTTTTGCACCTTCACGAAGGCATTCAGGGCCTTGAGGCCCAGGATTGGCCGAACCCCGTCCTTTTTTGGAACAACAAACAGATTAGAGTAGAACCCCTGAAACCTCTCCTGGGACGGAACCGGCACAATTACTCCGGACCTGATCAAATCCTGTACAGCCCCCAGAGGGCTGCCCGACGGGCAGGAAGGAGAGGGAGATTTGAGGGAAAGAATCTGTCTGGGGCCAGGAGCGGAACTCTATTCTGTATCCTGAGGTGACCACCTCGCACACCCACTGGTCGGAGATCCGGGAGGTCCACCGATCCGTGAACCTGCGAAGTCGTCCCCCCACCCCAGAGACGGGCGGGGGCAAGACTTCACGCGGAGGCGGGCTTGGGAGCCGGCTTGTTCGGCTTACGCACCCAGGGGCGCTTGTGCCCGCCAGCCGCACTGTTGTCAGTCTGGGATGGCTTACCCGTGGACTCTGACAGACGAAAAAAAAAAAAAACCTTTTTTGCTGGAAAGGAAGGACCCGGTTTACGTCGGGCCTCCTTACCCTTGATAGTTTGAGGAAGGAGAGTGCTTTTACCTCCCGTGACATCCTTGATGATGTCATCCAGAGCAGCACCAAAAAGTCTACCACCCTTAAAAGGTAGATCCGTCAGGAGCTTCTTAGAGGCTAGGTCAGCAGACCAGCATTTCAACCAGATGAGACGACGCAATACCACCGCCGAAACAGAGGCCCTGGATATTAAAGGGGCCGCGTCCAACACATATATCAGACCCTGCACCATCTGGTGGGCCAGAGCAATAGTGTCTGAAGGAAGGTTATACTCCTGCACAGTTTGGTGCAAAATTTTTGCCCATTCCGTGAGTGTCTGAGACACAAGGGTCGCCGCTACTACTGGCCGTAGGGCGGATCCCAACAAGGCGAACATGGCTCTACTCACCACTTCTGACCTCCTGTCAGTGGGGTCCTTAAACGCAGGAGTCCCCTTCATCGGGAGAGTGGTGGCCTTGTTTAAACGGGCGACTGGAGGGTCGACCACCGGGGGAGAAGCCCACTTTTTAAGCAGGGTGTCTTCAAAGGGGTATCTAATAGACAAACGCCGCGGGACCATGAAAGTCTTCTGCGGCTTTTCCCAGACCTGGTCAATGAGCTGGTCAAAGAAAGGTACATATGGAAAAACCTTTTTAGAAGGCTTGGTCTTAAAAGAACCAAAGAAGACTGTATCCGCCTGAGGTTCTGCAGTCGCAGCATTTAGCTTGAGAGTGTCCCTCACAGCATCAATGAGTTCACTAACAAGCGCCCTGTCATTTACTGACTCAGAACTGGAGTCTTCCTCACAAGGAATGTCCTGTTCAAAACCATCCAAATATTCAGAGCTAGGGTCCTGAGCAGCAATAGCTAGGCCCATATCTGAATCAGAGCACTCCCCTTGTGGAGATAAAGTGGGGAGAGGGCGCTTTTTGCTCCCTTATGCTTACACACAGCTTCCATCCTGGTCAGAAATGATTCCAGGACTGCCGACAACTGGTCCATAGGGACCGCAGGTGCTGGAGCACTGGCTGCTGCCTCTGGCATGTTAGGGGAAGCTGGTGACTCTGACTCCATAATGTCCCCCTCTGAGACCACCCACAGGCTGTGCTGACTGAAGTAGGGGAATGCCCAGGGGACCCACCAACCTGACCAGGACCGCTCGGTTCCGCTGCCCTGTCTCTCCGCGCCGCGCTGCTCAGCGTGAGTGAGCTGAGAGGAGAGAGACTGTGAGGAGATTCGCGCCATTCCTGAGCGGCGCTAGAGGCCAAACTAGAGCTAGAAGAAGGTGCGGCTACAAGAAAATGGCCGCCGCAAGGTGCTCTGGCGGACCACGGCAAGATGGCCGCCAATGTAAAAAACAGCACAGTCACCAAACATGGCGCCGAACGGCGCCCAGGCCCCTCATTCTCAAATAAACAGCCCCAGCGAAATGCAGAGCAGCATGAGCCCCCCCCCAGGACAGTATGGCCCCCAGGCACCCCACACAGTACAGCGCCAGCGAAGTGCACAGAGAGTGACATTAAAAAACACAGGGGGAGACAGGGAAATCCCCCGCACAAGAAACACACAGCATGTACTCACCTGCAGCCAGGAGAGACTACTTACCCGTCCCCTGAGGGACCCACTGGTGTGTTTCTGACAGAACTATCACAGTGCGGTACTGAGTAGCTGTCGGCCCGGTCCACCGCGAAAGATACAGCCGGACTGTTCTATCTTGAGAGGACCGCGGAGCTGGAAGCCCACCGGCCACCCCTGGAGTCGTGGGGCATGTCATGAACTGAGTCTCACGCACACAAGGCAAGGATCAGCACGCTCGATGGTCGGACAGGGAAGACTACGAGGATATCTTGTACCCAACCTGTTGCCCAGCCGACAGTTGATAGAAGATCTCAAAAGAAAAAAATAGGAAAAAATTCCAAAAGGAATAAAAAAATAGGTCAGGAGACTGGCTCCTGAGAGAGCCACGTCTTCTCCTTCTGCTAGGCAGAAAAAAACTGAGGTCTGCTGACTGCAGTGGGAGGGTTATGCCGGAGGGACCGCCCCCCTGGGCGGGGCTGTTCAGCTCTGGCTGTTTAGAATGTATGTATAACATCTCACATTCTGCCTAGGTCTTCTCCTGCAAGCAGGGACATAACCCACGTGTAAAGGTGTATAAGACACGCTGTGTCAGTCCATGGATGACAAGAGAAAATTTTTTTACTTACCAGAAATAGCGGTTTCTATGCGGAAGTCCCTAATCTGCCTCTTCATCGTCTGCGGCTGGTCTTCTTGTGAATGCGGCGCGCTGCCTTCTGAGAACTGTGTGTATCCCAGAGAGCAGCCGGCCCATTCACAAAGCACCGCGCGGCTTGCGCATGCGCAGTAGGAAACGGGCAGTGAAGCCGCACGGCTTCACTGCCTGTTTCCCTTACTGAGAATGGCGGCGCCGGGAGCTGCCAGGATCGAGGGATCGGCCTCGGGGGGGGCTTACATCACGGGCGAGTAGGACAGGTAAGTGTCCTTATTAAAAGTCAGCAGCTACAGTGTTTGTAGCTGCTGACTTTTTAAAAAAAAAAAAATCGCGGGTGGAATCCCCCTTTAAAAACCTCAGTTTCTATGTATAATAATTCTTGTTTTGGCAAGTTGAAAAGCAGAGTAAGGCGAGGTGTGTTGCTGCTGTACACCAGCTCAGAATATCATACCACAAGCAATCAATAATAGGTATACATATGGATTTCTCACTTAAAGCACTGCAGAGACTTCCCACAGAGGTCACGCTGTTGATATTAGTCTGATAAACTGAAGAGACCTATTTATTGTAAAGCGAATATATAGAGCAACGTAGCATACAAAGTGATGCAATCAATTAAAATCAGGTTGCTCTGCTGGAGAAGACAAGGGTTCAGAATAACAATGATCAGATGAATGGAAGGTAATATTAATCAAGTCCTCTTTTCCAAGGGGTACTGCATTACAACTAGCCAGAAAATAGAAACAAAATATGCTGGCTTCATCAACAATTCCAAGGCTTGCGTAAAGGCGAAACCTTGAATAGATTTAAAAATGTATAACATAAGAAAATACTTATTAGATCAGATGTGTAAGTTTGGACCTGTATAGCACCCTGCAGGAAAGCACATTGGTCAGAACAAACACTGCACAGGGTTCCATCACGCAGGGTCCAGCGCCATAAGGCTGCATTACAGGCAAACCTCAAGGAATCTTCTCTCCTTCCCATGAGGCTCGGGTACCATCCATTTTGGCTGACAGCTTTTTCGAATGGATCCGATTAAAGTCCTTGATTCTCAGTAGAATCGTTCCAGACCTCCAAGTGACCACCACCTTACAGACACTGGCGAAAAAATGGAGGTACTTCCTGTGTAGGAGGGGTTATATAGGGAAAAACTTCTTGTTTGATTGATCTACCGGTGTTCATTCACCAATAGGTGGCGTATTAACCCAGATAGTAATGGCTGCTCTGTGTCCCGTGATGCACACATGAATTTTAATACACAATATAATACCCCTTTTTTTGGCAAATTTACATAAAAGATGGGGTTGAGTAAATTGATACTAAAGATGTCTAGCCTTAAAATTGCTCACATCTGTGAAAAAGCAAAACATCACTGCACCTAAAATTGTCCTTAGGCGACATTTTAAAAGCCTCTAAAAGTTAATTTCAATTTAACCAATCGAGTTATGACCCTAGAATTATTGCTCTCAATCTTACATTTGCAGCCATACCTAACAAGTGTTGGACAATTGTGGTTTACATACATGTGTGTGTTTGCATTCGAGTGTGTGTTTTGGGGGTAACGAGGTTGCTTTTAAATTTGTTATAATTTATAATACAGTACTTTAAAAAAAAAAATATATATTTAACTTTATTGCTATCACAAGCAGGCTAATAAATAATAGCATGGGCAGATGACAAGTTCTCTTTATGGAGATATCAGGAGTCTTTTAAACCCCCAATGTCACCTCTGCAATCCCGTGCAGCTAAGCAAGCACAGTGAAGACTGTACTGTCCTCGGTTCTCTTGTTCTTGTAAAGACCAGAAGTTCAGGAAAGCAGTGCTGAGATAGTAGGAGCCAGCAGCACTGAAAGTTGTAAACTGCAAGTGTGGGTAAGAATTTTACCAAATAGTTTACTTTATTGTGCTCAATGTATTTAGCTAACAGATCGGGAAATGCGCTTAATGTATTAGGCCAGTGGTGTCAAAACGGTGGCCCTTTGCTTGCCTTTATCTGGCCGTTGGGCCACTACTGCACCAACTGACACCAATGATGGGGCACCATTTGCCCTACTGACACCATCAATGGGGTACTATTCTCCTCATTGATATCAACAATGGGGCACTCTTCCTCCCATTTAAACCAACGATAGGGCACCAATGTCAGGGCTTTTTCTACTCCCACTGGTCACAGTCCAGCCCCCCTAAAGCCTGAAGAACAGTAAAATGGCCCTTTTCTTGGAAAGTTTGGAGACCCCTGTATAGGGCAAAGGTGTATGTATTCTGCGTATGATTAAAAAAAAATTGGGATAATAGTATTTAAATGTTTTATTTTCTAATATTCATAAACAGACTGATAGAAACTTTAAAAAAAATGCAGGTAAAAGCATATAAAAATGAAGTATTTTAAATGTTTATTTTCGGCAGTTTTGCTTCCTTTAAACAATTTATATTTACTTGTAATGTGCCTTGGAACTTTCTAAAAAATGTAACTACTCCAGGAAGAGTAAATTCTCTAGTGAAGCCCCTCCCAGAATAGTCCTCTCCTCTTATGGGAGTGTCTAATTCTTCTCTTTGCTGGCCCAGCTCCTCTGCCCCTCCCTTTACATAGCTGCTGGGGGAGCGTGAAGGGGAATATTATCCACTTAAGGACCGGCCACCCGCAATGTATTGTGGATGGGCAGCCTGTACGTTGCTGGCCACGTACGGGTACAGGGTACGCGCACGTGCCCACCAACTCCTGCTGTGATTAGACACAGCATGATTTTGTCAGCAGGTCCCGGCCAATGATTCATGGCCAGGACCACCCGCTGATCAGCTGTGTCCAATTACAGCCCAGAGTCCTGTATTGACAATCAACACAGGGCTCTGTAGAGACAGAACGGTTCTCAGTTTCTTCTCCCCGCAAAGCAGGGAATAGAAACAAAGAGATTTTAGTAAAAAGCAGCACACATTACACAAATTAACACTTTTTAGGCACAAACTCAACCCTTTGATACCCGAGATGTTAACCCCTTCCCAACCAGTGTCATTAGTACAGTGACAGTGTATAGTATTATCACTGATCCCTGTATTAGTGCCCCTGGTGATGTCAGTGCCAGTTAGTCAGTTCCCAGCCAGTGCCAAATTTCCCACCGCATCACAATCCCATTATAAGTCCCTAATTACTGCCATTACTGTTATTAAAAAATAAAAATTAAATAAAAATTCCAGTATATCCACTTCCCTACCGTGCACGAAAACCCCCTTCCTGCCCAAGCCATTTTTCAGCTTTTAGCGCTGTCACACTTTGAATGACAATTGCGCGGTCATGCGATGTGGCTCCCAAACGAAATTCGCGTCCTTTTTTTCCCACAAATAGAGCTTTCTTTTGGTGGTATTTGATCACCTCTGCGGTTTTTTTTTTTGCGCTATAAACAAAAGAAGAGCTTCCAGTTTGGAAAAAAAACACTATTTTTTACTTTTTGCTATAATAAATACCCATTTTTTTTTTCAATTAAAATTTTCCTCAGTTTAGGCCGATACGTATTCTTCTACATATTTTTGGTGAAAAAAAAATCGCAATAAGCGCGTATTGATTGGTTTGCGCAAAAGTTATAGCGTCTACAAAATAGGGGATAGATTTATAGCATTTTTTTAAATTAATTATTTTTATTAGTAATGGCGGCGATCTGCGATTTTTATTGTGACTGCGATATTGCGGCGGACACATCGGACACTTTTGACACATTTTTGGGACCATTCACATTAATACAGCGATCCCTGCTATAAAAATGCATTGATTACTGTATAAATGTGACTGGCAGGGAAGGGGTTAACCACTAGGGGGCGGGAAGGGGTTAAATATGTTCCCTCAATGTGTTCTAACTGTGGGGGGAGGCGACTGACTGGGGGAGGTGACCGATGGTTGTCCCTATGTACAAGGGACACACCATCGGTCCCCTCTCCCTCACAGGACGTGGATCTCTGTGTTTACACACACAGATCCACTTTCCTGCTCGGTTCCCGGGCAATCGCGGGTGCCCGGCGGCAATCGCGGCCGCTGGGCACGCGCATCGGGTCCTTGGGAGGGAGGGAGCGCGCGCCCCCTAGCTCATTTTAAAGGCAGGACGTCATATGACGTCCTGTCAGAACGAGAGTGTCCTCCGCCCGCCGTCAATTGACGGTGGGCGGGGGACAAGTGGATATATACCATAGTTTGTAGACACTTTCACATAAACCAAGCATTATACAATTAGTTTTTTTTTTTTTACCAAAGACATGGCAGAATCCATTTTGTCTTAAATTTATGCAGAAGTTTGACCTTTTACGTTTATATTTTAAAGCAGGATTCCACCCGCAATTTATTTTATTTTTTTAAAGTCAGCAGCTACAAACACTGTAGCTGCTGACTTTTAATAGGGCACTATTAAATAGGTGCCCGCGATGTCAGCCCCACTATTAAATAGGCGCCCGCAATGTCAGCCCCCCCCAAGGCCGACCCCTCGATCGTGGAGGGTCCTGGTGCCGCCATCCTCAGTAAGGGAAACAGGCAGTGAAGCCTTTCGGCTTCACTGCCTGTTTCCTACTGCGCATGTGCGAGTCTTGCGCTGATTTGTGAATGGGCGGCTGCTTTCTGGGATACACACAGTTCCCAGAAGGCAACACGCCACATTCCCCAGAAGACACCGCGACGGAGGACGAGGAAGAAGACCTGCCGCGGTGGATGAAGAGGCAGATCAGCAAGTTCCGTATAGCAACCGTCCTTTCTGGTGAGTAAATTTTTTATTTATTTTTTCTATTGTTTTTTTTCTATTTATTGAATGTATTTTCGTGTATTTTTTTTTTTTAGGGTGGAACACCACTCTAAAGAAGACCCAGTGGTGATTAATACCACCAAAAGAAAGCTCTATTTGTGTGAAAAAAAATTATATAAATTTAGTTTGGGTACAAGTTGCATGACTGCGCAATTACCAGTTAAAGTAGCGCAGTGCTAAATAGCAAAGAATTTGCTGGTCATGAAGGGGGTAAAACCTTCTGGGGCTGAGGTGGTTATAGAGTGCCACTTGAGTGGGGCTGATGACATCCAAGATGCCCTAAAATACATTAAATGCACATTTAAAAACTTTTGCCACGTACACGCGATCGGAAATTCCGACAAGAAAAGTCCGATGTGAGCTTTTGGTCGGAAATTCCGACCGTGTGTAGGCTCCATCGGAATTTCCGCCAAGAAAAATTTGAGAGCTGGTTCTCAAATTTTCCAACAAGAAAAGTTCTTGGAGGAAATTACGATCGTCTGTATGCAATTCCGACGCGCAAAAAAAACATGCATGCTCTGAATCAATTTGACGCATGCTCGGAATCATTCAATTTCATTTTTCTCGGCTCGTTGTAGTATTGTACGTGACCGCGTTCTTGACGGTCGTAATTTGGTGTCACCGTGTGTATGCAAGACAAGTTTGAGCCAAGATTCCATCGGAAAAAAATCCACGGTTTTCTTGTTGGAATTTTCCGATCGTCTGTACGCGGCATTATAGTAAAGTTTTTTTTCGAAATTAATGGTCTGGCAGCAGGGTCTATATAAGAAACTATGTACATTTACCTAATAATTTTATTTAAACATCTCTTGGAAAATAATGGGTTTTATATTTTGTGGCTCTTTAAATCAGGATAAAAGTCTGTATGGATAAATACAGACAAATGTGATATTCAAAGCACACTGATGCTTTAGAATTATGGCAAAAAAAAAAAAAACTGAATAAGCAGCTGCTATCGAGGAATCTAATAACATCACTGATCTTCAAAACATGTCTAAGTAAAAAAAAAAAAGGGAAAAAAACAAGCCTTGCCAGGAATATATTCTTGCTTGCAATACATTGGTAGTGCCAACGCATTTTTTTTTTAATAAAAAAGACATCGGATCTCATTTTTCCCAAGGTACATTACAGGAGCCGTGTGTGAATAAAAATACTGTACCAATGACAAGCATACTGCAGGACCGGTGATAGGCTAGGAACAATCAAGAGACTGGTGGGGTGAGCTGTTGCTATAGTAACTCTGTACCGAGAATTTCTCCTTCCACAGTCCCAGTGCAGGCCGAATAAACTCTAATTTACAACCTACACATGCATTAATTATATTACTAGCTCACAAGTCCTTGTTCTTTGTAAGCACCCACTGCTCACTGAAAAAAAAAAGTTACAGGTTTGCAAATTAAAGAATTACAAAGACAGGCTAATGAAATAAGGTGGTGCAAAAAGAGTTAACCCAGAAAAAACAGTTGTCAGCTTCTAGAAGTGAGATCAGTTGATGTAGATGTAAACCCAATCAGTAAAATCTCATATAATCTTTAACATGTCAATGGAATTTTAAAAGTAGTGTTTAATCTTTTTAAATCTGCCGCTTTCATTAAAGTGGCTGTAAACCTCAGACATGAAATCTGAACAAAGCATATCCCTCTATAGTGTGTACTTGTCTCAATTAAGAGCACCAAGTGTCATATCTGTCAGCTGCTTTGTTCTTCTGTCATCAGCATGGATCACTTCTGACGGGTTTTCCTGACACCAAGAGAAACATGGTGACAGGAGAGGGGCCTCCAGCTGATTGACAGCATCAGCTCTGTTCCCGTGTGAAGGGGGGGGGGGTGGTGCTTTCCCTCCAGTCAGCGCTCAGCTCTCCTCATTAGGCTCTGCAGAGTGTAATTTCAGCTCTCCACCCTCTTTTTATCTAACAGCTCAGACAAGCTTTATACATTTTCTACTTTAAATGGATGTAGAGAAGAGAAGACAACAGATAAACAGGTACAACGTATGTAGGAGGATTTGTTTCATCTCTGTGTATCAGACTCTACTTATAACAAAAATATTCCTTTGGGGAAGACATCCACTGAAAACATATACTAAAAACCATTCATCTAGCAAAAAGCTAAAAACAATATTTTGTACAAGAAAAAAACAAGGCAATTGTTTAAAATACTAAAGATCATCACCAGTTAGGGCTTCAGTCTACCATAGGACATGAACCTCTGAATCCAAGTGGTTTGGTAAATTTTTCTGCGCAAAACCTTACCCATCATGCCTATTTGTAGTTGCGTGTGCAAATATAATATAGAACTTAAAGTGGTTGTAAACCCTTACAATCCACTTTTTACTACAAGTAAGCCTATAATAAGGCTTACCTGTAGCTACCCGGATATCTCCTAAACCTGCACGGTTTAGGAGATATCCCGTTATATATAGCATGTGCCGACATCATCGTTCGAGCCGTTGCTTCAGCTAGTGTGCGCGGGAGTGACATCATCGCGGCTCCAGCCAATCCCAGCGATACTCGGAAGTAACTCTGGGATCGATGTCGCTGGCCATAGCTGTGTACTGGGACCGCTGCAGGGGCTTCGATCTAAGGTGAATATTTTATAATGAGCTAGTATGCTATGCATACTAGCTCATTATGCCTTTGTCTTGCAAGTTTTTTTTTTTTTTTTGTGGGTTTACAACCACTTTAACAGTTACCACTTTTACCAGTAAAAATAGATTTTCATAGACTCAACATCAGATATCCCATGATGATTTTTAGGTCAGGTAGCCAGTGCAGCATTCATACAAGAAGAAGGACGGTCATTTGCTTTACTTACCCCATATACAAGTAGTGGATGAATGTTTTTTACCCCCTGGGAGTCAATGGAAGGAAGAATTTGCTGTACAGCAACACTTCCGTAAATGACATAAGGGATATCTACACTGCAACATCTTTTCATTCTGGCCTTTGAAGCCCCCTTGTCCTAAACAGTGCTGCTGGGTGGTAAGTAACCCAGATAATTTGTAGTCTATTTGATCATTTGGCTTTCCCCTAAATCCAATGTAGTTGTAGTTCCTCCCTTTTGCCAGTAGGTGTCATTGGTACCGTTGATATGATGAGCTACAGTAAAACGGGCCTATGAATATTTATACATCTCTTACCCAGGCCATTGGTGCATACTAGGGGAGAGTATAAATATTTGGGAAGGCCAGGTGATGGCTATTTTGCCAAAGCCCTAGCCTGGGGTGGGGTGGGTGTACGTGGAGCAGATGAGTGACTAATCCTGAAGCCTAACCATGTCTTCAAGGCTCTGAGACTTGGAAGCCTGTTCGAGGACACTGAGGGATCTGATGAGGACCAGAGATGAAGTACCAGAGGTGCCTCTGCCAAAGGGTGAAGCTGTGGAGAGACTCATCCAGTCAATTTCTGCGTTTCTTCTAAGTCATGGTTGCTATTGGAGACAGTACAGAATGTTGGGTACAGCTTGAAAGCCGTTTTCTGTACTGCAGTTTATTTTTGGGGAGTCTGCTAGTCTTTCTGCCTGCTTGTTTTCTGGGTGTCCTAAACTTCTAGCACTCTCTCCCGAGAATTTTGTTGTTTGAGCAATAAACCCTTTTCTATTTTGTACTAAAAGTGACTGGCGCAGATTTTTTCACATCCTACCATGCCTAACAACCTACACCCTTAGGTGAAATGTCAAGCCCACCCTGTCTCTGGGGCTCACCACCATGCCTCCGAGGGTCAGGAGGGTGCTACACATTCATGCAAGCAGGGAGGAAGGCTACTACTTTTACATACCTAATATATGCATATTGGAAGGGTGTTATGTACCCCCCTGAGCTTTATTTGAAGGGGGAATAACTTAACTGTACAGTGCAGCAGCACTTCAATAAACAGCAAGAGGGGTATCTACATTGCAACCGCCCTTGGCTGTCATAGTAAAACAGTGCACTGAAAGTAACATGGATGAAACCCAACACTTCTATACATGTACTTTTATGTAACTTGACTGTTGACCACAAATCCACACTGTAACAACCAATATACAGTTACCTTTTGTACACCAACTCTAGGAACAACAAGACATACTGTACAAAATTCTCATGATTTATAATATACCTGTCAGTTGAGATAAATGGGGGATGCCTTAACGTCTGTTCTACTCATCACATCCAAAGTCAGTGACTTAAAAAGCATTTAAAACAAGTCAAGTATGAAGGCAAAGCAACTAGCCCAGAAGGAGGTCATCAACAGAAGCCTCGTATTTCTCCCCTGACAAACTCATTAACCCAAAATAGGGTCCCAATCAGCTTGATTTTTCTATATTAGAAGAGTGTTTCAGTGCAGAAACACATAAAACTACAAGGTGGGCCTGGATAGGACTAGAAACAACGGCTAGAGATTGCAATACAGGAAACTGTATAAGCTTTAAGAAGCTGGCGGATGACTCAGTCTACGAGACTCTTCTTATAACAAAAATATCCCTTTGGGGAATCCGCCCACT
Organism: Rana muscosa; assembly: GCA_029206835.1. Lineage (NCBI taxonomy): Eukaryota > Metazoa > Chordata > Amphibia > Anura > Ranidae > Rana > Rana muscosa. The sequence continues at coordinate 1,092,120,857 of CM055116.1, forward strand.
GACAACATCTACTAAAACCCAATAATCTAGCATGAAGACATTCAGTTTCTTCCTCTCACCATGAAACACTGAGAAAAAGTGTTCCAGGATTGCATTATAACAGTGTGAAGAAGCAATCACTTGAGTACCATATATACTTGAGTATAAGCCGACCCGAATATAAGCCGAGGCACCTAATTTTACCACAAAAAAAACGGGAAACTTATTGACTCGAGTATAGGCCTAGGGTGTCCATCTGCATGCCTCACTGTGTCCATGTGTATGCCTCACTGTGTCCATGCCTCACTGTGCCCATGCCTCACTGTGTCCATGTGTATGCCTCACTGTGTCCATGCCTCACTGTGCCCATGTGTATGCCTCACTGTGCCCATGCCTCACTGTGCCCATGACTAGACTGACATTTAACATGGGAGTCTATGGAAGGGGTGCCCAGCTTTGAAAAATCGGTGCTCCCCAGCCCTAGGTCCCCCAGACAACAAACTTTGCACACTTGTAGAAGAAGAGTGGGGCTACATGTGTGCCAAGTTTGGTGTCCAGGGGACCTATGGCCGTCCCCAAAGCACGGGAGATCAGGCGCAAAGAGGTGACTCGAGTATAAGCCGAGGGGGGGGGGGGGGGGGGGGGGGGGCATTTTCAGCACAAAAAAAATGTGCTGAAAAACTCGGCTTATACTCGAGTATATACGGTAAATTCCATTTACTATAGGATACCATTTTCCCACATAATTAGCTTGTATACTGAAAATATTATTTATAGTGGACGCACATTTTGATATGAACAGAAATCAGATATTCATAGTATCAAGAGTTCTATTACCTTTGATCTCCTCTCGATACATTGTTAAATATTCATTAATTTTCTACAGGTGCCGTCCTTTCCTTCTTCCCCTCAGGGAGTGTTTTACTGTGTGGTTTCTTGTAAGCCTCTTTGGGCCGAATTCCTCTCTTGGAGAGGCGAGTCCACTGAATCATCCAACGGATTTTAAAATTTCTGGTTGCGAGGTCATCTATTTCATCCTTCAGCGGTAAATATAATAGCATTGTGCCCGTAAAAATTAGTGCATAATGCAAAATATCTGCGTAAAACTGACATGTTTAACCACTTAACGACCGCCCACCGCCGATTTACGTCGGCAGAATGGCACGGACAGGCAGAATCACGTAGATCTACGTGATCGCCTTTGTGCAGTTGGGGGGTCCATCCGGACCCCCCTTCACTGCAGTGAGAGGCCGTTAAGTGTTCGGGAGCGATCAGGCATGAGGGGGCGGCCGCTCGATTCCGCCCCCCCCCCTCGCGATCGCTCCCGGCCAATGAAAATGCTTCCTCCGCCATGTGATGTAAACACAGGCTGGAGGAAGTGATGTCATCTCCCTCGCCGCGGTCTTTTCGTTCCCGGCGCCGAGGAGAGAAGACAGAGGTTAGTGCTCCAACAGTCCACTGACACGTAGGTACACATAGGCACACAAATCACCCCCCAGTCACCCCCAGATCACCCCCCAGGTCACCCCAAAGCCCCCAATCACAGTGTCACTGATTGCAGTGATCATTTATTTTACTGATCACTGCATTTAGTGTCATCTGTGATTGTAAAAAGTTGCAGGGCAGTTAGGATTAGGCCCCTTTAGGTCCAGGGTAGCCCCCTAACCCCCCCTAATAAAGGTTTAACCCCTTGATCACCCCCCAGGTAACCCTTTCACCCCCTAACTTCAGCGTCACTAAGCAATTGTTTTTCCAATCGCTGTATTCGTGTCGCTGGTGTTTTAGATAGGCAGTTATTTTTTTTTAGGTTCGCCGCAGGTTTATATTAGTGTCAGGTACCCCCATATATTATTTTAACCCCCTGATTGCCCCTAGAGTTAACCCTTTCACCAGTGATCGCCGTATAAGCGTCACTGGTGTCACTGGTTAGCCAGTAAGTTATTTAGTTATTTAGGTTACCCGTCAGGTTTTTATATAGCGTCGGGTACCCCCATATTTAACCTAATAAAGGTTTTAACCCCCTGATTGCCCCTAGTTAACCCTTTCACCAGTGATCACCATATAAAGGTTACGGGTGACGCTGGTTGATTAGTTTGCTTTTTATAGCATCAGGGCACCCGCCGTATATAACCCAATAAAGGTTTAACCCCCCTGATCGCCCGGCGGGTGAGATCAATTAGGTTTTAGCGCCAGAGAGGGTCTGCGTCGCCCCAGGCAGTGTTAGGTTAGTGCCAGTAACGCTAACACCCACGCGCAAAGCATACACCCCCCTTAGTGGTATAGTATCTGATCAGATCTATACTAGCATCCCCAGCGGTTTAGGGTTCCCAAAAACGCAGTGTTAGCGGGATCAGCCCAGATACCTGCTAGCGCCTGCGTTTAGCCCCTCCGCCCAGCCCAGCCCAGCCCACCCAAGTGCAGTATCGATCGATCACTGTCACTTACCAAACACAACACACATAACTGCAGCGTTTGCAGAGACAGGCCTGATCCCTGCGATCGCTAACAGTTTTTTTGTAGCGTTTGATATATTTGCTGACGACAGTCAGGTGCTTTTTTTCCTGTGAATCTTACTAGTGTACCCCTAAATTTAGAGCCCAAAATGGCAAGACGAAGGTACACTAGTAAAGAGGCCTACGAGATTCTGAGCATGACAGATAGTGAAGAGGAGGTCACGTATCTGTCAGATTCAGGCTCAGAATATCTTCCCGTAGAAGACAGTGATGTCAGCGGCCCCACGTCAGATAGCTCTGACGACGAAGTTGAGGTCCCTGCTAAGGTCAGGTGTACCCGATCCCGATCTTCTGAGGTTGTTGAGGAGCAAGAACCGCAGGTCTCTCGTATCATGGAGCAGAGTAGTACTAGCGCCGCTATTCCTTCTGGTGAACTGGCAAGCACCAGCGGCCTAGTACAGCCTGGACGTACATCCAGCACTGCAGTAACACTTGGTGACGTGGCGAGTCCCATAAGTGCAGTTCAAGCTGGCGAGGTGGCAAGCACAAGTAGTGTCCCGCTGCCACCAAGAAGACAAAGGCAGGCCCGTCGTGCCCATACTGCCCTTCCTGCAGAATTCGCCTATCCTGATTGGGTCCCCACCACTTCTGCAGAACCCGTACTTCCCCCATTCACTGCCCAACCCGGTATTCAGGTGGAAACAGCTGATTTTATTCCAATTGATTTTTATTCGCTGTTTTTCACGGAAGATCTCTATAGATCTATTGTGGACCAGAGTAATTTATATGCTGGTCAATTTATCGCCGCTAACCCCCAGTTGCCTAAAATTGCCAGAAATTGGAAACCAATTACGGTTTCCGAATTTAAGACCTTTCTGGGCCTTTCCCTCAACATGGGCACACATAAATTTCCGTCATTTGCGTGCTTATTGGTCCACGCACCCAATTGACCACATGCCCGTGTTCTCTGCCTCCATGTCCAGGGCACGATACGAGCAGATTTTGCGGTTCATGCACTTCAACGACAATGAACTTTGTCGTCCACGTGGGGACCCTGAATACGACCGGCTCTATAAAATTCGGCCCCTCATAAACCACTTCAACGAACGTTTTGCAGCCTTGTTTACTCCCGATCAAGTTGTCTGCGTTGATGAGTCCCTGATTAAATTTTCTGGCCGCTTGTCTTTCAAGCAGTACCTTCCCAGCAAGCGTGCCAGATACGGGGTCAAGCTCTACAAGTTCTGTGACAGGGCAACAGGCTATGTAGTGAACTTTACGGTTTATGAGGGAAAAGATAGTCAGATTGAGTCGGTCAACTGCCCGGATTACATAGGGAGCGCTGGCAAGATAGTGTGGAACTTGGTGTCACCCTTATTCGGAAAGGGGTACCACTTGTATGTGGACAATTATTACACGAGCGTGCCACTGTTTAGTCACTTGTTTGATCATAAGATTGGAGCATGTGGCACCGTGCGACCTAATCGCCGGGGCTTTCCCCAGCGGCTTGTAGATGCCCGTCTTAGGCTGGGGGAGAGAGCCTGCTTGAAGTGTAATAACTTGCTCGCTATGAAGTGGAGGGACAATAAGAATGTTTTCCTTCTTACCTCCCTTCATGCAGACACGACAGTCCAAATTCGTACGGCGACTGGTGTAGTGGAGAAACCCCTCTGTGTCCACGAATATAACCAAAATATGGGAGGGGTGGACCTCAACGACCAGTTGATGGCGCCATATCTAATTGACCGTAAGGCGAGACGCTGGTACAAAAAAGTGTCTCTATCATTATTCCAATTGGCTTTGCTGAACGCTCATGTGCTATACAGAGCTTCAGGCGGGACGTTATCTCTTCTAAAATTCCAGAATGAGATAGTCACAGAACTCCTGTATCCAGGCGGTTCTGCACCTCACCATCCCCAACCAAATGCAGTAAGCCGGCTGCATGAGAGGCATTATTCGTATGTCCTCCCGAGTACCCCTACCCAAAGCCACCCCCAAAAAAGATGTCGTGTCTGTAGCAAGCGCGGATTTAGGCGTGACACCCGTAGTTTTTGTCCACTCTGTCCTGACAAGCCTGGTCTTTGCCAAGGTGAATGTTTTGAACGCTACCACTCAAAAGTGAAGTTTTAGCGTAGGGTACAGCATTTCACAGACAAGGACACACTTACACAGGGTCTCCCAAGATGCCATTACATTTTGAGAGACCCGAACCATTACAGTTGTAAAGTTACAAAAAAAAGTGTAAAAAAGAAAAAAAAAAAACGTAAAAAACAAAACACAAAAAAAATATAAAATAAAAAAACCAAAAATAGTTGTCGTTTTATTGTTCTCTCTCTCTCTATTTTCTCTCTATTGTTCTGCTCTTTTTTACTGTATTCTATTCTGCAATGTTTTATCATGCTTGCTTTTCAGGTATGTAATTTTTTGTTTTCAGGTGCGCCATTCAACTGCAGCGCGGAATTATTTATCTCGACAGCAACAGCGTTTGCTCCCACGATACATAAAGCCGTGACTCCAGTGCTGTAGGAGGTGATTTCACCACCACAGTTAAAAAAAAGAGCATATATGCCGAAGCATGGGGGCAGCAGGGGCGGAGGAGCGATTTTGCTCCTAATGCCGCGTACATACGGTCGAAATTCCGACGGAGGCCTGCCCGTGGAAAATTCCGACCGAGTGTACGCGGCATAACTTTTTTGTGGGAGGATGCCCCCATGCTTCGGCATATATATATATATTTTAGGCACAGGTTGCGTTAAAACATTTTTTTATTTTTTACTAGGTTTTGTTTTGGTATTTGCTTTGCAGGTATGGCATGGTAAGGTCTTACTGTTGTACTGTAATGTTACTTTGTTTTAATGTTAACCACCATTTGCTTAGCAGGTACGCCATTCAGTTGCAGCGCGGATCTATTTATCTTGACAGCAACAGCGTTTGCTCCCACGATACATAAAGCCGTGACTCCAACGCTGTAGGAGGTGATTTCACCACCACAGTTAAAAAAAAGAGCATATATGCCGAAGCATGGGGGCAGCAGGGGCGGAGGAGCGATTTTGCTTCTAATGCCGCGTATATACGGTCGAAATTCCAACGGAGGCTTGCCCGTGGAAAAGTCCGACCGTGTGTACGCGGCATAACCTTTTATGCCGCGTACATACGGTCGAAATTCCGACGAAGGCTTGACCGTGTGTACGCGGCATAACTTTTTTGCGGGAGGATGCCCCCATGCTTCGGCATATATGCCCATCATTAGAAGTGGGTGGATGAAGGGAGGTATTCTAATGGTGGGCATACCCACCAATCAATCTCTTTTTTTCGTTCAGCCAATAGGCTGTATGAAAAAAAAGATTACAATACATGTCCAACAAGGACCAGCAACGTACTGGTATGTTGCTGGACTTTGAATGTTTATACCAGAATGATGCCTGCGGGTTTAGGTATCATCTTGGTATCATTCTTTTCAGCCAGCAGCCGGCTTTCATGTAAAAGCAATTCTAGCAGATAATTAGCCTCTAGACTGCTTTTACAAGCAGTGGGAGGGAATGTCCCCCCCCGGATATAAAAAGCGCCATTGGGAAATTGGGAAAGCATTTTATCACACCGATCTTGGTGTGGTCAGATGCTTTGAGGGCAGAGGAAAGATCTAGGGTCTAACCCCCCAATTTTTTTCAAAAAAAGAGTACCTGTCACTACTTATTGCTATCATAGGGGATATTTACATTCCCTGAGATAACGATAAAAATGGTAAAAAAATAAAATATGGAAGGCACAGTTTAAAAATAAAATAAAAAAGCCAAATAAATAATAAAAAAAATAAAAATAAAAAATAAATAAAAAAAAGCACCGCTGTCCCCCCCTGCTCTTGCGCAAAGGCGAACGCAAGCGTCGGTCTAGCGTCATATGTAAACAGCAATTGCATCATGCATGTGAGGTATCACCGCGAAGGTCAGATCGAGGGCAGTCATTTTAGCAGTAGACCTCCTCTGTAAATCTAACGTGGTAACCTGTAAAGGCTTTTAAATGCTTTTAAAAATGAATGTAGTTTGTCGCCGCTGCGCGTTTGTGCGCAATTTTAAAGCATGTCGTGTTTGGTATCCATGTACTCGGCCTATGATCATCTTTTTTATTTCATCAAACATTTGGGCAATATAGTGTTTTTTAGTGCATTAAAAATAAAAAAAGTGTGTTTTTCCCCCAAAAAATGCGTTTGAAAAATCGCTGCGCAAATACTGTGTGGAAAAAAAAAATGCAACACCCACTATTTTAATCTGTAGGGCCTTTGCTTTAAAAAAATATATAATGTTTGGGGGTTCAACATAATTTTCTTGCAAAAAAAAATTTTTTTTCATGTAAACACAAAGTGTCAGAAAGGGCTTTGTCTTCAAGTGGTTAGAAGAGTGGATGATGTGTGACATAAGCTTCCTAATGTTGTGCATAAAATGCCAGGACAGTTCAAAACCCCCCCAAATGACCCCATTTTGTAAAGTAGACACCTCAAGCTATTTGCTGAGAGGCATGTTGAGCCCATTGAATATTTTTTTTTTTTGTCCCAAGTGATTGAATAATGACCAAAAAAAAAATGTACAAAAAGTTGTCACTAAATTATATATTGCTCAAACATGCCATGGGCATATGTGGAATTACACCCCAAAATACATTCTGTTGCTTCTCCTGAGTACGGGGATACCACATGTGTGAGACTTTTTGGGAGCCTAGCCGCGTACGGGACCCCAAAAACCAAGCACCGCCTTCAGGATTTCTATGGGTGTAAATTTTTGATTTCACTCCTCACTGCCTATCACAGTTTCGGAGGCCATGGAATGCCCAGATGGCACAGAACCCCCCCAAATGACCCCATTTTGGAAAGTAGACACCCCAAGCTATTTGCTGAGAGGTATGTTGAGTATTTTGCAGATCTCGCTTTTTGTCACAAAGTTTTGAAAATGTAAAAAAAGAAAAAAAAAAAAAGAAAAAAAAATGTCTTTCTTAATTTTCAAAAACAAATGAGAGCTGTAAAATACTCACCATGCCTCTCAGCAAATAGCTTGGGGTGTCTACTTTCCACAATGGGGTCATTTCTGGGGGTTTTGGGCTATTTTGACATTTTATGGCCTTCAAAACTGTGATAGGTAGTGAGGAGTGAAATCAAAAATTTATGCCCTTAGAAACCTTGAAGGCGGTGCTTGGTTTTTGGGGTCCCGTACGCGGCTAGGCTCCCAAAAAGTCCCACACATGTGGTATCCCCGTACTCAGGAGAAGCAGCAGAATGTATTTTGGGGTGTAATTTCACATATAACCATGGCATGTGTGAGCAATATATCATTTAGTGACAACTTTTTGTACATTTTTTTTTTCTTTTTGTCATTATTCAATCATTTGGGACAAAAAAAAAAAATATTCAATGGGCTCAACATGCCTCTCAGCAAATAGCTTGGGGTGTCTACTTTCCAAAATGGGGTCATTTGGGGGGGTTTTGTGCCATCTTGGCATTTTATGGCCTTCAAAACTGTGATAGGTAGTGAGGAGCGAAATCAAAAATTTATGCCCTTAGAAACCTTGAAGGCGGTGCTTGGTTTTTGGGGTCCCGTACGCGGCTAGGCTCCCAAAAAGTCCAACACATGTGGTATCCCCGTACTCAGGAGAAGCAGAAGAATGTATTTTGGGGTGTAATTTCACATATGCCCATGGCATGTGTGAGCAATATATCATTTAGTGACAACTTTGTGCAAAAAAAAAAAAGTTTGTCATATTCCCGCAACCTGTGGCAAAATATAAAATATTCCATGGACTCAACATGCCTCTCAGCAAATAGCTTGGGGTGTCTACTTTCCAAAATGGGGTAATTTGGGGGGGTTTTGTGCTATTTTGGCATTTTATGGCCTTCGAAACTGTGATAGGTAGTGAGGAGTGAAATCAAAAATTTACGCCCTTAGAAATCCTGAAGGCGGTGCTTGGTTTTTGGGGCCCTGTACGCGGCTAGGCTCCCAAAAAGTCCCACACATGTGGTATCTCCGTACTCAGGAAAAGCAGCAGAATGTATTTTGGGGTGCAATTCCACATATAACCATGGCATGTGTGAGCAATATATCATTTAGTGACAACTTTTTGTACATTTTTTTTTTCTTTTTGTCATTATTCAATCATTTGGGACAAAAAAAAAAAATATTCAATGGGGTCAACATGCCTCTCAGCAAATAGCTTGGGGTGTCTACTTTCCAAAATGGGGTCATTTGGGGGGGTTTTGTGCCATCTTGGCATTTTATGGCCTTCAAAACTGTGATAGGTAGTGAGGAGTGAAATCAAAAATTTGCGCCCTTAGAAATCCTGAAGGCGGTGCTTGGTTTCCGGGGTCCCGTACGTGGCTAGGCTCCTAAAAAGTCCCACACATGTGGTATCCCCGTACTCAGGAGAAGCAGCAGAATGTATTTTGGGGTGCAATTCCACATATAACCATGGCATGTGTGAGCAATATATCATTTAGTGACAACTTTTTGTATTTTTTTTTTTTTTTGTCATTATTCAATCACTTGGGACAAAAAAAAAAATATTCAATGGGCTCAACATGCCTCTCAGCAATTTCCTTGGGGTGTCTACTTTTCAAAATGGGGTCATTTGGGGGGGTTTGTACTGCCCTGCCATTTTAGCACCTCAAGAAATGAGATAGGCAGTCATAAATTTAAAGCTGTGTAAATTTCAGAAAATGTACCCTAGTTTGTAAACGCTATAACTTTTGCGCAAACCAATAAATATACGCTTATTGACATTTTTTTTACTAAAGACATGTGGCTGAATACATTTTGGCCTAAATGTATGACTAAAATTGAGTTTATTCGATTTTTCTTATAACAAAAATTAGAAAATATCATTTTTTTTCAAAATTTTCGGTCTTTTTCTGTTTATATCGCAAAAAATAAAAATCGCAGAGGCAATCAAATACCATTAAAAGAAAGCTCTATTTGTGGGAAGAAAAGGACGCAAATTTCATTTGGGTACAACATTGCATGTCCGCACAATTTACAGTTAAAGCAGCGCAGTGCCGAATCCCAAAAACAGGCCTGGTCCTAATGGCCCGAAATGGTCCGGGGCTTAAGTGGTTAATGTATTTATTTAGGAGCCAACTATTCCCCAGAAGAAGACGATGATATAATAGGTCGAAACGCGTTGGGTTTTCCATACAGTTCAACCACTTATGTAATGCTGTATAAATATATAGTTGCTTAGCTGTATCATGAAATATGTATTGTATCCCTACAACCACTACATTTACATTTTAATATCAACATGCATTTGTAATTTATTCAAATAAAGACTTTTATATAAATTTTCATACTTTGATTGATATATCTTGCTGCATTAAAACCCCCTTGGGTAACCTTTCCATAGTATCGGAATGTATCTTGGGGTGCGCAGCCCGAACTCTCTTGTATTTTACCTATTCTGCAATCACTTGAGTTTTCCTCTTTGAAAGGTGGGCTAATATCTAAATCTGAAGACTGGGTATCCTAAGAAACAAGAGTTCCAGGGATGGCAATACACATAATGATAGATTTAAACTGTCTCAAAATCTTTCACTTGAAACCAATCATTTAAGACAATAACAAAAATACTGAATTGGTCTAATTCAAATGGAGATTCCTAAAACTACCAATCAATCCTGTTTGATGAAAATGATCATTTATTAATCTCATCCAAAATTTACTGCCACCAGCCTCTGAAAGACATGAATCTTTTATGAAAACGAGTCTTTCATCAAATAATTGCATCTTAACACATTTGGTTAGTTTCTGAGGATAAGAAAAATGAACAGAGACAAGCTGAAATCAGAGGCAAAGCTCTACCTTTAGGGCCAAGGGTTAAGGCTTTAGTATAGGTAGCACCATAGTGCTTGGTAGCATGAAGCTTGGTGACTGATGTCTCTCTGTCGGAGTATGGATTATGATGAATGAACTTATTCATTAGTAGTAAAGTGAAAGAGGAGGTGGGTCCAAGTGCTGATCCTAGGTGAGGTGGAGATTTGCATAATAAAGCAATTTGGGTTTTAGGTCTCCAAAGCTGCCCCAGCAAGTGCCTGTTTTGGATGAAAATTGCAATTTTGGAGGGTTAACGAGAGTATGCAGGACCGGGTGCTACCACTAGGCAGGCGCCTAGGGCACACTACTGCCCAGGGCGTCCGGCCACTGGTGTTCCTACCCTCTTCTCTCTGCAGCAAGCAACTAAGTCTCAGCATCACCAGGCAGCCGCCGCTTCGTTCGCACATAGTGTCAGAGGCGCGCAGCGGTGAAGGCCTGTGTCCTGACTCCCGAATGAATGGAAGCAAACATTCATTGATGGGTACAGGTAGACTGCATTGATGGGCGCTGGTAGGCTGCATTGATGGGCGCTGCTGAGGCTACATTTGATGGGCGCTGGTAGGCTGCATTTGATGGGCGCTGGTGAGGCTGCATTTGATGGGCGCTGGTGAGGCTGCATTTGATGGCGGCCGGTGAGGCTGCATTTGATGGCGGCCGGTGAGGCTGCATTTGATGGCGGCCGGTGAGGCTGCATTTGATGGCGGCCAGTGAGGCTGCCTTTGATGAGTGCTGGTGAGGCTGCCTTTGATGGGCGCTGGTGAGGCTGCCTTTGATGGGCGCTGGTGAGGCTGCCTTTGATGGGCGCTGGTGAGGCTGCCTTTGATGGGTGCTGTTGAGGCTGCATTTTAGGGGGCGCTTCATTAAAAAGGTGGGGTATACATGGGGGTAGAGGCAAGGGGGGCAGCAAAATGAAGTCCTGCCTAGGGTGTCAAAAATCCTTGCACCAGCCCGGAGAGTATGGGATCATTTTAAACTCTCCTACCTTATTTTCCACAAATATATGTGAGCGAATTTGATCTTCCAAGATGTTACCCCAACACAAGGTTGAAGAAATACAAGACCCTGGATATTGCTTATTGTGATTTAGAAACAAAGCTATACAACAGCATGTAATCCATCTAAAATATTAAGCAGTGCCAACTGGAAACCAGCAGTCTCCTAAGTAATTCAGCCTTTTGATCCCTGCTTGACATAAATAAATTAAAGATGAAATAATGGATGAAAGATGATGGGCTTTCTACCTTTGATTTCATTTTTAAAGCAGTATTAAATCCAAAAGAAAACATTTATTATACTGCAGCTGACCAATTCTTCTGTGCAAAAACTTAAAAAGTTCTGTCAGGAGTTGGGATTAAAAATGAAGGAACTAAAGAAAGGGTCAGGTAGGGAGTTAGGCTTCAAGGAGAATTTAACCCAAAAGCAAACTTTTTTATACATTGCATCCGGAAAGTATTCACAGTGCTTCACTTTTTCCACATTTTGTTATATTACAGCCTTATTCCAGAATGGTTTAAATTCATTATTTTCCTCAAAATTCTACGAACAACACCATATAATGACAACATGAATGAAGTTTGATTGAAATCTTTGCAAATTTATATAAAAAAAAAAAACACATGCACATAAGTATTCACAGCCTTTGCCATGACACATAAAATTGAGCTCAGGTGCATCCTGTTTCCAGTGATCATCCTTGAGATGTTTTAACAACTTGATTGGAGTCCATCTGTGGTAAATTCAGTTGACTGGACATGATAATGGAAAGACACACACCTGTCTATATAATGTCCCACAGTTATCAGTGCATGTCAGAGCACAAACCAAGCCATGAAGTCCAAGGAATTGTCTGTAGACCTCTGGGACAGGATTGTACTGAGGCACAGATCTGGGGAAGGGTACAGAAAAATGTCTGCAGCATTGAAGGTCCCAATGGGCACAATGGCCTCCCTCATCCATAAATGAAAGAAGACAGGATTGTACTGAGGCACAGATCTGGGGAAGGGTACAGAAAAAAGTCTACAGCATTGAAGGTCCCAATGAGCACAATGGCCTCCATCATCTGTAAATGGAAGAAGTTTGGAACCACCAGGACTCTTCCTACAGCGGGCCGCCCGGCCAAACTGAGCGATCAGGGGAGAAGGGCCTTAGTCAGGGAGGTAACCAAGAACCCAATGGCCACCCTGACAGAGCTCCAGCATTTCTCTGTGAAAAGAGAAGAACCTTCTAGAAGAACAACCATCTCTGCAGCACTCCACCAACCAGGTCTGTTTGGTAGAGTGGCCAGACAGAAGCCACTCCTCAGTAAAAGGCACATGACATCCCGCCTGGAGTTTGACAAAAGGCACCTGAAGGACTCTTAGGCCATGAGAAACAAAATTCCCTAGTCTGATGAAACAAAGATTGAACTGTTTGGCCTGAATGGCAAGCGTCATGTATGGAGGAAACCAGGCACTACTCATCACCTGACCAATTATCATCCCTACAGTGAAGCATGGTGGTGGCCGCATCATGCTGTGGGGATGTTTTTCAGCAGCAGGAACTGGGAGACTAGTCAGGATTGAGGGAAAGATAAATGCAGCAATGTACAGAGACATCCTTGATGAAAACCTGCTCCAGAGCGCTCTTGACCTCAGACTCGGGCGAAGGTTCATCTTCCAACAGGACAACAACCCTAAGCACACAGCCAAGATAACAAAGGAGTGGCTACGGGACAACTCTGTGAATGTCCTTGAGTGGCCCAGCCAGAGCCCAGACTTGAACCCGATTAAACATCTCTGGAGAGATCTGAAAATGGCTGTGCACCGACGCTCCCCATCCAACCTGATGGAACTTCAGAGGTCCTGCAAAGAAGAATGGGAGAAACTGCACAAAAATAGGTGTGCCAAGCTTGTAGCATCATACTCCAAAGACTTGTGGCTGTAATTGGTGCCAAAGGTGCTTCATTAAAGTATTGAGCAAAGGCTGTGAGTCATTTTATGTAATTTTTTTTTTATTTTTATAAATTTGCAAAGTTTTCAAACAAACTTCTTTCAGGTTGTCATTATGGGGTATTGTTTGTAGAATTTTTAGTAAAATAATGCATTTAATCCATTTTGGAATAAGGCTGTAACATAACAAAATGTGGAAAAAGTGAAGCACTGTGAATACTTTCCAGATGCACTGTATATTGCAGCTTACCAATTCTTAGATGTGATGGCTGCATTCGTTTTCTTTTTTAGGCTTGATTTCCTTTATTTTATCTGGCGATTCAGACAGTAAGTCTGTTATTTTTCAACAGAACAAGCTCTCTTGCAAATGTAGCAGTCACAGTGTTGAGACAAACCATTTACCACTGACAAGGGTGCTCACAACGATCAGCTTTTTTTTATTCATGTAAAACCTTTTTTGCCAAAAGAATAAAACGGTTGTTTTAACTGCCTGTGTAGCTGAAGTCTGAGCTTGAGTCTGGCTTTAATTTGTACTGGATACTAATATTAATAGGTAAAGTTGACCCAGGGAATATCTGATTACCTATCGGAGGATCAGGAAGGAATTTTTTTCCCCACCGCTGAAGCAAATTGGATCATGCTTTATTGGGGTGGGGGTTGCCTTCCTTTGGATCAACTGTGGGTATAGGATTGTACATATGGAGGTTTTCTACTTGCGCGTGTGTTTTTTTTTATTTTTATTTTTTTTATCTATGTTGGTTGAACTGGATGGACTTGTGGCTCTTTTTAACCAGATTAACTATGTAAACTATGTTAGTGTATATAAATCTGCTAGTATGGCTAACATTCCCCTCCCCCTGATTAACAAGGCTGCCTGTCCAAAGATACCTCCTGTGCTTCTTCATCCAGAGTAGGGGCACTTTAATATAGGAGGTGTGATGATAGCCAGATCAGCAGGTGAAAAAAAGAGGGAGAAAAAAACCTGAAAAAAGAAAATGAATGCAGCCACCACATCTAATGATTGGTAAGCTGCAATATTTTACATTTTGGGTTTAGGGTTTAACACCACTTTATGGGTAAAAATGTTATTCAGAGAAATTCAGTAAAGCAGTATTAGTCACTTTTATGGCAGTATGGCCACTTTAATATGGCCTGTGCCTAATTCATGGGAGCCTTGCGCCAGTTTTAGTACAGGCACGGACACACATGCCCAATTTAGATGGTTTTAACTACTGCCGCTGTTAGAATTGGTAATTATGGCTGCGATAGATTCTAAAAGAAATGCCGCCAGTTCACAGATAACACTTCTCAGTTCACAGCAACACATTTCAAAAAAGTTGAAACAGGGCCATGTTTACCATTGTGTTACATTCCCCTCTTCTTTTAACATTTTAAATGTCTGGGAACTGAGGAAACCAGTTGCTGGAGCTTTGGGAGAGGAATGATGTCTGATTCTTGCCTGGTATGGGATTCTAACTGCTCAACAGTCCTGGGCCTTCTCTGTCATGTTTTGTTTCAAAATGCGCCAAATATAGATTTTGTGAAAGGTCTGTACTGCAGGCAGGCCATTTAAGCACCCTGACTCTTCTTCTAAAAAAGCCATGCTGTTGTTATAGATGCGGTATAGCATTCTCTTGTTGAAATATGCAAGGCCTTCCCTGAAAAGGATGTCAACTGGATGGGAGCAAAGGCACAGCCCACTGGATGGGAGCAAAGGCACAGCACCCCCCCTAGATCTGGCCTGGGGAGTCCCTGCATTTGCCAACCTCGGTACTATGCTAAAAAGGACATCCACAACATGTCTCCAGGAGTGCCCAGGCTGCAAGCCTAACTCTTGGACCGCATGCGGTCTGCGGGTTGGACACCCCTGCCATGCACACTAACGCACCCCATACCATCAAAGATGCAGGCTTTTGAACTGAGTGCTAACAGGCCAGGTACAGAGAATGCGGCGCCCATGCTTGAGAATGAATGGCAAATTTTGATTCGTCTAACCACAGAACAATTTTTCCATCTTGCAACAGGCCATTTTAAATGAGCTTTGGCCCAGAGAAGATGGCGCGTTTCTGGATCATGTTCAGATATAGATTCTTCTTTGCATAATAAATAGAGCTGTAACTTGCATTTTTGGATGACACAGTGAACTGTGTTCACAGACAGCGATTTTTGGAAGTATTGCTGAGCTCATGCAGTGACGTCCATCACAGAATCATGCTTGTTTTATTACACTGCCGCCTGGGGGTCCGAAGATCGTGAGCATCAAATAATGCATTTTAGCCTTGTACCATAAGCACAATTCCTGATTCTCTAAATCTTTTGATATTATGTACTGTAGATGATGATATAGATAAAGTCTTTGCAATTTTACGTTGAGGAATATTACTCTCAAAATTGTTCGACAATTTTAAGACACACCTTTTCACAGATTGGTGAACCTCTGTCCATCTTTACTTCTGAGACACTTTGGGCGTTATTTTCTAAAGCTGGAGAGTGAAAAATCTGGTGCAACTCTGAATAGAAACCAATCAGCTTCCAGGTTTTATTGCCTAAGCTTAATTGAACAAGCTGCTGTTAGAAGCTGATTGGCTACTATGCACAGATGCACCAGATTTAGTAAATCTACCTCTTTGACTCTCTAATGCTGGCCATAAACTATACGAAAAATCGGCCAAACCCATTTTTGAAAGACAGACATTCGGCCGTGAGAGCAAACGATAGAGCCATCCTGTAATGACCGATAAATCATTCGGTGAACATAAATGAATAAATTTTTTGTTCGTTTTTTTACATATACCTAGTGCAAACAGTTTGGATGGGAAACACATTAACCTCGGCAGAAAATTTCCAAACTTGTCCTTTGTTTATTCGGCTCAAAAACGTCCCAACGATTATAATGACCAGATTTCAGATGATTTTTTGTATAGTGCATGGCCAGCATTAGATGCTCTTCTTATACCCAAACATGTTACTGACCTGTTGCCAATTACCAAATTCGTTGCAAAATGTTCTTCCAGCTCCTCCTTGTTAGTGCCACTTACTGTGCCAGCTTTTTATTGTTCTCTCCCAACTTTTAGATTTTCAATGTCAAAAATACCTTATTTTTTTTCTTAAAATTGTACATTTTCTCAATTTAAACATTTGAAATGTTTTCTATTTTCAACTGTGAATAAAATATGGGTTTATGAGATTTCCAAATCATTACATTCTGTTTTTATGTCGATTTTACACAGCATCACAACTTTTTTGGGAACTGGGGTTGTACATTTACAGCATTGGTTGCTAAGACAAAGGCCAGCTGCATCCTAGCAACCAGTGAGGCAAGTCACACTGAACTGACAGTGGGTGGAGCCTGATAAGGAATTTGCTTTGCCTGTGATTCACAAGGGATGGCAGTGAGTGGATCACAGGCAAGGTGGACCTGATTGGAACTAGTCTAAGGCCTCGTACACACGGCCGAGATTCTCGTCGAAAAAACCATGTCGTTTTTTTCGACGAGATTCCTGGACAAGAAAATTGTCCCGGCCGAGTGTACACACGCTCGTTTCAAAGAACCCGCGGTTCTTTGAATGGAGCGTACGCGGTGACGTCATCGACTACGACGAGCATGCGCTCGTCACATTCGATGCCGTCGCCGCCATCTTGGTATACCCTACGTATGCCTAGGAAGCTACCGCGCATGCGTCAAATTCATTTCGAACATGCGCGGGCTTCCCGGCGGACAGGTAAGTGTACACATACCCACTTTTCTCGTCGAGAAACAGGCTGACGAGAATCTCGACGAGAAAATAGAGAGCAGGTTCTCTATTTTCTCGTCGAGGTTACTTGTCGGTTTTCTCGACGAGAAACCCGATAGCCGCGTACACACGACCGATTTACTCGGCAAGACATCTCTGCCAGCAAGTTTCTTGCTGGTTCTTGCCGAGAAAATCGGTCGTGTGTACGAGGCCTCAGAGTTCACCCCATCAGGTTCGTCCCGTTTGACAATTCAAATCTGTCTGGGTCTGAGACGAGTTCCCCATCAGGTCCGCCTTGTCTGTGATTGAAGACAGTGGGTGAATTCCAAAGCTGCTATTGGACTGAATAGCTTGCTATTGATCCACCCACTGACATCAAGTGGATCTGATGGGGAACAAGTCTCTCAGTTCCCCATCAGACTCCGTCCGCCTCTAGTTGAAAAATTCTCGGCCACGTGCCTATCAGTGTAACGGCATAGAGGCCGAGGAGGAAGGAAGCACACTGAGGTAGGAGAGTCTAGTATGGGCAGGTCATCCATCAGTGCTGGCATTACAAGATTCATGTAGGAAGGATAATCCACACTCCGGTTGTTGCTCTTAAAAAACCTTAATTTTATTGAAAAGCCACAGTGTGAACGCAGATAAAATCAGTTGGTGCGTTTCAGCCTATAAGGCCTTATAATTTTTTTAAGAACAACAACTGGAGAGATCATCTTTCCTACACTACTCTACTCAGCCAGCGACTGTGGATCGAGCACCCAGGAGCTCTGCTATCTGTTGTATGGGTAGTAGCACTGATTTTTTGGTTTTCACAATGACAGATTCATGTACCTGTCTCTGATTGGGCACCAGCACTGTCACTTTCAGTTCTGTACCCCGACAGAATTCTAAAGGGTGTCTACAACACCCTTTATGAATTTCCTCAACTGTGTTCTGTTATAATAACACAAACACAAAATCCTTCCCAGTGTTACATTTTGTATTAAAGCAAGGGGCATGTATTACATTTTCTTTCCAGTGCCTGAATCAGTCATTGGAAACGCCAGTGTGAAATTCTGCCAAGTGACAGGCTTTACAACTGCTGCAGCTTTCAAGTGTTTGATGAAGCAAACAAAAGTCTTGCCAAGAGACCAAGTGAAATACACAGTTCTAAATCTGCTGTTTTTAATACTGTCACATACCATAGTGGTGTCACAATTTAGTCACGCACGGGGTATGTTCATTTCCAAACACAGCCCCCTATGCAATTATATGTTAAAAGACTCCAGTAAGGGCTATTGCAGTCTAACAGCTCCAAAAGATTCTGACCACTCAAAGTAAAAAAGGATTAAATATTACAGATTTGTGTATTAAATAGTCATCTTATGCCAAAGGAAATTCATAATTACCATGTTACTTACTACATGAGTGGACAGGGGCATAATTACTCATTATATTATATTAATTACTCATTATATATTATATTACTTATAATGTCATAATTACTACATGAGTGGACAGGGGCACGATGACGTCACTCCCGTGCGGGAGCTGCTGTTTCCAGCACAGGCTCTGAAGGACCGGCACTGTAAGCCGGACCTTCACAGCACGTCCGCTGGTTATGTCATGGTCGTGTTTTAAGGATATCCGGGGTTTGATTCAAAAGTTTACCCTCACTTCCTGTCCTACTGACAACATTTTACCAGACAGGAAGTGAGGATAACTCTCCAACAGCACCACAGACAGAAATAAGAATGTTTTTCTTAGTAAGGTATGGGAAAGGCTAAAACGCCTGTCAGCTTATTTCTATCTGTGTCCCTGTTGCAGACTTTTCTATATTTTCTGTGTTGTAAACCTGTTGTCAGCAGGACAGGAAATGAGGGTAGATCTTTTACATAAAAAAGGGGATAAGGTTGAAAGGATGGATCCAATTACACACAGGGGCAACATTAAGAGCTCTGGTGTACAAAATTATAATATATGATGTTCACATATATACATCTCACAATGACCATATATAGTTAACCATTTGGCTGCCATATACGGATCCCCAACGCATTTCAATCTTTGTAACGATCTTCTTCAGGGGGTTATGTAGATATCTATGGTGTATTTAAGACTGTTATTAGCATTTTATATTGTTGCATTGCATTTGCATTTAATAAACATCTGTTTATGCAAGTTGAAAACGGTAAATAACTAGCATCATACCTCACGTGAAACACCATATATTCTAGACCAGAGTGTATTTTAAAGCATAGTGGTTGAATTCTCCATGATGACCATGCAACAGAACGTCAGAGGAGGGGAGCTTCAGGCTCACATGTGACCTCTTGCAGGCAAACCTGAGCTCCCCTCCTCTGGCGTTCGGTTGCATGGTCATCATGGAGAATTCAACCACTGTGCTTTTAAATACACTCTGGTCTAGAATATATGGTGTTTCACATGAGGTATGATGCTAGTTATTTACCGTTTTCAACTTACATAAACAGATGTTTATTAAATGCAAATGCAATGCAACCATATAAAATGCTAATAACAGGCTTAAATACACCATAGATATCTACATAACCCCCTGAAGATCGTTACAGTTACAAAGATTGAAACGCGTTGGGGATACGTATATGGCAGCCAAATGGTTAACTATATACTGTATGGTCATTGTGAGATGTATATATGTGAACATCATATATTATAATTTTGTACACCAGAGCTCTTAATGTTGCCCCATGTATGTAATTGGATCCATCCTTTCAACCTTATCCCCTTTTTTATGTAAAATATTTTTGATACTTGTTAATAAAACGTATTTAAAACTTTATTTAAAATAAGAGTATACAAGTTTTGTAGCTGCGCAAAAGCCCTTGGGAGTTTCTTTTCTCTTTTTTTCTAAAATATAATCGGGCTAGCAGCAATAGTTTAGACACTAGAAGGTGGGTACCTAATTTTTGTTACTGTAAATCTGACTATAAATCCTTATAATTCTAACCAAAACTAAATATGATTTCAAATACATCATTTCAATATGAAACCAGGAGCAACAACACAGGGACATGACCTCAAACTTACTGGAGAAAAGTTCAAAACTAATCTTAGAAAGTATACATTTTACTGAAAGGGTAGTGGATGCTTGGAATAGACTTCCAGCAGAGGTAGACAGTCAACAGTAAATGGCTTCAAACATGCTGGGGACAAACATAGATCTATACTCAGACAAATAAATAAATTATATATATATATATATATATATATATATATATATATATATATATATCTCAATAAATTATACATATATAATGTTTTTTTATAATATATATATAAATAATATATATATAGATTATAATGTTTTTTTTTAATATATATATATATATATATATATATATATATATATATATATATATATATATTTATTCATGTTTAAAAAAAAGAAAAAGATAAGACACTCGATGGACCACTTGGTCTTTTTTCTGCTGTAACTTTTCTGTTTCTATGTATGATTTTAGCTGCGGTGTTTACTTGCTCACATTAGTAGCCTATGGCTCATTTCTGCCTGTTGCTTAAAAATATATATTTTTTCCAAAATATGGCTTTGGCACTTTTGTTACACTTGAATTTTGCCAAAACTCTGGAAAAAATAATATGTAGCCCAGTATAGGCTTAATGGGTCACAGAGTCATTCCCAGGCAGTCAAGGCTGTACGGAGAGAATAAGCATACTACTGTAACAAGTTTGTAGTTAAAGAAATCTTTCTATCTGAATGTATTAATAAAGCTGCTGTTCTGTTATAGAAATGGCTCTATGAATTGCCTTCCAGCCCTTTGTCCCAGCTTTTTGTGTCGCACAGTTTCTATGCCGGTAAATGTGTTTTGTGCCCGACTGCTGTGCTCCTCCAGCTGAAGGCTTTGTCTCCTCCTGGCTTGCATGCAACACCCCTCATTATTCTCCTTACACAGAATTAGCTTCCCTGATTTTTTTTTCTCTTCTGGACATTAGCATTCAGCGGAGCATGACATGGCGTAATTGGTGCAAAATGTCCATCCCTAATAGCCTTACGCCACTTTTCAGAGAACGGACAAATTGCATTCAAATAAAAAGCTTTTTTTTGTTCATTTTGAACAGTCTCCCATCCATTTGTGTCAATAGAAGACGCTAATTAGACTGCTGAATTGTCGGCTAACAGGAATCAAGAGGAGGGTTAGGCCTCACTTCTATATACTGCTTGCCATTTGGGAGGGGAACTGCAAAAATGATTAATAACATGGGCTGTGACCCGTTTTAGAAGCTCATGGTTACTTACAAAGGCCAAAGGAAAACTTTGCAGAAACACTTTCAGCTTTTCAGTCTATACAACGCAGTCATTTATGCTGAACTTTAACAAATAACTGCTGCACTGTTTTTTTACACTCAGTACCAATTTCCCTTTGGACACCCTCCAGGCAGAACTCTAGGTAAAAAAAAAAATAGTTAAAAATAAACAGATAAATTAACAAAACCAGATTTTGCTGCAATATTCACCTTCAATGCAAAGATGCCTTTTTTCTGTCATTAGATGTCCTTATTCTGATAGCCACATCACTCAACCGGCTTCCTCTGAGCCCAGGTGGTCCTGGACCCACCCCCAGCCTGTGACTGGACAGTAAAAAAAGAAGCAAGACAGTGATGAGCTCATGTCTCTTACAATATTTGGCCGCTAGGAATGGTTGAATACTCGTTCCTCTTCATACGATGAGCCTTGAGGTCCACTCTGGAGCCTCCCATACCGGTTAATTGTGTGCTGATAAGCTATTTGTATATGTGCATGTCCTTTGGATATGGCAGCGACTAATGTCTTGTGTATGTTATTAGTATATAATGTCTGACTGATGCGTTTTATCATAGATAGTGAGACATGTTTTTTTCGATCATCCCCAAGTGTGTCCTGATAAAGCGAAATAGCGAAACACGTTGACTCACAGGGGCTCACTGCTGTCCATTTGGTGTCAACCTTCTGTTCACATCATAATTTTATGTATTGTTGTGTTCAATATATGTTTTTTAACTCTTTCTATACTTTGCTTGTGAATGATTCGTTGTTAATAAAATACTATTTTTTATTATACTCTCATCCATCTTGCCTACTAAGTCTGACCTGGAGCCTTTGACTCTTCATTTTTCTACAAACTAGTTTTCTTTGCAGGAGCTCATGTCTCTGTCATTCTACTTTTCCTTCATTATTAGCATTCTTCTTGTCGGCACATAAACTGATGGGCTCCTTGTACTGCTTCTTCATGTCACAGTTCAGCCCTGCTGTACTGAGACTGTAAAAGGCCAATACTCGGTCAAATTCATATACTTAGGCCCCATGCACACGAGACGCCGGTGCAAACTCTGCTGAACACACGTTTTTAAAGGCTAAAACCGGCGTTTAAAAACGCCCGTTTTGCTGCGATTTTAGCGGCGTTTTACCGCGTTTGCGTCTATAGGCGTTTAGTTAAGAAACATCATAAGACCCTCCCTAAGCTCAAAAAACATTATTATTTAACCATTTCAGCCATTTTGGGAGACCAGCAGCTGAGAGAGCAGCAGTGTACTTGTATTTAGCGTATCACTTGCCACATCATCTGCCACAAGCTGTGGATTGTCCACTTGCCACGTCACCTGATACGTCACCTGGCCACAAGTTGTGGATTGTCCACTGGCCACATCACCTGGCCACGTCACCTGGCCACGTCACCTGCCACGTCACCTGCCACAAGTTGTGGAATGTTCACTTGCCACGTCACCTGCCACGTCACCTGGCCACGTCACCTGCCACAAGTTGTGCATTGTCCACTTGCCACGTCACCTGGCCACGTCACCTGCCACAAGTTGTGAATTGTCCACTTGCCACGTCACCTGGCCACAAGTTGTGGATTGTCCACTTGACACGTCACCTGGCCACGTCACCTGGCCACGTCACCTGGCCACGTCACCTGCCACAAGTTGTGCATTGTCCACTTGCCACGTCACCTGGCCACATCACCTGCCACGTCACCTGGCCACGTCGCCTGCCACAATTTGTGGATTTCCACCTGCCACGTCACCTGGCCACAAGTTGTGGATTGTCCACTTGCCACGTCACCTGCCACATCACCTGCCATGTCACCTGGCCACGTCACATGCCACGTCACCTGCCACAAGTTGTGGATTGTCCACTTGCCACGTCACCTGCCACGTCACCTGCCATGTCACCTGGCCACGTCACATGCCACGTCACCTGTCACAATTTGTGGCTTTCCACCTGCCACGTCACCTGGCCACGTCACCTGCCACAATTTGTGGATTTCCACCTGCCACGTCACCTGGCAACATCACCTGCCACAAGTTGTGGATTGTCCACTTGCCACGTCACCTGCCACAAGTTGTGGATTGTCTACAGTGCAATGCAAGCAATTACAGTTTTTTTTCATATTTTTTTGATGGTTTTTCATCATTTGCCATCATTTTTGAGATTTCTAATGTAAAAAAATAGGTCACCTTTAAAAACGCTAATAAACGAAATCGCGGCAAAACGCCGGTACCGCGTTTTGCCGTGTTTAGCGGCGTTTAGCCGCGTTTTGCGTCTGAAACGTGGAAAACTTTTGCGTCTGAACCCATTTTTTTGCTTCTGGAAAAACGAGGTTAAACGCAACTGACTAAAAACGGCAATAAACGAGACTGTGTGCATGGACACATAGGATAACATTGAATGGGTTCAGGAGCAGTTGAAAAAAGTGTCCAACTGCCTCTGAACGCGCGTTTAACAGCAAATAACAGCGTCTCGTGTGCATGGGGCCTTACACTGCCAGCTTTTAAAAATATATATTTAAAGCTGTACTCGGGCAACAGTAGATGCAAACACGTATTGGCTATGCAGCCTTCCTCATAGCATATGAGGGTTCACATATATTTTCAATGCTCATTATATCTAAGATTGCCGGTATAAGGAGTAAATCTTACCTAATTTTATGCTCCAGTAAGCCCCCTCTATTTGTATGACTGGGTCTCTGCAGCCTCCTTTCCAAGCCCCACATGGTTGCACACTTGCCCCTCCATATATAATAAAGAGTTAATAACCAAGTGATTGCCTACAGGCCAAAACTTCGGAGAGAAGAGGACAGCAAGTAGCCTGTTGGAACAGGGAATATAGAGCGAGTTATAGAGCCCTTTTCTCTAACCCTCAAAATAACAGAATTTAACCCTTGCAGTGATGGGCGGAAGGGGGCTGCCGCAAAGGTATTGTTTGTTAGAGCCCAGGGTTCAAATTTAATAACGTATAAACAAAGGAGATAATCTGCGCCGAGTCTGATGATCTAAAATCAGTGATTAATGATTAATAAACAGCTGCACTCACTATATTGCACATCCCAATGCCAAAACATAGCAATCAAAAAAAAAAAAAAAAAACATGTGTTGCGTTGTGAATATACTAAAACAAACATGTATTAAATATTAAAGTGGTTGTAAACTCTTTTAACATTTTTTTTTTTAAAACTAACCTGCAAGACAAAGGCATAATGAGCTAGTATGACTAGCATACTAGCTCATTATGCATCACTTACCTTAGATCGGGGCCCCCGAAGGCGTCCTCGTCTCCTTCTCCAGCCATCGCTGCGGCGATAACCGGAAGGTTACTTCCGGGTATCGCCGATCCAGCCAATCAAAGCGCCGCTCCGGCGCTGTGATTGGCCGGAGCGGCAAAGACGTGACTCCGCGCATGCGCGCGGGAGCGGTCAAATCCAGGCTAAGCAGGATTTATGAATGGGATTAACCCTATGAATGCGCCGTTGTCTATGGCGCGCATGCGCCGTAGACATCGGTGCATGTCATTTTTAGCAAACATCTCCTAAACCGTGTAGGTTTAGGAGATATTTCTTGCACCTACAGGTAAGCCTTAATCTAGGCTTACCTGTAGGTGCAAGTTGCAAAAGTGGGTTTACAACCACTTTAAAAATCATGTAGTGCTCATACACTGATGAGAATAAAGTGCTATAAGTGCAAAATGCAAAAAAGAAAAATTCATCTATATATACCGATACATGTAAAGCTGTAAACATCTACATGTATTCTGTGCAAACTTCAAAGCACTAAAAGCATAAAATTGGTAAATCATATAGACAGAGAAATTCCAATTCCAAATACATTAACCAGGTATGTATATAAAAAAGGAACAAAATCGCTCACTGCGCTATTCCCCAGCATAAGAAATCTATTAAAAGAACAGATTTCTACTCACAAGTAAAATTAGTACATCAGGCATTCAGAAATTATCATCCTGCGCCCCGGCGGGTGTGCTGACGCCACCGCTATGTCCTCCAACCCCGAGGGTTGAGTTGGAGGACATAGCGGTGACATCAGTACGCCCACTTGGGCACAGGACAATAATTTCTGAACGTCTGATGTATTCATTTTACTTGTGAGTAGAATACTGTTCTTTTAATAGATTTTTTATGCTGAGAAATTGCGCAATGAGCAATTGTGTTCCTTTTTTATATCTCTTTCATGACTAAGCCTATTTCTGACATTTGTTGCTTACAAGTTAAAATCCATATTTTTTGCTAGAAAATTACTTAGAACCCCCAAACATTATATTATATATATATATATATATATATATATATATATATATTTTAGCAGAGAATCTAGAGAATAAAATAGCGATTGTTGCAATATTTTATGTCGCACTATATTTGTGCAGCAGTCTTTCAAACGCAATTTTTGGGGGGGAAAAGACACTTTCATTAATTAAAACAAAACTAAACAGTAAAGTTAGCTCAATTTTTTGGTATAATGTGAAAGATGATGTTACGCCGAGTAAATAGATACCAAACATGTCAAGCTTTGAAATTGCGCACACTCGTGTAATGGCGTCAAACTACGGTACCTAAAAATCTCCATAGGCGAGGCTTTAAAAAAAAGCTAACGGTTACCAGGTTAGAGTTACAGAGGAGGTCTAGTGCTAGAATTATTGCTCTCGCTCTGACGATTGGGGCGATACCTCACATGTGTGATTTGAACACCGTTTACATATGCGGGCGTGACTTACTTGTGTGTTTTCTTTGCTGCGCGAGCTAGCGGGGACGGAGCGCTTTAAATTTTTTTTTTTTTTTTACATTGTGTTTTAAAAAAAGTGTTTTTTTGATCACTTTTATTGCTGTCACAAGGAATGTAAACATCCCTTATGACAGTAATAATAGGTGGTGACAGGTACTCTTTATGGAGGGATCCCTTCATTTGCACTTCAAAGTATTCAGATCGTCAAAAAACGGTGATTCTGAATACTGTATTTTTTTTTAAAACCGGCGCCATTGGCAGCCGAGTAAACCAGAAGTGACGTTGCTTCTGTGTTTACATACAGGAGACTGGAACAAAGCCACTTCTGGCTTCCTTCCAGTCTGTCTCTAGCCGGCTGAAGTGCCGGATCGCAGATCGGGTCTCCCGGTGGGACGGGAGGCCCGGTAAAAGAGCAGCAGAAGGAGGGGGATGTCCCCTCCTGCTCCTTCGGAATAACAACCAAGCGTTTTTTAGCTGGAGAGCCAACCGCCTGCTCTAATAAAGGGTACCGGCATTATGTCTGCAGCTGTATGCATCATCCCGGTATAACCCCATAAAGCCGAGGCCGCATATGTGCGTACGGTCGGCGCTAAGGGGATATACATGCCTGGTTAATGAATGGTGACAACTTACGGGCCACATTATCGGGTGATCTTTTTGATGACACATCCAACATACGGGTCCTGTGAAGGGAGTGTTACCTGCATACCCACAGTGGGGGCTGTCGCCCACAAATGTGTGGCTAGACCTCGTTTGGGGTCTCCTTATCTGGTAAGAATCCGTTCATTATTATATATGGTGGATCACGGACAAGGGATCACTTTTGGACGGTAATTAAGCACGTGTGGAGCACCTGTGTCACCACCAGCATTTGGAATTGGGATTCTTCGGTCTATTTCATTTACCAATTTTATGCCACATTTGAAGATTTAGCATTTTGAATGAACATTTGAAGTTTGTAATGCTTTGCACTGAATAAGTAGCACTTTCAATTGAAAATTATTTATTTGTATACCTTACTTTGCACTTTATTGAATATTAATATTTATCAATGCACATGTTTAGAGCTTTACATGTACAGTGCATCCGGAAAGTATTCACAGCGCTTCACTTTTTCCACATTTTGTTATGTTACAGCCTTATGCCCAAATGGATTAAATTCATTATTTTCTTAAAAACTCTACAAACAATAACCCATAATGACAAAGTGAAAGAAATTTGTTTGAAATCTTTGCAAATGTATTAAAAAAAATAAAAAATAAAAAAATCACATGTACTGTACATAAGTATTCACAGCCTTTGCTTAATACTTTGTTGAAGCACCTTTGGCACCAATTACAGCCTTAAGTCTTTTTGGAGTATGATGCTACAAGCTTTGCACACCTATTTTTGGGCAGTTTCTCCCATTCTTCTTTGCAGGACCTCTCAAGCGCCATCAGGTTGGATGGGAAGCGTCAGTGCACAGCCATTTTCAGATCTCTCCAGAGATGTTCAATCGGGTTCAAGTCTGGGCTCTGGCTGGGCCACTCAAGGACATTCACAGAGTTGTCCCGTAGCCACTCTGTTGTTATCTTGGCTATGTGCTTAGGGTCGTTGTCCTGTTGGAAGATGAACCTTCGCCCTAGTCTAAGGTCCAGAGTGCTCTGGAGCAGGTTTTCATCAAGGATGTCTCTGTACGTTGCTGCATTCATCTTTCCCTCAATCCTGACTAGTCTCCCAGTTCCTGCCGCTGAAACACATCCCTACAGTATGATGCTGTCACCACCATGCTTCGCTGTAGGGATGGTATTGGCCAGGTGATGAGTGGTGCCTGGTTGCCTCCAGACAGGATGCTTGCCATTCAGGCCAAACAGTTCAATCTTTGTTTCATCAGACCAGAGAATTTTCTTTCTCATGGCCTGAGAGTCCTTCAGGTGCCTTTTGGCAAACTCCAGGTGAGCTGTCATGTGCCTTTTACTGAGGAATGGCTTCTATCTGGCCACTCTACCATACAAGTCTACAGAAAATTCCTTTATTTCATGGCTTGGTTTGTGCTCTGACATGCACTGATAACTGTGGGACCTTATATAGACAGGTGTGTGCCTTTCCAAATCATGTCCAATTAACTGAATTTACCTTAGGTGGACTCCACTCAAGTTGTAGAAACATCTCCGAGATGATCAATGGGAACAGGATGCACCTGAGCTCAATTTTGAGGCAAATGTTTGTCATGGCAAAGACTGTGAATACTTATGTACGTGTTTTTTTTTTGTTTGTTTTGTTTTTGTTTTTTATTTTTAATAAATTTGCAAAGATTTCAAACAAACTTCTTTCACTTTATCATTATGGGGTATTATTTGTAGAATTTTGAGGAAAATAATAAATTTTTTAAATAAGGCTGTAACATAACAAAATCTCGAAAAAGTGAAGCGCTATGCATACTATCAGAATGCACTGTATATATGGATTAGCTGGTGACGTCACGTCCGCCCGAGCGTTGCAGACTGGTTTGCGTGGACTTCCTCTTCACCTTAGGAACTTCCTTCCACCTACACTACTTCCCAGGGAACCTGAACCCGGCGGACCATGCAGGAGTAAGGACCCAAGGCTTCCTGGCGGACGAGCCAGTACACAATAAGCCCATTTTACCTGACCTGTTGTAAGTGTTTTTAACAGTTGTAATAATAAAATCTTCTGTGTTACTGCACTTAGGTAGCGCTTCCCCCTTCCTTCCTTCTTGTGTTTATTTGCAGAGCTGGCTCAACTCTGAGGATAGCAGCCCCCAAATGCATCACATACCAGTGCCTGGGCATCAGACGGTTACAACCACCATGGCAGCTACTGCTGCATATTCTGCCAGAACCACTGTTCAGCATATACTCTGTGCGCCTGATTCAATTACTTTTATAATGTATATATAGATGAATTTTTTTGCACTTTTAGCACTTTATTCTCAGTGTATGAGCACTAGATGATTTTGAATATTTAATACATGTTTGTTTGAGTATATTTAGAGCGCAACACAATTTTTATGGTTAGTGGGTCTGATGGCATTCATTAGATACAATGGCCTGTCTGCATATATACAGAACACAAGAAGGTAAAGTTCTGCAATAAAGTTGGCCTAAATCAGGGGTATTAATCTTACAAAGTATAGAGGGTCTCAAATATCGCCCCTGATTTCTCCAAAGAGCCATATACAGTGGGTACGGAAACTATTCAGACCCCCTTAAATTTTTCACTCTTTGTTATATTGCAGCCATTTGCTAAAATCATTTAACTTAATTATTTTCCTCATTAATGTACACACAGCACCCCATATTGACAGAAAAAACACAGAATTGTTGACATTTTTGCAGTTTAAAAAAAAAAGAAAAACTGAAATATCACATGGTCCTAAGTATTCAGACCCTTTTCTGTGACACTCATGTATTTAACTCAGGTGCTGCCCATTTCTTCTGATCATCCTTGAGATGGTTCTACACCTTTATTTGAGTCCAGCTGTGTTTAATTATACTGATTGGACTTGATTAGGAAAGCCACACACCTGTCTATATAAGACCTTACAGCTCACAGTGCATGTTTGAGAAAATGAGAATCATGAGGTCAAAGAAACTGCCTGAAGAGCTCAGAGACAGAGTTGTGGCAAGGCACAGATCTGGCCAAGGTTACAAAAAAAAATTCTGCTGCACTTAAGGTTCCTAAGAGCACAGTGGCCTCCATAATCCTTTTTTTAAATCAAATAGGAGTTTATTCAGAGAGCAATAGGTATACAAAAGAAATACTTCACACAGTACAGCACATACTTCTGTGTGTCCACAGGAGAAGGAAGGGACAATACCCTACAGATAGGGGCACAACATAACAAGAAAAATACACCTTTTAAGTCAAAAACACCCAACCCTGTACCACATCTGTCTCAATACAATAGTGTAGTTTCTGCAACACAGTACAAAAGATATCACAGACATCCATGTAAGAAAATAGGACTATATAGTCGTTGTATCCAGACCGGGGTAAGATAGACAGACTCATAGCCGAGCAATGGACCACCACGCGGGGAGTACCACCCCTAGTGCCATGTTCCCTCCCACTCAGATCCTCCGTCCCTTACGCTAGCATTCGTTCCATAACCAGATCAACCGGGGCCAGACCTGGAATCTCCAACCATCGAGCCCAAATCTTGTCAAATTTCCTCACAATCCCTCTATGCTGAAATATATACTTTTCCAGCCTAATAGTGTCCCCCATGAGATTCCGCCATTCCCTCACCGTGGGGGGTTCCTCTGACTTCCAGTGTCGCAAAATAAGCTTCCTGGCCTGGAAGAGAGCTCTCGCTATGCCCACCCTGATGGGATCCTCCTCCGGTATATTGTCTATAATCCCCAGCAAATATAATTTAGGGTGTGCAATAAGCTGCACCTGGAAAACAGTATTAATCGTATCCAAGACCTCCGTCCAGTAAAGATGCAGTTTGGGACACCGCCACAACATGTGGATCAGGTCTCCATGTTCCCTCTTGCATCTAGTACAGGCAGGGTCCTCTCGGACCCCCATACTTACCATCCTAGCCGGGGTATAGTGTACACGCAGCAGTATATACACAGCTGAGACAACCTTTGGGCTACATTAAGAGAACACAAGGGAATGGCCAACAGAGCGTCTTCCCACTGGTCCTCCTCAAAAGCTCCAACGTCTCTCTCCCACTTTGAGATGATGCCTGCCATGTTGTTAGGAAGGAATCTGCTGAGGAGCATGGAGTAACTGCACGAAGTGAAACCCTTAAATGAGGTTACTTCTCTCATGTAGTTAAAAATTGGCGTGGGGCTTAGTGTCCAGCCGTCTCCCTCCGCTTGGGCACTGACCACATGTTGGAGCTGGAAATAAAAAACTGCATAGAGGCAGGGAGCTGAAATTCAGCCTGCAGCTCCAAGAATGAGCTCAACTGCCCGCTCCTAAAAATTTGTGTCAAATGGGTAATCCCGTATTTTTGCCATCTCATACCATATTGTAATTATTCCAACTCCAAGTAGCGTTTTTTCCCCCAGATGGGGCTATGCCTAGTAAAACCCTCCACTTGTTGCAACGCTCTCACCTTGTTCCAGATTTTCTGCATCAAGTTGTATGTAGGGTATAGCTTATTGGACTTGGCAAATCTCAGCGCCTCCAGGCCCTCCTCCACCTCCCCCCCAGATGCCGAGCGGAGCAGCTGCGCCACAGGGTCCACCAAGTTCAACACCGGATTACCAGGGGGCCTCAACACCTTAGCAATGTGCTGGAGCTGGGAGGCCAGGTAATACAGCCATGGGTTAGGGAGAGAAAGCCCTCCTGCCTCCTTCGGCCGTTGAAGCTGTTCCAGCTTCACCCTTGCCGTAGAATTTAGCCATATAAGGGATCTGAAAATGGTTTTTACAACCCTGAAATGTTTAAGAGGGACAACCATGGGGGAGTTGTGCAGCACATATAAGAGCTGCGGCATTAAGATCATCTTTATCAGATTTATTCTGCCTACAGGGGACAGTTTCAGTTTGGACCACACCTTCACCCGATCCCTGCAGCGATTCAATAATGGGGACAAATTTAAGGTAAGATAGTCTAAAGGATTGGGTGTAACCTGGATCCCCAGATATCTGAATTCTGTGGATACAGGGATATCTAGTAAGTGTGTCAGCTGTGGACATGGTGTCTTGTCTAAGAGCATAAGAGAGGATTTGGTCCAATTAATCACCAACCCAGAATACCGGCCAAAAGTCCGTACAACCTCCATTGCCTCCCTCAGAGATGACTCCGTGTCACCCAAAAGGAGCATGGTGTCATCGGCATACATCATACATTTTTCTTGTTGCTCCCCATATTGAAACCCTCTGATGTTCGTATGGGCACGAATCCGAGCAGCCAGCGGTTCTATGGCCAGCGCGAACAGTAAAGGGGACAACGGGCACCCCTGTCTGGTGCCCCTAAAGAGATCAAAGTAAGGGGATATTCTTCCTGACTCTCTAATGGCTGCTTTCGGGGAATTGTATAGTAGCTGCACCCATGCTATGAAATTCTCTCCAAACCCAAATTTTCTTAGAACTGCCCATAAGTAGGGCCATTCTATGCTGTCAAAGGCCTTATGGGCGTCAAGGGAGAGCAGAGCCCTGTCTCCCATGTTATCGGTGATAGATTGCATGTTAACGAATAATCTGCGCAGATTAATAGCCGTGGACTTCTGAGGCATAAACCCCGCCTGGTCAGAATGTATTATAGCAGGGATAGCATTGTTCAGCTGTAGAGCAAGAACCTTGGCCAAGATTTTTACATCCGACTGCAACAAGGATATCGGCCTATAGGAACCCGGGTCTAACGGGTCCTTTCCAGGTTTTAATAGCAAGACTATTATGGCTTTGGTCATAGAAAGAGGTAGGCACCCGGCTGATTTGGCCCCATTAAACACTCCCAACAATCTAGGCAATAATTGTTCCCCGTATTGCTGGTACACCTCCACCGGAATTCCATCTTCCCCTGGTGCCTTGGAGTTGGGGAACATACCAGTCGCCGCCTGGAGCTCCTCAACCGTCAGAGGAGCATCCAGTTGTTTTTGAGCAGTGTCGGTCAGAGTAGGGAGTTCAACCCCTTCAATATACTCCTGAAGGGAATCATCAGTATAGTCCTGTCGGGAGCGGTAAAGGTCACAGTAGTATGAGCTAAGGATCGTCATAATGTCATCCGGGGAATTAGTAATTTTTCCATCGGGTGCTCTCAGAGCACCAATGGATGGGGACGTCTGTTAAGCACGGGAAATCCGTGCCAACAGGCGACCAGTATGCTCACCCTCCTCATAAAAGGCCAACTTACTGAAAAATCGTTTCCGCTCGGCCGCCGAGAAGGTAATTTTATTCAGGGCGTCCTGAGCAGAAACCCAGGCGTCTCTATGGTCTTCAGTGGGGTCAGCAACAAATTTGGCTTCCAGGTCAAGCATCAATCTCTCCACCCCCTCCCGATGTTCACCCGACCGTCTCTTAAATGCATTGATCTCAGTAATAAACAACCCCCTCAGAAAGGCCTTAAAAGTCTCCCAAGCCACCCCCACGTCTGGGTAATCCGCCTGGTCCCCCCAGAAGTCAGTAATTTTTCGTGCTGTCAGGTCCGGGGCTGGCAAAAGATTAAGCCAAAAGGCATTCAGCTTCCAGGGGGCTCTGAGCAGTGACGAAGGAGGGGAAACCTCCAACCCCAGAGTCAGCGGAGCATGGTCCGAGATACCTCGTATTGCATATGAAATCTCCGCCACCACCCGCACCGCCGTGTCCAAACACAGGCACAGGTCTATACGTGATAGTGACATATGAGTTTTCGAAAAACATGAGAACTGGCGTTTCCCGGGGTTCCTGCTCCTTCACAAATCCACCCACCCCACCTCCTCCACCAGTTTCCTCAGGGGTGTGCGGCAAGCACCGCGCCCCGATAAGACTGGGGGGTGCTTGTCCAGCTGCGGATCCAGGTAGCAGTTGAAGTCGCCCATAATGTACAAAGGTACTCCCGGGCGTCCAAACTGAAAGTCCAGGATCGCCCGTAGGACCTGATGTCTGTACGGAGGCGGGATATATACAAAGACAAGTATACATTTCAGGGAAGACAAGCGACAATGCAGTATAACAAATCGGCCCTCAGCATCCACCACACTATCAAATTCCTGAAAATCCAGTGCCCCGTGTATCAAAACACTCACCCCTCTGGAAAAGGAGGTGTGAGTGGAGTGATAAGCCTTGCCCACCCACCGAAAGTTAAGGCATGACACAGTGTCGGGGGTGAGATGAGTCTCCTGCAACGCACACACAGCCGGAAGATATTTTTTCAAAGATGTGGAGACCATTGTGCGCTTGAGGGGGTCACCAAGCCCCCTAACATTCCAGGACACCACATTAATTACATTTAACCCTCCTGCCATAGTAGATAGATATTTATACAATTAAAGGGTAAAACATTCCAAGACAGTATACACCGCGTCCCCCCACCCCTAGATCGGGTATTCTGCGGGTTAGATACCACCCATAAAGTCAAATCATGCTAGTGTTGTAAGTTCTGTACCGTACTGCTGAAGTCTCTCCAAACTATTAGAACCTCTGAGCGCAACTTTACCATGAACACTCCCCGGGGGTGCAATCTCGAAAAAGACCACCAGCCGGCGATCTAGTTCTCCAGTTGCTGTCAGTGCACCAAGGACCCCCAGGAGCAAACAGAGTATAAGGGGTCGAACATCAAAAAAGGCACTGGGACAACAGGTCCCGTCTCCCGCCGGCCTCTCAACCGCCAGTCGGGAGGTATCTGTGGATAACTCGTAACA
Organism: Rana muscosa; assembly: GCA_029206835.1. Lineage (NCBI taxonomy): Eukaryota > Metazoa > Chordata > Amphibia > Anura > Ranidae > Rana > Rana muscosa. Next base: position 1,092,155,126 of record CM055116.1, read on the forward strand.
CATCAGACACTCGTACAAACTTGCTTAGCTTCGCACACTCTCTCAGTGGGGGGAAAGAGAGCAATAAATCAACTCGTACTCCCGGCCGAACTGGAAGTTATCTTAGAACAACGTGAGCTAGCGAGGCAGCCCACCAGCCGGGGGCCGCCCTAGCCTTTCAAAAGCCTGGCATCTTCAGGGACCTAGAGTAGGTCAGTCCCCTTCCCCTGCCCCCTCCCTTGGCAGGCGAAAGGCATTTTCATTTGCATCCAGCCAGTCCGAAGCGTCTGCCGCGTGTTCAAAGAAGTGAGCCTGGCCTCTCGCAGTAATGCGGAGGCGTGCCGGGTATAGCATAGCATATGGCGCCTGCAACTTCTGCAGCCTTTTCTTGACTTCTGTGAATCGGGCCCGCCTCTTCTGCACATCAGATGAAAAGTCAGGATAAAAAGAGATGCGAGCTCCATTAAACTGCACATTCTGTTTTTCTCTGGCCAAACGAAGAATAATCTCTCTGTCACGGTAATGCAACATGCGTGCCAGGATAGGTCGCGGGGGATGCCCTGGGGGAAGGGGCCACATGGGGACCCTGTGGGCCCTTTTGACCGCATAAAGGGATGTAAACGCCTTTTTCTCAAATATCTCCAGCAGCCACTTCTCAACAAAGTCAGTGGGGTCTCTACCCTCCGTTTTCTCAGGGAGACCTACTATGCGGACATTGTTGCGTCTCATCCTGTTCTCGAGGTCGTCAGCACGTTGATCTATTGCAGCCACCATTCTAGCATTATGCTGTGTATCTCTCAACAGAGGGGGGAGCTTATCCTCCATGTCACTGATCCTGCTTTCTGCAGCTGTGGTCCTCTCTCTGATCTTCTGCATATCTTGCCTTATCAGGCAAACTTTCTCCTCCAAACCATCAAATCTTCCTTGCAAAGTGTTAACTGAGGCAGTGCACCTATTCACAGCTTTCAGGGTCTCAGCAAGGGTGGGCTGAGCAGGTTCCTCATCCCCACTGTCCTCTGCCTGCTCCCCTGCCTGCTCTGCCATACTGTTAACCTCAGTGTGTTCAGGAAAGCCTTCCTCCATGTTTCCCTGTGCAGTGAGTTCCCCTTCAGGAGCTCCCCCCTCCTCAGCCGAGTCTGCTATGTGCAAGGATCCTGACAGTTTCTGGGCATAATATCTAATGTCTGTAGGGAGAGGGTCCCCGCTGGCACTCTTAGGGGTTTTTGGAGGTTTACTCACTGTGTCCTTATTCTTTTCAGCACCGCTCGTCCCACGCTGCTGAGACCCTCCGGTGGCGCCATCTTGGATTTCCAAGCTCTGTTCCCCTTCTTTGCTCTTTCCCCGCCGACCCATCATGAATGCGGTCAACACAGGCACCCCAGCGGGTTCCCCTCAGGTTCCGAAGTCGGGCTGTAGCCGTTTTTCACAGTGCAGAAGCCGGGAGCAGGATTATAGCAGGGTGACAAGCGGGAGCTCTGTGAGGAAGCTGCTTCTCACATGCCGATCTTGGCCACGCCCCCTCGGCCTCCATAATCCTTAAATGGAAGACGTTTGGGACGACCAGAACCCTTCCTAGAGCTGGCCGTCTGGCCAAACTGCGCTATCGGGGGAGAAGAGCCTTGGTGAGAGAGGTAAAGAAGAACCCAAAGATCACTGTGGCTAAACTCCAGAGATGCAGTCGGGAGATGGGAGAAAGTTGTAGAAAGTCAACTATCACTGCAGCCCTCCACCAGTCAGGGCTTTATGGCAGAGTGGCCCGACAAAAGCCTCTCCTCAGTGCGGACACATGAAAGCCCGCATGGAGTTTGCTAAAAAAATTACCTGAAGGACTCCAAGATGGTGAGAAATAAGATTCTTTGGTCTGATGAGACCAAGATAGAACTTTTTGGCCTTAATTCTAAGTGCTATGTGTGGAGAAAATCAGGCACTGCTCATCACCTGTCCAATACAGTCCCAACAGTGAAGCATGGTGGTGGCAGCATCATGCTGTGGGGGTGTTTTTCAGCCGGAGGGACAGGACGACTGGTTGCAATTGAGGGAAAGATAAATGCGGCCAAGTACAGGGATATCCTGGACAAAAACCTTCTCCAGAGTGCTCAGGACCTCAGACTGGGTTTACTTTCCAACAAGACAATGACCCTAAGCACACAGCTAAAATAATGAAGGAGTGGCTTCACAACAACTCTGTGACTGTTCTTGAATGGCCCAGCCAGAGCCCTGACTTAAACCCAACTGAGCATCTCTGGAAAGACCTAAAAATGGCTGTCCACCAACGTTTCCCATCCAACCTGACAGAACTGGAGAGGATCTGCAAGGAGGAATGGCAGAGGATCCCCAAATCCAGGTGTGAAAAACTCTTTCCCAAAAAGACTCATGGCTGTATTAGATCAAAAGGGTGCAAATACTAAATACTGAGCAACGGGTCTGAATACTTAGGACCATGTGATATTTCAATTTTTCTTTTTTAATAAATCTGCAAAAATGTCAACAATTCTGAGTTTTTCTGTCAATATGGGGTGCTGTGTGTACATTAATGAGGAAAAAAAATGAACTGAAATGGTTTTAGCAAATGGCTGCAATATAACAAAGAGTGAAAAATGTAAGGGGGTCTGAATACTTTCCGTACCCACTGTATATTTATTATATGTAACGACTGAGAAGACGGTCATAAACCAAAAACGTATTAGAGGAAATGGTCAGGGACTGTTCTACAGGAGTGGTTGGAGACTAAAGTAATGCTGTATGAGACATTCGGAAACTAGAGACATCTTACATGAAACTGCTAAAGATTATGGTTATTAAAGGTCCCTTTGCAAATCAATTCTCCTGCTATGAGGACCAGCAAAGGGCCGCATGTGGCCTTTGAGCCACTGATGGGAACCAGGAGGCTTAAATCCTTGTATTGTAGATATAATTCCTGAAGGGGATATGTTTTTGCAGTAATAATAGAAGAATAAATGATAACCATAAAGAAAATTCAATAACAACTTTCCTACACAATGAAAGAGGCACAACAGAGCCCTCTGCTGGACAACCAAAAACTTGCAATGTGCAGAAAATCATTTCAGATGGTGAAGCTGACATGAAGATTTATGGGAAAGACTCAGACTGAGATATGAGATGACTAATGCCCTGCCTTTTAACACATGAACAGCTTCAGAAGATGCATGGCAACAGCTGAGCGTGCCAGTCTTATCTCCTGGTGATCCAACACCCAGCTGGCAATATATTACAAGGACTGTCTACCTTAATCTGATATTATAGTTCTGGGTAAAAGCTGGTTGGGGGATCAAATCACTCATTTTGGGGATTCTTCTGATGATATGTCTGCAAACTAATTGCCACATCAGCTGATGCCACTAGGCGCTAATAGACTTTCCATTACAGAAAATGCAACTGATTTGGAAAAAAAATGACTGGTTAGGGAATGTGAATGGATATTTTGGCAACGAGATCTTGTTATTGGAGATTAATAAATGACCCTATAAGTTTAAATAGCAAAATCAGGCAACAAGTGAAAGCATTTCCTATATTCAGTAAACAGCAATGGCGCAAACGTGACATAATTCACTTAGGATTCCATTTAAAAATCTGTGGTACGGCCTTAGGCTGCTCATACCACGGATATATAAAAATAGCATTGTTAACCACTTCAGCCCCGGACCATTTTGGCTGGTTAAAGACCAGGCCTCTTTTTGCGATTCGGCACTGCGTCGCTTTAACAGACAATTGCGCGGTCGTGCGACGTGGCTCCCAAACAAAATTGATATCCTTTTTTTTCCCACAAACTAGGCTTTCTTTTGGTGGTATTTGATCACCTCTGCAGTTTTTATTTTTTGCGCTATAAACAAAAATAGAGCGACAATTTTATAAAAAAATTCAATATTTTTTACTTTTTGCTATAATAAATTTCCCCAAAAAATATATAAAAAAACATTTTTTTTTTCCTCAGTTTAGGCCGATACGTATTCTTCTACATATTTTTGGTTAAAAAAAAAAGCAATCAGCATTTATTGATTGGTTTGTGCAAAACTTATAGCGTTTACAAAATAGGGGATAGTTTTATGGCATTTTTAGAAAAAATATTTTTTTTACTAGTAATGGCAGCGATCGGTGATTTTTTTCGTGACTGCGACATTATGGCGGACACATCGGACACATTTTTGGGACCATTGTCATTTTCACAGCGATCAGTGCTATAAAAATGCACTGATTACTGTGAAAATGACACTGGCAGTGAAGGGGTTAACCACTAGGTGGCGCTGTAGGGGTTAAGTGTTCCCTGCATAGTGTTTCTAACTGTAGGGGGGATGGGCTGTGTATCACATGACACTAATCTCCACTCCGAGTACACGGAGCTGAGATCAGTGTCATTGTCTCTAGGAAGAGCGGGGAAATGCTTGTTTACACAAGCATCTCCCCGCTCTATACCTCCGTGAGACGATCGCTGTGATCCCCGCGGCGATCGAGTCCGCGGGACCCGCGGTCCGACTCGCGAGGATGACGGTGCGCGACCACACGGACAGGCACTTAAAGGGGACGTACAGCTACGTAAATGTACAGGAGGCGGACGGTCGGCAAGTGGTTAAAGCACAATGGGGTCGATTTACTAAACCTGGAGAGTGTACAAATCTGGGTCAGCTCTGCACAGAAACCAATCAGCTTGTACGTTTTTTTTTTTGTCAATTCTTAAAGCGATTGTAAAGAAAAAAATAAATAAAAACAAACTCCGCTATACTTATTTCTCTGTGCAAAGGAATGCACTGAGCAGCTCGGAACCTCCTCTTCTCGAGTCCCCCACCAGTGTTCCTGGCTCCTCTCCCTCTGTTCAGTGCCCCCATGGTAAGCCGCTTGCCATGGGGGCACTTGTGCATTCATGCTCCTGAGCCCTGCTGCTGCGTCCATTGACACAGAGAGCTGTACTTGGCCCCGCTCACTCGTCACTGGCTTTGATTGACAGCAGTGCAAGCCAATGGCTCCCGATGTCCCAGCAAACCTAGTGAGACCTGGAAGTTAGGCGAGAGAAGAGCTGCAGACATGCACAGCGCTGGATCGAATGAGAGCTCAAGTATAAGTGGGGGGGTGAGGTGCAAAATTTGATTCCTAAACATTTTTTACCTTAATGCAAGTTAAAAAATGTTTAGGCTTTAGAACCACTTTAATTGAACAAGCTGAAGTTAGAAGCCGATTGGCTACCATGCACAGGTGCATCAGAATTTGCACTCTCCAGTTTTAGTAAATCAACCTGAATATGACAAACATAAAAAAATAAAAATTAAACATCTGCAAATTTTCTTAAAAAAATAAAATAAAAATCTCCTGTACACATGTATGAAGAGAGATATAAACTCATCCATACTAGTTTTTATATATGTAGGCCTTCTGCTTTCAGAATATATAGAGTTTGCGGGTTTTAATGAATTTCCAAATACATATTTTTATCTGATTGGAATCATTTTAGCAGTATCAGGAAGTTGAATAAATGTGATTAATTGGGCAGTGTTACATTCAGCTATAAAACAAGCAGCATATACTTAAAGCGGAGCTCCGCCCAAAAGGGGAAGCTCTGCTTGTCTGCCTGCCTCCCCCCTCTGCACTGCCACATTAGGCAGCTTTTGGGAGGGAACAGGTACTTGGTTTTGACAGGTACCCCCCCCCCCCAGTCCCCACTGCACTTACCCCTGGGGATGCTGAGCTGTCAGTGTCCACACAACCGGTCCAGCGGTTTGGGGATTTAAAGTCCCTGAACTTCTCCCTCTTTTCTGTGCAACACCTCCGGGATGGATCAGAGTGCTGACCAATCATAATCAAAATGGTCTGTCCCAGAACCGCTGCACAAAGAGAGAGAAGAGTGGGGATTTCATATCCCCAGACCGCTGTACCAGCTGCGTGGGCACTGACAGCTCAGCATCAGTACAATGAGGACTGAGGTGTAGGAGGGTGTTTTCATTTAATTTTTTTGGAAAGGTGAACTAACATTTTAATTAAAGTATAAAAAAAAAAAAAAAAGAAGAGGAATCCGTCACTAAAATAAGCTTATGCTTACCTTCCCTTCATTCCCCCATTCCACCCACACTGTTCCATTTATCCACCTGGAGTGAAAAAAAACATACAGGTACTTCCAGGTACAGGGAGAGCATGCAGCTCTGAACCCTTCCTCCCATGTGACAGCGCTGGTGCTTTGTGGTTGGTTACTCAGGCACCTGATGCTGTCGAATCGAATACAAAATATTAAATACCGAAAAAACATGTCAGCACCAAAGGAATTTGGCAATCCACCACTAGTGTTTTTAAGATGAAAAAGTGTATAACTTAGTACGAGGGGTACTTTTTTTATATATAATAGAGTTAAAAGAAAAATGTGTGGAAACTTTTTGAAAAACCCTCGTAAATAAAACAAAACAAAAAGAACTAAAAAGAGAATAAATTGAAGATTCACTTTCGCTGAACTGTGTGCATTCTAGAGGCATCTGAACATTAGGTGGAGTTAATTGGGAAGACCTTTTTACACTCGGTTTTGCTGACGTCTCAGGGCTGCCAGGATGTCGTAGCTATTCTGGGACTCGCAGTAATGTTCTCCAATCATTGTGATGGATGGATGTCAGGCCTGAAAAGCTTCTGTTATCTATAATTTCCATACATATTACATACATTAACAATAGAACCCTATTAGAAGGATAAATGTTACATTTAAAAGGAACATAACTGGGATTTACATTCCTTCATGTATCAAGAGCTATTTTATTTTACCTGATGCACAAAATGCTTTACAAACATGATAAGCAGCATACTTTTGAATCCATTTAATTTTGCACATTATTCACCATTCTGTATTCAGGTACTCTCTTGTAGTGAGATTTTATTTTCCATAAAGTTTTTAAAAAAGCCACAGCATTGTAAAGCCAAATCATACTTTTCTGTCTTTTCGCAAGTACTTCCCGAAGTAAAGTCAGTATTTGCATATTACAGCATTACATTTTGGAGTGACTTGGCATGGTAACTGATTGAAAAGTAGCTGTAGATTGAGGGTGTAATGAAACGTCCCACACTTCACTTGAGTGCTTTCGTCATATACCGCTTCCTCCAAGTGTGAATATAGATATCAGATATTCCAACCGATGAGAACCATAAACAAGACGATACTCGTTTGGTTGCTCACCATGAACTGTTTATTAGAACACAAATACAAGTCTTATATACAGTTAGAGAGGAGGTTCCCCCTCCTGCTGATATTACTCTAACAATACACCTGTAACCAGAAACATAAATTAACATGAGCCAATTAACTAATCCCTTAAAGCAGCCGATGCGACTCCCTAACTACAATACACATTATCATGCATATCAACACAAAACTCCTTCATACAATTGCAGGGTTAATTGGCACAGCCAACAATGGCTGAAAGAGAAGCCACACTAGACTCATTTACATTATAGCAGACAACAGACAGACCGGTGGCTGGAGTTGACATCAGCATCTTCTAACAGTATGTGTCCCAACATTATGAATCAGTCACTATTTCTAATATGGCATATACAGGGTTCCCAGAGTCTGTGTGTCTTGGAGGAACATGGACCTGAATCCAAAGTAACACCACCTCAAGGGTCCCCAGGCATACAGCTCACAAAGAGCACTGTTCCTCCAAATGCCAGGGCCCATAATCGGTCGGCAAGAGGCTAGCATTCAGTCCCCTCCAAAAGCCTCTGTCACAGAGGGTAAATGCTATATATTGATTTTGTGCTTAACAATATTTATTGAATATAAAAGCTGGCTTTGGGAGATGAGCCTATGAACTATTACTGCATGAACAGAATATCAGATGATAATTTTACAATAATCCAGTATAGGGTTGCACCAATACCGATATCGGTGCCAATACTAAGCATTTGCAAAAGTACAAGCAGAAGTACGGTGCGATTTGAGCCCATACAAAATGAATTGGCTCAAATCGCACTGCATGTGATCTCAACAGGAATGCAGTGAGATTCCAGTTTAAATCACATACGATTTCCTCCACCGCTCCTGTGTAAACCCAGGCTTGTCATAGTGACCATATGCAATTCGGACAGGAATCGCACCGTATTCGTGCTCAGATCGCAGTTGATTCTTTTTTAGGGGGGATTTGAGCCCATTCATTTTGTATGGGCTCAAATCACAACGCAAAGGTATCGGTAATCGGTGAGTACTTGAGCACAAGTATCGGTACTCGTAGATAAAAAAAACAGTATTGATGCAACCCTAATCCAGTATGTACCCCAGTAAAAAGTTTGTATTCAGATTACTGTGTGCCTACTACAGTGTGAACTGTGACTTACATTCTTCTTGCATAAACTAGAACAGTAGTCTCTAAACTGCAACCCATGGGCCGGATGAGGCCCTTTGCTTGCCTTTTTTGCAGCTCTTGAGGCATTGTTCCTCCCAATGATCCAAGGGACTATTCCTCCCACTGACACCAACGATGAGGCACCAATCCACCACTGACCATCAAGCCTGAAGCATTGTCTTCTCCCACTGACGATGGGGCATTTTCTACTCGGCCACAGTCTAGCCACCCTATAGTCTGAGGGACAGTAAACTGGCCCTTTGTTTAGAAAATTTGGGGACCCCTAAACTAGAAGAAGGGAAAGCAATATGATGTTATTAGAATAGAACCATCTTTTTTAAAAGCAACAAGTTGCCACTAAATTGCTCTGATGTCATAGACTAAGGTAGTTGTTAAAACTGAACTCCTTGCAAACTGCTATATACACAGCTGAAATGCGAATGTAATGGTTTAGTTGCCGAAGGATCTAATCAGCCAAACCATTGATCCAAACAATCCTGCCAGACAGAACTCACAACCTGGTCACTGACCTTCCAGAAGCCTGGCCCAGGACCTGTCCTAGCCTGGGGTGGGTCAATAAAGGAACAGGAGGGAGTACACTGATGAGGGCACCCCTCTGCTCTTTCTACCTGTAAGCATGTTTACAGAGTGCTGCCTCTTTCATTTCCATTGTAAAGGCTGATCTGTGGGGACAACAAGGGTCTAATATTAAGTGTGGGGACCCATTTAGAGGTATGTCAATACCAGTACTGTACTATGCCATTATCCTGGAGCCATCAAAATGTATCATTTGCTAACACCATACCTGTCTACTTGGTATCTCCAACCAGCACTCTGGTCCCCATAGAAACCAGTTTGTCAAGACCTGGACATCTTCTTTGCTCCAATGTTGCTTTGGAGTTTCTGCACACCAGGAGTCCCAAAACCCAAAAATGTAGCTGCAGACCCCAGTTATCTGTAACATAGCTGTATGTATCACCGAGATATTTACTAAAACACAACTAAATCAAACCCTTTCATTGCAAACTAAAAAACTCTATTGCTTTCAACAGTGGACTTCAACCATTCTCAGCCAGGATTTCTCAAGCATTTACTAGGGATTCCTTGAGCTTTGGCAGATTGACCTCCAATTTAATGGTGCTTGCATAGTCCTCGGGCTAACTCTACCTGGCAGAGCCAACAGAATGAGAACAATTATCTTTCCATCTGTCCATAAAGAGAGCATACTGACCACTACTGTAAGAGGACTTTCTTTTCATTGGCCCAAAGAATTGGTTTTAGCTGGGGTTCCCCAAAACCTGAAAATTAACTCAAGGGTTCCTATGAAGGTAAAAAGGTTGAGAAAGGTTGGCCTAGTTAAAAGCAGGTAATGTATGAGTAACAAAAAAATTGTGATTTTAATGGAAAAAAATGGATGTAATATTTTTGTGTTTGTCTCCCCGCACCTGACATGCACACACTGTCCATAAGTCCCAAGTTGTTATTAAATGGAAGTTCCACCCAAAAGTGGAACTTCCGCTTTACGCCCTCCTTTCCCGACTCCTATTTGTGAAACTGAGCTTTTGGACCGAAGGTGGGGAGCAGGTACCCGATTTTGACAGGTACATTCTCTCACTTCCATTCCGGTCGCCTTAGGTGATCAGAAGCAGAAATTCTCCTTCCCGAAGTCTTCTGGGACACGCAGGTCCTAGAAGACTTCGGGACCAGTCACAGAGTACAGCGCTGCTCGCTTGTGCGCAGTGGGCACCTGGCTGTGAAGCCGCAAGCTGTCACGGCTGAGTGCCCATAGTGAAGATGCCGGTGCCACAGAGTGAGGACACGGGAAGAACACGGCTGCGGTGAGAGCACCACTGGATCATGGGTCAGGTCAGTGTGTGTTTTTTGTAGCTGCTGACTTTTAATAAACAAACAAATGACTGGAAGTTCGCTTTAAAGTGATTGTAAACCCTCCTTTGCAAGTTTCACCTACAGGTAAGCCTAGATTAAGGCTTACCTGTAGGTGTTTTCAATATCTCCTAAACCTGCACGGTTTAGGAGATATTTGTGAATGGGATTACACATAGTCTACGGTGCATGCGCGCCACAGACAACAGCGCAGGCGCACTGCAAGTCCCATTCACAAATCCGGCGTTGCCGGATTCGACGACTCCCGCGCGCATGCGCGGAGTGACGTCTTAGCCGCTCCGACCAATCACAGCGCCGGAGCGGCGATACCCGGAAGTAGCCTTTCGGGTATCTGCGAAGAGATGTCTGCGGCCGGAGGGGGAGACAAGGACGGCTTCGATCTAAGGTAAGTAATGCATAATGAGCTAGTATGCTAGTCATACTAGCTCATTATGGCTTTGTCTTGCAGGTGTTTTATTTTTTTTATTTTTTTCCGGGTTTACAACCACTTTAAGCACACTGCTGCAAACACGGATTTTGCCTGCATTTGTTACCTGATGGTGAAATCTGGTACTGCAACACAACAACAAAATATGGATATTTTATATGGCAACTCTTTTTTCTTTACCAGGCTGTGGTCAGGCAAGTAGTTTAAACAAGAGCAAGATAGAGTTGCTGTGGTTGTCAGTGTGGAAGTGCAGGAAGTTGGGACTCCTCCGTGTTATTAGACAAACTGGAAGGGGCCCAACTCAAATAGGTGATTTTTCACTTTTGGCAATCTACTTTAAAGAAGAACCCTGGGATCATCAAAAAGAAATCCCCCATTAGTACACACCCTAACCAGTTAATAACATTTTGAAAATCCTTACCACTGAGGAAAAAAGTTGAATTGAGTTTTAATGAGCTCCTCTCTGCAATTCAAACGATAACAGCATCTTCTCTGCCAAGGAGGAGGTGTAACAGCAGGGATTACATGATATCCTCTCCTCTCTCTCAGCAGTAAAAGGAAACTACAGTTCCCATCAACCACAGGAAATTGTAGTGAATGTGTCTGAGAGTCTCAGTCCAGGCACCACAGCAAGAGGGGCTAAATTACATCCCTGCTTCCTGGAGAAAGAACTACAGAAGGGATGTGCCAAGACCAGTGGCTGTGGCAATAGGAAGCATAGCAGCCACCGGTGTTACAAACAGGAAATCAAATATAATTATTGATTTGATTTGAACATAAATAGGCTATTTCAGAGCAACTGTGTGAACTAACACCAGATAATAATTACTTACTTGTACAAGTAGTATTCAGCCTGATCAATCTCTTCCCTTGATTTGATATTGTCTACAAACTGTAAAAGAAAAAAAGAAGCATCCAGCAAAGTTGAAAACTCCTTTAAAGTAAATTAATTTAATAAGTCAACCGAACATATCTAACATTGCACACATTTCAAATAGTCATCAATGGGAACTATTCCTCTTAGTAGCCATGTGAAAGATAACGACATTGCATTGCATTGTAGATTGGGGAAGGTGTGCTTGATTGCCAATGTAGCGAAAAGCTGATGTTTGCACACAAGATTTGGGACCCTCGTTTGGAGCGACTTGGAGTTCCATGTAACAAAGCCAATAGTATGTACATTGACCCAATTGTAACTGCTATATCATGGTCACCTCACCTCACCAACCCTGATGTAAAAAAAAAACAGTCGACAATTTTATTTTCCTGCTACAATCACCATTTATGAAGACTCTACCTTGAAGTAACAGGCATCTACATGTATTTAGGAAAGATGTTCACAGCAAGGAGAGATATACAGGCAGTCCCCGGGTTACAAACATGTTAGGGTCTGTAGGTTTTGTTCATAATTTGAATTTGTTTCTAAGTTGGAACAGGTAAAAAATTTTAGGTGTACCTCCAGCCAAAAAAAAATGTTTTATGTTTTTTGGATAGCACAGGGAAGGGTCAACACCCCTGTAAAGTTTGTTTTGCTATAAGTGCCCCTGTTTAGAAGATTTCACATCACTTTCTGTTGCTGTGACAATTGGATTTTGAAAAATTTTGGGTTGTTGTGGAACATGGATTGGCGATTAAGCTTCAGTGGAGACACCTTTTTCCCCATGATAACTCCTCCGGGAGAGAATTTCCCTTCCTAGGGGTAGATTTCCTCTCACTTCCTGTTGTCTCCCTCCATTTGTAAGTATGAGTTGTTTGTAACCCGGGGACCACCTGTACTAATTCTTGTTGCAAATAGGCCAATATTTATATAAAAAAAAAAGAGTAAACAACACTTATAAAAGGGAACTTATGCCCAGACTATGCACACCAAAGTATTTTCATATTTTAAACAAGCATTAGAACATATATTAAAAACTGGCCCTCATTCACCTCTGTAGCTACAAGCATTACCAATAAATATACCTTTGCTCTACCTAGAGTTAGAATTAAATCCGAGGGGCTTTTTCAGAAATCCCCTGACTTTGGGCGGTATCATCTACAGTAGAACCTTTGAAAGACGAGCGCCTTTTTTAAAAAAAAATCCTGATTCGGTTTGTGAGTGTTGTCTTGCAAAACAAGCAGAATTCAAGCGGAGGTGTGCAGTACCGCATTTGGCCAGAGGTGCGGGGGCGCCGGTGACACTAGGAACCGTTTGGAGCCTTTCGGAAATATTCGGAATCACTCCGTTCCTGAGTGTTTCCGAGCCTTTTCGAGGGTTTCCGAGTTCAGCCGAGCTGTCTCCGAGTATTTCCGAAGCTCTCCGGTGCCCCCCACCTCTGGCCACATGCGGTATTGCATGCAATAGAAGTCAATGTGGAACCAATTATCTTCATTTCCATTGACTTCTATGGGGAAACTCGCTTTGATATGCGAGTGCTTTGGATTACAAGCATTCTCCTGGAACAAATTATGCTCGTAATCCAAGGTTCCACTGTATCTTGTTGCATCTCTGGGACTGGAAGTAAAGAGAATTTTCCCCAATGTTGACAAACAGCAAAAAAATAAACTGGTAAGGGTTTTAACCACTTAACGACCGCCCACTGTAAATATACGTCGGCAGAATGGCACCGACAGGCACAATCACGTATATATACGTGATTGCCTTTGTATAGTTGGGGGGTCCGATCGGACCCCCCTTCTTTACAGTGAGCGGTCGTTTTACCTTCGGGAGCGATCCGGCATGAGGGGACGGCCGTTCGATTCCGGCCACCCCCTCTCGATCGCTCCCGGCGAATGAGAGAGCTTCCCCTGCCTGCCAGGAAGGAGGAAGTGATGTCATCTCTCCTGGGGCGCTCACATATACCGAGCGCCGTACAGGAGAAGATGCCAGGTTAGTACACACAACACTACACTGACACCAGGACACATAGGCACATAAATCGCCCCCCCAGGCCCCCCCAGACACCCCCAGATCACCCCCCAGTCACAGTGTCACTGATTGCAGTGACCATTTATTTAGTGATCACTGCAATCAGTGACATTTGTGACTGTAAAAGTGTCACCAAAGTTTAGTCTTAGATCCAGTGTAGCCCCCTAACCCCCCCTAATAAAGGTTTAACCCCCTGATCACCCCCCAGATAACCCTTTCACCCCCTATCACCACTGTCACTAAGCAATCATTTTTCTGATCGATGTCTTAGCGTCGGTGATGCTGATCGGTAGCCAGTAATTTTTTTTAGGTTCGCTGCAGGTTTTTATAGCGTCGGGTACCCCCATATATTACCTAATAAAGGTTTAACCCCCTTGATCACCCCCCAGGTAACCCTTTCACCCCCTAGCACCGCCGTGGCTATGCGATCATTTTTCTGATCGATGTCTTAGCGTCGGTGATGCTGATCGGTAGCCAGTAATTTTTTTTAGGTTCGCCGCAGGTTTTTATAGCGTCGGGTACCCCCATATATTACCTAATAAAGGTTTAACCCCCTTGATCGCCCCCCCAGGTAACCCTTTCACCCCCTATCACCACTGTCACTAAGCGATAATTTTTCTGATCGATGTCTTAGCGTCAGTGATGCAGATCGGTAGCCAGTAATTTTTTTTAGGTTCGCCGCAGGTTTTTATAGCGTCGGGTACCCCAATATATTACCTAATAAAGGTGTAACCCCCTTGATCACCCCCCAGGTAACCCTTTCACCCCCTAGCACCGCCGTCACTATGCGATCATTTTTCTGATCGATGTCTTAGCGTCGGTGATGCTGATCGGTAGCCAGTAATTTTTTTTAGGTTCGCCACAGGTTTTTATAGCGTCAGGTACCCCCATATATTATCTAATAAAGGTTTAACCCCCTGATCGCCCCCCAGGTAACCCTTTCACCCCCTATCACCACTGTCGCTAAGCAATCGTTTTTATGATCGTTGTCTTAGTGTCGGTGATGCCGATAGGTAGCCAGTAATTTTTTTTTAGGTTCGCCGTCAGGTTTTTATATAGCGTCAGGTACCCCCATATATTACCCTAATAAAGGTTTTAACCCCCTAATTGCCCCTAGTTAACCCTTTCACCAGTGATCATCATATAAGTGTTACGGGTGACGCTGGTTAGTTAGTTTGCTTTTTATAGTGTCAGGGCACCCGCCGTATATAACCCAATAAAGGTTTAACCCCCTGATCGCCCGGCGGGTGATATCAGTTAGGTTTTAGCGTCAGAGAGGGTCTGCGTCACACCCCAGGCAGCGTCAGGTTAGTGCCAGTAACGCTAACACCCACGCGTAAAGCATACACCCCCCTTAGTGGTATAGTATCTGATCAGATCAATATCTGATCTGATCAGATCTATACTAGCGTCCCCAGCAGTTTAGGGTTCCCAAAAACGCAGTGTTAGCGGGATCAGCCCAGATACCTGCTAGCACCTGCGTTTTGCCCCTCCGTCCAGCCCAGGCCACCCAAGTGCAGTATCGATCGATCACTGTCACTTGCAAAACACAACACACATAACTGCAGCGTTCGCAGAGACAGGCCTGATCCCTGCGACTCCAGTGCTGTAGGAGGTGATTTCACCACCACAGTTAAAAAAAAAAAAGCATATATGCCGAAGCATTGGGGCAGCAGGAGCGGAGGAGCGATTTTGCTCCTAATGCCGCGTACATACGGTCGAAATTCCGACGGAGGCTTGCCCGTGGAAAAGTCTGACCATGTGTACGCGGCATAACTTTTGCGAGAAGATGCCCCCATGCTTCGGCATATATAAATGGTGCATGTATGCCCATCATTAGAAGTGGGTGGATGAAGGGCGGTATTCTAATGGTGGGCATACCCACCGATCAATCTTTTTTTTTCGTTCAGCCAACAGGCTGCATGAAAAAAAAGATTACAATACATGTCCAACAAGGACCAGCAACATACTGGTATGTTGCTGGACTTTGAATGTTTATACCAGAATGATGCCTGCGGGTTTAGGTATCATCTTGGTATCATTCTTTTCAGCCAGCGGCCGGCTTTCATGTAAAAGCAATCCTAGTGGCTAATTAGCCTCTGGACTGCTTTTACAAGCAGTGGGAGGGAATGTCCCCCCCCCCGGATATAAAAAGCGCCATTGGGAAATTGGGAAAGCATTTTATCACACCGATCTTGGTGTGGTCAGATGCTTTGAGGGCAGAGGAAAGATCTAGGGTCCAATACACCCCAGTTTTTTCAAAAAAGAGTACCTGTCATTACCTATTGCTATCATAGGGGATATTTACATTCCCTGAGATAACAATAAAAGTGATAAAAATAAATAAATATGGAAGCAACAGTTTAAAAATAAAATAAAAAAGCAAAATTAGTAATAAAAAAAAAAAAATAAAAAAAAAAAAGCACCCCTGTCCTGCCCTGCTCTTGCCCAATGGCGAACGCAAGCGTCGGTCTGGCGTCATATGTAAACAGCAATTGCACCATGCATGTGAGGTATCACCGCGAAGGTCAGATCGAGGGCAGTAATTTTAGCAGTAGACCTCCTCTGTAAATCTAACGGGGTAACCTGTAAATGCTTTTAAAGGCTTTTAAAAATGTATGTAGTTTGTCGCCAATGCGCGTTTGTGCGAAATTTTAAAGCATGTCGTGTTTGGTATCTATGTACTCGACCTAAGATCATCTTTTTTATTTCATCAAACATTTGGGCAATATAGTGTGTTTTAGTGCATTAAATATAAAAAAAGTGTATTTTTTCCCCAAAAAATGCGTTTGAAAAATCGCTGCGCAAATACTGTGTAGAAAAAAAAATGCAACACCCACCATTTTATTCTGTAGGGCCTTTGCTTTAAAAATATATATAATGTTTGGGGGTTCAACATAATTTTCTTGCAAAAAAAAAAAATGTTTTCATGTAAACAAAAAGTGTCAAAAAGGGCTTTGTCTTCAAGTGGTTAGAAGAGTGGATGTAAGCTTCCTAATGTTGTGTATAAAATGCCAGAACAGTTCAAAACCCCCCCAAATGACCCCATTTTGGAAAGTAGACACCCCAAGCTATATACTGAGAGGCATGTCGAGTCCATGGAATATTTTATATGTTGACACAAGTTGCGGAAAAAATAATTTTTTTTTTTTTTTTGCACAAAGTTGTCACTAAATGATATATTGCTCAAACATGCCATGGGCATATGTGGAATTACACCCCAAAATACATTCTGTTGCTTCTCCTGAGTACGGGGATACCACATGTGTGAGACTTTTTGGGAGCCTAGCCGCGTACGGGACCCCAAAAACCAAGCACCGCCTTCAGGCTTTCTAAGGTTGTAAATTTTTGATTTCACTTCTCACTGCCTATCACAGTTTTGGAGGCCATGGAATGCCCAGATGGCACAAAACCCCCCCAAATGACCCCATTTTGGAAAGTAGACACCCCAAGCTATTTGCTGAGAGGTATTGTGAGTATTTTGCAGATCTCGCTTTTTGTCACAAAGTTTTGAAAATTGAAAAAAAAAAGAAAAAAAAAAAATGTTCTTTCTTCATTTTCAAAAACAAATGAGAGCTGTAAAATACTCACCATGCCTCTCAGCAAACAGCTTGGGGTGTCTACTTTCCAAAATGGGGTCATTTGGGGGGGTTTTGTGCTATTTTGGCATTTTATGGCCTTCAAAACTGTGATAGGTAGTGAGGAGTGAAATCAAAAATTTGTGCCCTTAGAAATCCTGAAGGCGGTGCTTGGTTTCCGGGGTCCCGTACGTGGCTAGGCTCCTAAAAAGTCCCACACATGTGGTATCCCCGTACTCAGGAGAAGCAGCAGAATGTATTTTGGGGTGCAATTCCACATATAACCATGGCATGTGTGAGCAATATATCATTTAGTGACAACTTTTTGTATTTTTTTTTTTTTTTTTGTCATTATTCAATCACTTGGGACAAAAAAAAAAAATATTCAATGGGCTCAACAGGCCTCTCAGCAATTTCCTTGGGGTGTCTACTTTCTAAAATGGGCTCATTTGGGGGGGTTTTGTGCTATTTTGGCATTTTATGGCCTTCAAAACTGTGATAGGTAGTGAGGAGTGAAATCAAAAATTTGCGCCCTTAGAAATCCTGAAGGCGGTGCTTGGTTTCCGGGGTCCCGTACGTGGCTAGGCTCCTAAAAAGTCCCACACATGTGGTATCCCCGTACTCAGGAGAAGCAGCAGAATGTATTTTGGGGTGCAATTCCACATATAACCATGGCATGTGTGAGCAATATATCATTTAGTGACAACTTTTTGTAATTTTTTTTTTTATTTATTTTTTTTGTCATTATTCAATCACTTGGGACAAAAAAAAAAAATATTCAATGGGCTCAACATGCCTCTCAGCAATTTCCTTGGGATGTCTACTTTCCAAAATGGGGTCATTTGGGGGGGTTTTGTACTGCCCTGTCATTTTAGCACCTCAAGAAATGAGATAGGCAGTCATAAATTAAAAGCTGTGTAAATTCCAGAAAATGTACCCTAGTTTGTAAACGCTATAACTTTTGCGCAAACCGATAAATATACGCTTATTGACATTTTTTTTACTAAAGACATGTGGCTGAATACATTTTGGCCTAAATGTATGACTAAAATTGAGTTTATTCGATTTTTCTTATAACAAAAAGTAGAAAATATCATTTTTTTTCAAAATTTTCGGTCTTTTTCCGTTTATATCGCAAAAAATAAAAATCGCAGAGGCAATCAAATACCATTAAAAGAAAGCTCTATTTGTGGGAAGAAAAGGACGCAAATTTAGTTTGGGTACAACATTGCATGTCCGCACAATTTACAGTTAAAGCAGCGCAGTGCAAAATTCTGAATTCACCTCTGGTCCTCTAGCTACCAAATGGTCCGGGGCTTAAGTGGTTAAACATTTAAGCCCGGGACCATTTTGTAGCTAAAGGACCAGGCCCCTTTTTGCGATTCGGCACTGCGTCGCTTTAACTGACAATTGCGCGGTCGTGCGACGTGGCTTCCAAACAAAATTGGCGTCCTTTTTTCCCACAAATAGAGCTTTCTTTTGGTGGTATTTGATCACCTCTGCGGTTTTTATTTTTTGCGCTATAAACAAAAATAGAGCGACAATTTTGAAAAAAAATCAATATTTTTAACTTTTTGCTATAAAAAATATCCCCAAAAAATATATAAAAAAATGTTTTTTTTATACAGTTTAGGCCGATACGTATTCTTCTACATATTTTTGGTAAAAAAAAAAAAATCGCAATAAGAGTTTATTGATTGGTTTGCGCAAAAGTTATAGCTTCTACAAAATAGGGAACTGTTTTATGTCATTTTTATTAATATTTTTTTTTTTTACTAGTTATGGCAGCGATTTTTATCTTGACTGCGACATTATGGCGGACACATCGGACACTTTTGACAGCGATCAGTGCTATAAAAATGCACTGTATTACTGTAAAAATTACACTGGCAGTGAAGGTGTTAACCACTAGGTGGCGCTGCAGGGGTTAAGTGTTTCCTAGGGAGTGATTGTTACTGTGAGGGGGCGTGGTTACACGTGACACATCACTGATGACAATTCCTGATCACAGGGAATGGTCATCAGTGACAGTGTCACTAGGCAGAATAGGGGAATGTCTTGTTTACAAAGGCATTCCCCCTGTTCTGCTCTTGCCGACCGCAATCGCGGGACTCCCGGAAACATTGAGTTCCCGGGACCCGCAACCGCACTCGCGAGGCACGCGGCGGGTGCGTGCGCGCCCGCAGGGTGGCAAATTTAAAAGGGACGTACCTGTACGCCCATCTGCCTGCCCGTGCCCTTCTGCTGACGTACATCGGCGTGCGGCGGTCGGCAAGTGGTTAAAGTGATACTAAAGTCTTGTTTTTTCCCCCCTTAAATATCACAAACATGTTATACTTACCTCCTCTGTGCAGTGGTTTTGCACAGAGCTGCCTGGATCCTTCTCTTCTCGGGTCCTTCGCTGGTGCTCCTGGCCCCTCCCCTTCTGTTGAGCAAGCAGCTCGCTATGGGGGCACCCAAGTCGGGCTGCCGTTCTGTGTGTCCATTCAGACATAGAGCCATGGTTCAGCCCGCCCCGTCTCTCTCCTCATTGGCTGACTTTGATTGACAGCAGTGGGAGCCAATGGCACTGCTGCTGTGTCTCAGCCAAATCAGGAGCGAGAGTGCCGGATGGCCAGGCACATCGCTGGATTGAGATGGGGCCCAGGTAAGTATTAGGGGGGCTGCTGCACACTGAAGGTGTTTTATCTTATTGCATAGAATGCATTAAGATGAAAAAAAAACTTCTGCCTTTACAACCACTTTAACCCTACCCTAGTCTTTCCAATGCTAAAAAATACGAATGCTTTTAGCTATACTTTACGCTTTAAATACTTTAATGCCCATAGCGTACAAACAAGTACGCTTTAAAGGGGTTGTAAAGTCAGAAGTTTTTTTTTATTTTAATGCAGTCTATGTACTAAGATAAAGCCTTCTGTGTGCAGCAGCCCCCCTCAGCCCCCTAATACTTACCTGAGCCCCGTCTCTGTCCCGTGATGTCCATGAGTGTCTCGGCCGCCCGAGACTCTCCCTCCTGATTGGCTGAGACACAGCAGCGGCGCTATTGTCTCCCGCTGCTTTCAATGAAAGTCAGGTAGCCAAGGGGGCGTGACCGGATGTAAAGGCAGCAGGACGTGTTCTCTGTGAGCTCCGCGTCTATCCTCATATATTATTTTGGAATTGGAGCAAAAGAGCCCGAAATTCGGTACAAACGGTACCGGAGTGTGTGGAGCGTTTCCTGGACATGAAAAAGGGGGCTTCCAGGTCGGGAAATCAGTCGCAGAGGGCCCAGCGCAGGACCCGTTCTACACGAGGCCCAGACACGAGTCCCTGCCCCCGCCATCTTGCCCTCTCCTCACTCCACCAAGCAGGAGAGGAAACAAGCCAGGAGGATGGCATCCGCAGCCGCTGCTGCTGCAGCCGGAAGGGGCTCAGGCTCTCCTGGCTCTCCCTCAGATTCTCCCTCGGTATCTCCGGTTCCAGAATCGGCCCAGGAGGCGATCACCAGACCTATACTGGAGGCATTTAATGCCAGCAAAGCGGCGGTGATGGTGAGCATTGACCATCTTACTAATGAGTGTACCCTGATCAGAAATGACCTGGATAAGATACGGGGCAGGCTTACAGTGGCTGAGGACAGAATTTCTGGGGTGGAAGATGTGTCTCGCTCTCAGGGCAACAAGTTAGCTGAGTTGCAGGACATGGTGAAGTCGCTGCAAAGCAGAGCTGAAGATGCAGAAGACAGGCAGAGGAGAAATAATGTGTGGGTGGTTGGCCTGCCAGAGGGAGCGGAGGGGGCTCAGACTGCATCCTTTGCGTAACAACTTTTCAAACAGCTGCTGGACCTTGGGGAGCTCCATCAGACTTATGTGGTGGAAAAGGCCCATCGGGTGCCCACTGGCCCGCGTCCTCCGGGGAACTATCCTCGTCCCTTTCTGGTGCGGTTTTTGAACTACAGGGACCGTGACATGATTTTGGCTGCCTCAAGGAAACGTCCTGAGCTTGAATTTGAAAACACCAAGGTGATGCTGATCACTGACTTTTCTGTGGAGACCCAGAGGAGAAGGCGCTCGTTTAAAGATGTGAGGAAGAGACTGAGGGAAAATAATATTTCATACAGCATGATCTATCCTAGTAAGCGGAGAGTGCAGCATAATGGTCCGGTCAAGTTTTTTGATTCTCCACTTGATGCATCCAAATGGCTCGACAGGAGACTGGATGAGTATCTATGTACTGTTTATGCACCTGTTGTGCCTGGAAATATACCTTGAATGCCTTGGGTGCTATGTGCGGTCATGGGTGATTTTTTAATTCAGACCTTACTTCATGTTTTCTTTGCTACTGGATCGCATTAGTTTTTCTCATTTTGTTGTCTGCTTTTCCTGGCTATTTTTCTGCCACCATGGCCTGTTTTGATCCATCTTTTACAGTGTACTATGATTAGAGTGGTGGTATGTTTTTTGCAGCCACTAGATAGCACTTATTCATTACAATGCTGGGCTGGATGTCTATAGCAATAGGTGGCTTGGGTGGTTTGCATGCTACCTGCTCCCTTATTTTTTTTCATAAATAGTGACGCGGAGCTTACGGATGTCACAGGACACTTTTCTGGAACTGTTGGACAATTGACCTGACGGTTGAATATCTCCAAATTTTTCTTTTCCTTTTTTCTCGTTTGGGATTCAAGGCCACATACTGGACAAAGGTTCTTTTTTTCTGTTCTGTTTAGTTCTGGTATAATGGCAGGGGGGGTATGTTTGTGTTACTATGTTTATAGGGGGGGATGTCTTTTGCTCAGTTCTCTACTCTTTCTACAGGGGGGCTGCCTCTTCCTTGAAGAGGGGGTCCATTATTGTCTCACGGCTCCGTATTCTCAATACAATTTGGGGGAATGGGGGGCCTCATGTTTGCTTTGTTTATGATACGTGACAATGGCTAACTTAGTTAAAGTGGTATCCTGCAATGTACTGTACGAGGCCTGAATAGCAAATTTAAGAGGGCCTCTGTGTTCCAGTACTTGAAACAGGTCAGGCCACATGTCGTTCTTTTGCAGGAGACTCACCTTGATGAAAGCAGGATCCTTGCCATGCGCAGGCCCTGGATTCAGTAGGCATTTCATGCCACTTACTCCACCTTTGCGAGGGGGGTTGAAATTCTTATTAGTAAATCTGTTCCATGCACTATCCATCAGGTGATTTCGGATCCGGGGGGAAGATGATATGTGGCCTTAGTTGTGGATATTAGTTACTGTAAGATGTTGTTGGTAAATGTCTATCTGCCGCCGCCGTTTAATGTACAATGCTTATATGATATGCTGGTTAAGCTGGCCCCTCATGCCCATCTACCGCTTCTGATCATGGGGGACTTCAGCGCTACATTGGATGCCTTGGACTCCAACACAGGTCGGTTTGGCTCTTCTGACTTGCTGTCATGAGCGTCAGTTGCTGGGCTTTCTGAGATATGGTGAGCAAAGAATCCCACTGCCAAATGTTTTTCCCACCTCTCGCAGATGCATCGCTCATCGGCTAGGATTGACTTTACGTTTGGTAGTCCGGTGGTGATGTCGTATGTTAGGGACATTGCCTATCTGGCGGGGGGTTTGTCTGATCACAACCCACTTTCCATATCCCTGGCTCTCTCCTCAGGGAAGGAGTCCAGGGGGTGGAAACTTTCCCCTGGATGGCTCTAAAATGATAAAATAAATACTCACCTACAGGGATCGGGTACTGAATATTGGGAAAACAATCCAGACTCTGCAGACCCTCTTGTAGTCTGGGATGCCTTTAAGGCAGTGATTAGGGGGGAATGTATTTCTGCTATAAAGAAGGAGAGGTTGGAACAACAGGCCGAAGTCCAATTGCTACAAGACAGAGAAAGGTAATGTGCAGATAGCAATGCCACCGTCCCATCTAGTGCCTCATACACGGCCCTGCTGGAGGCCCAGAGGATGCTCACTCTACATTTTCATAATTTGGCGCACACTGAAGCAAAACACAGGGCGGACTCACAGTTTGCAGAGGGGGACAAGAATGAGAAGCTTCTTGCCAGGTTGGTGGCTGACTCTCGGCAGCTGGCTAACGTTCCGGTTATTAGACGAAAGGATGGAGGACTGGCTAGTGACCCCACAGACATTCTAGCAGAATTTCAGGCC
Source organism: Rana muscosa (assembly GCA_029206835.1). NCBI lineage: Eukaryota > Metazoa > Chordata > Amphibia > Anura > Ranidae > Rana > Rana muscosa. Next base: position 1,092,178,377 of record CM055116.1, read on the forward strand.
CATTCCTCCCTATGACAGATCAGAGTTGGAGGCCTTGTTGGGGGGTCTTCCTCTTCCGAGGCTTTCTGAGGAAGATTGTGGGATCTTGGAGGCTGAGATCACTAAAAAGGAGGTGGTAGCAGCGACTTTTGCTTTTCCCCCACATAAAGCTCTGGGTCCGGATGGTTTCCAGGCAGATTTTTACAAGGTGTACGTCGAGCAACTAGTGCCTAGACTTACTACTTTGTTGGCCCACTGTTTGAAAACGCAGCAATTACCCCAATCCATGCTGGATGCATAATAGGATTTTTATAACAGCTTACCTGTAAAATCCTTTTCTTGGAGTACATCACGGGACACAGAGCGGCATAGTCATTACTATGTGGGTTATATAGATACCTTCAGGTGCTGGCACTGGCAACTTCCAAAACCGGAAGTACCCTCCCCTATATAAGCCCCTCCCATCCGGGAGTACCTCAGTTTTGTAGCAAAGCAATAAGTGTCCCCAAAAGAGGGGTGGGAGCTCTGTGTCCCGTGATGTACTCCAAGAAAAGGATTTTACAGGTAAGCTGTTATAAAAATCCTATTTTCTTTCTCGTACATCACGGGACACAGAGCGGCATAGTCATTACTATGTGGGATGTCCTAAAGCAATGCCCAATGAGGGGGGGGATACACCATACATAAGCTGAGCGCTATCAGACATGAGGATCTTTTGCGGCCTGCAACACACTGCGCCCAAAGGCGACATCTTCCTGACTTCTAACGTCCACCTGGTAGAACCTAGTAAACGTGTGTACTGAAGACCATGTTGCGGCCTTACAGATTTGAGCCAGGGAGGCCTGGTGATGCACTGCCCATGAAGTTCCAACTGCTCTCATGGAGTGCGCCCTAACTTTGAACGGAGGCGGTCTCCTTCTCAAGCCATAGGCTTGCATTATGACCTGTCGAATCCACTTGGCTAAAGTAGATTTTGATGCTGCCTGACCCTTTCTGGGGCCTTCCGGCAGAACAAAGTATCCGTTCTGCGAATCTGAGCAGTGGCTTTTAGATAAGCTTTAACTGCTCTTACTACATCCAAAGAATGTAATAATTTTTCCTCTACTGAACTAGGTTTGGGGAAAAAAGAAGGAAGAACCACATCTTGGTTCAAATGAAACCTCGATACCACCTTCGGAAGAAAGGTTGGATGAGGACGTAACACTACTCTGTCCTTATGGATAACCAGATATGGCTCCCTACAGGACATAGCGGCTAATTCCGACACTCTTTTAGCCGAACAAATGGCTACTAGAAAAATCAATTTTCTGGTGAGAAGAACCAGGGAAATATGCTGTAATGGTTCAAAAGGTTGTTTCTGTAGAACCGACAGAACCAGGTTTAAGTCCCATGGACATATGGGAATATTAACCGGAGGGCTAATACGCATCACTCCTTGTATAAAGGCTTTGACTAGTGAATGCGAAGCCAAGGGCCTCTGAAAAAATATTGACAAGGCCGAAATCTGACCCTTGATAGTACTCAAGGCAAGCTTCCTATCTACAGCCCACTGTAGGAAGTCCAGAATCCTACCTATTACGTACTTTCGTGGATGCCATTTCTTGGCCTCACACCAGGCGATGTACGCCTTCCAGATTCTATAGTAGATCTGCCTGGATACCGGCTTCCTGGCATTGATCATGGTAGATACCACAGGATTAGAGAGACCTCTCTTTTTTAGAATGTGGGCTTCAATAGCCAGGCCGTCAAACCTAGGGCTGGTAAGGAAGGGTGGTATATCGGTCCTTACGAAAGCAGGTCCGAACGATGTGGGAGGGTCCAAGGACTCCCCACAGACATTTTTACAATCTCCGCGTACCATGCTCTTCGGGGCCACGCTGGAGCCACCAGAATCACTGGTTTCTTTTCTACCCTGATTCTGCGGAGTAATCGAGGTAACAATTGTGGCGGTGGGAATGCATATATCAGCTTGAACTGATCCCAAGGGAACACTAGGGCATCCGAGCCGCAAGCTAGGGGATCCCTTGTCCAAGAGACAAACCTGTCCACCTTTGCGTTGAACCTGGATGCTAGCAGATCTACATCCGGTGTTCCCCACCGCTGACATATTGTCCGAAAAACCTCGGGGTGAAGGGACCATTCCCCTGGGCATAATTGTTGGCGACTTAGAAAGTCCGCCTTCCAATTCTCCACTCCTGGAATGAATACCGCGGATATGGCTGGGACATATCTTTCTGCCCATTTCAGGATGCAATTTACCTCCCTCTGGGCTGCACTACTCCTGGTGCCACCCTGATGATTGATATATGCCACTGCCGTGGCATTGTCTGATTGAATTCTGACAGGGGACCCTTGGAGTTTGGATGTCCATGCTACTAGGGCATACCGGGCTGCTTGTATCTCTAAGAGATTGATGGGCAGGGCCTTTTCCGCATCCGACCATCTGCCCTGGAGAGACCATTGCTCCAGTACTGCTCCCCAGCCTATAAGGCTGGCATCTGTAGTGACCACCTTCCAAGAAATCGGACTGAAGGATTTCCCTTTTTCCAGATTCTGGGGAACCAGCCACCAACGGAGGCTCTTGCGAACGGAAGGGGACAAGGACATTGGTAAGTCTAGGGCCTGAACTTTCTTGTTCCAGGCTGACAGTATGGCCCTTTGCAAATTCCTTGAATGGAATTGACCGTAGGGTACTGCTTCGAATGATGCCACCATTTTTCCCAGCAGCCTCATGCACAGGCGTATGGACGGCTGTCTTTTTGTACCCACTAAGTGGATCAAATCTCTCAAAGACAACACCTTTTTTCGAGGCAAGAATATTTTCCTCTGGCCTGAATCTAGCCTTAGCCCCAAGTATTCCAGACTTTTGACTGGTTTTAGGGCTGACTTGTCTCGGTTGATAATCCAACCGTGAGATTCCAGATACTTGATTGTCTTGTGAACAACCACTTCTAGTTTTTTCACTGAGTGGTCTATCAGCAACAAGTCGTCTAGATATGCCATTATCGTTACACCTTGCGTTCTTAGATTGGCCAATAATGGGGCCAGAATTTTTGTGAACACTCGTGGTGCTGTGGCCAGACCAAAGGGTAAGGCTCTGAACTGAAAATGGCGCCCTTCTACTGCAAAGCGTAGAAATTTTTGGTGGACTGGAAAGATGGGAATGTGCAAATAAGCATCTTTGATGTCGATCGAGGCTAACCATTCCTCCCCTTGTAGGGCAGTGGCCACCGATCGGATCGACTCCATCCGGAAAGTCCTGATATGTAGGAATTTGTTTAGCCCTTTTAGATTTAATATGGGCCTCACGTCCCCGTTTGGCTTCGGGACTGTAAAGAGGTTTGAGTAAAACCCGAACCCCCATTCTTCCAGGGGAACCTCCATAATTACTCCTTGGAGCAATAGTTGTTCTAGTGCCAACAGGAGGGACTCTCTCTTCCGGGGATCCCTTGGCACGTTTGACCTCATAAAATGGGAAGGAGGAGAGTCTTTTAACTCCAATCTGTATCCCAGACTTACTGCGGAGAGAACCCATCTGTCTCTGATCGTGTCCCGCCAGGTCTCTGCGAACAACTGGAGTCTTCCCCCCACCCCCCCAGGGACTGGAGAAGCAGGCCTCTTAAAAGAGGGACCTCTAACTCTGTTTTTAACCGGCAAGAGTGTACTTTTACCGTTGGAAATTTTCTGGATATATTTGTCCAGGTCTTCCCCGAATAAGCGTTCACCATGGAATGGGAAGCTAACCAGCAATTTTTTACAGGGAGCTTCAGCAGACCAGTTTTTGAGCCATAGAAGCCTGCGCATATGTACTACAGACAGCGTTAGGCGGGAGGCCTGATGGATTGAATCCTTTATGGCGTCAACCGCAAAGCATAAGGCTCTAGGTAGATCAGCTAGGGCAAGGGCCTGCTGATCTGGCAAGTCCCTTAAGACCTGTTTCAACTGATCCTTCACTGCTTGGCAGACCCCAATAGCTGCCACTGCTGGTTGTGTCACCAAGCCTGCTGTAGAAAAAGCAGATTTTAATAAGGACTCCAATTTTTTATCTATTGGGTCCTTGAACATTTGGACATTATCCACTGGACATGTCAGTGATTTATTCACACAAGAGATGGCTGCGTCCACTGTAGGGACCCTCCATTTTTTGATGAACTTATCCTCCATGGGATAGACCACCGGAAATCTCTTGGGGGGAGTAAATATTTTATCAGGATGTTCCCAATCCTGGTACATGAGCCCTTCCAATAAAGGGTGAAGTGGAAAGGAACAGACAGTCTGGGGAGCTTTTAGCGATCCCAGCGAGGAGACAGTAGTGGTTGATGGTTCCGCAAGGTGCATTTTAAATGCTGATCGGACCATGTTAGTCAAAGACTGAACCCATAATCTTTCAGCTTGAGATGCTGAGAAAGGTTCCTCCACTGTTGATTCCTCTATAACAGAATCAACCTCCTCCTGATCCCCTTCAGGCAGGTCGATCCCTGTATGGGACTGTTGCTCCGCTAACAGGTACTCTGAAGGAGGAGACGGAGATCGGGCGTGCTTTCCCTGTGACAGGGAGGCAGCGATTAATGTTGACAATCTCTCTTCTAATCCTCCCAGAGCTGAGGAAAAAACCTCCTCTGTTACATACACAGGAGCAGGTGAACTGAGGACAGCCACAGTACCAGGTACTCCTGCGGGGTCGCTACGGTCACTAACCTCTGAATTTTCAGGGGAGACTGGTGCAGCAGAAGCATGCCCAAGATCCTCAGAGCCCGATGGAGACCCCCTATGCTTCCTGGAAGATTTAGTTCCGGAGCTTCTGGACGGCATATTCCTAAGCCCAAAGCTGAGGTATTCCAGCCGTAATACACCACTTTTACCGAGAATAGTCTAGCACAATTGCTGCTATATCACAGTTGGTGTCTACTAAAGTGCCTTTCTAGGGGATGCCTGCATCAACCGCCTCTGTGTGCCTTTTTACTGTTGCTAGCTCTGTCTGTGCACTTCAATAGCCAGCTGTGATTGTGCTTTTAAACATGCTGGACGCCCGCACATGCGCAGTAGCGCCGCGGCGCACACCGAGCGTCATCCACCCGCCCCGCCCCTTTTTCCAGATCGCCTCTATATAGAGAGGCGCGTGCACGGGCACGTGCGCCTTCGGCGCCTTTTTTGAAAAAAAAATAAGGAGCTAGATGGGAGCCAGGGTCCCTGTCGCAGGGCCCGGGGATGGATGAGCGCAGCAACAGGGCAGAGGAGACAGCTTCCCAAAGAGAACTTACCAACTGCCTGGATTTGACTTCGGAAGAAAAAAATCCACATTACAAGAAAAAGAACCATAGCGGCCTCTAGTGTTTAACACAGGTACCGCGGTCTTACATTTTTTTTTTTTTTTTCTTGCCTACTATTAAAATTTTTACATTTTCTTAGTAGTAACAGGCATGCACAGAATATTAGCGGGAATACCTTAGGTAACAGGCAGAAAGACAAAATAGGCATGGGGGTCCCCCAATAGAACCAAGTTCCTGAGGGCCCCCACTTACCTTTTCCTCGCCGCAGGACTCTGTTTGGTCCACAGAAGCCCAAATTTCACCTATCACGGCAGGCATTGTAATTAAACCTTCAGGGACCGGGTTCCCAAGGATTCCACTCCCCTGGACCTGTATAGCACCCTGCACAGAAAACATCTTGGTCGTGGGTATGACCAGAGCTCTGGATCCCAGGGTCCAGCCCTCCTAAGAGAGGCATTACAGGCAAAACCTTGCTCTTCTCTTGCAAGGCCCGGGTACCGACCGTTTAGCTATGAAGCTTTTTTGGTTGGATCCGGAATAGCTTACTGAGGCCCAAAAGAACCTGTACGCAAGCTCAGTGAAAAACACATGTTACTTCTTGGCCAACACCTTAGACACTGGCAAAAAACTGAGGTACTCCCGGATGGGAGGGGCTTATATAGGGGAGGGTACTTCCGGTTTTGGAAGTTGCCAGTGCCAGCACCTGAAGGTATCTATATAACCCACATAGTAATGACTATGCCGCTCTGTGTCCCGTGATGTACGAGAAAGAAATATGATTTTGCTTCCTAAGCCAGGTAAGGACCCGCTAGATTGCGCCTCATATAGGCCGATTGCCGTACTAAATATGGATTTGAAAATCCTTACGGAGATTCTGGCTAGGAGACTGGCGGGGGTTATCTCCTCCCTGGTAGATATCAATCAGACAGGGTTTATGCCTGGTAAGTCTACAGACATCAACCTCCGACGATTGTTTACACACTTGCAGATTCCCAACTTCGCTTCCCCCACAAGGATAGTGGTATCTATTGATATTGAAAAGGCGTTCGACTCCATTGGTCAAAAATAATAAAAAATGCGCTACCCAAGCAGTGTGCAAAAAAACAAAGTGCAAAATAAACAATATTGGATGCAATTAAAGTTCCAGGTGAATGGCTGTCAGATAGTGTCCTAATAGACAAAAAGAGGCTGTGAAGTGACTCGCTGCATTCAGACCAATAAACCAAATGGGAGAAGTAATGATTGAAGGGGAAAGTTGATATCTTCCTCCAAACTTTTCCAGCAAGATGAGACAGAATAGTAAAAAGGGGGCGCTTACCAAATCCGCTGGATCTCTATTACGGAGATCATAAAGGCTCAGCACATCATAGGACTCCACGGTATCCCGGCATCAGTCCCGCAGCAGGTCCGCTCTCTCCTTAGGCTGTCCAGGGGCATAGCTTCCTTATAACCAGGATCGGCTCCCAATATTTGGTATGATAAGCGTGGGTATCATAAAAGAGATAAGGGGAGACTCATGGTGCAGTATAATGATAGTCCCTTTATTTAAAAAGCAGAAATGCTGACATCCAGAGTCTCAAACAAAACAAGATTTCAAAAATCCGCGGTAAGACAAGACAACCAGCCGCGGCTCAGGCCACTAAGCTGGACCGTGGTGACGTCAGAGATGATTGACTGGCACTACATGAGGGCAGTCCTGGAGAAGATGGGATTTGGCCCTAGACAGGGCTGTCCGCTATCGCCCTTTTTATTTGCACTTATGATGGAATCCATTGCGATCGCATTGCGAGTGGCGGGAGAGGTTAAGGCGATTAGGGTGGGGAACATTGATGAGAACCTGGCATTATATGCAGATGACATGTAGCTGTTTCTGCAGGACCCTAAAGAGTCGCTGGAGGCAGCGCTTTGCATCATGAATGACTTTTCAAAATACTCTGGGTTAAAAGTCAACTGGACTAAATCGTCTATTTTACCGCTGGACGCTGGGGCCAGGGATATTGCAGACCCGGCCCTTTTGCTGCAGTGGGTCACGCAGATTACTTATTTAGGTGTTAAGATTATGGCGGATGTGGGAGACTACATGCCCCTTAATATGGCACTGCTCCTCGTTTTTTTCAAACAGAAGATACAGGTCTGGCAGAAACTCCAGCTGTCACTTATAGGACGGATCAATTTATTAAAAATGAAAATTCTCCCAGTCATTTTGTATTTCTTGCGTAATGCTCCCATCTGGATCCCTAAGTCCTTTTTTTAAAAACTGGATGGACTCACTTAGCACATTTTTGTGGGCTCCCAAGCAACCAAGGATAGGATTAAAAGTATTGCAGGAACCCTGGGGGGAGGGTGGGTTGGCCCTGCCGGATTGGCGCAGATACTTTTTGGCTGGACAACTGGTCTTTGTCCATCGGTGGCTGACTTCAGATGATGGGGACTCGGCCACGGTTTTGGAGGCAGCACATTTGGGCTCTTACGAAACCCTGCGGGTGGCCATTCATAGGGGGGTCAAGATGGACCTTCCGCTTACCACCTCTATGAAGGCCTCGATCAAAGCATGGGGGGAGGCGGTTGGTATGGCTTGTCCCAGTTACCGGGGTCTCTCTCCGGCCACACCTTCGTGGATGAATCCTAAATTGTTGCACTTTTACTCCTTTGACGATCCCATGAGTTGGGCGACCAGGGGAATCAAAACTCTCAAGGACATTACTGTGACTGGGGAATTGCTGACGTTTGACCAGCTTAGGGCCCGACATGATCTGCCGAACTCTCAATTCTTTCACTACATTCAACTACGTCATGCTTTTAGTGCTCAATTTAAATCAATTACCATAGAATCCTTCCCATCAGACTTGTAGGATTTGCTGATGACTGAGGACCTTCCTAAGACGCTTTCGGTTTCCTATAAGAAAATGTTTGCGACACGTCCTGTAGGGGTACGCAGATGCAAGGAAAGATGGGAGGCTGAGGTCCCGAACATCCAGGGGGAAGACTGGGACAACATGTGGGCACATCCATTCCAACACCTGGTGGCGGCAAGGGATAGACTTATCCGTTTCAAATTGCTTCACAGGATATATTATACGCCAGCCAGGTTGGCGTCCATTTACCCGTCAGTGTCACCGGAGTGTTGGAGATGCACGTTTGCTCCGGCGGCTGCTGAGCATGTGTTCTGGAGCTGCCCTCAGGTTAAACAATTTTGGTTGGAGGTTACCTCCTGTATTTCAGAGGTTCTGATGGTTCCGGTTCCGATGACGGTTAGAGTGTGCCTGCTAGGATTGGTTGAAGATGTGGTCCCGTCTAGGGCTCATAGGACCTTGCTCAACATTCTCCTATTTTATGGGAGGAAAGCCATTTTACTGCGGTGGCGCAAACCGCGGGCACCTGATTTGCGCTTATGGAAAGGCCTAGTTAACGCTATGATGCCATATTATAAAGCAACGTACTTATCTAGGGGCTGTGGGAAGAAATTTGACAGGGTGTGGCAGGCATGGTACAAATCAGACTTGACGGTGGGTTAACGCCTAATGTTAGAGATGCACCACTTGTTTATTTGCACAATACCACTGTAGAAAGCTATGATGGGAGTTATGGGGCTTTTCCTCCAATTATTTGCTTGGGATGGGCGGTGGGGCAGGCTACTATGATCTGAAGTCTCATGGGATTGGGAACAGGAAGGTTTTTTTGTGTTTTACTTGTTAAGTAGAACTACTGTTAGATAGACAGGATGTGTTATTGCCTGTATATGTGTGTGTGGCCATGTTGGCCTATTACCGACTTGGCGTTGTGCTGAGTCGGCTGTTGTTGGTTCAATGTGTATGTTTTTAAAGTCAATAAAAATAAATTTGCAAAAAAAAAAAAAAAAAAAGAGTCAGGTAGCCAATAAGAAGAGAGAGAGGGGTGGGCCGGGCCACAGCTCCATGTCTGAATGGACACAGGGGGCTGTGGCTCGGCTCAGGTGCCCCCATAGCAAGCTGTTTTCTGTGGGGGTACTCAACAGGAGGGAGGGGCCAGGAGCAAAGAAGAGAGACCCGAGAAGAGGAGGATCCGGGCTGTTCTGTGCAAATCCATTGCACAGAGGTGGTAAGTATAACATGTTTGTTATTTTTATAGAAAAAAAAAAATAGACTTTACAATCACATTAAATAAAAAATGTCACTCAAAGACAAAACATTGCTGGGTTGACTGGTGAAGAATCATATAGTTGCACACTCAAATGACATCTTACAGCTCAAATGTATTTTTTTAAATCAGTTAGCCTATAGGCAATATTTACTGACCTGTGCAATTGTAAGGGAGCTAACCGGAAACTTCCTTTCATAGTTCTTATCCATATGATTTGCCAGATTAACTGTGAAGACACAAACATGATTTGTTGAAAATTAGTACAAATTCATTTCAAACTTTACTATTTTGAATTTTTTAAAATAATAGTATAACTTGTTCTCTCACAAGCATCCCCCAAGACTTCTACGTGGCGACTGAACGAGGTACTCTTGAAAGATCCCGAAATTGCAGCAGATATTCTTAAGGAAATTAACCGGTTCCCGACCGGCTCATGCAGATATGTGGCAAATTGGTTCTCCTGGGCGAAACCCTGTACGGGTACGGCTTTCCCTTTAGAAGCCGACAGAGGGCGCGCACTCGCTGCACAGCGGGGGACCTGACGCGTGTGGTCGGCGGGCGCGATCACGTGCACGAGAGCCAGCACAGGGATTTGTGTGTGTAAACACACAAATGCCTGTTCTGTCAGGGGAGAGGAGACATATCGTTTGTTCATACTAAGTAGGAACAACGATATGTCTCCTCCCCCAGTCAGTCCTATCCCCATACAGTTAGAACGCACTGAGGGAACACACATTTAACCCCTTGATTGCCCCTTAGTGTTAACCCCTTCCCTACCAATGACATTTACACAGTAATCAGTGCATATTTATAGTACTGATCGCGGTATAATTGTCAATAGTCCCAAAAATGTGTCAAAAGTGTCCGATCTGTCCGTCGCAATACCGATAAAAATCACAGATCACCGCCAATATTAGTAAAAAATATATATATATAATAATAAAAATGCCATAAATCTTTCCCAAAGTTTGTAGACGCTATAACTTTTGCGCAAAGCAATCTATATACGCTTATTGCAATTTTTTTACCAAAAATATATAGAAGAATACATATCGGCTTAAACTGATGAAGAATTTTTATTTTATCTTTTTTAAATTGGGGATATTTATTATAGCAACAGGTAAAAAATATACGTATATATATATATTTTCAAAACTGTCGCTATTGTCATGGATATGCATTAATGTCTGTCTGCCATCTTACCTTCCTCCTCATGTGTTCATCTAGAGACCAGACCTCCTTCACCTGGCTTCCTTTATAATCTCCTCCCAGCCTGACTCCACCCCAGGCCCTATCACTGAACACTATATTAACCTGTGCACTGCAAGCCTGCTTTGCTGATCAACGTGTTTGTTAGGCATTGTGTGTTTGGGTTCCTGCCTGCCGTGTGCTACGTCTGTCTCTCTGTTACGTTATTGGCTTGTCCCCGACCATCCCTGTCTGCTCGTGACCCTTGACCTTCGGCTCGTTCTTCGTTATCCTTGTCTGCTTGTGGCCCCTGACCTTCGGCTTGTTATTCGGTTCTCTCTATCGTGTGCTGCTGCTTCCCCTTATCCTACGGGGCGTGAGCTAGGAAACTCCAGGGGCCGCGACCTGGTCCCAGCCTGCAGCGTAACATCCTCACCACTAGAGGCCCTGGAGAAGACCAGCTGGGTCTTAGACTCCGCGCCCTGGGGAATCTTGGCTCTCGCTTCCGTTGGGATCCCGGTTGTGCTCCTCTGGTCCCGCTTTCCACAACCACCCAGTTTCCTATCCACAGAAGCCAGCCATAGGGTTCACTACCTCGCGGTGCACTCCTGTCCCCCTACGGTGTGCATCTGTCACCTGGCCACAGGTGACCCTGACAGTTTGATCAGCCATGAACCCGGCTGACATCCCGCTTCCCGCGGATGATCCATTGCAGGGCATAGTTCGCAGACTTGAGACCCAGGAATCAAATCAGACCCAGGTGATGCGATTCCTCCAGGATCTGGCTTCTCGATTCGAGCAGCTTCAGGTCTCCTTGGGAACCCCGAATCCGCAACCCCAAGTACAACCAGCGGCTGTACCTATCGCACCAGTCGCAGCCTCACACTCACTAAGATTGCCAGCTCCGTTCCGTTTCTCTGGGGACTCCAAGGCCTGCAGGGGGTTTCTCAGCCAATGCACTATTCATTTTGAGCTTCAGCCTCAAAGCTTCCTATCTGACCGGGCTAAGGTAGCCTATATCATTTCCCTCCTCTCCGGTGAAGCTTTGGCCTGGGCTGCCCCCCTGTGGGAGAGGAACGATCCGGTGGTTTCCAGTCTGTCCGAATTCTTGAAGCTCTTTCGTAATATCTTCGAAGAGCCGGCTCGGGCTTCTTCAGCGGCTAGTGCTGTCTTACGTCTTCGCCAAGAATCTAGTCCAGTGGGGCAATATGCTCTTCAGTTCCGTATCCACACAGCTGAATTGAGCTGGAATAATGAGGCCCTGGTCGCTACCTTTTTACATGGCCTCTCTGACCGAGTGAAAGACGAATTAGCGGGAAGAGCCATTCCCGTCGGTCTGGACGATGTAATTTCATTATGCAACCAGATCGACATTCGTTTTCAAGAGAGGTCCTTAGAAAAAAGACGCCAGCACTCTCTGGGTCCTAGCCAGTCTGAGCTCCCCTCCCTTCATTCCGTGGAGCATCCTCTACCTGCTGAAGAACCTATGCAGCTGGGCCGGACCAGACTAACCCCCGAAGAACGTGCTAGGCGCAGAACTCTGGGCTTGTGCCTCTATTGTGGGGGCAAGGGTCATTTTCGTGACTCCTGCTCGCTTCGTCCGGGAAACGCTCGGGTCTAATACATTTGGAAGGTGGAGTATTGGACCCAGAAACATCACCTTCTCGCCTGCTCTTGCCGGTGTCCCTTCATGTAGGCACTTCTCCTCAGTCAACCCTTGCATACCTGGATTCCGGGGCTGCCGGCAATTTCATGGATTGGAGAACTGCTTCTTCTATGAAGCTTACCCTTTCACCTCTCACTACCCCATTGGTAGTCTCGGCAATTGATGGCACTGTTCTCCCAGGGGGCCCTATTCGCTTCCAGACGCTACCCATTAGGATGTCGGTAGGGATTCTCCACCAGGAGTGGATATCCTTTCTTATTCTACCCAAGGCCTCTACCCCAGTTGTATTGGGCCTCCCGAAGCTGTCTCTGCATTTCACAACCTGAAACAGGCCTTTGTTTCTGGCCCCCTCTTGAGGAGACCAAATCCTGGGAATGCATTTTTTATTGAAGTGGACGCTTCCTCAATGGGGGTGGGAGCTGTGCTTCTTCAAATCTTTGAGAAGAGACGCCAACCATGTGCGTTCTTCTCCAAAAAATTTTCTCAGGCAGAGAGGAATTATGCCATCGGTGATCGGGAACTTCTCGCAATTAAATTGGCGTTAGAGGAGTGGCGTCATCTCTTGGAGGGTTCCCCTCACTCCATAACGATCTTTACCGATCACAAGAATTTACAGTATCTACAGAATGCTAAACGTCTGAATCCTAGACAGGCCAGGTGGAGTCTCTTCTTTGCCCGTTTTAATTTCACGATTACCTACAAACCTGGTTCCTGCAACGGTCGGGCTGATGCGCTCTCTAGGTCATTTGACACTTTGGACGAGGAGTCCGCCCCTGAACCTGAGCCGATCATTCCCACCTCATGCATTGTTGCCCACTCTACCACCCTGAAGTCTAAAATTCCGCCTGGTAAGACCTTTGTCCCCACTGGGCTAAGAGCTAAGATCCTTCGTTGGGGACATGATTCCAAGGTGGCAGGGCATTCTGGATTCCTCCGATCCTTCCTACTCATCAGTCGTCACTACTGGTGGCCTAATCTCCGCTCAGACGTCAAAGACTACGTTAAAGCTTGTCATGTCTGTGCTCAGTCCAAATCCTCCACACAAGCTCCTGCTGGTCTCCTCATGCCCTTGCCTATTCCTAAGGAACCCTGGGCCCATATTGCCATGGATTTTATCACCGATCTCCCACTGTCTGAGAATAATACAGTCATTTGGGTGGTAATCGATCGATTCTCCAAGATGGCTCATTTTGTTCCTCTTCCTGGTCTTCCTTCTGCCCCTGCCTTGGTTCCCATTTTCATTCGAGAAATTCTCCGCCTACATGGGGTCCCTTCTCATATTGTTTCCGACAGGGGAGTCCAATTCACGTCTCGTTTTTGGAGAGCCTTTTGCAAATCCCTCAATATTGTCTTGGATTTTTCTTCTTCTTACCATCCCCAATCCAATGGACAGACTGAGAGGGTTAATCAGGAGTTAGAGGTCTTTCTTCGCACCTTTGTGTCTTCTCACCATGACGATTGGTCCTCTCTACTCCCGTGGGCAGAATTCTCCCATAACAATCATGTGAATACCAGTTCGCAGAAGACACCCTTTTTCACAGTTTATGGAAAACACCCTCAACTTCCTCTTCCTATGATCTGTTCTCCAGACATTCCAGCTTTGGCTTCGGTTCAGGAGTCTCTCAATTCCGTTTGGGGTCACGTTCATGATTCCCTCCGGGCAGCTGCTGGAAAATTCAAAGGCTTTGCCGACCGCCGCAGGCGTAAACCGCCTTCTCTTCAGCCAGGGGACAAAGTCTGGCTCTCTACCAGGAACATCAAGCTCCGAGTTCCTTCTCTGAAGTTTGCTCCACGATTCATCGGTCCATACACGGTAACTGCTAAACTGAATCCGGTTTGTTTCAAACTCCAGATTCCTAAGAGCCTTAAAATCACTAACTCCTTTCATGTTGCTCTTCTAAAGCCTTTAGTCCTCAATAAATTCTCTCGTCCTCTTCCTACCGTGGCGCCTGTCTCTGAGGATAATCAGGAGTACGAGATCAGTCAAATTCTGGACTCCCGACTCTGTAAAGGCGTTCTTCAGTACCTCGTTCATTGGAAAGGGTTTGGTCCTGAGGAGAGGTCTTGGATCACTGCATCTGAGGTCTTTGCACCTCGTCTGTTAAAGGAGTTTCATCTGAAGTTTCCCTCTAAACCTGGGCCCAGGCGGGGAAGGGGGAGGCCTCGTAAGAGGGAGGGTACTGTCATGGATATGCATTAATGTCTGTCTGCCATCTTACCTTCCTCCTCATGTGTTCATCTAGAGACCAGACCTCCTTCACCTGGCTTCCTTTATAATCTCCTCCCAGCCTGACTCCACCCCAGGCCCTATCACTGAACACTATATTAACCTGTGCACTGCAAGCCTGCTTTGCTGATCAACGTGTTTGTTAGGCATTGTGTGTTTGGGTTCCTGCCTGCCGTGTGCTACGTCTGTCTCTCTGTTACGTTATTGGCTTGTCCCCGACCATCCCTGTCTGCTCGTGACCCTTGACCTTCGGCTCGTTCTTCGTTATCCTTGTCTGCTTGTGGCCCCTGACCTTCGGCTTGTTATTCGGTTCTCTCTATCGTGTGCTGCTGCTTCCCCTTATCCTACGGGGCGTGAGCTAGGAAACTCCAGGGGCCGCGACCTGGTCCCAGCCTGCAGCGTAACATCCTCACCACTAGAGGCCCTGGAGAAGACCAGCTGGGTCTTAGACTCCGCGCCCTGGGGAATCTTGGCTCTCGCTTCCGTTGGGATCCCGGTTGTGCTCCTCTGGTCCCGCTTTCCACAACCACCCAGTTTCCTATCCACAGAAGCCAGCCATAGGGTTCACTACCTCGCGGTGCACTCCTGTCCCCCTACGGTGTGCATCTGTCACCTGGCCACAGGTGACCCTGACAGCTATTTTTTTGTTTGTTTATAGCACAAAAAATGTAAACCGCACAGGTGATCAAATAACACCAAAAGAAAGCTCTATTTGTGGGGAAAAAAGGATGCAAATTTCGTATGGGTATAGCATTGTATGACCACGCAATTGTCAGTTAAAGCGGCGCAGTGCCAAATTGTAAAAAGTGCTCTGGTCAGGAAGGGGGTAAAATCTTCCGGGCTGAAGTGGTTACCTTATACTTCTCTACTAATGTAGGCTCTGTGGATAATCCAATTTCCGTGTGGTCTTCACACAAATATTAGGGAAATCATACTTAAACATGGTCATGCAGCCAAATAATATTGCTACAAAACTTTGTCCGACCTGGCTCGATTCCATTCCTTAGAATGTCAACACAAGTCCAGACCAGACCGTATCATTGAAACAGAACTGGTTAGACTCCGGGAGGCCATAACGGATCATTCTCTACAAAGCAAAACATGTTCTGTTCAAGGCCCGTCGTTCTTTTTACGAATACAGAGATAAGTGCGGCCGCCTATTGGCCAATGCCTTACGCACCAAGCGCTCACAGACATACGTTCCACCTCTACTTTTGTCATCAGGTTCTAAAGTTCATTCTTCTCCAGAACTAACGGAGAGTTTTTGCAACTTTTACTCAAAGTTGTATAATTTAGACTAACCTCCCACTTATGGTTCGCCGCCCCAGAGCTCTTCGGGCATCTGTGACTATCTTAGGGAATCCAATCTTCCTACGTTCACTCCGGAAGAGCGTGAGGATCTCTCCAAGCCCATTACAGTAAAAGAATTTGCATCAGCCATAGCGGACACTCAGTCTGGTAAGGTTTCCGGCCCGACGGATTTACCCTCCCTTATTATAAACAGTATCAGGACTCCTTGGCGCCTTACTTCATCATCAGCCTTTAACGATGTCTTAGACCGACACAGCCTCCCTGCGGACATGCAACATGCCTCTATTTCAGTGATCCCTAAGCCGGGTAAGGACCCATTGCTATGTGCCAGCTATAGGCCTATCTCGCTTCTGAATTGTGATGTGAAACTATTCACCAAAATACTGGCTTCTAGGATAAAGAACTTGCTACATCACTTAATTGCAACAGAGCAAGTCGGCTTTATTCAGACTAGAGAGGCTAGGGACAACACTATTCGGACACTGAACATCATAGAAACAGCAAAACGCTCCCGTATTCCCCATTTGCTCCTGTCCACAGATGTCGAGAAGGCCTTTGACAGGGTGTACTGGGCCTTTCTCCAAGAGACACTCAAATTTGTGGGAATGCCAGACTCCATTCTGTCCTGGATCATGGCCATTTATAAGAATCCCAATGCTACGGTACGGGTAAATTGCTATGATTCCAGCTCTTTTTCCATTTCAAACAGCACCAGACAGGGTTGTACCCCGTCGCCCCTACTCTTCTTTCTCTCTCTGGAGCCCTTTCTACAACATATCAGAGGTAATCTGTCCATCCGAGGCACTGAAGCTGGCAAATACCAACACAAAGTGGCGGCTTACGCCGACGACCTCTTATTTTATATTACTGAGCCTCTTACCTCCTCTCACTCTCCTTGTAAAAGGAGTGGAAACGCTATAGTAGCCTGTCTAAGTTCAAGGTCAACTTACAAAAATCAGAAGCCTTAAATATCTCCTTAGCAGACATTACCAGAGCGAGCTTATGCCCTTTTTTCCAGTTCAAATGGGCTGCCCGCTCGATTCAATACGAAAATTCCTGCGAACCTAAATGACTCAACTACCAGACTTTCCTGTCAACGCTAACCACTGACCTTAAAAAGTGGGACTCTCTGGCCCTTTCCTGGTTTGGCCACTGTAACGTACTTAAGATGAACATGATTCTCAGACTCCTGTACTTATTGCAGGCACTGCCAGTAAAAAATACCTCAAATCTTTTTTCACGCGGTATATTCGGTAGTTATCAAATTAATTTGGCGGGTAAACATCCATGCCCTAGCAGAGCATTACTGTTAAAACCTAAGCTGAAGGGCGGTGTGGGTTTCCCCGACTGCGGCACATATGACCAGGGTTGTGGACTGGTGCTGACGCAGTGACCTGAAACTCTGGGTATCACTGGAACAGGAGGCGGCCCAGGCTCAACTTCCTGGTCTACCATGGGCAAGGAAAATCCATGTTACCCATTTACCTACACATCTATTGATTGGCCCCACTTTAGCGGAACTGGACAGGTTTTTCCGACTATCTTAACTGAGCAGTTTCCCATCCCCAATGACTCCAATTGTTGGTCACCCAGGGTTCATACCCAGTCCCACTGATCCAACTTTTCTTTCGCAAAGCTTTCAGGGACTTCTAAGGGCCTCTCAGCTCTTACGATCTTCCAGTTGGATATCTATAGACTTTGCTGTCTGGACGTGCTTCTCTTAAATTGGATCACTGGAGGACTATTCAATTGTCGCACTTTCTTGGATCGTTTCCTAAACCTGCCCTTTTTGCTCGTAAGCTTCACTCTTTCGAGGAACTTTGCTTGGGCGAGGGTCCAATCCGGAGTTCCTTATCAACTCATGCCACTGAAGACCCCCCCCCCCCCCGTTCTTAGCAAAATGGGACACTTGCACGTTACCTTTAACTGAACCCCAGAAAGAATGCATACTTTTTTTTCCGCAGAAATCCTCCCTATCCAGTAAATATAAGGAGACAACGTACAAAATTATGACACATAGGTATAGAACCCCATCAGTTCTGGCAAAGATATTCCCTCATCAGACGGATCGCTGTTGGAATTGTGGCCTCCATTCAGGTACCCTCCTACATATTTCTGGGGATTGTCCTACGCTTGCAACTTTCTGGCAACCAGTGCTTAAGCTCATACATAAATTCACAGACATTTCTTTAAAAGATAATCCAGCTGCAGTCCTACTTAACCTTACAAACAAATGGCCACTGCCTCCACCTATAACTGGTCTTCACAGCAAGGTGCACATAGAAAGGCAAACGCATAAAAGACAAAAAAAAAGACAAGAACATTCCATAGCTCAACTCACCAACCAGTCTGCTGACCAACCAAATTAACCTGTCCAACAGTCTGCGTTAAAAACAGGGGTTTAGTTAGCGCGCATTTGCAAACGCATGCGTAAGCTGCAAGGCCTCCTAATGGCACCCTGTAAATGCTTGCAATCCTAAACACTACTGAATTTATGAGCATCTCCACAGTGGGAGCACATACATTCAATGGATAGATGAGGGGCACGTGGGCCAATAATAATGGGCGCCGATGATAGACAACGACGCAGGCGCACTTTAGAAACGGCGATAGTGTCGTTTCTAAAGGAGGTCATGCCGTGACTGGCGGCTCCCGACGTCATTGCTGCTCCGGCAAATCACAGCGCCGGAGCCGCGATACCCGGAAGTAACCCCCGGGAGAGATGTCGGCCGCCGGAGCGGTGTACGAGGACGGCTGCAGGGGCTTCGATCTGAGGTGAGTATTACATAACGAGCTAGTATGCTATGCATACTAGCTCATTATGCCTTTGTCTTGCAGGTGTTATTTTTTTTTTTGAAAAGTGGGTTTACAACCACTTTAAGGTTTGACCTCATATTACATGGTTTTGGTAAATCTGAAGAGAAAAATCTTTAGAAAATCGAATAGTGTGTATGGCTCCTTAGCCAGATAAGACTTTTCTGTGTGGTAGCCTGGTCTTGGGTGATTGTTACTAAGGACTCAGTTTCCAAATTCAGGGTCAGCAACAGGAATTATTTTAATAGAAAACGCAGATTTCAATATACAGTGGTACCTCGGATTGCGAGTAATGCGGTTAACGAGCGTTACGCAATACGAGCAATTTTTTTTTTAATCCTGACTCAGTTTGCGAGTGTTGTCTCGCAACACGAGCAGGATTCAAGCCTCTGCGGTGTGCAGTACCACATTTGGCCAGAGGTGTGGGAGTGCCGGTGACACTCTGAGCTGTTCGGAACCGCCCGGAAATACTCGGAAACGCTCAGAAATAGTATTAGTAATAGGAGGGTTTTCCGTGCCTTTCCGGGGGTTTCCGAGTGCATCCGTGCATTTCCGAGTCTCTCCGGTGCTGCCCACCTCTTGCCACATGCAGTATTGCATGCGATAGAAGTCAATGTGGAACGAATTATCTTCGTTTTCCATTGACTTCTATGGGGAAACTCGGTTTGATATGCGAGTGCTTTGGATTAGAAGCATTCTCCTGGAACGGATTATGCTCGTAATCCAAGGTTCCACTGTACTGAAATTTACATTTATTTTAACAAAGTTACTATGTCCATGAAGATTGTATGCTCTGCCAAACCTGTATGGGTATCCTCTTGGGGTGGCCTTTTCCATCTAATCTCCAGCATATTCTTAGGTTTAGAAGCCTGCTGTGGATCCTAAGGCCCCTTTCACACTGGGGCGGGAGGTGCGGTGGCGGTATAGTACCGCTATTTTTAGTGGCGCTATACCTTTGGAATTACCGTGGAATTGCGGCGGTATTTGGCCGCTAGCGGTGTGGTTTTAACCCCCACTAGCGGCCGAAAAAGGGTTAATACCGCCGGCAATGCAATTGCTTTCAATGGGAAGGAGCGGTAAACACACCTCTCCTCTCACCGCTCCAAAGATGCTGCTAGCAGGACTTTTGGAGCGGTCCTGCCAGCGCATCGCTTCAGTGTGAAAGCCCTCGGGCTTTTACATTGAGACTGCAGGGCAGGAGTTTTTTCAGGTGGTATTTAGGCGCTATTTTTAGCGCTAAAACGCCTGAAAAACTCCTCAGTGTGAAAGGGGTATCAAATAAATAAAAAAATTTCCATATGAATCTCACACACACCGGATACAAACCACAGGCTAGCAAGACAGACACCACACAGGCCAGTCTGGTGTGTCTCCTGTAGCGAGCATACATAGGAATGTGACAGATGGAAGAGGCCAGGAAGTGCAACTCTCTTCCATAACTCACAACAATAAAGCCCATCTGTCCGTTTTTTCAAATGAAAGCTAATGAAGCCATAATTAGTTTAAAAAGCAATCCTGTTAGTCTGGGACCACTGTGATCACTGTAATCAGGATACCATTTCTAAATTATTCTTGTTCATGCTTGTAGTTTCCTGCAGTTTAAGCATCCCCTGTCACAGGAAAACTGCAGGGGCCAGGTAGAAAAATCCAAAACATTGAACTGCAGCTGCACTATATTATATTACATAGGATTGAAAGGTAATGCAAAAAACAAAAAAAATAAATAAATATCAAGTATTATATTTTAGTGCATCCCAAACACAAGCATTGCAAAGCTTGCCCGCACTGGATCGTATGGTACAGAATTACCATGCAATGAGGTTGCAGTGAGTTTCCAAAAGAAGTGTATGCACTACTTTTGGTGTGGTGTGATTTCAGCCCATTCAAAATGTCCAGAGAGCTGCATGTGAATTGCACTGGAATGCACAGCACACCAATCCATTGGTTTAGTTCCACTTAAAAGCAGAATTAAACATTTTTTTTTATAGCTGACAGGTAGGGCCTCTTTTGTCATTTAGGCTCTGTTTCCACTACTGCGAGTTGTTGTGCGACTTGACACGTGAAGTTGCATGACAAGTCAAAACCCATGTATTTCAATGGTCCCCGTTCTAATTGGTGCGACTTAAGTTGCAGCGACTCCAAAAAAAGGTTTTTGCACTACTTTGTTCCGACTTCGGTGCGACTTGTTCTCACGTGGTTTTCACCGGTCGCATGACATCGCATTAAAAATCGCATTACAAAGTCGCACTGTAAATCGCACGACTTTGGGGTTGCAATAGTGGAAACAGAGCCTAATGCTTCTCTCTGCCTATCAGCGGTAATGTATACTGAACTGCACATGCCCAACTCAGCGTACATTTACGGCACCCCCAAGTGTTCCATGATGATGTGTATAAGCGTGGACATGACATTATCACAGCCCGGCCGAACAGAATGATCCCAGAAGGAAGACCAGGAGAAAATGGAAGCGCCCGTGACAGCACAGTGCTGGTGGGCATCATTTGACTGGTAATTCGGCAATTATGTGCTAACATGCAGTGCATACTAACACATTATTGGATAAGGAGGGTCTATTTATAAAAATAAAAAAAATAAAATAGAGGAGTTTAATTCCAATTTAAGACAAAACTTTAGGCAGAAGCTAAATGTTTTGCCTGCAAAGGTATCTGTATTTCTGGCAATTCGGTCCGGAGACCTACACAGCTCTGCAACACAGCACAGTCAGGTGAATGACACTACTTTCTCTATTACAGCTATATTCTGTAGAACGAATGCAGTGGTGTCCTCTCTCACTCCCCATCTAGTAACTGAACGCTGAACGTGCAGCAGGAGACTAATGTCAAATACCAGTCATACCAGTCAGACATGTCAGCGGCTCGCTGAGAGCCTGAGTCGGGCGTCAGTCCAGGCACCTGGCAGATCTAGACTTCTATTGTCGTGATGACGCGGCGCCTGGACTGAATTCTGTGACGTCAGCAGAAAGCGGACTTCAGCCCGCTCTGCTGAAAATGGGTCACAGGAGTGCAAAACGAACTGCAGTCCTGTGATCCACAAAAGTACAGCCAAACAAGCTTTGGCTGTACTTCTCCTTTAAATTGAAAAAGTGTAGCATTTTAACAAGAGGCAAGTTTGAAATTGAAGGCAGCAACACGTCTCAAAAAAGTTGGAACAGGGCCATGTTTAAGACTTTGTAATCATTTGGGAACTGAGGAGACCAGTTGTTGAAGTTTTGGGAGATGAATGTTGTCCCATTGTTGCCCGACATAAGATTCTAACTGCTCCACAGTCCTGGGTCTTCTTTGTCGTGTTTTTCATCCAAGATGCACCAAATGTTTTCAACTGGCGAAAGATCTGGACTGCAGAAAGGTCAGTAAAGCACCTGGACTCTTCTACTACAAAGCCATACTGAGACAGGGCAACAAAAAGCTGCCAAAGTAAGTGGTACCAACCAGGAAGAGCCTGGTGGGAACTTCCTTTCAGTTGCACCCTGTTCTCCCAGGGTAATGTATGTCCAATGTGTCTTGCAGACTGAAGGCTCATAGTGTCTGGCACTGCTCGATCTGGGAAAGGAGACACCCGTGGAGAAAGTGTAATACTTTGTGATTAAGGCTACTTTCACACTGAAGTGCTGGATGCGCTGGCGGTATAGCGGCGCTATTTTTAGCGTGGCTATACCGTTGTTTTTGCCCGATTTGTGGGCGCTAGCGGGGTGATTTTAACCCCCGCTAGCAGCGAAAAAGGGTTAAAAATGCCCGCAATAACGCCTCTTTTGCAGCGTTTTTGCAGGCGTTTTGGAGGCGCTATCCCATTGATTTCAATGGGCAGGGGCGCTATAGGAGCGGTACTTTTATCGCTCCTATCGCGCCTCAAAGATGTGGCTTGCAGGAGTTTTTTTACCCTCCTGCAAGCGCAACGTTCCAGTGTGAAAGCCCTCGGGCTTTCACACTGAATACAAAGTAGCAGCTTTTTTAGGGCACTTTGCAGGTGCTATTTTTAGCGCAATAGCGCCTGCAAAACGCCTCAGTGTGAAAGGGGCCTAAAGCGCATTGATCAAGCTCTTTTTGGTAAGAATTTTTACAAGAGCGGGTCTCTCTGCACACCCCCCCCTCTTCTTTCTGAACGTATGGAGGTGTTGGTGTCAGCAATATTAACATATGTGATCACTAAGGATTGAATTGCTTTACCTTCGTTTTACACAACAACCTGCCTAGAAATTGTTTATGGACTACACCGAATGTGCATATATTGACTTTTTTATGCGCCTTGAAGAATTGTGTATAGCGCTGCCTGGGTCTACTTGACTTTATTGTTTTAATTTGTTCTCACTGGCTTTTTGAGCTAGTTGCTGGGTAGCAGCTGTAGCCTTAATTGGCTGGTTTAAATAATAAGGTTAATTTCACTACTCCAAGAGCACTTGTTATTTAGGAGTGGGCCGTTTCTTTTTAGTTTGTTTATGAGCTCAGGCATGTTCGCAATCCGCAGGTGCAGAGCCCGCCACGAGGTCGGCACTGCACAGCGCTAATCACAGGCAGTGAGACATTTCGCGATCTCTGCAGCAGCTGGAAGTGCAGTCGCTGTAGATCTGAGGAAAAGATCTGAAATGAGGAGAAGCTCTGCTGATTTTATCATCCAATCATGTGCAACCTAAAATGCTGTTTTTATTTTTTATTTTTTCCTGCATGTCCCCCTCAGATCTACAGCGACTGCACTTCCAAGTGCACTTTCACTTGCAGTGGATTTGCCTTTAGTAAATAACCCCCAATGTCTATTTCAGGGAAGAAAATAAAAAGAATAAGCTATTGTGCTGACTGGATCCCAACCGTCATTGAATGGGGCACATAAAATGGACAGTGATAGGGAACACCAGGTAAAATGGATGCAGCTCCTCTCAAATTAGGTCTTGAGATCCTAATGCACATATAAAAAAAAAAAAAAAAAACACAAAAGGACGCCTCCATCTAGGTGTAGCGATTTAATTAAAAAGGCATAAAAAAACTATTAAAATTGTGTTTTTTTATGTTTTTTATTTCAGGGAAGGCCTTGTATAGATCAGCAGGACAAAGGAAATATAACAAGAATACTTAACTAAAGATGCTGTTTCGCCATGGAGTCGCCCTGCACATCCAGCATGGCCAGGTGATCAGATCAGATGCTTGCATAGTTTTAAGCTCTGGTGTGAGTTTAAATGTTTCATGTGATAACTGTAGTATTTAAACTTGTGTAAGGAATAGACAACATCCAAGCCAACTCCCTTTGCAATATGAACCCTCAAGGACTTGGTCAGTTAACAATGACATACCTTTGGTATAAGGTAAAGCTATCCTTATGTCCTTATATGGCCTCCTTAACCAGCATATTAGATGCTTTATTAGATATTTGTGATGCCAACCTTAATAAGGAATATGAAATACGCAATATCCCGATCAGCAGTTTAGCATTATCTTTATCTGTCATTATCTTGAATGTTATACTTTTAAGTATTTCTGAGATCTCTCTTTGCACATATTGAACACAACCCCAAAAACGTGACAAAACAACTGCATACAGTGACATGACAACAGTATGGCTTTGTAGTGGGGTCTGGGTGCTTAACTGGCCTGCCTGCCATCCTTTGCGGCGCTGCACCGATTCCCAAAAGTAGTTCCTGCACTACTTTTGGCAACTTTGGGGGCCATTTCAATAGACATCTGTGCATTAACCTGCTCAGATGTCTTTCAAGTCATCCCCAAACTTGCACTGAAATGCGGGTTGGAACTCGTTCACACTGAGGGTGAAGTCTCCTGAACCCCCTATAAAGCCGTTTTCACACTGATGCACTAGGGTTTACCTGCACCACCGATACAGCACAGTGCCCCTGCGGTTTCTTGCGGGTTATCTGCACTTTGTCATAGACTTTTATTATATCCTGCAGGTGTCGTACACTTTCTGAACATGCACCAAAACACCTGCATTCAGAAGTTTTGGTGCGCTTTCAGAAAGCGCCCCAAAAATGCAGGATATAATAGAAGTCTATGGCTCAGTGCAGCTAACTCGCAGGAAACCGAAGGGGCACTGTGCTGTATTGGTGGCTCAGTTAAACCCTAGTGCATCAGTGTGAAAAAAGGCTTTATAGGGGGTTCAGGAGACTTCACCCTCAGTGTGAACGAGTTCCAACCCGCATTTCAGTGCGAATTCGGGGATGACTTGAAAGACATCTGAGCAGGTTAATGCACAGATGTCTATTGAAAAAGACAGGCTACAATAAAAATGGGCTTCCCTGGTTTGCGATCAAGGGCCACATGTTGAACACCCCTGGTCTAAAATGTCTCTGTATTGTACACTGTAATACCAACAGTACAATTCCTTGCAAACATCTGAACTAAATCATCTGGAGGGATGTCCAGATAATTTGGGCAAAATAGCACACATCCAAGTGATATCTGCTTTTATTAACAAGCACCTTGAGTTGTCATAAGAACCCATTATCATACAGGAAAATTGCAAAATCTTCCTGCAAGCTGGCCCAACTTTGTCCTTTTCTGGTACAATAATTTTTATTGTAAAAAGAATAAAATTTTGACAAACGTTCACCCACGCAGTGGTATAGTGCAGTGAGTAAAACAATCAAGTAACTATTATTGGTATTAGTTATCCACTGGGCAGGGGCGGCCCGTCCATTAGGAGCGCCCGGGCACCGCCCCCCCATATCCTCGCCACCCCCAATACGCAGTGGATAGATTCATGAATCTATCCATGGCCGCCCCCTATTTATGTGTCTGGCCCATTTCGGGGTCACCGGGCATATGAATTACAGCGGCAAGGTTTTTTTTGTTTTTTTAAGCACCCGATTAGAGCCATAGACTAATAGGCTTCAAAATACTGGACTCGGGACACAGAGCATTGCGTCTGGAGCCCACCAAAGTGTGTTGAAACAGCAAATGAAAATTCGCTGTTGCAACACTGATACTTCTCCCAGCCAATCGGGAAGCAGGTATGAAACCTGTTTCCCGATTGGCCAAAACGTCTGGCGATACTATTGGATGCCTAGCGCCGGGAGGAGGAGAAGAGACACAGTGGAAGCTGCTCTAGGAGAGGACCCTGGAGCAGCTTTCCCCGAGCCCACCACGCTCTCACCGCCTGCATCCAGGGAAAGAACAGCGGGTGGTGGGGGGGCTGTGTTAGTGTCGCGGGGGAGTGTAGTGTTCCCACCGTTGGCCGGGGGGGGGGGGGGTTGTTTGCCGCCACTGCCACTGGGCGACCGCATTGGATAACCCAAGGGTCCATTTAAATTCCTGAACATGAAGGCCAACTAAATGGGGCCCTAAATGCAGGTGCACAGAGTATCAGCTGAGGGAGATGCGTGTACTGCTCTCTTGGATACCCCCGGTACAGGTCAGGTCGGTAGAGGGATAAAGAAAATTTGCAATGAAGCGGCAATGACCGATTGTCCACTGAAGGTAGACCTAAATCCAGGGATCCAGTGTTACCTTAAGGCAAGGAAGACCAAGGTTGCAAAAAGAAGGAAAGAAAAAAGGAAAGGCACAATCCCTGGTTGCAAAAAGAAGGAAAGAAAAAAGGAAAGAGATAAGGAAATAAGAATCAGGAACAAAAAAAAGGGGGAGGGGGGGGGGGAAGAGTGGAAGTCCTGCAGGAGGGGGGGTGGCAGGTTTGCTCTCAGGAGAAGCCCAGACTGTTCGGGTGCAAGGTGGGAAGAGCATAGGACCACCAAGGTGACCATACTTTAAGGAATTTAAAGTGAGAATCATTTAAAATGCTCAACATTTTCTCATTGATCATAAGATTGGTTAGAGTGCTCTTCACCATTGCAAACGGAACAGAGGACCTCTTCCATGCTCAGGCTACAACCCTTTTGGCCGCAATGAACAAATAAGTTGTTGGTATGAGAACAAGCCCTGAATCGGGAAGTGCAACAAGGCGATTTTAGCATCTCTGCGTATAGGTATGTGAAATAGGGAATGCAGGAGTCCAAACATCCAGGACCAAAACCCTATGAGGCGAGGACAAGCCCACCAAATGTGTACTACATCACCCCGTTGGCCACACCCTCTAAAGGACCCGTCGTTGTAGGCCGGTTTTCGAACTCGCAATCGGGGCTGGTACCCAATATCATCGTAGAAGGACTTTGTATGCAGCTTCAATTCTATCCTTTTCTAAGTTTCAAAATACCATGCATTCACCACTGTCATAGGTAAACTATTGAGGTGGTTCTGACGCTGAAAAGATTTTCTCATTGATGGGCACATATCTTGCTGTCCATATATGCCCAAAACAATTATAGACTAACAATCCTTTTATCATTACTAACAGAACATAGACATATGAGATAAGCAACTACAGTAAAAACAATGGTAACTGGTTTAGTTTTGAGGACGCTACCATCAGGTGTAATTTGTACAAGATTACAAATGTTAAATGAACACTGCCACCTGGTGGTCAAACTGCATATAAGCACTGAAGATCAGAGTATGTACAGTGTGACCCACAGCAGTCAGGAAGAATCCTGCTTTGGTGTGTACACAATATACAAGCTTTGCATTGCATTTGTGATACATTTTTGCAAGGAGGCAATTGCCTCCCATTTTTAGTGCACTGTGAGGGGGTTAGCTCGGCAGCGGGTGTGTGTGACCCCCGAGATGGGCTCCCCACACAAAACAGGCCCAGCAAACGGAGGTTGTGGTTTTCAAAATCAAAAAGGTGCGGTTTATTTTCTATTTACAGTGACAAAACACAGCAAAGCAAAAGAAACATAAACAAAATAAATCCTGGTCAACTTGACCTCTGACTAAACATACAGGTTTCCTAACTAACAACTGGGATCAGCCTAGTGCTGTCCTAGTCCCTAAGTCCCTGGTTTTAAATGTCCAAGCAAATAGCCACACAGGCTTTGTCTCACCGCACAGGGGTTCACTCTCCCTAGACAGTCCACACAGGTCTGGTTCCAGGCATGAGCTAACATCTAATGAAGCTGGGAGTTCTTATAGAGGCCTAAATGAGCTGACAAGCTTCAGCTGGTCTCATCAACTCCCTGTCTGCACGACGCCCCACACTCTCCCTAGAGGTATGAGTCATCCATGAGCCCACTAGCCTTATACAACTCTCCACCTAGTTGTATAAGTCGGCGTAAAGCCTGAATCTGGGCGAAATATATCTACCCCCCTGGATGCAACCAGGTGACTTTACCTTCCTGCTGTCACATACCCCCCCCTCTTGTTTTAACCTCGGGGTTGGAACACCAGCAATCAGGCATTTATGTACTCGAGACAAAGCATCCACATTCCCCATTTGAACGCCAGGGCGATGCTTTACTGTGAAGTTGAATTCCTGGAGGGCCAGGAACCACCTATTCACTCTTCTATTTGTTTCCTTGTTTTGAGCCATCCACTTTAACGGAGCGTGATCCGTAACCATGTCAAAGTGCCTACCTAGCAGGTAGTACCGAAGGGAATCTAGAGCCCACTTCACCGCTAAACACTCCTTTTCAACGGTGGCGTAATTTACCTCATGGGACTTCAACTTCCTGCTGAGGTAAATGACTGGGTGCTCTTCCCCGTTCCAGACCTGGGACAATACTGCTCCTAACCCCACATCTGACGCATCACTTTGTACGACAAAGTCTTTAGAGAAGTCGGGTGAGTACAACACTGGCTGGCTACATAAGGCTTGTTTCAAGAATTGGAATGCTGCCTCAGCCTCGGGGGTCCATTTAATCATGACCGACCCTTTCCCCTTCGTCAGGTTGGTTAGGGGCACTGCCTTAGAAGCAAAGTGGGGAATGAATCGCCGATAATACCCAGCGATTCCCAGAAAGGCTCGTACCTGCTTCTTGCTGTTGGGACGTGGCCAACTCTGGATGGCCTCGACTTTGTTGAGTTGGGGTTTTATTACTCCCCTCCCAATGGTGTACCCAAGATATTTGGCCTCCTCCTGCCCAATGGTACACTTCTTGGGGTTAGCCGTAAACCCCGCTTCCCGAACAGAGTCCAGGACTGCTTGCACTTTTGGCAGATGTGAGGCCCAATCTGTGCTATGGACAATTATGTCATCCAGGTAAGCCGCAGCATACTTCCGATGGGGCCTCAGCATCTGGTCCATTTTCCGCTGGAATGTGGCCGGCGCATTCTGTAACCCGAACGGCATTCTTTTATATTGGAACGCCCCGTCTGGGGTTACAAATGCGGTTTTCTCTTTGGCCGACTTGGCCAGGGGGATTTGCCAATACCCTTTTGTGAGGTCAAGAGTCGTCATGTATCGGGCTGTTCCCAGCCGGTCGATCAACTCATCTATACGTGGCATGGGGTAGGTGTCAAATTTTGTAACTTTGTTCAACTGTCGAAAATCGTTACAAAATCGCCAGCTCCCATCCGGTTTAGGCACCAACACAATGGGACTAGACCAATCACTTTGGGACTCCTCTATCACCCCTAAGTTCAGCATTTTGTGTACTTCCTCCCGTATTGCCTCCCGTCGGGCCTCTGGGATCCGATAGGGTTTTAACTTCACCCTTTCACCGGGCGGGGTAATGATGTCATGCTCTACCCCAGATGTTTGTCCCGGCAGCTCAGAGAATACCTCCTTGTTGCGAAGCACAAACTCCTTAACCTCCTGTTGTTGGGGTTGTGACAAGGTGGCTGCTATTCCAACCTCCGGAATCACGCAACCAGTTTGAGCTGGTGACCAAGTGTCTGCGACTAGGGACTCTCTATCCCTCCAGGCTTTCAACAGATTAACGTGATAGATCTGTTCGGGCTTTCGCCTTCCTGGTTGTCTGACCTTGTAATTCACTTCGCTCACTTTTTCCATTATCTCGTAGGGGCCTTGCCATTTGGCAAGGAATTTACTTTCAACCGTAGGGACAAGTACCAGTATCCTATCCCCCGGGGAAAAGGTACGGGTCTTGGCTCCACGGTTGTACACTCTCTGCTGTGCTAACTGCGCTTGGGCCAAATGTTCCTTCACGATGGGCATTACCTGTGCAATTCGGTCTTGCATCAGGGCGACATGCTCAATCACACTCCTGTGGGGAGAACTCTCACTTTCCCAAGTTTCCTTGGCAATATCCAACAGCCCTCTTGGGTGTCTCCCATACAGTAACTCAAAGGGGGAGAATCCCGTAGAGGATTGGGGCACCTCCCTAATAGCAAACATCAGATAAGGAAGTAGACAGTCCCAATCCTTTCCATCTCTATCCACCACTTTCTTCAACATTTGTTTTAGGGTTTTGTTGAACCTTTCAACCAGCCCATCGGTTTGGGGGTGATACACAGATGTACGTAATTGCGTCACTTTGAACAATTTACACAGCTCCTTCATAACCCGGGACATAAAGGGTGTACCTTGGTCCGTAAGCAGTTCTTTACAAATACCCACCCGGCTAAACACAAGAGATAGCTCTTTGGCTATGGTTTTGGCCGAGGTATTTCGGAGAGGGATCGCTTCTGGGTAACGGGTGGCATAGTCCATTATAACTAATATGTACTGGTGCCCCCTAGCGGACTTGATTATAGGACCTACCAAATCCATGGCGACCCTCTCAAACGGGACCTCAATGATGGGTAGAGGGACCAGCGGGCTACGGAAATGTGGCATCGGGGCCGACCTCTGACACACAGGGCAGGAGGAACAATAATTTTCTATGTCCTTCATCACCCCCGGCCAATAGAATCTCTGTAATACCCTCTCTCGGGTTTTCTCTGTCCCCAGATGACCTCCAAGAATGTGCCCATGGGCCAACTCCAACACCAATTTCCTGTAAGGTTTGGGCACCACAAGCTGCTCAACGGTTTCTTCTGCCCTTTTTGCCACCCGATACAGTAGGTCCTTCTCTACGCTGAAGTATGGGTAAGTGCAGGTATTATCTGGGTTCACTAACTCGCCATCTATTTTCACTACGTTTTCCCGTGCCTTTATTAGGGCGGGGTCTTTCAACTGTTCTGTGGCAAAGTTTTCCCTGTGAACCTCAAGATCAGAAAACTCCACAGACGGTAGGTTTTCGTCTGAGGAGGTGGGCTCCTCTCCAGTTTCTTGAGTCTCCCCTGCCAATACTGATAAGGGAAATTCCGGAGAGTCCTCACCACTCTCAGGGGAGTTCTGGCTATCACATTCCTGGTACATAGGGGCACCAGTGGGGGGCTCAGGATCATCCCACAGTTCCCAGAACTTCGGAAAATCCCTTCCCACAATGGCGTCATGCGGTAACTGAGATACTAAGCCCACTGGATGAGAGAGGGTACCTTTGGGGGTCTCGAAACACACTGTAGTCACTGGATACTCTCGGGTGTCCCCATGCACACAAATAACAGCTACCTTGCTATTCCCAGAGACCTCTGTTTTAACTAACTCAGCCTTTATCAGGGTCACAAGGCTACCTGAATCCAGCAATACCACAACATTTCTACCATTAACACACATTTTGCATAAATGTTTCTCAGTTCCTCGAATGGCAGTGCATGCGACTGTCGCACACAGCGACTGACGTCTGCCCGTCAGAAAGTCACACTGCATGGGTTCCTCCACAACCGGGCAATTGGCTGCAATATGTCCCGCTTGCCGGCAGCGGTAGCAAACGATCCTTCTTGCGGCCTCTTGAGCCGCTGATTTCCCAGGCTGTTCTCGCCAAACTTGGGGTAGAGCTCCCACCCTCTCACTCTCTCCACCCTCACCCCTTGGAATCCTCTTATCCGCCCCTGGGGATGGTCTGGTCTTAGGGTGGAAAGTCCGAGTGTCTCTGGAAGAGGCCGTCAGGTTCTCTGTAGCCAAGTATTTCTCCACACGATCCACAAGACCATCGGCCGTCTCTGGGTCTCCATGGCTTACCCACTTTTGGATGGCAGTAGGAAGAGCTCTCAAAAACCGATCCATTACAACACGTTCCACAATCTTTGGTGCGGACAAAGTCTCTGGCTGTAGCCACTTTCTGCTCAGGTGAATGAGATCATACATTTGAGACCTGGGGGGTTTTCCAAGCTGGAAAGTCCAGTTATGCACACGCTGAGCCCGGACAGCCTGGGTGACACCCAGCCTTGCCAATATTTCAGCTTTTAGCATCGCATAGTCTTTTGCTTGGTTAGGCTCTAGGTCATAGTAAGCTTTCTGCGATTCACCAGTTAACAGAGGAGCCACCAGTCCAGCCCACTGCTCCTCAGGCCACTTTTCTCTTTCAGCGGTCCTTTCAAATGTGGTCAAAAATACCTCTGGATCATCCTCTCCAGTCATTTTTGTCAATAAACGACTCACCCCAAAGGACGCGGTATTAGTGGGACGGCTTTCCTCACTGGTCTGCGGACGTTGCTGCATTGCTGCTTCCATCTGTTGTTGTAGTCTCTGCTCTTGCTTCTGTAACAGGTCTATGAAGCGGGCCTCAGATTGCTGCTGGGCTTGTTGCTGAGCCTCCAGACTCTGTTGCAAAGTTGCGTTTGTCTGCTGCTGGGCTGCAAGGCTCTGTTGATGAGCTTGCTGCTGGGCTGCAAGGCTCTGTTGATGAGCTTGCTGCTGGGCTGCGAAGTTCTGTTGTTGAGCTGCAAGGCTCTTTTGCAAACCTGCATTTGTCTGCTGTTGATTGGCATTTGCTAGAGCCAGCTGCTTCAGTATCTCCTCCATGCTGGCTTAAAAAAAAACTGCCACTGGTTCTCCACCAACTGTGAGGGGGTTAGCTCGGCAGCGGGTGTGTGTGACCCCCGAGATGGGCTCCCCACACAAAACAGGCCCAGCAAACGGAGGTTGTGGTTTTCAAAATCAAAAAGGTGCGGTTTATTTTCTATTTACAGTGACAAAACACAGCAAAGCAAAAGAAACATAAACAAAATAAATCCTGGTCAACTTGACCTCTGACTAAACATACAGGTTTCCTAACTAACAACTGGGATCAGCCTAGTGCTGTCCTAGTCCCTAAGTCCCTGGTTTTAAATGTCCAAGCAAATAGCCACACAGGCTTTGTCTCACCGCACAGGGGTTCACTCTCCCTAGACAGTCCACACAGGTCTGGTTCCAGGCATGAGCTAACATCTAATGAAGCTGGGAGTTCTTATAGAGGCCTAAATGAGCTGACAAGCTTCAGCTGGTCTCATCAACTCCCTGTCTGCACGACGCCCCACACTCTCCCTAGAGGTATGAGTCATCCATGAGCCCACTAGCCTTATACAACTCTCCACCTAGTTGTATAAGTCGGCGTAAAGCCTGAATCTGGGCGAAATATATCTACCCCCCTGGATGCAACCAGGTGACTTTACCTTCCTGCTGTCACAGCACCTAAGGTGTGTTTTGTAGGCATCATTTATAATTTGTTTTATTATTAATAAGTTGCATTAATGTGTTTTCAGTGTGTTCAGGTATGTTTACATGAAAAAAAAATGCAGCATGCTTTATTTTTTGAAAATGCACATGAAAGCACCACAATCATATAAACTACGCTCATTGAAGTACATTCATTTTCTTTGCATATGCGTTCATATTGCGTTTAAAAGCACATTCAAATACATTTGGTGTAAATGAGCCTTAAAGTGGATGTAAACCCGATTCATGAAATTTGAGCTGGGCACATATATCTGCAGTATTTTGTTATCGCTCTTCAAAGAGCTAAGTCCCATAGCTCTCTCCTGACCCGTCCTCCTGACAAATTCTCGGACACATCAGATAAAAGCAGCCTAAAATTTCTGTCTGGGGAGGTTGCTAAAATAGATTAGCAGGGAGCTGGCCCTGTTACAAAACACCTCTGAGAGTCTCTGCCTATGATGAGAGGGGGTGTGTGCCTTTCCTCCAATCAGCAATATTAGTTATCTTGGCTGTATGCCCAGACAACACACTCTGTGTTAAACAGGAAGAGAAAATTTTCTAACACGATCTGAACTTTCTAAACAGTATATAAATGTGAAGACAGCAGATATACATGTAGCGCCCCCCCCCCCAATGTTTGGGGGCACCATGTGGAGATTTAAGGGTAGTCTGAGCCGATAATTGGGCTCAGACCAATTATGATTCAATTGTTGTTCTTCTCTGGGTGTGATACTGCCCGGCAGTAGTGTTCTCCGTTGCCTGCAGGTGGCACTGTCACCGCCGGCATAGGTTAAACTACGGGGGGTATCACAGCACCTTGGGTGTCCTCTCTCGGCAGCCATGCAGTGGGTGTGGTCTACCCGCTGTGCATGCTGGGAGAGGGCACAAAAGAGGCAGACGCCATTTGGCGTGAGGCGATTCCAGGGGGACCCCAAGGCGTTCAGGGGGGACCTCTGGTCCAGTGAGTGTGCCTTGTGGCCCGCATTGTACGAGGTGTACGAGTGTGTTTAGGCCTTGGGCACCTTCAGCCCGAGGTCCTGGTGCTGCATTGTAGGCCCAGCTCCGCTGACAGGGGCCTACGCTTCAGAGAAGGATCCCAGGCTGCCCATTTGTAGGGGGCCGATCTTTAGGAAAACCAGGGGAAGATCAGTCCCGGCAGAGATTAGCGACGGTACTGCTGTCTCAAGGGGGAGGTCAGGAGGCTGCCTAAAGGGGGATTAATCGTCTCTGAAATCCGTGCTCCATTCCGGGTGCTAGGACTGCTCTCATAGGGACTATCCGGGTGAGCAATACCCACTCAGGCTTGAGTGGCGACGAGTGTATATACTGAACTTAAGTGTTGCGTGCCTGAACCTTCCCCTACTTCTTTCAACTTCTGCTCTTCCTCTGTTCGAGTTGACTCAAAAAGAATAAAGCCTTGCTGATTAGGTTTTACTCAAGTGTGGACATTGGCCTTATTCCTGGAGATTTTAGTTTGCCTAGACAATGGAGCTAAAGGATCCACTCGGGGGAGGTAACTCACCGCAGACCCAAGAAAAGGAAAAAAAACAGTCCGGCCCCTTAAACCAAGGGAGCGGGACCAGGTGGCTACATACATGTAAAACTTATATAGAAAGATTTGTTTCATCTCTGTGTATCATTGGAGGCTGTTCACTTCACTGGGTGTATGGAAGGTTTACATCCACTTTAATGAAAACCTCCAAAAATGGATAGGAAATGGAAGGAACAGAGCAGGTTTTATCCTTCAATCATTGAAGGAGTAAACTAAACACTGCAGTACAAGGATAACATAACTCACCTAAGTCATGGGGCTCTTTTTCCCATTTCTCCCATGCACTGTCACTGGTATATGCCGAAGAAAGAAGAAATCTTTTCCCTGTAAAAATAACAAATTCACTTTTAATTAGCGTGAAATTATTTGTTTCAAGCATACGATGAGCACATGAACCACACATATATTTTGAATGCCAAGAGAACAATTTAATTAAAACATTTATGTGTGTAATTATTACAAGTCAGAAGGAGAACCCATTTATTTAGATGCATCACTGAGCACCTTCTGATTCAGAGATGAAAGAAATCTGTGAGCTGATATTATCCAGAAAACACTGCAGCCGTGCGAATATGGGATCTAAAGAACCGACTACAGCCGCATCCCAGAAAGCTTCTCAATGGGTCTGACAGGAGGCAGTAAAGCACTTTGCAATCCTGATCCCCAATACAGGCTTTCCATACATAGCATCACACTATGGGGCCCTGGTGCAAGATACAAGCCAGGCTCCCTCACCCACACCAAAGACTACGAACATACACTAGATTACTAAAAGTATTGGGACACCTGCCCTTATACGGACATGAACTTTAATGGCATCCTGTTTATAGTCTGTAGGGTTCAATATTGAGTTGGCCCACCCTTTGCAGCTATAACAGCTTCAACTCTTCTGGGAAGGCCGTCCACAAGGTTTAGGAGTGTCTATGGGAATGTTTGACCATTCTTCCAGAAGAGCAATGGTGAGGTCAGGCACTGATGTGGATGAGAAAGGCCTGGCTGGCAGTCTACACTCTAATTCATCCCACAGGTGTTATATCGAAATACATACATAGTAGGTGAGGTTGAAAAAAGACACAAGTCCATCAAGTGTGTGATTATATGTCAGTATTACATTGTATATCCCTGTATGCTGTGGTCATTCAGGGGCTTATCTAATCGTTTTTTGAAAGTTGAGGTCAGGACTCTGTGCTGGCCAGTCAGGTTCCTCCACCCCAAACTCGCTCATCCGTGTCTTTATGGACCTTGCTTTGTGCACTGGTGTGAAGTCATGTTGGAACAGGAAGGGGCCATCCCCAAACTGTTCACACAAAGTTGGGAGCATGAAATTGTTCAAAATGTCTTGGTATGCTGACGCCTTAAGAGTTCCCTTCTCTGGAACTAAGGGGCCAAGCCCATCACCTGAAAAACAACCCCACACCATAATCCCCTCTCTGCCAAATGATTTGGACCAGTGCACAAAGCAAGGTCCATAAAGACATGGATGAGCGAGTTTGGGGTTGAGGAAATTGATTGGCCTGCACAGAGTCCTGACCTCAACCTGATAGAAAACCTTTGGTAAGAATTTGAGCGGAGACTGCGAGCCAGGCCTTCTCGTCCACATCAGTGCCTGACGTCACAAATGCGCTTCTGGAAGAATGGAAGTCTCCTTTTTTCACTAGTTTAATTCCGCTTAAAGTGAAACTTTAGGCAGAAAATTTAAGTAGTAATGTCAGAAGGTTTTTTATCTTCATAAAAAGCCTTCTGTGCGCAGCAGCCTCCCTCTGCCCCCTTTACACCTACCTGAGGTCCCTCTAGATCCAGCGATGTTGTAGGAATGTCTTGACTGCAGGGACTCTCCTCCACATTGGCTGAGACAGCAGCATGGCGCCGTTGGCTCCCGCTGCTGTCAAAGTCAGTTAGCCAATGAGAAGAGAAAGAGAGCAGGGTCGAGCCGCAACTCCGTGTCTAAAGGGACACAGGGTGTTGTGGCTCGGTTCGGGTGCCCCCATAGCAAGTTGCTTGCTGTGGGGGCACTTAAAAGGAGGGAGGGGCCAGGGGCATCGAAGAGGGACCCGAGAAGAGGAGGATCTATGCTGCTCTGTGCAAATCCACTGTATAACATGTTATTTTACCCAAAGAAAAACGAGACTTTACAATCACTTTAAGTCCTGTTAGATCACTGCAGGATGGCCCCTTTTGCAGGTATAGCTATGTAAAGCATTAAAAATAAGTGTCTATACTGTTTAAAATCACCCTGCTCTGCACATGCTCAGTTGCTCTCCATTTTTAGGCACTACTGAGTTTGTAGTGGCCGATCTGCTGACAGCCTTAAAGCGGAATTAAAGCAAACATTGAACTTAAACAATTTTTTTTCATACCTTTTTAGTGTTTTCTTGTCCCATGTCGCCACGCAGAGTACGTCACTTCCGCATGTTTTTTTTTTTGCCCTCCTCCTTCCCCCCCCGTTGCCTTCGGGGACCTGTGTGTCCCAGAAGACGACGGGACCATTCACAAACCGCAGTGCGACTCGCGCATGCGCAGAAGGATGTTGATGACGCCATAGAGGGGCGAAACGCGTTGACGTATTTCAGGTTTTCTAACCAACAACGCCACTTCCACCCTCCGTGGATCTGCAGCGAACCCGAAAGAGCCTCACATTAGTCCCATGCTCGTTTTATTTGGAATCTTGTAAGCGTCACTTTTGTTTGAGCAAATAAATACATTTTTACAGTACTTCACTATGAGCATCATTTTGTTTTGTCAAGCCTGGTGGATATCATAGCTACCCCAAAGATCTTATTTGGATATCTCACCAAAGAGATACAGAAGCCCATCTTCCCAACACCAGAAACAAGCGTGTTTGACCCCCAGACTGCAAAGCTGAGGGTCCATTTTTTCTGGGGAGTAGGGGGACGAGAGGGGAGTGGGGCACATGGCACAACATGTTTACATGAAGAACTTCAGCACCTTTTAAACTTTTTTTTTGAGCACCGAGCACTTTATAAGAGACTTTTTTGCAATGCATATTTTTGTCACAAGATAGATTTATGTATTATTCTATACTGTAAGCGCTGCATTACTTTAATTGTCATTTGAGGTGATTTAGCACTTGGTGGACAGCAGCTGCAGGCTATTTATTTCATCTACTTTGTTTTCATGATTTGACACCTAGTGCAAGTACCGTAAAAATGTATTTGTTTTATAATAATTATTTTTGAATTTGTAGCAGCCATATAAAACAAATTCCAAAAGGCCAACTCCAGGAAAAATGAATAAATCCACCCTTGTAGTGGGACACCCCCCCCCCCCCACACTGCAAGTGTTAAATGCTTAAGTTAAGTCTAGAGGTCAGTGTAAAGGTAGTTTTACTTACCTTACAACCCACTCCAGCTGACTACTACAGCTGACTACTACAGCACTCTCCTCCTTGCCTGAATCTCCAGTCTGTGGGTGGAGCTTCAGCATCATTACATACAATACAGGGGCGTTAAAGGGGAGGTCCGCCCACCGCTGCAAAAATTAAAAGCCAGCAGCTACACATGCTGCAGCTGCTGGCTTTTAATAATAGGACAAATCATTTTGCCCCTGTTCAAATCATTAGTAAGA
Source organism: Rana muscosa (assembly GCA_029206835.1). Lineage (NCBI taxonomy): Eukaryota > Metazoa > Chordata > Amphibia > Anura > Ranidae > Rana > Rana muscosa. The sequence continues at coordinate 1,092,216,356 of CM055116.1, forward strand.
CCTCATCTGGAATACGCAGTTCAGTTTTAGGCCACAGTTCTCAAAAAGGATATTGGGGAACTGGAGAAAGTGCAGAGAAGGGCAACCAAACTGATAAGAGGCATGGAGGAGCTCAGCTATGAGGAGAGATTAGAGGAATTTCTTCACTCTTAAGAAGAGGAGATTAAGGGGGATATGATCAACATGTACAAATATATAAGGGGTCCATATAGTGAACTTGGTGTTGAGTTATTCACTTTACGGTCAACACAAAAGGACAAGGGGGCACTCTTTACGTCTAGAGGAAAAAAAGATTTCATCTCCAAAATACGGAAAGGTTTCTTCACAGTAAGAGCTGTGAAAATGTGGAATAGACTCCCTGCAGAGGTGGTTCTGTCCAGCTCAGTAGATTGCTTTAAAAAAGGCCTGGATACTTTCCTAAATGTCCATAATATAACTGAGTACTAACATTTATAGGTAAAGTTGATCCAGGGAATATCCGATTGCCTCTCGGGGGATCAGGAAGGATTTTTTTCCCTGCTGTAGCAAATTGGATCATGCTCTTCTGGGGTTTTTCGCCTTCCTCTGGATCAACTGTGGGTATCGAATTAGGTATATGGGATTGTATGATATTATAATTTTTTTTATTTTTTTATGGTTGAACTGGATAAACTTGTGTCTTTTTTCAACCTGACTAACTATGTAACTTACCTGTCCTGGAGCCCAGTGATGTCAGCACCACTGATGTTTCCATCAATTGTCGGGTGCTGCTGCCGCCATTGCGGGTAAGGGAACCCAGCAGTGTAGCCTTACGGCTTCACGCCAAGAACCCTACTGCGCATGCGCGAGACTCCGCTCCGCTCCTACTGGCCCGGCGACATGGGGAAGAGGAGGGAGCCAAGCGGTGACGTCAATAGCCACAGCCGTGGCTCCCGGAAGTGAGAACAGGATACCTGTCCCCCCTCCCCCCCTGAAGGGTGCCAAATGTGGCAGCGGAGGGGGAGAGGAGACAAATGAGCGGATGTTTCACTTTTGGGTGGAACTTCGCTTTAACCACATTGTACGCTGAGGAGGGTGGAGTGAGACCTGAGCTGATTGCAGCTTTGAGCATATAAAGTGATATTAAAGGTTAATTAAAAAATAAACATGTTATACTTACTTGCTCTGTAACTGTTTTGCATAGAGCGGAACCCCCGATCCTCCTCTTCTTGGGTCCCCCACCAGTGCTACTGGCTCCTCCTCGGCAAGCCCTTTGCTAAGGGGGCACTCGTGCATGCTCACTCCCGAGCCCCTACTCTGTGTGTGTGTCCATAAGACACAGTACGGGGCTCAGCCCCACCCCCACTTCCTCCTCATTGGCTGTGATTGACAGCAGCGGGAGCCAATGGCTCTCGCTGTTATCTCTCAGCTAAGGGTCCTTTCACACAGGGCGGATCCGTGCAGATCCGCCCCGTGAAGCTCCGCTTGCTCAGCGGGGATCGCTCCGTTGATCCCCGCTGAGCCGACGGATGACTGGGCGGTCCCCGCACACTGTGCAGGGACCGCCCTGTCAGAGCGCCGCTCTCCCTATGGGGAATCGGATGACGACGGATTGTAGAGTCCGTTGTCATCCGATCCGCTCCGCCGACGGAAGGAAAAATAGGGTTTTCCTCCGTCACACTTTGGCGGAGCGGAGCGGATGTCAGCGGACATGTCTCCGCTGACATCCGTGCTTCCATAGGGCTACATGGAGGATCCGTTTCAGGTCCGCCTAAAAAACTGACAGGCGGACCTGAACGGACCGCCGTGTGAAAGAGCCCTAATGAGGAGGGAGAGACCGGGGAGAACAGCTGCTCTGGTGCACATCGCTGGATCGCGATCAGGCTTGGGTAAGGAACAGAGGGACTGCAGGAGGCACTGCATACTGAAATCTTTTATTTTCATGCATACACAAAGGTAAAAAAAACTTCAACCTTTAGAACCACTTTAATCCTTGCAGTACAGAGGAGGACCCACTGCAAGGGTGGGTTTTTTCATTGGAGTAAATAGCGAGTGCTGTGTTATTAATCAAGTATGAGAGGACGATTCTTGTGTGCCAAGATTACAGCACTGCAAGGATGCCGATAGCACGATTTGTGGCCTTACACATACCAGGTACATTTGGTTACACTATAACATTGACGAACATTCGGCAATCAGAGGCCACAGCTGCATTATGGAAGTTCTACTCCTAAAGCACATATTTGTTTGTGAAAAACGGCAAAGAGACTACAGGAGGTGTTATAAGAAATCACTTTTCTTTATTACAAACAAGCAGGTCAAAAGAGGTTTTAAAAATACGGGTTTATTTTTTGAAGAATAAAGATATCTGTCACTTTAAAGAGTTCCATGTCATATGGCTCTAATGTGGCAGAAAAAGTGAATGTCACCTTCTATTTTTTCATTCTCATCTCTGCATATTTCATGAGTCGCAGTATGTAATGAATTCGACATGTTTTCCATGTACTGCCATTCATCCATATAGAGTATGTACTGCATGAAAAATGCAGCAATCTGGATTACCCCACTTCTATAACATGCATGGATGGGGACGGTGCCTAAAGCCCCCCAGAACAAAACAGTCAGACCAGAAGACCATCCATGTCTATCGGGAGGCCAGCAGAGGACTGTCTGATCACCACTGTATTCCCCCGTTAACCAATACCAGAGGTGTGATTTCTCAAATGACCACCTTTAAAGTGATTGTAAAGTCTCGTTTTTTTTTGTCTATAAATACCAAACATGTCCTACTTACCTGCTCTGTGCAATGGCCTCCTCTTCTCGGGTCCCTCTTCGGCTCTCCTGGTGAGTGCCCCCACAGCAAGCAGCTTCCTATGGGGGCTCCCAAGCCGCAGCTCTGAGTGCCCATTCAGACACGGAGCCCTGGCTAGGCCCTGCCCCCTCTCTCTCCTCTGAGGCTCACTGACTTTGATTGACAGCAGTGAGAGCCAATGGCGCTCCGCTGCTGTCTCAACCAGTTAGGAGGAGAGTTTTGGGCAGTCTCTCCTGAAACATCGCTGGATAGTTTTGTGCAAGTTAGCTGCGCTTTCCCATAGACTTCTATGAGGTCCTGCGGTTTTGGTGGAGCCTTCCTTTTAGATCTTGTGACCTGCTCCCTCCCCTTTGTAATTTTCCCAGGTCATGGTCCATCTTTATGGGGTAATGTTGCTTACTTTGGGTGGGTGAACAGTGGTTGGTAAATGGTTATTTGGTTGGTGGTTGGAAGATATTTCTGCTTGAATCTTGGCGAGTAAGCATGATGGTTAACAGTTTGGTATTAAAGTGATTGGTAATTAAAAAAAAAAATAAAGTGATTGGTAATGATCACCTTGTACAACAACCCAAACAGTTTAAAAAAGGAACGAAAGGAAAATATTTGTGTATGAAAAATATTATAAATACCTTTTTTCCCCCATTTTATAAGTGATCATATTCCCTCTGTTCTCAGCTGAATAAGCTGGAGGAGGAGAAACAGCAGGACACTGAGCCTCCCAATAAAAATATGTGCAGGGGGGTCAGGACAAGTCTGATTATTGGAGGAGAGCAGGCTGAGTTTCCAGAACCGTTTGACAACTGATCACGGTATGCTCTCATGCTTAGTGTGGTCAGTTTTTAATAGGAAAGCAGAGGGACTAGCAGGAACACCAAGAATTTCACACAAAGTAAGCAATACAAAGAGAACAGGGTACGTTCTCATACAAGTCCATGGTACAGCAGGCACATACAGTGATGTGAAAAGTATTTGCCCCCTTCCTGATTTTTTTTGCATATTTCTCACACTTAAAATGACTCAGATCAAACTAATTTTATTACACAAAGATAACCTGAGTAAATACAAAATGTAGTTTTATAATGATGGTTTCATTTTTTAAGGCAAAAAGCTGACCAAACCTGCCTGGCTTTATGTGAAAAAGTAATTGCCCCCTAAACCTAATAACTGGTTGTGCCACCCTTGGCGGCAACAACTGCAGTCAATTGTTTGCAATAACTGGCAATGAGTCTTTCACATTGCTGTGAAGCAATTTTTGCCCATTCTTCTTTGCAGAATTGTTTTAATGCCGCCACATTGGAGGGTTTCCCAGCATGAAAGGCCTGTGTAAGATCATGATACAGCATCTCAATTGGATTTAAGTCCGGGCTTTGACTAGGCCACTCCAAATCCTAAATTTTGCTTTGTTTGAACCATTTGGAGGTGGACTTGCTGTTGTGTTTCAAATCATTGCCCTGCTGCATAACCCAAGTGCACTTGAGCTTGAGGTCACAAACTGATGGCCGGACATTCTCCTTTAGGATTTTCTGGTAGAGCTCAGATTTCATGGTTCCATCAATTATGGTAAGTCATCCAGGTCCTGAAGCTGGAAAGCAGCCCCAGACCATCACGCTACCACCACCATGTCTGACTGTTGGTATGATGTTTTTGTTATGAAATGCTGAATTAGTTTTATGCCAGATGTAACGGGTCAGACATCTTCCAAAAAGTTAAATTTTTGTCTCATCAGTCCACAGAATATTTGCCTAAAAGCCTGGGGAATAATCAAGATGTTTTTTGGTAAAATGTGAGATGAACCTTTGTGTTCTTTTTGGTCAGCAGTGGCTTTAGCCTTAGAACTCTCCCATGGATGCCCTTTTTGCCCAGTCTCTTTCTTATTGTTGAATCATGAACATGAACACTGATCTTACCTGAGGCAAGTGAGTGCTGCAGTTCTTTAGATGTTGCTCTGGGTTATTTTATGACCTTCTGGATGAGTCGTCGTCATGCTCTTGGAGTAATTTTTGTAGGCCGGCCACTCCTGGGAAGGTTCACCACTGTTCCAAGTTATCTCCATTTGTGGATAATGGCTCTCCCCGTGGTTCACTGGAGTTCCAAAGCCTGATGCCGCGTACACACGATCGTGATTCACGGCGGTGAAAACACCGCCGTGAATCACGGCATGAAAAAAAATGAGAAACGAGGGAACGGCATGTTCCCCCACACACGACCGTTTTTCCTGTCATTTTTTTCTTTGACGAGAAAAACGACCGTCTGTGGGCTCCGCGGCAGTGTCTCCCTATGGGAAAACTGCCGCGGAAAAAAATGATGGAAAAAACGATGAGAAAATTTAGAACATGTTCTAATTTTTCTCGTCGTTTTTCCTGCCGTTTTTCTCAACGAGAAAAACGGCATAAAGCCCACAGACGATCGTTTTTCTCGGCGAAAAAAAAAATTTCATTTTTCCCGACGGGAAAAATGATCGTGTGTACGCGGCATTAGAAATGGCAATGAAACCCTTCCTAGACTGATACATGAACAATACTTTGTTTCTAATCTCTTCTTGAATTTTTTTACATTGTGGCATGATGTGTGGCTTTTTGTGATCTGTTAGCGTGCTTCACTTTGTCAGACGGCTTCTATTTATGTGATTTCTTGATTCAACAGGTCTGGCAGTAATCAGGCCTGGGTGTGGCAAGTGAAATTGTGGTAAATGACAGTTCATTCATGATTCAGCATGGGAGGGGGCAATTACTTTTTCACATAGGGCCAGGCAGGATTGAACAGCTTTTTTCCCTTATTAAATGAAATAATAATTTAACCACTTGCCGACCAGCGTACGACGATATACGTCGACACAATGGCACGGCTGGGCAGATGGACGTACAGGTACGTCCCCTTTAAGATGCGGCATTGTGGGCGCGCGCGCCCGCCGCAAGCTCTGTGAGTCCGACCGCGGGGATACCCGCGATCGTCTTACGGAGAGGAAGAACGGGGAAATGCTGATGTGAACAAGCATTTCCCCACTGTTCCTAGTGACAGGACACTGATCACAGCTCCCTGTAATCGGGGAGCGGTAATCAGTGTCATGTCACTTGTAGCCCATCCCCCCCCCCCACAGTTAGAACACATCCCTAGGACACACTTAACCCCTTTAGCGCCCCCTATTGGTTAACCCCTTCACTGCCAGTGTAATTTTTACAGTAATCAGTGCATTTTTATAGCACTGATCGCTGTATCAATGGTCCCAAAATGGCGTCAAAAGTGTCCGCCATAATGTCGCAGTAAGAATAAAAATTGCTGATCGCCACCATTACTAGTAAAAAAAAAAATTTTTAATAAAAATGCCATAAATCTATCCCCTATTTTGTAGATGCTATAACTTTTGCGCAAACCAAACGCTTATTGCGATTTTTTTTACCAAAAATATGTAGAAGAATACGTATCGGCCTAAACTGAGGAAAAAAGTTTTTTTATATATTTTTTGGGGATATTTATTATAGCAAAAAGTAAAAAATATTGCTTTTTTTTCAAAATTGTCACTCTATTTTTGTTTATAGCGCAAAAAAAACAAAACGCAGAGCTGATAAAATACCACCAAAAGAAAGCTCTATTTGTGGGGAAACAAAGGACGTCAATTTTGTTTGGGAGCCACGTCACACGACTGCGCAATTGTCAGTTAAAGCGACGCAGTGCCGAATCGCAAAACGTGCTCTGGTCTTTGGCCAGCCAAATGGTCTGGGGCTTAAGTGGTTAAAAACTGCATCTTGGATTTACTCTGGTTATCTTTGAATAATAAAAAAAATAGTTTGATGATCTGAATCATTTAAGTGTGAGAAATATGCAAAAAAATAATTAAAAAATATTAGGAATGGGCAAATACTTTTTCACATCACTGTATCAGGAATATGAAATGTTGGGTTTAAATATTCTTTAACCACTTAACGACCGCTCACTGTATATATACGTCGGCAGAATGGCACCGACAGGCACAATCACGTAGAGTGTACGTGATTGCCTTTGTACAGTTGGGGGGTCCAATCGGACCCCCCTTCTGTACAGTGAGCGGTGGCTAAGTGTCCGGGAGCGTTCCGGGATGAGGGGGCAGCCATTCGTTTCTGGCCACCCCCTCGCGATCGCTCCCGGCGAATGGAAATGCCCCCTCTGTCTGTGTCAGACAGAGGGAGCAGGAGGAAGTGATGTCATCTCTTGGGCGGCGCTCACATATACCGAGCGCCGTACAAGAGAAGATATCAGGTCAGTGCACACAACACTACACTGACACCAGGACACATAGGGACATAAATCGCCCCCCCAGGCCCCCCCAGATCACCCCCCCAGCCCCCAGTCACAGTGTCACTGATTGCAGTGACCATTTATTTAGTGATCACTGCAATCAGTGACATTTGTGACTGTAAAAATGTCACCAAAGTTTAGTCTTAGGTCCAGTGTAGCCCCCTAACCCCCCCTAATAAAGGTTTAACCCCCTGATCACCCCCCAGATAACCCTTTCACTGCCTATCACCACTGTCGCTTAGCGATCATTTTTCTGATCGCTGTCTTAGCGTCAGTGATGCCGATCGGCAGACAGTAATTTTTTTTAGGTTCGCCGCAGGTTTTTATAGCGTCAGGTACCCCAATATATTATCTAATAAAGGTTTAACCCCCTTGATCGCCCCCCAGGTAACCCTTTCACCCCCTATCACCACTGTCGCTAAGCAATTGTTTTTCTAAACGCTGTCTTAGTGTCGGTGATGCAGATCGTAGCCAGTAATTTTTTTTAGGTTCGCCGCATGTTTTTATAGCGTCGGGTACCCCAATATATTATCTAATAAAGGTTTAACCCCCTTGATCGCCCCCCAGGTAACCCTTTCACCCCCTATCACCACTGTCACTAAGCGATCGTTTTTCTAAACGCTGTCTTAGTGTCGGTGATGCAGATCGGTAGCTGGTAATTTTTTTTAGGTTCGCCGCAGGTTTTTATAGCGTCAGGTACCCCCATATATTATCTAATAAAGGTTTTAACCCCCTGATTGCCCCTAGTTAACCCTTTCACCAGTGAAAACCATATAAGTGTTACGGGTGACGCTGGTTAGTTAGTTTGCTTTTTATAGTGTCAGGGCACCCGCCGTGTATATAACCCAATAAAGGTTTAACCCCCTGATCGCCCGGCGGGTGATATAAATTAGGTTTTAGCGTCAGAGAGGGTCTGAGTCACACCCCAGGCAGCATCAGGTTAGTGCCAGTAACGCTAACACCCACGCGTGAAGCATACACCCCCCTTAGTGGTATAGTATCTGAACAGATCAATATCTGATCTGATCAGATCTATACTAGCGTCCCCAGCAGTTTAGGGTTCCCAAAAACGCAGTGTTAGCGGGATCAGCCCAGATACCTGCTGGCACCTGCGTTTTGCCCCTCCGTCCAGCCCAGGCCACCCAAGTGCAGTATCGATCGATCACTGTCACTTACAAAACAAAAACACACATAACTGCAGCGTTCGCAGAGACAGGCCTGATCCCTGCGACTCCAGTGCTGTAGGAGGTGATTTCACCACCACAGTTAAAAAAAAAAAGCAAATATGCCGAAGCATTGGGGCAGCAGGGGCGGAGGAGCGATTTTGCTCCTAATGCCGCGTACATACGGTCGAAATTCCGACGGAGGCTTGCCCGTGGAAAAGTCCGACCATGTGTGTGCGGCATAACTTTTTTGCGGGAGGATGCCCCCATGCTTCGGCATATATAAATGGTGCGTGTATGCCCATCATTGGAAGTGGGTGGATGAAGGGCGGTATTCTAATGGTGGGCATACCCACCGATCAATCTCTTTTTTCGTTCAGCCAACAGGCTGCATGAAATAAAAAGATTACAATACATGTCCAACAAGGACCAGCAACGTACTGGTATGTTGCTGGACTTTGAATGTTTATACCAGAATGATGCCTGCGGGTTTAGGTATCATCTTGGTATCATTCTTTTCAGCCTGCGGCCGGCTTTCATGTAAAAGCAATCCTAGCGGCTAATTAGCCTCTGGACTGCTTTTACAAGCAGTGGGAGGGAATGCCCCCCCCCCGGATATAAAAAGCGCCATTGGGAAATTGGGAAAGCATTTTATCTCACCGATCTTGGTGTGGTCAGATGCTTTGAGGGCAGAGGAAAAATCTAGGGTCTAGAAGACCCCAGTTTTTTCAAAAAAAGAGTACCTGTCACTACCTATTGCTATCATAGGGGATATTTACATTCCCTGAGATAACAATAAAAATGATAAAAAAAAAAAAAATACTTGGAAGGAACAATTTAAAAATAAAATAAAAAAGCAAAATTAATAATAAAAAAAAAAATAAAAAAAAAAAAAGCACCCCTGTCCTGCCCTGCTCTTGCCCAATGGCGAACGCAAGCGTCGGTCTGGCGTCATATGTAAACAGCAATTGCACCATGCATGTGAGGTATCACCGCGAAGGTCAGATCGAGGGCAATCATTTTAGCAGTAGACCTCCTCTGTAAATCTACTGGGGTAACCTGTAAAGGCTTTTAAAAATGTATGTAGTTTGTCGCCAATGCGCGTTTGTGCGAAATTTTAAAGCATGTCGTGTTTGGTATCTATGTACTCGGCCTAAGATCATCTTTTTTATTTCATCAAACATTTGGGCAATATAGTGTGTTTTAGTGCATTAAAATTAAAAAAAGTGTATTTTTTAACCCAAAAAATGCGTTTGAAAAATCGCTGCGCAAATACTGTGTAGAAAAAAAAAATGCAACACCCACCATTTTAATCTGTAGGGCCTTTGCTTTAAAAATATATATAATGTTTGGGGGTTCAACATAATTTTCTTGCAAAAAAAAAAAATGTTTTCATGTAAACAAAAAGTGTCAAAAAGGGCTTTGTCTTCAAGTGGTTAGAAGAGTGGATGTAAGCTTCCTAATGTTGTGTATAAAATGCCAGAACAGTTCAAAACCCCCCCAAATGACCCCATTTTGGAAAGTAGACACCCCAAGCTATATACTGAGAGGCATGTCGAGTCCATGGAATATTTTATATGTTGACACAAGTTGCGGAAAAACGACAATTTTTTTTTTTTTTTGCACAAAGTTGTCACTAAATGATATATTGCTCAAACATGCCATGGGCATATGTGGAATTACACCCCAAAATACATTCTGTTGCTTCTCCTGAGTACGGGGATACCACATGTGTGAGACATTTTGGGAGCCTAGCCATGTACGGGACCCCAAAAACCAAGCACCGCCTTCAGGCTTTCTAAGGGTGTAAATTTTTGATTTCACTTCTCACTGCCTATCACAGTTTCGGAGGCCATGGAATGCCCAGATAGCACAAAACCCCCCCAAATGACCCCATTTTGGAAAGTAGACACCCCAAGCTATTTGCTGAGAGGTATTGTGAGTATTTTGCAGATCTCGCTTTTTGTCACAAAGTTTTGAAAATTGAAAACAAAAAAAATATATATATATATTTTCTTTCTTCATTTTCAAAAACAAATGAGAGCTGTAAAATACTCGCCATTCCTCTCAGCAAATAGCTTGGGGTGTCTATATTCCAAAATGGGGTCATTTGGGGGGGTTTTGTGCGATTTTGGCATTTTATGGCCTTCGAAACTGTGATAGGTAGTGAGGAGTGAAATCAAAAATTTGTGCCTAGAAATCCTGAAGGCGGTGCTTGGTTTTCGGGGTCCCGTACGCAGCTAGGCTCCTAAAAAGTCCCACACATGTGGTATCCCCGTACTCAGGAGAAGCAGCAAAATGTATTTTGGGGTGTAATTCCACATATAACCATGGCATGTGTGAGCAATATATCATTTAGTGACAACTTTTTGTAATTTTTTTTTTTTTTTGTCATTATTCAATCACTTGGGACGAAAAAAAATATATTCAATGGGCTCAACAGGCCTCTCAGCAATTTCCTTGGGGTGTCTACTTTCTAAAATGGGGTCATTTGGGGGGGTTTTGTGCTATTTTGGCATTTTATGGCCTTCGAAACTGTGATAGGTAGTGAGGAGTGAAATCAAAAATTTGCGCCCTTAGAAATCCTGAAGGCAGTGCTTGGTTTCCGGGGTCCCGTACGCGGCTAGGCTCCCAAAAAGTCCCACACATGTGGTATCCCCGTACTCAGGAGAAGCAGCAAAATGTATTTTGGGGTGAAATTCCACATATAACCATGGCATGTGTGAGCAATATATCATTTAGTGACAACTTTTTGTAATTTTTTTTTTTTTTTAGTCATTATTCAATCACTTGGGACAAAAAAATAAAAAATTCAATGGGCTCAACATGCCTCTCAGCAATTTCCTTGGGGTGTCTACTTTCCAAAATGGGGTCATTTGGGGGGGTTTTGTACTGCCCTGTCATTTTAGCACCTCAAGAAATGAGATAGGCAGTCATAAATTTAAAGCTGTGTAAATTTCAGAAAATGTACCCTAGTTTGTAAACTCTATAACTTTTGCGCAAACCAATAAATATACACTTATTGACATTTTTTTTACTAAAAACATGTGGCTGAATACATTTTGGCCTAAATGTATGACTACAATTGAGTTTATTCGATTTTTCTTATAACAAAAAGTAGAAAATATCATTTTTCTTCAAAATTTTCGGTCTTTTTCCGTTTATATCGCAAAAAATAAAAATCGCAGAGGCAATCAAATACCATTAAAAGAAAGCTCTATTTGTGGGAAGAAAAGGACGCAAATTTCGTTTGGGTACAACATTGCATGTCCGCACAATTTACAGTTAAAGCAGCACAGTGCAAAATTCTGAATTCACCTCTGGTCCTCTAGCTACCAAATGGTCCGGGGCTTAAGTGGTTAAAGCGGAGTTCCACCCAAATTTGGAACTTCCGCTAAATCCATTCCTTTCGCCCTTACATGCCACATTTGGCATGTAATTTTTTTGGGTTGGGAGTGGGGGCTTCAGTGGGAGTGGGACTTCCTGTCCCACTTCCTCCTTCCGCCCTGGGGTCGCCTAGGCAATACGTCATATCGCCTTCTGGCGGCCCCTCCCTGTAGGCGATCACCTGGGACGTGACAGGTCCCAGGCGATCGCCTGTCCACTCAGAGAGCGATGCGCCATTCGTGCATGCGCAGTGAGTGCCCGGCCGAGAAGCCGAAAGCTGTCACGGCCGGGTGCCCACACTATGAATGGAGGCGCCGGCGGAGAAGGGGGGAGAGGAGCGGAGCTCCGGGCGTCGCGTCGCTGGACAGTGGAACAGGTAAGTGTCTGTTTATTAAAAGACAGCAGCTACACTTTTTGTAGCTGCTGACTTTTATTAAAACATAAAAAAAGTCTGGAACTCCCCTTTAAAGGTTAAAGTTAATTTCTGAATTAAAATGTATTTAAACCCAACAAAGGGGCTGCCGCCTAAACTTTCCCACAATCCTTGTTGTGTGTTTTATGGTACTGAAGGCAGAGCCCAGTAAATATCATGTTCCAGAAAGAGCTAGATCTTCCATGAGGCCACCTAGTCAGGAGTCTGAATGTCCAGGGGGCCCAGCTACAACCTTCATCCCCCTACCTGTCAAGTCACGAGGGGGTGTGTGCTTGAAGACAGTAGGTGTCTGATGGGAGGAGCCATGCTGGTACAGACACTGGCACTTCTCTGCCTACTGCAATCCTTATTGACCCCTTAACACCCCTCCCAGTGGTCCTTTAAAGGATAAGTTCAACTTTGGGGAAAAAATAATAAATGCAAGTTTTTGCAGAAAAAAGTGCATTTATTATTATTTTTTTTCCCCAGGAGCCTGCAAGGCATTGCTCCCACAATCAGTGGATCACTGTGCAATGTCAGGCTCCTGCAGACACATCCTCCAGCGTTGTGCTCATACCTCTGGACAGGCTTTCGGTTACAAAGCTGGAGGAAATGTCAATGAACTACAAGGGTGCTCACCAGCGCTCCCTCACAGCTCTTTGAAAACTACAAGCTGTCTGCCACAGTGGGAGATGGGACGTGTAGTTCATTCATTCAGATTCCTGCAAATGAATAACATGGCTGCATGAACGGAGCCGTGCACTGCCGCACCTGCTGTCATGGGGGTGGGGGGAAAATTGGGGGGCAGGTGCTGAAACATGTCACACCACAAAAACGCACTTCAAATGTGAATATTTGTTTTTGTCCCAAGTGATTGAATAATGACAAAAAAAAATAAAAATTACAAAAAGTTGTCACTAAATTATATATTGCTCACACATGCCATGGTTATATGTGGAATTGCACCTCAAAATACATTTTGCTGCTTCTCCTGAGTACGGGGATACCACATGTGTGGGACTTTTTGAGAGCCTAGCCGCGTACGGGGCCCCGAAAACCAAGCACCGCCTTCAGGATTTCTAAGGGCACAAATTTTTGATTTCACTCCTCACTACCTATCACAGTTTCGAAGGCCATAAAATGTCAAAATAGCACAAACCCCCCCACATGACCCCATTTTGGAAAGTAGACACCCCAAGCTATTTGCTGAGAGGAATGGTGAGTATTTTACAGCTCTCATTTGTTTTTGAAAATGAAGAAATAAAATAATTTTATTTTTTTTATTTTTTTCAATTTTCAAAACTTTGTGACAAAAAGCAAGATCTGCAAAATACTCAACATACCTCTCAGCAAAAAGCTTGGGGTGTCTACTTCCCAAAATGGGGTCATTTGGGGGGGGTTTGTGCCATCTGGGCATTCCATGGCCTCCGAAACTGTGATAGGCAGTGAGAAGTGAAATCAAAAATTTACACCCTTAGAAAGCCTGAAGGCGGTGATTGGTTTTTGGGGTCCCGTACGCGGCTAGGCTCCCAAAAAGTCTCACACATGTGGTATCCCCATACTCAGGAGAAGCAGCAGAATGTATTTTGGGGTGCAATTCCACATATGCCCATGGCATGTTTGAGCAATATATCATTTAGTGACAACTTTGTGCAAAAAAAAATAAAAAAATTATTGTCTTTTTTCCGCAACTTGTGTCAACATATAAAATATTCCATGGACTCGACATGCCTCTCAGTATATAGCTTGGGGTGTCTACTTTCCAAAATGGGGTCATTTGGGGGGGTTTTGAACTGTCCTGGCATTTTATGCACAACATTAGGAAGCTTATGTCACACATCATCCACTCTTCTAACCACTTGAAGACAAAGCCCTTTCTGACACTTTTTGTTTACATGAAAACATATTTTTTTTTGCAAGAAAATTACGTTGAACCCCCAAACATTATATATTTTTTTAAAGCAAAGGCCCTACAGATTAAAATAGTGGGTGTTGCATTTTTTTTTTCCACACAGTATTTGCGCAGCGATTTTTCAAACGCATTTTTGTGGGAAAAAAAAACACTTTTTTTAATTTTAATGCACTAAAACACACCATATTGCCCAAATGTTTGATGAAATAAAAAAGATGATCTTAGGCCGAGTACATGGATACCAAACACGACATGCTTTAAAATTTCGCACAAACCCGCAGTGGCGACAAACTACATACATTTTTAAAAGCCTTTACAGGTTACCACATTAGATTTACAGAGGTCTACTACTAAAATTACTGCCCTCGATCTGACCTTCGCGGTGATACCTGACATGCATGATGCAATTGCTGTTTACATATGATGCCAGACCGACGCTTGCGTTCGCCTTTGCGCAAGAGCAGGGCAGGACAGGGGTGCTTTTTTTTTGTTTTGTTTTTTTTAATTATTAATTTTCCTTTTTTATTTTATTTTTAAACTGTTCCTTCCATATTTTTTTTATTTTATAATTTTTTATTGTTATCTCAGGGAATGTAAATATCCCCTATGATAGCAATAGGTAGTGACAGGTACTCTTTTTTGAAAAAAATGGGGTCTATTAGACCCTAGATCTTTCCTCTGCCCTCAAAGCATCTGACCACACCAAGATCGGTGTGATAAAATGCTTTCCCAATGGCGCTTTTTATAACTTGGGGGGGGACATTCCCTCCCACTGCTTGTAAAAGCAGTCCAGAGGCTAATTAGCCGCTAGGATTGCTTTTACATGAAAGCCGGCCGCTGGCTGAAAATAATGATACCAAGATGATACCTAAACCCGCAGGCATCATTCTGGTATAACCATTCAAAGTCCAGCAACATACCAGTACGTTGCTGGTCCTTGTTGGACATGTATTGTAATCTTTTTTTTCATGCAGCCTGTTAGCTGAACGAAAAAAAAAGATTGATCGGTGGGTATGCCCACCATTAGAATACCTCCCTTCATTCACCCACTTCTAATGACGGGCATACATGCACCATTTATATATGCTGAAGCATGGGGGCATCCTCCCGCAAAAGTTATGCCGCGTACACACGGTCAGACTTTCCTCCGTCGGAATTTCGACCGTATGTAAGCGGCATTAGGAGAAAAATCACTCCTCCGCCCCTGCTGCCCCCATGCTTCGGCATATATGGTCTTTTTTTTAACTGTGGTGGTGAAATAACCTCCTACAGCACTGGAGTCGCAGGGATCAGGCCTGTCTCTGCGAACGCTGCAGTTATGTGTGTTGTGTTTTGCAAGTGACAGTGATCGATCGATACTGCACTTGGGTGGCCTGGGCTGGACGGAGGGGCAAAACGCAGGTGCTAGCAGATATCTGGGCTGATCCCGCTAACACTGCATTTTTGGGAACCCTAAACTGCTGGGGACGCTAGTATAGATCTGATCAGATATTAATCTGTTCAGATACTATACCACTAAGGGAGGTGTATGCTTCACGCGTGGGTATTAGCGTTACTGGCACTAACCTGACGCTGCCTGGGGCGACGCAGACCCTCTCTGACGCTAAAACCTAATTGATATCACCCGCCGGGCGATCAGGGGGTTAAACCTTTATTGGGTTATATACGGCGGGTGCCCTGACACTATAAAAAGCAAACTAACTAACCAGCGTCACCCGTAACACTTATACGGTGATCACTGGTGAAAGTATTAACTAGGGGCAATCAGGGGGTTAAAACCTTTATTAGATAATATATGGGGGTACCTGACGCTATAAAAACCTGGCGGCGAACCTAAAAAAAATAACCGACTACCTAGCGGCACCAGCATAACTAATGCAGCGATCAGAAAAACGATTGCTTAGTGACACTGGCAAAAGGGGGTGAAAGGGTTACCTGGGGGGCGATCAAGGGGTTAAACCTTTATTAGGTAATATATGGGGGTACCTGACGCTATAAAAACCTGGCGGCGAACATAAAAAAATAACTGACTACCTAGCGGCATAACCGACACTAATACAGAGATCAGAAAAACGATCGATTAGTGACAGTGGTGCTAGGGGTGAAAGGGTTACCTGGGGGGCGATCAAGGGGTTAAACCTTTATTAGGTAATATATGGGGGTACCTGACGTTATAAAAACCTGACGGCGAACATAAAAAAATAACTGACTACCTAGCGCATCACCGACACTAATACAGCAATCAGATTAGTGACAGTGGTGCTAGGGGCTGAAAGGGTTACCTGGCGGGTGATCAAGGGGTTAAACCTTTATTGGGGGGGGTTAGGGGGCTACCCTGGACCTAAGGGACCTAACACTAACTGCCCTGACACTTTTACAGTTACAAATGTCACTGACTGCAGTGATCAGTAAATAAATGATCACTGCAATCGGTGACACTGTGACTGGGGGCTGGGGGGTGATCTGGGGGTGCGATCGTGTGCCTATGTGTCCTGGTGTCAGTGTACTGCTTGTGCACTTACTTGATGTCTTCTCTCCACGGCGCTCCGGTATATGTGAGCGCCGCAGGAGAGATGACATCACTTCCTGCTGCTTCCCCTCTGCCTGTGTTTACATTACACAGGCAGAGGAAGCATTTGATTCGCTGGGAGCGATCGCGAGGGGGTGCTCAGAAACCAATGGCCGTCCCCTCATCACGGATCGCTCCCAGAGCGATCCCGACCGTCCACTGTACGGGAGGGGGGTCCGAATGGACCCCCCACCCATACGAAGGCAGTCACGTACAGGTACGTGATTGTGCCTGTCCGTGCCATTTTGCCGACGTATATATACAGTGGGCGGTCGTTAAGTGGTTAAAGGCGCCAGTTTTAAAAAATAGTATTCAAAAACGCTGATCTTGATGTTTTGAATACTTTGAAGTGCAGAGGAGGGGTTTGGGGTCTTTTAGACCCCAGATCCCTCCATAAAGAGTACCTAATACTGCCACAAGATTTGTTTACATTCCTTGTGACAGCAATAACAGTGATAAAAAAACAAAACAAAATGTAAAATGATAGTGTAAAAAAAAAAAAAAAGTAAATGTACAAATTATCGGCAAAAAATATCGGCTATCGGCAGGAGAAGTGGACAAAATATGGGTATCGTATCGGCAATGAAAAAACAATATTGGTCGATCCCTACCTGTCACTGTCATAAGGGGTGTTTACATTCCTTGTGACAGAAATAACAGTGATAAAAAATAAAACAAAAT
This sequence comes from Rana muscosa, assembly GCA_029206835.1. NCBI lineage: Eukaryota > Metazoa > Chordata > Amphibia > Anura > Ranidae > Rana > Rana muscosa. Next base: position 1,092,233,522 of record CM055116.1, read on the forward strand.
GTAAACATTATTTTTTTTTTAAATGTGCAGAATATCGGCTGTCTGTCTGAGAGGTGGCCGAAATATCTGTATCATATCGGCACCGAAAAAACTATATCAGTAGATCCCAACTTTACAATTGCAGTAATTTCAGAGCTTAGTTAACAAGTTAAATCTTCACTGTGCAAAGAATACCCAATCACTTGCAAGGAAAAAAATAAATAAAAATGTTTGCTTGCATGTGATTGGATGTTGGAAGCAGGGTGGATTTGATTTAAATCATAATTTTTAAAGAGCAACTGTCATCTCGGTCCCTCGGTGGCTCCTCCTCTAACCCGCTGTTGACTCACCGACAGTCCCATTCACTTTAATGACACAACAAGGTGAGGGACGTGGCGGCAGCAGGTGAGTGGATGCCCGCTAACAGGCGCTGCCATGATGGATCTGAAATGACAGGCGCTCTTTAAATGTAAGGACTTTTTCTCGCTGGTAGGTAGAATCTTTAATATTAGTAAACAAAATAAAGGTTTCCTATTTACAATAACAAGTTGTCAGGTTAGTAAAACAGCGATATCAGAACCAATTCAATCATACAGTTTGTAGTGTACATAGATTGGTAAAAAAAATGGAATAAAGGAATATTCCATAACTTTGTTTTATCTCATGGTTACTGTGAAATTGTGTGAATGCAGTGCATGTTATCTCAGCTTGCAGAGCTTGGATTCATTGAATGAGTTTACCAAAAAATTTAATATTGCAGAATATATAAAAAACAAAAATCTGTTTTTTTTTTTTTAAATCATTGACTTATATCCACCCTGGTTGGGAGTCAGCAGAGCTTCCCCTCATTCACTAAGCTCTGGAGCAACTTCTGTTGCAAAGTGCTCAGTATTTGTCTTTAGTAAATCCATCACAATGGCTCCGGTTGCCCTCGGCGAGCCGGATGGAGAGAGCAATGCCGCTGTTCTCGGGCACAGCGCTGGATGGAGATCAGGCAAGTATTTTGGGTGCTACATTAGAAAACCTTTACGACCTCCGTGTCTTCTGTATCATGTGACCTCTGTGACTGACCCTCATAGTGATAATGTGATCACAGCCCCCCCCCCATCAGGAGAGGATGACAGCTCGGTCAGTGTGCTGGGGGGGGGGGGGGGGGGTGCATTGAGCGCGCTCAGTACATGACCTCAGGCCACCATGGAGGTGTATATAAAGCAGCTAGGTATTGAAGCCCCCCATTCGGGACGTCACATATATGTATTGTGAGGTTGTCATGAGATAAGAGATGGGGGGCCAAAGCTGCCAGCATGCCAGGGGCCCCATTCTCTCCTAGTCCCCCTCTGACCTTCATGCCCCCCCCCCAGTACAGGGGCCCTTTAATAAACTGGTGACTATAGCACAGTGCTGCCATCAATAGGTAAGCTGCAGAATGACATGCCCGTCCAATCATCATGCTGGGACTTGTAGTTCTCCAGCTCCTACATCCTCCCTGCTGGGATCAGTTAGAATGACCGAAGACAGAGCTCAGCACCAGTCATTTCCCCTGTACGGAGCCCATAGGTGGTCCAGAGGGGGGCTTTGTATAACCGGCGGAGCTCTATCCCCCGTGTACACCAAGCACTGCCCGTACCTGTCACCAGAGGGGTCACCGCCGGGTTACGGAACCAAGAGAGCAGCGCACGCCGGTACACCATGGAGGCCGCCATCTTGGACGAGGGCACGCCTCCCGTCTCTGGGAGAGTGACAAGAAGGGGGCGGAACTGCGGGGCAGCCAATAGCTTGCAGTGCAGGGGGTCAGTGTGGTACTAGTCAGGGGACACGATGGCGGCGCTGATGTTTAGGACTATTAGTCGGAGCTTGCTGTACACCGAGCACCGGAGACTGCAGCTGACAGGTGAGCGGACACCGGAGGGGACCTGTGCGCCAAACATCTGCTACAAGGCGGACGCGTTACATGCTAGTGCTTGTATAGAGCTCTGTCTGTGTGACATTGGGAGGCCCTGGAGGAAGGGGACTCCCACCACGTGACTCCCACCACGTGACTCCTCCAGACTCGATATACCACTTCCCAGGGTGCACTGCGGGGATACTATGACTGACAATTACTCCGTTATGCAGCACTCTTCCTAAATACATTTTATATCACTTCTCTGAGACTGATCCCTCTGGTCATGATTAACCTCTTCATGACCTAGAATTGTACCTTGTGTTTCCTTTTTTCTGGACAAATTGGGCTTTCATTTGGTGGGAAATGGTAGATATATTCTCCTAAAAGAGCGATATACACACACACACACACACACACACACACACTTTTTTCCTTTTGAATTACAAAATAATCAAAGGAAAACTGGAAATGTAGCTGTATATGTGTTGCTATTACTATAAAGTACCACCAACGAGCAAGCCCAAATAAGTTCTCCTGATGCTCACAGCGATCCCACATATGTGTATGTTTGTACCCGTAGTACAGCCCAGTAACAATGGTGCACAATTTTTTTTTTTTTTTTATCCTACCTAAAACCCAATAGAGTGGATTTACTAAAAGCAAATAGATGGTGTACTTTGCAACTACAGTTGCTGCAGAGCTTCGTAAAAAGAGGTGAAGCTTCACTTAACAAAGAACGCCCAATCACATGCAAGGAAAAAAGACAAAACCGCATGTTTGCTTGCACATGATAGGATGATGGAAGACAGCCCTTATTTACTAAGCTTTGGGGCAACTTCACCTGCAGTAAATCAACCCCACTGATGCTACATTTTTATTTTTTTTCTTTAAATCCTACCTAAAACACCCTGACCTTTGACCCCAACCTTTGCTTTATTGCCTTTTGACCTTGACCAAGATTAACCACTTCAACGCCGGTCTTTTTATACCACCTCAATACCGGGCCTATTCTAGCACTTCTCTCCTACATGTACAAATCATCATTCTTTTGCTAGAAAATTACTCAGAACCCCCAAACATTATATATGTTTTTTAGCAGACCCCCTAGGGAATAAAATGACGATCATTGCAAAATTTTTTCTTGCACGGTATTTGCGCAGTAATTTCTCAAACGCCTTTTTTTTTTTTTGGAAAAAAAAATGGTTTCATGAATTAAAAAATAACCAAACAGTAAAGTTAGCACAATTTTTTTTTTTTGTAAAATATGAAAGAGGTTACGCCGAGTAAATAGATGCCTAACATGTCACGCTTTAAAATTGTGCACACTCATGGAATGGCGCCAAACTTGGGTACTTAAAAATCTCCATAGGCGACGCTTTAATTTTTTTTACAGGTTACTAGGTTAGAGTTACAGAGGAGGTCTAGTGGTAGAATTGTTGCACGCGCTCTAACGCACACGTCGATACCTCACATATGTGGTTTGAACGGCGTTTACATATGTGGGCAGGACTTGCGTGTGCGTTCACTTCTGATCGCGAGCTACCGGGGACAGGGGCGTTTTTTTTTTTTTTTTTTAATCACTTTTATTCCTATTACAAGGAATGTAAACATCCCTTGTAATAGGAATGTGTGTGACAGGTCCTCTTAATGGAGAAATGCGGGGTCAAAAAAATTCACAGATCTCATGCTTACTAGCCACAATGGCGGCTTTGTTTACTTTTGAGAACCCGGGCGTGACGTCATCACATCGCGCCCGGGCCTCCGATGGTCATAGAGATGACTGGTGACCATCTGGTCACCAGTCATCTCTATGCTTCCTATGCGGCGCTGGACGATTCATTCCCTGGGCCCCCGATGGCACGGGAGAGCCCGGAGAAGCACCGGATGGCAGCGGGAGGGGGGGGGCATGTCCCCTCCCGCCGCCCATAAGAACGATCAAGCGGCAGAACTTGATTGATCTTATTCTGCGCAGAATCGCCGTCAGAATAGAAGGATATCTAAATGATGCCTCTAGCTGCAGGCATCATTCAGATATCCCCCCACAAAGCCGAGGACGTCATATGATGTCCACCCAGGATGGGAGATCCCATCTGTGGACGTCATTTGACTATGGGTGGGTAGGGAAGTGGTTAAACCCTGATCTAGTTTCCCCCCCCCCCCCCCCCCCAGTTTCAGAACTGCCCACTGCAGTTATATTGTGGCATGGCGGCCCTGCTGTGCCATATCACATTCATGTGTGTGATTTTTGTATCTCTGGGTGGGGGGGGGCGAGCGAGTGAGTTCCACCCTGGCTGTGCTGCTATTCACTACAGCACAAGCCGATCAGCGGGTCCCGGCCAATCATTTATGGCTGGAACACACTGATTTGCTGAGAGAATGACAGATGAGAGCCCTGTGTTGGTAAACAACACAGGGCTCTCTACTGTCAGCAGTGATGTGCCATTTTTTTTTCTCTTTGCAAAGCGGGAAGTAAAAACCCAGACATTTCTTAGTAAAACAGTACACATTATTAGAGACACGTTTGACCCTTTGATTGCTGTAGATGTCAAACCCTTTATGTACATTGTCACTGGCTTTAATATATTGTACCTTTTTGTATGTTTTGCTATGGGAGGCTCTTACCTTCCAACACTGTTGGATTTAACCACTTGCTGACCAGCCACGGTCATTATACTGCGACAGGTTGGCATGGCTGCACAAATCGGTGTAGGTGTACGTCTGTCACTTTAAGAGCCATATCAGGAACAGCAATCTCTCTCTTCCTCCAGTTAGAAACACCTCCCTAGGGAACACTTAACCCCTTGATCGCCTCCTAGTGTTAACCCCTTCCCTGCCAGTGACATTCATACAGTAATCAGTGGCTATTTTTAGCTCTGGTTGCTGTATAAATGTCACTGGTCCCAAAAAAGTGTCCGATCTGTCCGCCACAATGTTGTAGTCCCGCTAAAAATCGCAGATCGCTGCTATTACTAGTAAAAAATAAATAATAAAAATGCCATAAATCTCTCCCCTATTTTGTAGAGGCTATAACTTTTGCGCAAACCAATTAATATACACTTATTGCAATATTTTTTTTTTTTTTTTTTACCTAAAAAATGTAGAAGAATACATATTGGCCTAAACTGATGAAGAAATTGTATTTTTATTTATTATAGCAAAAAGTATATATATATATATTATTTTTTTTTATTATTTTTTTTTCAAAATTGTAGCTATTTTTTTGTTTATGGCGCAAAAAATGAAAACCACAGAGGTGATCAAATACCACCAAAAGAAAGCTCTATTTGTGGGGAAAAAAGGATGTACATTTTGTTTGGGTACAACATCGCACAACCATGCAACTGTCTGTTAAATCGTTGCAGTGTCGTATCGCAAAAAATGGCCTGGTCATGAAGGGGTAAACACCTTCCAAAGCTGAAGTTATTGTTGTTGTTGTTGTTGTTGTTGTTATTATCCACTTGTGACCCGCGCTATAGACGAAAGACCTGTGCAGCGCGGCTCTCAGGTGCCGGGTGGATGTCCTGCTGTATTCATTCCCCCTGCGTTCCGCCGAGGGCACGCGGCGGGGAACAGCTGTGCCCGCCGCGTCACGTGATTCCGATGCACGTGCCTGGCGGCCCCTATGTCCGCCAGGTACACTCGATCGGCTGTGACAGAGGCAGGACGTGGATCTCTGTGTCCTGTCAGGGAGAGAGGAGACCGATGCTGTGTCCCTTGTACATAGAATCACTTCCAGGGAACATGTTTAACCCCTTGATCGCCCCTAGTGTAAACCCCTTCCCTGCCAGTCACATTTATACAGTAATCAGTGCATATTTATAGCACTAATCGCTGTATAAATGTGAATGGTTCCAAAATAGTGTCCGATGTGTCCGCCGCAATATCGCAGGCCTGACTAAAATCCCAGATAACCGCCATCACTAGTAAAAAATAAAAATGTCATAAATCTATCCCCTATTTATAGGCGCTATAACTTTTACGCAAACCAATCACTATACGCTTATTGCAAAAAAAAAATCCAAAAATATATAGAATACGTATCGGCCTAAACTGAGAAAAAAAATTGGGATATTATTATAGCAAAAAGTAAAAAAAAAATAGTTATTTTTATTTATTTTTTTTTCAGAATTTTCTGTCTTTTTTTTTTTTTTTGTTTATAGCGCAAAAAATAAAAACGGCAGAGGTGATCAAATACCACCAAAAGAAATCTCTATTTGTGGGAAAATTATAAAAATATAATTTGGGTACAGCGTTGTATGACCGCGCAATTGTCATTCAAAGTGCGTCAGTGCTGAAAATTGGTCTGGGTACGAAGGGGGTTTAAGTGCCCAGTAAGCAAGTGGTTAATAATAATAATATACCTTTTTTTTTTTTTTTCTTTTTTTTTACATACACTTCTTTATTTACAATTTTTTTTTCCCCCTCTAGCTAGGAGAAAAAGGGATGCAATGTATCATTCAAAAAGGGAAAACGCACACATCAGTGGGCTGCACAATGACTGATCTCTGTGATACCCAATCAGAGGCTGTCATAGCTATCAGGTAAGCAGGAATCTGGCCTCCAGGTTCCTGAACGTTAGTATAAGACTCGGGGCTCTCAGTGACAGCCTGGTCTCTCTGCTGGGGGGGGGCACATTCTCAGCAGAAACAGAGGGCCCCACTTCCATGAGGACGCAGAGATGCATTTGCTTGTCCTTAGCGGCTAACAGCCTGTAATACCCCTCATTACCAAGCTACCTCTAAAGCCTTGTATACACGATTGGATTATCCAACGGGAATTGTGTGATGGCAGGCTGTTGTTGGAAAATCCGACCGTTTGTATGCTCCATCGGACAATTGTTGTCGCATTTTCCACGGACAAATGTGGGATGGCATGCTTTAAAATTGTCCGCCAACAATTGTGTGATGTCGGATTATCCAATCGTGTGTACACAAGTCCGTCAGACAAAACTCCAAAGTACAAATACGCATGCTCACCATAGCACAACATTAGCAGAAGTTGCCCAAAGGGTGGCGCTAAAGAGCTGAAAAACCACGTAGTTTCGTGTTTTTTGGCCGACAATTCTTAGCCGTTTTGTATGCAATACAAGTTCCTGGCCAACGCCCTTCAGACAAAAGTCCTAAGCTTTGTCCGCAGAAAATCCGATCGTGTGTATGAGGCTTAAAGCGGAGGTCCACCGACAATTTTTTATTTATTTTTTTCCAGCCATTTAGACACTTTCATAATGACAATGTAACACTCACTCTTTAGGTGTAATATCTCCCCCTAATGTCCGGTTTCAAATAAAAAATTAAGTTATAAAAATTGAGGATGGCCGGTTCCATCTTGCTTGTGGGCATGTGAAGCACAGAAGCATTAATTTCCTGGATGCAGTGAATGCTGAGCTACCAGCATTCACCGCTCGTTCCTGCGCATGCTCAATGTTAACAGCGCAGAGCGCCGTAAACTTTTAGGCAACAAAAACAATACCAAACAAACACAGATTAAAAAAACGGCATCACGCGTCACTTCCGATTTTACGATCTCTCGATTTCACGGCGGCGAGCCGCACTGACTCCTGGGAATGCTGACACTTGGCTTTCAGGAAATGTCAACGGGGAAGAAGAATATACACGCCTACTCCCGCAGGGTTGAGAAACAGGAAGTGCCACAATAAAGACCGATACAAAGGTAAAAACTGCATTGGACATCTGTTCAATGCAATGATGGGGTTAAGGTGAAGTTAATTTGTGTGGACCTCCACTTTAAGTTTTCAGTCCGGTGATACTTTGACAGTTACTCAGTCATGCAACACTGGACCCAAATTAAGTTTTTTTTTTTTTTAATATAATTTTTCTAAGACACATAGGGCTTTTGCTTGGTGATATTTAAAGGGGTTGTAAAGGTAAAGGTGTTTTCACCTTAATGCATTCTATGCATTAAGGTGAAAAAACATCCGACAATACCGGCCCCCCGTTTAGCTTACCTGTCCCCTCGAAAGTCCCGCACTCGCCCCCGACATCCTCTTTGCCACTCAGCCTGGCCGTTGATTGGTTACAGTGGATGGATTGAAAGCAGCGCAGCCATCGGCTCGCGCTGCTGTAAATCACATCCAATGACGCGGCGCGCCGGGGGGGCAGGGCCGAGTGATACAGTGAGCGGCAATAGCCGCTGGCTGTATCACTGGAGCGTGCCCGCAATCACTCACCACCATGCTCGCTCGCATATAGGTGGTGAGTGATTGCGGGGAGGAGCCGAGACAGCCGCCGAGGGACCCCAGAAGATGTGGGTCGGGGCCACTCTGTGCAAAACGAGCTGCACAGCAGAGGTAAGTATAACATGTTTCTTTTTTTATTTCTTTTTTAACATTTTCTTTAGTGATCCTTTAATCCCCACTGGCAATGTTTTTTTTTTTGCTATATGAAGGAAGAAAGACCTAACATTTGAAAAAAAATGTCATATGAACAGACAGTGGTTCAAACCTTTCCTGCAATCAGTCCAAACCTTGGCTGGGGTCTGGTTTTAAAACTTAACTCGAACCTTCCCTCCAGTTTTGCACAGTTGGACAGTCTCCTCTTCTGTACTGAAATAACCTACTCTGATTTCACTGCACACTGTTAGCTTTTTCACAGTGTGCATAAGAAGCTGAAACAAGTCAGAGCCTCTAATTTCCTGGCTGGAGGATGTCTTTCCTCCCCAGCTTTACTGTCCCTGGCTCGCCCCTTTCATTTATTGGAATTCAGTCCTTTCAGTCATGGAGGCTGAGCCTCATATCAAAATGCCTTGGATATCAGTCTGGAGGAGTGGACATTCCTAGGCAGGCTGCAAACGCATGTGGGCATTATCTAGTCTGCATGTGTTTGCAGCCTGCCTAGGAATGTCCACTCCTCCAGACTGATATCCAAGGCATTTTGATATTTTGGCATGACTCCTCCCAAATAAGCCCACTGCTTGCATCTGGGTTGACGACTCTTGAGAGAAGTACCGAGGCCAGGTGTTGTGATTTTTTTTCAGGAAGCTACAGTGTCTTGAAAAAGTATTCATACCCCTTCAAACTTTCCACATTTTGTCATGTTACAACCAAAAACTTAAATGTATTTTATTGGGATTTTCTGTGATGGACCAACACAAAGGGGCACATAATTGTGAAGTGGAAGGAAAATTATAAATGGGGTTAAATTTTTTATTTTTTTTACAAATTAATATGTGAAAAGTGTGATGTGCATTTGTATTCAGCCCCCTTAACGCTGATACTCCTAACTAAAATCTAGTGGAACCAATGGCCTTCAGAAGTCACCTAATTATTAATCAAATCCATCTGTGTGTAATTTTAATCTCAGTATAAATACAGCTGTTCTGTGAAGCCCTCGGATGTTTGTTAGAGAACCTTAGTGAACAAAAAGCATCATGAAGGCCAAGGGACACACCGGACAGGTCAGGGATAAAGTTGCGGAGAAGTTTAAAACAGGGTTAGGTTATAAAAAAAATATCCCAAGCTGTGAACATCTCACGGAGCACTGTTCAATCCATCCATCAGAAAATGGAAAGAGTATGGCACTACTGCAAACCTACCAAGACATAGCCGTCCACCTAAACTGACAGGCCGGGCAAGGAGAGCATTCATCAGAGAAGCAGCCAAGAGGCCCATGGTAACTCCACAGCTCTCAGTCCTGATATTGACTACGGCAACTAGTCCAGCTAGAAATATTCTTTGTATGTCTTGCGTGAATATCTTTTAATTATATCAATTTGTTTTTCAGGTGTACGTTGCCTACTCACTAACCATGCCCTCAAGTTTGACAAATTCATGGAGAAGAAGCGGTCCACCACACATTATTTTCAGAAGAATAAAGGTATTGTGTTAAAAGTAAAAAAAAAAAAAAAAAAACCAGACAAGTGCCTAAATATTTATTACAGGTATTTAACCCCTTGCCGCCGCCGCCGCCTCCCAGCCCTTTGACCACTTCTGGATCAAGCCTATTTCTGACAATTGCTGTTTACAAGTCAAAATCTGAATTATTTGGAACCCCCAAACATTATATATTTTGATGTCGCTCCAGTCCTCAAAGGGCATAGAGTTGAGTGGGGGGCCATCTTGCCCTCACTCGACTTCATTGAGTGGGGGGCCATCAGTCCAGAGGGTCAGATCGTATTTGCCGCTACTGATGTCTCCGGTAAGCATGGAAAATGACTGGGAAGCAGCAGGAGGGGACACCTCTCCTGCCACCCATAAAAGTGACTCCGTGGCGCACCCAATGCGGGGACCACTTTTATCTGAAAGAGGATCACCCACTGTGTAAAAGTACTGGAGTTATAGCAGCTATCTGCTGCCATAACCCAGGTATATAGCATCAAAGTCATGATGTTTTTATATATATATCTCACAGTGGGTGGTCCGGAAGTGGTTATGGGCTTCTGAACGGCAGGAGATGGGCATTTGGGTCATGTGACTGCTGTAATTGGCTGTCGCATGATCAGAAAGCTCCTGATTGCTTGTATGCATTGTGAGCTTTCTGGTCCCTACCAGTGTCTGTGCTGGGAGCGCACAGGACGTCTGCTCTCAGCACAGAAAAGTGTTTACATAGGGATGTATATATGGGATCTCTCAGCCTTAAAGCCTACCCACTGAGAGGCCGCATATATGCACCTCGTTGGCGGGAAGAGGTTAAAGGCGAAGTTGACCTTTTTCAAGCAAAATTTTACTCTTCATAATAAATAGAAGCCTTTTCTAATGTCTTTTGTGCAGAAGGTATCCCAATGTGCTCATCTCTCACTTTTCTAGTCTGTGGCAGCTTTGTATCTGCACCTCTCAGTTTAAAACTTTGAAAAAATGCATTCTGAACTCATCCCTTCCTGTGGCATCATGTGACCTTCCAAGAAACCTCATATCCTATCATGCACGGCCTTACTGCATCACAGAATAGGGTTAATTTTACTTCTATGGACCACACCTCCCTCATTACTATACTTTGTTTTTTTGTTGTTTTTTCCTGTCCCACTTTCCTGCTCCTTTCTTTAAGGCGGCCATACACTGTACACTTTTTTTTGTAAAACGTCCTTTAGATCCACCATCAGCTATGTAGTTCAAGGGCCTGTCTGATTTCATACAAATTGAATGGATTGTTCAGGTGGGTTCTCCTGTTGCATAGTTTGGTAAAACTAAAGGTACTCTTACAGAGATTGTACATTCGGATTGCATAGTGTACGGGCAGCTTTATACAAGTACATGGGAGGGAGATGGTCAGCTGTCAATGTACTTGTAATTAAGGTTCAGCTCAGGGAGAGGGAGGGTGTTAACCTATTACCAATGACACTTTGAGGCCCCATTCAAGCAGCGCAGTGGGATTGCACGTTTTTTAGTGCATTTTTTTTTCCCATGACATGCATAAGGCAGCTCATTATTTCACTTGCAGTACAATGCGTAACTTCCCCCCTTTCTATGTATAGTACAGCCACATCACCTATATTACAATAACAGACAACACTATGTAATTTTGGGAAATTTTTCAAAGCGGGTTAAACTATACGTTTTAAAGTACAGTATATGTATAGTCTATTTTTATTTGTTTTAGGTAGAATAGGGAATGGTTTAAACATTGCCTGAAATTCATAAAGACTGGCACAGACAGGTTTGATAAGTGTTTCAGTGGTGTTCTAAGGGCCTGTTCACATCACACGCAGTCCAGTGCGTTTTTTTTGTTGCATCAAAAAAGCATGGATAGTAGGTTATATGGTTTCCAGTGACATAGTTCCCACCAATGTGGTCAGTTCCAGTGTGTTGCATTTCTATAAGAAAAAAAAATACAAAATGCTTTTTCTTCACTGAATTGTACTGGAATGCGGTAAAACGCATATGTCATTTAAGGTGAAGGAGGAAAAAAAAGGACTGGCGGGAAACTCACCCGAACGCATCAAAAACATGCATACAGAAACGCAACGGACTGCGTTTTTATATGGTGTGAACTGGCCTTAAAAGTGACACATGCACCAAAGTCATGTACCGGTTTAGAACTTGTACTTAAATTTGGTGCAATGTTTTACAACATCTCTGATGAGAACTGGTGGTCCAAACTCTCTGAGAACATTTTTCAAGGTCACATCTTCAGTGGAGGCTTACCAAATCACAGTACCCGAGTCATTAAAATCCCTATGTTTGTATGTTTTTGGTTTTGTATTTGAGTTGATTAGAAATCTATTGTTATAGTTTGCATATTTCTTGTTCATACATCACGGGACACAGAGCGGCATAGTCATTACTATGTGGGTTATATAGAATTACCTTCAGGTGCTGGCACTGGCAACTTCCAAAACAGGAAGTACCCTCCCCTATATAAGCCCCTCCCATCCGGGAGCACCTCAGTTTTTTGCCAGTGTCTAAGGTGTTGGCCAAGGTTAACATGTATTCATCTGGGCTTGTGTACAGGTTCTCTGGGCCTTAGCAAGCTATTCCGGATCCGACCAAAAAAGCTTCATAGCTAAACGGTCGGTACCCGGGCCTTGCAGAGAAGAGCAGGGTTTTGCCTGTAATGCCTCTCTTAGGAGGGCTGGACCCTGGGATCCAGAGCTCTGGTCATACCCAAAACCAAGAGGCTATCTGTGCAGGGTGCTATACAGGTCCAGGGGAGTGGAATCCTTGGGAACCCGGTCCCTGAAGGTCTAGTACAATGCCTGCCGTGAGAGGTGAAGTTTGGGCTTCTGTGGACCAAACAAAGTCCTGCGGCGGGAAAAAGGTAAGTGGGGGCCCCTCAGGAACTTGGTTCTATTGAGGGGACCCCCAAGCCTAATATGTCTTTCTGCCTGTTACCTAAAGGTATTCCCGCTAATAGCTGTATATGCCTAAGAAATCCTAGAAATGTCTTTTCATAAGGAAGTTTTAAAAACTGTAAACCTAGAAATGTTTTTCATAAAGGAGGTTTTAAAAAAAAAAAAAAAAGTGCGGTACCTGTGTTTGTCCACTAGAGGCCGCTGTGGAACGTCTTTTTTTCTTGGGACTATTCCTTCCATGGTGAAAGTCCAGGCAGATGAGTGAGCTCTCTATCAGGGAAGCTGCATTCCTCTGTCATGCTGCCAAGTAGTTTCCTTCCATCCCCGAGTCCTGGTGAAACAGGGACCCTGGCTCCTCTCCCTACATGGCGCCAAGAGCGCACACGTGCACGCGCGCGCACACACGCTTTCTTTTTATAAGATTTAGCTTCAAAAAAGGGGGCGGAGCCTGGCGGATGACGCGCTCTGTGCGCCCAGCGCTTCTGTGCATGTGCGGGCGTCCCAGCAAGATAAAAGGACTCAGTCCACGCTGCTTGCTATGGACACAGAGCATGAAAAGGAGCTGGTAGCATGGTATAGGGGCTTACAGCGGGCGGTTGATACAGGCATCCCCAGAAAGACACATTAGTAGACACCCACTGATGTACATAGCAGCAAATTGCATTAGACTATTTCAGTAAAGGGGTGTATTGCGGCTGGAATACCTCAGCTTTGAACTAAGGAATATGCCGCCTAAAAAACTCCGAGATATACCTCTCAGGAAGTGTAGGGGGTCTCCATCGGGCTCTGAGGATCTGGAGCAGTCATCTGCACCTTCCTCCCCTGAGAAATCAGAGGTTAATACCCATAAGGAACCCCCGGGAGTGCCAGGTACTGCGGCTGTCCTCAGTCCACCTGCTCCTGCATATATAACAGAGGAGGTTTTTTCCTCAACTCTGGAGGGATTGGAGCAGAGATTGGCAGCATTGATCGCTTCTTCTCTACAGGAAAGAGAGCGCGCCAGATCTCCATCCCCTCCATTAGAGTGCCTGTTGGCAGAGCAACAGTCCCAGGAAGGGACTGACCTACCTGAGGGGATCAGGAGGAGGTTAACTCTGTTTTTGAGGAATCGACAGTAGATGAACCATTTTCAGCATCACAGACTGAAAGATTGTGGGTCCAGACCCTAACTGACATGGTTCGATCTGCATTTAAAATGCCTCTTGTTGAACCATCAACTACTGCTGTCTCCTCGTTGGGGTCGCTAAAAGCTCCCCAGATTAATTGCTCCTTTCCAATTTCATCCATTATTGGAAGGACTTATATACCAGGACTGGGAACATCCTGATAAACTATTTGTTCCACCTAAGAAATTTCAGGTGATCTATCCCATGGAGGAAAAATTCACCCAGAGATGGAATGTTCCTACGGTGGACGCAGCCATTTCTTCTGTGAACAAATCACTGACATGTCCAGTAGATAATGTTCAAATGTTCAAAGATCCAGTAGATAAAAAATTGGAATCTTTATTAAAATCTGCTTTTTCCACAGCAGGGGCTGTTACACAGCCAGCAGTGGCAGCTATTGGGGTCTGCCAAGCTTTAAAGGATCAAATGAAAATGGTCCTGAGGGATTTGCCAGACCAGCAGGCCCAGGCTCTGGCTGATCTGCCTAGAGCATTATGCTTTGTGGTTGACGCCATCAAGGATTCTATCCATCAGGCCTCCCACCTCACGCTGTCTTTGGTACATATGCGTAGGCTTCTGTGGCTCAAGAACTGGTCTGCTGAGGCTCCCTGTAAGAAGCTCTTAGTTAGCTTCCCATTTCATGGAGAACGCCTTTTTTGGCGAAGACCTGGATAAATATATCCAGAAGATTTCCAGTGGTAAAAGTACTCTCTTAACAATTAAAAAGAGGTCTAGGGGTCCGTCTTTTAAGAGGACTACCTCTCCTATCCCTGGGACGTCTGCTACTAAGCAGTTCCGACGGCCTCCTCGGTCAAACTCAGGAGGTAAAAATCAGGGACAGTCACAGGGTAATAAAAAGCCCTGGATCCGAAGAGGTACTAAACCAGCCTCCAAGTCAAGCCTATGAAGGGCTGCCCCCACTCAAACGGGTGGGGGGAAGACTTCAGTTGTTCACAGAGACCTGGCGGGAGACGATCAAAGACAGATGGGTGCTCTCCGCAGTAACTCGGGGATACAAGTTGGAGTTAAAAGAGTCTCCTCCTTCCCATTTTATGTGGCCAGGCATGCCAAAAGACCCTCTGAAAAGAAGGTGTCTCCTAGTGGCGTTAGAACAACTATTGCTCCAAGGAGTAATTATGGAGGTTCCTATGGAAGAGTGGGGGTTGAGTTTCTACTCAAACCTTTTCACAGTCCCGAAACCAAACGGGGACATAAGACCCATATTGGACCTAAAGAGTCTAAACAAATTTCTAAACGTCCGGTCCTTCCGGATGGAGTCGATCCGATCGGTCACCGCTGCCCTACAGGGGGAGGAATGGTTAGCCTCGATCGACATCAAAGATGCTTACTTGCATGTTCCCATCTTTCCAGGTCATCAAAAATTTCTACGCTTTGCAGTAGAAGGGCGCCATTTTCAGTTCAGAGCCTTACCATTCGGTCTGGCCACAGCACCACGAGTGTTCACAAAAATTCTGGCCCCACTGTTGGCCGATCTAAGTACACGAGGTGTAACGATAATGGCATACCTACACGACCTGTTGTTGATGGACCACTCAGTTGCCAAGCTAGAAGTGGTAATTGTCGATACAATCAAGTATCTAGAATCTCACGGTTGGGTCATCAACCTGGACAAGTCAGCCCTACAGCCAGTGAAAAACCTGGTATATCTAGGGCTGCGGCTGGATTCAGACCAGAGGAAGATTTTCTTACCTCTAGACAAGGTATCCTCTCTGAGGGGCTTGGTCCGTCTGCTTTGTGCAAAAAGACAGCCGTCCATACGCCTGTGCATGAGGCTGCTAGGAAAGATGGTAGCATCATTCGAAGCTGTGCCATACGCCCAATTCCACTCAAGGAATTTACAGAGGGCCATATTGTCAGCCTGGAACGGAAAGATTCAGGCTCTAGACTTCCCGATGGCTTTGTCCCCTTCCGTTCGGAAGAGTCTCTGCTGGTGGTTGATCCCCCCAGAATCTCCAGAAGGGAAAACCCTTCAGTCCGATATCCTGGAAGGTGGTCACTACAGATGCCAGCCTTATAGGCTGGGGGGGCAGTACTGGAGCAATGGTCTCTCCACGGCAGATGGTCAAATGTAGTAAGAACCCTGCCCATCAATCTCTTAGAGATACGAGCAGCCCGGTATGCCCTAGTAGCCTGGACATCCAGACTCCAAGGGTCCCCTGTCAGAATCAATCAGACAATGCCACATCAGTGGCATATATCAATCATCAGGGAGGCACCAGGAGTCGTGCAGCCCAGAGGGAAGTAAGTCACATCCTGGAATGGGCAGAAAAGCATGTCCCATGTATATCAGCTGTCTTCATTCCAGAGGTGGAGAATTGGAAGGCGGACTTTCTGAGTCGCCAACAGTTATGCCCAGGGGAATGGTCCCTTCATCCCGAGGTCTTCCGAGCAATATGTCAGCGGTGGGGAACACCGGATGTAGATCTGCTAGCATCCAGATTCAACGCAAAGGTGGACAGATTTGTCTCCCGGACAAGGGATCCCCTCGCTTGCGGCGCGGATGCTCTGGTGTTCCCTTGGGATCAGTTCAGACTGATATATGCATTCCCTCCGCTACAATTGTTGCCTCGACTCCTTCGCAGAGTCAGGTTGGGAAAGAAGCCGGTGATCCTGGTGGCTCCAGCGTGGCCCCGAAGGGCCTGGTACGCGGAGATCATCAAAATGTCTGTGGGGAGTCCTTGGACCCTTCCACGTTGACCGGACCTGCTTTCGCAAGGACCGATATACCACCCTTCCTTACTAACTCTAAGTTTAACGGCCTGGCTATTGAATCCCACATCCTAAAGAAGAGAGGTCTCTCTAACTCTGTGGTATCAACTATAATCAATGCCAGGAAGCCTGTATCCAGGCAGATCTACTATAGAGTTTGGAAGGCGTACATCACTTGGTGCGAGGCCAGAAAATGGCATCCACGTAAGTACGTTATAGGCAGAATTCTGGACTTCCTGCAGTGGGCTGTAGACAGGAAGTTTGCCTTAAGTACTATCAAGGGCCAGGTTTCGGCCTTATCAATACTATTTCAAAGGCCCCTGGCTATGCATTCACTTGTCAAATCCTTTATGCAAGGTGTGACTCGTAGTATTCCACCGATTAAAGCTCCCATATGCCCATGGGATCTAAATTTGGTTCTGTCGGTTCTGCAGAAGCAGGCATTTGAACCTTTGCGGCACATTTCCTTGGTTCTACTCACCAGAAAATTGATATTTCTTTCTCGTACATCACGGGACACAGAGCGACATAGTCATTACTAATGGGTTATATAGATACCTTCAGGTGCTGGCACTGGCAACTTCCAAAACCGGAAGTACCCTCCCCTATATAAGCCCCTCCCATCCGGGAGCACCTCAGTTTTTTGCCAGTGTCTAAGGTGTTGGCCAAGAAGAAACATGTGTTTTTCACTGAGCTTGCGTACAGGTTCTTTTGGGCCTCAGTAAGCTATTCCGGATCCGACCAAAAAAGCTTCATAGCTAAACGGTCGGTACCCGGGCCTTGCAAGAGAAGAGCAAGGTTTTGCCTGTAATGCTTCTCTTAGGAGAGCTGGACCCTGGGATCCAGAGCTCTGGTCATACCCACGACCAAGATGTTTTCTGTGCAGGGTGCTATACAGGTCCAGGGGAGTGGAATCCTTGGGAACCCGGTCCCTGAAGGTTTGATTACAATGCCTGCCGTGATAGGTGAAGTTTGGGCTTTTGTGGACCAAACAAAGTCCTGCGGCGGGGAACAGGTAAGTGGGGGCCCCCAGGAACTTGGTTCTATTGGGGGACCCCCAAGCCTAATTTGTCTTTCTGTCTGTTACCTAATGGTATTCCCGCAAAATTCTGTGCATGCCTGTAACTACTAAAAAAATGTAGTATTTTTAATAGTGGTTAAGAAAAAAAAAAAATATATATATATATATATATATATATATATATATATATATATATATATATATATATATATTTAATATATTAGACTGCGGTACCTGTGTTTTTATCCACTAGAGGCCGCTGTGGAACGTTTCTTGTCATGTGGACTAGTTTCTTTTCATCAGAGCAAGTCCAGGCAGATGGTGAGTTCTCTTGTGGGAAACTGCTTCCTCTGCCATGTTGCAATGCTCGTCCATCCCCCGGCCTGCGGAAAAAAGGGGCCCTGGCTCTTGTCCCTGGTTTCCCTTTCCGAAATTAGCGCCGAAGGCCGCGCGCGTGCGCGTGCACGCGCCTCTATATATAGAGGTGAGCCGGGAAAGGGGGCGGAGCCTGGGGGATGACGCTCTGTGCGCGCCGCAGCGCTTCTGCGCATGTGCGGGCGTCCCAGCATGTTAAAAAACACAATTATGTGTTGTGAGCTGGCTATGGAGTGCAGAGACAGAGCTGGCAACATTTAAAAAAAAAAAAGGCATACAGCAAGCGGTTGATGCAGGCATCCCCATAGAAAGGCACATTAGTAGACACCAACTGTGATATAGCAGCAATTGTGCTAGACTATTCTCAGTAAAAGTGGTGTATTACGGCTGGAATACCTCAGCTTTAGGCTTAGGAAATATGCCGTCCAGAAGCTCCGGAACTGAATCTTCCAGGAAGCGAAGGGGGTCTCATCGGGCTCTGAGGATCTTGGGCATGCTTCTGCTGCACCAGTCTCCCCTGAAGTTCAGAGGTAAGTGACCGTAGAGACCCCGCAGGGGTACTTGGTACTGTGGCTGTCCTCAGTTCACCTGCTCCTGTGTATGTAACAGAGGAGGTTTTTTCCTCAGCTCTGGGAGGATTAGAGAGAGATTGTCAACATTGATCGCTGCCTCCCTGTCAGGGAAAGCACGCCCGATCTCCGTCTCCTCCTTCAGAGTGCCTGTTAGCAGAGCAACAGTCCCATACAGGGATCGTCCAGCCTGAAGGGGATCAGGATGAGGTTGATTCTGTTATAGAGGAATCGACAGTGGGGGAACCTTTTCTCAGCATCTCAAGCTGAAAGATTATGGGTTCAGTCTCTGACTAACATGGTCCGATCAGCATTTAAAAATGCACCTTGCGGAACCATCAACCACTACTGTATCCTCGTTGGGGTCGCTAGAAGCCCCCAGACGGTCTGTTCTTTTCCACTTCACCCTTTACTGAAAGGGCTTATTTACCAGGATTGGGAACGTCCTGAGAAAATATTTATTCCCCCAAGAGATTTCCGGTGGTCTATCCCGTGGAGGATAAGTTCATCAAAAAAAAATAATAAAAAATGGAAGGTCCCTACAGTGGACGCAGCCATCTCTTGTATATATAAATCACTGACATGTCCAGTGGATAATGTCCAAATGTTCAAGAACCCAATAGATAAAAGATTGGAGTCCTTATGAAAGTCTGCTTCTTTTTACAGCAAGCTTGGTGACACAACCAGCAGTAGCAGCTATTGGGGTCTGCTAACCAGGGAAGGATCAGTTGAAACAGGTCTTGAGGGACTTGACAGATCAGCAGGCCCTTGCCCTAGCTGATCTACCTAGAGCCTTAGGCTTTGCGGTTGACGCCATAAAGGATTCAGTCCATCAGGCCTCCCGCCTTACGCTGTCTATAGTACATATGCGTAGGCTTCTATGGCTCAAAAACTGGTCTGCTGAAGCTCCCTGTAAAGAATGGCTGGTTAGCGTCCCATTTCATGGTGAACGCTTATTCAGGGAAAACCTGGACAAATATATCCAGAAAATTTCCAGCGGTAAAAATACGCTCTTGCCGGTTAAAAACAGAGTTAGAGGTCCCTCTTTAAGAGGCCTGCTTCTCCAGTCCCTGGGGCATCGGCTGTGTAACAGTTCCGACGGCCTCCTCGGTCAATTCCCGGGGGTAAAAAACAGGGACAATAGCAGGGTAATGAGAAACCCTGGGTCAGGGGAGGTACAAAACCTCCCCCAAAGTTAAATTCATTGAAGGGGCCCCCACTCAGTCGGGTGGGGGGAGGACTCCAGTTGTTCGCAAGAGACCGGGCGGGACACGATCAAGACAGATAGATGCTCTCCGCAGTATGTTGGGGATACAGTTTGGAGTTAATAGACTCTCCTCCTTCCCATTTTTGAGGTCAAACGCGCCAAGGGATCCCCGGAAGAGAGAGTCCCTCCTGTTGGCACTAGAACAACTATTGCTCCAAGGAGTAATTATGGAGGTTCCCCTGGAAGAATGAGGGTTCGGGTTTTACTCAAACCTCTTTACAGTCCCGAAGCAAACGCGGACGGGAGGCCCATATTAATTCTAAAAGGGCTATACAAATTCCTGTATATCAGGACTTTCCGATGGAGTCGATCCGATCGGTGGCCACTGCCCTACAAGGGGAGGATTGGTTAGCCGCGATCGACATCAAAGATGCTTATTTGCACATTCCCATTTTTCCAGTCCACCAAAAATTTCTACGCTTTGCAGTAGAAGGGCGCCATTTTCAGCAGAGCCTTACCCTTCGGTTTGGCCACAGCACCACGAGTGTTTACAAAAATTCTGGCCCTTTATTGGCCAATCTAAAAACACAAGGTGTAATGATAATGGCATATCTAGATGACTTGTTGCTGATAGACCACTCAGTGAAAAAACTAGACGTGGTCATTCACAAGACAATCAAGTATCTGGAATCTCACGGTTGGATTATCAACCGAGACAAGTCAGCCCTAAAAAACAGTCAAAAGTCTGGAATACTTGGGGCTAAGGTTGGATTCAGGCCAGAGAAAAATATTCTTGCCTCGAGGAAAGGTGTTGTCTTTGAAAGATTTGATCCACTTAGTGGGTACAAAAAAGACAGCCGTCCATACGCCTGTGCATAAGGCTGCTGGGAAAAATGGTGGCATCATTCGAAGCAGTACCCTACGGTCAATTCCATTCAAGGAATTTGCAAGGGGCCATACTGTCAGCCTGGAACAAAACAGTTCAGGCCCTAGACTTACCAATGTCCTTGTCCCCTTCCGTTCGCAAGAGCCTCCGTTGGTGGTTGGTTCCCCAGAATCTGGAAAAAGGGAAATCCTTCAGTCCGATTTCTTGGAAGGTGGTCACTACAGATGCCAGCCTTATAGGCTGGGGAGCAGTACTGGAGCAATGGTCTCTCCAGGGCAGATGGTCGGATGCAGAAAAGGCCCTGCCCATCAATCTCTTAGAGATACGAGCAGCCCGGTATGCCCTAGTAGCATGGACATCCAAACTCCAAGGGTCCCCTGTCAGAATTCAATCAGACAATGCCACAGCAGTGGCATATATCAATCATCAGGGGGGCACCAGGAGTCGTGCAGCCCAGAGGGAAGTAAATTACATCCTGAAATGGGCAGAAAGATATGTCCCAGCCATATGCCCAGAGGAAGGGTCCCTTCACCCCGAGGTTTTCTGGACAATATGTCAGCGGTGGGGAACATCGGATGTAGATCTTCTAGCATCCAGATTCAACGCAAAGGTGGACAGGTTTGTCTCTCGGACAAGGGATCCCCTAGCTTGCGGCTCGGATGCCCTAGTGTTCCCTTGGGATCAGTTCAAGCTGATATATGCATTCACACCGCCACAATGGTTACCTCGATTAATCCGCAGAATCAGGGTAGAAAAGAAACCAGTGATTCTGGTGGCTCCAGCGTGGCCCCGAAGAGCGTGGTACGCGGAGATTGTAAAATGTCCGTGGGGAGTCCTTGGACTCTCCCACGTCGTCCGGACCTGCTTTCGCAAGGACCGATATACCACCCTTCCTTACCAGCCCTAGGTTTGACAGCCTGGCTATGGAAGCCCACATTCTAAAAAAGAGAGGGCTCTCTAATCCTGTGGTATCTACCATGATCAATGCCAGGAAGCCGGTATCCAGGCAGATCTATTATAGAATCTGGAAGGCGTACATCGCGTGGTGTGAGGCCAAGAAATGGCATCCACATAAGTACGTAATAGGTAGGAGTCTGGACTTCCTACAGTGGGCTGTAGATAGGAAGCTTGCCTTGAGTATTATCAAAGGTCAGTTTTCGGCCTTGTCAATATTTTTTCAAAGGCCCTTGGCTTCGCATTCACTAGTCAAAGCCTTTATACAAGGAGGGATGCGTATTAGTCCTCCGGTTAATATTCCCATATGACCATGGGATCTAAACTTGGTTCTGTCGGTTCTACAGAAACAACCATTTGAACCATTACAGCATATTTCTTTGGTTCTTCTCACCAGGAAATTGATTTTTCTAGTAGCCATTTGTTCGGCTAAAAGAGTGTCG
This sequence comes from Rana muscosa, assembly GCA_029206835.1. Lineage (NCBI taxonomy): Eukaryota > Metazoa > Chordata > Amphibia > Anura > Ranidae > Rana > Rana muscosa. Next base: position 1,092,255,480 of record CM055116.1, read on the forward strand.
GAATTAGCAGCTATGTCCTGTAAGGAGCCATATCTGGTTATCCATAAGGATAGAGTAGTGTTACGTCCTCACCCAGCCTTTCTTCCTAAGGTGGTATCGAGGTTTCATTCGAACCAAGATGTGGTTCTTCCTTCTTTTTTCCCCAAACCTAGCTCGGTAGAGGAAAAGTTATTACATTCTTTGGATGTAGTAAGAGCAGTTAAAGCTTATCTAAAAGCCACTGCTCAGATTCGCAGAACGGATACTTTGTTTATTCTGCCGGAAGGCCCCAGAAGGGGTCAGGCAGCGTCAAAATCTACTTTAGCCAAGTGGATTCGACAGGTCATAATACAAGCCTATGGCTTGAGAAGGAGACCGCCTCCGTTCAAAGTTAGAGCGCACTCCACGAGAGCAGTTGGAACTTCATGGGCAGTGCATCACCAGGCCTCCCTGGCTCAAATCTGTAAGACCGCAACATGGTCTTCAGTACATACGTTTACTAGGTTCTACCAGGTGGACGTTAGAAGTCAGGAGGTTGTCGCCTTTGGGCGCAGTGTGTTGCAGGCCGCAAAAGATCCTCATGTCTGATAGCGCTCAGCTTATGTATGGTGTATCCCCCCCCCTCGTTGGGCATTGCTTTAGGACATCCCATTAGTAATGACTATGTCGCTCTGTGTCCCGTGATGTACGAGAAAGAAAATAGGATTTTTATAACAGCTTACCTGTAAAATCCTTTTCTTGGAGTACATCACGGGACACAGAGCTCCCGCCCCTCTTTAGGGACACTTATTGCTTTGCTACAAAACTGAGGTGCTCCCGGATGGGAGGGGCTTATATAGGGGAGGGTACTTCCGGTTTTGGAAGTTGCCAGTGCCAGCACCTGAAGGTATCTATATAACCCATTAGTAATGACTATGTCGCTCTGTGTCCCGTGATGTACTCCAAGAAAAGGATTTTACAGGTAAGCTGTTATAAAAATCCTATTTTTTAGTAGCCATATGCTCGGCTAGAAGAGTGTCGGAATTAGCCGCCATGTCCTGTAAAGAGCCATATCTGGTTATTCATAAGGACAGAGTAGTATTACGCCCTCACCCAGCCTTTCTTCCTAAGGTGGTATCGGGGTTTCATTCGAACCAGGATGTGGTTCTTCCTTCTTTTTTCCCCAAACCAAGCTCGGTAGAGGAAAAGTTATTGCATTCTTTGGATGTAGTAAGAGCAGTTAAAGCTTATCTAAAAGCCACTGCTCAGATTCGTAGAACGGATTCTTTGTTTGTTCTGCCAGAAGGCCCCAGAAAGGGTCAGGCAGCATCAAAATCTACTTTAGCCAAGTGGATTCGACAGGTCATAATACAAGCCTATGGCTTGAGAAGTAGACCGCCTCCGTTCAAAGTTAGGGCGCACTCCATGAGAGCAGTTGGAACTTCATGGGCAGTGCATCACCAGGCCTCCCTGGCTCAAATTTGTAAGGCCGCAACATGGTCTTCAGTGCACACGTTTACTAGGTTCTACCAGGTGGACGTTAGAAGTCAGGAGGATGTCGCCTTTGGGCGCAGTGTGTTGCAGGCCGCAAAAGATCCTCATGCCTGATAGCGCCCAGCTTATGTATGGTGTATCCCCCCCCCCTCATTTGGCATTGCTTTGGGACGTCCCACATAGTAATGACTATGCTGCTCTGTGTCCCGTGATGTATGAACAAGAAAGTAGGATTTTTAAAACAGCTTACCTGTAAAATCCTTTTCTTGGAGTACATCACGGGACACAGAGCTCCCACCCCTCTTTTGGGGACACGTATTGCTTTGCTACAAAACTGAGGTGCTCCCGGATGGGAGGGGCTTATATAGGGGAGGGTACTTCCTGTTTTGGAAGGTGCCAGTGCCAGCACCTGAAGGTAATTCTATATAACCCACATAGTAATGACTATGCTGCTCTGTGTCCCGTGATGTACTCCAAGAAAAGGATTTTACAGGTAAGCTGTTTTAAAAATCCTACTTTTTTCTTGTGCACTGTACTTGTTTATTACAGAAGCGTATTTTGAAACCATTCAAATGAAACTTCAGAATTCAGAAGAAATTTCAGAGAAAGACCTGAAACCAATGTTTTACCTGTGTGAGACCGAGTCCGACGTCCAGCTGACCAAGAAATGCCTCTTCAGGTAGGGGAATTTTATTTATTTTTTTTAACGGCAAAGATGATTTTATTATTTTCATGCAACAGCAGAACTAATGTATTGACAGAACATGTAAAGCAGGGGTCGTCGGTCCCCAGCCCACTACCGGGCCGTGGCCCTTCTGCGGCTGCGGGCGGCCGGCAAGAAACATGCTGGGCTGCCGGTATGAGAGCACTTGGTGGATGGAAGAAGCGAGCGATCAGGCAAGCAGAGATGATATAATCTCTCTGCCCCCCTCATCACCGATCTTCCGCCCTCAAAGCCAGTGCTCTGTCTCAGTGTCGGAGGTGCGGCGGGGAGCAGAGAGATGACCTCATCCCATACTGCCTGCCCTGCATCACCGCTCTCCTGCGGCTTCTCGCTGTGTGAAAATTTTTCCTTGTTCAGCGGTGCAGATTTCCTGTACCCCCCCCCCCCCCCCCCCGACAGCTAAGCAGGAATGGCAGAAGGGTGGAGCCAGAGAGTGACAGCCGAAGGAGTCCCGGACCCTCCCTTTGCCAGGTGAGACCAGCTGCAGCACAAGGAGGGAGACACCCTGCTACATCCAGAGGGGCGATCCCACAGAGATGTGACGTCATCAGTGACAGGTGAGCTGTGTGTGGGAATACAGGTGAGGTGTGCTGGGACTCGTAGTTCACCCCCTCAGCTGTCTGCCTGACATACCACAAGGGGCGCTCCACTCACTCCGTATCTGGTGACAGGCAATGTGGCAGGTGGCGTGGCAAGTGACATTCCACATCTGGTGACAGGCAACGTGGCAATCCACATCTTGTGGCGGGCAGTGTGGTGGCAAGTGACATTCCGCATCTGGTACCACGCAGCGTGGCAAGTGACTATCCACATCTGGTAGCAGGCGACAGTGGCTCCCAACTAGTTCTACATTATGGAAAGTTTAACTATTTCATTTATTACTACAATGTAATAATAGAAATAATGCGCTTCAATCATCCTATCAAGCATGTGCCATGATGATTGAAGTGCTAACACCAGCCATTGCCCGCGAATAATCTTCCACGCAGCCGGTCCCCCGTGCCAAAAAGGTTGGGGACCACTGATGTAAAGGAAACGGCTAGGTATGATGTATCGAGAGTTTTTGTAATTTTGTACTTGTGTAGCAAAGGAACAAACTGACAAATGGGAGCCTTTGGGTCCTGCTGCTGTCAATCACAGCTAGTAAGCAAATGAAGAGAGTGCAGGGGGTGGAGCCAAGCTCCATGTGTGAATGGACAATGTCCATTCACAAGAGCGTAGCTGCTCGAGTGCCCCCATATCAAGTTGCTTGCTATTGCGGGCACTTGGCGGGGGCAGGACTTCTTGCGGGGGACCCAAAAAGAAGAGGATCAGGGCTGTTCTGTGCAAAATCATTACACAGAGCAGGCAAGTATGACACGTTTGTTATATTTCTTTAAAAAAAATAACCTTTTAGGTCCCTTTCACACAGGCTTTCCAATCGGGTCCGTCTGTCAGTTTTTCAGGCGGAACTGATCGGAGCCTCCATTCACTTCTATGGAGCGGGGGATGTCAGCAGTGACCTGTCTGCTGACATCTGATGCTATCCAATCCGATCCTGTCCGTGAAATCCAGATGGATGGTTACCCTATTTTCCATCCATCTGGCGGATCGGATGAAAACGGACAGGCCGTCTATTTTCATCCGATCTCCCTATAGAGGAGAGCAGGACTCTGACAGGTCCATCTCTTTTCACTGTGCTGAGACATACCTGTCATTCGCCTGCTCAGCGGGGGTCAGCAGATCGATTCCCCTGCTGAGTAAAGCCGAGTCTGCGGGGGGGGGGGGTCGCCCGTGTGAAAGGGGTGTTAAACAAATATTACATTCTCCTTTGTTGGGTTTTGCACTTATTTTTACACTATGTGGAGGATACAGGAGGAGGAGCAACTTCAGGAAGGTAGAACCGGAAAATTTAGCATGGGAAGTTCACTACTTTGTGTACTCAAGAAATATAGGAAGCCTATTGGTGATTTGTCCTACTGGCATCCAACTGAAATTAAAATGCCCATTTAACCACTTAAGCCCCGGACCATTTGGTAGCTAAAGGACCAGAGGTGAATTCAGAATTTTGCACTGCGCTGCTTTAACTGTAAATTGTGCGGACATGCAATGTTGTACCCAAACGAAATTTGCGTTCTTTTCTTCCCACAAATAGAGCTTTCTTTTAATGGTATTTTGATTGCCTCTGCGATTTTTATTTTTTGCGATATAAACGAAAAAAGACCGAAAATTTTGAAAAAAAATGATATTTTCTACTTTTTGTTATAAGAAAAATCGAATAAACTCAATTTTAGTCATACATTTAGGCCAAAATGTATTCAGCCACATGTCTTTAGTAAAAAAAATGTCAATAAGCGTATATTTATCGGTTTGCGCAAAAGTTATAGCGTTTACAAACTAGGGTACATTTTCTGGAATTTACACAGCTTTTAATTTATGACTGCCTATCTCATTTCTTGAGGTGCTAAAATGACAGGGCAGTACAAAACCCCCCCAAATGACCCCATTTTAGAAAGTAGACACCCCAAGGAAATTGCTGAGAGGCATGTTGAGCCCATTGAATATTTTTTTTTTTTGTCCCAAGTGATTGAATAATGACAAAAAAAAAAAAATTACAAAAAGTTGTCACTAAATGATATATTGCTCACACATGCCATGGTTATATGTGGAATTGCACCCCAAAATACATTCTGCTGCTTCTCCTGAGTACGGGGATACCACATGTGTGGGACTTTTTAGGAGCCTAGCCACGTACGGGACCCCGGAAACCAAGCACCGCCTTCAGGATTTCTAAGGGCGCAAATTTTTGATTTCACTCCTCACTACCTATCACAGTTTTGAAGGCCATAAAATGCCAAAATAGCACAAAACCCCCCCAAATGACCCCATTTTGGAAAGTAGACACCCCAAGCTGTTTGCTGAGAGGCATGGTGAGTATTTTACAGCTCTCATTTGTTTTTGAAAATGAAGAAAACATTTTTTTTTTTTTTTCTTTTTTTTTTTTCAATTTTTAAAACTTTGTGACAAAAAGCGAGATCTGCAAAATACTCACAATACCTCTCAGCAAATAGCTTGGGGTGTCTACTTTCCAAAATGGGGTCATTTGGGGGGGTTTTGTGCCATCTGGGCATTCCATGGCCTCCGAAACTGTGATAGGCAGTGAGAAGTGAAATCAAAAATTGACACCCTTAGAAAGCCTGAAGGCGGTGCTTGGTTTTTGGGGTCCCGTACGCGGCTAGGCTCCCAAAAAGTCTCACACATGTGGTATCCCTGTACTCAGGAGAAGCAACAGAATGTATTTTGGGGTGTAATTCCACATATGCCCATGGCATGTTTGAGCAATATCTCATTTAGTGACAACTTTGTGCAAAAAAAAAAAAAAAAAAGATTATTTTTTCCGCAACTTGTGTCAACATATAAAATATTCCATGGACTCGACATGCCTCTCAGTATATAGCTTGGGGTGTCTACTTTCCAAAATGGGGTCATTTGGGGGGGTTTTGAACTGTTCTGGCATTTTATACACAACATTAGGAAGCTTACATCCACTCTTCTAACCACTTGAAGACAAAGCCCTTTTTGACACTTGTTTACATGAAAACATATTTTTTTTTGCAAGAAACTTATGTTGAACCCCCAAACATTATATATATTTTTAAAGCAAAGGCCCTACAGATTAAAATGGTGGGTGTTGCATTTTTTTTTTTTCTACACAGTATTTGCGCAGCGATTTTTCAAACGCATTTTTTGGGGAAAAAATACACTTTTTTTAATTTTAATGCACTAAAACACACTATATTGCCCAAATGTTTGATGAAATAAAAAAGATGATCTTAGGCCGAGTACATAGATACCAAACACGACATGCTTTAAAATTTCGCACAAACGCGCATTGGCGACAAACTACATACATTTTTAAAAGCCTTTAAAAGCATTTACAGGTTACCCCGTTAGATTTACAGAGGAGGTCTACTGCTAAAATTACTGCCCTCGATCTGACCTTCGCGGTGATACCTCACATGCATGGTGCAATTGCTGTTTACATATGACGCCAGACCGACGCTTGCGTTCGCCATTGGGCAAGAGCAGGACAGGGGTGCTTTTTTTTTTTTTTTTTTTTTTTTTATTATTAATTTTGCTTTTTTATTTTATTTTTAAACTGTTGCTTCCATGTTTATTTATTTTTATCACTTTTATTGTTATCTCAGGGAATGTAAATATCCCCTATGATGGCAATAGGTAATAACAGGTACTCTTTTTTGAAAAAACTGGGGTCTATTGGACCCTAGATCTTTCCTCTGCCCTCAAAAGCATCTGACCACACCAAGATTGGTGTGATAAAATGCTTTCCCAATTTCCCAATGGCGCTTTTTATATCCGGGGGGGGGGACATTCCCTCCCACTGCTTGTAAAAGCAGTCCAGAGGCTAATTAGCCACTAGGATTGCTTTTACATGAAAGCCGGCCGCTGGCTGAAAAGAATGATACCAAGATGATACCTAAACCCGCAGGCATCATTCTGGTATAAACATTCAAAGTCCAGCAACATACCAGTACGTTGCTGGTCCTTGTTGGACATGTATTGTAATCTTTTTTTTCATGCAGCCTGTTGGCTGAACGAAAAAAAAAGATTGATCGGTGGGTATGCCCACCATTAGAATACCGCCCTTCATCCACCCACTTCTAATGATGGGCATACATGCACCATTTATATATGCCGAAGCATGGGGGCATCTTCTCGCAAAAGTTATGCCGCGTACACATGGTCAGACTTTTCCACGGGCAAGCCTCCGTCGGAATTTCGACCGTATGTACGCGGCATTAGGAGCAAAATCGCTCCTCCGCTCCTGCTGCCCCAATGCTTCGGCATATATGCTTTTTTTTTTTTTTAACTGTGGTGGTGAAATTACCTCCTACAGCACTGGAGTCGCAGGGATCAGGCCTGTCTCTGCGAATGCTGCAGTTATGTGTGTTGTGTTTTGCAAGTGACAGTGATCGATCGATACTGCACTTGGGTGGCCTGGGCTGGACGGAGGGGCAAAACGCAGGTGCTAGCAGGTATCTGGGCTGATCCCGCTAACACTGCGTTTTTGGGAACCCTAAACTGCTGGGGACGCTAGTATAGATCTGATCAGATCAGATATTGAGCTGATCAGATACTATACCACTAAGGGGGGTGTATGCTTCACGCGTGGGTGTTAGCGCTACTGGCACTAACCTGACGCTGCCTGGGGTGTGACGCAGACCCTCTCTGACGCTAAAACCTAACTGATATCACCCGCCGGGCGATCAGGGGGTTAAACCTTTATTGGGTTATATACGGCGGGTGCCCTGACACTATAAAAATCAAACTAACTAACCAGCGTCACCCGTAACACTTATATGATGATCACTGGTGAAAGGGTTAACTAGGGGCAATTAGGGGGTTAAAACCTTTATTAGGTAATATATGGGGGTACCCGACGCTATAAAAACCTGCGGCGAACCTAAAAAAAATTACTGGCTACCGATCAGCATCACCGACGCTAAGACATCGATCAGAAAAATGATTGCTTAGTGACAGTGGTGATAGGGGGTGAAAGGGTTATCTGGGGGATGATCAGGGGGTTAAACCTTTATTAGGGGGAGGTTAGGGGGCTACACTGGACCTAAAACTAAATGTAGTGACACTTTTACAGTCACAAATGTCACTGATTGCAGTGATCACTAAAATGGTCACTGCAATCAGTGACACTGTAACTGGGGGCTGGGGGGTGATCTGGGGGGGCGATTTATGTGCCTATGTGTCCTGGTGTCAGTGTAGTGTTGTGTGTACTAACCTGGCATCTTCTCCTGTACGGCGCTCGGTATGTGTGAGCGCCCCAGGAGAGATGACATCACTTCCTCCTTCCTGGCAGGCAGGGGAAGCTCTCTCATTCGCCGGGAGCGATCGAGAGGGGGTGGCCGGAATCGAATGGCCGTCCCCTCATGCCGGATCGCTCCCGAAGGTAAAACGACCGCTCACTGTAAAGGGGGGTCCGATCGGACCCCCCAACTATACAAAGGCAATCACGTATATATACGTGATTGTGCCTGTCGGTGCCATTCTGCTGACGTATATTTACAGTGGGCGGTCGTTAAGTGGTTAAAGTGGTATGACCTTATGAATAACAGGAAAGACCTTCTTGTAACTCTAAAGGTCTAGTCAAATTTTGCTGCATTTAAAGAATAATTTTAAAATAGAACTCGACCCAGAAGATAATAATAAAATAAAAAAAGCTGCATATAATTCCTGCAGACTTCCTGTCTGGTGAAACATTGTTTAGAGAACAGAAAGTGAAGGAAAATCTCTCCAATTGAGATATTATTTCATTCACAACTACACTTAAACCTGTAAAGGCTTTTGAAACCTTGGCTATGAAATATTTTTAGGTAATTGTCGTCATTTCTTGGGTGCAGTTTTGAGCATTATCTTTTATATTTTGCCTCAAAAAATGGTTTTTTTTTTTTATTTGTGTGCATGAAAATAAAATTTTAGTTTTTTTGTTTTTTTGTTTCCTTTTCACCATTTGTCATCCCTATATACATGCACCCAGCTGCAGATCAAACAAGGATTCATTTATATCTGCACCTGTAAGTAATAGGCATTACAGTGGACTTCTACATCAGGCTACACACCCCAGCACTCTCTGCCTGCACACACCTAGATGTGGACTTCTTGGCACCTAGGTGCTCCTATATACAAGAATCAGTAGCCCGCTGAGGTTGGACTATCTTAGTACTCCCGGGGGGGGGGGGGTAGGCAATCTTACTAGTAGTCTGTGGCTGGGAGGAGTCATACTTTTGAGCACCAGGTGACACTGGCCAATTGTGGTTTCTATTGCACTGGCTCGTGCGCCCGAGTGTCTAATTTCTCCGGGGCAAAGATTCTGCTCTGGTTTGGGTCTGTTGGGTTGGTGGTGTCGGTGGCTGGGGGGCACTGGTTTTATGTGACCTTGCTATTTTTGATATTGCTTAATAAATTTGGTGTGTCTCATATGGTGTTGGGGCCTTTTTTTTTTTTTTTTTTTTTTTTTTTTTTTGTGGCACATCTAACCAAGCAGATCTGTGCTCTGATGGTGTGAAGGACAGGGGGATATTGGGGTCTATTAGACCACGAATTTCCAGAAAGTATCTGTCACCTGCCCAATGCAATCGCATGGGGGTTTATTACCCTTGTAATGGCAGTCAATTAAAAATTATTAAAAGAAAAAGATGAAACTTATAATAAAATGTATTAAAAAATTATCTAATTTTGCCATAACCCTCGTTGCCCTGCACAGATATGTGAACGTAAACCGCAATCCCACCACCCGTGTGACATATCACCGCGAACGTCAGAGTTGGAGCAATAATACTAGCAGAAGAGCTCCCGGTTAACTCCAAAACAATAAGCTGTAAAGGCTTTTAAAGCTTTAGTAGCCAAGTGGCATTTCCCCATGGCAGCACTGGGATCGGTGGATCGAATCCCAACCACGATACTTGTCTGGAGTTAGTCTGTTCTCCCTGTGCCTGTATGGGTTTCCTTTCATGTACTTCAGTTTCCTTCCACACTCCAAGACATGCTGGCAGATTAATTGGCTCCTGTCTAAACTGGCCCTAGTATGTGTATGCATGCGAGTTGGGGACCTTGGATTGTAAGCTTCTTGAGGGCAGGGACTGATGTGAATGTACAATATACAGTGGGTATAGAAAATCAAATTTTGTTGCTTTTGCAGCCTTAAAGTGGTTGTAAAGTCTCTTATTTTTATAGGAGGGGTGGAAAAAAAGCATGTTATACTTACCTGCTCTGTTGCAGTGGATTTGCACAGAGCAGCCCGGATCGTCATCTTCTTGGGTCCCTCTTCTGTGATCCTGGCCCCTCTTCTGTGATCCTGGCCCCTCTCTCCTGTTCATTGCCCCCACAGCAAGCAGCTTGCTATGGGGGCACCCGAGCGGAGTCGCAGCTCCCTGTGTCCATTCAGACATGGAGCTCCGGCCCCGCCCCCTCTCTCTCCCCGGATTGGCTAGCTGACTTTGACAGCAGCGGGAGCCAATGGCGCTGCTGCAGTGTCTCAGCCAATCAGTAAGGGGAATCTCGGATGACTAAGACACTCGAGAACATTGCTGGATGGAGAGCGTTCTCAGGTAAGTGTTAGGGGGGACTTAGGGAGCTGCTGCACACAAACTTCTGACTTTACAACCCCTTTAACCACTTGCCAACCGCCGCACAAACATTTTCGTCGGCAGAATGGCACGGACAGGCAAATGGGCATATATATATATATATATATATATATATATATATATGTCCCTTTTTAAATTTGCCTCCGTGTGGGCGCGCGCCCCTTCCGCGGGCTCCGTGTCCGCCAGGGTGCCGCAATTGTCTCACGGAGCTGCAGAACGGGGGGATGCCTGTGTAAATAAGGCATCTCCCTGTTCTGCCTTGTGACAGGACACTGATCGTCTGCTCCCTGTCATCGGGAGCAGTGATCACTGTTGTGTCACAGTAAGCCCAGCCCCCACACAGAATCACTCCCTAGGACACTCTTGCCCCCTTCCTCGCCCCCTTCTGATTAACCCCTTCACTGCCAGTGTCATTTACACAGTAATCAGTGCATTTTTATAAAATATTAATAAAAATGCCCTAAGACTATCCCCTATTTTGTAGACGCTATAACTTTTGCGCAAACCAATCAACAAACGCTTATTGTGGTTTTTTTTTTGGTTTTTTTTCCAAAAATATGTAGAATACGTATCGGCCTAAACTGAGGAAAACTTTTTTATATATATATTTTTTGGGGATATTTATTATAGCAAAAAGTGAAAAATATTGCTTTTTTTTTTTTTTTTTTAATTGTCGCTCTATTTTTGTTTATAGCACAAAGAATAACTGCAAAGGTGATCAAATACCACCAAAAAATAGGATTTTTATAACAGCTTACCTGTAAAATCCTTTTCTTGGAGTACATCACGGGACACAGAGCGACATAATCATTACTAATGGGTTATATAGTTACCGTCAGGTGCTGGCACTGGCAACTTCCAAAACCGGAAGTACCCTCCCCTATATAAGCCCCTCCCATCCGGGAGCACCTCAGTTTTGTAGCAAAGCAATAAGTGTCCCCAAAGAGGGGCGGGAGCTCTGTGTCCCGTGATGTACTCCAAGAAAAGGATTTTACAGGTAAGCTGTTATAAAAATCCTATTTTCTTTCTCGTACATCACGGGACACAGAGCGACATAATCATTACTAATGGGATGTCCTAAAGCAATGCCAAATGAGGGGGGGGATACACCATATATAAGCTGAGCGCTATCAGACATGAGGATCTTTTGCGGCCTGCAACACACTGCGCCCAAAGGCGACATCCTCCTGACTTCTAACGTCCACCTGGTAGAACCTAGTAAACGTGTGTACTGAAGACCATGTTGCGGCCTTACAGACTTGAGCCAGGGAGGCCTGGTGATGCACTGCCCATGAAGTTCCAACTGCTCTCGTGGAGTGCGCCCTAACTTTGAACGGAGGCGGTCTACTTCTCAAGCTATAGGCTTGTATTATGACCTGTCGAATCCACTTGGCTAAAGTAGATTTTGACGCTGCCTGACCCCTTCTGGGGCCTTCCGGCAGAATAAACAAAGTATCCGTTCTGCGAATCTGAGCAGTGGCTTTTAGATAAGCTTTAACTGCTCTTACTACATCCAAAGAATGTAATAACTTTTCCTCTACCGAAGTAGGCTTGGGGAAAAAAGAAGGAAGAACCACATCTTGGTTCAAATGAAACCTCGATACCACCCTAGGAAGAAAGGCTGGATGAGGACGTAACACTACTCTGTCCTTATGGATAACCAGATATGGCTCCTTACAGGACATAGCTGCTAATTCCGATACTCTTTTAGCCGAACAAATGGCTACTAAAAAAATCAATTTCCTGGTGAGAAGCACTAAGGAAATATGCTATAATGGTTCAAATGGTTGTTTCTGTAGAACCGACAGAACCAAGTTTAGATCCCATGGACATATGGGAATATTAACCGGAGGACTAATACGCATCACTCCTTGTATAAAGGCTTTGACTAGTGAATGCGAAGCCAAGGGCCTTTGAAAAAATATTGACAAGGCCGAAATCTGACCCTTGATAGTACTCAAGGCAAGCTTCCTATCTACAGCCCATTGTAGGAAGTCCAGAATCCTACCTATTACGTACTTATGTGGATGCCATTTCTTGGCCTCACACCACGCGATGTACGCCTTCCAGATTCTATAGTAGATCTGCCTGGATACCGGCTTCCTGGCATTGATCATGGTAGATACCACAACATTAGAGAGCCCTCTCTTTTTTAGAATGTGGGCTTCAATAGCCAGGCCGTCAAACCTAGGGCTGGTAAGGAAGGGTGGTATATCGGTCCTTGCGAAAGCCGGACGACGTGGGAGAGTCCAAGGACTCCCCACTGAAATTTTACAATCTCCGCGTACCACGCTCTTCGGGGCCACGCTGGAGCCACCGGAATCACTGGTTTCTTTTCTACCCTGATTCTGCGGAGTAATCGAGGTAACCATTGGCGGTGTGAATGCATATATCAGCTTGAACTGATCCCAAGGGAACACTAGGGCATCCGAGCCGCAAGCTAGGGGATCCCTTGTCCGAGAGACAAACCTGTCCCCCTTTGCGTTGAATCTGGATGCTAGAAGATCTACATCCGATGTTCCCCACCGCTGACATATTGTCCAGAAAACCTCGGGGTGAAGGGACCCTTCCTCTGGGCCTAATTGCTGGCGACTTAGAAAGTCCGCCTTCCAATTCTCCACTCCTGGAATGAATACCGCAAATATGGCTGGGACATATTTTTCTGCCCATTTCAGGATGTAATTTACTTCCCTCTGGGCTGCACGACTCCTGGTGCCCCCCTGATGATTGATATATGCCACTGCTGTGGCATTGTCTGATTGAATTCTGACAGGGGACCCTTGGAGTTTGGATGTCCATGCTACTAGGGCATACCGCTCGTATCTCTAAGAGATTGATGGGCAGGGCCTTTTCCGCATCCGACCATCTGCCCTGGAGAGACTATTGCTCCAATACTGCTCCCCAGCCTATAAGGCTGGCATCTGTAGTGACCACCTTCCAAGAAATCGGACTGAAGGATTTCCTTTTTTCCAGATTCTGGGGAACCAACCACCAACGGAGGCTCTTGCGAACGGAAGGGGACAAGGACATTGTAAGTCTAGGGCCTGAACTTTTTTGTTCCAGGCTGACAGTATGGCCCCTTGCAAATTTCCTTGAATGGAATTGACCGTAGGGTACTGCTTCGAATGATGCCACCATTTTTCCCAGCAGCCTCATATACAGGCGTATGGACGGCTGTCTTTTTTGTACCCACTAAGTGGATCAAATCTTTCAAAGACAACACCTTTCCTCGAGGCAAGAATATTTTTCTCTGGCCTGAATCCAACCTTAGCCCCAAGTATTCCAGACTTTTGACTGGTTTCTAGGGCTGACTTGTCTCGGTTGATAATCCAACCGTGAGATTCCAGATACTTGAACGTCTTGTGAACGACCACGTCTAGTTTTTTCACTGAGTGGTCTATCAGCAACAAGTCATCCAGATATGCCATTATCATTACACCTTGTGTTCTTAGATTGGCCAATAAAGGGCCAGAATTTTTGTAAACACTCGTGGTGCTGTGGCCAAACCGAAGGGTAAGGCTCTGAACTGAAAATGGCGCCCTTCTACTGCAAAGCGTAGAAATTTTTGGTGGACTGGAAAGATGGGAATGTGCAAATAAGCATCTTTGATGTCGATCGTGGCTAACCAATCCTCCCCTTGTAGGGCAGTGGCCACCGATCGGATCGACTCCATCGGAAAGTCCTGATATACAGGAATTTGTATAGCCCTTTTAGAATTAATATGGGCCTCCCGACCGCGTTTGCTTCGGGACTGTAAAGAGGTTTGAGTAAAACTCGAACCCTCATTCTTCCAGGGGAACCTCCATAATTACTCCTTGGAGCAATAGTTGTTCTAGTGCCAACAGGAGGGACTCTCTCTTCCGGGGATCCCTTGGCACGTTTGACCTCAAAAAATGGGAAGGAGGAGAGTCTTTTAACTCCAAACTGTATCCCAAACCTACTGCGGAGAGCACCTATCTGTCTTGATCGTGTCCCGCCAGGTCTCTTGCGAACAACTGGAGTCCTCCCCCCCACCCGACTGAGTGGGGGCTTCAATGAATTTCACTTTGGGGGAGGTTTTGTACCTCCCCTGACCCAGGGTTTCTTATTACCCTGCTACTGTCCCTGTTTTTTACCCCCGGGATTTGACCGAGGAGGCCGTCGGAACTGTTACACAGCCGATGCCCCAGGGACTGGAGAAGCAGGCCTCTTAAAGAGGGACCTCTAACTCTGCTTTTAACCGGCAAGAGCGTATTTTTACCGCTGGAAATTTTCTGGATATATTTGTCCAGGTTTTCCCTGAATAAGCGTTCACCATGAAATGGGACGCTAACCAGCCATTCTTTACAGGGAGCTTCAGCAGACCAGTTTCTGAGCCATAGGAGCCTACGCATATGTACTATAGACAGCGTAAGGCGGGAGGCCTGATGGACTGAATCCTCTATGGCATCAACCGCAAAGCCTAAGGCTCTAGGTAGATCAGCTAGGGCAAAGCCTGCTGATCTGTCAAGTCCCTCAAGACCTGTTTCAACTGATCCTTCACTGCTTAGCAGACCCCAATAGCTGCTACTGCTGGTTGTATCACCAAGCAGATTTTCATAAGGACTCCAATCTTTTATCTATTGGGTTCTTGAACATTTGGACATTATCCACTGGACATGTCAGTGATTTATACATACAAGAGATGGCTGCGTCCACTGTAGGGACCTTCCATTTTTTTTTTTTTTTTTTTTTTTTTTTTGATGAACTTATCCTCCATGGGATAGACCACCGGAAATCTCTTGGGGGAATAAATATTTTCTCAGGACGTTCCCAATCCTGGTAAATGAGCCCTTTCAGTAAAGGGTGAAGTGGAAAAGAACAAACAGTCTGGGGGCTTCTAGCGACCCCAACGAGGATACAGTAGTGGTTGATGGTTCCGCAAGGTGCATTTTTAAATGCTGATCGGACCATGTTAGTCAGAGACTGAACCCATAATCTTTCAGCTTGAGATGCTGAGAAAAGGTTCCCCCACTGTTGATTCCTCTATAACAGAATCAACCTTATCCTGATCCCCTTCAGGCAGGTCGATCCCTGTATGGGACTGTTGCTCTGCTAACAGGCACTCTGAAGGAGGAGACGGAGATCGGGCGTGCTTTCCCTGACAGGGAGGCAGCGATAAATTTTGACAATCTCTCTCTAATCCTTTCAGAGCTGAGGAAAAAAACCTCCTCTGTTACATACACAGGAGCAGGTGACTGAGGACAGCCACAGTACCAAGTACCCCTGCGGGGTCTCTACGGTCACTTACCTCTGAACTTCAGGGGAGACTGGTGCAGCAGGAGTATGCCCAAGATCCTCAGAGCCCGATGAGACCCCCTTCGCTTCCTGGAAGATTCAGTTCCGGAGCTACTGGACGGCATATTCCTAAGCCTAAAGCTGAGGTATTCCAGCCGTAATACACCACTTTTACTGAGAATAGTCTAGCACAATTGCTGCTATATCACAGTTGGTGTCTACTAATGTGCCTTTCTAGGGGATGTCTGTATCAACCGCTATGCTGTATGCCTTTAAATGTTGCCAGCTCTGTCTCTGTACTTCATAACCAGCTTATCTGCAATAATGTGGCTTTTTAAAAACCTGCTGGGACGCCCGCACATGCGCAGAAGCGCTGCGGCGCGCACAGAGCGTCATCCCCCAGGCCCCGCCCCTTTTTCCGGCCACCTCTATATATAGAGGCGCGTGCACGCACACGCGCGCGGCCACGTGCGCCTCGGCGCTAATTTTCAAACATGGAAACCAGGGACAGGAGCCAGGGCCCCCTTTGCCGCAGGCCGGGGGATAGACGAACACTGCAACATGGCAGAGGAAACAGTTTCCTGTAGGAGAACTCACCAGCTGCCTGGACTTTGCTCTCTGAGAAGAAACTAGTCCATATGACAAGAAAAACATTCCACAGCGGCCTCTAGTGGACAAACACAGGTACCGCAGTTTAATATACTAAACATATATAAAAAACATTCTTTTTTTTTTTTTTTTTTTTTTGACCACCATTAAAAATTATTACATTTTTTTAGTAGTTACAGGCATGCACAGATATTAGCGGGAATACCGTTAGGTAACAGACAGAAAGACAAATTAGGCTTGGGGGTCCCCCAATAGAACCAAGTTCCTGGGGGCCCCCACTTACCTGTTCCCCGCCGCAGGACTTTGTTTGGTCCACAAAAGCCCAAACTTCACCTATCACGGCAGGCATTGTAATCAAACCTTCAGGGACCGGGTTCCCAAGGATTCCACTCCCCTGGACCTGTATAGCACCCTGCACAGAAAACATCTTGGTCGTGGGTATGACCAGAGCTCTGGATCCCAGGGTCCAGCTCTCCTAAGAGAAGCATTACAGGCAGAACCTTGCTTTTCTCTGCAAGGCCCGGGTACCGACCGTTTAGCTATGAAGCTTTTTTGGTCGGATCCGGAATAGCTTACTGAGGCCCAAAAGAACCTGTACGCAAGCTCAGTGAAAAACACATGTTTCTTCTTGGCCAACACCTTAGACACTGGCAAAAAACTGAGGTGCTCCCGGATGGGAGGGGCTTATATAGGGGAGGGTACTTCCGGTTTTGGAAGTTGCCAGTGCCAGCACCTGACGGTAACTATATAACCCATTAGTAATGATTATGTCGCTCTGTGTCCCGTGATGTACGAGAAAGAAAGCTCTATTTGTAGGGGAAAAAAAGGACGTCAATTTCTTTGGGAGCCACGTCGCACGACCGCGCAATTGTCAGTTAAAGTGACGCAGTGCCGAATCGCAAAAAGTTCCCTGTCATTTGGCAGCCAAATCCTTCGGGGCTGAAGTGGTTAAATGAAGACATAGTTTTTGATTTATCCAGCTGTATCTATTCAATGCAACTTTTAACATCCAAATAAAAGCTGTAGCACCAACATGTCAGAAAAAAAATCAAAAACAGCATCCCCCCCCATGTCAGTGTTTTTGTTAAACCACCTTTTACTTTAATTACAGCCTTTAGTCTGTTGGGATATGTGTCTACTAACTTTGCACATCTAGACTTTACAATATTTGCCCACTCTTTGCAGAACTGCTCAAGTTCAGTTAAATTAAATGGTGACCATTTGTGGACTGCAGTCTTCAAGTCATTCCACAGATTTTCAATGGAGTTTAAGTCTGGGCTCGGACTAGGCCATGCAAGAACATGCACCGTTTTCTCCTTCAACCACTGTGTGGTCCTTTTTTGCTGTGTGCTTTGGGTCATTGTCATGTTGGAAGGTAAACCTTCCCATTGACAACTTTCTGGCAGAGGGTAGCAGATTTTCCTCAAGAATTTGACGGTATTTTGCTCTATCCATTTTTTTTATTTTTATCTTCTATCCTGACAAGTGCTCCAGGCCCTGCTGCAGAGAAACACCCCCCATAACAGGATATTACCACCTCCATGCTTTACTGTAGGTGTAGTGTTACTTGGATGGTGAGCTGTATTGGATTTCTGCCTGACATATCGTTTGGTGTTGAGGCCAAATAATTACATTTTAGTCTCATCTGACCATAATGCCTTTTTCTAGGTGCATTGTGGCAAAGCTCAGCCGTGACTGCATGTGGCCTTTCTTGAGGCATAACTTTTATTTTTTTCTTGCAACTCTCCAATACAAGCCAGATTTGTGGAGAATTTGTGATATTGCTGTCACATGCACACAATGAGCACTCTTTGCGGTGGTTTTAACCCTTTCTCGGCTGCTAGCGGGGGGTAAAAACACCCCGCTAGCAG
Source organism: Rana muscosa (assembly GCA_029206835.1). Lineage (NCBI taxonomy): Eukaryota > Metazoa > Chordata > Amphibia > Anura > Ranidae > Rana > Rana muscosa. The sequence continues at coordinate 1,092,273,554 of CM055116.1, forward strand.
CCGAATAGCGCCGCGAAATTGATGGTACCGCCGACGCACCCATCGCCCCAGTGTGAAAGGGGGTGATCCTTTTTCCAATTCGGTGATTCTGTTGTCGAATACTGTATTTATTGGCGTATAACACTCACTTTTTTTTTACCCTGAAAATAGAGAGTAAACTGTGCCTGCGTAAAGTTTTTTTTCCCTGAAACTTCCCTCTTAAAGTTAGGGTGCGTGTTATACACCGATAAATACGGTATTTATTTTTCTTTCTCGTACATCACGGGACACAGAGCGACATAGTCATTACTATGTGGGTTATATAGATACCTTCAGGTGCTGGCACTGGCAACTTCCAAAACCGGAAGTACCCTCCCCTATATAAGCCCCTCCCATCCGGGAGCACCTCAGTTTTTTGCCAGTGTCTAAGGTGTTGGCCAAGAAGTAACATGTGTTTTTCACTGAGCTTGCGTACAGGTTCTTTTGGGCCTCAGTAAGCTATTCCGGATCCGACCAAAAAAGCTTCATAGCTAAACGGTCGGTACCCGGGCCTTGCAAAGAGAAGAGCAAGGCTTTGCCTGTAATGCCTCTCTTAGGAGGGCTGGACCCTGGGATCCAGAGCTCTGGTCATACCCCCGACCAAGATGTTGTCTGTGCAGGGTGCTATACAGGTCCAGGGGAGTGGAATCCTTGGGAACCCGGTCCCTGAAGGTTTATTTACAATGCCTGCCGTGATAGGTGAAGTTTGGGCTTCTGTGGACCAAACAGAGTCCTGCGGCGAGGAAAAGGTAAGTGGGGGCCCTCAGGAACTTGGTTCTATTGGGGGACCCCCAAGCCTATTTTGTCTTTCTGTCCGTTACCTAAGGTATTCCCGCTAATATTCTGTGTATGCCTGTTACTACTGAGAAAATGAAAAAATTTTAATAGTAGGCAAGAAAGAAAAAAAAAAATGTAAGACCGCGGTACCTGTGTTAGACACTAAAGGCCGCTATGGTTCTTTTTCTTGTAATGTGGATTTTTTTCTTCCAGAATCAAATCCAGGCAGTTGGTAAGTTCTCTGCTGGGAAGCTGTTTCCTCTGCCCTGTTGCTGCGCTCATCCATCCCCGGGCCCTGCGGCAGGGACCCTGGCTCCCATCTAGCTCCTTATTTTTATTTTTTTTCAAAAAAGGCGCCGAAGGCGCACGTGCGTGCGCGTGTACGCGCCTCTATATATAGAGGCGATCTGGAAAAGGGGCGGAGCGGGTGGATGACGCTCGGTGTGCGCCGCGGCGCTACTGCGCATGTGCGGGCGTCCAGCGTGTTTTAAAACACAATCAAGCTGGCTATTGAAGTGCACAGATAGAGCTAGCAACAGTAAAAAGGCAGAGAGGCGGTTGATGCAGGCATCCCCTAGAAAGGCACTTTAGTAGACACCAACTGTTACATAGCAGCAATTGTGCTAGACTATTATCAGTAAAAGTGGTGTATTACGGCTGGAATACCTCAGCTTTAGGCTTAGGAATATGCCGTCCAGAAGCTCCGGAACTGAATCTTCCAGGAAGCGAAGGGGGTCTCATCGGACTCTGAGGATCTTGGGCATGCTTCTGCTGCACCAGTCTCCCCTGAAAATTCAGAGGTAAGTGACCGTAGAGACCCCGCAGGGGTACTTGGTACTGTGGCTGTCCTCAGTTCACCTGCTCCTGTGTATGTAATAGAGGAGGTTTTTTCCTCAGCTCTGGGAGGATTAGAGAGAGATTGTCAACATTGATCGCTGCCTCCCTGTCAGGGAAAGCACGCCCGATCTCCGTCTCCTCCTTCAGAGTGCCTGTTAGCGGAGCAACAGTCCCATACAGGGATCGACCTGCCTGAAGGGGATCAGGATGAGGTTGATTCTGTTATAGAGGAATCAACAGTGGAGGAACCTTTCTCAGCATTTCAAGCTGAAAGATTATGGGTTCAGTCTCTGACTAACTTGGTCCGATCAGCATTTAAAAATGCACCTTGCGGAACCATCAACCACTACTGTATCCTCATTGGGGCGCTAGAAGCCCCCAGACTGTCTGTTCTTTTCCATTTCACCCTTTACTGAAAGGGCTCATTTACCAGGATTGGGAACATCCTGAGAAAATATTTATTCCCCCCAAGAGATTTCCGGTGGTCTATCCCATGGAGGATAAGTTCATCAAAAAATGGAAGGTCCCTACAGTGGACGCAGCCATCTCTTGTGTGAATAAATCACTGACATGTCCAGTGGATAATGTCCAAATGTTCAAGAACCCAATAGATAAAAAATTGGAGTCCTTATGAAAAGCTGCTTCTTTCTACAGCAAGCTTGGTGACACAACCAGCAGTGGGGTCTGCTAAGCAGTGAAGGATCAGTTGAAACAGGTCTTGAGGGACTTGCCAGATCAGCAGGCCCTTGCCCTAGCTGATCTACCTAGAGCCTTAGGCTTTGCGGTTGACGCCATAAAGGATTCAATCCATCAGGCCTCCCGCCTTACGCTGTCTGTAGTACATATGCGCAGGCTTCTATGGCTCAAAAACTGGTCTGCTGAAGCTCCCTGTAAAAAATGGCTGGTTAGCGTCCCATTTCATGGTGAACGCTTATTTAGGGAAGACCTGGACAAATATATCCAGAAAATTTCCAGCGGTAAAAATACACTCTTGCCGGTTAAAGACATTAGAGGTCCCTCTTTTAAGAGGCCTGCTTCTCCAGTCCCTGGGGCATTGGCTGTGTAACAGTCCGACGGCCTCCTCGGTCAAATCCGGGGGTAAAAATCGGGGACAATCGCAGGGTAATGATAACCCTGGGTCAGGAGAGGTACAAAACCTCCCCCAAAGTTAAATTCATTGAAGGGTCCCCCACTCAGTCGGGTGGGGGGAAAACTCCAGTTGTTCACAGAGACCTGGCGGGACACGATCAGAACAGATAGGTGCTCTCCGCAGTATGTTTGGGATACAGATTGGAGTTAAGACTCTCCTCCTTCCCATTTTTTCAGGTCAAACGTGCCAAGTGATCCCCGGAAGAGAGAGTCCCTCCTGTTGGCACTAGAAAAACTATTGCTCCAAGGAGTAATTATGGAGGTTTCCCTGGAAGAATGGGGGTTCGGGTTTTACTCAAACCTCTTTACAGTCCCGAAGCAAACAGGGACGTGAGGCCCATATTAATTCTAAAAGGGCTAAACAAATTCCTGTATATCAGGACTTTCCGATGGAGTCGATCTGATCGGTGGCCACTGCCCTACAAGGGGAGGATTGGTTAGCCGCGATCGACATCAAAGATGCTTATTTGCACATTCCCATCTTTCCAGTCCACCAAAAATTTCTACGCTTTGCAGTAGAAGGGCGCCATTTTCAGTTCAGAGCCTTACCCTTCGGTCTGGCCACAGCACCACGAGTGTTTACAAAAATTCTGGCCCTTTATTGGCCAATCTAAGAACACAAGGTGTAATAATAATGGCATATCTAGATGACTTGTTGTTAGACCACTCAGTGAAAAAACTAGAAGTGGTCGTTCACAAGACAATCAAGTATCTGGAATCTCACGGTTGGATTATCAACCGAGACAAGTCAGCCCTAAAACCAGTCAAAAGTCTGGAATGCTTGGGGCTAAGGCTAGATTCAGGCCAGAAGAAAATATTCTTGCCTCGAAAAAAGGTGTTGTCTTTGAGAGATTTGATCCACTTAGTGGGTACAAAAAGACAGCCGTCCATACGCCTGTGCATGAGGCTGCTGGGGAAAAATGGTGGCATCATTCGAAGCACTACCCTACGGTCAATTCCATTCAAGGAATTTGCAAAGGGCCATACTTTCAGCCTGGAACAAGAAAGTTCAGGCCCTAGACTTACCAATGTCCTTGTCCCCTTCCGTTCGCAAGAGCCTCCGTTGGTGGTTGGTTCCCCAAAATCTGGAAAAAGGGAAATCCTTCAGTCCGATTTCTTGGAAGGTGGTCACTACAGATGCCAGCCTTATAGGCTGGGGAGCAGTACTGGAGCAATGGTCTCTCCAGGGCAGATGGTCGGATGCGGAAAAGGCCCTGCCCATCAATCTCTTAGAGATACGAGCAGCCCGGTATGCCCTAGTAGCATGGACATCCAAACTCCAAGGGTCCCCTGTCAGAATTCAATCAGACAATGCCACGGCAGTGGCATATATCAATCATCAGGGTGGCACCAGGAGTCGTGCAGCCCAGAGGGAAGTAAATTGCATCCTGAAATGGGCAGAAAGATATGTCCCAGCCATATCCGCGGTATTCATTCCAGGAGTGGAGAATTGGAAGGCGGACTTTCTAAGTCGCCAACAATTATGCCCAGGGGAATGGTCCCTTCACCCCGAGGTTTTTCGGACAATATGTCAGTGGTGGGGAACACCGGATGTAGATCTGCTAGCATCCAGATTCAACGCAAAGGTGGACAGGTTTGTCTCTTGGACAAGGGATCCCCTAGCTTGCGGCTCGGATGCCCTAGTGTTCCCTTGGGATCAGTTCAAGCTGATATATGCATTCCCACCGCCACAATTGTTGCCTCGATTACTCCGCAGAATCAGGGTAGAAAAGAAACCAGTGATTCTGGTGGCTCCAGCGTGGCCCCGAAGAGCATGGTACGCGGAGATTGTAAAAATTTCAGTGGGGAGTCCTTGGACTCTCCCACATAGTCCGGACCTGCTTTCGCAAGGACCGATATACCACCCTTCCTTACCAGCCCTAGGTTTGACGGCCTGGCTATTGAAGCCCACATTCTAAAAAAGAGAGGGCTCTCTAATCCTGTGGTATCTACCATGATCAATGCCAGGAAGCCGGTATCCAGGCAGATCTACTATAGAATCTGGAAGGCGTACATCGCGTGGTGTGAGGCCAAGAAATGGCATCCACGTAAGTACGTAATAGGTAGGATTCTGGACTTCCTACAGTGGGCTGTAGATAGGAAGCTTGCCTTGAGTACTATCAAAGGTCAGATTTTGGCCTTGTCAATATTTTTTCAAAGGCCCTTGGCTTCGCATTCACTAGTCAAAGCCTTTATACAAGAAGTGATGCGTATTAGTCCTCCGGTTAATATTCCCATATGTCCATGGGATCTAAACCTGGTTCTCTCGGTTCTACAGAAACAACCATTTGAACCATTGCAGCATATTTCCTTGGTTCTTCTCACCAGGAAATTGTTTTTTCTAGTAGCCATTTGTTCGGCTAAAAGAGTGTCGGAATTAGCAGCTATGTCCTGTAAAGAGCCATATCTGGTTATCCATAAGGACAGGGTAGTGTTATGTCCTCATCCAGCCTTTCTTCCGAAGGTGGTATTGAGGTTTCATTTGAACCAAGATGTGGTTCTTCCTTCTTTTTTCCCCAAACCTAGTTCGGTAGAGGAAAAGTTATTGCATTCTTTGGATGTAGTAAGAGCAGTTAAAGCTTATCTAAAAGCCACTGCTCAGATTCGCAGAACGGATACTTTGTTTATTCTGCCGGAAGGCCCCAGAAAGGGTCAGGCAGTGTCAAAATCTACTTTAGTCAAGTGGATTCGACAGGTCATAATGCAAGCCTATGGCTTGAGAAGGAGACCGCCTCCGTTCAAAGTTAGGGCGCACTCCACGAGAGCAGTTGGAACTTCATGGGCAGTGCATCACCAGGCCTCCCTGGCTCAAATCTGTAAGGCCGCAACATGGTCTTCAGTACACACGTTTGCTAGGTTCTACCAGGTGGACGTTAGAAGTCAGGAGGATGTCGCCTTTGGGCGCAGTGTGTTGCAGGCCGCAAAAGATCCTCATGTCTGATAGCGCTCAGCTTATGTATGGTGTATCCCCCCCCCCTCATTGGGCATTGCTTTAGGACATCCCACATAGTAATGACTATGTCGCTCTGTGTCCCGTGATGTACGAGAAAGAAAATAGGATTTTTATAACAGCTTACCTGTAAAATCCTTTTCTTGGAGTACATCACGGGACACAGAGCTCCCACCCCTCTTTGGGGACACTTATTGCTTTGCTACAAAACTGAGGTGCTCCCGGATGGGAGGGGCTTATATAGGGGAGGGTACTAACGGTTTTGGAAGTTGCCAGTGCCAGCACCTGAAGGTATCTATATAACCCACATAGTAATGACTATGTCGCTCTGTGTCCCGTGATGTACTCCAAGAAAAGGATTTTACAGGTAAGCTGTTATAAAAATCCTATTATTTTGACATGTTGGTGTTTAATATCTTTCACTTGATGTTATAAGTTGCACTAAATACAGCTGGATAAAACATAAACTGTCAGTCTTCTTTTCAGCCTGCAAAGCGAAAAAATGGGGTTTATTTAAATGTGGGGGGGGTGTGATTATTTTCTATACCCATTGTATATTAAACGTGCTGTGTATATTGTCGGCGCTATATAAGAACCTGTAATAAATAATACCTATGGAGATTTTTGGGTACCATAGTGTTGTTTGTTTTTTTTTGTTTTTTTTATATATATCACGGGAGCAGGCAGTTGCAAGACTTGGCATGTTTAATATCTATTTACTTGACGCAACCTCATCTTTTATATTTTACCAAAAAATGGGTATTATAGTGTGTGTGTGTGTGTGTGTGTGTGTGTGTGTGTGTGTGTGTGCACTAAAACTAATTTTTTATATATTTTTTTTTTTCCTGAAGATTTGCATTTAATAAAGTGACATAAAAATTTGCAAATATCATCATTTAATCTACATGGCCTCTGCTTTCAGAAAATATATAGAATGTTCTGATTGTTTGTTTTTTATTTATATATATATATATATAGTCAAAAATGAAGATTTTTACATGTGTGCAAAAAATTTTTGGGAAAAATTAAAGGTACACCCAAGTGCTCAACCAAAAAAAAAAAAAATTGTGATCCTTACAGTGGTGATCAGAATGCCACAGATAGCTATATGTTCATTGGCGTCATACCACTGGTTCTGCCAAGTGGGATTGGAACCATGGAGGCACCATAAAATGGGAGGTCAATCAGCCACAGCTCAAGAAACCACCTCTGGAGGAACCCTGGTTAAGAATTCCTCGTCCAAACAATTTGTGTGTGTGTGTGTGTGTGTGTGTGTGTGTGTGCATTTTTTTTATTTTTATTTTTTTTATATTGCCCCTGTTTTTTTGTCTTGTTTTTTTTAAAGCATTCTGATCTGTGATTTGTTATACAGGTTTTATGAAGAAGCACAGACAGTTGAGTACAAGTTTGGACCTCTCTTCCTTCGGTTGTGTCATTTGTTAGATCTGGTGGATGCAGCTTTTGAACTGATGATGGACAAGGTAAATTTTGTAAAGGACAATTGAAGAAACTGAACAGTGTAATGGTGCCCATGCAATTCCTATCTACACCTTAACGTCTAAAATATCTGGTTTAGAATATATAAGGTTAACAGTGTGTTCATAGGAGAATTGAACTGCATTCCTCCTGCTGATTAGAAACTACAAACCACATCATGACCTGGCAGTCAGATCTGTACTATTCTTAGACCTCTAATTCCACAATAGTCACATGTAAGCTGACCATCACAAAAATTTTATATTTTAGTATAAGACAACGTCATCTTGTTGTGTGGCACTTTGTGTCAGCGCTATAAACATGCACTGATCAGCATACAGTACATAAATACAATGACTGATCATCGCAATACTAATAGAGTCTGGGAAACATCGGCTATGTGCTCAAGTCAGAGTCCTCCTTGGTAAATCTCAGTTGTCCAGAAATGGTAATCAGATTTTAGGTAAAACAGATCACATATGTATTCTTGTTTACCTAGAGTCATGTGTTATTGCTGCCTTGATTAGGCACTTCTGGACTATATGTAGCTGGATAAGGTGCAGCTTCTGGTCTTGGTACATTTTGTTGTCTGTGTTAAAAAAATATATATATTGGGGAAGGCGCTGTGTCCGACCTGGAAGATGGCCGCATGATCCAGCCGCTCCGCTCGGCCACCCGGGACTTGGGCTATCAGTGGGACCTCCAATCTCCCTGAAGGACACAACTGGTTCCTGCAGCATCCCAGCGTCAAAAAACCATGCCGCGCCGCTGTAAGGATCAACTGCAGGTCTGCAAGCTAGCGGGTTTCTTCCAGCTGGCGAGAACCAGACTTTTAACAAAATAGTGGCCTCAGATGCATTACGCTACGGCCGGTGGCTCAGAATAGCAAATCTACTACTCCTCTCACCCAGCAGGTGGGAAATCGAGATGGCAAAGGGTCCTCTTGATCCTCTACCCTCATCTACCAGAAGCCCAGCAAGACCAGGAGTCCCCACAGAGGTAGGGGCAGGAGCCAGACATGAAGCAAGGCCCTACACAGACCTCCTGTCAGGAATCCTCTCCCCCCTACTGATATATTTATGCATTTCCCACTATGGGCCAACCTATATCTGATATCACCCTGAAAGAGATGCTAAGGGTCCTCATTATAAGCTATCTGTGTGAGGCAGTTTCTCCATAAGGCGCAGGACCTGGGGGAAAGGGTTGCACATGTCATCTATGGGGGAATATACGGCATCATTTATTACCTTAGTTGATTCGTACACAGCACACTCAGAAGAAATGGCATGGCTCAAGGCAAAGGTAGCTGACCTGGAGGATAGGTCAAGGAGGAATAACCTCAAGATTAGGGGTTAACCCTGAACCCGTTTCGGCCACCCAGCTGCAGCAATATGTCAGGGAGCTTTTTTCCATGCTTGTATAATCTTTATCAGCTACAGAACTGTGTCTATAGGCAGGATCCATAGGCTGCAGAAACCCTCCTTCCTATCCCCTGAAGTGCCAAGAGATGTTTTAATGAGGGTACATTTTTACCAAACAAATGTTCTGCCTTCAAACAAGCTACCACGTTGCCGGAGGGCTATTTCGGAATGCAGCTGCTTCCTGACCTGTCGCAATACCCTCTCCAACGCCATGGGAACCTAGCTACAGTTACGCCCTGAGGAGTCGCAACATACCTCATAAATGGAAGTATCCAGCATCCCTTTCCATCACGCATAATGGAACCACATCCCTGGTAACGACCTTGGAAGAAGGCCTGCAAGTTCTCCAGCAGTGAGGTATCCTACCCCCCTTTTGCACTGGCTGGCTCATCCATACCTGCTCCAGAGGCTCTTACTGATGGCTGGCAGGTTGTGTCCTACAAAAAGTCTTTAAAAAATAAATCCACCAACGGAAGTACCTGAACCCCATGAACTCTCAAATAACTCTCCATGGTTTATTTTTGTTTTGTTTTATAGCGCATAAAAAAACGCAGAGGTTATCCAATGCCACCAAAAGAAGGCTCTATTTGTGGGCGGCATCAATTTTGTTTGGGTAGAATGTCGCACGACCGCGCAATTGTCAGTTTAAAGCAACGCAGTGCTGTATCGCAAAAAATGGCCTGGTCATTAAGGGGGAAAATCCTTCTGGGGCTGAAGTGGCTACCTAAACTGATATCAGAAATCCACACCCTGGAAATTCAGAACAAACCGTCTCCTACGGCCCCAGTTTCAAAACTCCTTAGTCAAGCTAAGACATGACTTGCTATCTTTTGTCTGAACAATATGGAAAACACCTTGGGGAAACTAAAACTTCCCTCCAATGGCCAAGCTAACAGGGCAGGGAAGTACCTTGCCAACAGGATTAAAATTATACAAGCTAAATATAGAATCTGCTATCTTGTGCATCCCACTCTCCAGCACAAAATTGTTCACCCACAGGACATAGTGGATGAATTAACAAATTATTATTATAGTGCACTTTATAATTTAAAGGAAAACTCTGATTCTACTCCTTGACATACAACAATTCTTTTACAACTTCCCACCCTTTCTGAAGACCAACTACAGTTGCTTGATGCTCCCCTTTCTCAAACAGAAGTGTCTAAAATTATAATGTCCCTTCCCCCTGGACTGGATGGATTTCCTAATGAATACTATAAACTATTTAATCCCACAGTTCCCATTTAACCAATGTTTTTACAAAGGCAACGTCTGAGTCCTCATTAACTCCAGAGATGTTGAGAGCATACGTGGTTACTTTCCCAAACTGGGAAAGGATCCAACCATTCCTGACCATTTTTGCCCCACGTCTCTGCTAAATTCTGACGTGAAAATCTTTGCTAAACTTTTGGCTAAACGTTTAATGGGTATTCTCCCCCTCTGATCAAAAGAGAACAGATGGCTTTTTATCACCAGCTGTACAACATCACACAACCAGGAGAATTCTCAACATGATTCATTACACTGAGAAAACTCAAACTTCTTTTGCTCCTAGCCCTGGATGCAGAGAAGGCGTTCGATAGGGTACACTGGCAGTATAGGTCTATGGTGTCAAAATTCGGCTTCACAGGCAATATAACATCTGCATCCTTGCATTATATTCTAGCCCCTCAGCGCAGGTATTTACTTTGGGTATTCTATCTAAACCATTTTGCATCACCAATAGGACTCGACAGGGTTGGTCCTCATCTCCCATGATATTTAATTTTGGTTATAGAACCGCTAGCTGAATCCATACGTTCCAACCCATCCATTACAGGCTTTTCATTCCAGGGGTCCTCACATAAAATCAATCTATTTGCTGATGATATAATACTTTTTAATGAAAAACACAGCAAATTCCCTCCCTCTCGCCTACCAAATGCTAAAACAATTCAGGAATGCCCTTACTACAAGGTAATCTCTGTCAATACTGCCACCAAACATGTCCTCAAGACCCAACTGTCAGGGTCACCTGTGGCCAGGTGACAGATGCACACCGTAGGGGACAGGAGTGCACCGCGAGGTAGTGAACCCTATGGCTGGCTTCTGCGGGTAGGAAACTGGGTGGTTGTGGAAAGCGGGACCAGAGGAGCACAACCGAGATCCTAACGGAAGCTAGAGCCAAGATTCCCCAGGGCGCGGAGTCTAAGACCCAGCTGGTCTTCTCCAGGGCCTCCAGTGGTGAGGATGTTGTGCTGCAGGCTGGGACCAGGTCGCGGCCCCTGGAGTTTCCTAGCTCACGCCCCGTAGGATAAGGGGAAAAGAGGGGAAGCAGCAGCACAAGATAAGGGAGAACCGAATAACAAGCCGAAGGTCAGGGGCCACAAGCAGACAAGGATAACGAAAGAACGAGCCGAAGGTCAAGGGTCACGAGCAGACAGGAATAGTCGGGGACAAGCCAATAACGTAACAGAGAGACAGACGTAGCACACGGCAGGCAGGAACCCAAACACACAATGCCTAACAAACACGTTGATCAGCAAGGCAGGCTTGCAGTGCACAGGTTAATATAGTGTTCTGTGATAGGGCCTGGGGTGGAGTCAGGCTGGGAGGAGATTATAAAGGAAGCCAGGTGAAGGAGGTCTGGTCTCTAGATGAACACATGAGGAGGAAGGTAAGATGGCAGACAGACATTAATGCATATCCATGACACCAACTCCCATTCCCATGGGGTACAATATTTGGTATCGCCCCTACGGCCAGCATGTCCCAGCTAGTGTCTTCTAATATTAAGCCCCCGATTACCAAAATTTCTGAGTTGCATTGCATCTCACAATTTGAGCTTTTATGGTGTGGTAGGCTAGCAGCCGTTCAGATGAATATTCTTCCCCAGTTCCTCTATCTATTCAGGGCCCTCCCAGTACCGATTCCAACTATCAACTAGAGGTGAACCAAATGAAAATATTGGTGCCAAAACTAAAAAAGAAAACGCAGTCTGCAGCCTCTGACCATCTCTTGTATTATGTCTGCAATCTCTTTAAACTTAAAGGGGTTGTAAACCCTAGTGTTTTTTCACCTTAATGCATCCTATGTATTAAGGTGAAAAAACTGACACTGACCAGCCCCCCGTTACTCACCTGAGCCTGTTCGTTCCCACGGCAGAGACACGCTCTACCTCCTCTGCCCGTTGTTTCGGCTCTTGATTGGATAGATTGATAGCAGCGCAGCCATTGGTTCCCACTGCTGTCAATCAAATCCAATGATGCGGGGGCGGGCCGAGTCAACATTCTGTGTCTATGGACGCAAAAGCCGGACTCGGGAGCGCGCACGTTAACCCCCAGGGAGAGCGCATCTCCTAGGGTGTTTACCGATGCCGGGAGGAGTTGATAGCGCCGCCGGGAGACCCCAGAAAAGGTAAATTGGGGCCACTCTGTGCAAAACAAACTGCATAGTGGAGGCGAGTGTGACATGTTTGTTTTAAAAAAAAAAGTGGGTTTACAACCCCTTTTTTAAACACTTTGCTAATAGTATTTAGTATTAACAAAATTTCCATTCGATGCACCTCTAGCAGACAGGAGATGGTCAGACTGCAGACATAGTACAGGAAATGGTCAGAGACTGCAGAAATGATACAAGAGATGAATGCAGCCTCGCCAGTGCCCGGATCACACAGAGCAGCGATCTCCCACTCTGTCACGGAGCTGGATTTGAATTGCCTGGGCTGGAGTGACAAAGTTCTGCCTTTTTTATGGTAGACGTCACACTGATTCAATTTCCTGGCATTGAATTAGTGTGCCGTCTATCATATCATATTACAGCGGCTGCTGAACAATTCAGCTTCGTGACGCAGAGGGAGACTGCCACTTTGCATGACAAAGAGAAGGCGCGCTAGGATGACACCCCTGCAATGTGCAGCACCCGGGGCGGACTGCCCCCTTTTTGGTGCCATTATCTGCACTTTTTTTTTTTTTTTTTCTTTTGGCCGAATGCAAAAAACAACACTTTTGGATGATGTTTTGGCGCGCCTCTACTATCAACCTTGTCAAGTATACTCCACATGTGTGGAAGGGAAAGAGGGTGAGATGTGCCATTAAACATAGTCCAAAAAGTCCAGCATCTCCAAGAAGTCTAATACTGGGCTGTGCATCTTGATCAGAATAAGTATTGAAACTCTCAAAATTTGAATATCGTGCAAAAGTTCATTTATTTCACGAATGCAACTTAAAAGTTGAAACTAATATATGAGACTCATTACATGCAAAGCAAGATAGTTCAAGCTGTGATTTGTCATAATTGTGATGATTATGGCTTACAGTTCATGAAAACCCCCTATGCTGCTCCTAAATGATATGTGGAAGCCTTCTGCCCCTTCCCACACAAGCATCCCTTCGAGCTTGGAGATGCTTATGTAAACACCATGCATCTTATGGTATGGATTCCCTTGTATAGTCTTGAAACCATGATATCTATGTTGGATACTAATCGCCTCCTAAAATGTGGAATATCAGGAGTTCTGAATTTTTACAAACGGGGTAAACTCAAAACTATAGAGAAACTGGAGGAGGAATTTCACCTACCTAGACCGGCAATATTTACAACCATCCGCACACTACACTTAACCAAATATTCCATTGTAAAGCTCTCCCCACACCCTAAGGCGTGGGGCTTTTATACCTTGGAAGAGCAGAAGTCCAAAGGTATATCCCTATTCTACGATATTTGGCAAAACAAACCTATCTTCTGTAAATCTATTGTATAATGTTTTTCATGAATCTTGAAGTATTTGGACGAATGAATACGTAATATTGAACTTGTATTGTGCAGTTTTTTATGAGTACTGTAACTCTTGTACTGATGTTTCTTGCTTGTATGACCCTGTGAATTTGTTAACCCAAATAAAAATTTACTGTGTTAAAAAAATATATATATTCATGTGACTGGTTGTTGCAGATCATTAGATTACATACAGCAAATTTTAATAAAAAATTTAAAGCAGTGTTGAACCCAAAGCAAACATTTTCATTATATTCCAGCTTGCCAATTCTTAGATGTGATGGCTGCATTGATTTTCATTTTCAGCCTTTATTCTTTTATCTGGTGATCCAGCCAGATGTCCTGCAGATGTAGCCGTTGCAGTGTTGAGACACACAATTTACTACTTACAGTGGTGCTCAGCTTTTACATTTATTTGTGTAAAACTTTTATTCCAAAAGGAAAAAACTGTTTGCTCTAACTGCTTAAAAATCCAGAGTTTAGCTTCAATTTGTTAGCGTATTTAAATGTTGCTGTCTAAATGTGCTCCTTCCTCCAGAGTGAAGGTGCTCTTGTTTTAAATCGTTTTTATTAGTCTTTTTCCAACATTACATACATAGCAATACAAAAATATTTAAACCCACATAAACAAAACATACATATACGGTCTCAATATATACCCCTACATTAAAATGAACAAGACATATTAATAGCAATGTATACTGAAGGATCTACTTATCCCATATAAGATATGCCCAGCTCTATGGCCTTTATACTCTAGATCCACTGGTTAAGGGAGACGGGAATAAGAATGGGTAGAGGCGAGATAAAGGAGAGAGTAGCCAGGCAGACCAGAGGAGAGAGAGGGGGGGGGAGAGAAAAAAGGAGAAGAGAGGGAAGGGGGAAAAAGTGTAGGTGTGAATAAGGACCAACTAAATCTAGTGATGCAAAGTTTTTTATATGTGTAAACTAATTTAAGAAGGCTAACACTCCAAGCCTACTAATGTGTATGTAACAATAAAAAAAAAATATATATATATACGGTATATGTTTTTCCAAATACAGGGAAAATAGGGTTTCTAGTATCGGTGGGAATTAAAAACCAACAAAATCTAATAGTACAGATTATGTGAAGGCACTCTAATACAGGAAGTGTTACTGACCAGATAAGCAGGTGAAAACAGAGGAAAAAGATAATGCAGCCACCACATCTAATGGTTGGTAAGCTGCAATATATTGCATTCTTGGTTTTGGATTTAATATGGCTTTAATTGGCATGTTGATGTAGTAGAGGAGGGCAAGAAAGGCAAAATATCAGGAGATTAAACGTCAGCTTTATGCTATAATGCACATTGGGCATTTAGCCTTGGTGCATGAGACCACAGTGTTTTGGTGGGGAAGGAAGGCACAGGTGCACCGTCCAGCCCCGCTCTCAACAGCCTGTAAAACTGAGAGGCTTAATGCTGCTGCGGCTGTATGTTGCACCAAGCAAATATGAAGGTTTATGGCAGTATGTGCCCCGAGAATGAATGTTAAGAACACAGACTGCTTGCGTTCCACACCTGTTCACCCCTGGGTGCGTACTGCCCTTAGGCCCAGTTCACACAGGGGTGGCACGACTTCGGGGGCGACCTCGGCGGCGCGATCTCAAGACTACTTGAGACGCCCGCCGAGGCGATTTGCATAATGACTTCTGTATAGAAGTCAATGCAAGTCGCCCCCAAAAGTAGTACAGGAACCTTTTTCTAAGTCGGAGCGACTCAGGTCACTCCTATTAGAACGGTTCCATAGCACAGACCGGGACGCGACTCCTCAGGCGACCGAGCCGCCTGAGGAGTTGCCCCTGTGTGAACCGGGCCTAATTCTTAATGCTGCTCGGTGCACCATTTGGCCTCTCCTAACGTTTTCCTGTCTGCTGGCAGCAGGGTGGACAGTGCACCTCTGCCGTGAGCCTGCACTAAAATGCATGAGGCCTCTATGTATGTTACCCGCTCTAATCTGTATCCTGTTTTAGCCTACACCAGATCATCCCATTTAAAGTGTTTATTATCTAGTATGCACAGGCTTTAAAACTTTTATAGGATTGCCTTGAAACTGTATTGTGTGACAATCTGCCTCCAGCGATTTCACAGAAGGCAGACTTTTTAGTTCAACTTGCTGGTCGATTAATTGCAGTTGGTTTTATTTCCTTTTCAGTCTTTCAGAGGGGCATTCTCTGACTACTCATCATACAATATACTGTTGGACATGCTGTACAAACATGGCCAGTATGAAAGTAAGTTGACCTGCTGTAATGTTTGTCAAATCACATTGTTGGATAAAGCTGAAGGGTGGATGGTATCTATGTATTTTTGTTCTTCCCACATCTCTACACCTATCACTGTCTGGGCTCACAATTAAAGGAAAAAGATGAGGAAGACTCCTCACATTGCAGTCTGTAGGAGATAATCACACTGGGGCCAGCAGAGAGCTGCTATAAATTAAGACCACATATAGCGATCGGTTAATTCCAGTAAAGTGCATGTATCCATTTTTAACTAAAGTCATGTATTTGCTCATTTATTATGAGATGTGTGGGGGGCCACCTTCTTCTAGAAATGAGGGGTGTTTGGCTGTCGTGCTAACCCACTGCCTCAACCACATTGCGCCTGGCCAATTGCAAAATGACGACCGGGTGGTGGCATTTCTGTTCTGACTGGGCGTCATATGACGTCCTTCAGAACGGGCCACTTGTGCGTGTCGCTCGGACACACCGCATCTCCGATCACGGTAAAGAGCCTATGACGTAGACTCTTTACTATGCAATCAGCTGTGTCCAATCATGACAACTGACAATGTGTGATTAGCGGCTCTCCTGAAAGGGGGGATCTGCACTGATAATCAGTGCAGCTCCATCAGTGATGCCTGTCAGTGCTGCCTATCAGTGCCCATCATAAAAAAAAAATTTAAACAATGCCCAGCATTGACAACCCACTTGTCCTACACAGTGGATGGCAGCCTAGTGTGCGGGCTGGTGTGAAGCAACCCCAAGATCTGATGCCAAACATGGTAAAATAGGGTTTGTGTTTACATACAACCACTTTAAATAGGCCTGACTAGCTGGAAAGTTTGCTGGGGACTTTTCTTATTCTGTGTCTCCATTAGGGAGTTTTGTGTTTTTTCACTTCCTGCAAGCACATAACACAAAACATTAGGGGAAATGGCAGTTTAGAGCCTCTGCCAGGCTGTGGTTTTGTTTCATTTGGAGAGATATTTCCTCCCTTCCTGTGTAGCAGCCAAGACAGGAAGTGGGGAGGATCTCTCAAGTAGAGCAGCTTCTATCTTTTACCCTTTCTATCCAAAACAATAGAAACCTTTCTGGAAGGAATTTTCAATGTTTACTGCAGTCCCCATACACATTTTACACTTTCAAGGAAAAGGTCATGGCTGCCCAGTATCTTTATTTACATGAAGGCCATGAATCAGGGCTTGCAGGGCATATGTACAGTACATTCCCACACATTGGATTCTAAGGGAGAGAGGGAAAAGTGTATGGATATTTCTGTGCTCCCCACGGATGTAATTGTAAATAAAGTGCAGTGCCAAAAAAATAACAAATATAACCGTTATGACAAGTATAACGTGCATTCAGAAAATTTAAAAAACACTGTGTGTGACACAATAAAAAATATCCATCAGTGAAAGTCCAGAGTTATCACAAACAAAATGCAAAAAAAAGGGATTTTTATAACAGCTTACCTGTAAAATCCTTTTCTTGGAGTACATCACGGGACACAGAGCGACTTAGTTATTACTAATGGGTTATATAGTTTACCTTCAGGTGCTGGCACTGGCAACTTCCAAACCGGAAGTACCCTCCCCTATATAAGCCCCTCCCATCCGGGAGCACCTCAGTTTTGTAGCAAAGCAATAAGTGTCCCAAAAAGAGGGGTGGGAGCTCTGTGTCCCGTGATGTACTCCAAGAAAAGGATTTTACAGGTAAGCTGTTATAAAAATCCCTTTTTCTTTTTCGTACATCACGGGACACAGAGCGACTTAGTCATTACTAATGGGACGTCCCAAAGCAATGCCCAATGAGGGGAGGGATACACTATACATAAGCTGGGCGCCATCAGGCATGAGGCTCTTTTGCGGCCTGCAACACACTGCGCCCAAAGGCGACATCCTCCTGACTTCTGACGTCTACCTGGTAGAATCTAGTAAACGTGTGTACTAAGGACCATGTTGTGGCCTTACAGACTTGAGCCAGGGAGGCTTGGTGATGCACTGCCCATGAAGTTCCAACTGCTCTTGTGGAGTGCGCCCTATCTTTGAACGGAGGCGGTCTCCTTTTCAAGCCATAGTCTTGTATTATGACCTGTCGAATCCACTTGGCTAAAGTAGATTTTTGATGCTGCCTGACCCTTTCTGGGGCCTTCCGGCAGAACAAACAAAGTATCCGTTCTACGAATCTGAGCAGTGGCTTTAAGATAAGCTTTAACTGCTCTTACTACATCCAAAGAATGCAATAACTTTTCCTCTACCGAACTAGGTTTGGGGAAAAAGGAAGGAAGAACCACATCTTGGTTCAAATGGAACCTCGATACCACCTTAGGAAGAAGGCTGGATGAGGACGTAATACTACTCTGTCCTTATGGATAACCAGCTATGGCTCTTTACAGGACAAGGCGGCTAATTCCGATACTCTTTTAGCCGAACAAATGGCTACTAAGAAAATTAATTTCCTGGTGAAAAGAACCAAGGAAATGTGCCGCAATGGTTCAAATGGTTGTTTCTGTAGAACCGACAGAACCAGGTTTAAGTCCCATGGACATATGGGAATACTAACCGGAGGGCTAATACGCATCACTCCTTGTATGAAAGCTTTGACTAATGAATGCAAAGCCAAGGGCCTTTGAAAAAAATATTGACAAGGCCGTCTGACCCTTGATAGTACTCAAGGCAAGCTTCCTATGTACAGCCCACTGTAGGAAGAAGTCCAGAATCCTACCTATTACGTACTTACGTGGATGCCATTTCCTGGCCTCACACCACGTGATGTACGCCTTCTAGATCCTATAATAGATCTGCCTGGATACCGGCTTCCTGGCATTGATCATGGTAGATACCACAGGATTAGAGAGCCCTCCTCTTTTTTAGAATGTGGGCTTCACTAGCCAGGCCGTCAAACCTAGGGCTGGTAAGGAAGGGTAGTATATCGGTCCTTGCGAAAGCAGGTCCGGACGATGTGGGAGGGTCCAAGGACTTCCCACTGACATTTTTACAATCTCCGCGTACCATGCCCTTCGGGGCCACGCTGGAGCCACCAGAATCACTGGTTTCTTTTCTACCCTGATTCTGCGGATTAATCGCGGTGGGAATGCATATATCAGCTTGAACTGATCCCAAGGGAACACTAGGGCATCCGAACCGCAAGCTAGGGGATCCTTTGTGCGAGACACAAATCTGTCCACCTTTGCATTGAATCTGGATGCTAGCAGATCTACATCCGGTGTTCCCCACCGCTGGCATATTGCCTGGAAAACCTCGGGGTGAAGAGACCATTCCCCGGGCATAATTGCTGGCGACTTAAAAAGTCCGCTCTCCAATTTTCCACTCCTGGGATAAAAACCGCGGATATGGCTGTGACATACCTTTCTGCCCATTCCAGGATGCAATTCGCTTCCCTCTGGGCTGCACGACTCCTGGTGCCACCCTGGTGATTGACATATGCCACTGCTGTGGCATTGTCTGATTGAATTCTGACAGGTGACCCTTGGAGTTTGGATGTCCATGCTACTAGGGCATACCGGGCTGCTCGTATCTCTAAGAGATTGATGGGCAGGGCCTTCTCTGCTTCTGACCACTTGCCCTGGAGAGACCATTGCTCCAGTACTGCCCCCCAGCCTATGAGGCTGGCATCTGTAGTGACCACCTTCCAAGAAACCGGACTGAAGGGTTTCCCTTTTTCCAGATTCTGGCACCAACCACCAATGGAGGCTCTTGCGAACGGAAGGGGACAGGGACATTGGTAAGTCTCTAAAGCCTGAACTTTTTTGTTCCAGGCTGACAGTATGGCCCTCTGCAAGTTCCTTGAATGGAATTGACCGTAGGGTACTGCTTCGAATGAAGCCACCATTTTTCCCAGCAGCCTTATACACAGGCATATGGATGGTTTTTCTTTTTTGTACCCACTAAGTGGGTCAAATCTTTCAAAGACGACACCTTCTCTGGAGGTAAGAAAATCTTTCTCTGATTTGAATCCAGTCTTAGCCCCCAAGTATTCCAGGCTTTTGACTGGTTTTAGGGCTGACTTGTCTCGGTTGATAATGCAACCGTGAGATTCCAGATACTTGATTATCTTGTGAACGACCACTTCTAGTTTTTTTCACTGAGTGGTCTATCAGCAACAAGTCGTCTAGATATGCCATTATCGTTACACCTTGTGTTCCTAGTTTGGCCAATCGTAGGGCCAGAATTTTTGTGAACACTCGTGGTGCTGTGGCCAGACCGAAAGGTAAGGCTCTTTACTGAAAATGGCGCCCTTCTACTGCAAGGCGTAGAAATTTCTGGTGGGCCGGACAGATGGGAATATGCAAATAAGCATCCCTTATGTCGATCGAGGCTAACCATTCCTGCCCTTGTAGGGCGGTGGCCACCGATCGGATCGACTCCATCCGAAAAAGTCCTGATATGTAGGAACTTGTTTAGCCCTTTTATATTTAATATGGGCCTCATGTCCCCATTTGGTTTGGGGACTGTGACAAGGTTCGAGTAAAACCCGAACCCGTTTTCTTCCAAGGGAACCTTCATGATTACCCTTGGGGCAATAGTTGCTCTAGTGCCAGAAGGAGGGATCCACTCTTCTGGGGATCGCTTGGCACGTTTGACCTTATAAAATGGGCAGGAGGAATGTCTCTTAACTCCAGCCTGTATCCCAGACTTACTGCGGAGATCACCCATCTCTGATGGTGTCCCGCCAGGTCTCTGTGAACAACTGAAGTCTTCCCCTCACCCGATTGAGTGGGGGCAACCCTTCATGACTTAGGGGGAGGTTTTGTACCTCTCTTGACCCAGGGTTTCTTGTTACCCTGTGATTGTCCCTGATTTCTGCCCCCTGGATTTGACCGCGGAGGCCGTCGGAACTGTTTCACAGCCGATGTGCCAGGGACTGGAGAAGTAGGCCTCTTAAAAGAAGGACTTCTACCCTTGTTCTTAACCGGCAAGAGTGTACTTTTACCGGCAGAAGTTTTCTGGATATATTTGTCCAGATCATCTCCAGATAAGCGTTCTCCATGAAATGGGAAGCTAATCAGCAATTTCTTACAGGGAGCTTCAGCAGACCAGTTTTTGAGCCATAGAAGCCTACGCATATGTCTACAGACAGCGTAAAGCGGGATGCCTGTTGGATTGTATCCTTTATGGCGTCCACCGCAACACAAGGCTCTAGGTAGGTCAGCTAGGGCAAGAGCCTGCTGATCTGGTAAGTCCCTTAAGACTTGTTTCAACTGATCTTTCATTGCTTGGCAGACTCCAATCGCTGCTACTGCAGGTTGTGTCACCATGCTTGCTGTAGAGAAAGCAGATTTTAGTAAAGACTCCAATTTTTTATCTATTGGGTCCTTGAACATTGGAACATTATCTACTGGACATGTCAGTGATTTATTTACACAAGAGATGGCTGTGTCCACTGGAGGGACCCTCCATTTTTTTTTTTTTTTTTTAATGAACTTATCCTCCATGGGATAGATGACTGGAAATCTCTTGGGGGGGGGGGGAGTAAATATTTTACAGGATGCTCCCAATCCTTCTAAATAAACCCTTCCAATAAAGGGTGGATTGGGAAGGAACAGACAGTCTGGGGAGCTTTCAGCGACCCCAGCGAGGAGACAGTAGTGGTTGATGGTTCCGCCAGAGGCATTTAAAATGCTGCTCGGACCCTGTTAGTCAGAGACTGAACCCATAATCTTTCAGCCTGAGATGCTGAGAAAGGTTCTTCCACTGTTGATTCCTCTATAACTTTATCAACCTCACCTGATCCCCTTCAGGTAGGTCGATCTCTGGGACTGTTCCTCCACTAACAGGCACTCTGCAGGAGGAGACGGAGATCGGACGCGCTTTTCCTGTGACAGGGAAGCAGCGATCAATGCTGTTAATCTCTCTTCCAATCCTCCCAGAGTTGAGGATAAAACCTCCTCTGTTATATATACAGGAGCAGGTGGACTGGGGACAGCCGCAGTACCAGGTACTCCTGCGGGGTTCCTACGGCTACTGACCTCTGAAATTTCAGGGGAGATTGGCGCAGTACAGCATGCCCAAAATCCTCAGAGCCCGACGGAGACCCCTTTCGCTTCTTGGAAGATCTATTTCCAGAGCGTCTGGACGACATATCCTATAAGCACAAAGCTGAGTATTCCCGTCGTCATACACCAATTTTGCTGGTAATAGTCTAACACAGTTGCTGCTATATACCAGCTGGTGTCCACTAAAGTGCCTTTCTATGGGGATGCCTGCATCAACCGCCTCTGTGTGCCACTGTTTGTTGCTAGCTCTGTTTGCATCCAGCTGACACTTGTACTGTGTCTTTATACAAGCTGGGACGCCTGCACATGCGCAGAAGCGCCGTGGCGCGCATCGAGCGTCATCCACCCGCCCCTTTTTTTTCATAAGAGGCGCGTGCACGCGCCCAGCGCGCCATTGGCGCCCTTTTCGAAAATCAAACAGGGACTAGGAGCCAGGGCCCTTTTTGCCGGAGGGCCTGTGCGGTGGATGAGCGCAGCAACAGGGCAGAGGAAGTGGATTCCCACAGAGAAACTTACCAACTGCCTGGATCTTTTGACTTGAGAAAACCAAAGATCCACATTACAAGAAAAATGGACCACAGCGGCCTCTAGTGGTTTAACACAGGTACCGCGGTCCTTTTTTTTTTTTTTTTTTTTTTTTCTTGACTACTATTAAAATTTTACATTTTCAGTAGTTACAGGCATACACAGATATTAGCGGGAATACCGTTAGGTAACAGACAGACAAATTAGGCTTGGGGGTCCCCCAATAGAACCAAGTTCCTGGAGGCCTCCACTTACCTGTTCCCCGCCGCAGGACTCTGTTTGGTCCACAGAAGCCCAAACTTCACCTATCACGGCAGGCATTGTAATTAAACCTTCAGGGACCGGGTTCCCAAGGATTCCACTCCCCTGGACCTGTATAGCACCCTGCACAGACAACATCTTGGTCGTGGGTATGACCAGAGCTCTGGATCCCAGGGTCCAGCCCTCCTAAGAGGCATTACAGGCAAAACCTTGCTCTTCTGCTGCAAGGCCCGGGTACCGACCGTTTAGCTATGAAGCTTTTTTGGTGGGATCCGGAACAGCTTACTAAGGCCCAAAAGAACCTGTACGCAAGCCCAGTGAAAACACATGTTACTCTTTGGCCAACACCTTAGACACTGGCAAAAAACTGAGGTGCTCCCGGATGGGAGGGGCTTATATAGGGGAGGGTACTTCCGGTTTGGAAGTTGCCAGTGCCAGCACCTGAAGGTAAACTATATAACCCATTAGTAATGACTAAGTCGCTCTGTGTCCCGTGATGTACGAAAAAGAAAGACCAGTTGAGTTGAGAAAAGATTCCAGTGTCCAAAAAAAAATATTTCTCAGGAGAGATGCATGCATAGCTTCCTCAGGTCCTCCGTGTGAATACATCAGCAACAATAAAGATGGCAGCTTACCAGAGTGCAATGGCCTCCAAACTAATGGAAAAACCAAATGCGCTTGCTGGAAAAGCTTCCCAAACACATCCACATGGATACTGCCGATCCTGGCGTACTCCAGATCAAGGTCTCATTCCCTATATAGACATGTATGAAACATAAAAGCTCATGGCAGAATACTGTATAAAAGGTCTGTTTATTGAAGGTAAAAGTGCGCTCACATTTTCGTAGTTTAAAACAAGCATGTAATCCAATCCAGAATGGCTGCAGCGATGGTCATGTAAACAGTAGCAAACGGCCGGAGAGCATGGCGACGTCACATCTGGTCCCCACCCAATGCGTTTTGTCATTTATTTGCCATTGTCAGGGGTGTAACAGATGGTGTGATGAATTGGCTACTGCAGAGAGTAAACCGTTATGTGATAGAATGTTGCAGAGAATGACATCTGCTGTTTTGATCAATCGCAGATGAGTAGCAGATCACCTAAAGTAAAACCGCTCTGTCGCTACAATAGTGTATCCGTTCACAAGTGAGGAGGTCACCCTTATATTCTGTACTTTTCTGGTCGAATGTTTTTAGTCTGTAGTGTTAGGCTATTTTCTGTATTGGTCAAATGTTGTTTAACCCTTCTGGTTGAATGTCCTTAAGACTTTTTTCTATTAAGATCGAATGTTAGAAAATGCCACATTTGCCCTGGTAAAGGCAACCTATAGAAACTGACATTTCACATTAGTTACACACATTACCAGTATTTGCGACATTAGTGTGAATGCATATAGCAGTTATTTTATAAATGGACCCTTATGTATTTTTTGAGAGGGCAGTTGCACAATTTAGCAGACTGCAATTTTGCCTTTTAAATCTGACTCTATTGTATTTTATAAAATTTAACTGCATAATGACATGAGGGTTATATCAATGCAGTTAGAAGTGTGGGGGCCAGACTGACACCTTCCACACTGGTAAATCTCAAAGAAATGGCCATTCACAAGTTTGTTTTCCAAGTTTGCCAGTGTACTTTGGTGGCATCCCTAACCTTCATAATTGTCCCAGACCCCCCCCCCCCCCCTTTCATTTCTAATTGGGCATTCATTATCTCATGTCTGTGGGTAACTTAGACCATTAAAGTCCCCTTACAGTACCTAAAATTTTGAGTCTGGTGGAGGATTACTTTATTGGAGAAGCTCTGTTTTATCACTTAATCACTTCTACATTTTACAGGAGCTCTGGAGGTACTGCTGAACATGAAAATCCAGTGGTTGACGTTAAGCAAAGACACATATCTTTTGGCATTTGCCATATGCTATAAACTGGTAAGTCCGATATGCACTTCTTCAGCCATTGCATTTTAGATTACCGTATATACTCGAGTATAAGCCGACTCGTGTATAAGCCGCGGTACCTAATGTTGCCCAAAAAACTGTGAAACCTCACTGACCCGAGTATAAGCCGATGCCCCACTGTTCCCTAGCTCGCTGTTCCCTGTAAATAGAAATTTTTACATTGTAATTATTACCTGTAAAGAAGTTGCGGCTGCGGCGTCCATCGTTCGAATTTCGCGGTCTCTTCCTGTTCCTTACTTGATAGGCGAGTCTCAGCAGACACTCTCCGCCTATCACGATCATTCTCTCATCCTTAGTTTTCCCAGCAGACACTGTGTTGGGTATTCCGCCAATCACAGACGTCTGCTGGAAAACTGAGGATGAGAGAACGTTCGTGATAGGCGAGTCTCGGCAGACACTCGCCACCTATCAAGGAAGGAACAGGAAGAGACCGCGGAATTTTGAACGATGGACGCCGCAGCCGCAACTTCTTTACAGGTAATATTTACAATGTAAAATTTATATGACTCGAGTATAAGCCGAGGGGGGGACTTTCAGCCCCAAAAAAAGGGCTGAAAATCTCGGCTTATACTCGAGTATATACTATACACCTTGACCAATATTCTGTGTAGCATCACCATTACCATTTTGATTTGTGGAACTGCATAATCGGTACTGTATCTTGCTACTTGATTTCTGCAAATTATGTGAATGCAAACCAATTGAGATTAGGGCTTGGAGCATGGCCTAAAAGACTAGATACTTATTTGTGATTGCCAGGAGGGGGGGTTCCTGTTTTCATGGGGTGTCGTGAACACAATTATTTGAATATCCAATATGTAGAAGGTGGCACTTGGTAGATTGGTCAGAGAGATGTTAGATGGCTTAAGCCTTATGGATATGGTTCTCCACAAAGTGTAACAATTGTACAGTTCCGTTTTTGGGGTACAACTAATAAAGGTATTTGCGATTTAACTTTACCACTTGATTCTCAATGGCTAGTGTAAGAGAAGCACGAGTAAGATCCTGTGGATATTACGTGACACGTACCACCTACCTAAACATTGTTTGATGGGCAAGTACAACCCCAATTCCCAAAATGTGTGGACGTTTTGTAAAATGTACAATTAACAGATTGCAGTGATTTGTAAATCTCATAAAGCCTAAATATATTAACGGTGCTGTTACTTTTTCGAATAATTGTTTCCTATAAAAGAAATCGTAGTAATCCTTCTCTTACTTGGGCTTAATGCTTCTTAGTGACAATGATCTGCAGGCTCATATGTTGCCACCACAGTGTGCATGCTTCCCCTTTTAGCTTAATAATAATCACTAGGTCGTGTTATGTGCTTTTCTCATTCCCATAGTGTGGCCCAAGCTGCACGCAGTGTACGGAGTCAGGCATGTGCACCACCCCCTAGGTGGATCAGAATGGTATGAAAAGAGTAAGTTTGATAGCTAAGGCAATGTCACAGGACATGTGATGCCCTGTGATTTATCTCTGCCCACTCCCGTACCATGGTGTGCTGGAAAGAGAAGAGTGATCACAAGACCAAAGAAATAAAATGGGGGGGGGGGGGGGGATTAACTGGATTTTCAAAGCTATTGTGTAATCACATTTGTGGCCTTTGGTCTGCCCTACCTTTACGTGATGGTGGTGGTCCACCCCAAGAGACTGAATAAACATGGTCTGTCTGGTTCTAATTGCATTTTGCTGAATGTAGACGTTGGGTATGTTGCATTGCCTTTTCAAATTTAACTTGTACACAGCATTCATGAAAAGACTAATTGGGCACACGTCCCTTTTCCCGAGTTTTCATATGGTCCTTGTTGGCCTTGTGCATGGATCATCCCCACAACTGACCAAATCTGTGTTGACTGTTGGCATTTATTCATTCCCTGGTTTCCTCCCTAAACCCCACCATTGTTATACTGGTTAATAACCTTACCCATCTAAATCATTTCATTCTTTTTATTCTCCCAACCGGTTGACCTCTTTATACTGCTTCCTCCAACAACCTTCTTCACGACCCTTGCCCCCATAGGTATATAATGTTAAACCCACCAGCCGTGCATGAGGTGTTAAACATAGCACCACTTTACATCAAGTGACCATTTTCCCTGCAAAGGTTCCTTACTCTTGCATACTGAAAAAGTCTGTTGGTCAAGCTTAGCTGCAGTTGTGTAATGCTATGTCTATATGTTCCAGTAATACTTGCGCAACTCAGTTGTATAGAGATCCTTGGCTATATGTATTCATTTTCTGGTGATATATAGTTCAATTTAATGTGACTGCTGCAAGCTCTTGGGCTACTTCAATATTACAAACCTTCAATAAAAATGTATTTAAACAGAAAATAATAATCTACTAGTCAACCTTTTGACTTTAACATCACAGCACTGAAGAACATCTGCCATGTGTTGACAGCTATCTTCCTAGACAAAAGCAGTGCAGTGCATTGACTGACTGAGCAGGGTATCTATTATGGCAATGGGACGTGAAGTAATATTCAAATGTGAATACGAACATCATTTTGCATATCTTGTCTAATGGCTGCTTTGCCAAAATAAGCGTAGAGTGGCTGGTAAAGGACACTCACTGGCTATTACACAAACCAGGAATGTAAAAATAATGTATATGTTAGGGCCGAAACAACTAATCGATTAATCGACAACAAATCGATTATGAAATTAATCAATAACTATTTTCATCGATTAATCGGCCAGTAACCTAATGGGGTTAAAAAAAACTAAAATGAGCACGTTACAGTACAAAGAGCAAATCGCTACTGTAAATATTACTTTCACTGTCCCACAGTAAAAAAAATGAACCCCATACAGCGATTATTTGCTCTTTTTGTACTAATTTTTGTTTTTTTAACACCATTATGTTACTAAACATCTCAGGCCTGGGTCACACCTCTGTTTTTTTCGTGCTTTTTGCAGAAACACACTACAGGTCATTTACATGGTTTCCTATGGGACACGTTCACATCTATGATTTTTTTCATCTGCTGCGTATTTGGAAAGGGCAAGGAGTTTTTTAAACGCAAAACGGTGCTATTTAGTTTTTTTTTGGTTCAATATACTTCAATAGAGAACCTGCAGAAAAGCATGTAATAATGTGTTTTTGCGGCAATTTGTGTTTTTTAGTCTGCCCAACAACAAATTGGCAAAAAATTTTTTTTTTTTTAAATGCAGCAAAATTACTTTCTTTCTCGTACATCACGGGACACAGAGCGACATAGTCATTACTAATGGGTTATATAGATACCGTCAGGTGCTGGCACTGGCAACTTCCAAAACCGGAAGTACCCTCCCCTATATAAGCCCCTCCCATCCGGGAGCACCTCAGTTTTTTGCCAGTGTCTAAGGTGTTGGCCAAGAAGAAACATGTGTTTTTCACTGAGCTTGCGTACAGGTTCTTTTGGGCCTCAGTAAGCTATTCCGGATCCGACCAAAAAAGCTTCATAGCTAAACGGTCGGTACCCGGGCCTTGCAGAGAAGAGCAAGGTTTTGCCTGTAATGCTTCTCTTAGGAGAGCTGGACCCTGGGATCCAGAGCTCTGGTCATACCCACGACCAAGATGTTTTCTGTGCAGGGTGCTATACAGGTCCAGGGGAGTGGAATCCTTGGGAACCCGGTCCCTGAAGGTTTGATTACAATGCCTGCCGTGATAGGTGAAGTTTGGGCTTTTGTGGACCAAACAAAGTCCTGCGGCGGGGAACAGGTAAGTGGGGGCCCCCAGGAACTTGGTTCTATTGGGGGACCCCCAAGCCTAATTTGTCTTTCTGTCTGTTACCTAACGGTATTCCCGCTAATATTCTGTGTATGCCTGTTACTACTGAGAAAATGTAAAAATTTTAATAGTAGGCAAGAAAAAAAAAAAAATGTAAGACCGCGGTACCTGTGTTAGACACTAGAGGCCGCTATGGTTCTTTTTCTTGTAATGTGGATTTTTTTCTTCCAGAATCAAATCCAGGCAGTTGGTATGTTCTCTGCTGGGAAGCTGTCTCCTCTGCCCTGTTGCTGCGCTCATCCATCCCCGGGCCCTGCGGCAAAGGGACCCTGGCTCCCATCTAGCTCCTTGTTTTCAAAAAAGGCGCACGTGCACGCGCCTCTATTCATAGAGGCGATCTGGAAAAAGGGGCGGAGCGGGTGGATGACGCTCAGGTGTGCGCCGCGGCGCTACTGCGTATGTGCGGGCGTCCAGCGTGTTTTGAAGCACATTATAGCTGGCTGTTGAAGTGCACAGACAGAGCTAAAGGCACATAGAGGCGGTTGATGCAGGCATCCCCTAGAAAGGCACTTTAGTAGACACCAACTGTGATATAGCAGCAATTGTGCTAGACTATTCTCAGTAAAAGTGGTGTATTACGGCTGGAATACCTCAGCTTTAGGCTTAGGAATATGCCGTCCAGAAGCTCCGGAACTGAATCTTCCAGGAAGCGAAGGGGGTCTCATCGGGCTCTGAGGATCTTGGGCATACTTCTGCTGCACCAGTCTCCCCTGAAGTTCAGAGGTAAGTGACCGTAGAGACCCCGCAGGGGTACTTGGTACTGTGGCTGTCCTCAGTTCACCTGCTCCTGTGTACGTAATAGAGGAGGTTTTTTCCTCAGCTCTGGGAGGATTAGAGAGAGATTGTCAACATTGATCGCTGCCTCCCTGTCAGGGAAAGCACGCCGATCTCCATCTCCTCCTTTAAAGTGCCTGTTAGCAGAGCAACAGTCCCATACAGGGATCGACCTGCCTGAAGGGGATCAGGATAAGGTTGATTCTGTTATAGAGGAGTCAACAGTGGGGGAACCTTTTCTCAGCATCTCAAGCTGAAAGATTATGGGTTCAGTCTCTGACTAACATGGTCCGATCAGCATTTAAAAATGCACCTTGCGGAACCATCAACCACTACTGTATCCTCGTTGGGGTCGCTAGAAGCCCCCAGACTGTCTGTTCTTTTCCACTTCACCCTTTACTGAAAGGGCTTATTTACCAGGATTGGGAACGTCCTGAGAAAATATTTATTCCCCCAAGAGATTTCCGGTGGTCTATCCCATGGAGGATAAGTTCATCAAAAAAAAAAATGGAAGGTCCCTACAGTGGACGCAGCCATCTCTTGTATGTATAAATCACTGACATGTCCAGTGGATAATGTCCAAATGTTCAAGAACCCAATAGATAAAAGATTGGAGTCCTTATGAAAGTCTGCTTCTTTCTACAGCAAGCTTGGTGACACAACCAGCAGTAGCAGCTATTGGGGTCTGCTAAGCAGTGAAGGATCAGTTGAAACAGGTCTTGAGGGACTTGACAGATCAGCAGGCTTTGCCCTAGCTGATCTACCTAGAGCCTTAGGCTTTGCGGTTGACGCCATAAGGATTCAGTCCATCAGGCCTCCCGCCTTACGCTGTCTATAGTACATATGCGTAGGCTTCTATGGCTCAAAAACTGGTCTGCTGAAGCTCCCTGTAAAGAATGGCTGGTTAGCGTCCCATTTCATGGTGAACGCTTTTTCAGGGAAAACCTGGACAAATATATCCAGAAAATTTCCAGCGGTAAAAATACGCTCTTGCCGGTTAAAAACAGAGTTAGAGGTCCCTCTTTAAGAGGCCTGCTTCTCCAGTCCCTGGGGCATCGGCTGTGTAACAGTTCCGACGACCTCCTCGGTCAATTCCCGGGGGTAAAAAACAGGGACAATAGCAGGGTAATGAGAAACCCTGGGTCAGGGGAGGTACAAAACCTCCCCCAAAGTTAAATTCATTGAGGGTTGCCCCCACTCAGTCGGGTGGGGGGAGGACTCCAGTTGTTCGCAAGAGACCTGGCGGGACACGATCAAGACAGATAGGTGCTCTCCGCAGTATGTTTGGGATACAGTTTGGAGTTAAAAGACTCTCCTCCTTCCCATTTTTGAGGTCAAACGTGCCAAGGGATCCCCGGAAGAGAGAGTCCCTCCTGTTGGCACTAGAACAACTATTGCTCCAAGGAGTAATTATGGAGGTTCCCCTGTAAGAATGAGGGTTTGGGTTTTACTCAAACCTCTTTACAGTCCCGAAGCGGACGGGAGGCCCATATTAATTCTAAAAAGGGCTATACAAATTCCTGTATATCAGGACTTTCCGATGGAGTCGATCCGATCGGTGGCCACTGCCCTACAAGGGGAGGATTGGTTAGCCGCGATCGACATCAAAGATGCTTATTTGCACATTCCCATCTTTCCAGTCCACCAAAAATTTCTACGCTTTGCAGTAGAAGGGCGCCATTTTCAGTTCAGAGCCTTACCCTTCGGTTTGGCCACAGCACCACGAGTGTTTACAAAAATTCTGGCCCTTTATTGGCCAATCTAAGAACACAAGGTGTAATGATAATGGCATATCTAGATGACTTGTTGCTGATAGACCACTCAGTGAAAAAACTAGACGTGGTCGTTCACAAGACAATCAAGTATCTGGAATCTCACGGTTGGATTATCAACCGAGACAAGTTAGCCCTAAAAACCAGTCAAAAGTCTGGAATACTTGGGGCTAAGGTTGGATTCAGGCCAGAGAAAAATATTCTTGCCTCGAGGAAAGGTGTTGTCTTTGAAAGATTTGATCCACTTAGTGGGTACAAAAAAGACAGCCGTCCATACGCCTGTGCATAAGGCTGCTGGGAAAAATGGTGGCATCATTCGAAGCAGTACCCTACGGTCAATTCCATTCAAGGAATTTGCAGGGGGCCATACTGTCAGCCTGGAACAAAAAAGTTCAGGCCCTAGACTTACAATGTCCTTGTCCCCTTCCGTTCGCAAAAGCCTCCGTTAGTGGTTGGTTCCCCAGAATCTGGAAAAAGGGAAATCCTTCAGTCTGATTTCTTGGAAGGTGGTCACTACAGATGCCAGCCTTATAGGCTGGGGAGCAGTACTGGAGCAATAGTCTCTCCAGGGCAGATGGTCGGATGCAGAAAAGGCCCTGCCCATCAATCTCTTAGAGATACGAGCAGCCCGGTATGCCCTAGTAGCATGGACATCCAAACTCCAAGGGTCCCCTGTCAGAATTCAATCAGACAATGCCACAGCAGTGGCATATATCAATCATCAGGGGGGCACCAGGAGTCGTGCAGCCCAGAGGGAAGTAAATTACATCCTGAAATGGGCAGAAAAATATGTCCCAGCCATATCTGCGGTATTCATTCCAGGAGTGGAGAATTGGAAGGCGGACTTTCTAAGTCGCCGGCAATTAGGCCCAGAGGAAGGGTCCCTTCACCCCGAGGTTTTCTGGACAATATGTCAGCGGTGGGGAACATCGGATGTAGATCTTCTAGCATCCAGATTCAACGCAAAGGGGGACAGGTTTGTCTCTCGGACAAGGGATCCCCTAGCTTGCGGCTCGGATGCCCTAGTGTTCCCTTGGGATCAGTTCAAGCTGATATATGCATTCACACCGCCACAATGGTTACCTCGATTACTCCGCAGAATCAGGGTAGAAAAGAAACCAGTGATTCCGGTGGCTCCAGCGTGGCCCCGAAGAGCGTGGTACGCGGAGATTGAAAAATTTCAGTGGGGAGTCCTTGGACTCTCCCACGTCGTCCGGACCTGCTTTCGCAAGGACCGATATACCACCCTTCCTTACCAGCCCTAGGTTTGACGACCTGGCTATGGAAGCCCACATTCTAAAAAAGAGAGGGCTCTCTAATCCTGTGGTATCTACCATGATCAATGCCAGGAAGCCGGTATCCAGGCAGATCTAATATAGAATCTGGAAGGCGTACATCGCGTGGTGTGAGGCCAAGAAATGGCATCCACATAAGTACGTAATAGGTAGGATTCTGGACTTCCTACAATGGGCTGTAGATAGGAAGCTTGCCTTGAGTACTATCAAGGGTCAGATTTCGGCCTTGTCAATATTTTTTCAAAGGCCCTTGGCTTCGCATTCACTAGTCAAAGCCTTTATACAAGGAGTGATGCGTATTAGTCCTCCGGTTAATATTCCCATATGTCCATGGGATCTAAACTTGGTTCTGTCGGTTCTACAGAAACAACCATTTGAACCATTACAGCATATTTCTTTGGTGCTTCTCACCAGGAAATTGATTTTTCTAGTAGCCATTTGTTCGGCTAAAAGAGTGTCGGAATTAGCAGCTATGTCCTGTAAGGAGCCATATCTGGTTATCCATAAGGATAGAGTAGTATTACGTCCTCATCCAGCCTTTCTTCCTAGGGTGGTACCGAGGTTTCATTTGAACCAAGATGTGGTTCTTCCTTCTTTTTTCCCCAAACCTACTTCGGTAGAGGAAAAGTTATTGCATTCTTTGGATGTAGTAAGAGCAGTTAAAGCTTATCTAAAAGCCACTGCTCAGATTCGCAGAACGGATACTTTGTTTATTCTGCCGGAAGGCCCCAGAAAGGGTCAGGCAGCGTCAAAATCTACTTTAGCCAAGTGGATTCGACAGGTCATAATACAAGCCTATGGCTTGAGAAGGAGACCGCCTCCGTTCAAAGTTAGAGCGCACTCCACGAGAGCAGTTGGAACTTCATGGGCAGTGCATCACCAGGCCTCCCTGGCTCAAATCTGTAAGGCCGCAACATGGTCTTCAGTTCACACGTTTACTAGGTTCTACCAGGTGGACGTTAGAAGTCAGGAGGATGTCGCCTTTGGGCGCAGTGTGTTGCAGGCCGCAAAAGATCCTCATGTCTGATAGCGCTCAGCTTATATATGGTGTATCCCCCCCCCCCTCATTGGGCATTGCTTTAGGACATCCCATTAGTAATGACTATGTCGCTCTGTGTCCCGTGATGTACGAGAAAGAAAATAGGATTTTTATAACAGCTTACCTGTAAAATCCTTTTCTTAGGAGTACATCACGGGACACAGAGCTCCCACCCCTCTTTTGGGGACACTTATTGCTTTGCTACAAAACTGAGGTGCTCCCGGATGGGAGGGGCTTATATAGGGGAGGGTACTTCCGGTTTTGGAAGTTGCCAGTGCCAGCACCTGACGGTATCTATATAACCCATTAGTAATGACTAAGTCGCTCTGTTTCCCGTGATGTACTCCAAGAAAAGGATTTTACAGGTAAGCTGTTATAAAAATCCTATTTTTTGTTGTTTTTTACGGTTATTAATCGAAACAATAATCGGCCAACTAATCGATTATGAAAATAATCGTTAGTTGCAGCCCTAGTATATGTGATCTGTGTTCAGCTTTAGAAGCTGTCAGCAAGGCTGTATCCATAGCAGCTGTGTTTGTTAAATCATGCCATTGTGTCTACCTAGGGCTCTGTATATCCTCTATGAACACCAGTAAACCACAATACCAGATGAATAAACTTTTTGTTAAATAGGGCTGTTATGTTTTGAAAACTACTATTAAAATCAGTCTGTTTTTTTGAGACCAAAATTATTGTTAAATTACTTGGACAACACATTGTGGAGAGCATCTCTGGGATCAAATGGAAGCATAAACAGATTGTCCAATAGGTGTCAGCAAGTGTCTGCTGAATGTGGTTAGTTTAACATGGTTACCTATTCTTAGACTTTTTTTTGACTGTCAAGTGTCTTATGAGTCTCTTCACTGTAGAACTTTATCTTTCATTTACTGTTTTCTAACTTTCTGCTATAAAACATATCGGGGGGGGGGGGGGGGGGGGGAGAGAATGTAAAATAATTTCTTCATCAATTTAGACCAATATGTATTCTGCTACATATTTTTGGTAAAAAAAAAAAATCCCAATAAGAAGGAACTCTCCATAAACCTCTCAGAAGAGGACTGGGAAAACATATATTCCTCCATCCATAAGGGATCGATCAATGTCTCTGCACAAGAAAATGGTTTTATGTTTTTTTTCTAGATGGTAGAAGACCCCTCTCAGGCTTCACAAAAATTCTCCCACTATACCCCCCTAACTGATGAACATGCTCTGACCCAGAAGGATCTCTACTACATAGCTGGTTGTCCTGCTCTTCAATCCTTTTGGAAAGAAGTTCATCGTCTCACCTCTCAAATCCCCCACATACCCGATATATTTTTTTTTCCCCAGCTCAAATGCTTCTAAACCACTCCTCCCCAAAAGAGATTATCATCGATCACTAGCTTTACACCTCTTGAATGCTGCAAAAATGTGCCTATTAGACCCACTGAAAATCGACCAATCCCCACAACCATGGCAGACTGGTTCAGACGTATAATCAGAATTGGAAGATTTGGTTCACCAGGCCAATGATGCACCTACCAAATTTCAGAAAATTATGGTCTTGCTGGCTTCACTTGCAAACAGATAACACCCAGTTATTATCGCACTAAAGACTGACGATACACTCTGCTAGGAGGAGGAGGAATGTCCTGCTCCCCCCCCCCCCCCCCTTTTTTTTTTTTTTTTTTTGTCTTCATCTTCTTTTTTTCTATTCTGTATATTACCAATACAAATATCGTCTGAATTCTTTACACATCTCACCCCCATGTACCACCCCTTCCGATTTATCTCTTTCCTACATTCCACACCATCCCTATGAGGAACTTTCCCGGATCCCCCTCCCCTTCAATTCACGTAACAAAAGCCCTACCCTATAGGCTTAATCTGTGGTCATATAGGTTAAGGAATATTATAGAACACCCCTTCCCTTAGAGGTTGCTAGTGATCTGGTGACCGCAACTCTACGAGTATATAACATTTTTAAAACCAGCAGGCTACTAACAGTAAGAAGCCATTATGTAACCAGTACATGACGATATACTTCTAATAGCTACTCGTTTAGTGAGCTTGTCTACAGCTACTTCTAATCCCATCATCAAACATGGGATACACCCCCTGGCCTATTATGTTACCTTAGATGGGCTACACAAAACTTGACTAGTCAAAGCCTATTTAGCAGGCTCCCTGATATACACCACCAGGGTAATCTCAACATGAAGCCTACATTCGATATCTGCAGCGCTCTGGTAGCAATTACAATACTTGTGGGTCTAGTCACCCAAAATACTTCATACAGTTTTTGTTGTATCCTTTATATACTAGTAATGGCGGCAATCAGTGATTTTTAGCGGCACTGCGACATTGCAGCGAACAAATCTGACACTTGACACTTTTTTTTTTTTTTTGGGGACCAGTGGCACCAATACAGTGATCATTGCTAAAAATATGCACTGTTTCTGTACTGACACTGGCAGGGAAGGGGTTAACATCAGGGGCACTCAAAGGGTTAAGTGTGCACCTAGGGCAGGGGTGTCCAAACTTTTTTCAAAGAGGGCCAGATTTGATGAAGTGAACATGCGTGAGGGCCTACCATTTTGCCTGACATTCTTTAAACCATTAAAATTCGGTCTAAGTGTGTTCGTTCGAGCAATAATACACTGCCCAACAAGAATTCTCTTGCCTTTGTGGTGCTTGTTCCCGACACACAGATGAATGCTCTGCTCTTTAGGGGTACCGTTAGTCCTTAATGGTACCCCACACATTGGAAAACGTGGGGTGCTTTTGGTGCAGTGCAATTTAAAAAAAAAAAAGGTCGGGGACTTTTTCCTGCATTTTTGTGGGTAGAGAAGCCCATTGAAATTAATGGGCTGCCCTACACGCAGCACGCAGCCACACAGATGTGAACCAAGGGCTTGTTCACATGTCAGGTTGGAGGGGCAGTAAAACCACATGGTTGAGCTGTTTTTACCACCCCCAACTTCTCCCCCTTTAGCTGCAGAGGCAGCAGCTGGGGGTGTACACATGCTGTGGCTGCAGCTGGAGGTATGCCGAGGCTGAATGGTGCTGCACTGAAACTACCCCGCAACTGTGTGCATTGCACTGTTGCGGTATAGGCTTTACTGCCTGTCAAATGCCTCTGAAAAGCGATCTGTGCATGGATTGCTTTTCAGAAGAGCAGCAGTCCTCACAAACAAGCCCTACAAAAGCAGTTCTGATGGTACAGGCATTAAAAGTAACATACACACACATGCATACACACACACACACACACGCATACGCATGCACACACACGCAGACACATACATACAGACACAGGCACACAAACACATACAGACAGACACTCACATGTATAAAACCCTTTTAAAATGAATCTAGCTTCTAAGTACCTTTGCAGTTTCCTCATTCAGCCGGGTACTGCACTCCAGGGGGAAGCAGAGAGCACAGCACATTCCCCTGCACTTTCACTTTTGAAGCTGACGGAGCTTTTCACAGTGCCGATGTATAGTTCGGCAGGGGATCGGGAGATCGGGCTCATCTGACAGCCCTTAACTCCCCTGGGCCGGACTTTGGACATGCCTGACCTAGGGAGTGCTTTCTAACTGTTTGGGGGATGCTGTGACTGGATTGAGGCGGATCCATGTTCCTGCTTAGCAGGAACACAGGATCTCCATCTTCCCTGTCAGAACAGCAATCTGCCTTGTTTACATAGGCAGATCGCCATTCTGCCTCTCTGGGGAACGATTGCCAGTGGCTCGTGGACATGGGGTCTGCCGGACCCGCTGATTGGCATCCCCTGTGTCCAATCATAGTGCCTCCAGCACGTGCCACCCAGTGGCTATTGCACA
Source organism: Rana muscosa (assembly GCA_029206835.1). Lineage (NCBI taxonomy): Eukaryota > Metazoa > Chordata > Amphibia > Anura > Ranidae > Rana > Rana muscosa. The sequence goes on from CM055116.1 coordinate 1,092,310,430, forward strand.
AAATCAAATACAGGTAATGTGTTTTTGTGGAATAGAGCTGACCTGCCGCAGTATATAGGCGGTCGGCAAGTGGTTAAACTAGATCTGATGCTTGTGAAACATTTTTACTAAAAGTACCCTTAGAACACAACTGTCGTGCACAATAATACGTCTGGCATTGTATGATATGAAAGTAGCTGCTACATCTAGCCATCGCAGACTGAATAAGAGAAAATCAGTTTTACCATCTATTCTAAGATTGATGTAGGAACTTCCACTAGTGTCTTTTTGTAGTCGGACAGCTGCGGAATCCAACTACAACTAAAAGACAGTCTCAGCAAGTCCCAAATCCTCCATTTGTTTCTCACATGCTCCCCACTCCCAGACACTGTAGTTTACAGTGGGAGGGTTTCTGCAGAAGAGACCTTGCTGTCAATCCAGAAAGCAGTGGGCAGGGCTAGATGTGGCTGGGTGTAGTATAATGAGCTACAGTCTTGTAAAGCAGAAGTGACAATTCTGATAGCCACCCGTCCTGCAACATTTTTTAATCCCACTGTAGTTCAAGCAGACATACAGTGGAGATGAGATGTCTACACACCCCTGTTAAAATGTCAGGTTTCTGTGATGTAAAAAAATGAGACACGAATAAATGTCAGATATTTTTTTTTTTCTTTTTTTTTTTTTACCTTTTTTAATGTTACCTATAAACTGTACAACTCCAATTGGAAAATAAACTTTTGGGGGGGTAAAAAATAAACTATGCGGTTGCAGAGGTGTGCACACCCTCTTATAACTTTATAACTGGGTGTAGCTGTGTTCAGAATTAAAGTGGGAGTAAACCCTCCTATCATTTTCAGGCAAGGAAGCTGCCATCTTGGCCTCTGTTTAATCTTCAACTACCATGATGCTGCACATGTGATCAGTTATGACACCAACCATTGGAAGGTTTGACAGTTTGGTTGAGAGCACAACCAATGTGACAGTTGGCATTCCCGGCATGCCGGGAATGTAACTGATTTTTTTAAACTGTTAAATCGATGGGTTTACTTCCGCTTTAAGCAATCACATTCAAACTCATGGTAAATAGGAGTCAGCACACACCCGCCATCATTTAAAGTCCCTCTAATTAACCCCAAATAAAGTTCAGCTTTTCTAGTAGATCTTTCCTGACATTTTCTTTAGTAGCATCCTACAGCAAAAGCCATGGTCCGCAGAGAGCTTGCAAAGCATCAGGGGGATCTTATTGTTAAAAGCTATCAGTCAGGTGAAGGGTACAAAAGAATTTCCAAGGCATTAGATATACCATGGAACACAGTGAAGACCGTAATCATTAAGTGGAGAAAATACGGCACAACAGTGACATTATTAAGAACTGGACATCCCTCCAAAATTTATGAAAAGACGAGAAGAAAACTGCTCAGGGAGGCTGCCAAGAGGCCTACAGCAACATTAAAGGAGCTGCAGGAATATCTGACAAGTACTGGCTGTGTGGTACATGTGGCCAGGGCTGTCATCAGGGGGGTACAGGGAGTACACCTGTAAGGGGCCCGGAGGTCCCCAGGGCCCTGGATGGCAACCCCCCCCTTCTTTTTTTATTTGTCAGCACCCAGAGCCCCCCGACCTCAACAATTCGCAGCGGCTCGAAGTTTAAATTCGAACTCGAAGTTTAAATGAGCATTAATGTTCCAATATATAAGAAAATATGCTCCCCAATTGATTATATTACAGGAGACACACTTAAAGTGGTTGTAAACCCACTTTTTAAACAAAGACCTACAGGTAAGCCTAGATTAAGGCTTACCTGTAGGTGCATGAAATATCTCCTTAACCTACACGGTTAAGGAGATGTATGTAAATGCGGCGACGCTGACGTCACCCCATTCACAAATTCGGCTAGGTCGCAACATTCGACGACGTAGCCGAATTCGACATCTCACGCGCGCATGCGCGGAGTCACGTCTTCGCCGCTCCGGCCAATCACAGCGCCAGAGCGGCGCTGTGATTGGCTGCAGCGGCGATTCCCGGAAGTAACATTCCGGCTATCGCCGCAGCGATGGATGCGGCTAGAGGAGGGACACGGACGACTTTGGGGGCCCCGATCGAAGGTAAGTGGTACATAATGAGCTAGTATGCTAGTCATACTAGCTCATTATAGCTTTGTCTTGCAGGTTAGTAAAAAAAAAAAAAAAAAAAAAAAGTTAAAAGGGTTTACAACCACTTTAATGGGAAATAAATTTTTAATAACGTTAAAAAAAGCTTGGATACAAAAAACATCACTCCACATATTCCTCTTATGCAAAGGGGGTATCGGTCCTGGTAAATCCTTTTCTGGAGAAATAGAGAAGGCCTATATAGATATTACTGGAAAATGTTATTCTTCTATATAAGATTGGACAACAGAGGTATATTACAGTGGCAGTATATATTCCACCTCCGTTTTCGGTGGGAGTGTTGGAAGAGATGATGGAAAAAATTATTCAATATCTCCCAGCGAAGCTATTGCTTATTGGAGATTTTAATTCAGTTCTATCACCAGAGTTAGCTAGACCAAAACCTCCCAGACAACATTCAGCAGATTTGTATAATTGGGTGCAGGTGATGGGGGTAACGGAGATTTGGAGATGGAAGAATCCTGGAAAAAGAACATACTCCTCCTGTTTTTCCACCTCTTATAAAACGGCGTCTAGAATAGATTTAGCATTTGCGGGCTCCGCGATGTTAGCAGATATAGCAGAAGCTACATATCTACCGAGCGGCCTCTCAGACCACTCTCCTCTATTCCTGTCAATACGCATTCCTTCCTTGAGGAATGCATCCCTATGAAGATTAATTCCGCAGTGGGTGGTTCACCCGGAAATAGCGGAAAAAATTACATCATCAATAATGGAATATTGGGAGAATAATGTGGGATCGTCTTCGGTGGATATTGTTTGGGATGCATTTAAAGCATATTTGAGGGGACAATATATATATCAAATATTTCAGTGGTTAATAAAAAACAGAATGTTAGGATACAGGAGTTACAAATTCAGATAGAATCCCAGAAGGAAAAGTATGGTCGAGATCCTAGTAGTATTAACTTTGACCTAATGATGGCCGCACAAAGATTTAAATCTGCATATGGAAGAAATAACCAGGTTAGAATTGCTTAAGAATAGACAGAATATTTTTGAGCAGGGGGATAAAGGTGGGAGATTTCTGGCAAGATTAGCGCAACAAGACTATCAAGCTACAACTATATCAGAAATCGAGACTTTCGATGGACAGAGAGCAAAAGAACCCGAAGAGATATTAGAGGCCTTTAGAGAGTACTATAGTTTGTATGCTTCCTCCCTCACCGCAGATTTCCGCCCGGAGGCTATGACGGATCTTTTGGACCGGCTGGCCCTCGGGCAGTAAACCCCACCCCCAAGCTACTTATAAAAAAAAAAAAAACATTTTTTTTTAAGTGTCCCTTTAACCACTTAACGACCGCCCACCGCCGATTTACGTCGGCAGAATGGCACGGACAGGCAGAATCACGTAGATCTACGTGATCGCCTTTGTGCAGTTGGGGGGTCCATCCGGACCCCCCTTCACTGCAGTGAGCGGCCGTTAAGTGTTCGGGAGCGATCAGGCATGAGGGGGCGGCCGCTCGATTCCGCCCCCCCCCCCCCCTCGCGATCACTCCCGGCCAATGAAATTGCTTCCTCCGCCATGTGATGTAAACACAGGCTGGAGGAAGTGATGTCATCTCCCTCGCCGCGGTCTTTTCGTTCCCGGCGCCGAGGAGTGAAGACAGAGGTTAGTGCTCCAACAGTCCACTGACACGTAGGTACACATAGGCACACAAATCACCCCCCAGTCACCCCCAGATCACCCCCCAGGTCACCCCAAAGCCCCCAATCAGTGTCACTGATTGCAGTGATCATTTATTTTACTGATCACTGCATTTAGTGTCATCTGTGATTGTAAAAAGTTGCAAGGCAGTTAGGATTAGGCCCCTTTAGGTCCAGGGTAGCCCCCTAACCCCCCCTAATAAAGGTTTAACCCCTTGATCACCCCCCAGGTAACCCTTTCACCCCCTAACTTCAGCGTCACTAAGCGATTGTTTTTCCGATCGCTGTATTCGTGTCGCTGGTGTTTTAGATAGGCAGTTATTTTTTTTTTAGGTTCGCTGCAGGTTTTTATTGGTGTCAGGTACCCCCATATTTAACCTAATAAAGGTTTTAACCCCCTGATTGCCCCTAGTTAACCCTTTCACCAGTGATCACCATATAAAGGTTACGGGTGACGCTGGTTGATTAGTTTGCTTTTTATAGCATCAGGGCACCCGCCGTATATAACCCAATAAAGGTTTAACCCCCCTGATCGCCCGGCGGGTGAGATCAATTAGGTTTTAGCGCCAGAGAGGGTCTGCGTCGCCCCAGGCAGTGTTAGGTTAGTGCCAGTAACGCTAACACCCACGCGCAAAGCATACACCCCCCTTAGTGGTATAGTATCTGATCAGATCTATACTAGCATCCCCAGCGGTTTAGGGTTCCCAAAAACGCAGTGTTAGCGGGATCAGCCCAGATACCTGCTAGTACCTGCGTTTAGCCCCTCCGCCCAGCCCAGCCCAGCCCACCCAAGTGCAGTATCGATCGATCACTGTCACTTACCAAACACAACACACATAACTGCAGCGTTTGCAGAGACAGGCCTGATCCCTGCGATCGCTAACAGTTTTTTTGTAGCGTTTGATATATTTGCTGACGACAGTCAGGTGCTTTTTTTCCTGTGAATCTTACTAGTGTACCCCTAAATTTAGAGCCCAAAATGGCAAGACGAAGGTACACTAGTAAAGAGGCCTACGAGATTCTGAGCATGACAGATAGTGAAGAGGAGGTCACGTATCTGTCAGATTCAGGCTCAGAATATCTTCCCGTAGAAGACAGTGACGTCAGCGGCCCCACGTCAGATAGCTCTGACGACGAAGTTGAGGTCCCTGCTAAGGTCAGGCGTACCCGATCCCGATCTTCTGAGGTTGTTGAGGAGCAAGAACCGCAGGTCTCTCGTATCATGGAGCAGAGTAGTACTAGCGCCGCTATTCCTTCTGGTGAACTGGCAAGCACCAGCGGCCTAGTACAGCCTGGACGTACATCCAGCACTGCAGTAACACTTGGTGACGTGGCGAGTCCCATAAGTGCAGTTCAAGCTGGCGAGGTGGCAAGCACAAGTAGTGTCCCGCTGCCACCAAGTAGACAAAGGCAGGCCCGTCGTGCCCATACTGCCCTTCCTGCAGAATTCGCCTATCCTGATTGGGTCCCCACCACTTCTGCAGAACCCGTACTTCCCCCATTCACTGCCCAACCCGGTATTCAGGTGGAAACAGCTGATTTTATGCCAATCGATTTTTATTCGCTGTTTTTCACGGAAGATCTCTATAGATCTATTGTGGACCAGAGTAATTTATATGCTGGTCAATTTATCGCCGCTAACCCCCAGTTGCCTAAAATTGCCAGAAATTGGAAACCAATTACGGTTTCCGAATTTAAGACCTTTCTGGGCCTTTCCCTCAACATGGGCACACATAAATTTCCGTCATTGCGTGCTTATTGGTCCACGCACCCAATTGACCACATGCCCGTGTTCTCTGCCTCCATGTCCAGGGCACGATACGAGCAGATTTTGCGGTTCATGCACTTCAACGACAATGAACTTTGTCGTCCACGTGGGGACCCTGAATACGACCGGCTCTATAAAATTCGGCCCCTCATAAACCACTTCAACGAACGTTTTGCAGCCTTGTTTACTCCCGATCAAGTTGTCTGCGTTGATGAGTCCCTGATTAAATTTTCTGGCCGCTTGTCTTTCAAGCAGTACCTTCCCAGCAAGCGTGCCAGATACGGGGTCAAGCTCTACAAGTTCTGTGACAGGGCAACAGGCTATGTAGTGAACTTTACGGTTTATGAGGGAAAAGACAGTCAGATTGAGTCGGTCAACTGCCCGGATTACATAGGGAGCGCTGGCAAGATAGTGTGGAACTTGGTGTCACCCTTATTCGGAAAGGGGTACCACTTGTATGTGGACAATTATTACACGAGCGTGCCACTGTTTAGTCACTTGTTTGATCATAAGATTGGAGCATGTGGCACCGTGCGACCTAATCGCCGGGGCTTTCCCCAGCGGCTTGTAGATGCCCGTCTTAGGCTGGGGGAGAGAGCCTGCTTGAAGTGTAATAACTTGCTCGCTATGAAGTGGAGGGACAATAAGAATGTTTTCCTTCTTACCTCCCTTCATGCAGACACGACAGTCCAAATTCGTACGGCGACTGGTGTTGTGGAGAAACCCCTCTGTGTCCACGAATATAACCAAAATATGGGAGGGGTGGACCTCAACGACCAGTTGATGGCGCCGTATCTAATTGACCGTAAGGCGAGACGCTGGTACAAAAAAGTGTCTCTATCATTATTCCAATTGGCTTTGCTGAACGCTCATGTGCTATACAGAGCTTCAGGCGGGACGTTATCTCTTCTAAAATTCCAGAATGAGATAGTCACAGAACTCCTGTATCCAGGCGGTTCTGCACCTCACCATCCCCAACCAAATGCAGTAAGCCGGCTGCATGAGAGGCATTATTCGTATGTCCTCCCGAGTACCCCTACCCAAAGCCACCCCCAAAAAAGATGTCGTGTCTGTAGCAAGCGCGGATTTAGGCGTGACACCCGTAGTTTTTGTCCACTCTGTCCTGACAAGCCTGGTCTTTGCCAAGGTGAATGTTTTGAACGCTACCACTCAAAAGTGAAGTTTTAGCGTAGGGTACAGCATTTCACAGACTAGGACACACTTACACAGGGTCTCCCAAGATGCCATTACATTTTGAGAGACCCGAACCATTACAGTTGTAAAGTTACAAAAAAAAGTGTAAAAAAGAAAAAAAAAACGTAAAAAAACAAAACACAAAAAAAATATAAAATAAAAAAAACAAAAATAGTTGTCGTTTTATTGTTCTCTCTCTCTCTATTTTCTCTCTATTGTTCTGCTCTTTTTTACTGTATTCTATTCTGCAATGTTTTATCATGCTTGCTTTTCAGGTATGTAATTTTTTGTTTTCAGGTGCGCCATTCAACTGCAGCGCGGAATTATTTATCTTGACAGCAACAGCGTTTGCTCCCACGATACATAAAGCCGTGACTCCAGTGCTGTAGGAGGTGATTTCACCACCACAGTTAAAAAAAAAGAGCATATATGCCGAAGCATGGGGGCAGCAGGGGCGGAGGAGCGATTTTGCTCCTAATGCCGCGTACATACGGTCGAAATTCCGACCGTGTGTACGCGGCATAACTTTTTTGCGGGAGGATGCCCCCATGCTTCGGCATATATATATTTTAGGCACAGGTTGCGTTAAAACATTTTTTTATTTTTTACTAGGTTTTGTTTTGGTATTTGCTTTGCAGGTATGGCATGGTAAGGTCCTACTGTTGTACTGTAATGTTACTTTGTTTTAATGTTAACCACCATTTGCTTAGCAGGTACGCCATTCAGTTGCAGCGCGGATCTATTTATCTTGACAGCAACAGCGTTTGCTCCCACGATACATAAAGCCGTGACTCCAACGCTGTAGGAGGTGATTTCACCACCACAGTTAAAAAAAAGAGCATATATGCCGAAGCATGGGGGCAGCAGGGGCGGAGGAGCGATTTTGCTCCTAATGCCGCGTATATATGGTCGAAATTCCAACGTAGGCTTATCCGTGGAAAAGTCCGACCGTGTGTACACGGCATAACCTTTTATGCCGCGTACATACGGTCGAAATTCCGACGAAGGCTTGACCGTGTGTACGCGGCATAACTTTTTTGCGGGAGGATGCCCCCATGCTTCGGCATATATGCCCATCATTAGAAGTGGGTGGATGAAGGGAGGTATTCTAATGGTGGGCATACCCACCAATCAATCTCTTTTTTTCGTTCAGCCAATAGGCTGTATGAAAAAAAAGATTACAATACATGTCCAACAAGGACCAGCAACGTACTGGTATGTTGCTGGACTTTGAATGTTTATACCAGAATGATGCCTGCGGGTTTAGGTATCATCTTGGTATCATTCTTTTCAGCCAGCAGCCGGCTTTCATGTAAAAGCAATTCTAGCAGATAATTAGCCTCTAGACTGCTTTTACAAGCAGTGGGAGGGAATGTCCCCCCCCCCCGGATATAAAAAGCGCCATTGGGAAAGCATTTTATCACACCGATCTTGGTGTGGTCAGATGCTTTGAGGGCAGAGGAAAGATCTAGGGTCTAACCCCCCAATTTTTTTCAAAAAAAGAGTACCTGTCACTACCTATTGCTATCATAGGGGATATTTACATTCCCTGAGATAACGGTAAAAATGGTAAAAAAATAAAATATGGAAGGCACAGTTTAAAAATAAAATAAAAAAAGCCAAATAAATAATAAATAAAAAAAAATAAAAAAATAAAAAAAAGCACCGCTGTCCCCCCCTGCTATTGCGCAAAGGCGAACGCAAGCGTCGGTCTAGCATCATATGTAAACAGCAATTGCATCATGCATGTGAGGTATCACCGCGAAGGTCAGATCGAGGGCAGTCATTTTAGCAGTAGACCTCCTCTGTAAATCTAACGTGGTAACCTGTAAAGGCTTTTAAATGCTTTTAAAAATGAATGTAGTTTTGTCGCCGCTGCGCGTTTGTGCGCAATTTTAAAGCATGTCATGTTTGGTATCCATGTACTCGGCCTATGATCATCTTTTTTATTTCATCAAACATTTGGGCAATATAGTGTTTTTTAGTGCATTAAAAATAAAAAAAGTGTGTTTTTCCCCCAAAAAATGCGTTTGAAAAATCGCTGCGCAAATACTGTGTGGAAAAAAAAAATGCAACACCCACTATTTTAATCTGTAGGGCCTTTGCTTTAAAAAAATATATAATGTTTGGGGGTTCAACATAATTTTCTTGCAAAAAAAAATTTTCTTTCATGTAAACAAAAAGTGTCAGAAAGGGCTTTGTCTTCAAGTGGTTAGAAGAGTGGATGATGTGTGACATAAGCTTCCTAATGTTGTGCATAAAATGCCAGGACAGTTCAAAACCCCCCCAAATGACCCCATTTTGTAAAGTAGACACCTCAAGCTATTTGCTGAGAGGCATGTTGAGCCCATTGAATATTTTTTTTTTTTGTCCCAAGTGATTGAATAATGACCAAAAAAAAAAAAATGTACAAAAAGTTGTCACTAAATTATATATTGCTCAAACATGCCATGGGCATATGTGGAATTACACCCCAAAATACATTCTGTTGCTTCTCCTGAGTACGGGGATACCACATGTGTGGGACTTTTTGGGAGCCTAGTCGCGTACGGGACCCCAAAAACCAAGCACCGCCTTCAGGATTTCTATGGGTGTAAATTTTTGATTTCACTCCTCACTGCCTATCACAGTTTCGGAGGCCATGGAATGCCCAGATGGCACAAAACCCCCCCAAATGACCCCATTTTGGAAAGTAGACACCCCAAGCTATTTGCTGAGAGGTATGTTGAGTATTTTGCAGATCTCGCTTTTTGTCACAAAGTTTTGAAAATGTAAAAAAAGAAAAAAAAAAAAGAAAAAAAAATGTCTTTCTTAATTTTCAAAAACAAATGAGAGCTGTAAAATACTCACCATGCCTCTCAGCAAATAGCTTGGGGTGTCTACTTTCCAAAATGGGGTCATTTGTGGGGGTTTTGGGCTATTTTGACATTTTATGGCCTTCAAAACTGTGATAGGTAGTGAGGAGTGAAATCAAAAATTTATGCCCTTAGAAACCTTGAAGGCGGTGCTTGGTTTTTGGGGTCCCGTACGCGGCTAGGCTCCCAAAAAGTCCCACACATGTGGTATCCCCGTACTCAGGAGAAGCAGCAGAATGTATTTTGGGGTGTAATTTCACATATAACCATGGCATGTGTGAGCAATATATCATTTAGTGACAACTTTTTGTACTTTTTTTTTTTTTTTTCTTTTTGTCATTATTCAATCATTTGGGACAAAAAAAAAAAATATTCAATGGGGTCAACATGCCTCTCAGCAAATAGCTTGGGGTGTCTACTTTCCAAAATGGGGTCATTTGGGGGGGTTTTGTGCCATCTTGGCATTTTATGGCCTTCAAAACTGTGATAGGTAGTGAGGAGTGAAATCAAAAATGTATGCCCTTAGAAACCTTGAAGGCGGTGCTTGGTTTTTGGGGTCCCGTACGCGGCTAGGCTCCCAAAAAGTCCCACACATGTGGTATCCCCGTACTCAGGAGAAGCAGCAGAATGTATTTTGGGGTGTAATTTCACATATGCCCATGGCATGTGTGAGCAATATATCATTTAGTGACAACTTTGTGCAAAAAAAAAAAAGTTTGTCATATTCCCGCAACTTGTGGCAAAATATAAAATATTCCATGGACTGAACATGCCTCTCAGTAAATAGCTTGGGGTGTCTACTTTCCAAAATGGGGTCATTTGGGGGGGTTTTGTGCTATTTTGGCATTTTATGGCCTTCGAAACTGTGATAGGTAGTGAGGAGTGAAATCAAAAATTTGCGCCCTTAGAAATCCTGAAGGCGGTGCTTGGTTTCCGGGGTCCCGTACGTGGCTAGGCTCCTAAAAAGTCCCACACATGTGGTATCCCCGTACTCAGGAGAAGCAGCAGAATGTATTTTGGGGTGCAATTCCACATATAACCATGGCATGTGTGAGCAATATATCATTTAGTGACAACTTTTTGTAATTTTTTTTTTTTTTTTGTCATTATTCAATCACTTGGGACAAAAAAAAAAATATTCAATGGGCTCAACATGCCTCTCAGCAATTTCCTTGGGGTGTCTACTTTCCAAAATGGGGTCATTTGGGGGGGTTTTGTACTGCCCTGCCATTTTAGCACCTCAAGAAATGAGATAGGCAGTCATAAATTTAAAGCTGTGTAAATTTCAGAAAATGTACCCTAGTTTGTAAGCGCTATAACTTTTGCGCAAACCAATAAATATACGCTTATTGACATTTTTTTTACTAAAGACATGTGGCTGAATACATTTTGGCCTAAATGTATGACTAAAATTGAGTTTATTTCATTTTTCTTATAACAAAAAGTAGAAAATATCATTTTTTTTCAAAATTTTCGGTCTTTTTCTGTTTATATCGCAAAAAATAAAAATCGCAGAGGCAATCAAATACCATTAAAAGAAAGCTCTATTTGTGGGAAGAAAAGGACGCAAATTTCATTTGGGTACAACATTGCATGTCCGCACAATTTACAGTTAAAGCAGCGCAGTGCCGAATCCCAAAAACAGGCTTGGTCCTAATGGCCCGAAATGGTCCGGGGCTTAAGTGGTTAAGTGGGTGTGTTAAGGGCGCCGGACATGGGGTGCTATTGGAGGCATGACTTGTGTGTAAACACGTGATTGGGGCTAAGAAGCTCTATTGGCATAGTTTAGAGTGTGCTCGGGGCGCAAAGCTTAGCGCCCCTAACACTCCACCTCTAGCATTAGGTTTCCAGTGCTTGTAATTGATTGGGTCCATAGGGTGGGGCTTTAATCAGACCTGCAGCGTCATTGGCTCACAGGCTGCCTGTCTCCTTCAGTAAGTGAGGGGGGAAACCCAGCAGAAGAACTGCTCAGGGCAGACAGGGAGTGATAGGTCCCTTGCAGAGGCAGCTGCCATTTATCTCCCTGTGACACAGACTCGGCGAGTCGGCATCAAGCAAGCAGTGCACACAGAAATCTCCAGGTACAATACATGCCAGGATTGAAGGGGGAGGGGGGCAGAAGGGGCTTTTGTCACTGTGTCCTGAGAGACTTTACAGCAGCATTTTTAATCTCCAACTTTACTTCACCTCTCTCTGTGTAATGCAGGTCTGTACACCTTCCCTATATCACACATCCCCCTTCATTAGCTTCTGATTGCATAGTTCACTGCTCACATCCTGCAGTATCTGTCACCATTCTAAGATAGTTTGTCCTTGCTAGATGGACCCCACATCCCACTCTGATCCCCAATGACTGTCTGTGCAGTTTTCTGGGGAATAGTCCTCCGGCTCCAGGCTGTCCTGATTCAGATGTATTCAGTATTTGTGCAAGGCTAGGGGTGCGTGCATCATGTTCCTGACCTGTATAGCTAAAACATGCTTCTTGGGCCAAATCTCAGCAGGCTGGTGCTGTGCAATGCATTAACCTGATCTCCCCAGCATGTTGTTGTATATGGCTCCAAGGTGGATGGGTGTCCAGGTGTTTTCCTAGCACTGCAGGGACTTGTAGTCCCATAAATGGGAGATTGCATGAACCAGAGTCCCAGCAGAAGATGAAGAACTACAAGTCCCAGCAGGTTATAGCATAGGGCTCCAAGTAGATAAGTGGTCATGCGATGCTGGGACTTGTAGTCCCTTACCTAAGAGAATTGCATGAACCAGAGTCTTAGGAGGGAGAGGCTGGAGAACTACAAATCCCAGCAGGCTGGTGTGCAATGCATGATCCTGATCTCCCCAGGAGAGGGTGGAGAACTACAAGTCCCAGCAAGAAATAGCATAGGGCTCCAACATAGATGGGTACACATGTGATGCTGGGACTTGTAGTCCCATACATGGGCTATAGCATGAACCTGCAGAACCTAGCAGAGGATGAACTACAAGTCCCATCAGGTTATAGCATAGAGCTCCAAAATGGCCGAGTGCCCATGCGATGCTGGGACTTGTAGTCCCTTACCTAAGAGAATTGCATAAATAGAAGTGTGAACATCAAATTGGACCTGAACAGTTGCCACGTTTGGGAGACAAGCGGACTTGGTTATTGTAATCATTTAAGCAATATTCACACTCCTATGTTTTTAATACTTTAATGAATTGTTATGTTTTGATACATATATACATATTTTGTACAATAAAAATTTAAAATTCACTCTTTACTTTCATAAATTTGTTGCCGCTAAAGTCCCATCCTATGTGGGGGGTTTTCCTCTCTTGATAAGAGAATTGCATGAACCAGAGTCTTAGGAGGGAGAGAATGGAGAAGTACAAATCTCAGCAGGCTGGCGTGCAATGGGTTAACCTGATCTCTCCAGGAGAGGGTGGAGAACTTCATGTCCCGGCAGGTTATAGTATGGGGCTCCAAGGAGGATGGGTGCCCCTGCGATGCTGGGACTTGTAGTCCCATAATGGGGGATTGCATGCACCAGAGTTCTATGATGCTGGGATTGTAGTCCCACACATACATAGGAAACAAAATCATCCGGGGACCTAGCAGATTATAACTTAAAACTCGAAGGATGATGAGTGGTCATGATTTTTTTTTTTCACTGCTGGGACCTGTAGTAGTGTTGTAAGACGAAGAGGCTGTCGCCTGGAGGAGTGTGTCTGTCTGCCCTGCCACCCTGTGCTGGTCTGAGGGGGGGGGGGGTGATTGCTGTGTCCACCACCCCCCTGCCATGTATATAGTGCAGCACTGTAGCTGACCTGATTGGGGGGGGGGGTGTTGCAGAATGCAGATACATGTGATTTACAGGGGTGCAGAATGCAGATTTGTGCGATTTACAGGTTGCAGATATGTGCGTTTTTTTTTTTTTGTTTTTTTTTTTTCCCCCCCCAGGTTGCAAAATGCAGATATATGCGATTTACTAACAGTGTAATTTTTTTAGTTTGTTTGCGTCGATCTGTAAGGCTACGCTATATACCATGATCTGTGATGATGGGGCTGTATACTGTCCTGTGATGCTGATCTCTATACTCCTGACACTATGAGTGGAATACAGGAGACAGAGTGGGTGGATTATATAAGGGTGTGGCTTATGAGAAGTGGGAGGGGCCAATGTGGAGGGGCGGGGTCTTGCGCCCCCCCATCCTAAAACTTCACCAGCCGCCACTGCCCTCGGGTGGCTGTCGGATGGGGAGAGGAGGGCATTGGTCTGTCCTATCATGACATAGGAGATTATGGAGGTAATGCGTACGTTTCTGGGGGAAAAGGCACCAGGTCCAGACGGAATTCCGGTGGAATTCTTTAAAAAAATATATGAAGCTTTAATAGCCCCCAAACTAGCAGAAGTATTTCTAAGTGGGTTATCGAAAGGGGTCCTCCCAGATTCAATGAGAAAGGCACATATAACACTAATATATAAGGAAACGAAGGATCTAAAATTATGCTCCTCATATATAGGCCAATAGCACTATTTAAATATAGATCTTAAAATATTGACAAAAATAACATTAAGACTACAATCTCTACTCAGAAATATCAGATTCAGATCAGACAGGATTTATGCCACAAATAACAGATGTTAATCTACGTAGGCTCTACACAAATATACATACTCATCATATTCAGGAGGGATCCAGGACGGTGACCTCTTTAGACATAGAGAAGGCCTTCGATACAATCGAGTGGCCTTTTCTGTGGGAAATACTCAGGATGGGATTCCCATTGGTATTTATTAGGTGGATCCAAATAATATATGGGGAAACCCATGTCAGCGGTAAAATTCGGAGGAAAGCTATCATTGTTTTTTCAGTTGTATAGAGGTAGGAGGCAGGGCTGCCCTCTCTCTCCAGCACTCTTTGCAATAGAGCCAGTGGCAGAGGCTCTTGGGACCTCTCCAAATATTCAAGGACTTCGAGTGGGGGGGCTGGAGGAGAGGGTAGCCCTGTATGCCGATGATATGCTGCTATTTTTAAGAGATGCGGGTCCATCCTTAGAGGGAGCTCTAGAACTATTAAATACTTTTTCACTCTTTACAGGACTTAAAGTAAATTGGTGTAAGTCCCTATTGTTCCCTATTGATCAGGGAGCACAGGATACAGCTGCTCCAAATTTACCATTGAAATGGGTGATGGAATTAAAATATCTTGGTATAATATCTAGACCGGTTAAGGATTTCCGAGTTATGAACCTGGATCCAGTGGTACAGGAGCTAGGAAAGAGATTAAAAATATGGGTAACGTTGCCTCTGTCGCTATTAGGACGTATAAACCAGGTGAAGATGAAGATTCTGCCGAAATTTCTGTATATATTCAGGAATTCTCCACAATGACTGCCAAAAAGCTTCTTTACACAGTTACAGGGAATGCTCTCCACATTCATATGGGCAAATAAACCAGCCAGAATCAAATTTAAGTACACTTATGAGACCGGCAGTACAGGGAGGGCTGGCCTTTCCAGATTTTTATAGGTACTATCTAGCTACACAGTTGGTGACAGTGGGGAGATGGTTGAACCCTGATGGGTTTGACTCTGGACCGCCGCTGCCTCCAGCATAGTAGCAATCGGAGGCACTGCAGGGACTGCTGTATAGGGGGATGAAAACCAGGCGAGATCTAACCCCTTCAATGATAACAGTTAAGGTATGGAAAGCTGCCATAGTAAAAGAAGGATATTCTAAAACAAAGCTATCCCCAAATACCCCACTGTGGAGAAATCCTCAATTGCCACATTTAGATTCTATTCAGGATCCAGGAGCATGGACTAAATATGGAGTGAAAAGACTGTCGCAAGTACTGCAGGGGGAAAAATTTTACTCGTATGTAGAAATTAGGCAGTTATGGAATATCCCTGAGAGTTATGCTTTCAGATATGACACTTATCCATGCTTCGTTAGCTCAGTTCCCTGGGGGGATCCCGCAATTAATAGAACTAGGTTTGGAGCAAATGGTAAAAAGTGGAAAAAAGTCAACTTCAACCCTATATACGGTACGTATTAAAGACTAAATCGCCAGATATAAGTAAAGTAAGTGAAAGCTGGAGAAGGGACGTTCCAAATTTGGCAGAGGATTGGGAGGAAGTGTGGAGGTTCCCATTTCAGATCCTGGTATCACTTTGAGACAAATTAATGCAATTTAAAATACATAGAAGCCACTACATACCATATAAGTTATATAAGATCAAATCCTCAAAATTGCTGGAGATGTGCAGGCATTCCAGGAAATTTCATGCATATGTTTTGTCTATACCCGAAGATAGTAGCATTTTGGAGAGAGGTCCTGAGTTATTGCTATGGTAACATCAATAGTTCTGGAACAGGAGGCAGAAATCTGCCTGCTAGGATTGGTAGAAAAGGATATCGTCTCTGTGGGAAGGAGAACACAGGTGGGCTTATTATTCTATGCTAGAAAGACGATAGTTTTAAACTGGAAAAAGGTCGAAGCTCCCTCGGTAGTACACTGGAAAAACCTAGTAAACACTAATCTGCCATTGTATAGGGAGACATACTGTAATAGAGGTCATGGGGAGAAATACGAGAGAATATGGGCAAGTTGGATAGAAAATCCTATGACAGCTTCAGGTTAAATAGGGTATACGGAGAGGACAACCACACCATGGAATAAAGAAAGGGAGGGAGATGAGTGCAAAAGGTATATGTATTAGGGGAAATGAATGTGAAGTGGAATTTTATGGAGGCTCTAGAAGAGAGCAGATTAATGAGAAATGTGAAATGTATATGTATATGCGTATGTTTTTTCTTTGTATGGAAAATGAATAAAGAGATTTGTAAAAAAAAAAAAAAGTGGAAAAAGTTCTGCAATAATTTACCTTACTCTTCCGTCCATGGACCGACACAGCTTCTCTATTGACAAAGTGGGTATTATCCGTTAATTAGAGTGACTAGGCAGAAAAACTTGTAAAAAGTGTTGCATCACACCTTCTACAGTACCGCCCAGGGGGTGGACCCTCTGGGTATACCCTCTCAGTCTGCATCTTCGCAGATCAGTTTTTTTCTGTCTAGCAAGGAGTAGGACATGGCTCCCTTCGGGCCCATTGGTCCGGGGAAAAAAAAAAAAATATATATATATATATATATATATATATATATGTATGTGTGTTTATATATATTTATATATATGTTTATTTTTTTTTATTTTTTTGCTACATTTGTTGTTTCCTGCGATCTTCGATCAACTGCCGACTGGGTGACAGGCTGGATCCTTGTAGTCTCCCCAGTTTCGGCCATCGAGCGTGTGCCGACCCTAGCTACGCGCTGGGTTTTCCACGACATGCCCGTCGCTCCACGGGTGGCCGGTGAGCTTACGCTCCAGGGCCTGCATCGGACCGCTCAGCTTCGGCTGACCTTACGGCCGAGTCGCAGCAGCCTGGCCGGTGAGCTTACGCTCCAAGGCTTGCATCGGACCGCTCAGCTTCGGCTGACCTTACGGCCGAGTCGCAGCAGCCTGTCCGGTGAGCGTCATGCTCCAGGGCATACATATGATCGTCCCTTCTGGGTCCAATCACAGCATGCCTGGCCAACAGTCACCTTCCGTGCACGGACGATGATCTGTTTGGAATGTCTTCCAGCAGAATACATGCAGGATAGGTAAGTAAAACTCCCCTGCCTCGGCTGGGTGATTTAGCTGGACATTCCTGGAGAGATCAAGTAAGTGGTTGTGGCCCCTTTCTTCCCTCTCTCCCTGCCTTTCCCTCCTCCCTGGGCTTCTAGCTAAAGGTTGCTGGGTGCTGGGGGTCACCTAGGGGGTCCCACTGGAGCGGGGCTGGCTGTAACTAACATTTAAAAGAAATGTCATTTTTGCTTACCTGTGTTTGTCTCCATGCTGTCGGCGGCCATTTTGAGGTGGTCCATGCCAAGTTTGGCCTCTTGTAACTGCCTGGCGGCCATCTTCCTGTGGTTCGGCCACACCCACTGGCCCCTATTAGGTGATCGGCGGCCATGTTTGTCCACCCTGTATGCAGATATTGCCGTTCGGCGGCCATCTTTTTGTGGGCTATGGCTGCCTGACCTCTATCTTCTGTCGGCGGCCATTTTCTTAGAGCCCACATTATCTTCCATACAGACGTTTTTGGCAACCATTTTGCGAGAGCCTCCGGCCTCTAGGGTGCATTACACTGGCGCGAAAATTCACACAGGAAGTGCTGATAAAAAAAGCAGACTGACACAGCAGCAAGGGGACAGCATCACAGGCGCAGCATAGCAGTACCTATCCAGGGTGGTGAGTCCTCTGGGTAACCCAGCATCTCTGCAGTGCAGGAGGGTGGCCTATTGATATCTTGCCTGGAGCCCTGTGAGTGTCAGCGTGTGGTCAGCATGGCATCTGAGCCAGATGTCTTCTCCCCTGAAACACCAGATTTAGCAGCTGGTGTCCATGAGGTGTCTATGGACGCTATGTCGGCAATCCTAGAGGCGTTTGCTGCCAGGGTGGAAGCAGCACACGGGAATACAGGGGGTAATAAACGCCCCCGTCCCCTGCAATCTTCTGGGGATATTTCTGATGCAGAACCAGGTCCAGCTACGGCTCATGGCCCAGATTCTGATGCATCAGAGACTGCAGACCGTGACCGATCGGACAGTGAGGAGGACTCCAAGTCCAGGTCAGTACGCGAGACGGCTTTGGTATCTGACCTTATTACTGCAGTGCGGGATACGCTAAAGTTGGAAAGGACTGAAGAAGTAGCAGATACTCCAGTCCCCTTTGGGTTTCGTAAACCTGCCCGCACTGCTAAGGTGTTCCCTTGTGTGTCTTATTTTGACAAACTCTTATACAAGGAATGGGAGAACCCACTGAGGGTCTTTACAGCCCCAAAGAGGTTTGCAGTACGGTACCCCTTTGAGGAGAATTTTCTGAAGATATGGACCTCTCCCCCTATAGTGGACCCTTCGGTGTCCAGACTTAATAGAGCCACCACTATTCCAGTAGAAGGGGCTCCTGTTTTCAAGGACCCTGTGGATAAGAAGGCTGAAGCACTCGCTCGCTACCTATACTCAGTGGTAGGCTCGGCAGTACGCCCGGCATTGGCGGGGGCCCTAGTGTCTCAGACACTTACTGAATGGGCAAAATTGCTACTCCAGGGGTTAAAGGAGCGAGATGCTCCTCCTAATGAGATAACTTTGGCCGACCAGTTGGTCCAGGGCCTTAAGTTTGTCTGCGAGTCAGACATGGATACTATTCCCCTGCTGTCAAGAGCTTCGGTTTATGCAGTAGCAATACGCCGCCTGATCTGGCTAAAGGGCTGGTCTGCGGACCAGACTTCCAAGAAAGCCCTATTGGATCTGCCTTTTAAGGGCGACAGACTTTTTGGGGCTTCTCTGGATGACATCATCAAGGATGCCACAGGAGGTAAAAGCACTTTGCTTCCCCAAACTAGCAAGGGTAAGGGACCACGCCAAGGGCAAGGGCCCTCCTTTACTGCATGTAAGCGTTTTTTTCGCCCCCTTAAGGCGACAGGGAAAAGACCCCAGGCCGATAAAGCGCCTGCCCAAGGACAAAAGCGTCCTTGGTCCCGCAGACCCAACAAGCCTGCGGACAAATCTGCGTCCACATGAAGGTCCGCCCCCACCCAGCTCTCGGGTGGGAGGACGTCTTCGCAAATTCGTGACTCAGTGGACTGCTCTAGTCTCCGACAGGTGGGTTTGCGAAGTAATCTCCTCAGGCTACAAGATAGAATTTCTCTCTTGTCCACCAGACAGATTCATCACCTCCAATCTCCAGCTACTACCGACCCGTCGGGAGGCCCTGTATGGGGCGGTCCAGGGTCTACTGGAACGCGGGGTAGTTATTCCAGTTCCAGAACAGGAACGGGGTCAGGGTTTTTACTCAAATCTGTTCATTGTGCCAAAGAAGGAGGGGGTTCGTCCAATCTTGGATCTCAGAGCCCTCAATTGCTTTGTGAAGGTACAAAGATTTCGGATGGAGTCGGTTCGATCCGTAATCACGGCTCTCCATCCGGGGGACTTTCTGGCCTCCTTGGACATCAAGGACGCATACCTGCATGTCCCCATATACTCCAGACACCAGAGGTTTCTGCGATTTGCTATCGGGAAGAACCACTACCAGTTTGTGGCCCTCCCGTTTGGCCTTGCCTCAGCACCTCTAAGACAGCGGGGTATCGCTATCGCAGGTTACTTGGACGACCTTCTGCTGAAGCCCCTTCAAGCTCAGAATTAGAGGTAAGCGTGTCCATTACCTGTCAGACTCTTCGAGACTGTGGTTGGATACTAAACACGCAAAAGTCAGTATTGGTGCCCACTCAACGCCTAGTGTACCTGGGGTTGATTCTGGATTCCTCAGAGGCAAAGGTATTCCTCCCTGTGGAGAAGTTGCAGACCCTCCGGGCTGCAGTACGGCAGCTGACTTCCAGGAATTGGTCGTCACTCCGTTTTTGCATGCGAGTGTTGGGCCTCATGGTAGCCTCCTTCGAGGCGGTCCCATATGCTCAATACCACACTCGAGTGTTACAGAAGGAAGTTCTGTCCAGATGGAACAGATGCCCTTCATCTCTGGATTATCAAATCCGAGTGAGCCACCTAGTCAGGAGATCCCTGGTATGGTGGCTGACAGCACCGGCTCTAATGGCCGGGAAGTAATTTCTTCCGGTTTACTGGATAGTGATCACGACGGACGCCAGCCTTACAGGTTGGGGGGGGGGAGTCTGGGGTGTCCAGTCGGCGCAAGGTCGCTGGACCCCAGAGGAAGCCCTCCTGCCGATCAATGTCCTGGAGATCCGGGCGATCAAGCTGTGCCTCTTCAAATGGTCTCAGAGACTGCAAGGGCGTCCAGTCAGGATCCAGTCAGACAACGCCACAGCAGTGGCATATGTCAATCATCAAGGAGGAACAAGAAGCTCAGCTGCAGCATCGGAGATCGCTCGCATCCTGAAGTGGGCAGAGAGGAGCGTACCGGCACTGTCGGCCGTGTACATTCCGGGTGTGGAAAACTGGCAGGCGGACTACCTGAGCCGCCAGATGCTGGACCAGGGAGAATGGTCCTTACACCCGGAGGTGTTCCAACTCCTCTGCCAAAGATGGGGCACACCAGACGTAGATCTTCTGGCTTCCCGAATCAATCAGAAGGTATTGAGGTTTGTGGCCCGGTCAAGAGACCCATGGGCAGACGCAACGGACGCGTTGGTAGCATCGTGGGGTCAGTATCGGCTAATCTATGCCTTCCCTCCCTTTTTAGGCTTCTTCCTCTTCTGCTCCGCAGAGTGGAGGCAGAGGGAATTCCAATTATCCTAATCGCTCCAGATTGGCCTCAGCGTCCTTGGTACGCCGATCTAGTACGTCTGTAGCAGACGTCCCCTGGCGCCTACCACTACGGAAGGACCTGCTATCGCAAGGTCCCATATTCCATCCTGCTTTACAGTCATTGGCTTTAACGGCATGGCTGTTGAGAACCAGGTACTGAGAGATCGGGGCCTGTCAGACTCAGTAATCTCTACTATGAGAAGTGCTCGGAAACCGTCCTCTAGGAAGGTCTATCACCGCACTTGGAGGGCCTACATCTCCATGTGTGAGGAAATGAAATGGCATCCGCGTACCTATTTGGTTTCCAGAATCCTGCTGTTTTTACAGCATGGGGTGGACCAAAGGCTTGCCCTAAGTACGATTAAGGGACAGATATCTGCCCTGGCTGTCTTTTTTCAGCGAC
This sequence comes from Rana muscosa, assembly GCA_029206835.1. Taxonomy (NCBI): domain Eukaryota; kingdom Metazoa; phylum Chordata; class Amphibia; order Anura; family Ranidae; genus Rana; species Rana muscosa. Next base: position 1,092,331,750 of record CM055116.1, read on the forward strand.
CCCTGGCGACTCACTCTCTCGTGAGTACATTTGTGCAGGGGGTTCGACATGTGGCCCCTCCGGTCCGCCCCCGTTACCTCCGTGGGACTTGAACCTGGTCCTCTCGGTGCTTCAGAAGGCACCGTTTGAGAATATTCGAGATATTCCCCTGTTGACACTTTCTCAGAAGGTGGTCTTTTTGGTGGCTGTTACGTCAGTTAGACGAGTCTCTGAGCTGGCAGCCCTGTCCTGCAAGGCTCCCTATTTGATTTTCCACAAGGATAAGGTGGTGCTGCGGCCGCATCCTTCCTTTCTTCCGAAAGTCGTTTCGGCTTTTCATCTCAACGAAGACATTGTACTTCCATCCTTGTGTCCTCAGCCGTCGAATCCTAAGGAGTCGGCGTTGCATTCCTTGGACGTTGTCCGAGCTTTGAGAGTATACATATCTGCTACTTCCCTGTTCCGGAAGTCAGACTCACTGTTTGTTTCGGTGGCTGGTCCCAAGAAGGGCCAAGCAGTCTCATCGGCCACCATCTCTAGGTGGATCCGACAGTAATCCAGGCTTACGCCTTAAAGGGTCAGGCGCCCCCCTTTCCTGGCACGGCGCATTCGACCAGGGCAATAGGTGCCTCTTGGGCTTTCCGACATCAAGCGTCTGTTTCCCAATTATGTAAAGCGGCGACTTGGTCGTCCGCTCACACTTTCACAAAATTCTACAAAATTGATGTAGGTGCATCTTCGGATGCCTCTTTTGGCCGCAAGGTTTTGCAAGCGGCTGTTTAGAGTTGCAACTCCTCCGTTGGAGGAGTGCTGTTTTGTGTTTGGGGTGAAGTTTATTTTTATGCTGTTACCACCCCTCGTTTTTTCTCTGACACTGCTTTGGGACGTCCCACTTTGTCAATAGAGAAGCTGTGTCGGTCCATGGACGAAAGAGTAAATAGGATTTTTTACTCACCGTAAAATCCTTTTCTCTGAGTCCATGGACCGACACAGCACTCACCCCTCCTTTTAAGTTTGTACTGCTTTTTGACGAACTGATCTGCGAAGATGCAGACTGAGAGGGTATACCCAGAGGGTCCGCCCCCTGGGCGGTACTGTAGAAGGTGTGATGCAACACTTTTTACAAGTTTTTCTGCCTAGTCACTCCTAATTAACGGATAATACCCACTTTGTCAATAGAGAAGCTGTGTCGGTCCATGGACTCAGAGAAAAGGATTTTACGGTGAGTAAAAAATCCTATTTTCTCTAGTCATCTTCCAGGACGGCACACCTGAGATGATGGATTCCACCTGACAGGAAACACAATCAACAGAGTTTAAAAGGCCCCACCCTTCCCTCTGTCCCTCAGTTATTGATTGTGTTTCCCACAGGATGGCAGCGAAACAGTTTATTTTTTTTCTAACCTTTATAGACCAAGGTCTGGGACCGAAGTCTTCCCCCCCCCTAAAGTCAGATCAAGAGCAGCCAGTGGGGGCTGCAAAGTCTGACAGAGCCTTTGCTCCTTTTAGGGGGGGGTCCCCCTTTCCATACATTCTCAGGGGGAATACATAATCGATGTTTCAAGAATCCCCCTGAGAAACTGGTGGTGCTGGACACGGTGAGGGTGTCCATAACCCCAGAGACCTCTTATCCCACTCTCTCCTCCTACCTGACAGTGGTCGATGGCATGGAGGAGCCGCTTGGATATCCCCCATATGGGGGAAGGAATCTCTGTAGCTGCTGGGTTGTTGCCTGAAGCAGAGTCCAGAGATTTCATATCTGGTGCCGTACGGTCATCAGCGTCATTCGGCGGTCACTGCGCATGTCCGGATGCTGGATGCCGGAGGGCGCACTCGTGTGACGTCATTTCCGCCGCGCCTGGACTTCAACAAAATGGCGCGAGCGGCGCGGCGGACTGTGGCGTGCGAGGAGCGGTAATGGAGCGGGGGTTAGCGGTCCTGCATCCCTTCATTTGCCCAGTGCAATTCCTACCCGGTCGGGTGGACCACCTAAGAGCGGCATGGAGAAGGAGGACGGACCAATTCCGGCGTCAGAAATCACCACGGGGTGAGTGATTCAGCTGGCGGGGGGTGGAAATTTGGGGTGGCCCTATTTTTTATTTTTTTTCCCTCTCCCCTGCAAGATACCCTAGGGGTAATAGCTTACAGGGTCTATTTGTCTTTTTTCCTTCAGAGACTGAATGCCCTGCCCAGGGGACGACCAGTAGGCCTAGGGCTAAAGCTAGCAGTAAATCTAAGCGTTGTGGGAATTGTAACGAGAAACTCCCACAGGACTACGCAAAACCCATTTTGCTTCAAATGTATCTATAAGCTAGCAGGAAAGGAAACCGTGCAGGCTGTGAAGGAGTGCAAAGCATTACAGGCTGAGATGTTGGCTACCCTTCAATCCTTCAAAGCTATAGTAGAGAAGCAAGAAGTAGCCCCTTTAGGTAGGGAGAGCTCCCCCTCTCTATTGGGAACTCTGGCAGGTGTTACGGAGATATCCCAGGGACCGTCTCATAGTGACTCTGATGAAGAGGTTGTAACCTCAGACCAAAGCTCTAGAGATGGAGAGGAACTCTGATCAGGATAGTCTCTGTGAAGCTAGACCTGGGGGACATCTCTTTTCAGCGGAGGATATGGAGTGTCTCCTCAAGGCTATCTATGCCTCAGAGGACATTCAGTTACCATCCACTCAAATATCAGCACAGGATAGAGTGTACAGGGGACTGGGCAAAGCTCAGGCCAAGTCCTTCCCGGTACATCAATCTCTTAAGGAGATAATTTTTAGTGACTGGAAAGATCCTGAGCGTAAGGTACTAAAGCTTAAGACCTGGAAGCGCAGGTGCCCCTTCAAAGCTGAGGAAGAAGAAAGATTCTTCAAGGTTCCACGTTTGGATGCTTCATTAGCTCAAGTTTCCAAACGTTCGGATTTGTCCTTTGAAGATTCCGGAAGTATTCGGGATCCGATCGACAAGAAGTCAGAAACCTTACTCAGGAGAGCCTGGGACGCCAATGCTGCTGCTATGGGTCCACCATTAGCCTCCGCCTGTGTCGCCAGAAATGCGGATGCATGGGTTCACATGCTAATAGAGCACGTAGCCCATGAGAGCAAATCAAAAGAGGTATTAGACTCTCTGGAAGTGGTTAGCAAGGCAGTAGCCTATTTAGCAGATGCTGCTGTAGAAACGGTCAGAACTACTGCTAAATCAGCAGCTCTTCTAAATTCGGCTAGAAGAGCCCTTTGGGTAAAGACGTGGGATGGAGATGTCACATCCAAGTCTCGTCTTTGTGGTATACCCTTTGAAGGAGCTCTTCTTTTCGGTTCAGACCTAGAACAAGTTCTGTCCCGTTCTACAGAAAAAGGCAAAAAGTTTCCTACTAAACCCAAAAAGGATAAAGGGAAGACATTTTTTTGAGGCCCCCCTAAAGACAATTTTAAGGGGAAACCAGAACAAAGAAAGAAGTGGGGTTTTGGCAGAGGCAAGGGAAAGGGTGGAATCCTTTTCTCCAGGCCTGGCACTTCTAGCAAGGGGTCCAAATGACGCCAACATAAAGGTTGGTGGGAGGCTCTCGTGGTTCATCCCTCAATGGGAAAACATCACGCAGAGCCCGTACATCCTAAACCTGATAAGGGAGGGTTACAAATTAGAATTTCGGTCCCTTCCTCCCCCAAACTTTGTTCTTACTCATCTCCCCAAGGACCCGTTGAAAGCAAAGGGCCTTTTGGGAAGTGTCCGCGAACTAGCAGAACAGAAGGTTATTATCCCTGTTCCCGTGGATCAGTGCGGCCGGGGGTTTTATTCCCACTTATTTGTGGTACCAAAACCATCCAGAAAATTCCGACTGATCATAAATTTACGAAAGCTAAACCAGTTCTTGATATACAAAAAGTTCCGGATGGAGAGTATCTATACGGTCAGGACACCTTCAAGAAGGGGTTTTCATGATTACATTAGATCTGAAGGACGCTTATTTGCACGTCCCCATTTCCCCGAAACACCAGAAATTCCTGAGGTTTGCAGTTCAAACAAAACAGGGCGTCCGACACTGGCAGTTCAGGGTACTCCCCTTTGGCCTAGCGGCCAGCCCAAGAATCTTCACCAAGGTTCTGGCCGAGGTGGTGTCTTTCTTACACCTCCAGGGGATAGCCTTGGTCCCATACTTGGACGACATGTTATTCTTCAGTCCAGCTCTGGAACAACTCCTGGCAGACCGAGAGAAAAAGTACTGTCCGCTCTAAAAACTCTGGGGGTGGATTATCAGCCAAGAGAAGTCCTCCCTGGACCCATCACAATCCAAGGTGTTTCTAGGGTACAGGCTAGACTCAGTCAGCCAGAGGATCTTTCTTCCACTGGAGAAGATCTCAAAGGTACAGAGAGCAGTGTCTACTCTCCTGGGGGCAGGGGAGACTTCTCTAAGGACCATTATGAAGGTTTTAGGGCTCATGTCATCCTGCATTCCAGCAGTACAATGGGCACAGTTCCATTCTCGGGGGGCTCCAGGGATTCCTTCTCTCCTCCTGGGACGGGAGAAGAGAATCCCTGGACGTAATGGTCCGCCTCTCGGAAGAAACAAAGCACTTCCTAGACTGGTGGCTGAACCCGGACAACCTGTCGGGGGGGTCGGTCCTGGACCCAACAAAATCCGCTGATTCTGACCACGGACGCCAGTGCCTGGGGAGCTCACATGGGAGATCTCTTCGCCCAGGGCCCTTGGGACCGAGAGCAGAGCAAAGCTTCCTCCAAATTCAGGGAGTTGTTGGCGGTTGGAAAGGCGTTAAACTTTTTCCGAAATCAGGTCCAGGGAAGAGAAGTACAGATCTTCTCGGACAATGTAGTGGCCGTGTCCTACCTAAACCATCAGGGGGGAACAAGGTCCAGCAGACTGATGAAACTAACCCAGGAAATCCTGGGGGAAGCGGAGAAACATATATTCTCTCAGTTTCGGCAGTCCATGTGAAAGGGTCCCTCAACATCCAGGCAGACTTCCTCAGCAGACAACCCATTCATCAGGGAGAGTGGGAGCTAAACACAGAAGTTTTCTCTCTGGTAAGCCGACACTTTGGCAAACCAGAGATAGACCTGTTTGCCCGCAGGAAGGTTCACAAGTACTTCTCTCTCACCAGGGAGCAAGGATCCAGAGGAATAGATGCTTTAGCTCAAAGCTGGGAATTTGCTCTGGCGTACGCATTTCCTCCCCTGATGCTCATTCCCCGGGTATTGCAGAAGCTATCCCGTTCAAAAGGGTGCCTCATTCTGATTGCGCCCTAGTGACCGAAGCGGGCATGGTTCCCACCCAGAGGAGGTGGTCGATTGCTCCTCCACTGCATCTCCCGTCCAGACGCGATTTCCTCTCCCAGGGACCAGTCTTACAACCGATCCAGGGTTTCTTTTCCTGATGGCATGGTGTTTGAGAGGGAGATCCTCAGACGCAGGGGATGTTCGGAAAGAGTGATTGACACGCTTCTGCAGAGTAGGAAGCCAATCACTAGACAAATTTATGCAAAAGTTTGGAGAGTCTTCTCTCGCTGGGCTCAGTCTAGAGAAGGTTCTCCCCAAACGATCCCGAAAGTCCTGGATTTCCTCCAAGAAGGGGCTGACCAGGGCCAACCGTCAAGACCCTCAGGGTTCAAGTCGCAGCTTTATCAGTATTTTTTGACCAAAGACTGGCCTTAAACCCACTGGTAAAGAGATTTTTGACAGCCAGGGAAAGGGTAACCCCGATGAGAACAAACAGATTCCCACCTTGGGATTTATCCCTGGTATTGGATGCTCTAACCAAAGAGCCCTTTGAGCCGTTGGCTCAGGTTTCTGTTAAGTTTTTGTCACTTAAAATGGCCTTCCTCCTAGCGATCACCACAGCCAGAAGGGTTGGCGACCTACAAGCTCTGACTATTAAAGAGCCATTTTTGTTGCTCCTAGAGGACAGGGTAATCCTCAGACAGGATCCTTTATATTTGCCTACAGTGACCTCAAATTTTCACAGGTCACAGGAAATTATTCTCCCATCCTTTTTGTCAGAATCCCAAGAATGACAAAGAGGAAAAGTTTCATTTATTAGATGTTAGAAGATGTCTTCTAGTCTATTTAGAAAGAGTGAGTGAGTTCAGGAGATCAAATCATTTACTAATAAGTTTCTCCGGTCAAAAGAAAGGGCTTCAGGCTTCTAAACCTACGATAGCCAGGTGGATAAAACAGACTATCGCAGTAGCCTATGAACAGTCAGAAAATCCTGTTCCACCTCATATCAAAGCTCTCTCAACTAGATCTCTGGCGACCTCCAGGGCAGAGAGGGCGGGCGCTTCGATCAATCAAATTTGCAGAGCAGCAACTTGGACGAGCCAAAATACCTTCCTGAGACACTACAGAGTGGAACTGTTGTCCCCTCAGGATTTGGCGTTTGGCAGGAAGGTCCTACAAGCGGTGATCCCACCCTAAATTAGGCCTGAACTTCTTGCTCATCGTCTCAGGTGTGCCGTCCTGGAAAATGACTAGAGAAAAGTACCTGTTACACTTACCGGTAACGGGTTTTCTAGGAAATCTTCCAGGACGGCAGGCCTACTTCCCTACCCTTAATTGTTGGTGATGTTTTATTCTCACAGAAGGTACCCTCTGACACCGGTGTGGGCTTATACTTTGTCATAACTGAGGGACAGAGGGAAGGATGGGGCCTTTTAAACTCTGTTGATTGTGTTTCCTGTCAGGTGGAACCCATCATCTCAGGTGTGCCGTCCTGGAAGATTTCCTAGAAAACCCGTTACCGGTAAGTGTAACAGGTACTTTTTGTCTCATTTTTTTTTTACATCAAAAAAACCTGACAGTTTTACAGGGGTGTGTAGACCTTTTTTATATCCACTGTACCTACATGAGAGTGGCCTCTCTGCTCTGAATTCAGGAGCAGTGCAGCATTGTTACTACAGGAGGCTGCATGAGGTCAACTTCCCTGGTAGGATCAAAGGCATCTTCTGCACTTTGGAGGGGGAAAACTGTCCCTGGATTTTTCCAAAGACTGGTGCAGACAGATTTTGCAAAAGTGTGTCTCATCATCATCATCCCATCCATCCATCCATCCTTCCATCCATCCATCCTTCCATCCATCCATCCTTCAATCCATCCATCCATCCATCCTTCATCCATCCTTCATCCATCCTTCATCCATCCTTCATCCATCCTTCATCCATCCTTCATCCATCCTTCATCCATCCTTCATCCATCCTTCATCCATCATCCTTCCATCCATCCTTCATCCATCATCCTTCCATCCATCCTTCATCCATCCTTCATCCATCCTTCATCCATCCATCCTTCCATCCATCCATCCTTCATCCATCCATCCTTCATCCATCCTTCATCCATCCTTCATCCATCCTTCATCCATCCTTCATCCATCCTTCATCCATCCTCCATCCATCCATCATATCCATCCTTCATCCATCCATCCATCCTTCATCCATCCATCCATCCTTCATCCATCCATCCTTCATCCAGTCATCCTTCATCCAGTCATCCTTCCATCCATCCATCCATCCTTCATCCATCCTTCATCCATCCATTCTTCATCCATCCATCCATCCTTCATTCTAAAAGTGGTGGAGAATGTGCCAAATTCATATACCTGTCGAACACTTTTAGAATGCATGCGAGACACTTTCACAAAATCTATTTCTGCCAATTCCTCTCTCAGCAAACCCAAAGCGAGTTGGTCTTAATTATCTCCTCTTTTGAAAGCTACAGAATGTCAGTATTTTATTTTGAATTTGGCGCATTAATAAAAGGGATGAATGCCAGAAACGTGGTGCAGCAGCTTACTGGAATTCCTCCCTGTAAGTGAAAATGCATTTATAAATGAGCACTGCAGCGTGTAGTTTTTTGGGTTTTTTTCGTCCCACCAAAATGCTCTTTGCAGTACACTATTGACAGTACTGTTTATCTGACGTTTTCTGTAATGTATTTGTTTTTCCTTTCTCCTTTACAGAACAACCCACGATCCTTGGAGACATGTACCACTCTTTTTGAGGAAGCTGCGATGACTGGAATTACACACACAAGACTCACTTTGTGTTTTGTAGTTGCACTTGCTTTAAAACAGGTTTTATATATTTTTCTTGTCTAAATTTGCCTTTTTGCTCTGTGTGGGCAATAAGTCAGGAAAAGGGATACATTCAGCAGTCAAATTCTGACATTGGCTCTAACCATTTCTTTTTCTATACATATGCTTTTGCCATCGTTCTACTTTAAATCGTAAAGGTAATCTTTTTTTAGATGTTTCTTAATCGTACATCACAGGACACAGTGGACTCTGATATTTATGAATACTTTGGTTATGCTGCAGCCTTCAGGTGAGTGGACTTTCGTCAAAAAAAAGCAGGAATCCCTCCCAGCTCTGCTAAGCCTTGGTTTTTAGCTAGTGTCCTTCGTTGATGGCTCCCTGTGACTCTGAGGATCTCTCTCGAGACCTGTTCCTTACACCCCTGGTGGGGCATAAATGGGTTGTGTCCAGATTGTCACTGTGGCTAGCATGCTAAGGGGGACTGTACTTGGGCACCGCATGAAAAAGGTGGGGAGGCCTGAAATGTCTGTTGATCGATCAGCGATGGACCCTGTAGACAGCGATCTCCAAAACCTCACTGGCAGGGAAGGGTGCATTAGAGTTCCAGACGGGTGATCCCCCTTGAGGAAAGTCAAGTCCCTCGAAGCTTTGCAGAGCGTGTTAGCTGTGGTGGGTGAAGACTGGGCTTGCCCTATCAACTGCTGAGTACATCTGAATAGTGTGGAACAGGGTGGCAGTTTCTCTCCCCTAACAGTGCTTTCCTGTTTAATGCAACATTTTTAGGGCACTTTTCTCCTAGGTGGTGAAACGCAAAGGGGTGCTGAGGGGCACATGCACAATGTCACAATACTCTGCGTCTGCGCATGTGGGGATGCAATTTTTACAGGACACAGTACATGCGCTTTGCAGCTCCTGAGCTTGCACAGTCTGCTCAGCACCATTCTTGCTCCAATTCTACACAGCAAATGATGATGACATTGCCTACTAGGAATGACTGCAACATAGACTGACACCTCTCTTAGAAAGGTGGTTGCTCCCCTTTTGGGTTCAAAGGCCATTTTTGCCCTCAGCAAGCCATGGTCTTGTGCAGGCGGGGGGGATCGCAAATACCTCAGTAAGGTAAGGAGGACCTCCTGCATAGTTTGCTCTGCAATCGCTTTCAGAAGGGTCAGCTTAGTTTTGATTCCCTGTCCTTTTGAAGCCTCCACTTCTTTTCTGTAAATGGAAAAATTTCTGCAGCTTTCAGGCATTGTCAGGGACTTAAAATTCCTGGGAAGCTAACATTGGCACTTTTTGCCCTGCTTCCCTGTTAAGGGAGAATGAGTTATCAGAGGAAATTCCTTAGAATGAGGAAGCGTTAGAAGCTGTTGATTGGGAATCCTCTGTGGATGAGTCCTCCCAGGAGGAATCTCCGGGACCAAGGCTTTCTCAAACACAGAAGGCCACATGTGGTACTTGCAAACCCTAAATTTCTGCTGCCTGAATCCTTACCCCAAAGTCACTGGTTTTAGGTCCTGGCAGCCCACAAAAATCTCAGGTCTTTTCCAGTGCACCCTTACTTGCAAGAAGTGATTTATGCTGATTGGGCCCACCCAGAGAAGGTGTTTTCATTGCTGAAGCTTTTTGCTTACCAGTACCCCATGCTGTTGACCTGGCTATTTCCTACTTAAACAAGAATCTGACTGTACCAGTAAATGTAGGCCTGGCTCTGAAACCTGTAGTGGGAGTTTGCCAAGCCTTTAAAGCCCAGGTTGAGATGAGAAAATTTATTGCAAGGGTTATCCCCATCGGTGTGGTGTGTCGCTTGTGCTGCTGTCTCCTAATTTAGGTGAAATCTTCCTCCTCTGATGTCCTTGGCCTCCAGAGTGTTTACTAAGGTGTTGGCTCCAGTACTGGGGTTTTGAGAACCTGGGATATCCCCACTGTGAGGGTACTTAGATGACCTGCTGTTAGGGAGCAGTTGGCTCAGAACACATGTCAAATGTCGATGGTACAAGTGGATAGGTTCAGCTGGGTATTAATCCTTTAGATGTTGGCCTTGGATCCAACACAATGGGGGTTATTTAAGAAAGGCAAATCCACTTTGCACTAAAAGTGCAAGTGCAGTCACTGTAGATCTGAGGAGAACATGCAAGGGAAAATAAAAAGCATTTTTGCTTGCACATGATTGGATGATAAAATCAGCAGAGCTTCCCCTCAGATCTACAGCTACTGCACTTACAAGTGCACTTGTAGTGCAAAGTGGAATTGCCTTTCGTAAATAACCCCCAATGTCTGGAATGGCTTGGTACCCAACATGACATGGGCAAAGGTACTGGTTTCACAGGAGAAACCCAAGTTGATTTCCTGAAGTCATTGGAAAGCCCCTAATTTGAGCCTGCATAAAGGTGCTGGAGAAAATGTTAACTGCCTTCGATGTGGAAGGTGATTTTCCTATGCCCAGTTAACTCCAGAGCCCTGCAGTTCAATTTCCTGTTGGTATGGGACAAAAATCTGGACTCCTTGGATCTGCCAGCGCTTCTGACTCCCAAGGCTAGGTTGGCTCTGGAGTAGTGGAAATCCATGTAGATGCTGAATACCAAGAAATCCTTCCCCTTGAAGAAATTGAAGGTCTTTACGATGGATGCTAGCCTGTTGGGCTGGGGAGGTGTTCTGGAGAACCTCCTGGTTCAGGAAACGGTTGTCAGAGGAGCAGAAATTTCAGATCATTATCCTTGTACTTCAGGTGACTCGGCTGGGTCTTATACTCTAGTCCAGGGATATGCAATTAGCGGACCTCCAGCTGTTGCCAAACTACAAGTCCCATGAGGCATAGCGAAACTCTGACAGCAGCAAGCATGACAGGCAGAGGCATGATGGGACTTGTAGTTTTGCAACAGCTGGAGGTCCGCTAATTGCATATCCCTGCTCTAGTCTGCCTAGCTTTGGGGTTTTCCCAAAAGGGTGCAGTCAGACAGTGCTGTGGCATACATCAGCCACCAAAAAGGGACTAGAAGTCATGCTGCGCAGGAAGCTTCATCTTGTCTGGAGCAGACTTTCTGGGTTCATTCTGCCATGCATATTCCAGGTGTTGAAAATTTGTCAGGGGGGTTTTCTCAGTCATCAGAAGTTGAATTCAGCTGCTGAAAGCAGGGAGAATGAGCCTTTCACTCGCAAGTTCTTTACAGAGACTTGTCTGCGGTGGGGGACTCCAGATGTGTATCCACTGGCATCCAGATTCAACAACAAACTGGAAAGGTTTGTGTCCCGAAGCGGAGATCCTCAAGCATTTATGGTACATGCCCTAGTGACTCTATGGGACCCGTTTTCCCTGATATAGGACTTCCTTCCGCTGCAGCTTTTTCCTTGCCTGTTGCGCAAGATAAGGTGGAGGGCATTCCTTCCCTGTTGCGCAAGATAAGGTGGAGGGCATTCCCATGTGCTTTTACCTGAAGGTGGAAGCAAAACCCAAACACTCATGAATACCCAAGTCCTCTGCGATGCACTGCAAGAATAGGAAAATGGGTAAACCAAAAATTTTCTATTTACTAGAAATTTAGAATATGAATTACTGTGGTTCCAATGCTCTGCAAGTTCCAAGCAAAAATAAAATTGATAAATGCACTATTTATTCTTTTTACCTGTAGAAACATTTTGCATTTTTATTTTATTTATTCGAAAAGGTGAGCTTCACTTTTTAAAGCAGACCTTCCCCCTTCTAGCCACTTTTTTTTTTTTTTTTTTTTCTCCTACTGCTCCCTTCCTCTCTCACAATAGGGTATTTTTATTTCCTTTTTTTTTTTCTATCCCCACCCACACTTTTCCCAGGAGGCTGTGGAGTACTATGGCTTCTTCTCCTCCCCTTTTTTTTTTTTTTGCAGCCAGCCTACTGATAGCGGTGCATGCACGTCGTCATGAGGTTGGCTGCAAGATCCCGATCGATAAAGCCAGCCCCCTGATGACAGAAGAAAATGGTGGTATAAGATCATTTGTGCTGCCGTGGAGTGGTGGATCCCTAGAGAACACCACTGGATCACTGAGTGTTTTTGTGCATAACCCAGCTATAGAGGATTAGAACTTGGGAATTGGCTTGCAGAAGCTAAAAACCTCTTCAGCATTACAGTCAAGTTTAATGTGACTGACCACTACAAGGGAATTCCAACTTTTCAGAGAAATTCTATTTATTCATAAAACTCCTATTTCATTGTGCCCAATAATGTGATTCTGTTTGGCATTAAGTATTTAAAGCGTACACCTCAAATTTTGGCATTATCACTTTGCACTGACTCGTTTTTAGAGGTCTGTTGTAAGACTGAAATAGAGGTTGATTTACTAAAGGCAAATCTACTGTGCACTGCAAGTGCACCTGTGATCTGAGGGAAAGATCTGATTTCCATCATTCAATCGTGCAAGCAAAATTTATTTTTATTTTTTTATTTTCTTTTAACTTGCATGTTCCCCTCAGATCTAGAACAACTGCACTTGCAGTGCACAGACTATTTGCCTTTAGTAAATCAACCCCATTGGTTACTGTGTGATGGGGACAACGTTTTTCATTCCACAATGTTTTTTTCTTTCTGTTAACAGGGAGACTGCGTAACAGCTTCATCTGTTTATAACAGGATTGTGAAAAAAGACATGTCACTCTGCTGCAATTTGGGTGTAAGTAAAGCTAGCCACAAACGGCATGCGATTTCTTAGTGCTGGTGGAAAACCTGAGAAGAGAAGGTTTGGAGCCACTCTGTGCAATTCCATTGCACAGAGCAGGTAAGTATAAACGTGTGTGTTAATAAAACAGCATTTACAATCACTAAGTGTTTATGGGGAACTGTACCAGTGGGTTGGGGAAAAAAAAAAATTGGATTCCCCCCCCATCCACACACTTGAAGAGGAAATCCCTCCCGCTGTGGTATTGTGTTGTATTCTGACAGCGGGAGCTTTTCCCACTGTCGGAATACAATGATCAGTGTTGCCAGCTATACCCAGTGGCACTGATCATTTGGGAAAAACCCGACAGGAGATAGATCGACAGCCCACACCAGGCAGTGATTACCATCGCTGACTGTTATGAGTAGGTAAGCAGTCACTCAGCACATAGGTAATCTGCTGCAGAAGACCAGTCACATAAATGGCGAGAAACCGTTTGAAGCACTAGAATATCCTCTGTATAACCTAGACACCTGTTCCGATGTTTAAACACATGACTTCAGGCAAGAAAAATTACGCATATCATATTTATTAACATGCTTGAAGTTCAGCTACGCAATCTTACCATTGACTGATGGCTGCACACTGCTTTGTATTGTAGTGCTCAGTTTACAGGAAGAGGCTAAACGTTTTACATTTTTTTGTAGGCTATATTATATATTCTAAAGCGGCCCTTTAGAATATATAATATAGTTTGGGCTGGTCCACTCACCTCAGGTCAGTGTCAGGTACACGGGGAGGCTGGACAGATTTGGGTAGGCATTAATATATTTTTAAATTACATTACCTCCATCTCCTGTTGCACGTTTATTCTGTGGGCATGGGGGGCGGCTGTCAAATCAGGGAATTTTAAACTGAATAGCAATGGCTTATGTGGGGCCACACACTCTCTGCAGGGTTCTGACTGCTAAGCATTCGGATGCTTCAAGAGCATGTTCAGTATGTACTTTCTGTGGTTTTGGAAGCCCAGGTCTTGGGAGTACGCGGCGCACCCCTCAGCCCTGCGCTCTGTACGCGGCGCAGCCCTGCGCTCTGTACATGCCGCATATTTACTTAAGGCAGTAGTGATGTGTACAGTGCCTAATAGTAGCTAATCATATTTTAGCCTGATTTTATTTAACACAGCCATATCAATGAAATATGCTTTATGTTAATATTGTTCAAGTTGTTGTTAATAATTATTTTTGTAACTTAATTCTGCATAAAACATTTACTGTAACAGTGTAGATTCATGAGATTTTACAAGGGCGTGTTTAGGGGTGGAATTAGGGGCAGGGTAGGGTTTGGGTGGGGCAACTGGTAGCGAGTAACTCATAAAGCATAGCTAGTAGCTCAAGACTTGAAATTCTGAGCCCTGTTCTAAAGTATGAGAAACGTCAACTCAGCAGGGAGGGTATTCTACAGGAGGAAATAAAATTATACACAATGTTAGTTCTATCAGTATTAATCATTACGACAATACTATTGTGTGTGTGTGTGTGTGTGTTCGTGTGTGTGTTTATATACAGTACTTTCATCTGTTGCTTTTGAGGGTCCAGGATGCTGCAGTAACACATTTGCGTGCCTGATTTTATCTTTGTTTTGTATAAGTACCGTTTTTCAGTCTTTCTTGCAACTGGTATATGATGCACTGATATTTGATGTTACTGTTCTGTATTCTAGCTTCTATTAGCTGCCAAGTTTAAAGGTGAGGAAGAAGTGCTACAGATACTGGAAACTGCAAGTGAGCGACCAAAGTTTGACTTCCTCTGGAAAGTTACCTTCTCTAAGGAAGTAGTAAGTACACATTATTCATGCTGCTGTCTGTAAACTGACAACTAGATGCATACAAAATTCTGGGAGTGGGAAAAAGTGTGAGTGACCAGCTTTTGCAGGCTGTGTCACCACTTTGAGCATTGCTCGCTGCAGCCCTGTAACCTGTACTTCTAGCTCTTGTGCATTCATCTTGCCAAGATTCCTTTAAAGCTGAACTCCAGGCAATTTATTTATTTTTCTTACTCCATGCAGTGGGGCTGTGCCCGCACTGCATGGGTTAACTGCTCGTATTTGTTCAGAGAGCCAAGATATACTCACCTAATCAATCAAACCTTTCAGCGCAAGACCCGGTCCCTTTGGCTTTTTACACACACACACACACACTCTCCAGCGGTCTTGTACGGTGGACTGTTCCTGACATTATCACGCCCATAGACTGGCTCTGGACGTGAAGACACCAAGAACAGTCCACTGCTGGACATGAGGGAGCGCCATTTTTTGGAGGATCGGGTGAGTATAGGCTCTGTGTTCACCCCTAGACAAAACAAGCAGTTAACCCATGCAGTGCAGGCACAGCCCCGCTGCATGGAAAAAAAAAATTTGCCTGGAGTTGGGCTTTAACTATTTACCTACTTGGTGGCTGAGTGGGAGGGGCAGGCTGGTGACATCACGCTCTCAGACTTGGACAATCAGGAAGCTTTATATTCATTCACAGAATACAAAGCTGCCTATGAATGTCTGAGCACCGCTCAGCCAGACTCTGTTTTGTTCTGGGTGTGAGACAGGAAGTCTGTCTCACAGCTGAAGTTACATTCAGTACATACATTGCTTAGAGACACTGCAACACTTAGTGAAACACATAGTTTGTTTAAACCAGCTTGGTCCAAACAAACTATAGTGACCTGAAACATGGACATCAGCTTTAAATCCCCATATTTGCCTTTCTCACATGGAACAGGTGTCTGGCTTGTCATTTACAAACGATCAGAAGTTGGAAGAATTCACAAATCTTAAAACAGAAATGCCACCACGCTAACCAAAATCTTTTTTTCAACAGCAGAAACAAGAAGTTGCACTTATTAGACTTTTGGAGTAATTGCATGTTTTCTTCTGGTAAAAATTGCTTGGCATAGGATTATCTGACCACTCAATTTAAAAAAATCTAAACATCACTCGTATGTTCCTATCCTAGAATAGAGAGGTTCTATGCTGTGAGAAAGTTGGGCTCTATTCCATTGCACAATGCTGTCACTTTATTTGTGTTTTCAGGTGCTGGGAGTTGAAGATTGAGGTATTTAGGCATTCTATAGGGGAGAGCAGAGAATAGAGTTGGGCTAAGTAGAAGATTGGAAGCCCTTTCTTTAGCAAGGAACATACATTCCACATTAGTAATTATGCTACCAAAATTGTGTGCTGTAAATTGCCTCCAGCATTGCTCCTGTTTCTTCTTTCTGCAGGCTGCCATTTTGCGGAATCCCAGAGCCTCTGAGCATCAGGCAATCTTTAGGCTGTTGGCAAATCGGCCCCTAGTGACTCTGATTTTCGGCACAATGCCAAAAATGGAGTAGCCCAGCATGTGCAGAACAGGATGAAACAGTATTACTTGATTTTAAAGAGTATAGGCTCTTAAATTTAATGTTTTACTGGAAAAGGGGCCAGCCTGACATGATGCAGCAGGACCTAGTTTTCTGACTTATGTTTGACTTTAAAGTGGTTGTAAAGGTTCGTTTTTTTTTTTTTTTGTTTTTTTTTAAATGACCAACATGTTGTTCTTGCCTCCACTGTGCAGTTTTTTTTGCACAGTGGCACTGATCCACCTGTTCTGGGGTCCCACGGCGGCTCCTCCCCGCAATAGATAACCCCCTCTGGGAAGCTCTCTACCGAGGGGGTTACCTTGTGGGCACGCTCCCGTGTCATACACTCAGTGTCCATAGCCGCCGAGTGTATGACTCGGCCCCACCCCCGCGTCATTGGATTTGATTGACGGCAGCGGGAGCCAATGGCTGAGCTGCTATCAATCTATCCAATGAAGAGCCGAGAAGCCCTGGAGAGAACCACGTGAGATCGCGCCCATGGAAATTTGGCGTTCAGGTAAGTAAAATGGGGGCTCAGGGGGGCCCGACACAGCAAGGTGTTTTTTCACCTTAATGCATAGGATGCATTAAGGTGAAAAAACACGAAGGTTTACAACTCCTTTTTAAGCTGCAAAGTCAGCAGACAGTGGTGTACACATGCTGTGGCAAGAATTAAATCCCATGTCATGTTCAGCAGCCAGTACCAACCTCCAATCACATCCAGTTCAACTGCAAAGCAGGCAGTTGCAAGGCGGTGATGCATGCGTTTAGGGATTGAAACAGGCAATGAGGAGGTGATCTATAATGCTGCCTCACCGCCTGTGAAATGCCCTCTTCAGGGGACTAAAGTTGGCATAAACTAGTCCCAAGGATGAGTATTTAAAAAATAAAAAAAGTCGGATATTCAGCAGTGTCCAATGAAGTTTGAAAAATTTGTCATGATAGCAATCCTTATGCTTGTGTTTAAAGTGGATGTAAACCCACTCCCATCCTTTCTAAACTACTGCCATAGTGCTGATCTATAAGAATATACATGCTTCCTGCATGTATCCTTACCTGTCAAATGTCTCCCCTCTGTCTGTTATAAGAACTGAAAAACTGCAGATTCTGTGGGTGGATCTGTTGTCTGGAGCTCGGTGGGTGGAGTTGTGATGTCCGTAGACTCCCTGCCCACCTCTACACTCCTTTTCAACATGCATTTTCTCATGTGTATTCCTTACACTGAACTTCTGCTATGATCACTAACATCCAGTCAAAATCCAGAAAAGTAACCACATGACTTCAGAAAAGAAGTGGGGGTGGGAATTAAAAAAAATAATGCCTGTCTCAGGCTTAGTGCATGAGATATGTAAATAACCTGTCATTCACAGCAAGGGGGTGGAACGGACAAAAGTTCTCCTGTTTGTCTGTTTATCTTACTGAAAAAAGAAGAGGATTGCTCAGAGCTAGATTAACTCTTTGTGGCAAGACTGGGCACAGATGATAGGAAATCTTATACACTAGATTGTGACCGCAAAAAAATTAAAATAAAAAATTCGGGTTTACATCCACTTTAAAGCTTTGTTGAGAATTGTTATATTTGTGTTCTTTTTTTTTTTTTTTGATGATCTGTGATGCCACCTTTTTACTACAGATGGATGCTGTGGAAGAGAAATTGCACCCTACAGTCTCATTTGAAAAATTTCAAGCAATTTATGAAAAACTTAGCCAGTCTGGACAGATCAGCACCTTAACGCTGGATGAAATGTTGCACGCTATTTCTGAGGAACAGAACTCTGCTGCAGATTTACTAGATAGGAAAAGCTACAGAAGTAGAGAAATGCAAAAAGAAGTGGCCTCCTTGAATACTATGTAAAGGACATTTTATCAATTACTGTGCATTAAAAAGACTCTGAAAACTCGAGGTGCAGGAGGGAAGCTTGTTATGGCTGGGGCTCAAAAAAGGCAACTGAAGCTTATTTCTAACAGGTTACCTGCTTCATTTATGGACAATGTCAGATACAAATGTTCACACCCTCCTGAGGGGCTGCACTCAGCAATTAGGCTTTTGGGTCAAGTTTGTACATTACAGGTACTTATTTAGTGCTGCTAGGTGGAAGTGCTAACCACTAAGCCACTGTGTTGCCCATCTATTATATCTTCTTTTATTTTAGAACCGTGGTACACTGAATAGAGCAGGTTAATCAAAAAAAATTAAAACCTAATGGTAATTAAATATCACCAAAAGAAAGCTCTATTTTCAGAAAATAACTAGGCTTTAGCCTAAAATGTTTTTTTGTTCCCCATTATGTGGGCAAAACCAATTTTAATGAATGGTTCTGGCAGTAAAAGGGTTAAAGCACCTCTTCTTCAAGAAGGAAAACAAATCTGACCTGTTGGGGGTGCGCCAGGATTTAAGTTGGGAACCACTGGACTAGGTGGCGCTGTCATGAACACATCTCACTGCCTGTATGCAGTAACCTGGAAAAGTTAAGCAAAATAAATGTTAGTGGTTTGTACTGGCATGTGTGGTTGGGGTAGAACACAATGATGTCTGACCTTTGTTCAAAAGCTGATCTTCATTCTTATTTGGTGAGTGCAGATTCCTCATATTTTGTACTAAGAACTGTATTATCAAACAGTAAATGTGCTCTGCACCATTGCAATGTGTGAAGCAGATATTGACCTTCAAGTGACTTTTTATTTGTACGTTTTGTACTTTTTCCTGTGCTAGGCAAAGCAACAAGTTCACTTTAATGCAGACCTGCCCTACAGCCAATACTTGCCTTCCTTTCACTCCCTGGCTGATCCATTCATCCACTGGTAATGGAAGGAAAGCCCTGTAAGCTACAAGTTGCATCATCACATACGATCAAACCTATGTTCTTGGTCTAAATGCATGTTTGTTTTAAAGACACTTTCGCACAGGAGGTAGTAAAAAAAGGCAGCTGTGCCATGGTTTTACTGCTGCTGAATTGTGACATTACAGCCTGATAGGATTGTACACATGCTGTGATGCTTTGCTTTACAGCCATTGTTTATTTAACTCGAGCTGCAGAGTTTGACAGGTGGCACTGCCTGTCAAACTGGCCCATTGAGATCAGTGGGGCTGTACTGCAACTGCAAGCCAAATGCCAAAGGAAAATTGCAGATTGGCAATATAAAAAAAAAAATTTGGAATAAAACTGACTTCAGGAGGCTGCAGTGGCGCTTGCTGAGCACGGCAGCCTCTGCTATGCCTCCCTCTGAAAAGTGATTTGTGGTGGTAATCTTATCCGAGCCGTAAGCTTGCCACCCATCTGAAAGAACCCTTGGGCCACTTTCACACTGAGGCGCTTGAAAAACTGCCAGTAAAACACTGAGCGCTTTTGAAGCGCTTTCAATTCATTTCAATGGAGAGGGGTGTTTTTTTCAGTGTACAGCCCCAGTGTGAAAGCATTCATTGATTTTAATGGAAATACGTTTTCAGGCGCTTTTTTTAATGTGAAAGCGCCTGAAAAGCTCCTCAGTGTGAAAGTGGTCTTAGCGGCCACTAACTATCCCGTGTAAACCTTTGTGCTGGCATCCTTTTACCTGCAAAAGCACATGCAGTTCCTAAAACAAGTAGGGTGACAGAACCTCAATTTGTTGCCAATGTCCTCAGAAAGCAGACATTCCCTTCAAATATTTGTGTTTTTAATAATGGTTATCTGAAAGTGGTATTTAAACCCAAAACAAAAAAGTTTAATATATTACAGTTTGCCAATCATTGGATGTGGTGGCTGCATCGTTTTTTTTCCCTTACAGCAAACGGCTTCTTTGAAAAAGAAATAGCTGGATAGCCGCATTCCAAATATTCACCTTTTTATTGTAAAGTTAAAATCAAGGCATCAAAAGTCGGTACAGACTAACTGCACTGCCGCTGACATGTTTCACACCAGACACGGTGCTTAGTCATAGCTAAAGTGCTGAATAAATATATATATACCTAAGTAATTAGACAAATGGAAAACACATGTATGTCGTAAATAACGTAATAGGAAGCACCTATGAGCATCTACAATCCAAAGTGTAAACATTAAGCATATAGAGAACAACCCCCCCTGCTGGAGATTCCACATATCAAAAACATATAATAAAAAAAGAACAATCTCATGTTTAGAAAGAGAGGCACCGGTGCAACCTAAAAAAAAAAAGACACAACACAAAATAATACCATATGTTATAAAAACTCTCATGCACCAACAAATACGCAAAAGGAAGAAAAACAAATGTTTATCCCCCGTGTGCGTCAATGCTGGTGCGTGTAGCTCAAATAATCTAATCCGCTGAAAGATGATACAGTCCCTCCTCAATATTAATTCATATCCATGTAATCATATGGTAACCAAAGTTAAGAAAAGGGGGAACATAGCAGAAAAAAAAGAATATGTGAGCCAAGCAGAACTGAGATGGAACGTATTGGCACAAATCGAACAACCATGGTACCCCATCAAGAAAAATCATAAAGATAGAAGTAAAAATAAGTAACTATTCTGCGATGGGGAGGGGGAAAATTTGGCGCCCATTGAGGCCCTGCATTTCTGGAGGTAGTGGTCCCCATCGAACATAAAAAAAAAAATTGTGTGTTAATAAGTACTCTAAACAGCATAAAACAAATTCTTGATGTACCAAGGAGTAGTGACTATGATGTTTCAGAAAAAAGGCAACAGCCTGAAGTCCTAAGGAGTGGGGGATGGAGGCGTATAGACTAGCTACATCGCAGGTGACCCAGACATAAACTGGGTCCCATTTAAAGCCCCATACACACGGTCGGACTTCCATCGGACTTTTCCCTGGATTTTTGTCCGAACGGAGTTGGCCGGGCACACCCATAGCATACACACCACAGGACTTTTCTGCAAACTTTCCCAAAACTTTTTGCAACATCACGTGGTTTTTCTGCTCTTTACCGCCACCCTTTGGTCAACTTCTGCTATTGTTGGTTGATTTTAACATTAGTTGTTTTGTCCATCGGACAAAAGTCCTATGGTTTTCTGTACACACGGTCAGACTTTGCTCCATCGGACTTTTGTTGGGCAAAAGTTTATCCGTTTGCAGACCGAACCTTTGTCCGATGAAAACACAAAAAAAAAAAGTTTGTCCGATGGAGCGTACACACGGTCGGATTGTTAGTCCAACTTGCTCAAAATGAAGTTTGTTGGCCAAAAGTCCGACCGTGTGTACGGGGCTTTAGACACTATACATTCCATCTCAGTTCTGCTTGGCTCGCATATTCTTTTGTTTTTTCTGCTATGTTCCCCCTTTTCTTAAATTTGGTTACCATATGATTACATGGATATGAATTAATATTGAGGAGGGACTGTATCTTTCAGCGGATTAGATTATTTGAGCTACACGCACTAGCATTGATGCACCCGGGGATAAAAGTTTGTTTTTCTTCCCTTTTTGCGTATTTGTTGGTGCATGAGTTTTTTTTTTACATATGGTATTATTTTATGTGTTATATCTTTTTTTTTTTTTTTTCTCTCTCTCTAGGTTGCACCTGTGCCTCTCTTCCTAAACATGAGATTGTTCTTTTTTTTATTATATGTTTTTGATATGTGGAATCTCCAGCAGCGGGGTTGTTCTCCATATGCTTAATGGTTACACTTTGGATTGTAGATGCTCATAGGTGCTTCCTATTACGTTATTTACGACATACATGTGTTTTCCATTTGTCTAATTACTTAGGTGGAGAAATGTACCTGTATGTATATTTAGCACTTGGCTATGACTAAGCACTGTGTCTGGTGTGAAACATGTCAGCGGCAGTGCAGTTAGTCTGTACCGACTTTTGATGCCTCGATTTTAACTTTACAATAAAAGGTGAATAGTTGGAGTACAGCCATTTCTTTTTCAATTATCTGTTGCAAACAGAGCCAGGACCCTGTTTAACTGCAGAGACAGCTGATTGTAGGAGAGGTAATTACCTTGGAGCGGTTAACTTTTTGGTCTAAGGCCTCATGCCCACTGGCGTTTTTACAGCTGCGTTTTTTGCAGCTTAAAAACGCCTGTCCATGTTATTGTAAATTTTTTTTTTTTTTTTTTTGAAAAAAAAAAAACCCGTCGGAGCTAAAAACGCGACCGCGCGTTAGTGCGCGTTTTTTGACCCTCGCGTTTTTTTTCTGCCTAATTCTGACGCTGAGGAACGCACTGGTCCTGGGTTTTTTTTACAGCTTAAAAACGTCTATGCTATTTGCAGCTCAAAAACGTCTAGGTGGGCATGAAGCTATAGACTAACATGGACAGGTGTTTTTAAGCTGTAAAAAACGCGGCTGTAAAAACGTCCGTGGGCATGAGGCCTAAAGGTTTTACATGAATAAACATAAGCTGATCATTTTAAGCACCCCAGCCAGTGGTAACTGGTTTGTCTAATTCCTGTAACTGATGCATCTTGTTCTAGAGCTTGTTCTATTGAAAAACAATCTCAATAGGGGAAGAAGTTACCATGCTTGTATGTCCACATCCCTCTAATATATACAACAGAATATGTGTTGCAGCAAAAGGACTGTAGATGGGCAAAACCAAAGAAGATAAAAAAAACAGAAATGTATCACATAACATTCCAGCTTTTTTTTTTTTTTAATATACAAAAGTTAAAACTACATAGTAGTAACCACATCCATGTGTTGTACCCAGGTAAAGTTCACATCTATAAGGCCCCTTTCACACTGAGGTGTTGAAAAAACGCTAAAAAATTCAGATTTTTTTTTCCCGCGTTTGCGGTAAAATTAGCACTAACGCCTATGCGTTTTTACAGTGTTCGCGGTAAAATGGCGCTTGTGTTTTACCGCGTTACTCATTCATTTCAATGGAGATGGGCGTTTTTACAGCGCTAATTTTAGCGCGCTAAAAATGCTCCAAAAAAGCTGTTTGCAGGATTTTTTCCAACGCACAGCCAGCAAAATGCCTGAGTGTGAAAGCCCTCAGGGAGAATGATGGGGCAGGATTATTTCAGGCATTTTTACAGCGCTATTTTTACCGCGAAAACACCTCAGTGTGAAAGAGGCCTTATACAGAAAATATTCCTGTTTTTACAAAACTAGTTCACATAAGAAGCTGAACATGTTAAGCCTCGTACACATGGTCGGACTTTTCCATGGATTTTTGTCCGAACGGAGTTGGCTGGGAACACCCATAGCATACACACCACAGGACTTTTCTGCAAACTTTCCCAAAACTTCTTCCAACATCATGTGGTTTTTCTGCTCTTTACCGCCACCCTTTGGTCAACTTCTGCTATTGTTGGTTGATTTTAACATTATTTGTTTTGTCCATCGGACCAAAGTCCGATGGTTTTCTGTACACATGGTCGGACTTTGCTCCATCGGACTTTTGTTGGCCAAAAGTTTGTCCGTTTGCAGACCGAAATTTTGTCCAATGAAAACAAAAAAAAAAAGTTTGTCGGATTGTTGGTCCAACTTGCTCAAAATGAAGTTTGTTGGCCAAAAGTCCGACCGTGTGTATGGGGCTTTAGAAAAAAAGAAGAGTTGCTGACTGATTGAGCAGATAAAAATAGAAGAAAGCCTAAAAAAGAAAACAAATGCAGCGATCATAGCTAATTGAAAAGCTGCAATATAATAAATATTTTCTTTTGGGTTTAATACAGCTTTAAAGTAACATTATAGGCAAAACTTTTTATTTTCATTTTGGATAGAGTAAAGCCTAGTACACACGGCCGAGAATCTCGTCGTAAAAAAACCCTGTTGTTTTTCTCGACGAGATTCATGTCAAGCTTTCCTTGCATACACACTGTCAATTCCAAATCTTGTCGTTGTAAAGCGCGGTGACGTACAACGCCAGTATAAAGGGGAAGTTCGATTCCAATGGCGCCACCCCTTGGGCTGCTTTTGCTGATCTCGTGTTACTGCGTGTTAGTAAAAGTTTGGGGAGAGGCGATTCGCGCTTTTCAGTCTTCGTTCTTTCAGTTCGTTACAGCATGACGAATGTGCCATCTGCATTACGAACGCTAGTTTTACCAGGAGCGCACCCGTCTCATACTTGATTCTGAGCATGCGTGGTTTTTTAAGACTCGGAAAAGCATACACACGACTGGTTTTCTCGTCGGGAAACAGGCCGACGATAAAATAGAGTGCAGGTTCTCTATTTTTCTCGTTGAGATTCCCGGCAGTTTTCTCAACGAGAAACCATACACACGACCGGTTTTCTCGGCAAGAAAGCTCTCCCAGCAGTTTTCTTGTTGTTTCTTGCTGAGAAAACCAGTCATGTGTACGAGGCTTTAGAGAAGGTTTTAACCCCTGTCAGATTTTATTTTGCCATCTGTGTCTCATAAGGGAGATTTCCCTTTTACTTCCTGTCCCATAGCCAAACAGGAAGTGAGAGGAAATCTCTGCAAATTAATGGAAATTCCTTAGGGACCCCCAGGTCTCCAGAACTAGTGTTCCCATTGGAAGGTTTCCCCTCTTACTTTTCTGGGGACAACCCAAAATTTGGGATTTTCTTTTACTTTTAAAAATAATGTTAATTATGACAAATAGAGAGGGTGGATCTCCCTAATGGTGACACGTACAGCAATAAAAACTGACAGGTGTTCCAATTTCTCTGCGCTCTATCCAAGACTAATTAAAAAGTTTTGCCATTAGTTATATTTTACGGTAACCTGCTTCAATGTTGTGGTTAATCCTTCTTTCCTGATCTCTGCTTGAACTTCTCAATAGTGATAGGTTTCAGGGGTCAGATGAGTGGTGTTCTTCATATAGGAGTACCAGGATTGGGGATCTGTTCCTTAAAAAAAAAAAAAAAAAAACACTCTGCCAACTATAAAAGTGACATTTAGCACTTTCACAAGATGAAAGTAAATAATTATGTTCTATCCTTACCTGTTAAAGGTACATACACTATATTGTCAAAAGTATTGGGAGGCCTGCCTTTACACATGGAATTTAGTGACATCCCAGTCTTAGTCCGTTGGGTTCATAATGCGTTGGCCCACCCTTTGCAGCTATAACAGCTTCAACTCTTCTTGGAAGGCTGTCCACAAGGTTTAGTAGTGTGTCTATGGGAATGTTTGACCATTCTTCCAGAAGCGCATTTGTGAGGTCAGGCACTGATCTTGGACGAGAAGGCCTGGCTCTCAGTCTCCGCTCTAATTCATCCCAAAAGTGTTCTGTTGGGTTGAGGTCCGGACTCCATGCAGGCCAGTCAAGTGTCTCCACCCCAATCTTGCTCATTCATGTCTTTTATAGGCCTTGCTTTGTGCACTGGTGTGCAGTCATATTGGAACAGGAAGGGGCCATCCCCAAACATTTCACACAAAGTTTGGAGCATGAAATTGTCCAAAATGTCTTGGTATGCTGACGCCTTAGGAGTTCCGTTCAGTGGAATTAAGGGGCCAAGCCCATCCCCTGAAAAACACCACCACAATCCCCCCCTCCACCAAACGGTTAGGACCAGTGCACAAAGCAAGGTCCATAAAGACATAGATGAGCGAGTTTGTGCAGGCTAATCAAGTTCTTCCACCCCAGAGTCCTGACCTCAACCTGATAGAACACCTTTGGGATGAATTAGAGTGTGCCTGACCTCACAAATGCGCTTCTGAAAGAATGATTAAACATTCCCATAGACACACTAAACCTGGTGGACAGCCTTGCCAGAAGAGCTGAAGCTGTTATAGTTGCAAAGGGTGGGCCAACTCAATATTGAACCCTACAGACTAAGACTGGGATGCCATTAAAGTTCATGTGCATTTATTACTTTTGACAATATAGCGTATGTTCACCCATCTAGAATAAACTGCAGAGGGTACAAGTGGCAAACCTATCTATCTGAGTAGCTCTTGTGCTGTCACAAGCTGTTGGTCTTATGTTTTCTTGTCCCCTAGACTTCTAGAGAACATCACCAAACTGGTTTATAATCTTCTTACCATAGGTTCATAGGAAAGATAGGGGGACAAAATAACTGGGGATAATGGTAATGTAAAGGATTACTTTTTTTATTTTATTTTTTTAGAGTTTTTTTGTTTTTTTTGGTTTGTATCTATAGAAGGTATAATTTGCGAAGCTATGCAGATCTTTTCATTGCTATTTAAATTGTATACTTATAGTGATATATAAGTGCTGAGAACACTGTTCACCTGTACATTCATTCTCTGTTCCTGTTTTTTCTTTTTTGTAAGCAAACAATTATTACCATTTTCCATTCTGAAGTTCTACTTTCCTCGTTTCACTTCCTTTTTAAACTGTTGTTCTCTTCTCTTCTGCTCCGGCTCAGTTTCTTCTTTCTTTTCGTTGTGTGGTCTGTGGCATGCTATGGTGAGATTATGAACATAGGACAGGAGTTTAACTATTACAGGTGCAGATCTCGTACCCATTCCTACAGTTACTGTTGCGGGTCACAGTCTACTGAGGCAAGGTAATTCAAAGTGTGAAATGATTAAAGTATAGATGTATAGGATGAAGATCCTTATTTGAGACTTTACGTTTTGGTCTTTTTTTTTTTTTTAACCTCTGTGTGAGATTTAACAGATTTTGCAGCCAATCATTATTTTCCAAGTACATTGGCACCTGAGAGCTCCTCTTTCTGCGCTGCAGGCATGCACATTTCTTGTTCATACATCACGGGACACAGAGCGGCATAGTCATTACTATGTGGGTTATATAGAATTACCTTCAGGTGCTGGCACTGGCAACTTCCAAAACAGGAAGTACCCTCCCCTATATAAGCCCCTCCCAGCCGGGAGCACCTCAGTTTTTTGCCAGTGTCTAAGGTGTTGGCCAAGGTTAACATGTATTCATCTGGGCTTGTGTACAGGTTCTCTGGGCCTTAGCAAGCTATTCCGGATCCGACCAAAAAAGCTTCATAGCTAAACGGTCGGTACCCGGGCCTTGCAGAGAAGAGCAGGGTTTTGCCTGTAATGCCTCTCTTAGGAGGGCTGGACCCTGGGATCCAGAGCTCTGGTCATACCCAAAACCAAGAGGCTATCTGTGCAGGGTGCTATACAGGTCCAGGGGAGTGGAATCCTTGGGAACCCGGTCCCTGAAGGTCTAGTACAATGCCTGCCGTGAGAGGTGAAGTTTGGGCTTCTGTGGACCAAACAAAGTCCTGCGGCGGGGAAAAGGTAAGTGGGGGCCCCTCAGGAACTTGGTTCTATTGAGGGGACCCCCAAGCCTAATATGTCTTTCTCCCTGTTACCTAAAGGTATTCCCGCTAATAGCTGTATATGCCTAAGAAATCCTAGAAATGTCTTTTCATAAAGGAAGTTTTAAAAACTGTAAACCTAGAAATGTTTTTCATAAAGGAGGTTTTAAAAAAAAAAAAAAGACAAAAGTGCGGTACCTGTGTTTGTCCACTAGAGGCCGCTGTGGAACGTCTTTTTTCTTGGGACTATTCCTTCCATGGTGAAAGTCCAGGCAGATGAGTGAGCTCTCTATCAGGGAAGCTGCATTCCTCTGTCATGCTGCCAAGTAGTTTCCTTCCATCCCCGAGTCCTGGTGAAACAGGGACCCTGGCTCCTCTCCCTACATGGCGCCAAGAGCGTGCACGCGCGCGCACACACGCTTTCTTTTTATAAGATTTAGCTTCAAAAAAGGGGGCGGAGCCTGGCGGATGACGCGCTCTGTGCGCCCAGCGCTTCTGCGCATGTGCGGGCGTCCCAGCAAGATAAAAGGACTCAGTCCACGCTGCTTGCTATGGACACAGAGCATGAAAAGGAGCTGGTAGCATGGTATAGGGGCTTACAGCGGGCGGTTGATACAGGCATCCCCAGAAAGACGCATTAGTAGACACCCACTGATGTACATAGCAGCAAATTGCATTAGACTATTTCAGTAAAGGGGTGTATTGCGGCTGGAATACCTCAGCTTTGAACTAAGGAATATGCCGCCTAAAAAACTCTGAGATATACCTCTCAGGAAGTGTAGGGGGTCTCCATCGGGCTCTGAGGATCTGGAGCAGTCATCTGCACCTTCCTCCCCTGAGAAATCAGAGGTTAATACCCATAAGGAACCCCCGGGAGTGCCAGGTACTGCGGCTGTCCTCAGTCCACCTGCTCCTGCATATATAACAGAGGAGGTTTTTGCCTCAACTCTGGAGGGATTGGAGCAGAGATTGGCAGCATTGATCGCTTCTTCTCTACAGGAAAGAAAGCGCGCCAGATCTCCACCCCCTCCATTAGAGTGCCTGTTGGCAGAGCAACAGTACCAGGAAGGGACTGACCTTCCTGAAGGGGATCAGGAGGAGGTTAACTCTGTTTTTGAGGAATCGACAGTAGATGAACCATTTTCAGCATCACAGACTGAAAGATTGTGGGTCCAGACCCTAACTGACATGGTTCGATCTGCATTTAAAATGCCTCTTGTTGAACCATCAACTACTGCTGTCTCCTCGTTGGGGTCGCTAAAAGCTCCCCAGATTAATTGCTCCTTTCCAATTCATCCATTATTGGAAGGACTTATATACCAGGACTGGGAACATCCTGATAAACTATTTGTTCCACCTAAGAAATTTCAGGTGATCTATCCCATGGAGGAAAAATTCACCCAGAGATGGAATGTTCCTACGGTGGACGCAGCCATTTCTTCTGTGAACAAATCACTGACATGTCCAGTAGATAATGTTCAAATGTTCAAAGATCCAGTAGATAAAAAATTGGAATCTTTATTAAAATCTGCTTTTTCCACAGCAGGGGCTGTTACACAGCCAGCAGTGGCAGCTATTGGGGTCTGCCAAGCTTTAAAGGATCAAATGAAAATGGTCCTGAGGGATTTGCCAGACCAGCAGGCCCAGGCTCTGGCTGATCTGCCTAGAGCATTATGCTTTGCGGTTGACGCCATCAAGGATTCTATCCATCAGGCCTCCCGCCTCACGCTGTCTTTGGTACATATGCGTAGGCTTCTGTGGCTCAAGAACTGGTCTGCTGAGGCTCCCTGTAAGAAGCTCTTAGTTAGCTTCCCATTTCATGGAGAACGCCTTTTTTGGCGAAGACCTGGATAAATATATCCAGAAGATTTCCAGTGGTAAAAGTACTCTCTTAACAATTAAAAAGAGGTCTAGGGGTCCGTCTTTTAAGAGGACTACCTCTCCTATCCCTGGGACGTCTGCTACTAAGCAGTTCCGACGGCCTCCTCGGTCAAACTCAGGAGGTAAAAATCAGGGACAGTCACAGGGTAATAAAAAGCCCTGGATCCGAAGAGGTACTAAACCAGCCTCCAAGTCAAGCCTATGAAGGGCTGCCCCCACTCAAACGGGTGGGGGGAAGACTTCAGTTGTTCACAGAGACCTGGCGGGAGACGATCAAAGACAGATGGGTGCTCTCCGCAGTAACTCGGGGATACAAGTTGGAGTTAAAAGAGTCTTCTCCTTCCCATTTTATGTGGTCAGGCATGCCAAAAGACCCTCTGAAAAGAAGGTGTCTCCTAGTGGCGTTAGAACAACTATTGCTCCAAGGAGTAATTATGGAGGTTCCTATGGAAGAGTGGGGGTTGAGTTTCTACTCAAACCTTTTCACAGTCCCGAAACCAAACAGGGACATAAGACCCATATTGGACCTAAAGAGTCTAAACAAATTTCTAAACGTCCGGTCCTTCCGGATGGAGTCGATCCGATCGGTCACCGCTGCCCTACAGGGGGAGGAATGGTTAGCCTCGATCGACATCAAAGATGCTTACTTGCATGTTCCCATCTTTCCAGGTCATCAAAAATTTCTACGCTTTGCAGTAGAAGGGCGCCATTTTCAGTTCAGAGCCTTACCATTCGGTCTGGCCACAGCACCACGAGTGTTCACAAAAATTCTGGCCCCACTGTTGGCCGATCTAAGAACACGAGGTGTAACGATAATGGCATACCTACACGACCTGTTGTTGATGGACCACTCAGTTGCCAAGCTAGAAGTGGTAATTGTCGATACAATCAAGTATCTAGAATCTCACGGTTGGGTCATCAACCTGGACAAGTCAGCCCTACAGCCAGTGAAAAACCTGGCATATCTAGGGCTACGGCTGGATTCAGACCAGAGGAAGATTTTCTTACCTCTAGACAAGGTATCCTCTTTGAGGGGCTTGGTCCGTCTGCTTTGTGCAAAAAGACAGCCGTCCATACGCCTGTGCATGAGGCTGCTAGGAAAGATGGTAGCATCATTCGAAGCTGTGCCATACGCCCAATTCCACTCAAGGAATTTACAGAGGGCCATATTGTCAGCCTGGAACGGAAAAATTCAGGCTCTAGACTTCCCGATGGCTTTGTCCCCTTCCGTTCGGAAGAGTCTCTGCTGGTGGTTGATCCCCCAGAATCTCCAGAAGGGAAAACCCTTCAGTCCAATATCCTGGAAGGTGGTCACTACAGATGCCAGCCTTATAGGCTGGGGGGCAGTACTGGAGCAATGGTCTCTCCAGGGCAGATGGTCAAATGTAGTAAAAACCCTGCCCATCAATCTCTTAGAGATACAAGCAGCCCGGTATGCCCTAGTAGCCTGGGCATCCAGACTCCAAGGGTCCCCTGTCAGAATTCAATCAGACAATGCCACAGCAGTGGCATATATCAATCATCAGGGAGGCACCAGGAGTCGTGCAGTCCAGAGGGAAGTAAGTCACATCCTGGAATGGGCAGAAAAGCATGTCCCATGTATGTCAGCTGTCTTCATTCCAGGGGTGGAGAATTGGAAGGCGGACTTTCTAAGTCGCCAACAGTTATGCCCAGGGGAATGGTCCCTTCATCCCGAGGTCTTCCGAGCAATATGTCAGCGGTGGGGAACACCGGATGTAGATCTGCTAGCATCCAGATTCAACGCAAAGGTGGACAGATTTGTCTCCCGGACAAGGGATCCCCTCGCTTGCGGCTCGGATGCTCTGGTGTTCCCTTGGGATCAGTTCAGACTGATATATGCATTCCCTCCGCTACAATTGTTGCCTCGACTCCTTCGCAGAGTCAGGTTGGAAAAGAAGCCGGTGATCCTGGTGGCTCCAGCGTGGCCCCGAAGGGCCTGGTACGCGGAGATCATCAAAATGTCTGTGGGGAGTCCTTGGACCCTTCCACGTCGTCCGGACCTGCTTTCGCAAGGACCGATAAACTTAGAGTTAGTAAGGAAGGGTGGTATAACGGCCTGGCTATTGAATCCCACATCCTAAAGAAGAGAGGTCTCTCTAACTCTGTGGTATCAACTATAATCAATGCCAGGAAGCCTGTATCCAGGCAGATCTACTATAGAGTTTGGAAGGCGTACATCACTTGGTGCGAGGCCAGAAAATGGCATCCACGTAAGTACGTTATAGGCAGAATTCTGGACTTCCTGCAGTGGGCTGTAGACAGGAAGTTTGCCTTAAGTACTATCAAGGGCCAGGTTTCGGCCTTATCAATACTATTTCAAAGGCCCCTGGCTATGCATTCACTTGTCAAATCCTTTATGCAAGGTGTGACTCGTATTATTCCACCGATTAAAGCTCCCATATGCCCATGGGATCTAAATTTGGTTCTGTCGGTTCTGCAGAAGCAGCCATTTGAACCTTTGCGGCACATTTCCTTGGTTCTACTCACCAGAAAATTGATATTTTTAGTAGCCATATGCTCGGCTAGAAGAGTGTCGGAATTAGCCGCCATGTCCTGTAAAGAGCCATATCTGGTTATTCATGAGGACAGAGTAGTATTACGTCCTCACCCAGCCTTTCTTCCTAAGGTGGTATCGAGGTTTCACTTGAACCAGGATGTGGTTCTTCCTTCTTTTTCCCCAAACCGAGCTCGGTAGAGGAAAAGTTATTGCATTCTTTGAATGTAGTAAGAGCAGTTAAAGCTTATCTAAAAGCCACTGCTCAGATTCGTAGAACGGATTCTTTGTTTGTTCTGCCGGAAGGCCCCAGAAAGGGTCAGGCAGCATCAAAATCTACTTTAGCCAAGTGGATTCGACAGGTCATAATACAAGCCTATGGCTTGAGAAGTAGACCGCCTCCGTTCAAAGTTAGGGCGCACTCCACGAGAGCAGTTGGAACTTCATGGGCAGTGCATCACCAGGCCTCCCTGGCTCAAATTTGTAAGGCCGCAACATGGTCTTCAGTACACACGTTTACTAGGTTCTACCAGGTGGACGTTAGAAGTCAGGAGGATGTCGCCTTTGGGCGCAGTGTGTTGCAGGCCGCAAAAGATCCTCATGCCTGATGGTGCCCAGCTTATGTATGGTATATCCCCCCCCTCATTTGGCATTGCTTTGGGACGTCCCACATAGTAATGACTATGCCGCTCTGTGTCCCGTGATGTATGAACAAGAAAGTAGGATTTTTAAAACAGCTTACCTGTAAAATCCTTTTCTTGGAGTACATCACGGGACACAGAGCTCCCACCCCTCGTTTGGGGACACGTATTGCTTTGCTACAAAACTGAGGTGCTCCCGGATGGGAGGGGCTTATATAGGGGAGGGTACTTCCTGTTTTGGAAGTTGCCAGTGCCAGCACCTGAAGGTAATTCTATATAACCCACATAGTAATGACTATGCCGCTCTGTGTCCCGTGATGTACTCCAAGAAAAGGATTTTACAGGTAAGCTGTTTTAAAAATCCTACTTTTCCCATGCTTTTACAATGATTGTTGGGCACCCAGATCATGCTTGGGTGGTAGGGCACAATTTATGAGCTGTAGGCACTATAGAGTTGAGGCCCTGTTCATACCGAAGCAGAACTATTTTATTTTTTATTCGTTTCTTTTTTTTTTTTTGTGTGTTTTTGAGTCTTAGAAGGATATAACAAGCATTTTGACATGTGTATTCAAGCTTCAGGTGTTTTTATTTTAGCCAATAGAAAGCATTAGGGGGAGAGCCGGTGTTTTGCAAACCCTGTGCTTGAGGTAAGAAGCACCCCACAAATAAGGTAATGGCAGGGGTTTGGGGACTGAGACCATCCTATACATTAAGGTGAAAAAAACACCTTGCAGTGTCTGGCTCCCCAGACCCCCCCCCCCATATTTTACTTACCGGAGTCCCGAATTTCCGTGGGCACGATCCCGCGTCGCTCTCTCCACGGGTTTTCGGCTCTTCATTAGATAGATTGATAGCAGCGCAGCCATTGGCTCCCACTGATGTCAATCAAATCCAATGATGCGGTTGGCAGGGCCGAGTCATACACTCGATGTCTATGGACGCCGAGTGTATGACACAGGAGTGTGCCTGCAAGATAACTCTCCTCTGGGAAGCTCTCTCCTAAAGGGGGTTATCTAATCCGGGGGGGGGGGGGCGCTGTGGAGTCATAACAGATGGATGGGGGCCACTCGCAAAACAAACTGCACAGTGGAGGTAAGTATGACATGTCTGTCATAGAAAAAAAAACGGGAACCTTTAATATCACTTAAAGAAAAAAAAAATGTTGATTACCCAGAACTGACATCAGGAGTTGTTCTGGTCATCTTACCCTCGCTTGACTTCCTGCCCAACTATCTGCCGGACCAAATTGCTTCCGGGATTACCAACAGCTCCCGTAAACCCGGAAGTGGGGGGGTGCACCTCTCTCACTGCCTATAAAAGTGATCCCGTGGCGAATCTGCCACTGGGATCACTTTTATCTTAAAGCCGGCCACCAAAAAGATAGGTTAGTTGCTGCCATAAATAACTGGTAATTAACATCAAAAACATGACTTGCATTTACAGTTAGGTGGTTGGCAAGTGATTGATGTTGAATGTAACATTAAGCATAGTCAGAAAGGTGAACTTTAATCTAGTGGGTCCCAGCCTCAGTTTTCAAGTACCCCCAACAGGTCACATGTTAAGGGTTTCTTTCACAAGGCACAGGTGCTTTAACTCAATTGTTTATATTTATTACAGTTATAACTAAGTTATGTTCCCAAAACATGGCCTTTTTTGGGGGGTACCTATGGATTGGTTGGAATCCACAGCTTTTTAACACCTTGCTAAAAAAAATTATTAATTTGCAACACCTGGCAAAAACTAAGGAGGTTGTTAATATAATACTACTGAGAATTTGTTATACATACATTCATAAAAAATTTGAATGCAATTTATATACTGGGGAGATCCTCTGGGGGAATCTAGGATGGAAACGGACCTGGGTGTCCTAGTAGATGACAGGCTCCACAATGACATGCAATGCCAAGCTGCTGCTAACAAAGCAAACAGAAAATTGGCATGCATTGAAAAGGGGATCAACTCCAGAGATAAAGCGATAATTCTCCCACTCTACAAGACTCTGGTTCGGCCGCACCTGGAGTATGCTGACCAGTTCTGGGCACCAGTCCTCAGGAAGGATGTACTGGAAATTAAGCAAGTACAGAGAAGGGCAACAAAGCTAATAAAAGGATCTGTAAGTATATTGGTTATGAAGAAAGGTTGCGAGCACCTGACTTATTCTCTCTGGAGAAGAGACGCTTGAGAGGCGATATGATTTAAATTTATAAATACCGTACTGGTGACCCCACAATAGGGATAAAACTTTTTTGCGGAAGGGAGTTTTAACAAGACACGTGGCCACTCATTAAAGTTAGAAGAAAAATGCAAGTTAGACTTACCGGTAACTTGTTTTCCAATAGGCTTTCAGGACAGCACCCGAGAGATCATGGCTCCTCCTCCTACAGGAAACACCTCATCAATTAAGTCTTTAATTGGAGGCCTCCACGTTGCTTCCATCAGTTGTTTGTAGAGAACCTCCAGCCCCAGCTGCAACACATAAGCGACAGTTATTACATAGTATTACAGCAACAGCATAAAAAAAGGGCGGGATCCTGCTGTCCTGAAAGCCTATTGGAAAACAAGTTACCGGTAAGTCTAACTTGCATTTTTCCAAAACGTCTTTCAGGACAGCACCCGAGAGAATAATCGAGACTTACCCCATTTAGGGTGGGACAACAGCCTGTAAGACTTTCCTTCCGAAAGCCTGGTCCCCAGCCGTCATGAGATCTAATCTATAATGACGGGCAAAGGTCGTCAGACTTGTCCATGTAGCTGCCTTACAGATGTCATGGATATGCATTAATGTC
This sequence comes from Rana muscosa, assembly GCA_029206835.1. Lineage (NCBI taxonomy): Eukaryota > Metazoa > Chordata > Amphibia > Anura > Ranidae > Rana > Rana muscosa. The sequence continues at coordinate 1,092,366,694 of CM055116.1, forward strand.
TGTCTGCCATCTTACCTTCCTCCTCATGTGTTCATCTAGAGACCAGACCTCCTTCACCTGGCTTCCTTTATAATCTCCTCCCAGCCTGACTCCACCCCAGGCCCTATCACTGAACACTATATTAACCTGTGCACTGCAAGCCTGCTTTGCTGATCAACGTGTTTGTTAGGCATTGTGTGTTTGGGTTCCTGCCTGCCGTGTGCTACGTCTGTCTCTCTGTTACGTTATTGGCTTGTCCCCGACCATCCCTGTCTGCTCGTGACCCTTGACCTTCGGCTCGTTCTTCGTTATCCTTGTCTGCTTGTGGCCCCTGACCTTCGGCTTGTTATTCGGTTCTCTCTATCGTGTGCTGCTGCTTCCCCTTATCCTACGGGGCGTGAGCTAGGAAACTCCAGGGGCCGCGACCTGGTCCCAGCCTGCAGCGTAACATCCTCACCACTAGAGGCCCTGGAGAAGACCAGCTGGGTCTTAGACTCCGCGCCCTGGGGAATCTTGGCTCTCGCTTCCGTTGGGATCCCGGTTGTGCTCCTCTGGTCCCGCTTTCCACAACCACCCAGTTTCCTATCCACAGAAGCCAGCCATAGGGTTCACTACCTCGCGGTGCACTCCTGTCCCCCTACGGTGTGCATCTGTCACCTGGCCACAGGTGACCCTGACAACAGATTTGTTCGGGGGTGGCACCAGCTTTTTCTGCCCAACTCACCGCCGAAGCTCTAGTAGAATGAGCCCGGATACTTACTGGACTCTCCTGGCCTGTAAGGGAATAGGCGTCCGAGATAGCCATTCTCAACCATCTGGCAATGGTTCCTCTAGAAGCTTGTCTTCCTTTTTTATTTCCGGAAAATAGAATGAATAGTGCGTCTGAACGCCTAAAGTCTTTAGTAGCTTCCAGGTAACTTAAGACTGCTCTTTTAACATCCAGGGTATGGAATTCTTCTTCCTTCTTACCCGACGGATTAGAACAAAACGTAGGAAGTATTATCTCCTGGGTTCTATTTTGAACTGAAGTAACCTTTGGTAAAAAATTAGGATCCGTCTTCAGCACAATCCTGTCTGAAAGAATAGAAAAAAATGGCTCCCTGATAGATAAAGCTTGCAGCTCACTGATTCTTCGAGCTGTTGTAATAGCTACTAGAAAAATTGTTTTCAAAGTAATTAGTTTCAGGGAGGTTAAATTAAGAGGTTCGAAAGGTTCCCTGGTCAGGGCCTGTAGAACGACTGACAAGTCCCTTGACGGACAGTTTTTGATCACTATCGGTCTAGCCCGAGTGAGGGCTTTAAAGAATCTGATTACTAGGGGTTCTGATGAAATAGATTTCTCAAAATATGCCCCCAGTGCAGCCACCTGAACTTTTAGGGTACTGACCGCTAGGCCCTTGTCTGCTCCTTCTTGTAGGAATTCCAGGATAGAAGAAATCTGCTTTTAATGGTCTGCCGGATGTAGTGCACCAGGAGTTAAAGACTTTCCAGACTTTGTGATATATTGCTCTGGTAACATTCTTTCTGCTAGATAGGAGGGTAGCCACCAACCTATCCGAGAATCTTTTTCTCCTTAAGAGTTGCTCCTCAGAAGCCAAGCTGTGAGTTTTAGCTTTTTTACTTCTTGGTGAAAAAGAGGACCTTGTAACAGAAGGTCTTGTCTCAATGGAAGGTGCCAGTATGGTTTGATCTGCATCTGTAGAAGAGACGAAAACCAAGGCCTTTTGGGCCAGAAGGGAGTGATGAGGATTACTGTCATATCCTCTTTCCGGATTTTTGTTATGACCTGCGGAATCGGCTGAAATGGAGGGAAGGCGTAGCCAAGGTGAAAATTCCAACTGTGCGCCAGAGCATCTACCCCCAGAGATGACTCGTTCCTGTTCAGGGAAAAAAAGGAGGGATATTTGTGTATTTTCCTGAGTCGCAAAGAGATCCACTCTTGGCTGTCCCCATTTCTTCACTATTAGATTGAAGACATCTGGATTCAATTGCCACTCCGCTTCGTACACCTGGTTCCTGCTGAGGAAATCCGCTATCCTGTTTAGGGTCCCTTTTAGGTGGACCGCGGACAAGGATTGAGTATGGAGATCTGCCCAATTTAGAATGCTCTCTGCTAGGCCTTGAAGTATTCTGCTTCTGGTGCCCCCTTGTCGGTTTATGTAAGCCACCGCCGTGGCGTTGTCGACAGGATTTGTGTATGTCGCCCTTGGACTTCTTCTGCAAAAAACAATAAGGCCATTTCTATCGCCTTTAGTTCCCTCCAGTTTGAAGATCTCAGTGCTTCCCTTGTGGACCAAGATCCCTGAGCCCAACGACCGCTCATGTGAGCCCCCCAACCCCAGGAGCTGGCATCGGTTGTTAGCCTTACCTGGGTTGGAAAGGACCATAATAGGCCTGCTGAGAGTCTTGCCTGGTTCTTCCACCACCAGAGACTCCTCTTTACTTTGGTGGGGATCTTCACCAGTGAATCCAGTGAATTTTGCTGGCGATCCCAGATTTTTAACAGAAACTTTTGCAGCGGTCTGAAATGGAGCTTTGCCAACTGTACTGCCGGTATGGAAGAGGTCAGGGTTCCTAATGCTGACATGACCCTCCTGATGGACAGAAGCTGACTGGATTGTAAGAGTGACACAACCTCTAACAGCTTTTCCCGTTTTTCTTCTGGGAGAAAAATCTTTTGCTCCACAGAGTTGATACGGAAACCCAGGAATAACACCTCCTGAGAGGGAATCAGATTGGACTTTTGGAGGTTTAGTATCCATCCGATGGATTCTAGGTGAGCACATGCTCTGTCCAAGTTTCTCTGAAGTCCATCTCTGGTTTGGGCAAACAGTAGCAGGTCGTCTAGATAAGGAATCACTGAAATTCCCTCTAGACGCAAGGGTGCTAGAGCTTCGGCCATTACCTTCGTGAACACCCTTGGAGAAGATGACAGGCCGAATAGAAGAGCTCTGAATTGCAGGTGTACCACCTTCTTCCCTTCTCTCAGTGCTAACCTCAGATATCTCTGAGATCTGGCAGCAATAGGAATGTGGAGATATGCGTCCTGCAAATCTATTGATGCCATGAAGCATCCTTGACTCAGGAGGCTTCTTACTGAGAAAATGGAATCCATCCGAAATCTTTTGTATTCTACTGACAAATTCAGCATTTTTAGATTTAGGATGAGGCGGTACTTTCCTAAAGGTTTCTGTACAAGGAAAACGTGAGAATAGAACCCCTGGAAGAACTCCTTTGTTGGAACCAGAACAATGACTCTCTGGGATATCAGTTCCTGAATTAGGGACTTCATGGCGAGTGCCTTGACCGGATCCCTCGGGACGTTTGTCACTAGGAATCTCTTTGGGGGTTCTTCCGTGAATTCCACCACGTATCCTTGGGAGAGCATGTTTACAATATACTGATTTGTAGTGATGTCTCTCCACTGGGGAATGAACTCCTGGAGTCTTCCCCCTACTTAGGGTGGATTGTCACTGCGGCTTTCCGGAGGTCGCAGGAGGATTGAAGAGCACTCCACTCTTACCTTTTGGTTTCTGGGAAGACCACTGCTTCCTTTTGGTTTGCGTTTTTCCTTCCTGTTGTCCTTTTTGGGACGAAAAAAACGCTTACGGGTCTGTACCTGTTGTTTTTTGACCGGAAACGCCTTCTTTTTGTCAGCCGTACGGTCAAGAATGGACTCCAGCTCAGAACCAAATAGCAAATCCCCTGCAAAAGGGAATGCTACGCAGTCTGTTTTTAGATGCAGCATCTCCTGGCCAGGTTTTAAGCCACAAGGCTCTCCTAGCAGAATTGGTCAAAGCCGCTGACCTGGCTGACATACGAATGGATTCTGCTGAAGCATCCGCAATATACGATACTGCTGCAGAAAGCGTTGTAAATGAGTCCAAAATCTCCTGTTTTGGGGAATCCGCCGTAACATGGGCCTTCATCTGGTTAATCCAGTGTTCTAAATTCCTAGCGACACAGGTTGTTGCCATTGCTGGTTTTAGATTGTTCATCACGGACTGCCAGGCCCTTTTAAGAAGCAAATCCATTCTTTTGTCCATGGGCTCCTTTAACATGCCCATGTCCTCAAAGGCAAGGTCAGTTGATTTTGAGACCTGTGAAAAAGCAGAGTCCAGTTTTGGAACCTTGTTCCAGATGGAATCCGGGTTGTCCTCAAATGGAAATCTTCTCTTATGAGACCGGGAAAAAAAAAAATGGCTTTTTCTCAGGTTCCAACCACTCTTTTTTAATCATGTCCGAGATTATTGAATGGACTGGGAAAAACACGGCTTTTTGGATCACCCAAACCTGCATACATACGGTCATGTAGGGAGAGCTCCTTCTTTTCCTCTACAATCCCCAAAGTCGCATGGATTACTTTTAAAAGTCCTGCGACTTCTTCAAGCGACATTTTGTACTTAGAAGCGCTCTCTGCTTCATTTTCTTCCTCCTCAGAGTCTGTTCCATCTGGAGCAAGGCAAGCAGATTCTTGGGAAGCGTCTATCGGACCTCCTAATAATATTTGAGAGCCGTCTTGGGGTTCTGAAGAAGGCTGCGGAGCCCTAGGTTCCCTTGAGGGGCCTGGTTCTTCTCTTAGGTTTGACCTAAAAGCTTGAAAGGTGGCAAGGAGTTCATCCTTAATTGTAGATACTAGATCGCCACAAAAGGATGGAGACTCTTCCCTGACTACATTTGCAGTGAAATCTGCACAAAGCGACTTGGTCCAAGCCTCGCTTAACTTTTCCTTGCAGACAGGGCACCTTCTCTTCACTGGTTGAGCAGAACTTTTGGCCTGCACAAACAGAAAAGAAAAAACCAGGGACCACGCTAAGAAAAACTGTTACACAGTACAAATCAGTACACCCAGGTGCACATAGGAAAAAAAAACACCTTCACTTCCTTGTGCCCCGCAAGCCATGCACCACCACCACCTTTTACAAAACCCCTAGATATTATGCAGACATGCTAAATCACCAGACACTGCACCACCAGGGAGATGGGGGGGGGGGAAGGGTGAATAACCCCCCCCCCCCCCACAGGAGAAAACGGGCCAGTGTAAATAGGACACAGTCCCTTACCTTAGCCTTGCTGGTGCCTTGCCCCCTTATCCGCTGCATCGCTATCCATAGCTGTCTGCGGACGCGTGGTGAAGAAAACGCCGGTTCCAGATTCGAAAACGCTGCCGCGCTGACCTGGAACCGGAACTTTAAAGGCACCAGGTGACCCTGCCCTCTCCGCTTTGCGGCCGGAAATGACACGCGCGCCGACCTGGAAGTGCTGCCTCTTCCCATACAGGACACGGCCGAGGCTCTCCTCGGCCACCAGAACAATGGCGGCCGCTGTAAAGCTCCACGTCGCTATTCGCAAGCGGCCGGCGAGAATACAGCAAACCACAGCTCTGTAGAAAAAAAGGAGGCAGCCCTCCTGGGCTGTACAGGCTCTCCCCGAGCACCGAAGAGGGAGAGGGAGCCCACGGGACCATCCATGCTAGGAGGTAAGTGGGAGGATCACTCTCCTAAGAAAAAAGACTGACTGAGAACCTTTATCTCCCAGGAAAGCCGAGAGATCGTGGCTCTCACCAGAGGTGTTCCTCCGGCTGGAGGAAACACAAAAAACTGATGGAAGCAACGTGGAGGCCTCCAATTAAAGACTTAATTGATGAGGTGTTTCCTGTAGGAGGAGGAGCCATGATCTCTCGGGTGCTGTCCTGCAAGACATTTTGGAAAAGAGGTTTAACCTTAAACTACGTAGAGGGTTCTTTACTGTAAGAGCAGCAAGGATGTGGAATTCCCTTACACAGGTGGTGGTCTCAGTGGGGAGCATTGATAGTTTAAAAAACTATTAGATGAACACCTGAACGACCACAACATACAGGGGTATACAATGTAATACTGACATATAATCACACACATAGGTTGGACTTGTATCTTTTTTCAACCTCACCTACTATGCAGCTAATAGGACTGTAAAAAGGGTGGGAACTACTTAGTTTAGTAATGCATACAGCAAATAAAAAGTGGAAACAAACTGCATTCAGAGGGCATATACCGCTCCTGGCATCTCACTAGACAAAACAGTGCATAAACCGATATATACGTTCTAGTGCAGTGCAAAAATACATGAAAAATAATAGCACGTGTATAACTCCAAGTGTAAACCTGAAGGTATTATGATGTGGACAACAGTAACATGGGATACTGTTTTAGTATAAATAACAGAAGTGCTCCTGCTAATATAAGAGTGAAAAATTCAATTGACAGCAATGAATCGCTGTAAGATGATTTTTTGTTAAAGTGAAGAATTCGGTGAGCAGGAATGATTGCTGTGAAAAAGTCCCCAAGAGGTTAAAACAGATTCCCACATACAGGGATAATATATCCTAAATTCCACCATCAACCAGCGTGCCACCACCATTGTGTAAAGCCAGCTTGCTTACCAGAAGATGTAGACTCCCATAGCATAAGTATTGAGTCGGACGGGCAATTGAAAGAACTTGGTCTTTCCAATAAAATCCAATCGTTCTTTAATGGATGTTGTTAATCTCCCAATGTTCCAGATAACAGTAGGGGGTCTCAATGCTCACAAGCCAAACTCCCAGCTCATGGGTAAATGTGAAGAAACCGAAAGTATCCGCACATAGTGTAAAACCATTAAAAACCTTTATTTCAAAAATATCGAAACCACGGTTCTCAAACTGGCGGTCCTCCAGCTGTTGCAAAACTACAAGTTCCATGAGACATTGCAAGGCTGACAACTACAAGCATGACTCCCACAGTCAGAGGCATGATGGGACTTGTAGTTTTACAACCGCTGGAGGGCCACCGAGACCCCTGATCTAAACACTTACAAGGATCCACTTGCAAACAGCGATGTATAGACATCAATCTCATGGATAGTGCCATATCTACCATATACTGGGAATCGCAATGATGTCATGGACACGACTTCAGCAAATGCATACAGCAGCCATTTATTCTGAATTGCATTGCTGAGAACATTCAGATTATATTGGAGAACTTTTCTAAACTGACACTTAAAGTAGATATAAAGGTAATGGGCAGGGGTCTAATTTAACAAGCAAAATTAGACAGAAATTAATTGCTACTCCTTTAGTAAAAATGACAACTTTGCAAAGGTTTGAAACATTTGAGAAGTAGAACTGCATAGTTGCCAACATTGCAAAAAAAACATCCGGGACACTTTTTTGCATCGAGGCGGAGCCTTGCTATAATTAGGGGGCGGGGCATTCGTTTGTAGGCGTGTCACACTGCAATGAAAAAATGGGAGTGATTTTCGCGCGATAGTGGGTGTGGTTTAAATGGGCGTGGCTCAGAAGGGGTGTGGTTAGAGTCCGAGAGGAAGAAAAGAAGGAGAGAGAGGAGAGAAAGAAAAAGAAAGAAGCCAGATCCTACACTACAATAGAAATGTGTAACAAAATTGGCAGATAAAGATACTCCAAAACACCTGTTGGCGCTTCAATCATCCCGACACCATGGTTGTTATGGTGTCAGGGTGATTGAAGCGCATTATTTCTATTATTACATTGTAATATAAAATGAAATCATTCAACTCACCATAAAGCTGAATCAGTGGAAGCCCTGAGCGTGTCACCTGCCACCAGCTGGCCTCCCCAGCAGTCCGTCCTTGCATCAGGTGCTTCCCCAGCAGAGTCCGTCCTTGCATCAGGTGCTTCCCCAGCAGAGTCCATCCTTGCATCAGGTGCTTCCCCAGCAGAGTCCATCCTTGCATCAGGTGCTTCCCCAGCAGAGTCCGTCCTTGCATCAGGTGCTTCCCCAGCAGAGTCCGTCCTTGCATCAGGTGCCTCCCCAGCAGTCCGTCCTTGCATCAGGTGCCTCCCCAGCAGTCCGTCCTTGCATCAGGTGCCTCCCCAGCAGAGCCCCCTCCACACTTGTGGACAAGGGTCCAAAAATCATAATTGTCCCGGGAAATTCGGGACTGTTTTGCAAATATGCACTACACCGATTACCCCGCCACCCACTACACCGATTACCCCGCCACCCACTACACCGATTACCCCGCCACCCACTACACCAATTACCCCGCCACCCACTACACCGATTACCCCGCCACCCACTACACCGATTACCCCGCCACCCACTACACCGATTACCCCGCCACCCACTACACCGATTACCCCGCCACACTAATTTCTACACTACACTGCATTCCAGGCAGCATACATTGCAGGACTATGGAGTGAGCGATCTGCAGCCAGATGTGCGATGAGCTGCTGCTGGACTTTGTAGATGAGGCTGGTGGTGCTGTGCTTGTAGTGGGATCCTCCTAACCTGAGCTCATTCCACTCTGAGGACATCTGACACTGCAGGCGGCAAGGTAAAGGCAGCCCCGGCTGTGCCATGGCGGGCGGGTGCAGTGCAGGCATTGCGCATTGTTAGGCTATGTTTACATAGTAAGAGGGAGAGGAAGAGCGGCGTCTGCGGCACCAGAGTGGCGGGAGCGGCGGTCCTCACAGTCTCTGGTCTCACTCTGTGTGAAGGGAGGGGCTGCCGAAAGAGAGAGAGACGCGATTGGCTGCCCCTCTCCTCACACTAGAGGTCAGAGAAAATAACACTTGTGGCGGCGGCCATTTTGGTGTAGCCGCCGCCATTTTAAGCCCTAAACATTCACGAATTTACCAGGACAAAAACGGGACAAAAAGAATTGGGCTTGTCCCGAATTGGGACAAGCCCAATTCGGGACAAGGGTCCAAAAATTGTGCTTGTCCCGGGAAATTCTGGACTGTTGGCAGCTATGGAACTCTATCAGCTCAGCAGAAGGCATGAGTTTTACTCAAGGGACCTTCTCTACAGCATTCTTACAGGGTGGTGATGATTTCTAAGACATTGATGCACCAGCAATATATTTATCTGATCTAAGCCAAAACTACAGTTGGTCTGTAAATGGAAAATTATAATATGTCCTATTTTTAAGTTTCCATGCAGGATAAGTTAACCTTTTTGGGTAGAATTACACTTTCCATAATAAATAGAAGTGTTTTCCAATGCCATTTCTGGCCCAGCCATCCCAATGTGCCTTTCTCTCACATACCTTATCTACAGGAGGTTTAAAATCTTGTCCATTTTATTTGAATTTTTAAAATGATTTTCAGATTGCAACACTTCCTGTAGATCGTCTCGCAGCCTTCACTTCCTGTTGGTCATCTCCCAGAAGCCTTCACTTCCTAGTTGCATCACAGAAAAGGGCATGATAGGGTGTGTTTACCACTCTGGATCACACCCCCCTCATTACAATACCACCTTCCACCCACTTCCTATACCATCTGATTCCACAGTCTCCTTTAGATCTCCCATCAGCTATGTAGTACAAAGGCTGCAAGATATTATACAAATTGAATGGATTGATCAGGTGGGTCCTACTATCCCATAGATCTGGTAAATCTAAAGGAAATTCTGCAGAGATTGTACAATCAGATTGCATAGTGTATGGCCATCTTTAAACAAGTACATTGGAGGGAGTAGACAAAAACACTCAGTTGCCAGGCCTTGTTCACAAGGGATGAGCTCCGGTGTGTTTGCATTGAACACGTGCAGAGCCCGCCAGGAAGACGGCGCCGCGCTAATCCCAGCCAGGGAGACATTTCCCGATCTCTGCAGCCGAGCATCGCGAAATGTCTCCCTGCCTGTCATTAGCGAAGCGCTGTGCCGACATCCTGGCGGGCTCTGCACGTGTTCAATGCAAACACGCTGGAGCTCATCCCTATTGTTCACATCTCCACGTAGCGAAAACACACTTTCCCGCATGCAGTTTTTTTGTGGTGTTTTGGAGCATTCACTCATCATGCATAGGGCAGCGAATGGGCTGCCTTACGTGCAACAATCACTCCGGAAGTTTTTTTTGGGAGCAGAACATGGTGCATTACCGCAGTTTTTGTTGCATTTACTGCACTTTACCATGTAATGACAACAAAAACACGCTGCACATTTGCAGCAGCTCTGAAATGCATGGCAAAGCGCACATTTTCTGAGCATTTGCAAATGCACAGATGTGAATAGAGCCTCATTGTTCTTGTGTAAATGCACCAATTTCACTTTTAGGCCCCATTTATACCTAGAGTAGTAGGAGCGCATGTTTTTTGGCTTGTTTTTTCCAGTGCCACACAAGCAGCTATTTGATTACAGTGGGCTGTGCTACACGTGGCAAAGTAGCTCATGGGACATTTTTGCGTGGTGCAAGTTGCATGTTTTTTGCTGCAAAATGTGTATTAGCTTCTGTGTTTGGTGTGACCCATACTTACAAAAATGAAGGATATCGCATGCTCATATCCCAACGGCAGCCACCAGGGACGTCTGACCCGGGAGCTGTGGGTATTATACCCACGTCCCTGGTGGCTGCGGTTGGAATATGAGCATGCGATATTCTGCATTTTTGTAAGTATAGGTTGCTTATTGTGATCCCTACATTTTGCATTCATGTAATACAGTTTTTACTATTGTCATACAGACTTAAACTATTTTATCTTCAATTCACGAAACGCATCAGGATCCAAACGATGCAATGCTACTTTAATTATGGACTGATTTTTAGGTACTGTATTAAGCTATGGAATGTATATACGTATTTGGACCAATTTGCTTTGCAATATGGCACCATTTTTCTGCTGACCTTTTGGTATTACATTAAATAAATCTCTACATTGTTGTTTTTACAATTAGATGTTGTAAGAGAACTGTCAGCGCGCTCCGGGCGCATCCGCGCATGTGCGTGCGCAGATGCGCGCGGGCGCGTGCGCATTCGCGGGAACGCGTCCCCGCTTTCCTCTGGCGCCAGTCGGCCTATTTAAAGGGAGCACTGACACCAGTCTAGCGCTGACGGATCTTCACCGTTCCAGTACCCCTACCTGCTATTACCTGAACCTGCCTGATACCTGTTACCGAACCTTGGCTTCCCCTGACCTTGCTGCTGGACTTCGCTACTTCTCTGATTACCAGTTTCTGAACCCGGCTTCCTGTTGACCTCGCTCCTGCCTAATGTCTATGTACCCTGCTGTCCGCCTGCTGCTGAACCCGGCTATCCATGTGACTACGCTCCTGTCTCCTGTTTGACCCAAATCCGTTTCCCGGGTCTCTGCAACTTCGGTCCTGCGATCTGCTGCGACCTTCTGCCACCCTAGAGTCGCATCATCTGTTCCAGGCTTCCAGGGCTGCTTCTGCAGGCACTCGTGTTCCTCCGGTCCCTTGGTTTCTCCTGTCCTCATCTCCAGCGGAGCCAGGGCCGGAGATACAAGAGAGGCTGACCTCGTCACTTCAGACTCCAGTCAGGTACGTGACAGTATCCGTCAGCCAGCAATGGAGTCTGAAAGGGAGGCCTCATCTTTTGTGGACTTTTGCCAATCCCTCTCTGCACTATCCCGGACAGCACAGAACCTTCAAACCAATCTGAACCGGATGGAAGATCAGCTCCTGAACCAGCTTGATGCCTGACCTGCTTCCACCTCTCCTGCTGTTGTGAGCTCTTCTGTGCAAACCGACTTCAGTCTGCTCGGCGTATCCGTCACTCCTCCAGAACCCAGAGTGCCGTTGCCTGAGCGATTTTCCGGGGATCGCAAGCAGTATCGCACCTTCCGAAATACTTGTGAACTTTATTTCTCCTTGTTACCCCAAACCTTCTCTTCTGAAAACACCAAAGTGGGGTTCATCATTACCTTACTGCTTAAAGAACCTCTTTCCTGGGCTCATCATCTTCGGGAACAACACGATCCGGCTTTGACAACCGCTAACTCCTTCTTCTCTGCTATGTCCCAGCTGTATGCTGATCCTTTTCTCCAGCAGACTGCAGAATTCACGCTCGGCAGACTCCAGCAAGGCCTAAGGTCTGTTGAAGACTATGTGTCGGACTTTCGTGTTCTGAGCACAGATACCCAGTGGAATAGGGCCGCCCTCCACCATCAGTTTCGTCTCTGACTTTGATTCTTTAAAAGACGAACTAGCCCGTGTGGGCATACCCGCATCCCTGGAAGATTTGATCAACTCTGTTATTCAGATCGATCGGCGGCTACGAGAAAGACAATCGGAGAGGACCAATACCACGCCACCAGTATCTTCTAGTACCATCTCCTCTCTCTCTGCAATCTCTGCCAGGACACGGGAAGTGCCCATGAGGAACAAGGGGTACAATGACTCATCCTGTGGAAGTTTCCCTAGATCACCTCTGTCTTCTTCGGAACGCCTACGGCGACAACGTAACAGACTTTACTTTTACTGCGGAAAGACTGGCCATTTCATACAGACTTGTCCTGTGAAACCTGCCAAAGCCGCTTCTCCGCTGCCCTACATGATGCATCTTCCCGGAAGGGGCCAGTCCCACCTTTCCCTTCCGCTCCAGCTCCAGCTATCTGAAAGGACTATTCTTGTATCCGCTATTCAGTGGCGGTGCGTCCATAGAGGGCGCCGGAGCGCTGCCCCCTCTCGCTCCTGCACCGCCACTGAAAGACAATACACAGATTCATGCATTGCATGAATCTGTGTATTGTCACCGCTGCCGCGCTGCCCACTATTCATATGGCTGGCCTCCTGGTGAGCGCCGGCCATATGAATTAGAGCGGCGGCCGGCGGTGGGTGTGACTTGGAAGTGCCTATCAGAGCCAGCGGCTCTGATAGGCTTTCCGAATACAGCACTCACGCTGTATTCGGCTTCCAAAAACTCCTCCCAGGTACGCACGGGGGTGCGTTCCTGGAAGAAGACTGTGTGGAGGTTTCAGCCAATCAGGTTCACCGGATCTGGTTACAGGTAACCTGATTGGCTGAAGCGACATCGAGGGCGGGAGAACACATCGAGGACGGCGTGGACCGAGGGAGGTAAGTGCAGGGCTGGGGGGGGGGGACAGGCTGCATTTGGGGGACAAACTGGCTGAATATGGGGCACAAACTGGCTGAATATGGGGCACAAACTGGCTTAATATGGGGCACAAACTGACTGAATATGGGGCACAAACTGGCTGAATATGGGGGGAACTGGCTGAATATGGGGGACAAACTGGCTGAATATGGGGGACAAACTGGCTGTATATGGGGGACACGCTGGCTGCATTTGGGGGGAACTGGCTGTATATGGGGGGAACTGGCTGTATATGGGGGGACAAACTGGCTGAATATGGGGGGAACTGGCTGTATATGGGGGACAAACTGGCTGAATATGGGGGGAACTGGCTGTATATGGGGGACACGCTGGCTGCATTTGGGGGGAACTGGCTGTATATGGGGGACAAACTGGCTGCATTTGGGGGGAACTGGCTGTATATGGGGGACAAACTGGCTGCATTTGGGGGGAACTGGCTGTATATGGGGGACACGCTGGCTGCATTTGGGGGGAACTGGCTGTATATGGGGGACAAACTGGCTGCATTTGGGGGGAACTGGCTGTATATGGGGACAAACTGGCTGTATATGGGGGCACACTGGCTATATATATGGGGACAAACTGGCTGTATATGGGGGCACACTGGCTATATATATATATATATGGGGGCACACTGGCTGTATATGGGGGCACACTGGCTGTATATATGGGGGCACACTGGTTATATATATATGGGGACAAACTGGCTGTATATGGGGGGCACACTGGCTATATATATGGGGGCACACTGGCTGTATATGGGGGCACACTGGCTGTATATATGGGGGCACACTGGCTGTATATATGGGGGCACACTGGCTGTATATATGGGGGCACACTGGTTATATATATATATGGGGGCACACTGGCTGTATATGGAAACAAACTGGCTGTATTTGAGGGGGCAAACTGGTGGCGTTTGGGCACAGTGGCGGCAATTGATTTTTTATTTTTATTTTCAGTTTGTTTGCGCCCCCCCAAAAATTTTGAGCACCAGCCGCCACTGCCGCTATTATAGATTCTGGCGCTTGCAGCTGCTTTGTGGATTCAGCATTTGCCACTTTACATCAGCTACCTCTATGTACCAAGAAGCAGGGATTTGCCGTTCATCTGGCAGATGGCTCTGGTCTCAAGTCTGGGCCTGTAACCCAAGAGACTGTACCCATCTCCTGCCAAACTTCCTCTGGGCACCGGGAACTTCTCCGTCTGGATGTGATCGCCTCACCCATGTTTCCTATTATTCTGGGGTTACCTTGGCTAAAGGCCCATAATCTCCATATTGACTGGTGCTCTGGAGATGTCTCCTTCTCATCCAATTATTGCCGGACACATTGTTTTCCTGAAGGGACTTTTAATCCTGCTTCGCTCCTCAGTATCTCCCCGGACCCCGAAACACTGAAACTGGTACCTGTTGCCTACCATGAATTCCTAGACGTCTTCAACAAGAAAAGTGCAGATACCTTGCCTCCACACAGGACTTACGATTGCCCCATAGAACTTTTGCCAGGATCAGAGATCCCTTTCGGGCGAATTTATCCGCTTTTGGAGCCTGAATTGGAAGCCCTGTGCAAATACATAGACAAAAGCCTGGAGAAAGGGTTTATTCAGCACTCCTCTTCGCCAGCAGGGGCTGGTATTTTCTTCGTGGAAAAGAAAGACCACTCTCTGAGGCCCTGTATTGACTACCGGGATCTTAATAAGATAACTGTCAAAAATCGATACCCGCTTCCGCTGATCCCTGAATTGTTCCAGAGGTTGCGAGGAGCACGGATATTTACCAAACTTGACTTGAGGGGAGCTTACAACTTAGTCCGGATCAAGGAGGGACATGAATGGAAGACAGCCTTTAGGACACGCTTCGGGCATTTTGAGTACTTAGTTATGCCCTTCGGTCTCTGCAATGCCCCTGCCACCTTCCAGCACCTGGTAAATTATGTGTCTCGGGACTTTCTTGATCTATTTATTATAGTTTACCTTGATGATATCCTTATTTTCTCCGATACGAAGGAATTACATTGTACTCATGTGAGGAAGGTCTTGAGTAGACTTCGTGAACATCACCTCTATGCCAAAGCTGAGAAGTGTGACTTCGAAAAGCAGACTATACAGTTTCTCGGACTTGTCATCTCTGCCATGGATCCTCAGAAGGTCGCTGCAGTCCTAGAATGGCCAGTTCCGACTGACAGGAAAGCGGTGCAAAGGTTTGTGGGATTTGCCAATTTTTATAGAAAGTTCATTAAAAACTTTTCCGGCATGATCTCTCCCATCACTCAGCTAACCAAACAACATGTCCCTTTTCGATGGACCTCGGAAGCACAAGTATCCTTTGAACAACTAAAGACCCTGTTCACTTCAGCTCCCATCCTGAAGCATCCCGACCCGTCCCTGGCCTATGTCTTGGAGGTAGATGCCTCCGAAAGTGCCATTGGGGCTATTCTATCCCAGCGACAAGGTCCCAAATCTCTACTACATCCCGTAGCCTTCTTCTCCAAAAAACTGAACCCGTCTGAAAGAAACTATGACGTTGGTGATCGGGAATTGCTAGCCATTAAAGCGGCACTTGAGGAATGGCGTTACTTGTTAGAGGAAGCCTCTCACCCTATCCTCATTTTTACCGACCATAAAAATTTGGAATATTTAAGAACAGCCAAACGACTAAGACCCCGGCAGGCAAGATGGGCGTTATTTTTCTCCCGCTTCATATTCCACATCACCTTCCGTCCAGGCTCCAAAAATGGCAAACCTGACGCGCTCTCGCACATGTTCCATGATCCAGTCCAAACTTCTGAGCCAGACACTATTCTGCCCGCCAAGAATTTCCTTCTTCTCCAACCGGACCTGATTTCCCAAATAAAGGCAGATGTGACTGAGCACCCACCTTCTCAAGATTTACCTCTCCAGTTTAAGGACGGACTCTATTTCCACAATGAACAGATTTTTGTTCCGGAACAGGTCAGAGTCTCTGTTCTCAAGCGATGCCATGATCACTCCCTGGCAGGCCATTTCGGCATTCACAAGACTGCAGATCTGATTTCCCGTTCCTTTTGGTGGCCTGACCTGACACAGGACTGTAACAAATACGTAAAATCTTGTGTCACATGCCTGCGCTGTAAAACCAATCGAGCCAAGACTTGAGGTCTCCTAGAAAGTCTCCCTATACCAAAGAAACCCTGGAGTATGATATCCATGGATTTCATCGTGGAACTTCCCCCATCTGAGAATTTCACCTCCATATTTGTCGTGGTAGACCGCCTGACCAAAATGGCACATTTTGTACCCCTACAAGGCACCCTGTCTGCCACTGAGACGGCCTCCACATTCATCAAAGAAATTGTAAAACTGCATGGAGTCCCCGATAACATTGTCTCGGACCGAGGGGTGCAGTTCACTTCAAGATTTTGGAGGTCCCTGTGTGAAGCACTAAACATTGAACTCCGTCTGTCCACTGCTTACCATCCTCAGACAAATGGACAGACGGAGAGGACTAATCAGACTTTGGAGCAATACCTACAGTGCTTCACCTCCTTCTCTCAAGATGATTGGTCTTCTCTTCTTCCACTGGCGGAGTTTTCCTATAACAACTCCATTCACTCTGCTACCAAGCAATCTCCTTTTTTTGCTAACTATGGATATCACCCTTCCTTTTTGCCTGAGGTGCCCATAGAATCCTCCGTACCTGCTGTACAGGACAGACTGGACTTTTTTTACTCCAACAACAAAGTGCTCCAGGATACCATCTCTAAAGCCCAGATAAGCAACAAAAGATTCTTTGACAAGAAGAGAAGGGGTAACTTGAACCTGGAACCAGGAGACAAGGCCTGGTTGTCTACTGCAAATTTAAAACTCAGGTGTCCTTCCAAAAAACTTGGCACTAAATTTTTGGGGCCTTTTCCAGTTAAAAGGAGAATCAACCCTGTGGCCTTTGAATTGATTTTACCTAAAAGTCTGAAAATCAATCCCGTGTTCCACATCTCTTTATTAAAAACAACGGTTCCTAACCCGTTTCCCAACCGAGATCCGGAAAGCCCTTCTTCAATACTCGTCGAAGGCAACGAAGAATATGAAATTGAAGCTGTACTGGACTGTAAAACCAGGAGGGGCCAAACACAATTCCTGATTAAGTGGAAAGGTTATGGCTCAGAAGAGAACTCCTGGGAACCAGCCTCCAATGTGCATGCCCCACAGAAAGTTTGTGCCTTTTTTCAGCGCCATCCGGAAAAGAAGCCCCTGAGGGGCATCCAGAGGCTGCCCTTAGGGAGGGGGCAATGTAAGAGAACTGTCAGCGCGCTCCGGGCGCATCCGCGTGCGCAGATACGCCAATGCGCATGGGCGCGTTCGCGGGAACACGTCCACGCTTTCCTCTGGCGCCAGTCAGCCTATTTAAAGGGAGCACTGACATCAGTCTAGCTCTGACGGATCTTCAGCGTTCCAGTACCCCTACCTGCTATTACATGAACCTGCCTGATACCTGTTACCGAACCTTGGCTTCCCCTGACCTTGCTGCTGGACCTCGCTACTTCTCTGATTACCAGTTTCTGAACCCGGCTTCCTGTTGACCTCGCTCCTGCCTAATGTCTATGTACCCTGCTGTCCGCCTGCTGCTGAACCCGGCTATCCATGTGACTACGCTCCTGTCTCCTGTTTGGCCCAAATCCGTTTCCCGGGTCTCTGCAACTTCGGTCCTGCGATCTGCTGCGACCTTCTGCCACCCTAGAGTCGCATCATCTGTTCCAGGCTTCCAGGGCTGCTTCTGCAGGCACTCGTGTTCCTCCGGTCCCTTGGTTTCTCCTGTCCTCATCTCCAGCGGAGCCAGGGCCGGAGATACAAGAGAGGCTGACCTCGTCACTTCAGACTCCAGTCAGGTACGTGACAGATGTGTTATAAAGTCCCACAGGCAAATCTCTGCATTTTTATTTGTCAATTAGGGAGGGGGCAGGCACTGCCTAGGTAGAATGTAGATGTCATGGCTTCGGTAGAAGTGGATGCAAACTCCAGTGAGGCAGGAGGATAATTATTCAATCCTAGAAGGTGGGATTACCAGCAAATCTATGCTCCACGCGTATTGTGCCTAACCTAGACCAGCGTTTCTCAACTCCAGTCCTCAAAGCGCCCCAACAGGTCATGTTTTCAGGATTTCCCTCAGATGAAACAGCTGTGGGAATTACTAAAGCAGTTAAACTGATCAAATAACCTGTGCAAAACAATGGAGAGCCTGAAAACATGACCTGTTGTGGCTCCTTGAGGACTGGAGTTGAGAAACACTGACCTAGACCATTAACAACGCATCTCTTTAAACCCTACAACAATTTTAAACAATGAGAAGTTTCGTTATTACAAGAAAAATGTTTGGGTACCATATAACAGTCTAAATATGACTTCTTGATTGTTAATTTTCTTGTTACACATGCCTTTTACATCTTACTCAAAACTCATAAACAACTGCATCAACTTCCAGTATGTCCCATCAGTTCCCGAGTAGGCATTCTGCATGTTTATTGACCATTTTCTACCATCACATGTTATTGTAATCTCATATGTTATATCAGAGACACTATGCATTTATTGAAACAACTTGAGGTTATACTTGATACTTGAGGACTTTGTGACGTTTGATATTGAACCTTCATATACAAATTTACAAGCAGTAAAATACTTGAGCATTATGCAGTATTGCATACATCAGAAGCTGCGTGATTTCCTATTAGAACTTTAAACTTTTTTTAAAACTCACCTTCTCACCTTAAATCACCTTATCTAACTAGATAAATTATATTAACCACTTCAACCCTGGAAGGATTTACCCCCTTAACGACCAGGCCATTTTTTGCGATACAGCACTGCGTCGCTTTAACTGACAATTTTACGGTCATGCGGCGTTGTACCCAAACAAAATTGATGTCCTTTTTTTCCCCACAAATGTAGATTTTTTTTGGTGGTATTTGATCACCTCTGTGGTATTTCTTTTTTGCTCTATAAACAAAAAATGACAGAAAATTTTGAAAAAAAACAATATTTTTTACTTTCTGCTATAATACATATCCATAAAATATATATAGGAAAAAAAATTGTTTCATCAGTTTAGGCCAATATGTATTCTGCTACATATTTTTGGCAAAAAAAATCGCAATAAGCGTATATTGATTGTTTACGCAAAAGTTATAGCGTCTACAAAACTTCAGGAAAAAAAATGAACCGTTCAAAAAACTCATTATGCCTCAAAGATTATACGTTGGGGTGTTAGCTTTCAAAAATTGGGTCATTTTGTGGGCGTTTCTATTGTCCTAGTGCTCCAGGGCCTTCAAAAGTGTAATAGGTGGTTGAGAAATGAGATGTGTAATTTATGCTCTTAGAACGTCTAAAGGTGTTACTTCAATGTTAGGCCTCTGTATGTGGCCAGGCTGTGGGCTGTGTAAAAGTCAAACACGTGGTATTGCCATACTCAAGAGTATATATGTATGTATTTCAGGTAGTAATTTGTGATATGCACATGCTATTTGAGAGAAATAAGCTGTTAATATGACAATTTTGTGACAAAAAAATTATCTTCATTTTGAAAAGAATTGTGGGAAAAAATGACAACTTCAAAAAAACTCACCATGCCTCTTACTAAATACCTCAGAATGTCTACTTTTCCAAAAAGGGGTCATTTGGGGGGTATTTATACTTTCCTGGCTTGTTAGTGTCTCAAGAAATGAGATAGGCACATCAGGTGTGATCAATTTTCAATGATTGCCACCATAGCTTGTAGACTCTATAACTTTCACAAAGACCAAATAATATACACTGATTTGGGATATTTTTACCAAAGATATGTAGCAGTATAACTTTTGGCTAAAATTTATGAAGAAAAATTACTAATTTGCAACATTTTATTACAGAAACAAAGAAAGATGCTTTTTTTATTTTACAAAATGTTCGGTCTTTTTTCATTTATAGCGCAAAAAATAAAAAACCCTTAGTGATTAAATACCACCAAAAGAAAGCTCTATTTGTTTAAAAAAAAAAAAGGACAAAAAATTCATATGGGTACAGTGTTGCATGACTGAGTAATTTTTGTTCAAAATGTGAACGCGCTGAAAATTGGTCTGGTTAGGCAGGGGGTTTAGGTGCCCTGTGGGCAAGTGGTTAAGAGCAAGACCGTGAAATTTCATTCATTCTCAGCTGTGATCATTCTCAATTAAGGGGAATAGTCTCTCCGCTTTTGAATTTTTTTCCAATTTTACGGTAATTATGTTTTCTCTTGAAATTAGTATTGTAAGTTTTTACTTTTGACCTTACCTTTATTCCAAATGATTGAGGAATCAGATGTGTTATGTTATTCCAGTACCTAACACACATCACTATGTGTCAGGAAAGGGTTCACCCGTTGGTGGCGCTGTCGGTCTCTTGGATCGCAATACCAGTGCACCAGCGGGTGTCTTCCTACACTCAGGACCTGTGGTAAGAGGACTCACCTGCTGGTGGCACTGTTGGATCCTTGGGCCGTAGTACCGGTGTCCACCAGTGGTTGAATCCCAGCAGTGTGGAGCAGACAGCACCTCCTGCGCTCAGGTGTTACTTGAGACCAATTACAGGCATTCACATAAATACCTGGCTGATGATGGCTCTCATCGCCTTGGTATGTCCTTGCGCCCTTGCTTGCCTGTGATCCAGATCCTGAACCTGTAATCTGTTACCTGATCCCGTCTCCCTGTTCTGATTCCCCATCCAGTCCCACCTGTTACCTTGTATCCCTGCCCTGCAGCCTGATCCATCCATCCATCCTCTCCCTAATCTGTTGTTCCCTACCCCATCTGCTGATCTCCCGTTGATGACCCTGGCCTGGCTTACGTCTGCAATTCTGGAACTGCCCTTTGTCTATCTGCTGATCCTCTGTGTATGACCCTGGTCTGGCTATTGTTTATGATTCTGGTATTTCCCATTTATTGTACATATATGTCTGTTGTTATTTGTGGGTTCAGAGCCGATCCGCCCTATACGCTCACTACCCAAGCTGCGTAGGGCCCCGCAAATTACTCGAGGCCCCGCCGTCGTCAATTAATGTTTTTGACAGGTTGGAGATTATGATAGAACACCGCCCGTTACTCTGAGGTAACTTTTTGGCCCCGCCCTCCAGGCTGCCGCGTGACGTCACCCTCAACACACGCGTCGCCTGCCCTCCTAACGCCACTCTCTTAACGGCTCTGCGCAGGCGTCACCGGCTAGGAGTGACTAGGAAGCGGGCCCCTCCCGGGATTCAGGCCCCCCCTCCTTTCACTCCGAGGACCTCCACCTCAGTCCGAGCAGCCATTGACTGGAGATATCCGGCCGGATTGAGAGCACGGGGGAGCGGAGGAGGCGGCCTGCACAGCTCTGAGGGGGGAAGCTTCTCATGTGGATGCTGAGAGGGACACCCTGCTGAGTGCTTCTCATACTGGACACTGACTGTGCTCCATACATTCAGGAGCCGGACACACCATCTGCTATCCTCCCAGCTGAGGAGCTCCCTCAGCCCTGACAACCACCACAGCTCGCTGGAGGAGCAGCTCTAGGGGTCCTGGACCCTCAGGCCTCATCAGAGGGGCCCCTAAGTGCCACCAGACCTGGTGTGGGATCAGTACAACCTGAGCCTTGGGGCTTTACAGAACTTAGGCCACCCTGAGTCATTAGGGCGCTCTCCTGAGAAGGTCCAAGTCCTTGGACCTTCCCGGGAAAGCTCCTTAAGCTATTGGACCCTCCTGGAGGGGAACCCCAAGTCTTTTGACCTTCCCAAAAGAGCACCCCGAGTCCTTGGACCTTCCCAAGAGAGCACCTTGAGTCCTTGGACCTTCTCAGAAAAGCTCCCCGAGTCCTTGGACCTTTCCGGACGCCATGACAAAATGAAGCGAAACTATCCTTCTGGTCACGAAAAGAAGGGAAAAAAACACCATGAGAGTGAATTGCGGGAACAACAATCAGGTAAACTTGTGTTCTCTCCTCTCCAAGTTTGATGTCAGCAAAGTAGAGTTATGTTTATGTGCATTTCTATTGTGGTTTTTTTTTGGTCACGGCATCATGGGTCAGGTGGTAGAAGGCCCCTTAGCAGAATTTTGCTTAGGGCCCCAGGGAGGTCAGGATCGGCACTGTGTTGGTCACTGTCTGTTGGTTGGTTTATTGCACTGTGTCATATTGGAGGTGGTTGTATTTATATTATTCAGTTCACTTACTTTAATAAATCATTATATTATTCACCTTTTATACGCGTTTGGTTTCCTCTGCTGCAATCCACACAGCCTGGTCACACCTGGTTTATGACACTATGTTATCTTGTTTTATTAAAAGTATAAATGCTTAAAAATAAAAATGCACTGCCTCAATTGATATATTTATTTTCCTATGATAAAATAGCTGTCTAATGCACCTCTCTTTCCATTAATATAATTATCTATGGTCTCTATATTTCCTCAGTGTCTGCCAGGTATTGACATGCCAGGTCAGCCTCGGAAGCAAGTCAAATGGAAAAAATAATAATAACCAAATTGCTGTCACGTTGACTTTTTATCTAAATACAGAACATAGCAAAAGCTGCAGTACTCAGAAAGTGAAAACTGCTGCATAAAATCCATGCTAGAACCTACAAACAGCTTCGGGTGTATATATCAGAGGTACACACCCATGTACTGTACACAAGCTTCTTATGGATATAATGATAGCTAATGGGCAGAAAATCTATTTATTAAAAATGCAGTAACAAGTCAGGGAACAAATGTGGCAAGCTTTTAGCGCGGACTCTAAAAGCCCAGACAGCGGCATCTTATATACCACACATACATGCCCCAACAGGACAGAAAAGAATACTGCCCAAACAAATAGCCCATGAGTTCAAATCCTATTATGAAACCCAATATAACTTGAACACCACGAGACCATCGACAGACCAGATAAGGGAATATATAGAGGGCTCCATGATGCCCTCCCTGGCGGCAGATGTCTGTCAACTTTTGGAGGAACCCATAACTTTGGCCGAGCTACAGGGAGCGATAGGGAACACTAAACAAGGTAAGGCCCCGGGGCCTGATGGCCTCATGGTACAGTATTACAAGACATTCCTCCCATCACTGGGTAACCACTTAGTTACACTCCTGACTGCCCTCAGCAAGGGAAAAAAACTATATGACACTACGTTACAAGCCCAAATAGCGGTGATCCCCAAGGAAGGGAAGGACCCGGGACAGTGCGGGAGATACCACCCAATATCTCTGTTAAACGCAGATTTGAAGCTGTTCACGAAGATACTAGCCATGAGACTTCAATCACACATACCCCGAGTTATTCACCTAGACCAAGTGGGCTTTGTTCCTTCCAGGGAAGCGAGGGACAACACCACTAAAGTGCTGAACCTGTTGTACCAAGCAACCCTCACCAAAACGCCAAGTGTATTTCTCAGCACAGACGCTGAGAAAGCCTTTGACAGGGTAAACTGGGACTTCATGTTCACCACACTGAAACATATGGGTCTAGGTAATAACATGCTGAACTGGATTGCAGCAATATATGAGCGGCCAGCGGCAAGGGTTAGAGTCAATGGAATTCTGTCAAACCCCTTTCTGATCACAAATGGGACACGTCAGGGCTGCCCTCTCTCACCCATCCTCTTTGCACTATCCCTTGAACCATTCTTAGCCCACATACGGCAAAACCCAAACATCACAGGGATACTGGAAAAGCAATCCCAATACAAAGTGTCGGCCTACGCCGACGACTTGATGTTCACGCTCTCAAAACCAGTGATCTCTCTCCCAAACCTATTACGTGTGCCGTATCACAACATATGGCACACTATCCAACTTAAAGATTAACTTTGCCAAATCAGAGGCGATGGGGGTAAATATGAGTAAGCACTATAATAGTGTGAAACGCGTCAGCTAGATGTGACCAGTTTGCCGTGTCGTGCAGTGTGTTTTTTGTTTCCTGAACCTTTTGGAATAAAGGCTTTTTAATCGGAGTGCTGCTTCCAGAAGTGATTTTCTTTTCTTTTTGATGGGGGTAAATATACCGCCGACCGAACTCACGCATCTCCAATCCAACTTTAAGTTGAAATGGACAACTACGGCCCTGAAATATTTAGGCACATACATCCCTCAAAAAATCTCGAAAGTATATGATCTGAATTTTCCCCCCCTCCTAAAAAAGATTAGGGCGCTGCTACAGCAATGGCAAACGGGTCTTCATTCATGGTTGGGCCGTTGCAATATCCTGAAAATGTCTATCCTCCCGAAATTCCTCTATTTAATGCAGGCCCTGCCCATACATTTACCAACTACATACTTTAAGCAGGTACAATCCCTGTTCACGGAGTTTGTATGGGCCAAGAAGAGACCTAGAATAGCCAACACACTTCTTGTCCTTCCCAAGCAATACGGGGGTCTAGCATTACCAAACTTACGCGCCTACTACCAGGCGGTCCACCTAGGAAGACTGTTAGACTGGTGCCGCCACCAAGAGACCAAGTTGTGGACTCAGGTGGAACAGGCTCAACATATAATCCCTCTCCGAGGTACTCCATGGTGCTATATGGGTCTACCGCCAAGGGTCAAACGCCATCCGTTGGTTGGAAACACATCGAGGGTATGCGCTCACCTCATGTCCAAATTGGCTCTTCTCACTCCAAATTCTCCTCTATATCCAATACTGGGCAACCCCCTATTTACACCAGGTTTAGGGGACGGACCTTTCCGGACCCTGGCAGAGTCGGGTATACATCAAGCCTCCCATTTTAGCTCTAGAGGGAGGTGGAAATCGATTGAGGAACTATCTGACCCTACAGGTCCATTCCACCTAGACTTCATGAGAGCACTACAGATACGCCACTTCCTCAACACCATCCCACCACCCTCAGACAACGACCAGCCGCTCACGACGTTAGAAGACCTTTGCAATGACACAGGAGTTCTGCCCCACACACTTTCCCTGACCTACACTCTCATAAACAACCCCCCAGACAACTTTGTTCCCCCGGGTCTACTTAAGTGGGAAGAGGACTTGGGGACTCAGTTTAGCCCCGCCAGAAGACAGCACATCCTTCAATACACACACAAATCCTCTATCTGCGCCAAGATCCAAGAAACCAATTATAAAAATTGTATCACGATGGTACAAGACCCCGGTGCTATTACAAAAAATATTCCCGACAGCATCGGATATGTGCTGGCGCTGTCAAACCGAAAAGGGGACCCTACTACATATCTTTTGGTCCTGCCCCAAGTTACAGCATTTTTGGAAAGTCATTCAAGAGACGATACAAAAACTCACGGAGCGTTCCATTCAGGCCGACCCAGCATTTTTTCTCCTCCATGGGAATGACATCCCTAACAGGAAATATAAAAAATCGGTGATACGACACCTACTTGATGCGGCTAAGGCATGCATTCCGCTTTGCTGGAGATCTGCCCTCCCGCCGTCCATCGAACTGTGGCTCCAAAAGGTAGAGGAAATAAGGAAAATGGAGGACCTTATCCTTACAGAGCAAAACAGACAAGAGACATTCACCAAAACCTGGCAACCATGGACTATGTTCATATATTCCGAGCAGGGCCAGGCCCTGAGAGGATCCGACATGGTCCCCTAATCGTACTGTAATACAGCCTTAGACAGGATTAAACTTTGTACGGGGTGACATGCTAGTAAGTAAACAAAGTATGACACTCGACTGATAGACGCTCCATGGCCGCGGGCGGTCCCCCCCATCCCCCCCTCCATCCTCTGTATCTCTTCCAATATCCCAACCCCTATTCTTTCTACTCCCTATTCCTCTTTACTCTATCTCCTGCTCCTGCCCTCGATCCTCCATGCTGTGGTAGTGCCCCCCATGAAGGGGGGCCGCGGCGGGGGGTTTTGGGGGAAAGGGGGGGGAACTTTATGTACAAAAAAAAAACGGAGGGCGGGCCCCGCGGGGCTGCAAACATTCACACAGCTTTCCTACAGTGCCAGACATCTCAGATTACATGTAGGGAGAGCATCATTGCAGCCTCCACATTGGAACGTAAGTTCACACAGTGCCCCAAGCACTACACACTCTACCTACACACAGCAGAAGGCAAGACACTATACCCTGTCATAGCACGTGTTACTGACCCACTACTCAAACTCACAGGAAAATGTTCAGGGAGACTAGTCTGCTGTACATACATGTTTTCTGTTGGTTGATCTTTGTTCTGTACTGTATAGTATATACTACTCTTAACCTGTTGGTCCTTGCGGGGCCTGTTCCTTATGATAAATAAAAATTTAGAAAAAAAATGCAGTAACAAGCATGTTACATAGTTACATAGTTAGTCAGGTTGAAAAAAGACACAAGTCCATCCACTTCAACCATAAAAAAAAAAAATATATACAGTATATCGTACAATCCCATATACCCAATTCTATACCCACAGTTGATCCAGAGGAAGGCAAAAAACCCAGCAGAGCATGATCCAATTTGCTACAGCAGGGGAAAAAATTCCTTCCTGATCCCCCGAGAGGCAATCGGATATTCCCTGGATCAACTTTACCTATAAATGTCAGTACCCAGTTATATTATGTACATTTAAGAAAGAATCCAGGCCCTTTTTAAAGCAATCTACTGAGCTGGCCAGAACCACCTCTGCAGGGAGTCTATTCCACATTTTCACAGCTCTTACTGTGAAGAAACCTTTCCGTATTTGGAGGTGAAATCTCTTTTCCTCTAGACGCAAAGAGTGCCCCCTTGTCCTTTGTGTTGACCGTAAAGTGAATAATTCAACACCAAGTTCACTATATGGACCCCTTATATATTTGTACATGTTGATCATATTACCCCTTAATCTCCTCTTCTCAAGAGTGAATAAATTCAGTTCCTCTAATCTTTCCTCATAGCTGAGCTCCTCCATGCCTCTTATCAGTTTGGTTGCCCTTCTCTGCACTTTTTCCAGTTCCCCAATATCCTTTTTGAGAACTGGGGCCCAAAACTGAACTGCATATTCCAGATGAGGTCTTACTAATGATTTGAACAGGGGAAAAATTATATCTCTCTCTCTCTGGAGACCATACCTCTCTAAATACAAGAAAGGACTTTGCTCGCTTTGGAAACCGCAGCTTGGCATTGCATGCCATTATTGAGCTTATGATCTACCAAAACCCCCAGATCCTTCTCCACTACGGATCCCCCCAGTTTTACTCCCCCTAGTATGTATGATGCATTCATATTCTTAGCCCCCAAGTGCATAACTTTACATTTATCAACATTAAACCTCATCTGCCACATAGTCGCCCAATTAGACAGAGCATTGAGGTCGGCTTGTAAATTGGCGACATCCTGTAAGGACGTTATTCCACTGCATAGCTTGGTGTCATCTGCAAAGACAGAAATATCATTTATAAACATATTAAAAAGTAAGGGTCCCAGCACTGAACCTTGGGGTACACCACTGATAATCTTGGACCATTCAGAGTAAGAATCATTAACCACTACTCTCTGAATTCTGTCTTTTAGCCAGTTTTCTATCCATTTACAAACTGATATTTCCAATCCTGTAGACTTTACCTTGCACATGAGCCGTGTGTGGGGAACTGTATCGAACGCTTTTGAAAAATCCAAGTATACCACGTCCACAGCCACCCCTCTGTCCAAGGTCTTACTTACCTCTTCATAAAAAGAAATCAGGTTTGTCTGTTGCTTAAATAGTTTTTTTCCAGCAAGAACTCATCTATGTGGTCTTTTATTAATCTCTCCAGTATCTTCCCAACTATGGAAGTTAAACTAACAGGTCTATAGTTACTTGGTAAAGACTTAATTCCCTTTTTAAATGGCAGTAAAAAAAAACAAATAAGGACTGATGAACTGTATCAACTTATAAACTGAATCTACTGGAGAGACAAAACATTGGAAGGACGGAGGACTAGCCGAGCCCTGGGATATTCCTGGAGCGGACACCGACAGCAACTGGGATATCTGGCCGCCTATACATGCCGGCCCGCGGCCAGCTCCACAATCCGAGGACCAGCCTATGAGACCTCCGCAGCCGCCGGTTTCGATTGCTGGGTTCAGCGGAACGAACGCCATAGACGGGGAGGACAGCGGACCCCCCAGAGGTGTACCAGCGCTACACATCCTGGCCCGACACCATTCGGAGGCCCGACAGGACGCCCGCATCCCCGCCACTCAGGTACATTCTGCTCCCAGTATTTGCACCCCTTGTAGTGGCGGACAGTCTGGGTGCCAGGTGGGGGCTGCTTTAAAGGCTCAATACCTGAAAAAACAGGTTTTCTCGGGCCGGGGATTGTGTTAGGAAAGGCCGCGGCTTCGGCCTACATCTGGAAGTCGGCGGCCATCTTGCTACACCCAGACCCAAATCACCAGCCACCCAGCCAACCAGCCCCCGATATCAGCCCCCCAGACACCTAGCTATCCCCCTATAAGCTCTAGGTGAAGGCCCAGTATATGTGCCCCTCTCCTGGAAACATCCTCGGCCTCTCTAGTTGAACTAGATGAACTATGACTTAGTGCCAGTTAACATCAATCTCTTACTCTCTAAGTGAATATGAGACATTGACAGACAACAAAGTAAGGAGATATACGGTGGAGAAAAATATCTGGTGGTGTTTTTGCTTGGCTGCTGATATATGAGGATGCTGGATAGCTTTATTATTGAACCGTGATATAATATCCAGTGGTTGTTATTTTAAAATTGCTAGAAAAAACATATCTAACAGAAATAAGACCAATAGGACTGTATGTTTGAAATGGTTTGGAATAACCATATGCCCTATGCCATGTGTTGCTTATGCTGCTGAGTGGATGAGACTGAGGGGGGCTCTACTCAGCATGCAGCCTTGAAGCTCTAAAGTCCTAAATATGCCAATAAAGACATCCAAAAAAAATCGCTCTAGCTCGACTAAAAAACATAATAAAGAAATAGCGATTAATCAAGCTGCTACTAGTTCTATACAGCGTTTCCTGGTTACCAGTAGGGATGAGCCAAACACCCCCGGGTTCGGTTCGCACCAGGACCTTCGAACGGACCGAAAGTTCGCGCGAATTTTCGAACCCTATTCGTTATAATGGACGCGAACGTTCGAAATCAAAATTGCTAATTACAACGGCCAATATGCATGTTAATGTCATAAAACAGGTTTGGGGACCCGGGTCCTGCCCCAGGGGACATATATCAATGCAAAAAGAAATTTTAAAAACTAACGTTTTTTCGGGAGCAGTCATTTTAATGATGCATAAAGTGAAAAAAAAAAAGTGAAATTTTCCTTTAAATATGGTACCTGGGGGGTGTCTAAAGTATGCCTGTGAAGTGGCATGTGTTTCCCGTGTTTAGAACTGTCCTTGCACAAAATTACATTTGTAAAGGAAAAAAAGAAGCCATTTAAAACCACTTGCGGCTTTAATGTCATGTCTTGTCCTGGCCGCCATATGGCTGAAAATCCTTGAGAAAAATGGCATGGCTACCCCATCACCCCCCCCCCCCCACCCCAGCCCCTTTGGGTCTTGTATGGATATTAAGGGGGACCCCGCACCCAAAATAAAACCCTATACCTACAACCCTATATACTCTGAACAGCAGTATATAGGTGGTGCAAACAAGACACGGACTGTAGGTTTGTTCTTAAGTAGAATCTGAACAGGTACATTATGAAGTGTAGCTCCATCCCAAAAAAATCTATTTTTAAGCTTTTTGGAGAACATAGGGAGGGGTTATCACCCCTGTAACATTTGCTGTCTTTGCACATCTGTTCAGAACATGTCACCTCACTTTCCGTCCCAATGACAAATGTTTTTGGAAAAGTGGGGTTTTAATTGAAACAAGGATTGGTGATAAAGCATCAGTAGAGAGGAGATACCTTTTTCCCAAATTAAATCTAACAGGATAGAATTTCCCTTCCATGGGGTAGATTTCCTCTCACTTCCTGTTTTCTCTTGCCGTTTGCAAGTAGGAGTCGTTTGTAAGTTGGATGTTTGAAAGTAGGGGCCTGCCGTATATACTCTGCAGAAATTTGCCCTATTAGATGTTGGTGTAGCCACAAGACTGGTGGGCACAGGAATGGGCCCTGCTGTGAGTTAATAGATCAAGATTTGTACTTGCATGCACCTGTTGAACCGGGCAGAAAAATTGGGCCTTTGGTGGTGGTGGTGGTGGTGGACGGTGTTGCCACAAGACTGTAAGCCCTCACAGTTACTCTTGGTGGGTGCAGGAATGGGCCCTGCTGTGAGTTATTAGATCAAGATTTGTAATTGCATGCACCTGTTGAACAGGGCAGAAAAATTGGGCCTTTGGTGGTGGTGGTGGTGGTGGACGGTGTTGCCACAAGACTGTAAGCCCTCACAGTTACTCTTGGTGGGTGCAGGAATGGGCCCTGCTGTGAGTTATTAGATCAAGATTTGTAATTGCATGCACCTGTTGAACAGGGCAGAAAAATTGGGCCTTTGGTGGTGGTGGTGGACGGTGTTGCCACAAGACTGTAGGCCCTCATAGTTACTCTTGGTGGGCGCAGGAATGGGCCCTGCTGTGAACTATTAGATCAAGATTTGTAATTACACGCCCCTGTTAAACAGGGGCTGAAAAATTGTGCCTTAGGCATTGGTGCTGGTGCCACAACACTGCAACCCCTCACAGATACTGTACTCTGAGCACAGCAATGAGACCTGTTGCAAAGCATTGCCTAAAAATTGTAATTACACGCCCCAACAGGGGCTGAAAAATTGTGCCTTAGGCACTGGTGCTGGTGCCACAACACTGCAACCCCTCACAGATACTGTACTTGGAGCACAGCAGTCACACCTGTTGCGAAGCATCTTTTTAAAAAATTGTAATTACACGCCCCTGTTATACAGGGGCTGAAAAATTGTGCCTTAGGCACTGGTGCTGGTGCCACAACACTGCAACCCCTCACAGATACTGTACTCTGAGCACAGCAATGAGACCTGTTGCAAAGCATTGCCTAAAAATTGTAATTACACGCCCCAACAGGGGCTGAAAAATTGTGCCTTAGGCACTGGTGCTGGTGCCACAACACTGCAACCCCTCACAGATACTGTACTTGGAGCACAGCAGTCACACCTGTTGCGAAGCATCTTTTTAAAAAATTGTAATTACATGCCCCTGTTATACAGGGGCTGAAAAATTGTGCCTTAGGCACTGGTGTGGTGGCATGGATCATTGAGGAGGAGGAAGAGGATAGTCAGTGAACATAACAGGACAGTCACTCAGCATCAGCATAGGCAGTCTTGAAGGGATGTGACATTATAAATTATTCCGTTATATCCGCTTCAGGTGTCTGGTAGCTGGTGGTGATCCAAGACTGATTCATTTTTATGAAGGTCAGTCGATCAACCGAGTCGGTGGACAGGCGCACCCTATGATCGGTGACAAATCCTCCAGCAGCACTGAATGTGCGTTCGGAAAGAATGCTGGATGCAGGACAGGCCAGTAGCTCAATTGCATACTGTGCAAGCTCTGGCCAGTGATCCATCCTCAGGACCCAGTAAGCCAGAGGATTTTCGGTGGGAAAGGTGTCCAAGTCTGACCTTGCCCCTAGGTATTCCTGCACCATGTATATCAGACGCTGGCGATGGTTGCTGGAACCGATCATACCTTGGGGCTGCGGACTAAAAAATTGTCTGAACGCATCGGTCAGACGTCCACCTTCCCCACCGCTCCTTCTGCTACTGACCGAAGCCTCAGCAACTCGTCGTCCAGGACCAGGAGTTTGTAACCTCCCAGTTTCTGGGAACGCGTTGCACAGACCTTTCTGCAAGGCCTCCCTGAGATGTCTCATCCTCTGCTCCCTCTGTGACGGCAAGATAAGGTCCGCAACCTTACCCTTGTACCGTGGATCAAGGAGAGTGGCCAGCCAGTAATGGTCCCTCTCCTTGATCCGAAGAACACGAGGATCCTTCTGCAGGCTTTGCAGGATCAGGGAGGCCATGCAGCGTAGGTTAGCTGAGGCATTCGGTCCGGAGTCTTCTGGGTCACTGAGGATGACATGATCGCCAGCCACCTCCTCCCAGCCACGTACAAGTCCACTGGTTTGTTGGGACTGTACATCATCCCTAAAAGACTGCTGCTGCTGATGCTGAGTGCCAGGTTCCACCTCCATGCTCACACAATCCTCCTCCTCCTCCTCCTCCTCCTCCTCCTCATCATCCTCATCCTCTTCCTGTGTGATGGGTGGGACAGAAGGAACACTGTCTGGATAAAGGGGGCCTTGAGAGGCAAGGAAGTCCTCCTCTTCCTGCCTCTGTTCTGCCTCAAGTGCCCTGTCCATTATCCCACGCAGCGTATGCTCCAACAGGTGGACAAGAGGTACAGTGTCACTGATGCATGCACTGTCACTGCTCACCATCCTCGTGGCCTCCTCAAATGGTGAGAGGACAGTGCATGCATCCCTGATCATGCTCCACTGGCGTGGGGAAAAAAAGCCAAGCTCCCCTGACCCTGTCCTGGTGCCGTAGTCGCAAAGGTACTCATTGATGGCCCTCTGCTGCGTGTGCAGTCGCTGCAGCATGGCCAACGTTGCGTTCCACCTGGTGGGCATGTCACATATTAGGCGGTTCTTGGGCAGGTTCAGCTCCTTTTGCAGCTCAGTCAGCCGAGCACTGGCATTATAAGATCGGCGGAAATGCACACAGACTTTCCTGGCCTGCCTCAGGACATCCTGTAAGCCTGGGAACCTGCCCAAGAACCGCTGCACCACCAGGTTGAGGACGTGAGCCATACAGGGCACATGGGTGAGCTGCCCCTGTCGCAGGGCGGAGAGAAGTTGGTGCCATTGTCAGAAACGACCATTCCTGGCTTAAGCTGGCGTGGCGTCAACCACCTCTCGGCCTGCCCCTGCAGAGCTGCCAGAACCTCTGGCCCAGTGTGGCTCCTGTCCCCCAAACACACCAGCGCAAGCACGGCATGGCATCTTTTTGCCTGCGTACTCGCGTAGCCCCTTGTACGCCTACGGAGCACCGCTGGTTCCGAGGACAGAGCACTCGAAGAGGACATGGAGGAAGAAGAGGAGGGGGTGGAGGAGAGAGGTGTGTCACAACCAGTAGTAGCATTTTGGAGGCGTGGTGGCGGAACAACCTCCAACACTACTGCACCTTGTCCTGCATCCCTCCCAGCTGCCAATAGAGTGACCCAATGGGCCGTGAAAGAAAGATAACGTCCCTGTCCATGCCTGCTGGACCATGAGTCAGCGGTAATATGCACCTTACCGCTGACCGCCCTGTCCAGCGAGGCATGGACATTGCTTTCCACATGCCGGTAGAGAGACGGAATCGCCTTCCGTTCGAAAAAGTGGCGTTTGGGAACCTGCCACTGAGGAACCGCACATTGAACAAACTCACGGAAGGGGGCCGAGTCTACCAACTGAAAAGGCAGCAGTTGAAGTGCTAGCAATTTAGCCAAGCTAGCATTCAACCGCTGGGCATGTGGATGGCTGGGAGTATACTTCTTTCGACGGTCCAGCAGCTGGGGCAGGGAAATTTGCCTGCTACAATCGGACGTCGGTGTACTGCAAGTACTTGGTTGTGACACACCTAATTCTACACCTTCAGTCCTCTCAGAGCAGCTTTCAGAGAGGACTGAAGATATAGTGGGGATGGAGATCCCAGCTGATGAGGAGCAAGGAGAGGTCCGCTTTGTTCTTTGGTGTGGGTCTTTTATGTGTGCTTGCCAACGAGCTGCATGGCAGGTCGACATATGTCTGCTCATGCTTGTGGTGCCCAAGCGGCTGATGTTTTGGCCAGGCGAGATACGCTTGAGACAAATATTGCAAATAGCAGTGGTGCGATCTGATGCACTCGTCTCAAAAAAGGCCCACACCAAAGAACTTTTGTGATAACGTGCAGAGGCAGCGCCCTGCACAGGCGGAGCTCTGCGGTGTGGTACAGTTGCTGTGCTGGCCTCTAGCTGGCCTCCAGGGGGCATCCTGCCTCGTTGGACATGTGACGCCGCATCCTCCTCCTCCTCCTCCTCCTCCTCTCTCCCTTCAGGCACCCACGTGGAGTCAGTGACCTCATCATCCCCTCCCTCTTCACCACTAGAGCAAACCTGGCAGTAAGCTGCAGCTGGTGGAACAGTACTGCCAGATTGCTGTCCTTCAGCATCCCCTCTCTCTGCGCGCACACTACTGACTTCCTCAAGCTGGGTATCATCATCCGAGCCTTCGAATCGTTGGGCATCCTCCTGGAGCATGTACCCAACACTGTGCTCAAACAGTTCGGGGGACTCCTCAGGAGGACATGGTGGGTCTAGGGAAGGGGTGGCTGATGATGCCATTGAGTACGCGTTGGCAGCTGCTCTGCCAGTACCCTAAGCCTGGGTGAGAGAGGATGAGGAGGATGAGGAGGGCTTGGTCATCCATTCTACCAAGCCTTCGGCATTGTCAGGGTCACCTGTGGCCAGGTGACAGATGCACACCGTAGGGGGACAGGAGTGCACCGCGAGGTAGTGAACCCTATGGCTGGCTTCTGTGGATAGGAAACTGGGTGGTTGTGGAAAGCGGGACCAGAGGAGCACAACCGGGATCCCAACGGAAGCGAGAGCCAAGATTCCCCAGGGCGCGGAGTCTAAGACCCAGCTGGTCTTCTCCAGGGCCTCTAGTGGTGAGGATGTTACGCTGCAGGCTGGGACCAGGTCGCGGCCCCTGGAGTTTCCTAGCTCACGCCCCGTAGGATAAGGGGAAGCAGCAGCACACGATAGAGAGAACCGAATAACAAGCCGAAGGTCAGGGGCCACAAGCAGACAAGGATAACGAAGAACGAGCCGAAGGTCAAGGGTCACGAGCAGACAGGGATGGTCGGGACAAGCCAATAACGTAACAGAGAGACAGACGTAGCACACGGCAGGCAGGAACCCAAACACACAATGCCTAACAAACACGTTGATCAGCAAAGCAGGCTTGCAGTGCACAGGTTAATATAGTGTTCAGTGATAGGGCCTGGGGTGGAGTCAGGCTGGGAGGAGATTATAAAGGAAGCCAGGTGAAGGAGGTCTGGTCTCTAGATGAACACATGAGGAGGAAGGTAAGATGGCAGACAGACATTAATGCATATCCATGACAGTACCCTCCCTCTTATGGGCCCTCCCCCGCCTGGACCCAGGCTTAAAGGGAAATCTCTGATGAAACCTTCTCAACAGATGAGGTGCAGCGACATCAGATGCAGCGATCCAAGACGCCTCCTCAGGACCAAAACCTCTCCAATGCACAAGGTACTGAAGAATGCCTCTGCAGAGCCGAGAATCCAGAACTTGTCTAACCTCGTACTTAAGATTATCCTCAGAGACTGAAAACGAGGTAGGGAGATGACAAGAAGATCTATTGAGGACCAAAGGCTCTCTAGGAATAAGCAAGGGCATGAGACGATCAACAGGAATCTGAGGAGGGTCCCCTAGACCCTTAAAGGGGAACTGGTCATCTTGCACAGGACCATCAGACTGGGCAGATGTCAGTGGAACCCTGAAGTCAGGTTGGTTAGAAGGTGACATGTCGCCGGAGTCAAGCTGAATAGCTGAAGGACAAGCAGAATGTCCCGAACAAGAAAAAGTGAGAGGCTCACTGGGCATGGGCTGGACTGGCATAACTAGTACAGAGGCAGAGTGAATAGCTGAGTCAGGTGTAGCGACTACCTGAATCGCATCGCAAGACGTAGCGACTGCAGGACTTGTAGACAAGCTAGCCTGGCTGTGCGTCCAAGGGTGGTTAGGGACAGAGAAATGTAAATGGTTATGCAACCTGGAATGAATGACCGGCTCAGATTCACAGGGAGCAACCTTGGGTAGGCAGGACGAGGAACAGGAGGGACCCCAAGCCAGGATCTGTCCAGTAGTCCAGTCCACATGAGGAGAATGGAGCTGCAACCATGGGAGACCCAAAATTATAGGCGTTGAGGCCTTGGGTAAGATAAGGAAGGATATCCACTCCTGGTGGAGTGTACCCACCGACATCTTAACAGGGAGGGTCTGGAAGCGGATAGGTCCCCCTGGGAGAATAGTACCATCAATCGCCAAGACCACCAATGGCGTGGTGAGGGGCAAAAGAGTAAGTCTCATGGACGATGCGATTTCCCAGTCCATGAAATTACCAGCGGCTCCGGAATCCAGATATGCTGAGACCGAATGAGAAGAAGCACCAACATGAAGGAACACAGAAAGCAGAAGACGAGAAGGGGAAGGTGATATTTCTGGGTCCAATACTCCACTTTCCAGATGAAGTGGACCCAAACGTTTTTCTGGACAAAGAGAGCAAGTGTCACGAAAATGACCTTTGCCCCCACAGTAGAGACACAGGCCTAGATTTCTGCGCCTAGCACGTTCCTCTGGGGATAGCCTGGTCCTGCCCAGCTGCATGGGTTCCTCAGCTGGCAGGAGATGCTCCACGGGTCGAGGAGAGGGGAGCTCAGGCTGACTAAGGACCAAGGAGTGCTGGCGCCGCTTTTCTAGGGTCCTTTCCTGAAAGCGAATATCGATCTGGTTACACAAGGAGATAACTCCGTCCAGATCAGTGGGGATGGTTCTTCCTGCTAATTCATCCTTCACTCTATCAGAAAGGCCATGCAAAAAGGTTGCGACTAAGGCCTCATTGTTCCAGCTCAACTCAGCCGACAGTATGCGGAAATTAAGGGCGTACTGTCCCACTGAAGCAGACTCTTGGCGGAGACGTAGAAGGGCGCTGGCCGCTGAAGAGACACGAGCCGGTTCTTCAAAGATATTCCGAAAAAGTTTCAAGAAGCCAGACAGGCTAGAAACCACTGGATCATTCAGTTCCCACAGAGGGGCTGCCCAGGCTAAAGCTTCACCGGAGAGGAGGGAAATGATATAGGCTACCTTTGCCCTATCAGACAGAAAGTTTTGAGGCTGAAGCTCAAAATGAATCGTGCATTGGCTAAGAAACCCTCTGCAGGCCTTGGAGTCCCCAGAGAAACGGAACGGAGCTGGCAGTATTAGTGAGTGTGTGGCTGCGACTGGTGCGATAGGTACCACCGCTGGTTGTACTTGAGGTTGCGGATTCGGGGTTCCCAAGGAGGCCTGAAGCTGCTCGAATCGAGAAGCCAGATCCTGGAGGAATCGCATCACCTGAGTCTGATTCGATTCCTGGGTTTCAAGTCTGTGGACTATGCCCTGCAATGGATCATCCGCGGGGATCGGGATGTCAGCCGGGTCCATGGCTGATCAAACTGTCAGGGTCACCTGTGGCCAGGTGACAGATGCACACCGTAGGGGGACAGGAGTGCACCGCGAGGTAGTGAACCCTATGGCTGGCTTCTGTGGATAGGAAACTGGGTGGTTGTGGAAAGCGGGACCAGAGGAGCACAACCGGGATCCCAACGGAAGCGAGAGCCAAGATTCCCCAGGGCGCGGAGTCTAAGACCCAGCTGGTCTTCTCCAGGGCCTCTAGTGGTGAGGATGTTACGCTGCAGGCTGGGACCAGGTCGCGGCCCCTGGAGTTTCCTAGCTCACGCCCCGTAGGATAAGGGGAAGCAGCAGCACACGATAGAGAGAACCGAATAACAAGCCGAAGGTCAGGGGCCACAAGCAGACAAGGATAACGAAGAACGAGCCGAAGGTCAAGGGTCACGAGCAGACAGGGATGGTCGGGACAAGCCAATAACGTAACAGAGAGACAGACGTAGCACACGGCAGGCAGGAACCCAAACACACAATGCCTAACAAACACGTTGATCAGCAAAGCAGGCTTGCAGTGCACAGGTTAATATAGTGTTCAGTGATAGGGCCTGGGGTGGAGTCAGGCTGGGAGGAGATTATAAAGGAAGCCAGGTGAAGGAGGTCTGGTCTCTAGATGAACACATGAGGAGGAAGGTAAGATGGCAGACAGACATTAATGCATATCCATGACAGGCATGATGCGGCTTCACATGTCCAGCTGCCGAAAACAAAGACAAGCGTGTCCCATGGCCACGTGCTGATGACGATGCACGACCACGTCCACGGCCAGCACTGTTGTCTCTAGAAACAGAGCCTGCCTGCCCTGTGTTCTTGCCTCGGCACGCTCTGCCTCTCCTTGGCGGTCTTCCAGCCATTGTAGTCGGTAGTGTATATAGTATAAAAAATAGAGCTCCTATGTGTGCTCACAACACACTGTAGGTCCTATGGGTGCTGACACTAACACACTATAGGTACTATGTGTGCTGCTGACAAGAAAATATAGGAGCTCTGTTTGCTGCCACTAACACACCAGAAGTCCTATGGGTGCTGCTGAGATGAAAATATAGGAGCTCTGTGTGATGCCACTAACACACTAGAAGTCCTATGGGTGCTGCTGAGAAGAAAATATAGGAGCTCTGTGTGATGCCACTAACACACTAGAAGTCCTATTGGTGCTTCTGAGATGAAAATATAGGAGCTCTGTGTGATGCCACTAACACACTAGAAGTCCTATGGGTGCTTCTGAGATGAAAATATAGGAGCTCTGTGTGATGCCACTAACACACTAGAAGTCCTATGGGTGCTGCTGAGAAGAAAATATAGGAGCTCTGTGTGATGCCACTAACACACTAGAAGTCCTATGGGTGCTTCTGAGATGAAAATATAGGAGCTCTGTGTGATGCCACTAACACACTAGAAGTCCTATGGGTGCTGCTGAGAAGAAAATATAGGAGCTCTGTTTGCTGCCACTAACACACTAGAAGTCCTATGGGTGCTGCTGAGAAGAAAATATAGGAGCTCTGTGTGATGCCACTAACACACTAGAAGTCCTATGGGTGCTTCTGAGATGAAAATATAGGAGCTCTGTTTGCTGCCACTAACACACTAGAAGTCCTATGGGTGCTGCTGAGAAGAAAATATAGGAGCTCTGTGTGATGCCACTAACACACTAGAAGTCCTATGGGTGCTTCTGAGAAGAAAATATAGGAGCTCTGTGTGATGCCACTAACACACTAGAAGTCCTATGGGTGCTTCTGAGATGAAAATATAGGAGCTCTGTTTGCTGCCACTAACACACTAGAAGTCCTATGGGTGCTGCTGAGAAGAAAATATAGGAGCTCTGTTTGCTGCCACTAACACACTAGAAGTCCTATGGGTGCTGCTGAGAAGAAAATATAGGAGCTCTGTGTGATGCCACTAACACACTAGAAGTCCTATGGGTGCTTCTGAGAAGAAAATATAGGAGCTCTGTGTGATGCCACTAACACACTAGAAGTCCTATGGGTGCTTCTGAGATGAAAATATAGGAACTCTGTGTGATGCCACTAACACACTAGAAGTCCTATGGGTGCTGCTGAGAAGAAAATATAGGAGCTCTGTTTGCTGCCACTAACACACTAGAAGTCCTATGGGTGCTGCTGAGAAGAAAATATAGGAGCTCTGTGTGATGCCACTAACACACTAGAAGTCCTATGGGTGCTTCTGAGATGAAAATATAGGAGCTCTGTGTGAAGCCACTAACACACTAGAAGTCCTATGGGTGCTGCTGAGAAGAAAATATAGGAGCTCTGTTTGCTGCCACTAACACACTAGAAGTCCTATGGGTGCTGTTGGGGTGCAATGCTGTGCTAACAGCACTGCGGTTGGTACTACTGCAATACTGTACTAACAGTAAGCACGCACCAGACTAATCCCCAGCAGCAGCTAATAACACACTAACTGTGCAATCAGCAGCAATGAACGATCAATGACTTAGGTAGCAATGGTTTAGCAAAGAAATAGCCAATGGTTTAGCAAAGAAGAGCAAATCTTTCAGTATCAAGCAAAGACAGAATCAGCAGACTGATCTCTCCTAAAGCCGGAACTCATGTGACCGGGGCCGACGGCGTGGCGGCCTTTTAAATGGTGGGGCGTGTACTAAAGCCCCTGAGCTGTAATTGGCTACAGGCGTCCTGCCTGTAGCCAATTATTGCTCTCCGAGTTTCGGGCGCTGTGATTGGCCAAGCATGCGGGGTCACAGTGCATGCTTGGCCAATCATCAGCCAGCAATGCACTGCGCCGGCCGCGCCGGCCGCAATGCATTGCGGGGCCGCTCGCATCACACGAATGTGATGCGAACGGCCCAAATAGTTCTGGGCTCGCCGAGCGAGCGAACGCCCGGTGCTCGATTCGAACGTGGGTTTGAATCGAGCACCGGGCCCATCCCTAGTTACCAGCGGAATTAGCCCCAACGCTAGTTGCGGCCAAACGAGGTGCACGAGACGCACCACATCTCTCGCTTCATTAGCAACCTTTGAGAGAAAAAATTTGCCTACATCATCTTACTGCTCAGACCTCATGGAAGAACCTGAATCCCCTACAGCCTCAGACATGTCGTCCCTACCGAGCGGCATTAGAAAAGAACTAGCCGGGATGTTCTATGGTCTTGAAACATCAATAAAAAAGGAAATAGCAGGGGTAAGAACAGATATGGCACATATTCTTGACAGGGTGGAAGATACAGAAAAGAGACAAGATACTCATGAAAACGCTATAAGAGAATTACAACAGGCGGTCACACAGATAGCTCTTGCTCACCGCGTCTCACTATATAAGCTCGAGGATCTCGAGAATAGAAATCGCAGAAAATCTGCGAATTCGAGGTTTACCTGAAGCTACTGGTGATAAGGACCTGGAGCCATCGATCACTGGTATATTTAATTCAGTGTTGGGAAAGGCACCCACTGATCTACTATGCTTTGATCGAGTACACCAAGCCTATAAGCCACGCAATATTGTTACTGAGCAACCTAGGGATGTAATATGCCGATTACATTATTTTTCAGACAAGAACGCCATAATGGACAAGATGAGAAGTATCCCCAACATTGATTTCGATGGAGCGACTCTCACTATTTTCTCAGATTTGTCCAAAGAAACTTTAGACCGCCGTAGAGGCCTAAAACCACTTTTGGAACATTTACGTTCTAATGGAATCACTTATAGATGGGGTTTCCCGGCGTGCCTTATTGCCACCAAAAATGGTCGCTCACACACTCTTCGGTTCCCAGAGGAATTACCACAATTTCTAAAGGTCCTTGATCTTCCATCAATGGACCTTCCGGGTTGGCATGACCCAATCCCTAAGGTCTCACATATCCAGGACTCTCATTGGCAAAAACCTATTACTAAAAAAGGACGTTCTTCTACACGAGACATTGAACAACAACATAGATGAGTAAAGAGTATTTGGATCCACGTGTTTGTTTCCTCCCTGATATAACACGCTTTCAAGCTACTATGTTTAACTAAATGAAATAAGATTTAGCAGTTAGAGAATATTGATTCTAAGAAGGTCTATTGCTTATGGTTTATTGAGTTATGTTGGAGTAAAAAGTATTTTTTATTTGGCATATTGCCAGTCGCACAGCTGAATGCGGGTGGAGCATAATGCCCCCAAGTGTCCTTCATATGACATGTTCCCCTTCCCTTTTTTCCTTTTGGGGCTGGAGAGAGCGGGTAGCCTTCGAGTAATTCTCGGTCCCGTCCTCCCTAGGGAGCTCTGGACGGCTGCCTGCCCTCCCTCACCCCACAGGGACCACCGCAGATATCTGCGTGATAAATTAAAATTTCCCACATGCGCCCTGATGGGCGTTACTGCTGTTTATGCGAATTTGTTTGTTTTCTGTGTTTTTGTCTCTCAATATATACCTGTTTTATTTTTATTCTTTCCCCCCCCTCGAGGCCGGTATGCATGGAGAAATAGGCGCAGGAGTTACGCTCCACAGAGATGATGGCCACACTTAAAGTCACCTCCTATAATGTTAGGGGTCTAAACGTGGCGGCTAAACGCCATCAGGTTACCCGTGAATTACGGAAGTTGTCTTCTTCCATTGTGTATCTTCAAGAAACACATTTAACCCATACGACACAGGTCAAATTGAATTCGGTATATTTTCCCCAGTGGTACTACGGTCTTTCAGATACGAATAAGGCTAAGGGTGTGGCTATTGGTCTTAGTGCTAGCGTACCTTTTCGCTTTTTAGATATGCAAGCGGATGACCATGGCCGTTTTCTTTTTATAAAGGGCTATCTGGGCACTACCCAATGTACCCTAGCAAACATATATTGTCCGAACCAAAATCAAACTATTTTCTTTTCTCAAACTCTCACTGATCTATCACATTTTGCTGAGGGATTAATTATACTGGCAGGGGATATAAACATGTCTCTAGACCCTGCTTTAGGTACATCCCATGGTCGTTCTAATATCTCTTTTAAACGTCTGTCTACTGTTAAAAAAAAACTAACAGACTGGCAATTAATAGACGTATGGCGTATTTTACACCCAAAAGAAAAAGACTTCTCTCATTTTTCGAAGACTCATCAGTCCTATTCCCGAATAGATAATATTTTTTTAGACCATCATCATCTTCCATTATTAAAATCGGCGGATATAGGCACAGCGACAATATCAGACCATGCACCTGTGTCGATGACTATGACCATGCCCACTCTGCCTCAACGCTCCAGTAATTGGAAACTTAATGATTCCCTTTTATCTAATGCAACAGAGGTTGCAACATTTGCCTCACATATATCACAATACTTTAGAGACAACAAACCATCTGAAACACCTCCTGCTATTATATGGGAAGCACACAAGGCAACTATGAGAGGGCGATTTATAGAACTTGGGGCAAGGAAAAAGAGAGAGCATGGTCAACGTCTGGAGCAGGTTCTTCATCAAATAACTGAACTGGATAAACAACACAAACTTACTTTACATATATCCCATTTAGAAGCTCTTACATTGAAGCGAGAAGAGTTGAAAAACCTGCTTAACTTAGACACAACTCGGAGATTTCAACGCTACTCGCAAAAACTTTATGAGTGGGGGGATAAACCCAGTAGACAATTAGCAAGATCCCTTAAAGAAAAACAGACTAGATCATTTATCCCTAAAATAAAATTATCTAATGGAAACATAGTCCATGCGACTCCCCATATTGCTAAAGCTTTTAGGGAGTATTATGCAGATCTGTATAAGGTGCAATGTGATTCTCCGTCTCTGACTATAAAGGAGAGACGTAGTCTCATGCTTGCATATTTAAAAGAAGCTAATTTGCCTAAACTTTCAAACTCAGCTCTCAGAGAGCTTGAATCAGAATTCTCGGTAGAAGAATTTCAGATAGCTCTGAAATCTTCACCGATAGGTAAAGCACCGGGACCGGACGGTTACACTACTCGATACTATAAAACATTTAGCGATGTTCTTTTGCCCCAGCTCACGACTTATGCCAACTCAATTTCACAGACTTCGGGATTACGCCCAGGATCTCTTACAGCTCATATCTCAGTTATTCTTAAAACAGATAAGGACCCCACTCAATGCAGTAGTTACAGGCCAATTTCCTTATTAAACGTTGATATTAAATTATACTCGAAGGTAATGGCTAACAGACTACTCCCTCTGGTACCTAGATGGATCTCTACAGACCAGACAGGTTTCATGCCATATAGAGAAGCCAAGGATAATTCTCTCCGGGCGATATCTCTTATACAACACGTTCAAAAGACGTCCCAGCCCACCCTATTTGTATCCACAGACGCAGAAAAAGCATTTGATAGGGTGGACTGGGAATACTTAAAAATGACCCTGCAACATTTTGGGTTGGGACCCAAGATGCTCCACCGTATCACCTCCCTTTATACTAATCCTACGGCACAAATTCGCATCAACGGCACTTTGAGTGAGTCATTTCAACTATTTAATGGGACTAGACAGGGTTGTCCCCTGTCGCCCCTTTTATTTGCCCTTACACTTGAACCTTTTTTGGCAACTGTAAGACATAATTCAAATATACATGGGATTCAAGTAGAAAATAAAATACACAAATATGCGGCATATGCGGACGACATATTATTCTTTATCCAGCAGCCCCGCATATCGCTTCCTAATTTAATGACAGCCTTCTCCACTTTTCAGACATTTTCTAACTTTAAAATTAACCTTACTAAGTCTGAAATTCTAAATATTAATCTACCAGGAAGAGAGGCGGAAAGGTTAAAACCCCTCTTCCCTTTCAGATGGGTTCAATGCAGTATGAAATATCTGGGAGTGAATTTGACGCCTCATACCCAGTCCCTCTTTAAATATAATTATATTCCATTAT
The DNA here is from genome assembly GCA_029206835.1 of Rana muscosa. Taxonomy (NCBI): domain Eukaryota; kingdom Metazoa; phylum Chordata; class Amphibia; order Anura; family Ranidae; genus Rana; species Rana muscosa. The sequence continues at coordinate 1,092,410,549 of CM055116.1, forward strand.
TGAATAATATTAGAAAGGATCTACAAAAGTGGAGTTCGCTGACACATTCATGGCTGGGTAAAGTAAGTATAGTCAAAATGAATATTCTACCCAGAGTTCTTTTTTTTTTTAAATGATCCCATTGGGTGTGCCCATAGTTTTTTTTTCATTAGTACAGACCATGGTCTCCCGCTTTATTTGGAAGAACAGCCACCCCAGAGTATCTAAGGAAGTGTTATTTCGCTCCAAGGAGGCTGGGGGGCTGGCCCTCCCAAACTTCAAGAGGTATTACCAGGCTGTTATCTTATCTAGAATTGTTGAATGGAAATATGCTGCTAAATCCAAACTATGGGTGAGTTTGGAATACGATCTGAGTAAAACAGATCTAGCAACTATACCCTGGTTACCACGCACACATAGGCACCTTGCCTCAAGTACCTCTATATTAACTACATCCACCCTTGATGTGTGGGATGCTTTACATAGGAAGATTTCGTGGTCGTATGCTTCTCCTCTGCTACCGCTTTTGGAACATGATTATTTCTTACCCGGTCTATTAGATCCGGGATATAAGACATGGTCGCCAGAAGGACCCCTTTTATTACACCAGGTCTTGCAAGCAAATGCTCCCAAGCCCCTTAAGGAAATCCTTGACCATAAGCCGATTACGTTTCTTGACAAATGGAGATACACCCAAATGCAGGTGTTTCTTAGAACTTTGCCTCAGCCGCTTAAAGGTATACAGGACCTAAACAGCATTGAGGAAGTTTTCAACTCAACGGAATTACCTGAACATAGTATTTCTGCATTTTATAAATCACTTAGTAAACTCCAAGAAGACACTTATCCTCCTTTTCTTGCTAAGTGGGAGACAGATTTGGAATCCTGTATCCCAGATAGTCAAAAAGATAAAGTTCTGCAGTTGACTCATATTTCTTCAATTGCATCTAAGTCGGCTGAGGTGAATTATAAATTGCTAACTAGATGGCACTATACTCCATCAAGGCTCCATCAGATGTTCCCCGCCAATTCCCCACTGTGCTGGAGGAACTGTGGGAACAGAGCAACCCACGCACATATATGGTGGTCGTGCCCACATATTCGCCCTTACTGGTTTAGCATTATTCGAATTATTCAACAAATAACTAATACAGGCATACCCCGCTTTACGGACACTCACTTTACGTACACTCGCGAGTACGGACATACCCGCGAGTGTACGTAAAGTGCCTCACAAGTACAAACATTCCTGCACCATCAGCCGCAGTAGAAGGAACTGAAGCTCTAAGCATGTAGCCTACCTTATTCCAGTGTGCTCTTCCTGTTTCCTGGCCGTCTCCCCACCTCCGGTGACATCACATCCACTCTGTGGTTCTTCCAGCTTCCCTCTCAGCGACAGAATGCCATCCAGCCTCTCCACGGCACTGTCCTCTGTGCACAGCGTGATGTCCAGGGGATGGATTGGAACGGGCCCCCCCTTGCATCAGATGAGCCTAATTACATGTGAGTGTTTCCCTGACACCCCCACTAAAGCCCCTGAGGCCCCACAACAGCCCCTGGCACCACCACTACAGCCCCTGACTCCCTCACTACAGCCTAGAAGTGAAAAAATGTATTGCTTCACTTTAAGTACATTTTCGTTTTACATACATGCTCTGGTCCCGTTGTGTACTTAAAAGTGGGGTATGCCTGTATTAATCTCCCTATGGATGCATGGACCATTCTTTTCCATGCTACTAAGGAACCTGTCAGAAAATATAAATGTTCTCTAGTACCATATCTGCTTAATACGGCCAAAGCACTAATACCTACCCTTTGGGGCCAACCTGAGACTCCATCCATGAAAAAGTGGTTCCAAAAAATATCAGAGGTCCATCTCATGGAAGATATTACCCATTATAACAAGGACACTTATCAACGACACATCTCAACTTGGACTCCGTGGATGGAGTTTAAGGACACCTCAACTTATAGGGAAATAATGGCACAACTCCACTAAGACTTAACCTATACATACTGAATAAGTTACTTAGAGTTTAAGATCGAGCTATTTGGGGTACTGATGGGCCTATTTCTTAAGAGACTATAAATTATATGGAGCTATATATATATATATCGCTAGACACCATGCATGCCGGCCTATTTTTCCCTTTTTTCTCTTTCCTATTTTTCCTCTGTCCCTTTTCCCAATTATCCCCTCCCATCCCCCCTCTTTCCCCCCCCTCTTTTTTTTTTTCTTTTTCTTATATTTGTATGCTCCGAGAGGGACCTCAAGTGAAGCTAAGATAAATTATTCAGGAGAGAATAGTTAAATAATAATGAGGAAGGAGATACATACTGTAAAATTAATGAACACAGAGAGGAGGGGGGTTTTTTTTTTTTTTTTGGTTTTTTTTTTGTTGTGTTGAGTGGACCCTAACACTAGACTTTTAGTTTGAGGTAGTTTTTGGAATCACTTCACCATAAAAGGCACTAATATTGGAGTTTCACCACATAAGATATTGGGGTGAAAATAAGGTGGACCCTACTCCCCTCTCCTTTTCACCTCCCTCCCCCCTTTTTTCTTTTTTTTGGGCAGATTTTAACACTAGGTTTTTAGTTAGTAGAAGTGTTTGGAACTATCCCATTTTAAAGAGCACCCATATCAGAGTATCACTTATAAGTCTTTTTGTTAGTAGGTAGAAGGTGTCACGTACCTGACGGTGACGAGCCCGGTTAGCAGAGGGAGGCCTCCCTTACGGCTCCCACCGGCGGCCCCTGGTGGTATAACAGGAAGCACGGAGGTGGAAGGGGTACGAGTGCCTGGCAGGATCAAGAACTACCGCAGGTGATCAGGAACAGGTGAGGAGGCAGGAACCAGGAACTACAGCAGGTGAGTGGACAGGAACCAGGAACTACAGCAGGTGAGTAGACAGGAACCAGGAACTCAGAAGATGACCCGGACCGGGAGGCACAGCATGTAGACTGGAACCACTGGGCAGCAGCAGGTGAACAGGAACCAGCAGATGAGCAGACAGGAACCAGCAGATGAGCAGACAGGAACCAGCAGATGAGCAGACAGGAACCAGGAACTCAGCAGATGACCCGGACCGGGAGGCACAGCAGGTAAACTGGAACCACTAGGCAGCAGCAGGTGAACAGGAACCAGCAGATGAGCAGACAGGAACCAGCAGATGAGCAGACAGGAACCAGCAGATGAGCAGACAGGAACCAGGAACTCAGCAGATGACCCGGACCGGGAGGCACAGCAGGTAAACTGGAACCACTAGGCAGCAGCAGGTGAACAGGAACCAGCATATGAGCAGACAGGAACCAGCAGATGAGCAGACAGGAACCAGCAGATGAGCAGACAGGAACCAGGAACTCAGCAGATGACCCGGACCGGGAGGCACAGCAGGTAAACTGGAACCACTAGGCAGCAGCAGGTGAGCAAGAGCCAAGGTCAGGCAGGATCGTCAGACAAGCCGGGGTCGGGTAAACTGACAGGCAGCGAGGCACAAAAGGATCAGGCAATACCGAAGTCAGAAAACAGGCCGATGGTCAGGTACAGGCAGATAGCAGGAGGGTCACAGGAAGCCGGGTCAGATACAGGTAAACAAGGCAGATCAGGTCACTTGGGATAAACGCTGTAGAGCAGACAGCAGGGACTGTCTGCAAGTGAGGAGTTTAAATAGCCCTTCGGGCGTCACCTGCGGGGGCGGGAACCAGGAAGTCCAGGGCGTCTGTTCCTGACAGGGTTTCCATGACATTGCCCCCCCCAAGGGGCAGCCTCCGGATGCCCCTAGGAGCAAACTTCTCGGGGTGAGACCTCCTGAAGGCCTGCATCAGGTCTTTGGCGTGAATGTTCTCCTCGGGTTCCCAGGAGTTCATGAAGCAACTACAAGCCCCAGAGTCAATAATTGCGACGACTTGCAGGGTCCTTCCTGGGAGCTGCAGGGAGATAGAAAGAGCGAAGTGAGAGGAGGATTTAGTCTGAGGGTTGATCACAGCAGGGAATACTGACAAGCACTTACGGAACTTCAGGGGACAGTTCCTAACGAAGTGACCGGGCTCCCCGCAGTACAGGCACAGGTTGTGCGCGCGTCGGCGTTGGCGTTCCTCCGGAGTAAGGGAAGGGCGGAGGACCCCAAGCTGCATGGGTTCAGGAGCATCGTACAAAGGGGGTCAAGGGTGCTGCAGAAGCTGGGTGCGGATGACTGGGGACCCGGGGAAGCATCCAGGTCGGCCGGGTGAAGCCCGTGGCCCTCTCAACCCTCCGTTCCCTCAGGCGTCGGTCGATCTGAATTGTCAGATCGATCAGTAGGTTCAAATTTTCTGGTATTCCTACCCTAGCCAGTTCGTCCTTCAATGGGTCAGAAAGGCCTATGCGAAACTGGTGACGGAGGGCAGCGTCATTCCACCTGGTGTCTGCGCTCCAGCGCCTGATTCAGCTACATAATCTTCCGCTGCTCTGCGTCCCTGCTGAAGGGTCCGCAGGGCGTTCTCTGCAGTGACCGAGAGCTGAGGGTCCTCGTACAATTGGGCAATGGCGTCAAAAAAAAGTGTAAGGCTGTCCAAGGACGCATCTTTGCGTTCTAGCAGGCGGTGGGCCCAGTTCTGTGGCTCTCCGGAAAGCAGCGAAATTACAAAGCCCACCTTGGTAGCTTCTAAGGAAAAGGTGCGGGGCTGTAAGGCAAAGTACAACTCACAAGAGTTCCGGAAAGCCCTGAACTTGCTCCGGTCCCCGGAGAATCTTTCGGGTGTAGGGACCCTGGGTTCAGGGGGAAGCATGACCACCGTGGGCGCAGCTCCTGCCCCGGCGGAAGAAGTGGAGGCACGTGAACCCCCTTGAGCTCCATCGAGGTTGGTGAGGGCCCGCACTTGTCCTTCCAGGTGAATGTAGCCTTGCTGGAGGCTCTTAACGGCCTCGGTCAGTCCCGCCAGGTGTCGGCATAGTTCCTCCATAGGTGAGGCTCCCTGCTTGGGCTCAGACATGGCTGTCTGCTACTGTCACGTACCTGACGGTGACGAGCCCGGTTAGCAGAGGGAGGCCTCCCTTACGGCTCCCACCGGCGGCCCCTGGTGGTATAACAGGAAGCACGGAGGTGGAAGGGGTACGAGTGCCTGGCAGGATCAAGAACTACCGCAGGTGATCAGGAACAGGTGAGGAGGCAGGAACCAGGAACTACAGCAGGTGAGTGGACAGGAACCAGGAACTACAGCAGGTGAGTAGACAGGAACCAGGAACTCAGAAGATGACCCGGACCGGGAGGCACAGCATGTAGACTGGAACCACTGGGCAGCAGCAGGTGAACAGGAACCAGCAGATGAGCAGACAGGAACCAGCAGATGAGCAGACAGGAACCAGCAGATGAGCAGACAGGAACCAGGAACTCAGCAGATGACCCGGACCGGGAGGCACAGCAGGTAAACTGGAACCACTAGGCAGCAGCAGGTGAACAGGAACCAGCAGATGAGCAGACAGGAACCAGCATATGAGCAGACAGGAACCAGCAGATGAGCAGACAGGAACCAGCAGATGAGCAGACAGGAACCAGGAACTCAGCAGATGACCCGGACCGGGAGGCACAGCAGGTAAACTGGAACCACTAGGCAGCAGCAGGTGAACAAGAGCCAAGATCAGGCAGGATCGTCAGACAAGCCGGGGTCGGGTAAACTGGCAGGCAGCGAGGCACAAAAGGATCAGGCAATACCGAAGTCAGAAAACAGGCCGATGGTCAGGTACAGGCAGACAGCAGGAGGGTCACAGGAAGCCGGATCAGATACAGGTAAACAAGGCAGATCAGGTCACTTGGGATAAACGCTGTAGAGCAGACAGCAGGGACTGTCTGCAAGTGAGGAGTTTAAATAGCCCTTCGGGCGTCACCTGCGGGGGCGGGAACCAGGAAGTCCAGGGCGTCTGTTCCTGACAGGGTTTCCATGACAGAAGGTTTTTTTTTTGGCTGTTCACTTTATGACTATACACATATGTTTTGTCACTTTGTCATTCATTTGGCCTATATCAGGTTTAGATACCTGTCTTTTTGTTAGTATGAAGAAGTGTTTTCCCCTTTTTTTTTTTTTTCCCTTCCCCCTCCACATCCTGGTCACTTTTTGTCTCTACACATAGGTATTGACACTTTTTTATTTACATAGCCTATATTAGGTTCTAATACTTGTCTTTTTGTTAGTAGGTAGAAGGGTTTTTTTTTTCCCCTCTTTATCTCTCTCCCTTCCTCGCTGCTCTGTTTCTATTTCTGATTACTCCTTGCCCTCTCTCCCGCCCAGCCTTGATTCCCCTAGGCATTGGGAGATTTCATGGCCGGGCCTTTTATATATAGGAGTGTAGAGTATTGTCTTTTTTTTTTTTTTTTTTTTTGCTGTTTGGAAATATTGAGAGTGTGTATGTGTCCTATGTACTGTATTGTAAAATATGTGATGTGTTGTTAAAAAAACAATAAAAAGATATTAAATTTTAAAAAAAATTCCCTTTTTAAATATAGGCACCACATTGGCCCTGCGCCAATCCAGTGGTACTATTCCTGTCATTAATGAGTCCCTAAAAATTAAATACAATGGCTTTGAAATTACAGAGCTCAATTCTTTTAGGATCCGTGGGTGTATGCCATCTGGTCCAGGTGCTTTATCCACCTTTATTCCATCTAAATATTTCTGGACCATATCACTTTTGAGCCATTGTGGATTTGGGGCTGTGTCACTACACATTTTGGACATGAGCTCCCCCATGCTCCTTTGTATACACAGAGCTGAAGAAAGTATTTAATAAATTAGCCTTCTCTTTGTCCCCAGTTACCCACTCTAGATTATTTTGTAAAGGGCCTACATGCTCAGACTTGACCTTTTTACTATTAATATATTTGAAAAATTTTTTGGGGTTTGTCCTACTATCTTTTGCAATCTGTTGTTCATTTTGAATTTTTGCATACTTGATTTCCTTTTTACATATCCTGTTATATTCTTTGTAACATTTAAATGACACTAGTGTTCCCTCATTTTTATATTTTTTAAAAGCTCTTTTCTTATAGTTTATAGCTTTTTTAACTTTAGCCGTGAGCCACATAGGTTTTATTTTTAGCCTTTTAAACTTATTGCCCATGGGAATATACTTTGCAGTGAGTTCACAAACAGTCTTTTTGAAAAATTCCCATTTCTGTTCTGTGCCCATTGATGCCAATATTCCCTCCCAGTCTAGGTCCTGGAGAGCAGCGCTCATCCTAGGAAAATTTGCTCTCTTGAAATTAAGTGTTTTTATCTTTCCCGTATGTGATTTCTGCTTACAACTAACATCAAATGAAATCATGTTATGGTCACTGCTACCCAGGTGTTCCTTTATCTGAACATTAGTAATACGCTCTGCATGGTTTGAGATTACCAGGTCCAACAGAGCATCATTCCTAGTTGGGGCCTCAATAAACTGGACCATAAAATTGTCCTGCAATAGGTTTATAAATTTTTGCCCTTTAACTGTCCCAGTAGTTCCAATACTCCAGTCAATTTCTGGGTAGTTAAAATCCCCCATTATTATCACCGTCCCAGCCCTTGCAGCCCTTTCCATCTGTGCAAGGAGCTGAGTCTCCACCTCCTCATTAACATTGGGTGGTCTATAACAAACTCCAATGATTAGCTTTGAACTACGCACATCTGTATGCAGTTCCACCCATAATGCTTCAGCCTCATCACACTCTCCATCCACCAGGTCCTCTTTCACACTCGCTTTAGGATCACTTCTCACATAGAGACAGACCCCTCCACCTTTCCTTTTTACCCTGTCTTTCCGAAAGAGTGCATAGCCAGGAATATTATTAGCCCAGTCATGTGAGGAATGAAGCCAAGATTCAGCAATACAGATTACATCATAGCTCTCCTCATGCACCAGAGCTTCCAACTCACCTATTTTGCTTGGCAGACTTCTGGCATTGGTGAACAGACACTTTAATGCATTAATATATTTTGACCGGTCACATACTATCCTCTTGGGTGTTCCCAGATTGCAACTAGGACTTGCTACTATACTTACCTTGGGTTTATGTGCTTTGGTTACCCTACCACTAATGCCCCTAATACTACCCTCTAGAATATGTTCCCCGCTGACTCTCACTATCTCTGGACCCTCCCCCCCGTCGCCTAGTTTAAAAACCCCTCTAACTTTTTGGCCATCCTTATTCCCAGCTGATCTACACCCTCCTCATTTAGGTGCAGTCCGTCCCTTCTATAGTACTGGTTATCGACTGAGTAGTCGGCCCAGTCCTCCAGGAACCCAAACCCCTCCTTACTACACCAGCTCTTCAGCCACTTGTTCACTTCCCTAATCTCCCTCTGCCTTTCTGGTGTGGCTCGATGTACCGGTAGTATTCCTGAGAATACTACCTTGGAGGTCCTTTTCCTCAATTTAGCTCCCAAGTCCCTAAAATCATTCTTTAGGACACTCCATCTGCCTCTGACTTTGTCATTGGTGCCAACGTGCACCATGACAGCTGGGTCTTCCCCAGCCCCTCCCAGTAATCTGTCCACCAGATCCGTGATGTGCCGAACCCGAGCGCCCGGTAGACAACATACAGTTCGGCGCTTCAGGTCTTTGTTACAGATTGCCCTCTCTGTCCTTCTAAGAATTGAGTCCCCTACCACCAGAATCTGTCTTTCCTTTCCCTTCGCTTCCCCCCCACTCTCACTGGAGGAGTTCTTCCCCCGGCAGCTAGGAGAGTCCCTCAGCTCCAGCAGTGCTGATCCCTGACTGGTTTCACCAATGTCACTCAATGGAGCATACTTATTGGGATGCTCCAGCCCTGGATCGGCCTCCCTGGCACTTCGCCCTCTACCCTTCCTGACTGTCAACCATCTACTATTTTCTAGTGCCTGCACCTTTTTGTCTCCACCCACATCTGTGCTGGCCCCTGCCATCATCTGCCGGGTACGTATTCAGCTCTCCTTTAGTGTGGAGGGTCTTCCCAGTGCTGACAGTTGCTTCCCTAGATTCAGAACCTGGGCTTCCAGGGAAACAATGTGCTTACATTTTGCACAGCAGTAATCGCCCTCGATCAGATGATCAAGGAACGCATACATGCTGCAAGATGTACACCGAGTCGCCTCGCCACACCCGCCGGGCATCGTACCTATTAATTTAATGAGGATTCGAGATTATACCCTGTCCAAATTACCTAACACTAGCTTCCTGACCCAACTATTCAACAAGACAATACACAGGTACTCAACAAGACAATACACAGGTACCACGCAGACCTACGTGCACCCGCAGACCAGCGTGCACTCGCAGACCAACGGACCCGCGTGCACTCGCAGACCAGCGTGCACCTACAATACACAAGTACGAACGATCCACACACACTACTCAGACAACACCCAGGTACTCACGCTACACATCTACTATGACCCCTGTTTTAACCTCCTGTTTTAACCTCTTGATTTTAACTCACCACTTAGTCCAGTTCTACTTGGACAGAGTTCCAGCAAACTCAAAATGAGCAGGCTCTAAATGAGCTCTACAGAATTGTATATAGGCCTCAAGCACCTGTGACCAATTAACCACTCCCCTTAATTAGTAGGCTGAAGGAAAAAAAGAGAGAAAAAAAAAGGCTGTTAAAAATGTGCCTGAAAAAAGGTGTTAAAAAGCTGCAAGGAAAAAGAGCCAAAAATAAAAACAAATGCAACCCAGCAGTCAAAAGCAGAAACTTCTTCACTCTCCACGCAAGGTCTCCACTGTCTACCCTCCAACCAACAAGACTGGGCATGTCCAATCTAAAAAAAAAATTTAAGATTTTATAAAATCTTTAAAAAATCTTCACTGACAATGCACTAACACTTGCCTTTAGACCTTTCCTATGTATGGCTGTTCTTTTAGAACATAATTTTTTGTGACAAAGGGGGCTCCCTGACCCGTTCCCTTGTTAGGTGTGGTTCATAATTTATAAGAGGATGATGGGAAGCTGCAGGAAGATGAATACACCACAACAGTCCCTGAGATCGAGATATTCTGGATGATTGATTGGCCTTTCTGGAACACTTTCCCTGTTTGCTTAACAATGGTCTTGAGGAATTGTGCGGAAATAATCCATCCAAGGTTGGCAATTGTCAGTAAGGGAAAATAAAGAATAATTACTTTGTCCTTAAACACGTGTACCACACCAGTGATTTTAAGATGGTGAAGCCTGAAGCATATTTTCTGCCCATCCAGCTGTTCCCTTATTCTGAATGTTGTGCTTCTCTTCAGGGGCGTACCTAGAGCATTTGGCATCTGGAGCGGATCCTATATCTGGCACCCCCCCACCTTAAAATGTAAAAACACCCCACTGTGCCCCCTGCATACCTCTGCATCCTTCAATTTCTTTTTGTCACTACTGTGTAACCCCTCTCCACAACTGCACCTCTGGACCCCTTTACATTACACAGCACCGCACCTCTGGACCCCTTTACATTACACAGCCCCCTGCACCTCTGGACCCCTTTACATTACACAGCACCGCACCTCTGGACCCCTTTACATTACACAGCACCCTGCACCTCTGGGCCCTTTTACATTACACAGCACCACACCTCTGGACCCCTTTACATTACACAGCACCCTGCACGTCTGGACCCCTTTACATTACCCAGCACCTCTAAACCCCTTTACATTACACAGCCCTTGTACCTCTGGACCCCTTTGCATTGCACAGCACTCTGGACACCTTTACATTACACAGTACCCTGCACCTCTGGACCCCTTTACATTACACAGCACCCTGCACCTCTAGACCCCTTTACATTACACACCCCCATATAGCTCTGGATGCCTATATGTTACACAGACACCCCCCCTAACAGTTCTGAACCCCTGCATTTTACACAGACCCCCTCCCTACAGTGCAGACCCCCTCCCTACAGTACAGACCCCCCTACAGTGCAGACCCCCCTCCCTACAGTGCAGACGCCCCTCCCTACAGTACAGAGCTCCCCTACAGTGCAAACGCCCCCCTACAGTGCAGACGCCCCTCCCTACAGTACAGACCCCCTACAGTACAGACCCCTCCTTACAGTGCAGGCCCCCCTACAGTGCAGACCCCCTACAATACAGACCCCCCTACAGTGCAGATGCCCCCCTACAGTGTAGATGCCCCCCCTACAGTACAGACCCCCCTACAGAGATTACCCCCCTACAGTTCAGACCCCCCTAAAGTGCAGACCCCCTACAGTACAGACCCCCCTACAGAGATTACCCCCCTACAGTGCAGACCCCCCTACAGTGCAGACCCCCTACAGTATAGACCCCCCTACAGTGCTGATCCCCTATAGTACAGACTCCCCTACAGTACAGACCCCCTACAGTGCAGATGTCCCCCCTACAGTACAGACCCCCCTACAGTACAGACCCTGCTACAGCGCAGACCTCCCTACAGCGCAGACCCCCCTACAGTGCAGACCCCCCTACAGTGGAGACCCCGCCTACAGTACAGATCCCCCCCTACAGTGCAGACCCCCCTACAGTACAGACCCCCCTACAGTGCAGACCCCCCCTACAGTACAGACGCCCCCCTACAGTCCAGACCCCCCCTAACAATACAGCCCCCCCTATAGTGCAGACCCCCCCTTCAGACCCATAATGTACCTCAGAACACACACGGAGAGCCCGAGGTAGTGGCTTTGCAGGGGGGGTGCGAGCCGCACCCGAGTGACACCTACCGGGACCCGGCGCTATGATCCCCTTCTCTCCGTGGTCGCAGCTCTGATCAGTCTCGGCAGTGGCTGTCACAGCCGAGCAGAGTGAAGCCGCCTCCCCCTCCTCCGTTATGTCTACACAGTGCTGTGCATGTCCCGATCATCTAATCGGGACATGCACAGCACTGTTTAGACATAACGGAGGAGGGGGAGGCGGCTTCACTTTGCTTGGCTGTGACAGCCGCTGCCGAGACTGATCAGAGCCTCAGCCGCGACCACTGAGAGAAGGGGATCATTACGCTGGGTCCCGGTGGGTGTCATTCGGGTGCGGCTCGCACCCCCCCCTGCAAAGCCACTACCTCTGGCTCTCCGTGTGTGTTCTGTGACCGTGCGGTGCCGCTGGCTAAACCCACGGCGCTGTCTCTGCTTCAGTCGCGGAGGGGGGGCACTGGCTGACCTGACACCCCCCCCAGTGTGTGGCACCTGGGGCTGCCCACCCCCCCCGCTCCCCACTTAGTACACCACTGCTTCTCTTACATTTCAAGTTAAAACACAGCATTATAATATGTGAGTAGAGTACATCCTATTTATAAAATCACCTGGATTCTGCTACGCAGAATTCTTTGTGAACAGAAGCATTGGACTGATGTCTGACAAATGCAGCACACTGATGGCACTGTGTTGCAAATGAAGCAGATCAAAAATTCTAACGTATGTATCTAAAGCTGGCCTTGGGTGGATCTTTTTTTTATTCAGCCAGTGGGCTGAGCAACAATATGTACATACCTCCCAACTTTTTGAGATGGGAATGAGGGACACCTACTAGCAAAAGTATGTAGAAATAGGTCACGCCCCCTGCCACACCCCCTCAAAGGAGAATTAACCCCCCAAAATGTTTTAGTTAAACCCACAAGGCCTTTTTTTTATTATTATTTACCACTACTATTCCTTTATATTGGCTTTTTAAATCTACAAATGCAGCAATTTAGAAATTGGATGAAATGTTTAGCACTGGGGAACACGTTCTGAAAGATAAAAAGTGCATTTTATGTACAATTATATAGATCGGACCAAAATGAGGGACAAATGAGGAGGAAAGAGGGCCAGAGGGACTTTGCTCCAAATTAGGGACAGTCCCTTTGAAATCAGGGACAGATGGGAGCTATTTATGTAACATACAGCACAGCTTACAGAATACAGCAGTCTGAAAATATGTAATAAGAGGACAGTTTACAGATCACCGCAGTCAAAAGAATGTAATGTACAGCTCATCTTACAAACCGAAACATTCTGGAGTATATAATGTACAGCATTTCTTACCGAGTGGAACATACCACGGCTTGCAGGGTGCAGCAGTCAGAAGTGTGTAATATACAACCCATCTTACAAAATGCAGCAATCAAGAAAATTAAATGCACAGCAGCAGGGCAACCATCAGAAATTTTGGAGCCCCTTACACGGCTTTAGGCCTGAGCTTGACCACCAACCAGGGATTGACTACTGGCCGGCCCACTGAATCCATCCGCTGGCCATTCCGCCATTCCGCCATTCCACAGAGTCTTTTAGGGCACCCACTTTTATTTTAACTCTTTTACAACTTAATATATGAAAATGAAAAGTGTATTCCAAGTCATCACTGCTTTCAAGATTTAACAGCAAGGTATTATATTTTGGCCACAAAGCCTGCCACCACAACAAGGTAGATTTTTTTTGCGCAGAACCCTACAAAAAACACTAACTGCACTACCTTTTCAATACCTGTACGCACTCATCCCCTCCTCACACCTGTATGCACTCCTCTTCTCCTCACACCTGTACGCACTCAGCCCCTCCTCACACCAGTAAGCACTCAGCCTATCCTCACACTTGTATGCACTCATCCCCTTCTCACACCTGTATGCACTGATCTTCTCCTCACACCTGTGCGCCCTCATCCCCTCCTCACACCTCTACGCACTCAGCCCCCCTCACATCTGTATGCACTCAGCCCCCCTCACATCTGTTTGCACTCAGCCCCCCCTATCACCTGTATGCACTCAGCCCCCCTCACTCCTGTACGCACCCAGCCTCCCACAAACCTGTATGCATTCAGCTCCCCCTCACATGTGTATACACTGTATGACACATCCACGTACACTCACACTGGTACGCACTCTGCCCCCCTCACATGTGTATACATGACTCACACACATACACACACACACACGTACCCCCCCTCTTTTCACTTGTATAACAGCTCTTACTTGTAAGGTGGTCTTCCTAGTCTCAGCTCTGGTTTCCATAAGTCGCTGAGACACAGAGAGTAGCTGCAGTCCAGGATACAGTACAGGCAGCACACCACACACGAGTAGTGCAGAGGTGGCAGCAAAGAGCCCAATGTAAGCTCAATGACATAGAGCAGCAGGAGCTGCCATACAGAAAACCAGCGCAGCCATGGGGCACCCTGCACCTGCCCCTGCCTTTTCCCGGCCCTGCCAGGTGCCTGGGCCCCTTGGGATGCCTGGGTCCCCTAAAAGTGTATGAGCTGTCACCAACTGATGGCGGCTCTGCACAGCAGTCAGGAACATGTACTGAGAGCACAGCTTACAGAATTACTGTACTGTGTAGCGAGCCTCTCATTATTCTACATTGATCTTCTCCACCTGTATGCCCCACAGTGGTGAGGGAAAAAATAGCTGCACAGTGCCCTATATTATAATTTTGATTATGTCACCCCACTCCTCTGCGACACTATTTTCAGTAACCTATTTGTAGAATCTGGTATTTGCCATGCATTATTTCTAGCCCATTCACCACTGGTGGCCTATATTTGTACCTCCTACTTATGCTCTGTGTTGACCTATGTACCATCCTATTTTTATTCCTGAAATATTGGTGGTCAATAGCCCCCTCTAATAAAAGCCCCTGTTATATCAGTGGTCAGTGTAAATAACCATATGTATAATCTTGTGTTACCATGGTGGTCAGTGTATATTGCCTCTTTACAATGGTGGATAGTGTACAAGTGTTCCCCTATTTCGGTGACACAGAGAATTCCTGTTTACATTTGTGGTCAGTTGGAGAAAAAAAAATTCTGCTTTGTTGGTGATCCGTGAAAGTAAAATTACCTATTACATGGGTGTTCAGTCGCAGGAAATTATCATTGGTGTCAGTGGGGAGAATATCTCACTTAAATTGGTGGTCGATGGAAAAGTGGCCATTTACATTGGTTAGTCAGTGAGTTGAAATATTAACTCCTTACATTGGTGATCAGTGCCTTACCTTGATAGTCAATGATATTAAAATTGTCATCTTACTTTGGTGGTCAGTGGAAAAAAGTATGCCCCTTACATTGTCAATGTAGGGAAAATGTCCTCCTTTACTTTGGTAGTAAGTCAGATGAAAAATGCCCCTTAACTTGGCATTCAATGGGAGGTAGAAAGCCCTTTGCACCTTGGAAGGAAAATAGAACCCTTTTATTGAAGTCGGTAGAGGAAAACGGCCCCCTAACATTGACGGTCAGTGGGATGACTGCAAGCCCGTCAAGATCTACTACACCATACAGTGTACAGAGAGTTGGCCAATAGGAGGGGATAACTTAGGGATCACGTCATTAGTGTTTTTCTGCCCTTTCCCTATCCAGTCTTGGGTTGGCGTTTTCTACCAGGGTCGTCTGGATTAGAAAACTGGCTAAACAAAATTAAAATTACGATAGGTTTTCGCAGACAAGACAGATCACGTATGTTTCAGCTGTGAATCTAGATATGTCTTCACTTTCAATATAAGCCTTACATATAAATAATATCTAATTCTCTGGGTTTGCCTGCAAATAGGACTCTTTTTTTTTTTTTCTTTCTCAGACCTACAAAAACCACTTCTTCTAAAACTGTTTCATGTTCTCTTTCTGGCATGTCTAATATGTTACAATATTCACTTCTCTTTGTGAGTTGCAAATACCTACTGTGCTATACCTTTCTTCTAAAATGATTCCAACCGCAAGTTTTTTTTTTAACCCTATAAAAATGGTTGATTTTTTGAATGTTCCCTTGAAGTCAATCTGAACTCAAAAAGTGAAGATTTGCTGTCAGATAGGAAACATGTAGAAATGTTAATTGTACCGAAGCAGTACCCTGAAAAATCTAACCTTTGTCCTAAATCCTCCTGAAAAATAACAATACCTGTGCATCTAGGCAGGTTCTGTACTTAGGTGCCTTGTGCCTAATAGCCGTATCTCTGCGGTGTGAGATCATCATGCTGGCCATACACAAACAGGTGGATGGAGGAATTCCCCCCCCCCTCTTCCCGCTGGGACATTGTATTCTAACAGCAGCACCCACCACTGTCAGAATGGTTATTATTGCCACCACTGCACCAACGCTGGGTGTTATTACTGACACCAATGCTGAAGTTCTCATTGCATCTACTGACACCATTGCTGGTGGTTAATAATACATCCACTGACACCAATGTTAAGGGTTAATAATACATCCACTGACACCAATGTTAAGGGTTAATAATACATCCACTGACACCAATGCTGGGGCTTATTATTGTGGCCACTGACACCAATGCTGGGAGTTACTATTACTGCCACTGACACCAATGCTGGGGGTTATTAATACTGACACTAAGTGGCATTCTGTGTGTGTTTAACACATTTCTAATACATATTTTGCATTCCTGTACTTTTCTTGTATGAGTACAAACTTTAAACTTCATAAATGTATACTTCAGGCAAGTCTACTTTGTATAAAAGTATTCAAACATGGGTCAGTGAATATAGTGAGAGAAAAAAGTATTTGATCCCCTGCTGATTTTGTACGTTTGCCCACTGACAAAGAAATGAAAACGTCTATAATTTTAATGGTAGGTTTATTTTAACAGTGAGAGACAGCATAACAACAAAGAAATCCAGAAAAACGCATTTGAAAAAAGTGATAAATTGATTTACATTTTAATGAGTGAAATAAGTATTTGACCCCTTCGCAAAATATGACTTAGTACTTGGTGGCAAAACCCTTGTTGGCAATCACAGAGGTCGGACGTTTCTTGTAGTTGGCCACCAGGTTTGCACAAATCTCTGGAGGGATTTTGTTCTCCCTCCTCTTTGCAGATCCTCTCTAAGTTATTACGTTTTTGAGGCCGACGTTTGGTAACTCGAACCTTCAGCTCCCGCCACATATTTTTTATGCGATTAAGGACTGGGGACTGGGGACTGGCTAGGCACCTCCAGGACCTTAATGTGCTTCTTCTTTGTTGCCTTGGTCGTGTTTTTTGGGTCATTTTCAATGCCCTGGCTGAGGGAAGAAGGTTCTCACCCAAGATTTGGCAGGCCATGGCCCCGTCCATCATCCTTTTGATTCGGTAAAGTTGTCCTGTCCCCTTAGCAGAAAAACACCTCCAAAGTATAATGTTTTCACCTCTGTGTTTGATGGTGGGGATGGTGTTCTTGGGGTGATAGGCAGCATTCCTCCTCCTCCAAACAGGGCTAGTTGAGTTGATGCCAAAGAGCTTGATTTTGGTCTCAACTGACCACAACACTTTCACCCAGTTCTCTAAATCATTCAGATGTTCATTAGCACACTTCAGAGGGGCCTGTACATGTGCTTTCTTGAGCAGGAGGACCTTGCGGGCGCTGCAGGATTTCAGTCCTTCACGGCGTAGTGTGTTACCAATTGTTTTCTTGGTGACTATGGTCCCAGCTGCCTTGAGATCATTGACAAGATTCTCCTGTGTAGTTCTGGGCTGATTCCTCACTGTTCTCATGATCATTGGAACTCCACAAGGTGAGAACTTGCATGGAGCCCCAGACCGAGGGAGATTGACAATTGTTTTGTGTTTCTCCCGTTCGCTAATAATCGCACCAACTGTTGTCACCCTCTCACAAAGCTGCTTGGCGATGGTCTTGTAGCTCATTACAGCCTTGTGTAGGTCTACACTCTTGTCCCTGACATCCTTGGACAGCTCTTTGGTTTTGGCCATGGTGGAGAGAGTGGAATCTGATTGATTGCTTCTTTAGACAAGTGTTTTTTATACGGGGTAACAAGCGGAGATTAAGAGCACTCCCTTTAAGATAGTGCTCCTAATCCCAGCTCATTGCCGGTATAGAAGACACCTGGGAGCCAGAAATCTTGCTGATTGATAGGGGATTAAATACTTATTTCACTCATTAAAATGCAAATCAATTCATAACTTTTTTGAAATGCGTTTTTCTGGAAATTTTTGTTGTTATTCTGTCTCTCACTGTTAAAATAAACCTACTATTAAAATTATACACTGATCACTTCTTTGTCAGTAGGCAAATGTACAAAATCAGTAGGGGATCAAATACTTTTTGCCCTCACTGTACCTACCTGATCACATGCTTCTGCACTGCTTTCTCTGCCCCACCCCACCCCCTATCTGCCTGCCAATACTTTACAGAATTTACAATACCATGACCCTTATGTCTGTTAGTTTGAACTCAATACACAGCTCTGACAAAGCCCCTGCAGTTGTAATTTTCTGATACCTCCAGATCAAAAATGTTGTCACTCATTCTGTGCAAAGCTTGACAATCTTCAAGCATATATGTCTGCATGGTCCCCTTTCTACAGTAATTATAACTTTAATTTATAATTCACACCTGGACGGACAAGCTTCAAAGCTTTTCCCTCTGGGAGTGACTGATTACGTTTATGCCCACTTCCTCTTTCAAGTGCTTCAGGGGCTGCCAATCCCCAGGCTCTCCTACATATTTGTTGTGACTGCCCTAAAATCAGGAGATACGTGACTAATCTGTGCCAAATGGTTTACACGTTGTCACCCAAAGAGGCACTATTGAACCTGAAACCAGCAGAATGTACAAAATTTACAGTTTTGCCCTCTAACATTCTTGTAAAGCACAGCAGAACAAGTGCTAGCTAAAGCATTGTGGTCCTCTAATCCTATGATCCCACAAATTATTAAAAAACATAATTCTTACTCAAAAGGTTTAAACCCCATGGGTGGGACACTATGTAAATATCTTAAACGCCACCTTTAAATATTTACACAGTTTGGTGCAGATCTGCCCCCCCCCCCCTCACCCCCTCACGCCCTATTCTTTTCTGTGCCCTTTTTACCGAATGACACACCCCATTTATCTCCTACCTTTAACATCTTAGTGCCGGTTCACACTAGGGCGGCACGACTTGCCGCGCGACTCTGCAAGGCGATCTGTAGACGACTTCAGAGGCGACTTGCAAAATGACTTCTGTATTGAAGTCAATGGAAGTCGCCCTGAAGTCACCCCCCAAGTAGTACAGGAAGCTTTTTCTAAGTCGGAGCGACTTGAGTCGCTCCTATTAGAACGGTTCTATTGTACAGAACGGGACACGACTTGTCAGGCGGCTTAGTCGCCTGACGAGTCGCCCCTGTGTGAACCGGCTCTTAGTAGACAAAGGAATATAGCTTCTGATGCTAACTACTAATTGAAATAGAAAGGACAAGGAGACTGGTGCTCCAGTTTTTTGGAGATGTATTTCTTTCTACTGGTGCAAATGTTCTATGAACTTATATAACTGGGTTTTGGAAAACTTTCAGGAAAAATTTATTGAAATGGGGGAATATCAGCTGGAGAGAGATCACAGGCAATACTAGTCTTTTACTCTCTGCTAGTTGTTTTTGGGAACAGCTTTCATAGTTCAGATTCTCTTTAAAGCCAACGGCAACAGGGAACCACTGTGTGCACATTCACAATAATACACACGACCGTTTTTCATGGCGTGAAAAAAGCTATTTTTTAATTGGTCATTAAAAACGATCGTGTGTAGGCTCTAGAGCATTTTTAACTACGTGAAAAGTGACCTAAAGAAAATTAGAACCTGCTCTATTTTTTCACGTCGTTTTACACGTCGTTCTTTTTAAGGTCGTGAAAAACGGTAGTGTGTATGCTTTTACGAGGGTAAAAAAAATGCGCATGTTCAGAATCAAGTATGAGACGGGAGCGCTCCTTCTGGTAAAACTAACGTTCGTAATGGAGATAGCACATTCGTCACGCTGTAACGGACTGAAGAGCATGAGGCTGAAAAGCGCGAATCGGCTCTCACCAAACTTTACTAATACGAGCAAAAGCAGCCCAAAGGGTGGCGCCATCCGAATAGAACTTCCCCTTTATAGTGCCGTCGTATGTGTTGTACGTCACCGCGCTTTGCTCGAGCATTTTTTTTCACGATAGTGTGTAGGCAAGGCAGGCTTGAGAGGAAACACAAAAATCACGTCGAGAAAAATGTCGTTTTTTTCAATGACATTAAAAACGGCCGTGTGTACGCGGCATTACTGTATATGCACCTGTGCACGCAAAGTGCATTTGGATGTACTGATATCCATTGACATAAGTAAATGCTTTTTTGCATGCACTCACCAATTTCCTGTGAGTTTAAAAATACGCACAACCACACATTAAAGAAGGCACTGGACTCTGTTCTTTTAGCACACCCAACATAAAGCATGGCATGTGTCTACAGGTGTACATGTTGTGATATGTTAAGGTCAAATTATTTTTTTTGTTTTTTAAACATGGTTGTGCATTGAAGACCCTATATGAATAATGCACATAGTCTAAATCCCTGGTTTACCATAAATAAAACAGCCTACGTATTTTTTTTTTTATATTTATTAACTAATGAAACACATGACAATAGTTTAAAATGAATATATTTATTTGTATTGCAAATATTACATACTGATAAGGCATTCTGAATATATTACTACATTCAGGATTGCTTAAACTTTCTGTAGAACACTAAAATCCCCGGGCTATTATTAAGGTATTATAAAAAGTCGCATATTTGTGCAGAGTGTGGCTTAAAGTGCAATAGTTTAGGTGATTCTGTGACTTACAGTGTAGGCAGACGTTTTTGTGAAATAGACAATCACTGAGTTAGAAAAGTGCTGGAACGCTTACAAAATATGGGAACTGCACTGGAAAACCTTCAGTAGTTTTATGCTAGTTTGCTTGTAAATTACAGCAGGTTTTTGGAGCGAATACAAATACAACACCAACACACCAAAATAAGTATCCTTATTTTCCAAAAAAGTGTGTTTTTTTCAGTTGAGCCCAATGAAATATGAAAATTTCATGGCTAAAATCACAGTGCCATAAGGGCGGTACACACGGGCTGAATATCGGGCGGTATCGGCTGGTGCAATAGAAACTGGCCGACATTTGGCCCGTGTGTACGGCAGCCGGTAGGACATAAGCCGGATGAACATCTGGCTTCTGTCTTAGGGCATGACCTGAAATTATCTGCCGGGGGGCATCCGATCAATGGCTGAGGGCGCTGACCAGTGTGTTTTGGTGGGGGGGGGCTGTCCCCCTCTCAGAGCACAATTGAACAGCAGGGGAGATCGCTGTACTAACGTTGGATTGTAAGTACAGGATCTCCTCCTGAGCTCTTCAGTTTTTTTTCATTCAGCCCACTGGGTTAAACAGAAAAGGAACTGCTAGTATGTACTATGCCGTAGGCTAGTGATAAATCTTTTTGACTTGAGCCTCCCGCCAGTAGTGCATGACACTGTCAGAATACAGTGTCCCGGCAGGGAGGACACAAATGGGGTGGATGGAGAAATCTGTTTGTTTTATTGTTAGTTAACAGTGTATGACCAACTTAAGAAATAAGCTAAAGTAAATCTGTGCATTTTCCATGAGGGCAATGCAGAAATTTTACTCAAATGTTGCCTGCCCACTGCATATATTTACCTTCCTGTTGCTCCTCTACCACTCTGTTTGGCCTTCTGGATCTAATGCCGCGTACACACGATCGATTTTTTCTACGGTGAAAACTCAGTCGAGAAAATCGACATGAAAAACGAGGAACAGCTTGTTCCCCTACACACGGCCGTTTTAAATGACATTTTTTTTCTTGGTCAAAAAAAACGACTGTGTGTAGGCTCCCTGGCAGTGTTTCCCTATGGGAAAATTGCCGCAGAAAAAAATGACGGGAATCACGACGAGAAAAATTAGAGCATGTTCTAATTTTTCTCGTCGTGATTAATGCCGTTTTCCCGTCGGGAAAAATGACAAAAAGCCCACACACGGTCGTTTTTCTCGTCCAAAAGAAAAAATTTAATTTTTCCCGACGGGAAAAATTATCGTGTGTATGCGGCATTAGATTAATGCCTGGTGCATCAGGCTACGGGGAACAAGCGACCCTCTCCATTTTGCTAGGGGCCTAAGCAGGAAGTCATTAGACCTCTACATAGGTTTCTTCACTTCCACAAGTGAAAAGAATAAATGGGTTAATGTGAGAAGGTTAGTGTAAACACCTTGAGAGCCAGGCATTTAAGTAAACCTGTAGTTTTGCTCTGCTTGTGCAAACCACAGGTTCACTTTAAGGATAGGTTTAGGGTGGGTAAGGCAGTGAATTTTTTCACTTTTTAGCATTAAAAACTCTGAACTGAACACTTCTATTGCCAGGTTCTTAGCTCCAAACAAGGCATAATATACAGTGGGGCAAAAAAGTATTTAGTCAGCCACCAATTGTGCAAGTTCTCCCACTTAAAAAGATGAGAGAGGCCTGTAATTGTTATCATAGGTATACCTCAACTATGAGAGACAAAATGTGGAAACAAATCCAGACAATCACATTGTCTGATTTGGAAAGAATTTATTTAGCAAATTATGGTGGAAAATAAGTATTTGGTCACCTACAAACAAGCAAGATTTCGGGCTCTCACAGACCTGTATCTTCTTCTTTAAGAGGCTCCTCTGTCCTCCACTCATTATCTGTATTAATGGCACATGTTTGAACTTGTTATCAGTATAAAAGACACCTGTCCACAACCTCAAACAGTCACACTCCAAACTCCACTATGGTGAAGACCAAAGAGCTGTTGAAGGACACCAGAAACAAAATTGTAGACCTGCACCAGGCTGGGAAGACTGGATCTGCAATAGGCAAGCAGCTTGGTGTGAAGAAATCAACTGTGGTAGCAATAATTAGAAAATGGAAGACATACAAGACCACTGATAATCTCCCTCGATCTGGGGCGCCACGCAAGATCTCACCCCGTGGGGTCAAAATGATCACAAGAACAGTGAGCAAAAATCCCAGAACCACACGGGAGGACCTAATGAATGACCTGCAGTGAGCTGGGACCAACGTAACAAAGGCTACCATCAGTAACACACTATGCCGCCAGGGACTCAGATCCTGCCGTGCCAGACGTGTTCCCCTGCTTAAGCCAGTACATGTCCGGGCCCATCTGAGGCTTGCTAGAGAGCATTTGGATGATCCAGAAGAGGATTGGGAGAATGTCATATGGTCAGAGGAAAACAAAGTAGAACTGTTTGGTAGAAATACAACTCGTCGTGTTTGGAGGAGAGAGAATGCTGAGTTGCAACCAAAGAACACCATACCTACTGTGAAGTATGGGGGTGGCAACATCATGCTTTGGGGCTGTTTCTCTGCAAAGGGAACAGGATGACTGATCCGTGTACATGAAAGAATGAATGGGGTCATGTATCGTGAGATTTGATCGTGAGAGTGCAAACCTCCTCCCATCAGCAAGGGCATTGAAGATGAAACGTGGCTGGGTCTTTCAGCATGACAATGATCCCAAACACACCACCCGGGCAATGAAGGAGTGCCTTCGTAAGAAGCATTTCAAGGTCCTGGAGTGGCCTAGCCAGTCTCCAGATCTCAACCCCATAGAAAACCTTTGGAGGGAGTTGAAAGTCTGTGTTGCCCAGCAACAGCTCCAAAACATCACTGCTCTAGAGGAGATCCGCATGGAGGAAAGGGCCAACATACCAGCAACAGTGTGTGACAACCTTGTGAAGACTTACAGAAAACGTTTGACCTCTGTCTTTGCCAACAAAGGATATATAACAAAGTATTGAGATGAACTTTTGATATTGACCAAATACTTTTTTTTCACCATAATTTGCAAAAAAAATATTTCCAAATCAGACAGATGTGATTGTCTGGATTTGTTTCCACATTTTGTCTCTCATAGTTGAGGTATACCTATGATGACAATTACAGGAATCTCTCATCTTTTTAAGTGGGAGAACTTGCACAATTGGTGGCTGACTAAATACTTTTTTGCCCCACTGTATACCTCCTACGCCCAAAGGCCAAAAGTCTTCTGACACCCTTATTATGTATTCCGGTCACTTAGCTAGTCATAGTTTCACACTGATGAGATAAAACATCATAGCCAAACAAGGCATGCCAGAGCTGGAAAGGCCGAAAGAGACTGCCTACTCCGCATCAGTACACATGGAACTAATTATTAGAAGATCTTTTAGGACCAACTGACCCATGGTCAACTGCCGCCTATATGGAATGCTTCTGGAATATTCATTCTCATTTAAATATTTGCTACAACCAAGATCTGCATGCACCTAATGTACGGCGGGGGACCCAATGCGTGTAGGTACGAGAGACAGAACGGGGATTTGTGTGTGTAAACACACGAATCCCTGTTCTGACAGGGGAGGAAAGACAGATCGTGTGTTCCTACTAAGATCGTGTGTTCCTACTAAATAGGAACAGCGATCTGGCTACTCCTCTAGTCAGTCCCATCCCCTCACAGTTAGAAACACACTTAGGAAACACACTTAACCCCTTGATCGCCCACTAGTGTTAACCTCTCCCCTGCCAGTGACATTTACACAGTAATCAGTGCATTTTTATAGCACTGATCGCTGTATAAATGTTAGTGGTCTAAAAAAGTGTCAAAAGTGTCTGATCTGTCAGCAGCAATGTCGCAGTCCTGCTAAAAATCACAGATTGCCGCCATTACTAGTAAAAAAAAAGATTTATTATAGGAAAATGTAAAAGATAATTTATTTTTATTTTTAAATTGTCGCTCTT
Source organism: Rana muscosa (assembly GCA_029206835.1). Lineage (NCBI taxonomy): Eukaryota > Metazoa > Chordata > Amphibia > Anura > Ranidae > Rana > Rana muscosa. The sequence continues at coordinate 1,092,434,998 of CM055116.1, forward strand.
TTTTTGTTTATAGCACAAAAAATAAAAACCGCAGAGATGAGTAAATACCACCAAAAGAAAGCTCTATTTGTGGGGAAAAAAAAGGACGTTTTGATTGGGCACAACGTTGCACGACCGTGCAATTGTCAGTTAAAGCAACGCAGTGCCTTATTGCAAAAAATGGCCTGGTCATTAAGAGGCAAATCCTTCCGGGGCTTAAGTGGTTAATACACAAGCAGGGACTGAGATATTTAACTTCTTTTCTTGCAAAAGGAGGAGCTATCCTTCACTGCTGGAATGTTCAGCTGGCAGGAGCAAAGAATCTACTTGGTATTTCCAGAATAGTACAGCATCTGACTTACTCCATGCAGTAGCGCTGGGTCAATTACCAAACAGCAGTACTATTACATGGAAAGAGTCAATAGCCCTTTGTAAACTAAATCTTCTGCAGATTTTGGGTGGACAACCTATTGCTTGTCACGTGCAGTTGAACATAATCCACCAGTTAACACATCTGTGTAAAAAGCTGCAAATGTCTCAAGCTCAGTGTCCTCAACTGCCTGTCTTAAAAACTACTTTTTGTTGGTTCCAATGGTGACCACAAGGTGGATATGATAATCATGCAAGTACCGATCAAGAAACAATACATGTCTTGTGTCTGTCTGTGTTGTGGCTCCAGACTCTATAAATGCATGCAGATCCAATCATCCGAATTAAAAATTAACATATTTTTGTAACTGTGCTACTTACTATGCTTGGTACTGATCTCTGTACACAACCTCAAGCTGTTATTAAGTTGCTGATCTGGGGTTGGGATTTGAGGTTGTCACTTTACCCAGGCTCCATGCGGTATTAGAATAAGGAAAGGGATGGTCGGCACTCAGGATGACATCCAAAATAGTATTCCTTTATTAAATACATGTACAGAGCTGTAAATGTGGAAGGTTGCAGCACCTATACACTTGTTTTCCTCCATGCGGTATTAATCCAGCTCTGCTTAACAAGTAGAAAACTGGTAAGACAGTGCAAAGAGCAATGATTGTGCGCAAAGTTCAGCAGCAGCAACAGCTTAAGCCTGTCATAGATTGTTCAAAATAGTGGCTAGTTTAGCAGGAACCGGGCAAATTTTGATCCATCTTTGGGCATGCTGGATGTACAACCAGCCTATCAGGTTTTTTTTATACAGTCGGTGGCTATAGCCGCCAGCAGTGACCATTGTATTCTGAGAGCGGGGAAACCTCCCACTGTTAGAATACAATAGCGCAGTGGGAGGGATTCCCCCATCAACATTAACTTATTAACATATACCGTTGTTTGAAGAAAATAATATTTCAAAATCTATGACCAGCATAAGAGATGTTTCTGATTGTTTGCTATGGAAGGTTAGACTTTGCACATCTTGATTGTTATTAGCGCTGTCCGATAACTACACCTGAATGTGCCCAAGTAACACAATTGCTATGTTGTTAATTTGGTTTTAGGTAGTTAGATGCTCAATCCATTTTGTCAGTGCTCTGTTCATGAATTCTGTCCACCTGTAGATTTAAACTTGTGTTTCGGTTCTTGAAATATAAGTTATCAGGAACAGATAGTCCCAAAGTTCCCTCATACTGAGCTGTAAAAGCTTCTTCTTCCTCTTTGTGGTGATGGTGACTTGTCTTTTCTGCATCTCTTTCTATATGGAGATTGTACTTCTCTTTATTACATTTCACCTTCATTACATTATGATGTTCCTCAAATCCATGTTCTGATTCACAGTGAACATCCTGCTCGTGCATTGTCAAAATACTGGACCGGTCTTCTTCCTCCTCTTCTTGGAAATTATTACCCTTTATTCCCTCCCCATCTAAACTGCGACTTAATTCCTTAACCCTTCGCTTTCTAGACAGATCAAAAGGTTCCTTCTGTTCCAGACTCCGCAAGACAATTGAGTGGGAGAGGCCCGCTCTTCCTCTGCTCAGACCTAGGGGTAGAAGAAACTGGGATGAAGCCAAGTTTTATGGTGGGCCTGTTTCTATATGGCATTGGAATTCATTCCAGAAATATACAGTGGTTGCAAGTAGGCACTGAAACTTTCACCATTTCTCATTGACATGTTAGAAATACAAAAATGTCCTGTATACTCATGTATATCACAGAGCAGAAAGATAAGAAAAATGTCAATGAAGAAACCTGAATGAAGAGAATTCGTTTGAGCTGGCAGGAAGACAACACCGCCCATACAAGTTACTTGGCAGCAATTTTTTAAAAAGTGCATCTATTCGAGTCACACTGATGCGGTGCAAATTCGCTGCAAATTCTATACGGATTCTGCACCGCATCCAAATTTCACCCCGCCCATGCGAACCACTGCAGGTGCATATGTTAAGGTAACAACACCACAAAATTGGTTCGCAAAACGCAGACCCATGCGATCCAATTCTGGTGTGAACAAAAAAAGGGTCCTGCGTGTTTTTGGTGTGATTTGAGCCATACAGAATAATGGATCATTTCAGTCCAAATCACATGCAGCTCGTGCACCGCATCAGTGTGAACCGGGCCTAAACCTCAAAACATTTTCGGGCATGCCCCTCTTTGGAAGAATATGAATTTTTACTCAACACCTCACATGTCCATATGTTTTTTGGGATGAATCATACTTCTAGTTTAAATTAACTAATTATGAGTAATTTGAGGGAAATTAATAGATATGAGCATCAGGGAGGTCTGGGCTGGGAGGCTAAAATGCATTTTCTCCCCCAGGCCAGTACTAATAAGATACCATATGTCTGGCTGGTGTCCCTGAGTGGAGATACTTCACCATTCAGACATTGATTACAATAGGATCTGTACTACCTGCCTGGAGTTTGCATGTTCTCCCTGTGCCTGCGTGGGTTTCCTCCGGGTACTCCGGTTTCCTCCCACACTCCAAAGACATGCTGATAGGTTAATTGGCTTCTGTCTAAATTGGCCCCAGTATATGAATGTGAGTTAGGAACCTTAGATTGTAAGCTCCTTGAGGGTAGGGACCGATGTGAATGTACAATGTATATGTAAAGCGCTGTGTAAATTGACGGCGCTATATAAGTACCTAAATAATAATAATAATAATAGTTGGTGACACATATCAGACATAATTTAGCTACCTACTCCTTATTCAGACATGCTGAAAGCAGCAAAAGAAGCTGTTGCTGGAGAATAAAAAAAATTGTGTCACAATAAAATATGTCCCTTAGGAACACAAATTTTTCATCATCCCACCAATCACTTTAGAAGCATTGGAAATTTGGTGTGGTGCACTTTCTGTCCCTACCATAACTGGTTTGTTTTTTCAAGGGGCGAGCATAAAACTGAGTTGCAGAGGCTAACACTACACCTTGGATCTTTAGCAAATATCTGGCTGATCCATTTTAAATTCTCGACCAGGGATGTCTGCAGATGTCATAAGGAGCTCCCCTCCTATCTGTATATGTGTGAATATGACACCCTCAGCAAAGATATGAAAAAATATCAGCTGCACTCCAAACTTACTGTAGCTCCTCTTGTTGTATTTATTGACTGTCCGCAGTGACTACACATGCCTCCACCCAAAAACCAACCTTCCATAATGCATTTCACCACTCCTGGCTTACTTACAAGGATACAGCACACTTCCCTATTCTTTTAAGCAAGCCAGAAGTGGTGAAATGCGCTAGGGAAGGTTAGTTTTCGGGGGGAGATATGTTTTATGCAGGCACTTTAAAGAGCTAAGTTTGGAGTGTGGCTGATAATCTTTCCTATCTTTGATGGAGCATGGAGATGGGCTATAGTAGCCAGCACCTAGATTGTCCATGTCTGATAGGAGGAGTTAGTCTTATGTGGAGATATGGATTTGGGTGCATTCTTATAATACCCCAGAATACATTTTGGTCTAAATACTTGAAGAAAGACTATTTCTTTGATATGTTTTATAGCAACAGTAAGGTAAGCAGTTTTTTGTTTTGTTTTTTTTCAACATTTTTGATCTTTTTTCCTTTTTAAAGAAAAAAAAGTGTTTATGAAATACCACCAAAAGAAAGCTCTATCTGTCTAAAAAAAAAATATATGACATTTATTTGGGTACAGTGTTGCACTTCTAAGTAATTGTCAGTCAAACTATCATTGAAGATTAAAAAAAGGCCTACAAAAAAGGGGTGTAACATGCTGGTATTGGGGTAGTTAAGAAACACTGAACTACATTAAACATTAAATGGAGACCTCTTCATTTTTTTCCATCCAGTTCAACCTTTCTTTATTTCCAAGTGCCTTTATTGTCTTTTAGCCCTGGTTCACACTGGTGCGATTTGACATGCGATTTGACATGTCAAATCGCATGTCAAATCGGCGATATTTGCCGCAAATTGTGGGCAATGGCACCGTCCTAATCGGTGCGACGCCGCATCTGCGGCGCTGCACCGATTTTAAAAAGTAGTTTCTGTACTACTTTTTTGCGATTTCGGCTGCGATTTACATTGACATCTGTGTCAGATGTCTTTGTAATCGCGGCTGAAATCGGGACTGCCAGCGAGAGTGAAATCGTGCGAGTTCAGCTGAACTCGCACGGCTTCACGCCCGCAGCCCAGTGTGAACCTGGGCTTATTACTGCAAATAACCACTGATGATCATATCATATCTAGTAAAATCCAAAGACAAGATGATTATTGCTGTGTGATCTCACCTCTAGAGTGATATCCTCTTTCGGTGACACCATGTTTGACCTTCATATGCCGGGTGAGGTTTCCTTTCAGAGTAAATTTGCTGGGGCAGTAGAGACACTTGAAGGGCTTGCTGTCTGAATGAAGGTGCATGTGGCCCATTAAGTTGTGCATTCGGTTAAACTCTTTTCCACACAGCTGTGAAAACATTATAAGCATTATGAAATGTCATACTGAAGAAAAACGTTACACATAAATGAACACCTTTAAAGCAGTCCTAAGCAGTCCTAATTATCAGTACAACTGCACAAATGGGAACATTATTTAAATAACACAAGTACTAAGACAAATGTCTGTGACTACTAAAATTATTTTCCAAAGATTCCAACTGTGGATAGTCTATTGGAACAGAGGATGTAGAAGCAATGACGGATTTGACATGCAATCATATGAGACAAACAAAATAATCAATAAATGTAAAACAGTATTGGTTGTGCATCTATGATCATTTTACTACTTTTAAGATTTTGAATGTGCAAATTTTTTACTAAACTGAAACATGAGCAATTTATACACAGAATTCTGATCAGGATTGTAAAGTCACAATGCAGCACAGCTGCTTAGTGGTTAGCACTCCTGCCTTGTGGCACTAGGGTTCTTGGGTTGAATCCCAATCAGGACACTTCCTGCATGGAGTTTGAAAGTTCTCCCAGTGCTTGCATAGGTTTCCTCCCACACGTCAAAGACATCCGGTTATTTGACTCCTTTCTTGACACAGCAAGTGACAATCTGCAACATATGGCAGGTGACATGGCCATTGACAATTAGCACCTTGTAATAGGCAAGTGACACAGCAAGTGACAATCCGCAACTTGTGGCAGGTGACGTGGCAAGTGACAATCCGTAACATTTAACAGGTGTTGTGGCAAGTGACAATCCGCAACGTGTGGCAGGTGACGCGGAAAGTGACAATCCGCAGCATGTGGCAGGTGACGTGGCAAGTAACAATCCTTAACATTTGGCAGGTGATGTGGCAAGTGAAAATCCGCAATGTGTGGCAGGTGACGCGGAAAGTGACGATCCGCAGCGTGTGGCAAGTGACAATCCGCAATGCATGGCAGGTGAAGTGGCAAGGGACAATCCGCAACTTGTGGCAGGTGACGTGGCAAGTGACAATCTGCATCTGGTGGCAGGTGACGTGGCAAGTGACAATCCGCAACTTGTGGCAGGGGACATGGCAAGTGACGCATTTAGGGCTCCCACTGATTCTGCATTAAGCTGAGTTGAACTATTTTATTTTATATTCCAATGTAATAAAAGGGATTTTTATAACAGCTTACCTGTAAAATCCTTTTCTTGGAGTACATCACGGGACACAGAGCGACTTAGTCATTACTAATAGGTTATATAGATTACCTTCAGGTGCTGGCACTGGCAACTTCCAAAACCGGAAGTACCCTCCCCTATATAAGCCCCTCCCATCCGGGAGCACCTCAGTTTTGTAGCAAAGCAATAAGTGTCCCAAAAAGAGGGGTGGGAGCTCTGTGTCCCGTGATGTACTCCAAGAAAAGGATTTTACAGGTAAGCTGTTATAAAAATCCCTTTTTCTTTTTCGTACATCACGGGACACAGAGCGACTTAGTCATGGGACGTCCCAAAGCAATGCCAAATGAGGGGAGGGATACACTATACATAAGCTGGGCGCCATCAGGCATGAGGATCTTTTGCGGCCTGCAACACACTGCGCCCAAAGGCGACATCCTCCTGACTTCTAACGTCCACCTGGTAGAACCTAGTAAACGTGTGTACTGAAGACCATGTTGCGGCCTTACAGACTTGAGCCAGGGAGGCCTGGTGATGCACTGCCCATGAAGTTCCAACTGCTCTCGTGGAGTGCGCCCTAACTTTGAACGGAGGCGGTCTCCTTCCCAAGCCATAGGCTTGTATTATGACCTGTCGAATCCACTTGGTTAAAGTAGATTTTGATGCTGCCTGACCCTTTCTGGGGCCTTCCGGCAGAACAAACAAAGTATCCGTTCTACGAATCTGAGCAGTGGCTTTTAGATAAGCTTTAACTGCTCTTACTACATCCAAAGAATGTAATAACTTTTCCTCTACCGAGCTTGGTTTGGGGAAAAAGGAAGGAAGAACCACATCTTGGTTCAAATGAAACCTCGATACCAACTTAGGAAGAAAGGCTGGATGAGGACGTAATACTACTCTGTCCTTATGGACAACCAGATATGGCTCCTTACAGGACAAGGCGGCTAATTCCGATACTCTTTTAGCCGAACAAATGGCTACTAAGAAAATCAATTTACTGGTGAGAAGAACCAAGGAAATGTGCTGCAATGGTTCAAATGGTTGTTTCTGTAGAACCGACAGAACCAGGTTTAAGTCCCATGGACATATGGGAATACTAACCGGAGGGCTAATACGCATCACTCCTTGTATGAAAGCTTTGACTAGTAAATGCGAAGCCAAGGGCCTTTGAAAAAATATCGACAAGGCCGAAATCTGACCCTTGATAGTACTCAAGGCAAGCTTCCTATCCACAGCCCACTGTAGGAAGTCCAGAATCCTACCTATTACGTACTTACGTGGATGCCATTTCTTGGCCTCACACCACGCGATGTACGCCTTCCAGATCCTATAATAGATCTGCCTGGATACCGGCTTCCTGGCATTGATCATGGTAGATACCACAGGATTAGAGAGACCTCTCTTTTTTAGAATGTGGGCTTCAATAGCCAGGCCGTCAAACCTAGGGCTGGTAAGGAAGGGTGGTATATCGGTCCTTGCGAAAGCAGGTCCGGACGATGTGGGAGGGTCCAAGGACTCCCCACTGACATTTTTACAATCTCCGCGTACCATGCCCTTTGGGGCCACGCTGGAGCCACCAGAATCACCGGTTTCTTTTCTACCCGGATTCTGCGGATTAATCGCGGTAACAATTGTGGCGGTGGGAATGCATATATCAGCTTGAACTGATCCCAAGGGAACACTAGGGCATCCGAGCCGCAAGCTAGGGGATCCCTTGTGCGAGACACAAATCTGTCCACCTTTGCATTGAATCTGGATGCTAGCAGATCTACATCCGGTGTTCCCCACCGCTGGCATATTGCCTGGAAAACCTCGGGGTGAAGAGACCATTCCCCCGGGCATAATTGCTGGCGACTTAAAAAGTCCGCTCTCCAATTTTCCACTCCTGGGATGAAAACCGCGGATATGGCTGGGACATATCTTTCTGCCCATTCCAGGATGCAATTCGCTTCCCTCTGGGCTGCACGACTCCTGGTGCCACCCTGGTGATTGATATATGCCACTGCTGTGGCATTGTCTGATTGAATTCTGACAGGGGACCCTTGGAGTTTGGATGTCCATGCTACTAGGGCATACCGGACTGCTCGTTTCTCTAAGAGATTGATGGGCAGGGCCTTCTCTGCTTCTGACCACTTGCCCTGGAGAGACCATTGCTCCAGTACTGCCCCCCAGCCTATGAGGCTGGCATCTGTAGTGACCACCTTCCAAGAAACCGGACTGAAGGGTTTCCCTTTTTCCAGATTCTGGGGCACCAACCACCAATGGAGGCTCTTGCGAACGGAAGGGGACAGGGACATTGGTAAGTCTAAAGCCTGAACTTTTTTTGTTCCAGGCTAACAGTATGGCCCTCTGCAAGTTCCTTGAATGGAATTGACCGTAGGGTACTGCTTCGAATGAAGCCACCATTTTTCCCAGCAGCCTCATGCACAGGCGTATGGATGGTTTTCTTTTTGTACCCACTAAGTCGGTCAAATCTTTCAAAGACGACACCTTCTCTGGAGGTAAGAAAATCTTTCTCTGATTTGAATCCAGCCTTAGCCCCAAGTATTCCAGACTTTTGACTGGTCTTAGAGCTGACTTGTCTCGGTTGATAATCCAACCGTGATATTCCAGATACTTGATTGTCTCGTGAATAGCTACTTCCAGTTTTTCCACTGAGTGATCTATTAGTAGCAGGTCGTCTAAATATGCCATTATCGTTACACCCCGTGTTCTTAGATTGGCCAATAGTGGGGCCAGAATTTTTGTGAACACTCGTGGTGCTGTGGCCAGACCGAAAGGTAAGGCTCTGAACTGAAAATGGCGCCCTTCTACTACAAAGCGTAGAAATTTCTGGTGGGCCGGAAAGATGGGAATATGCAGATAAGCATCCTTTATGTCGATCGAGGCTAACCATTCCTGCCCTTGTAGGGCGGTGGCCACCGATCGGGTCGACTCCATCCGAAAAGTCCTGATATATAGGAACTTGTTTAGCCCTTTTAGATTTAATATGGGCCTCACGTCCCCATTTGGTTTGGGGACTGTCAGGGACGTGCTGGGCTTGAACCTGGGACCTCTTCTGTGTCTGGCATTGACTCTTCCAGCGGAGCTATCTGAGATGCTGGACAGTTCCCTGCCTGATCTGCTGGATAACCTATCTGATCCATTAGACTACTCTGCTTGGTGTCTGATTACTGTTGAACTCTTAACCCCTTGCTCCTCCCATGTACTTCCTATAAAAGACATCCCAGAGATGTTGCCCCTTGCGGTTTGATCTGCTTCTGTTCCCTGAGTTCCTGATTCTGTGCTTGTATCCTGTTCCTGTGTTTGACCCGGCTTCCTGACCACGCTTCTGTCTCCAGTCCTGACCTCGGCTCGTTTGACCCTGCTCAGTTATCTACCAGTCTGCCTGTTGCCAAGATTCGGCCTGGACTTTGACTACTCTCTGCCTGCCACTTGTGATGTTTACCTTGATGTGTATGACCCGGCTTGTCTGACTCTGCAAACCTGCACCAGCTTACCTGCATCCTCTGCTTTGCAAGCTGCACACGCTGACCTGCATCCTTTGCAATGCAAACCTGCACCTGCTGACCTGCATCCCTGCTCTGCAAACCTGCACCTGCTGACCTGCATCCCTGCTCTGCAAACCTGCACCTGCTGACCTGCATCCCTGCTCTGCAGACCTGCACCTGCTGACCTGCATCCCTGCTCTGCAAACCTGCACCTGCTGACCTGCATCCCTGCTCTGCAAACCTGCACTTGCTGACCTGCATCCCTGCCCTGCAAACCGGCACCTGCTGACCTGCATCCTCTGCTCTGCAAGCTGCACCTGCTGACCTGCATCCGCTGCTTCCGGAACCAGCCGTTCCAGTCTCCACTCGGCTCCACCACTCCAAGCAGTGAGGATCAGACAGGCACCCTTACCTCACCGTGCTCTTACCACCACTGACCCCACTCCAGTGGTCTCCGAGCCGGGGTTGTACGGGAGGTCCCTCTCCGCACGTCAGGCTCACACCCAAGGTACGTTACAGTATCAAACCGCCATGCCTGAGCCTGCAGGAGATACCTTGCCTATGGACAATGTCTATCGACACCTTACAGCTCTCACTCAGATCGTGAAGTCTCTGCAGGGCAGCCATGTCCGAATGGATAAGCAGACACAAACTCAAGCCACCTCTGCAGATTCACCTCCAACCCCAACTTCCTCTATTGGAATGTTACCATCTCCTGAGCCCAGGGTCCCTGTTCCTGAGAAGTTTTTCGGGGATCGGAGTAAATTCCGTGCGTTTCGCAACGCATGTGAACTTTACTTTTCGTTGCTACCTCTGACTTTTTCATCTGAAGCCACCAAGGTGGGCTTCGTTATCGCTTTGCTGCAGGGGGAACCTCAAGCTTGGGCCCATCACTTACTTGAAGTCCGCCATGTAGTTCTAGACTCTCTGCCCTCTTTTCTTGATGCCATGGCCCGACTTTATGATGATCCACAGCGGACTTCTACTGCCGAGGCTGCTCTCCATGCGCTCCAGCAAGGCCGCCGAGCGGTCGAGGACTATGTGACTGATTTCAGACGCTGGAGCGCGGATACCCAGTGGAATGAGGCGGCTCTGCGGCATCAGTTCCGTCTTGGTCTCTCTGAAAGCCTGAAGGATGAGTTAGCACGGGTCGGTGTTCCTGATGTTCTAGAGACTTTAATCAATTTGTCTATCCAGATAGACCAACGACTCCGGGAGCGCAGAGCAGAAAGGTCTACCCAACAGCTCCGCCCAGCTTGGATGCTACCCCGGATACGAGCCCCTGTGTACCCTGCCAGTGCCAGTACGGTTCCAACTGAACCCTCTTCCCTCAACCAGACCGTCAAGCCAGGGCAGCTTGGACTCATGAAACATTCCCTATCGGCCAAGGAACGACTTAGTCGGCTGCAGAATTATCTATGCCTGTATTGCGGTGAACCCGGTCATTATGTCTCTTCTTGTCCTGCTAAGCTGCGCAAGGTCCTGGCTACCTCTTCTCCCAACTACTCACCTCCATCTACCAATGCTACTCACCTGGCTCTTCCTATCTCTTTCCAACTACCAGGGAGGACAATACCAGTAACTGCAATAATCGACTCAGGGGCATGTAGTTGTTTTGTCGATCTAGACTTTGCAGCAAAACAACACATCCCACTCCAACCTAAGACTCAGGGACTTTCCATTTTCCTGGCAGATGGGTCTCGCATCAAGTTCGGAGTAGTGACCCAGGAGACCCCTCCTTTGCCTGTGATCACCTCCATGGACCATAAGGAACTATTGACTTTGGATGCTATTGCATCTCCCATGTTTCCAGTTATCCTGGGTCTACCCTGGCTTCAGGCACACAATCCACAGATTGATTGGGGAACCGGAAGTATTAAGTTCCAGTCACCATACAGTCAACACCACTGCATGCTTCCACGTCCCAGCACCTTGGGGCCTCTGTTATGCCTGGATTCAGATCCAGAGATACGAGCTTCTGTACCCAAACAATATCATGAGTTCCTGGACGTCTTCAGCAAACGAGGGGCCGAAGTCCTCCCGCCTCATCGTCCTTACGATTGTCCAATCGAGCTTCTTCCCGGTGCTGAGATTCCTTTCGGACGGATCTTCCCCCTATCTGAACGGGAGCTTGAGGTACTGAAAGAATACGTTGATGAGAACCTTAAGAGGGGTTTCATCCGTCCTTCCACTTCTCCAGCAGGGGCAGGAATCTTCTTTGTGGAGAAAAAAGACCATTCTCTTCGGCCCTGTGTAGATTACCGGGAATTAAATAAAATCACGGTCAAGAACCGGTACCCTCTGCCTCTGGTACCTGAACTTTTTCAAAGACTCAGGACTTCCTCTGTGTTTACCAAACTAGACCTGCGGGGGGCGTACAACCTGGTACGCATTCGAGCAGGGGATGAATGGAAGACTGCCTTTCGTACCAGGTTCGGCCATTACGAATACCTAGTAATGCCCTTCGGCCTATGTAACGCCCCTGCCACCTTTCAGCATCTAGTCAATGATGTTTTCAGAGACTGTCTGGACATTTACAGGTCCTTCTCAAAAAATTTGCATATTGTGATAAAGTTCATTATTTTCTGTAATGTACTGATAAACATTAGACTTTCATATATTTTAGATTCATTACACACAACTGAAGTAGTTCAAGCCTTTTCTTGTTTTAATATTGATGATTTTGGCATACAGCTCATGACAACCCAAAATTCCTATCTCAAAAAATTAGCATATCATGAAAAGGTTCTCTAAACGAGCTATTAACCTAATCATCTGAATCAACTAATTAACTCTAAACACCTGCAAAAGATTCCTGAGGCTTTTAAAAACTCCCAGCCTGGTTCATTACTCAAAACCGCAATCATGGGTAAGACTGCCGACCTGACTGCTGTCCAGAAGGCCATCATTGACACCCTCAAGCAAGAGGGTAAGACACAGAAAGAAATTTCTGAACGAATAGGCTGTTCCCAGAGTGCTGTATCAAGGCACCTCAGTGGGAAGTCTGTGGGAAGGAAAAAGTGTGGCAGAAAACGCTGCACAACGAGAAGAGGTGACCGGACCCTGAAGAAGATTGTGGAGAAGGACCGATTCCAGACCTTGGAGGACCTGCGGAAGCAGTGGACTGAGTCTGGAGTAGAAACATCCAGAGCCACCGTGAACAGGCGTGTGCAGGAAATGGGCTACAGGTGCCGCATTCCCCAGGTCAAGCCACTTTTGAACCAGAAACAGCAGCAGAAGCGCCTGACCTGGGCTACAGAGAAGCAGCACTGGACTGTTGCTCAGTGGTCCAAAGTACTTTTTTCGGATGAAAGCAAATTTTGCATGTCATTCGGAAATCAAGGTGCCAGAGTCTGGAGGAAGACTGGGGAGAGGGAAATGCCAAAATGCCTGAAGTCCAGTGTCAAGTACCCACAGTCAGTGATGGTCTGGGGTGCCATGTCAGCTGCTGGTGTTGGTCCACTGTGTTTTATCAAGGGCAGGGTCAATGCAGCTAGCTATCAGGAGATTTTGGAGCACTTCATGCTTCCATCTGCTGAAAAGCTTTATGGAGATGAAGATTTCATTTTTCAGCACGACCTGGCACCTGCTCACAGTGCCAAAACCACTGGTAAATGGTTTACTGACCATGGTATTACTGTGCTCAATTTGCCTGCCAACTCTCCTGACCTGAACCCCATAGAGAATCTGTGGGATATTGGGAAGAGAAAGTTGAGAGACGCAAGACCCAACACTCTGGATGAGCTTAAGGCCGCTATCGAAGCATCCTGGGCCTCCATAACACCTCAGCAGTGCCACAGGCTGGTTGCCTCCATGCCACGCCGCATTGAAGCAGTCATTTCTGCAAAAGGATTCCCGACCAAGTATTGAGTGCATAACTGAACATAATTATTTGAAGGTTGACTTTTTTTGTATTAAAAACACTTTTCTTTTATTGGTCGGATGAAATATGCTAATTTTTTGAGATAGGATTTTGGGGTTTTCATGAGCTGTATGCCAAAATCATCAATATTAAAACAAGAAAAGGCTTGAACTACTTCAGTTGTGTGTAATGAATCTAAAATATATGAAAGTCTAATGTTTATCAGTACATTACAGAAAATAATGAACTTTATCACAATATGCTAATTTTTTGAGAAGGACCTGTATGTAGTTGTCTATCTTGATGATATTTTGATTTTTTCCTCCTCTCTTGAGCAGCACCGGAAACACGTCAAGAGTGTACTCTGTCGTCTCTGCCAGCATGGACTGTACGCAAAACCAGAAAAGTGTGAATTCGAGCGACAGAGTATCCAGTTCCTTGGCCTAGTGATCTCTACAGAGGGATTCAAGATGGACCCACAGAAGGTTTCAGCCATTCTGGATTGGCCTGCACCTTCAGATAAAAAGGGGGTGCAGCGCTTCGTTGGCTTTGCCAATTTTTATCGGAGGTTTATCAAGGGATTCTCTGCTATTATTTCCCCGATTACGCAGCTAACGAAGCAAAATGCTCGATTCCAGTGGACATCTGAAGCACAGGCTGCTTTCACAAACCTAAAAATACTTTTTACGTCTGCTCCTATTCTAAGTCATCCCGATCCTGCCCTACCGTATCTACTTGAGGTAGATGCCTCAGAGACAGCGGTTGGAGCTGTTATCTCCCAGCGCCAAGGTCTCAAGGACTTGATACACCCGGTAGCCTTCTTCTCCCGTAAGCTTACCCCATCCGAGAGGAATTATGATGTTGGAGACCGGGAGCTCCTGGCCATTAAATCTGCCCTTGAGGAGTGGAGGTACTTGTTGGAGGGAGCAGCGCATCCTATACTCATTTACACAGACCACAAGAACCTAGAGTATCTGAGAGCTGCCAAACGTCTGAGACCACGCCAGGCACGTTGGGCACTATTTTTCTCTAGGTTCTCGTTCCACATAACTTACCGGCCAGGCTCCAAGAACACCAAACCAGACGCTCTTTCCCGCATGTTTGATGATCCAAAAGAGGTGTCAGCTCCAGATACCATTCTATCTGAAGGCAACTTCTTACTTTTACAAACTAGCCTGATGTCTGTCTTGAAGCAAGCTTCTACAGGTGTGTCTTGTCCCTCTGGAATCACTCTGGTACCCAAGGACGGGTTACTTTGGAAGAATGACAAAATCTTTGTGCCAGAAGAAGTTCGAGTCACAGTGTTAAACTTGTGTCATGCTCATCCCCTGGCAGGCCATTTCGGAATGCATAAAACCCTTGAACTGATTCAATGCACGTTTTGGTGGCCGGATCTTGAAAAAGACTGCAGGGAATATGTAGGTTCATGTGCCACCTGTATCCGTAGCAAGACCACTAGAAGCAAGGCCTGGGGTCTGCTCAGACCCTTACCAGTCCCTGACCGTCCCTGGAAAATGATTGCCATGGACTTCATAGTGGAACTCCCCCCGTCTGAAGGTTGCACAGCCATCTTTGTAGTGGTTGACCGTCTATCCAAGATGGCCCACTTCGTGCCTCTCAAAGGCACGCCCTCTGCCATGGAAACTGCCCAGGTCTTCATTAGGGAAGTAGTAAGGCTACATGGGGTCCCTGCGGACATCGTTTCGGATAGAGGGGTGCAGTTCACCTCTCGCTTTTGGAAGGCTTTGTGCAAGGTCCTGAAGATTGAGTTGTCCATGTCCTCGGCCTATCACCCCCAAACTAACGGGCAAACCGAAAGAACGAATCAGACGCTCGAACAGTACCTCAGATGCTTCACCACCTTCGTTCAAGACGACTGGGTAGCTTTACTACCCTTGGCAGAGTTTGCCTTTAACAACGCCAGTCATTCGGCTACAGGTCAATCGCCATTTTTTGCCAACTACGGGTTTCACCCGACCTTCTTACCTGATCTCATCCCTGATTCAACAGTCCCAGCGGTCCAGAGTATTGTTGATTTCCTGACCCGTAACAGCAGGATATTGCAGGAAGCCATGACTAAGGCACAAGCAGCCAATAAAAGGATCTTTGACAGGAAAAGGAGAGGGGAATTATGCCTGCAACAGGGTGACCAAGTATGGTTATCGACCACCAACCTTAAGATGGCTTGCCCCGCAAGGAAACTGGCACCCAAGTTCATCGGTCCTTTCCCAGTAAAACGGAAATTAAACGAGGTCTCCTATGAACTTGCCTTACCGGAGTCTTTGAAGATTCACCCAGTCTTTCACGTTTCCTTGCTGAAACCCGCAGTGCCCGACCCATTCCCAGACAGGGGATCGGGACCACCCAAGCCTGTAATCATTGACGGTGATGAGGAGTTCGAGGTGGAGGCTGTCTTGGACTGCCGAAGAAGAGGGAACCAGCTTCAATTCCTGATCAAGTGGAAGGGGTACGGTCTGGAGGAGAACTGTCAGGGTCACCTGTGGCCAGGTGACAGATGCACACCGTAGGGGGACAGGAGTGCACCGCGAGGTAGTGAACCCTATGGCTGGCTTCTGTGGGTAGGAAACTGGGTGGTTGTGGAAAGCGGGACCAGAGGAGCACAACCGGGATCCCAACGGAAGCGAGAGCCAAGATTCCCCAGGGCGCGGAGTCTAAGACCCAGCTGGTCTTCTCCAGGGCCTCTAGTGGTGAGGATGTTACGCTGCAGGCTGGGACCAGGTCGCGGCCCCTGGAGTTTCCTAGCTCACGCCCCGTAGGATAAGGGGAAGCAGCGGCACACGATAGAGAGAACCGAATAACAAGCCGAAGGTCAGGGGCCACAAGCAGACAGGGATGGTCGGGGACAAGCCAATAACGTAACAGAGAGACAGACGTAGCACACGGCAGGCAGGAACCCAAACACACAATGCCTAACAAACACGTTGATCAGCAAAGCAGGCTTGCAGTGCACAGGTTAATATAGTGTTCAGTGATAGGGCCTGGGGTGGAGTCAGGCTGGGAGGAGATTATAAAGGAAGCCAGGTGAAGGAGGTCTGGTCTCTAGATGAACACATGAGGAGGAAGGTAAGATGGCAGACAAACACTACTGCATATCCATGACAGTACCCTCCCTCTTATGGGCCCTCCCCCGCCTGGACCCAGGCTTAAAGGGAAATCTCTGATGAAACCTTCTCAACAGATGAGGTGCAGCGACATCAGATGCAGCGATCCAAGACGCCTCCTCAGGACCAAAACCTCTCCAATGCACAAGGTACTGAAGAATGCCTCTGCAGAGCCGAGAATCCAGAACTTGTCTAACCTCGTACTTAAGATTATCCTCAGAGACTGAAAACGAGGTAGGGAGATGACAAGAAGATCTATTGAGGACCAAAGGCTCTCTAGGAATAAGCAAGGGCATGAGACGATCAACAGGAATCTGAGGAGGGTCCCCTAGACCCTTAAAGGGGAACTGGTCATCTTGCACAGGACCATCAGACTGGGCAGATGTCAGTGGAACCCTGAAGTCAGGTTGGTTAGAAGGTGACATGTCGCCGGAGTCAAGCTGAATAGCTGAGTCAGGTGTAGCGACTACCTGAATCGCATCGCAAGACGTAGCGACTGCAGGACTTGTAGACAAGCTAGCCTGGCTGTGCGTCCAAGGGTGGTTAGGGACAGAGAAATGTAAATGGTTATGCAACCTGGAATGAATGACCGGCTCAGATTCACAGGGGGCAACCTTGGGTAGGCAGGACGAGGAACAGGAGGGACCCCAAGCCAGGATCTGTCCAGTAGTCCAGTCCACATGAGGAGAATGGAGCTGTAACCATGGGAGACCCAAAATTATAGGCGTTGAGGCCTTGGGTAAGATAAGGAAGGATATCCACTCCTGGTGGAGTGTACCCACCGACATCTTAACAGGGAGGGTCTGGAAGCGGATAGGTCCCCCTGGAAGAACAGTACCATCAATCGCCAAGACCACCAATGGCGTGGTGAGGGGCAAAAGAGTAAGTCTCATGGACGATGCGATTTCCCAGTCCATGAAATTACCAGCGGCTCCGGAATCCAGATATGCTGAGACCGAATGAGAAGAAGCACCAACATGAAGGAACACAGAAAGCAGAAGACGAGAAGGGGAAGGTGATATTTCTGGGTCCAATACTCCACTTTCCAGATGAAGTGGACCCAAACGTTTTTCTGGACAAAGAGAGCAAGTGTCACGAAAATGACCTTTGCCCCCACAGTAGAGACACAGGCCTAGATTTCTGCGCCTAGCACGTTCCTCTGGGGATAGCCTGGTCCTGCCCAGCTGCATGGGTTCCTCAGCTGGCAGGAGATGCTCCACGGGTCGAGGAGAGGGGAGCTCAGGCTGACTAAGGACCAAGGAGTGCTGGCGCCGCTTTTCTAGGGTCCTTTCCTGAAAGCGAATATCGATCTGGTTACACAAGGAGATAACTCCGTCCAGATCAGTGGGGATGGTTCTTCCTGCTAATTCATCCTTCACTCTATCAGAAAGGCCATGCAAAAAGGTTGCGACTAAGGCCTCATTGTTCCAGCTCAACTCAGCCGACAGTATGCGGAAATTAAGGGCGTACTGTCCCACTGAAGCAGACTCTTGGCGGAGACGTAGAAGGGCGCTGGCCGCTGAAGAGACACGAGCCGGTTCTTCAAAGATATTCCGAAAAAGTTTCAAGAAGCCAGACAGGCTAGAAACCACTGGATCATTCAGTTCCCACAGAGGGGCTGCCCAGGCTAAAGCTTCACCGGAGAGGAGGGAAATGATATAGGCTACCTTTGCCCTATCAGACAGAAAGTTTTGAGGCTGAAGCTCAAAATGAATCGTGCATTGGCTAAGAAACCCTCTGCAGGCCTTGGAGTCCCCAGAGAAACGGAACGGAGCTGGCAGTATTAGTGAGTGTGTGGCTGCGACTGGTGCGATAGGTACCACCGCTGGTTGTACTTGAGGTTGCGGATTCGGGGTTCCCAAGGAGGCCTGAAGCTGCTCGAATCGAGAAGCCAGATCCTGGAGGAATCGCATCACCTGAGTCTGATTCGATTCCTGGGTTTCAAGTCTGTGGACTATGCCCTGCAATGGATCATCCGCGGGGATCGGGATGTCAGCCGGGTCCATGGCTGATCAAACTGTCAGGGTCACCTGTGGCCAGGTGACAGATGCACACCGTAGGGGGACAGGAGTGCACCGCGAGGTAGTGAACCCTATGGCTGGCTTCTGTGGGTAGGAAACTGGGTGGTTGTGGAAAGCGGGACCAGAGGAGCACAACCGGGATCCCAACGGAAGCGAGAGCCAAGATTCCCCAGGGCGCGGAGTCTAAGACCCAGCTGGTCTTCTCCAGGGCCTCTAGTGGTGAGGATGTTACGCTGCAGGCTGGGACCAGGTCGCGGCCCCTGGAGTTTCCTAGCTCACGCCCCGTAGGATAAGGGGAAGCAGCGGCACACGATAGAGAGAACCGAATAACAAGCCGAAGGTCAGGGGCCACAAGCAGACAGGGATGGTCGGGGACAAGCCAATAACGTAACAGAGAGACAGACGTAGCACACGGCAGGCAGGAACCCAAACACACAATGCCTAACAAACACGTTGATCAGCAAAGCAGGCTTGCAGTGCACAGGTTAATATAGTGTTCAGTGATAGGGCCTGGGGTGGAGTCAGGCTGGGAGGAGATTATAAAGGAAGCCAGGTGAAGGAGGTCTGGTCTCTAGATGAACACATGAGGAGGAAGGTAAGATGGCAGACAAACACTACTGCATATCCATGACAAGAACTCCTGGGAACCCCAACAGAACATCCACGCCCGAGAGTTAATCCAGGCCTTTTTTCGCAGTCACCCCCAGAAAAGAGCTCTATTGGGCACCCGGAGGTTGCCCTTAAGGGGGGGGCACTGTCAGGGACGTGCTGGGCTTGAACCTGGGACCTCTTCTGTGTCTGGCATTGACTCTTCCAGCGGAGCTATCTGAGATGCTGGACAGTTCCCTGCCTGATCTGCTGGATAACCTATCTGATCCATTAGACTACTCTGCTTGGTGTCTGATTACTGTTGAACTCTGAACCCCTTGCTCCTCCCATGTACTTCCTATTAAAGACATCCCAGAGATGTTGCCCCTTGCGGTTTGATCTGCTTCTGTTCCCTGAGTTCCTGATTCTGTGCTTGTATCCTGTTCCTGTGTTTGACCCGGCTTCCTGACCACGCTTCTGTCTCCAGTCCTGACCTCGGCTCGTTTGACCCTGCTCAGTTATCTGCCAGTCTGCCTGTTGCCAAGATTCGGCCTGGACTTTGACTACTCTCTGCCTGCCACTTGTGATGTTTACCTTGATGTGTATGACCCGGCTTGTCTGACTCTGCAAACCTGCACCAGCTTACCTGCATCCTCTGCTCTGCAAGCTGCACACGCTGACCTGCATCCTTTGCAATGCAAACCTGCACCTGCTGACCTGCATCCCTGCTCTGCAAACCTGCACCTGCTGACCTGCATCCCTGCTCTGCAAACCTGCACCTGCTGACCTGCATCCCTGCTCTGCAGACCTGCACCTGCTGACCTGCATCCCTGCTCTGCAGACCTGCACCTGCTGACCTGCATCCCTGCTCTGCAAACCTGCACCTGCTGACCTGCATCCCTGCTCTGCAAACCTGCACTTGCTGACCTGCATCCCTGCCCTGCAAACCGGCACCTGCTGACCTGCATCCTCTGCTCTGCAAGCTGCACCTGCTGACCTGCATCCGCTGCTTCCGGAACCAGCCGTTCCAGTCTCCACTCGGCTCCACCACTCCAAGCAGTGAGGATCAGACAGGCACCCTTACCTCACCGTGCTCTTACCACCACTGTCCCCACTCCAGTGGTCTCCGAGCCGGGGTTGTACGGGAGGTCCCTCTCCGCACGTCAGGCTCACACCCAAGGTACGTTACAGGGACTGTGAAAAGGTTTGAGTAAAACACGAACCCGCTTTCTTCCAAGGGAACCTTTATGATTACACCTTGGAGCAATAGTTGTTCTAGTGCCAGAAGGAGGGATCCTCTCTTCTGGGGATCGCTTGGCACGTTTGACCTCATAAAATGGGCAGGAGGAGTGTCTTTTAACTCCAGCTTGTATCCCAGACTTACTGCGGAGATCACCCATCTGTCTCTGATGGTGTCCCGCCAGGCCTCTGTGAACAACTGAAGTCTTCCCCCCACCCGATTGAGTGGGGGCAACCCTTCATGACTTGGGGGGAGGTTTTGTACCTCTCTTGACCCAGGGTTTCTTGTTACCCTGTGATTGTCCCTGATTTCTGCCCCCTGAATTTGCCGGAGGGCCTGTGCGGTGGATGAGCGCAGCAACAGGGCAGAGGAAGTGGATTCCCACAGAGAAACTTACCAACTGCCTGGATCTTTTGACTTGAAAAAGCCAAAGATCCACATGACAAGAAAAATGGACCACAGCGGCCTCTAGTGGTTTAACACAGGTACCGCGGTCTCCTTTTTTTTTTTTTTTTTCTTGACTACTATTAAAATATTACATTTTCCAGTAGTTACAGGCATACACAGATATAAGCGGGAATACCGTTAGGTAACAGACAGAAAGACAAATTAGGCTTGGGGGTCCCCCAATAGAACCAAGTTCCTGGGGGCCCCCACTTACCTGTTCCCCGCCGCAGGACTCTGTTTGGTCCACAGAAGCCCAAACTTCACCTATCACGGCAGGCATTGTAATTAAACCTTCAGGGACCGGGTTCCCAAGGATTCCACTCCCCTGGACCTGTATAGCACCCTGCACAGACAACATCTTGGTCGTGGGTATGACCAGAGCTCTGGATCCCAGGGTCCAGCCCTCCTAAGAGAGGCATTACAGGCAAAACCTTGCTCTTCTGTTGCAAGGCCCGGGTACCGACCGTTTAGCTATGAAGCTTTTTTGGTCGGATCCGGAACAGCTTACTAAGGCCCGTAAAAGAACCTGTACGCAAGCCCAGTGAAAACACATGTTACTCTTTGGCCAACACCTTAGACACTGGCAAAAAACTGAGGTGCTCCCGGATGGGAGGGGCTTATATAGGGGAGGGTACTTCCGGTTTTGGAAGTTGCCAGTGCCAGCACCTGAAGGTAATCTATATAACCCATTAGTAATGACTAAGTCGCTCTGTGTCCCGTGATGTACGAAAAAGAAAATAGAAATAATGCGCTTCAATCATCCTGACACCATAACAACCATGGTGCCATGATGATTAAAGCGCCAACACCAGCCATTTCCCCAATAATGCAGAAACTAAAGAAAAGCTTGGACAGCCGCACTCCAAAAAAATTGTTGGTTCTTTATTTAAAAAACAAGGTCACATCAACACATATGACAGCAAAAAACAGCAAGAGGAGCTGGCATGTTTCACACTGCAAATCAGTGCTTAATCATAGCTATGAGCTATGAAACATGTCAGCTCCTCTTGTTTGTTTTTTTAAAATAAAGAACCAATTTTTTGGAGTGCGGCTGTCCAAGCTTTTCTTTAGTTTCTGCATTGTTATATGCAATCTCCTGCACCCACGGCTTCGGATCCAGTGAGCAGATCAACAGCCACGTCTGAGCGGTAACTTCTTTCTTCAT
This sequence comes from Rana muscosa, assembly GCA_029206835.1. Lineage (NCBI taxonomy): Eukaryota > Metazoa > Chordata > Amphibia > Anura > Ranidae > Rana > Rana muscosa. Next base: position 1,092,456,888 of record CM055116.1, read on the forward strand.
TTCCCCAATAAATTGCCTGCAAAAAAACATATTTTCTGGCAGTGCCCCTCCCGAGACTAGACTCTGGATCCGCCCCTGAATAGGTACGTATAGACAGCTTTCCTTTACAGGGTAGTTATTATAGGGCTTGGAACAGAGGTGGGAGCAGGTTTGAGCCTAAATAGTATTTGACTGGACTTCAACTTTAATAACCCAGAACTCCCATACAAGCAGAGAATTGTTGGAACACCATATATGCAAATATTTGTTCAAGATTACTTATACTTAGGTGAGGAAGCCAGGATCAGGAGCCCCAGCTAACCTGAAATGACAACCATTGTTGTGAGTATTGCATATGCTGGCCATACATGATTCATTTTCTTTTGTTCAACCAGTGGATTTCACATAAGAAAATTTATTGGATTCCCCATCCACACATTTGAGGTGGGTGGGGGAATTTCTCCTGCTGAGCTATTGTATTCTGACAGTGGGGAGGCGTCCCTGCTGTCAGAATGCACTCATCAGCACCACTGGCTATAGCCAGCGGCACTGATTGAGCGAATATTTCCCCCCGGGCTGGTTGTACAGAAGTCAATAGAGGGACCAACATCTGTACAACCAACCTGCTCCTAGATAGATCGAAATTTGGCTGGTCTTGCTAAAATAGCCGAATTTTGATCCATCTATGGTTGGCTTTACTTGGCTACAGAGCTGAACCAATCCCCGCTCCTGTTTGTCCTTCTCCACAGGCATACGTTGGTAGGCGGTTTATTTTCTCCACTGCAGGTGGCATTCAACCGCAGCGGCTCTGCAGCTGGAGAGGAAGTCAGGATTAATCTGGTTCTACTATGGTTTCCTGGGTCACTGGGGAAGCGATCAGGTTGGATGCTGTTGCCCCATGTGACATTGGCAGCCATCTTGAGTCAAGCAGAGCCAATTCAAGGCCCGCACTTTTGTGAGTGGGTAGTGCAGGAAAAGGTACCCCATCTGATAAGGACAGCACTAGCGGTAGGTAAAGGTTCTCGAATCTCTTCTGGACATCTTGCCGATTGGGCACGTAATGTCCAGGCCGCATTAAGCCCCTCTCTACAGACGCTGTGATTCCAGCTGGGACCTTCTCTGTTTACGTTGCTGTAAACATAAGTGGACCTAGTTGGTTAGTCTTCCAACCAGGTTTGTTGTGAACTGTTGCTGCATTGCTTCAATACAAGTTTATTATTGCACCTGACTGTGTGAATTATTGTGGCTGCACCACGCTGCACCCCACCTACATGTTGATCTCTTTTCTAGCCCTGACTCTCAAGAGCCCTTGTCCTACTATGTGTAGGACAAGGGCTCTTGGGAGATGTGGTTCTGAGGTGCATGACTATATCAATAGAAAATGAGCTCCCGGTAGCTGTCCTTGGTAATTATTTCACAGGGAGTAATAAAGGGTTTTTCTCACTACCAGAATCAAGGTAAAATCAATTTGTATAATGCCAGGACATGCTCTAGAGGACACAGGGCAGGTCTGGGGGTTAATTGGGGTAATGCCTAAACATCCAATTTAAGTGCCAGTTTTATGGGCAATTCACTCTTTCAAAGGCATTTTTCAATTGCAAATACACCTAATGGTCTGGCCAAAGCCAAGCTTTTTTTAGCGTGTGATACCACAGACGCATTAGTGTTAGTGAGACTGTTCATAACATTGATGCTTTTCGCTCTGTAAAGCTTAAATTCTGCATTTGTAATCACTGTTATATTTTTCATGTTTTTTATTTAAAGCTAACATTTTTTGGGGATTGCCCTTAACATTTTCTTGGCTATAGATGACAAGACACCCTGTAGTTCAAGTATCCCATTATTTTAAAGCATCTATTGTCTCTGTTTGGGAATTTGACTTGTGGATGTACAACCAAACAGCAGCTCTATATAGCCTGCACTGATACATTTGAATTTTTCAGACAGTTAGCATTATATGGCCATCCACAATAAGGTCTGGTCATTGAACTGACTGTGTATCTAAAAAAAAACGTACCAAATAACATACAAAACTGAAATACTTGCAAAGAATGTTATGTAACACAATGGCATACAACTAACATAAATGTTCCGCACAGCATCGTTCTTCCTTTGGCATCTCACATTCAGCGTGAGATCCAAGCAATGGAAACCAGAGGCCTGCAGAGAGCTACAAAGGCCGCTTCTGAGCCGTCTTCCCTTATAAGAGGGGTGTTTCTTTCCTCAGAGAGCCAGATAGAGAAAACCAGAATAAGAATGACTGTAAATTGTCCAAAAAGGACCGTGAGAAAACAGGAAGCCTTGAGATGTATAAGAGAAAGCAAGATGAAATCTCTTTGCAAACCAGTCTCAGGGGACATATGAACTATTGTTATAAAGGCAGTTCAGGCACTTATATCCTTCCTTCTCCTGAGGAGGAGCTGTATGCCAGAATGCTGCTATCTGGTCATTGCCTTAATCCTACTGAACACAGGCCAGATAAAGAGAGTCAACGCCACCTAGATCACTTTGAGTTCTCTGCCATGTTGGCAGGGGGTATATCAAAGCCAAAACACATTTTATTTGTTCTTTTTCCATTATTGAAGATGAAAGCGACGCATGCAGAGTCTGACAAATCAAGTGTTAACATCTCACCAGACAAGTGTAATGTGGGAACTAAAGTCTGTTCATGTCCCCTCAGTGTTTCCTTCTAATCATTTATATTCACAAAGCATTGGGGAGCACTGGCAGTGCTAGTGCACAAGCTGGTCTTAATGAGAAACAGGAAGAAAAAAAATCCCTTTCACTGTGTAATAATGTATTGGCCTGAAAGGATGTCTCATGTATGTAGTACTTGAAAAAAGACAGACAATCGAGTATTATCTAAATGTAATAGAGTTAGTCCAGTAGGAGGCACTCTATGCCAGGCAAGCAGCAAATGAGCATCAATTAAAATCTGATTGTGGTAATTAGTTTAAAGTCCGTGTATCTTTTCTGTTTTCCGTAATATGTTTAGAACTAAAAAAAATGTTAAATATGTTTTCATAGGACTAACAAATGTTTATGTAGCGGGTATTTGAGTTTGGGGAAGGCATCTGGGTGGTGGTGTGGCCCAGATGCACTGATTGCTAGGGAATCTGAGACCCTTTTATGGTTCTTGGAGGACTCTGGTGGTGTGAGGTTCCCTGCGGCCTATAGGTGGCATTGTTGCCGGGGGGCCGGGGTTAAACTCACACTGCAAGACTGTGCCTTTTTGTCCTCCCCTGGCGCTGGTACAGCGGGGCAGGGAGCCCGCTGTGACGCAAAGGGAGAGGAGATAAAAGGGGCGGACGCCCTTACCACGGGGTTCAGAGTTCGGAGTTGGAGGACGCGGCCGCATCCAGGCACCTTCCGCCTGGGTGCTGGCGTTCCGGAGTTCCGGGCCCAGGTGCCCTTGACCTGGCCGGAGCGAGAGATGGAGTCCATCTCAGGCACCTTTAGCCTGGGGTGAGGTACTATGGCGGATGCCTTGGTTCTCAGCACCTTCGACTGAGTTCCGCGAGGGTGGAGGAATCCGAGGGGGCCCTAACTCCTTGGGTGCCCATGTCTGAGTTTGTGAGGTCTGGTGAGCAGAACTTCTCTGAAGAGTCCGGCGCAGCATTGCTGGTGACAGAGAGGCCCCCCTGGTACCTCCCCTGGACGGATATCCTTCCCCTGACAGGGGCCGAGCTAGCGAAGGTAATTCATGTTCTATTTCACATAGTCAGTGGCAGTGACTATTCGCCACTGGTGATACTACGGTGGTTAGCTTTATCTGGAAGGATTGTGCCTTGGCCTACTCCCACTGAACTGTTGCAAAGGTCCCAACTTGACTGTGCTGTATGTTTATTCGCTGAAAGAATAAAACTGTGTTGGGCCCATTCAGTGTGTGGAATTATGGTTACTAGGAGCAAAGGAGTCAAGGACGAAGGACAGGACTTGACTCTAGGACACCTACACAAAGCCTGATCTTTCTGGCCTTCACCTCGTCACTATGGAGGACATGGGCCGTGGTGTATCTTATCCCTCCCCCCAGTACTAACACCCCTAGACAGAGAAAAGACAAGCCGAGAATGAGAAGGGGTGAGAGGGGTGAGGTCGCTACACGTGGGGGCATCGTGTCCGGGATGTGTATGGTGTCTGAAACTGAACTTTGCTGCCCGGAGGAGTTCCGAGTAGGTCGGCCATATTGGCCAACGCGCCACGAGGCAAACTATAGCTGCGTAGTTCGTGGGCGGGGAAAAGGGAAAGCCCGCGAACAAGTGCAGAGTGTGGGAGGAGTCTGGCCATGTGGACGTACGCACATGGAGATTCCGGTGCGAGTGGGTCAGTGCGCATTGGAGCAGCGAACAGGAAAGATGACTTCAAATACTCCGTGGATTTCAGCTTCTTCTTTCACGGACATGACTTCCTTTGCTGCTCCCATTATGGACACAGGAATCAGACTAAGGCCCCGGGGGCGATTGGCTCTGTACACCTGCAGAGACATAGAGGCCCTCGGTGTGATCTGTCCCGGCTGTTCGGGACTGGTAGTTCAGTTGAAGCCATTCGGGCGATGTGAAGTCTGCAAGGAGTTTCTCTTCGAGGTGGAACCATCCACAGAAAGGCCTCGTGCCTTCCACCTCAACTACCTCACAGGTACTGCCACTCCGGAGGGAGAGATCGATGCCATGGCGGGTATTCCTGTGCGCGCTGACCAGGGCGAAGTGACTGCCCAAGCGGAGATTAAAAGAGAAAAATCCGAGGATGCTGCCTCGGTCACCAGCAGCTCCCTGCTCCCACCTCCGAAGAGGAAATTCGGCCTAGTGATGGCCTCCTGTGGTCGTGGAAGTGCTTCGCCCCGCCGCTTGCCTGGCGTGGATGGATCCGGAGGGAAGAGCCCTGGACATCTCTGTTCTTCTGAAGGCCCAGGTGAGCCAGGGGTTGGGACTGTGTGTGTGGTGGGAGGTGTCGGCAGCCAACTGTCGGTGGAGGCCGTTAAGGGGGATGATTCCGTGACTGTGAATTATCTGCCTGCTGAGTGCTATGACACCTCCGACCTGGATTCATTGTCTGATAATGGCATCGATGGGGAGATAGACGAGATCTTCCACCAAAAGGGATGGGACAAGATGAAGTTACCCTCGTCCCGTGTCACAAGGGACCCACCTATGTCTACTGGGGATATTCCCCCCCCCCCCGGGTGGAGGCCTCGGCGCCGAGGGAAGAATCTGGTCCACTGTCTTAAATCCCTCTTCTGGATTCAACTTCCATTTCACCTGCTCCTGTTGCCGGAGTGCAACCTCAGTCACTGCGGGCCCCTGTGCCCAGATCTACTGAGGTGGTGAACGCACCTCGCCATCCAGAAGCAATTGTGTTGCCTGGAGAAGGAGACCGTGCAACTATGCCACCTTTGGCCAGGCTGCAGCGTCTCTTTGGCCAGAAGGTTGCCCAAGAGTATGGGTGGGAGTACCCATACCTGCCTCAAGAATTGCTATACGAGGTAGAAGTTTTTCGCCGGAGGTGGTACAATACCTTTGTTTGGGACAAACTTAAAGTACCTCAAGCACGCCGGTACCCTTTTTGTTCACCAACAGTCACCAAAAAGTTTCAGGACTGTAAAGCTAATTGGATGCTGGGAAGGCATATCTATGCGGACAGAGTGGTGATTTGTCGCAAGGATGGAGGGAATGTTGAGTATAACGTGGAGGCTTTTGACAAGCATTTGAAGCCTGTGTTCCTACCGCATCCAAAGTTTTACCTTTAGAAGAAAAAGACTCCTGTGTGTTCTTTCTTGCTGCTCATTGCTGAACTTTCCGGAGTGCATTTGCCGGAACACAAGGACTGTGCCCTAGTTTTTTTTTGTATTTGGGCGTTCTACTCTTTGGAGAAATGGGAGCTGTTACTGTTTCTTTTTCGTACATCACGGGACACAGAGCGACATAGTCATTACTAATGGGTTATATAGTTACCGTCAGGTGCTGGCACTGGCAACTTCCAAAACCGGAAGTAACCTCCCCTATATAAGCCCCTCCCATCCGGGAGCACCTCAGTTTTTTGCCAGTGTCTAAGGTGTTGGCCAAGAAGAAACATGTGTTTTTCACTGAGCTTGCGTACAGGTTCTTTTGGGCCTCAGTAAGCTATTCCGGATCCGACCAAAAAAGCTTCATAGCTAAACGGTCGGTACCCGGGCCTTGCAGAGAAGAGCAAGGTTCTGCCTGTAATGCTTCTCTTAGGAGAGCTGGACCCTGGGATCCAGAGCTCTGGTCATACCCACGACCAAGATGTTTTCTGTGCAGGGTGCTATACAGGTCCAGGGGAGTGGAATCCTTGGGAACCCGGTCCCTGAAGGTTTGATTACAATGCCTGCCGTGATAGGTGAAGTTTGGGCTTTTGTGGACCAAACAAAGTCCTGCGGCGGGGAACAGGTAAGTGGGGGCCCCCAGGAACTTGGTTCTATTGGGGGACCCCCAAGCCTAATTTGTCTTTCTGTCTGTTACCTAACGGTATTCCCGCTAATATCTGTGCATGCCTGTAACTACTAAAAAAATGTAATAATTTTTAATGGTGGTCAAGAAAAAAAAAAAAAAAAAAAAGGAATGTTTTTTTATATATGTTTAGTATATTAAACTGCGGTACCTGTGTTTGTCCACTAGAGGCCGCTGTGGAATGTTTTTCTTGTCATATGGACTAGTTTCTTCTCAGAGAGAAAAGTCCAGGCAGCTGGTGAGTTCTCCTACAGGAAACTGTTTCCTCTGCCATGTTGCAGTGTTCGTCTATCCCCCGGCCTGCGGCAAAGGGGGCCCTGGCTCCTGTCCCTGGTTTCCATGTTTGAAAATTAGCGCCGAGGCGCACGTGGCCGCGCGCGTGCGCGTGCACGCGCCTCTATATATAGAGGTGGCCGGAAAAAGGGGTGGGGCCTGGGGGATGACGCTCTGTGCGCGCCGCAGCGCTTCTGCGCATGTGCGGGCGTCCCAGCAGGTTTTTAAAAAGCCACATTATTGCAGTAAGCTGGCTATGAAGTACAGAGACAGAGCTGGCAACATTTAAAGGCATACAGCAAGCGGTTGATACAGGCATCCCCTAGAAGGGCACATTAGTAGACACCAACTGTGATATAGCAGCAATTGTGCTAGACTATTCTCAGTAAAAGTGGTGTATTACGGCTGGAATACCTCAGCTTTAGGCTTAGGAATATGCCGTCCAGTAGCTCCGGAACTGAATCTTCCAGGAAGCGAAGGGGGTCTCATCGGGCTCTGAGGATCTTGGGCATACTCTTGCTGCACCAGTCTCCCCTGAAGTTCAGAGGTAAGTGACCGTAGAGACCCCGCAGGGGTACTTGGTACTGTGGCTGTCCTCAGTTCACCTGCTCCTGTGTATGTAACAGAGGAGGTTTTTTCCTCAGCTCTGGGAGGATTAGAGAGAGATTGTCAACATTTATCGCTGCCTCCCTGTCAGGGAAAGCACGCCCGATCTCCGTCTCCTCCTTCAGAGTGCCTGTTAGCAGAGCAACAGTCCCATACAGGGATCGACCTGCCTGAAGGGGATCAGGATGAGGTTGATTCTGTTATAGAGGAATCAACAGTGGGGGAACCTTTTCTCAGCATCTTAAGCTGAAAGATTATGGGTTCAGTCTCTGACTAACATGGTCCGATCAGCATTTAAAAATGCACCTTGCGGAACCATCAACCACTACTGTATCCTCGTTGGGGTCGCTAGAAGCCCCCAGACTGTTTGTTCTTTTCCACTTCACCCTTTACTGAAAGGGCTCATTTACCAGGATTGGGAACGTCCTGAGAAAATATTTATTCCCCCAAGAGATTTCCGGTGGTCTATCCCATGGAGGATAAGTTCATCAAAAAAAAAAAAAAAAAAAATGGAAGGTCCCTACAGTGGACGCAGCCATCTCTTGTATGTATAAATCACTGACATGTCCAGTGGATAATGTCCAAATGTTCAAGAACCCAATAGATAAAAGATTGGAGTCCTTATGAAAATCTGCTTGGTGATACAACCAGCAGTAGCAGCTATTGGGGTCTGCTAAGCAGTGAAGGATCAGTTGAAACAGGTCTTGAGGGACTTGACAGATCAGCAGGCTTTGCCCTAGCTGATCTACCTAGAGCCTTAGGCTTTGCGGTTGACGCCATAGAGGATTCAGTCCATCAGGCCTCCCGCCTTACGCTGTCTATAGACATATGCGTAGGCTCCTATGGCTCAGAAACTGGTCTGCTGAAGCTCCCTGTAAAGAATGGCTGGTTAGCGTCCCATTTCATGGTGAACGCTTATTCAGGGAAAACCTGGACAAATATATCCAGAAAATTTCCAGCGGTAAAAATACGCTCTTGCCGGTTAAAAGCAGAGTTAGAGGTCCCTCTTTAAGGGGCCTGCTTCTCCAGTCCCTGGGGCATCGGCTGTGTAACAGTTCCGACGGCCTCCTCGGTCAAATCCCGGGGGTAAAAAACAGGGACAGTAGCAGGGTAATGAGAAACCCTGGGTCAGGGGAGGTACAAAACCTCCCCCAAAGTTAAATTCATTGAAGCCCCCACTCAGTCGGGTGGGGGGAGGACTCCAGTTGTTCGCAAGGAGACCTGGCGGGACACGATCAAGACAGATAGGTGCTCTCCGCAGTAGGTTTGGGATACAGTTTGGAGTTAAAAGACTCTCCTCCTTCCCATTTTTAAGGTCAAACGTGCCAAGGGATCCCCGGAAGAGAGAGTCCCTCCTGTTGGCACTAGAACAACTATTGCTCCAAGGAGTAATTATGGAAGTTCCCCTGGAAGAATGAGGGTTCGGGTTTTACTCAAACCTCTTTACAGTCCCGAAGCAAACGCGGACGGGAGGCCCATATTAATTCAAAAAGGGCTATACAAATTCCTGTATATCAGGACTTTCCGATGGAGTCGATCCGATCGGTGGCCACTGCCCTACAAGGGGAGGATTGGTTAGCCACGATCGACATCAAAGATGCTTATTTGCACATTCCCATCTTTCCAGTCCACCAAAAATTTCTACGCTTTGCAGTAGAAGGGCGCCATTTTCAGTTCAGAGCCTTACCCTTCGGTTTGGCCACAGCACCACGAGTGTTTACAAAAATTCTGGCCCTTTATTGGCCAATCTAAGAACACAAGGTGTAATGATAATGGCATATCTGGATGACTTGTTGCTGATAGACCACTCAGTGAAAAAACTAGACGTGGTCGTTCACAAGACGATCAAGTATCTGGAATCTCACGGTTGGATTATCAACCGAGACAAGTCAGCCCTAAAAACCAGTCAAAAGTCTGGAATACTTGGGGCTAAGGTTGGATTCAGGCCAGAGAAAAATATTCTTGCCTCGAGGAAAGGTGTTGTCTTTGAAAGATTTGATCCACTTAGTGGGTACAAGAAAGACAGCCGTCCATACGCCTGTATATGAGGCTGCTGGGAAAAATGGTGGCATCATTCGAAGCAGTACCCTACGGTCAATTCCATTCAAGGAATTTGCAAGGGGCCATACTGTCAGCCTGGAACAAAAAAGTTCAGGCCCTAGACTTACAATGTCCTTGTCCCCTTCCGTTCGCAAGAGCCTCCGTTGGTGGTGGGTTCCCCAGAATCTGGAAAAAAGGAAATCCTTCAGTCCGATTTCTTGGAAGGTGGTCACTACAGATGCCAGCCTTATAGGCTGGGGAGCAGTACTGGAGCAATAGTCTCTCCAGGGCAGATGGTCGGATGCAGAAAAGGCCCTGCCCATCAATCTCTTAGAGATACGAGCAGCCCGGTATGCCCTAGTAGCATGGACATCCAAACTCCAAGGGTCCCCTGTCAGAATTCAATCATCAGGGGGGCACCAGGAGTCGTGCAGCCCAAAGGGAAGTAAATTACATCCTGAGATGGGCAGAAAGATATGTCCCAGCCATATCTGCGGTATTCATTCCAGGGGTGGAGAATTGGAAGGCGGACTTTCTAAGTCGCCAACAATTATGCCCAGGGGAATGGTCCCTTCATCCCGAGGTTTTCCGGACAATATGTCAGCGGTGGGGAACACCGGATGTAGATCTGCTAGCATCCAGGTTCAACACGAAAGTGGACAGGTTTGTCTCTTGGACAAGGGATCCCCTAGCGTGCGGCTCGGATGCCCTAGTGTTCCCTTGGGATCAGTTCAAGCTGATATATGCATTCCCACCGCCACAATTGTTACCTCGATTACTCCGCAGAATCAGGGTAGAAAAGAAACCAGTGATTCTGGTGGCTCCAGCGTGGCCCCGAAGAGCATGGTACGCGGAGATTGTAAAAATGTCTGTGGGGAGTCCTTGGACCCTCCCACATCGTCCGGACCTGCTTTCGCAGGGACCGATATACCACCCTTCCTTACCAGCCCTAGGTTTGACGGCCTGGCTATTGAAGCCCACATTCTAAAAAAGAGAGGGCTCTCTAATGCTGTGGTGTCTACCATGATCAATGCCAGGAAACCGGTATCCAGGCAGATCTACTATAGAATCTGGAAGGCGTACATCGCCTGGTGTGAGGCCAGAAAATGGCATCCACGTAAATACGTAATAGGTAGGATTCTGGACTTCCTACAATGGGCTGTAGATAGGAAGCTTGCCTTGAGTACTATCAAGGGTCAGATTTCGGCCTTGTCAATATTTTTTCAAAGGCCCTTGGCTTCGCATTCACTAGTCAAAGCCTTTATACAAGGAGTGATGCGTATTAGTCCTCCGGTTAATATTCCCATATGTCCATGGGATCTAAACTTGGTTCTGTCGGTTCTACAGAAACAACCATTTGAACCATTACAGCATATTTCCTTAGTGCTTCTCACCAGGAAATTGATTTTTCTTAGTAGCCATTTGTTCGGCTAAAAGAGTATCGGAATTAGCAGCTATGTCCTGTAAGGAGCCATATCTGGTTATCCATAAGGACAGAGTAGTGTTACGTCCTCATCCAGCCTTTCTTCCTAAGGTGGTATCGAGTTTTCATTTGAACCAAGATGTGGTTCTTCCTTCTTTTTTCCCCAAGCCTACTTCGGTAGAGGAAAAGTTATTGCATTCTTTGGATGTAGTAAGAGGAGTTAAAGCTTATCTAAAAGCCACTGCTCAGATTCGCAGAACGGATACTTTGTTTATTCTGCCGGAAGGCCCCAGAAAGGGTCAGGCAGCGTCAAAATCTACTTTAGCCAAGTGGATTCGACAGGTCATAATACAAGCCTATAGCTTGAGAAGGACCGCCTCCGTTCAAAGTTAGGGCGCACTCCACGAGAGCAGTTGGAACTTCATGGGCAGTGCATCACCAGGCCTCCCTGGCTCAAATCTGTAAGGCCGCAACATGGTCTTCGGTACACACGTTTACTAGGTTCTACCAGGTGGACGTTAGAAGTCAGGAGGATGTCGCCTTTGGGCGCAGTGTGTTGCAGGCCGCAAAAGATCCTCATGTCTGATAGCGCTCAGCTTATATATGGTGTATCCCCCCCCTCATTTGGCATTGCTTTAGGACATCCCATTAGTAATGACTATGTCGCTCTGTGTCCCGTGATGTACGAAAAAGAAAATAGGATTTTTATAACAGCTTACCTGTAAAATCCTTTTCTTGGAGTACATCACGGGACACAGAGCTCCCACCCCTCTTTAGGGACACTTATTGCTTTGCTACAAAACTGAGGTGCTCCCGGATGGGAGGGGCTTATATAGGGGAGGGTACTTCCGGTTTTGGAAGTTGCCAGTGCCAGCACCTGACGGTAACTATATAACCCATTAGTAATGACTATGTCGCTCTGTGTCCCGTGATGTACTCCAAGAAAAGGATTTTACAGGTAAGCTGTTATAAAAATCCTATTTTTTGTTCTCCCTCCTTCTCCTTGCACTTCAGAGAAATCAGTGACTTTGGGGTTTTAGTCAGTGTAGGGGCACAAAAAAAAAGAGAGAACAGGAGAGAAAAGTTCATCTGGATTTGATAAGTGTCTTGACCGCGGCATTACCACCAGGTGGCAGTGTTGCGTAACGATTGTGTTTTTTTTTTTTTCATTATGCAGCACTCATTGGAGCGAATGGGTTTATTCTCGGACAGACCCATTCATTCCAAGCAGACACATATATATTATGTTAGGATGTGTGTTTTTTTTTCTTCCCTCTGCAGGAGACTCGTCTATCAAGGCTGCTGAGAATGGGGTGGTCCTTAGATAGCAGGGGGGGGGGGATTGTACATGTGTAAATGTTAAGAGTATTTTATTGAAAGTTTTATTGTTTTGCATTTCTATTTTCCCTTTTCCCATTTTAGGTCTTGGCACAATTCAGGGCTAAATTGTGTAGTTGGTCTCTGGGTCGAACGTATGTTATCACTCTATGGGTGACATGGGTTTGCACCAGACACTGGGGACCAGTGTCAAAACACCAGGGGGAGAGTGTAGCGGGTATTTGAGTTTGGGGGAGGCATCTGGGTGGTAGTGTGGCCCAGATGCACTGATTGCTAGGGAATCTGAGACCCTTTTATGGTTCTTGGAGGACTCTGGTGGTGTGAGGTTTCCTGCGGCCTATAGGTGGCATTGTTGCCGGGGGCCGGGGTTGAACTCACACCGCAAAACTGTGCCTTTTTTGTCCTCCCCTGGCGCTGGTACAGCGGGGCAGGGAGCCCGCTGTGACGCAAAGGGAGAGGAGATAAAAGGGGCGGACGCCCTTACCACGGGGTTCAGAGTTTAAAGTTGGAGGATGCGGCCGCACCCAGGCACCTTCCGCCTGGGTGCTGGCGTTCCGGAGTTCCGGGCCCAGGTGCCCTTGACCTGGCCGGAGCGAGAGATGGAGTCCATCTCAGGCACCTTTAGCCTGGGGTGAGGTACTATGGCGGATGCCTGGGGCTCAGCACCTTCGACTGAGTTCCACAAGGGTGGAGGAATCCGAGGGGGCCCTAACTCCTTGGGTGCCCGTGTCTGAGTTTGTAAAGGTCTGGTGAGCAGAACTTCTCTGAAGAGTCCGGCGCAGCATTGCTGGTGACAGAGAGGCCTAAGGTACCTCCCTTGGACAGATATCCTTCCCCTGACAGGGGCCGAGCTAGCGAAGGTAATTCATGTTCTATTTCACATTGTCAGTGGCAGTGACTAATCGCCACTGGTGATACTACGGTGGTTAGCTTTATCTGGAAGGATTGTGCCTTGGCCTACTCTTACTGAACTGTTGCAAAGGTCCCAACTTGACTGTGCTGTATGTTTATTTGCTGAAAGAATAAAACTGTGTTGGAGCCATTCAGTGTGTGGAATTCTGGTTACTAGGAGCAAAGGAGTCAAGGACGAAGGACAGGACTTGACTCTAGGACACCTACACAAAGCCCGATCTTTCTGGCCTTCACCTCGTCACTATGGAGGACATGGGCCGTGGTGTATCTTATGCCTCCCCCCAGTACTAACACCCCTAGACAGAGAAAAGACAAGCCGAGAATGAGAAGGGATGAGAGGGGTGAGGTCGCTACATTTACAAATATGTTTTCATTTTTTTAATCGTGTATTATGTGCTATTGTTTATAAGTAGTTATTTCCATCCAGCAAACTTTTACATGTTAATTGTTTATTCTTGGCTGCTCCATTGAAAAAAGTCTGTTGTTTGCAGAGCTCAATAGCTCAAGCTTAAAGTTACAGCGAAATACATGACTTATCCCTCATTCCCTTACTGCTCTGTTTTAATAGTCATGTGAAGAGTCAATCACAGAGAGGCAGTTTGAAGGAAAAAATATTCAGCTATGCTCTTTATTTAGAAATCCTATAATGCTCTGTGACTACACATGTGCAATTTGTTTCGTAACGAATTGAAATTCAGCCAAATTTTGCATCTTTCGGAATGTCCGAAGAAAAAAATAACAAATTTCAACTAATACGAAAGGACTTATAGCGAAAATAACGAATGAATTTGACATGATTCGTTCATTCGTTAAAGATCTAATGAAACAAAAGATCAACTCAGAGTAAATATTAGTGCTGGTTCACACAGAGGCGACCTGTCAGGTGACTTAGCCGCCTGAGAAGTCGCCCTCCATACATTGCAATGGAACTGTTCTAATAGGAGCGACTCAAGTCGCTCCGACTTAGAAAAAGGTTCCCCATACTACTTTGGGATGACCTCGGAGCGGCTTGCATTGACTTCTATACAGAAGTCTTTTTGCAAGTCGCACTGTATGGGGCGGCTTCAGAGTCAGATGACTTTGAAGCCGCCCTTGTACAGTCAAATCAGCTGATTAATTTTGTTCTGGAGGTAGGATTACTGGCAAAGTGCATTCCTGAGAACTAAGTGAGAAGGGTGTTGTATTGTATATGAGCATAGGAGAAGAGATATTGTTATTGTGCGTGTTAATGGATTCAATTCACTTCCAAACTATGAATCATTATCACGAATATATAGTATCTCACAAAAGTAAGTACACCCCTCACATGTTTGTAAATATTTTATTATATCTTTTCATGTGACAACACTGAAGAAATTACACTTTGCTACAATGTAAAGTAATGCGTCAACAGCTTGTATAACAGTGTAAATTTGCTGTCCCCTCAAAATAACTCATCACACAGCCATTAATGTCTAAATCGCTGGCAACAAAAGTGAGTATACCCCCTAAGTGAAAATCTCCAAATTGGGCCCAATTAGAAAAAGGGGGGAAGTTTGGGACTTTGAATGAGATGCGTGTAGGCAAAAACCAATGGATTAAACGAACAAAGGAGGTTTATTCATAAATACATAGGACATGATACATAGCAAGTAGACGCTGGCTGTACCGTGTCAGCTGTTCTGGCGGGAATGCCTCATTTGGACGCACTCAGCGTGACACCGGGGGCGTCAGTCTCGGCGGCCCTGGCGGGTACGTGGCACAGTCTTGGGGCAGGCACAGTTTCTCTTCTCCTTTCATGCTGGATACTTCCGGGACCACACATGGACGTTATGTCACCACACTGGAATCACCAGGTACACTCACTTTCATTTTTCTTTCCCCTTTTTTTCCCCCTCTTTTTTCCCCCCCCCCCTTCTTGGGGGTTCTGTCGCTACCATACACAGTCCTTGAATCTCTGGACAGGATTGGTCTGTTGTGATTCCAGGACATTTCATCATATGTGTCTGTGTCTGTGGCTTCCCCCTTATTTAGAATTTAGTTTTTTCTCACTACACTCTTATTTTTTGTTTTTCATCCTTCACACCCTGGGCAGTCCTGAGTCCCTGGACAGTATTGGTCTGTTGTGATTTCAGGAGGCCCTACCATGTCTTCTCTGTTTGCCCTGCTGCCAGGTTTTTTCGGTGGACTCTACACACCTTCCTCCTCACTCTCATTTCCTTGGGCTCTTTGCCCTCTTCCAGTCACATCCTCACTGACCACAACATTTTACATCTCACATAGATTGGAGCTGTCCACAGGTATTCCCCTGAAGCTCACCCTGGACACTTTTCATCGCCCCCCCCCCCCTTGGCTGTGGTTGTTTCCGGCTGTGCCGCCTGCGATTCCGCGCCCCCCCAGCTCCCGGCGGGAGTGGTTCTTGGCCTTACTCAGCCATCAGGCTTTAGCAATTTATGACTATTTTTAAAGCTGTGAAGTAAGTAATTTGGGATGTTTTGTTTTTTTCCTTCCCCTGCATCCTTATTTAATTCATTGGAATAATTTTGTATATATATTCTCACAGACATGAATTCTGTAAATTGCTTCTGATGAAGTGGAATTGAGTCCACGAAACGCGTCAAGCCTACCATGCAGTTTATTTCAATCATGTCTGTATATTATACTTTTCCATTGTTTTTATTTAGTATGTGCTATAATAGAATTTTTATATGTCTACTATATGCCTATCAGCTCGTCATACTTGCTATGTATCATGTCCTTTGTATTTATGAATAAACCTCCTTTGTTCATTTAATCCATTGGTTTTTGCCTACACGCATCTCATTCAAAGTCCCAAACTTCCCCCCTTTTTCTAAATGTACAACAGGGATGGAAGTGTGTGCTCATTAAGACCACACACTTCATTCAAAGTCCCAATTTATCCCCTTTTTACCACAATCAAGGGGTGGAGATGTGTGATTTGAGTGGAAACACAGTTGCCCACACGTGTTTATTATTAACGGTCAACCATGGATTCTTATGGTTGATCGCGGACCCGATTGGTTTTGGTCCGCGCTTGTTTGTTTTATATAATGAATATTTACGTGAGGCAATTTTCCACTCATTCTACATTGTTTCAATAGGGGGTTGGTCATTTTGTTCTAGGCATGTAGTCTGTTGGCTGTGTTTGGCTGGATTGTTTCAGGTCCGGGAGCTGCGATGCACACTGTTGCCTCCCTTCCCCTCCCTATTTGATACTGGGGGGGTGGGTGGGTGTTGCCACTGTGCATCGGTGTCACGCCCCACGCCACAGCGCATGACGTCACTCTCGGGTGACTCAGCGGCGGCAGCGCTTACCATCGCAGTGCGTGTGGAGCATCTCCCTAGACGCTGGCTGTACCGTGTCAGCTGTTCTGGCGGGAATGCCTCATTTGGACGCACTCAGCGTGACACCGGGGGGTGTCAGTCTCGGCGGCCCTGGCGGGTACGTGGCACAGTCTTGGGGCAGGCACAGTTTCTCTTCTCCTTTCATGCTGGATACTTCCGGGACCACACATGGAAGTTATGTCACCACACTGGAATCACCAGGTACACTCACTTTCATTTTTCTTTCCCCTTTTTTTCCCCCTCTTTTTTTTTCCCCCCCTTCTTGGGGGTTCTGTCGCTACCATACACAGTCCTTGAATCTCTGCACAGGATTGGTCTGTTGTGATTCCAGGACATTTCATCATATGTGTCTGTGTCTGTGGCTTCCCCCTTATTTAGAATTTAGTTTTTTCTCACTACACTCTTATTTTTTGTTTTTCATCCTTCACACCCCGGGCAGTCCTGAGTCCCTGGACAGTATTGGTCTGTTGTGATTTCAGGAGGCCCTACCATGTCTTCTCTGTTTGCCCTGCTGCCAGGTTTTTTCGGTGGACTCTACACACCTTCCTCCTCACTCTCATTTCCTTGGGCTCTTTGCCCTCTTCCAGCCACATCCTCACTGACCACAACATTTTACATCTTACATAGATTGGAGCTGTCCACAGGTATTCCCCTGCAGCTCACCCTGGACACTTTTCATCGCACCCCCTTGGCTGTGGTTGTTTCCGGCTGTGCCGCCTACGATTCCGCGCCCCCCCAGCTCCCAGCGGGAGTGGTTCTTGGCCTTCCTCAGCCATCAGGCTTTAGCAATTTATGACTATTTTTAAAGCTGTGAAGTAAGTAATTTGGGATGTTTTGGTTTTTTCCTTCCCCTGCATCCTTATTTAATTCATTGGAGTAATTTTGGATATATATTCTCACAGACATGAATTCTGCAAATTGCTTCTGATGAAGTGGAATTGAGTCCACGAAACGCGTCAAGCCTACCATGCAGTTTATTTCAATCATGTCTGTATATTATACTTTTCCATTGTTTTTATTTAGTATGTGCTATAATAGAATTTTTATATGTCTACTATATGCCTATCAGCTCGTCATACTTGCTATGTATCATGTCCTTTGTATTTATGAATAAACCTCCTTTGTTCATTTAATCCATTGGTTTTTGCCTACACGCATCTCATTCAAAGTCCCAAACTTCCCCCCTTTTTCTAAATGTACAACAGGGATGGAAGTGTGTGCTCATTAAGACCACACACTTCATTCAAAGTCCCAATTTCTCCCCTTTTTACCACAATTGGGCCCAAGTAGCCATTTTCCCTCATGTGACTTGTTTGTGTTACAAGTTCTCAGGTGTGAATGGGGAGCAAGTGTGTTAAATTTGGTGTTATTGCTCTCACTCTCTCATACTGGTCACTGGAAATTTAACATGGCATCTCATGGCAAAGAACTCTCTGAGGATCTAAAAAGGCTATAAGAAGATTGCCAAGACCCTGAAACTGAGCTGCAGCACGGTGGCCAAGACCATACAGCGGTTTAACAGGACAGTTTCCACTCAGAACAGGCCTTGCCATATTCGACCAAAGAAGTTGAGTGCATGTGCTCAGCGTCATATCCAGAGATTGTCTTTGGGAAAAAGACATATGAGTGCTGCCAGCATTGCTGCAGAGGTTGAAGGGGTGGGGGGTCAGTCTGTCAGTGTTTAGCCCATACGCAGCACACTGGATCAAATTGGTCTGCATGGTCGTCATCCCAGAAGGAAGCCACTTCTCTTTAGAGATGCACAAGAAAGCTCGCAAACAGTTTACTGAAGACAAGCAGACTAAGACTAAGGACATGGATTACTGGAACCATGTCCTGTGGGCTGACGAGACCAAGATAAACGTATTTAGTTTAGATGGTGTCAAGCGTCTGTGGCGGCAACCAGGTGAGCAGTACAAAGACAATTGTGTCTTGCCTACAGTCAAGCATGGTGGTGGGAGTGTCATGGTCTGGGGCTGCATGAGTGCTGCCGACACTGGGGAGCTAGAGTTCATTGAGGGAACCATGATTGCCAACATGTACTGTGACATACTGAAGCAGAGCATGATCCCCTCCCTTCCGAGACTGGGCTGCAGAGCAGTATTTCAACATGATAACGACCCCAAACACACCTCCAAGATGGCCACGGCCTTGCTAAAGAAGCTAAGGGTAAAGGTGATGGACTGGCCAAACATGTCTCCAGACCTAAACCCTATTTGGCAACTGTGGGGCATCCTCAAACAGAAGGTGGAGGAGCTCAAGGTCTCTAACATCCACCAGCTCCGTGATGTTGTCATGGAGGAGAGGAAGAGGACTCCAGTGGCAACCTGTGAAGCTCTGGTGGCCACACAAAATATTGACACTTTTGACCATTTTCACTTAGGGGTGTACTCAGTTTTGTTGCCAGCGGTTTTAGACATTAATGGCTGTGCGTTGAGTTATTTTGAAGAGACAGAAAATGTACACTGTTATACAAGCTGTACACTCACTACTTTACATTGTAGCAAAGTGTAATTTCTTCAGTGTTGTCACACAAAAAGATATAATAAAATATTTACAAAAATATGAGGGGTGTACTCACTTTTGTGAGATACTGTATATACATACATAAATATCGAATCAAATCAATATACATACAAAACAAATTGATTCGGTATAATGAATATCGACACTCGGAAATAACGAATTATCCGAAAACAAATTTAACGTAACATAACGAATATAACAAAACAAAATGATGTATTTTACGAATGAAAACTAAACGAAACTAAACAGTTGTGCACAAGTCTATCTGTGACACAACTGGCTATGGGCACACCCCATATTAAACATTCATTTATAAAATAGAGTTGTTATAGAAATAGTAAAAAAAAAAAAAAGAAAAGATGTGTCATCATTTTTAAAACACATAAAATGCAAAAAATCTAATAATATAGGCCCAACACCATTATAATTTTATTTGACACCAGTATTTTTTCATACACATTCTGTGATTCCTTCAGTCATCCTGAACTGGATGGAATGGTTTATGGCTCCTCACTTCCATTGTGAAGTACCAGTCTGTGTATGTCACAAGACATTACCACTGGACAGCGAGGCCAAAAACCACTCTATCCTTTTCAAAACAGAATGGCTGATAACTCTAACTGCACTATACCTTTGTCCTCTGAACTTGGCTATTAAAAATGAATGGCTCATTGCTTTATCGTTCATGCTAATAGAAGAACAAAATTTTATATAATATTAATAGGAGATAAGAACACCCTAACCTCCACCACCCTAAAAATGCTGTTATGCTTAACTTGGGATTAGATAGCCTTTCTACACTTGTGTCCCTTATAGGGGAAAAATGTAATGGACAAAGACAGCTCTAGCAGTCATACGTATGAGCAGAGCCTTATTTTAACTTCCTGCCCCCCCCCCCCATGGCCAACTGTGGAATTTCAGCTTCCCCTCTTCCTACTGTAGCTTTGGTATAACATTATCAGGAGCAAACATAGCCACACAAACCATACCAAGGCTGGAGTTGGACAAGCTAAAAGTGACAGTTTACTCACTCTGCATCAGTATACCCAGAATCAACAACTAAAATAATTGGGCAAAATGTCTCTCTACACTGCTAGAAGTTTGATCCTTGTTATATGGACTCAGAGTGGGGGAACTATAAATGCACAGTACACTATGCCACCAATGAAAATGTACAAAGAGTACATTTTTATTTGACTTAAAAATCTTAAATTTTCCATTTGGCATGGTTTGTAACCATAAATGCCTTGTAATGAATGGAGAGGATAAACACACTCTCTCACCTTGCACTTGAATGGTTTGATATCGGAGTGGACAATCATGTGGGCCTTCAGAGTCTGTTTCTGGACAAAGCTTTTGAAGCAGAGGTGACACTGGTAGGCTCGGATGTTGGTGTGGATTAGAATGTGCCTCTTCATGTTGGCCAGAAGGGTGAATTCTCTACCACAGATCCCACACTTGTGCTCTTTCACACCCTACGTTCAGAAATAACATATGAATATCGTTTATATGGCATTTCCTAGATTATTATGGTAGTTATTTGTTGAACAATCATTAATGTTGTTTGATTGTAAGTTTGGATAGATGCTGGCCAGTTGACTTACTCATTGGCTTCTTATACACTGGAGATTGCGTGGAAAAGACATCTGTGCTTGAATTTCCATATTTATTCACCCAACATGGCCATTAGTATCATGAAGAGTTCTTTTTTTTGTCAACACAGGATAGTGCTGTGGACATAAATAGGTAGACTGTGTCTCCTAATTTCGAAGATATCTGATTGCCATAGAAAGAATGGACTTTGATTGCACCACAAACACATAAACTGTTAAAATGTACATATTTTTTTCACCATAATACATCACAAACAAAACAAGGTTAAAAATGTTATGCTCATTTGCATAATATACCCAAAAAATTCTGGTACACATTACAGCCCTGATAAAGAATATACCCCCCCCCCCCCCCCGATTAGGGTAGTAGATGAAAAATGCACATTTTGCGCCTCCTCAGATTATTAAAATTCTTCTATTTGAATAAAGATAGGAAAAACATAATTTTCAGGTAAATATGGTTATCTGTATATATCCCTAGTACTTGAAGGCCGCCCCATAGGCTGCACTTCCTGGTGTCTGATATAAACTGTACATTCTGTTTTATGATGTGTAATGATCCCAATACTAGCTCTTATGGACATGATTTGTATTATTACTCCTAGGATCCTAGCCACTTTGTGATTGAATTTGCTCCATTATATCCACCACAAGGAATTATTGATTGGACCTTATGTAAGCGGGATTGTTTTTATAGCTTGGACCTCTTAACACCTTTATGTCCTATACTTACCTGTTCTACCCCATATCTTCTGTTGCGTTTAGATGCACCCCCATATCCACCTTTCTTTGGGACCCAGAAGGCAGCTCCACCTCATCCGCTACTTTCCACCTGCCTTAGGATTTCATTACATACATAGATTGTAAGTGTTTTAATGCCCTTTTGCTAAGTTAATTGTCTATGTTGTTTTATAAATTACTTGTTTTTTTATATGATGTTGATTTTTCTATCTTTATTCATATAGAAGAATTTTAATAAGCTCCTGAGAAAGCACATTTGCACGAAACATGTTGAGCAGGACCGTAAGCTGGACCCTATGACCCCTGAATGTTGCCCCCCTCCCCCGACCTCGAGAGTGTTAAGGGTATAGTACATTTCTCATCTATTATCCTAATTGGGGGACATATTCTTTATCAGGGCTGTAACGTGTACCAGCAATTTTTGTCATATTATGCAAATGAGCATGACATTTTTAACCTTGTTTTGTTTGTGCTGTATTGTGGTGAATAAAATATGTACATTTAACAGTTTATGTGTTTGTGGTGCCATTAAAGTCTGTGCTTTCTATGCCCATCTGATATCATTAGTACCATGACACACAATTGATTTTGGTAGCAGATTGTGCTACCAGTGATTGGTAGCTGCTATAGAGCTGCTCTCCTTAAA
Source organism: Rana muscosa (assembly GCA_029206835.1). Taxonomy (NCBI): domain Eukaryota; kingdom Metazoa; phylum Chordata; class Amphibia; order Anura; family Ranidae; genus Rana; species Rana muscosa. The sequence goes on from CM055116.1 coordinate 1,092,478,794, forward strand.
AAAATCTAGATGAAGTCAATGAAAAACCTGTGTTGCCATAATTTTTAGCTCAGTTGCTAAGTGTTTGACTTTGTGTAGTGTTGAAGCTATCCGCAGAAATGCCAGCTTTAGTATCTACTAAGATTACCAAGAGCAGACACTAGTGATAATGTCTCACGAATCATTTGTAGCAGTTAAACTTGCTCATGTGTGGCTAATTACAAATCACTGGGGAAAATAAATCAAGAGGTTTGTAGCTGCTACCAATGTTGCTGCTGTTACATGACCCTTACTTATTGGTTTTCCTTTAACGTTAATAAAATATGCATCAGAGTAAATCTGGCCATAGATGGATCAAAATTTTGCTGGCTGTTGTACTGTCAGAATATAATATATTGGCGAGGGCCATATCTTCAACCACCTTGTGTGGATGGAGGAATATGTTAAATTTTTCGTTTAGCCCAATGGCTGAACAAAAAACAAAACAAAGGGTGTAGGGGGAGGGACAATTTTGGCATCTTCAAAAAGAGGCCACCAAATGATTACAAAGCCAGTGGTTGACTCCTTAACATCCACAAATATCTAAAATACCAGGTTTGGATGGACTGAATCAGCAAGCAGTTTTTCCAACTTTAATCAAACTGAGAAGTTTGTAGTATTTTTACAGCTACTTTTATACTTTTAACAGTCAACAAACAGTATATTAGGCTTTAGCTCTTTAAAGTGAAACTATTTAAATAATTTTTAACGTTTTAGGAAGAGTAAAGGAAAGCCTAAAATCTATTGCCATCTATGTCCCCATTGGGACAATTCACACTTCCTGTCTCAGACACCATGAGAGAAGTGAGATATCTACTTCAAAAAAGACAAGGAGAGCAACAGAAGCAAGAATTTTGCAACAGCTTTTAAATATTAATGGATATGTCCCCAGTGAGGAGATTTCCTTCAGATCCTGTGTGGTTACCAAAACAGAAAATGAGGACAAAATCCCCCAATGTGAACACAGATAGAAAAAAATCTCAACAAAAATGGCAACTGCCCCAATTCATAACTAGCTTCTAAAGTTAGGTGCATTTGGAACGACTTTGCACAGAGCAAACAAAAGCTGGCAAAAGTGTTGTTTTATTTAAACATAAAAAATAAAAATGTAGAGGTTTTTACCCTCTGTCATTATATCGAAAAGCATAACGAAAACAGTTTTGGCAGGAGTTCCACTTTATGGTTTACGTTAATGGATTTTTCTTTCCTTGAAACCCAAATCTGTGGTGTCAGGTCTGTTAAACTTCAGGTAATAAGCCCAAAAGTGAAACTGCAAATGTTGCTAAAAGTGCATTTAGAGTGACAAGTGGTAGAATAAGATTTTTGTCAGCGTTACAAATAGTCATGCGTGTAACTGACCTTATGAGTCAGGGAATGTTGTTTGAGATGATGCGGCTGTACAAATTCCATGCCACACTCGGAGCAGATATAGGGCCGGATGTCCTTGTGCTTCATCATATGATTCTGAAGTTGGCTTGGGTACTGGAATGTCTTATCACACTCTGTACAGTTATACTGCACAGGGCCACGATGTACCGTCAAATGTCTTTTAAGCTGTACAAGTGTGGGGAAGTCTAGTCCACACTCCACACAAATGTTCTCTCTGCCGCTCTCGTGTTTCGCTTCATGAACTTTAAGTTCACTTGGGTAAGCAAACCCCCTGCCACATATCCTACAGTTGTATGGCTTCACATCACTGTGCTGCATCATATGTCGCTTTAGATGACTGGTTTGGGTGAAAGCTTTATTACAGACTTGGCACTTGTGAGGCCTGGTGCCCTGGTGAGTTAGCATGTGAGTGTGCAGGTGGCTCAGTTGTTTGAACAGCTTGCCACAGTGTGCACAAGAATGGGGCTTAATGCCATTGTGTCCCAAAATGTGTGTCACCAGGTTGTATTTCGATGTATATGACTTTTCACACATAGGGCATTTCCAACGTTTCTGATCTCCAACCTCCACATAGAAACTGTCGTCAATTTGAATGTTGATGTCTACTCTCTCAACCGTCTGCTTGGGGTCCTCACTTTCATCAATTTGGGTTTTACTTATGACTCCTTTGTCTGGGAGACCAGTGTTAAGGCTGTGACACATGTGAAAGCTTTGGGTGGGTACTTGGAAAGGGAACATTGTTTCAGGATAGTGTTTGTGAAAATAGGGATATGATGGGTGTAAATACAGGTGTCCAGGTGGCCACATTATATTAGTCCTAATAGATTCTTGTTTTAAAGAGTTATGCCAGAAGGGATCCATTGTTCTGCAGTACTGCAGACCAATGTTTGACAACTCAATCATTTTGGCATCATAAGTTGACAAAGGAGGTAAATGACAAAGTAAATGAAAAGGAGATGAAAGAAAATGCTTGTCTTCATTGCTTGACTCCACTTGGCCATTAATGTCTTTGGTGTCAATATCATTGGGCATTTTGGAAGGAGCACTCTTTCTTCTGTGTGACCCACTTACAAAAGCTTCATGAAAACGATGCAGGCTGTCCACTGGGTGGTCATACTGGTAATGTGGAAAGTGGGGCTTGTATTCCTCAATTAAAGGAGACAGTCTACTACATTTTAGAAAAGAAGGCATTGGTTGTCTGAAACATGAAGTATAGTCCTTTATGGCATACGAGTCTTTCTGCATTGTTCAACTGCAGAGAAAAATATACAAACATATGATGAATATGTAACTACAGGACATTTGAGTCACTCAAATATGTTATACGTAATCTGTATGTGTGTGTGTGTGTGTGTGTGTATATATATATATATATATATATATATATATATATATACACACACACTGGGGTTGACTTATTAAAACTGGAGAGTGCAAAATTTGGTGCATTTACGCACAGCTTCTAGATTTTTTGGGTTAAAGCTTAATTGGACAAGCTGAAGTTAGAAGCTGATTGGCTACCATGCACAGCTGAACCACATTTTGCACTCTCAAGTTTTAGTAAATCAGTCCCATTTTATATAAATAAGGAAATATTCCACTACTACTGCATCAAATAGCAACAACAAATTTGTATCAGCACAGATTTTGTAATTTTTTATTTTTTTTTACAAAGACAGATTTTGTAATTTAGGTCAATCAAGATAGTAGGCTCTAAAATGAAATACTCCAGAAAATTCAAGAAATGGCAAAGGCAAGTAGAAATACCAGAAATTTAACACCTGGAGCTGCCTTTTGTTAAAGTGGTTGTATACCCTCTGATACAACTTGCACCTACAGGTAAGCCTACATTAATGCTTACCTGTAGGTGCTTGCAATATCTCCTTAACCTACATGGTTAAGGAGATATTTGTAGAAAATCGGGCACCGATGTCTACGGCACATGCGCGCCATAGACAGTGGCGCAGGCGCACTGACCGCACTTTCCTGTGAATAGGAAAGTGCCGGGAAAGCGCGCATGCGCGGGGATCGTGCCGGTCCTGAGCGCATGCGCGGGAGTGACGTCATCGCCGATCCGGCCAGTCACAGCACCAGAGCGGCGATACCCGGAAGTCACTCCGGGTATCATGGCGGAGGAGAGGAACGAGGGTCGGTGAGGGGGCTTCGATCTAAGGTAAGTAATTGATAATGAGCTAGTATGCTAGTCATACTAGCTCATTATGCCTTTGCCTTGCAGGCTTTTTTTTTTGTTTAAATTTTTTTTTGGGGTATACAACGGCTTTAAGTCCAAAATACAATATACAAAAGTAAATAAGCACCCTTTAAAGTAAACCTGAAATGCAGGATGCAATTGCTGAACCCCTTCTGATAATGTTAGTTCTTGGCTTTCTCTGGTTTTAATACCAGTCACTGCTCCCATAGAAATAAGCATCTAGCGAAGTCAGAAATCTTTATATTCAAAAATTTCTGAGATACAGCCAGATGATTAGCAAGGGAACCAGGCTACTAGTATTTACAACCTATATATTTCCTTTTTATATATGTGAACTTAAAAGTAAAAAAACAAAACAATTGCCGCTTACTCACCAAAGTACTGAGCCTACATAGGGTTGGGCAGCATTTCACTCTTTTGCCAGACCGCTGGCTTTACAGTACTGTGCATGTGTTCACTCCTAGAAACAGAGCACTATAATGATCCCAATGGTGCAGGAAGATGGGCTTGACATATACTCGTAGGCTGAGTGTCTGCTGCCAATGTTATACAACACAGTCATGGGAGAAAAGAGATGAAGTCTACAGCATAATGTTGTATTCTTTAGATTATTGAGTCATACAGAGAAATATCGTGAGCTGCTCTTTACAATATGATAAAATGTAGTTTGTGGGACTCTTATACAAAGCAAAATGCATTATGATGCACTCTTGTAACCTCCCTAATCTCTTCTGGTATTGTACCAACCCCTTGTGACCATTATAATTCTAAATTATGTGTGTTCAGACTGCCATATATGCCTTACAATGAATAGGCAAACGTGAAAATGTTACCCAAAGTAGCCAATCAGATTTATAAAGTTTTTAGAGTCAAATATGTGTTTATTTCGGCAAAGGAAAATAGCACAGCAAAATGTCAGATGCTCACAACATAGAATGAAACATAGCAGGTCAAATTCTGCATATATGTAACTAAGCATGGTCATAATGAGGCCAGGTGAATCATTGCTTTTCCATGAAGGGCAATAACATAGTGAACTAAAAGCATGAGAGGCCATTGCAAATAGAAGGACATCTGACTTCCAGTTGAAATAAAAAAAAATATGACTAAAAAGAGAAGAGGGGGAAAAAGGTAGAAAAGAAAAGACAGGGAAGGGGTGGACAGTACGGAGAGGAAAGGTAAGGTGGACCTAGCAGACTAAGACACATCAAAACCTACAAGATGCAATCAGCTCGAACTACAGGGACGGTTTGGTTGCGTCAACATAGTCTTCAGTGAGTCTGAAGTAGAGTATTCAATCCAGAGGAGCCACAAGGACTTAAATTTATCATAAGCAATATTATCAATGGCCAGCATCTCCTCCATACGCATGATGTCGTTGACCGTAGAGACCCATAAAGATAGGGGGGGTAGTAGTAGTCTTCCAAAACTGGGGAATAAGCTGCCTCGCCGCCGAAAGGAAGAAGCGTAGTAGGGTGTGTTTCTGAGAAGCTATGGATCCGGGAAGCATGGACAGTAAAGCTACTTCTGGGGAAGGCGTTAGGGGCCTATCATATAGGCGACTGTATACGGTAAAAACCTGAGACCAAAGGGGCTGGATGGCCGGACACTCCCACCATATGTGTAGGTAGCTGCCGTCTGTTGAGTTGCACCTCCAATACAGGGGGGGGCACAGATGGAAATATCTTATTAAGAGATTTAGGGTCCCTGTACCACCTAGAAAGGAGTTTAAAGTTCTTCTCCTGGGAATAACAGGAGATTGAAGATTTGTGGGTAAAGTGGTACGACTTTTGCCAATCCACTGTAGGGAACTCCCTCCCCAGGTCTGCGGACCACTTCCTCGTGTAAGAGGGAGGCTGATCATGTGTGAGAGCGTGTTGTAGCATGTACATGTATGAGAGCAAGTGTCTCGGTGTTTCCGAGAGAGAGCACAGCTGTTCAAATTCCATTAGGGGTCTGTGAAGTTGGGAAGAAGCGAAGAGGTCAGAGCAAAAGGAGGATATGCGGAGGGCCGTAAGCCAGTTCCCATGACCACCGGGCACTACAGGGGTGCCCGAGGTGGCGTCTACAAAGGAGCTCGCCGTAGGCCACGTGGGGCGGGAGTACGGACCCACTGACTGGGAACCACAGCCTTGGGGTAGGGCAGGGTGGTCAAACAAGGGCGTGAGTGGTGAGGGATCCGTGGACAGTAAAGAGAGCATTCCCTTTTTATACCATAACTGTAGGACAGCGATAGTTAATGGGGACGCATCAGAGAGCAAGTGGAAGTGTTGCCCATAACCCCAAAGCAGAGCCCGGAGGTCAGGGGCTGACAGGTCCTGTTCCACCATAGTAGACGCTTTGGAGAAGGGGCGAGGGAACCATTCCAATGCCCTGGACAGTAACGTCGCTTTGTGGTACAGCTCAAAATCGGGTAAGCCCACCCCTCCCCGTGTCTTGGGGTACGTAAGTAGTGTGTGACGGATACGGGACATGCCTTGGTGCCAAACGAAACGGACGGACATGGAACGCAAGGAAGCGAAGAAGCTCCTAGGAATAGAGATAGGCACAGTTTGGAACAAGTAAAGCAGTTTGGGCAGAGTGTCCATCTTCAGAGTGTTTATACGGCCGAACCAGGGCATCGAGGAGGTGCTCCAAGCATCCAGCTCCCTTCGTAGCTGATTTAGTAATTGGATATAGTTGAGAGTATAGAGTTGTGATAGGTTGGAAGAAATTGTTATACCTAGATAGGAAATACCCCTGCTGCTCCACTGAAAGGGGAAATTGGCTTGCACTCGGGTGAGGGTTGTGCTGGGAAGAGATATGTTAAGGGCCTCAGTTTTGGACATATTCAACTTGAAGTTACTAAAGGTGCCAAACCTACGAAATTCACTCATTAAGGAAGGGAGGGACGTGTGTGGTTGTTGGATATAAATCAGCAGATCATCAGCGTATAGTGAAAGCTTATGTGTGGCGGAGGGGGTCTGTATCCCCGCTATCGTAGGGTTACGTCTAATGGCCTGGGCTAGGTGCTCTATCACTAAGACAAAGAGTAGGGGCGAAAGGGGACAACCCTGGCGTGTGCCGTTGTTTATCTGAAAGGATGCGGAAGGCGAGCCATCAACCAGGACAGATGCTGAGGGGCGTGAGTAAAGTGCCATAGTCCGGGATATAAAAGCAGGGCCCATACCCAACTGTTCCAAGGAAAGGCGCAGAAACTGCCAATTGACCCGATCGAAGGCCTTTTCCGCATCAAAAGAGAGCAGGCAGGACTTCAGGTTGTGGCGTTGGATATAGGATATTAAATGGATGGTTTTGGTGGTATTGTCTCTGGCCTCACGGCCAGGGACAAAACCCACTTGATCTTTATGTATAATCGTGGGTAATAGGGGGGAGAGATGGTTAGCTAGAACCTTGGCGTAAAGTTTAACATCCAGGTTCAGGAGTGATATCGGCCGATAACTACCGCATTGTGAAGGGTCCTTACCTGGCTTGGGTATAACTGAGATGTTTGCGGCCAGGAGATTACTGGAAGGTAGGTGGAGATCATCTATAGAGTTGAATGCAGATGTTAACAGCGGGGCAAGGGATTGGGCAAAAGACTTAAAGAACCTGGGCGAAAACCCGTCGGGACCTGGGCATTTACCGGATTTCAAACCTTTGATTGCGGTGAGAAATTCGTCTACTGACAGGGGGTTTTCTAAGTCAGTGGCCTGTTCGGGGGTTATCTGAGGCAGTGCCGTCTCCAAAATGTAGTCTTTCATAGCAGACAGACGTGCGTCTCCCGTCTGGGTCGGCGAAGTCAGTGGGGGTAAGTTGTATAGCTCGGAGTAATATTGGCGAAATGCGTTTGAGATGTCCTTAGGATTACTAATTTTTTGCTTATCGGTGGTGCAAATGTGTTGGATGGGCCGGCGTGGGGGTCGGGGGTGGAGGACCCTTGCTAATTGCTGTCCACATTTGTTGGCTAGAATATAGTGTCTGTTGTGTCCACTATCTCTGGCGATCAGAGAGTGTGCATCTTGGAGGCGGAGCAGTTCTCTGCGGGCGTTGGAAAGTTCAACGTAAGTCACCGGGTCTATGTCTTGTTTGTGTGCCGTCTCGAGCGCGCGTATAGTAGACAAGAGTCGAGTTATGTCTGCTGACCTAGCCTTCTTCAGGCGCAGATTTATAAAGTTTTTAGATGAGAAGAAAAGACTTCATTATAAAACAGGCTAAAAAAAAATGATAACCTACTGCCACCAACCCTATGGCATCCCAACAATTCCAGCTTTTATGGGCTTGTCTTTCCATAGGAAATTGCTAAAAACTGGATTCTGACTGGTTGCCTTGTCTGTGGAATATTTAAAATGTACATGGAGCTAAAACTTTTTTTCTAGTTTTGGAAGGAAATCCAATATTTTGAGTTGTTATAGAACATGACGAAAAGGATAGAATAGCGAAGGGCTACAAAACTTGTCTGAGTTTTTACTGCTGTGTCTCCTAGTAACCACTGTCACCTGGGCTGAGAATGAAGGAAATCCAATATTTTGAGTTGTTATAGAAAATGAAGGGAGGGATTCTGATGGGGACACTTGTCTAAAGCTGGCTAGATGGGTTGAAATTTGGCCATTTCAGTCGAGATTTCAATCCATCTATGGCCATTCCCATTCGAAAGGAAGCAATCATTAGATTGACTCCATCAGAACTGGTAAATATTTATTTTAATCAGCACATGCAGCCAATTGGCCGCAGTGCCGATCAGCGTATTGTGACAGTGGGGGAGTCTGATTGTCAGAATACAAGAACTTAAAATAAAAAAATGTATGCTGTGAACATAGAACATTTTCATCTGAGGACAAAGAGAAGAAAATTGTTACAGTATTGAAACCCAAAAAGCTAATTTTCTTCTTTTTTTTTTACCAAAATTTAAAAAAAAACAATAAAAAAACAAATGGGGCCTTATAATAAATACAAATCAAACAAATAGTAAATGTCACAGACCTGTATTGGTAATGCAACATGGGAGGGGAAAGGACTGCAAATGACAACCAGTGCAGAACAATGCTACCTGAACCGCTGGTTTGGTGAGTGCTAGCTACCTACAAGTTGATTCTGCCTCAAACACAACTTACCCTTTCACTGCCTTGACATGAATTAATTTGTTGGGATTATGTTCATGCTGTGGGTGTATAGTTCAAAAATGCCTCTACATTTGTTCAAGAACTTTCCCACATAAAATGCATTGCAGGCATGCATATCTGAAAATTATTTGATGAAATGATGCTGCCTATCAGATATCAAAAAAGTTTGCGTCTTTGTATACGTGTATGTTTTATATACTGTACAATAAAGGTTACCTTAAAAAAAATAATAGATAATAGTTTTTAATATTTATTTTACATTACTTATGTTCATATTATGTTAATTTGCAAACCCCAGAGTCTCTCACTCACAAATCAGGTTCATGTTTCAGTGTTTTGTGCCAGTTTAGATTCCAGGTAGTAGAAAATACATATAAGAGATTTTGTATTTGGTTTTGGCCACATGCCTTTATTTTCAAGCTGCATAAATAGTTTGAAGTCCAGGAAGCCTCAGATGAGCAACAGGAAATGAAAGTAACATTAAGTTCTTGGGATGGAAACATTAATAATGAGTGCTGAAACGTATTGGAACATTGTTCCACTTGGTATGGCTATCCCCTTAATTATACAAGAATAAAAAATGCATTCTGGTTTATGGCATAAAAATGCATTTAATTCTAATTTCACCAAAAAGCATTCTTAAAATCTGTGAGAACCTTTTATAGCTGAATTTAATCTGCTTATATGTTAAATTCCTTGGTTCCTACCTACACGTTCATTAATAAACATTTTTAAAGCTGAACTCCAAAAATTTTATTTATTTATTTATTTTATACCTTTGCATAGTTACATTGCACCAGCTTGGCTTGATGTAAGTATGCATATCTGATGTCCGGAGGACTCGGTCCAGAATTTACTCTGCAAATTCTGGACCGGTTTAATCTCTGTGTTAGTGATTAATACTGAATGCCAATGGTGAGGCTCTCCACCTGAGTATTGTGTAATATAATAATTACAGAATTAATGTATGGAATCTTGCTTGATATTTATAAAAGTATTGATTTTTTTTCCTAACTTCTGTTTATTAAGTTTGATGTATGATATATATATTTTTAGCAGTGTGGCTGTTTTTCTAAGTCAAAAAAAAAAAATGTATATGTTTTACCCTGCTGTTGTCTAAAATGCACCTGTTGGGAATCTCTTTGCCAGGTGGAAAAATTTACAACAACAGTCCTCTATAAAAATGAAGAATCTTTTTTCTAACTTCTCTGGCAGACAGTACTCTCGAAGAGCTGCGGACAGTGCTGATACCTAACACTTCAGGGGGACACAGTAGTGACATAGGGATCAGTGGGAGAATATTGGCTAGCGGGGGACATGCAATCTGCCACACCCAGAAGTGTTAGATAGCTACAGCACCTGAATGGTTGACCCACTGAAGGCAAACAGGCCGTTCACTTTGTGACGGAATTTAACTTTGTAAGGTTATGTTTCCTTAGCTTAGTGAATGAGGTGAATCTCTACTTAACTTCCATCATCCAATTATGTGCAAGCATTTTTTTATCCTTGCATTCTATCGGGCATTCTTTGGAAGGTACATTTTCAGCACATTCACTAAACTGAGAGGTAAGAATCATTATTCCCACTAATAACAACATACAGTATATGTTTAAATAAATAAAAGTTCTCCTTGATATTGTAATTCTCCGCCTGTGGAAAACTCTAGGCATTGCAAGTATGGTAATAAAACTACATGATGTTGGAACATGTGCTTTTTGGACCTTTATATGTCAGCTGATATATTGATTAAGGCAGTGTAAAAGTTAAGGATAAGGTGAAATGAAGGCCCTGTTCACATTTACTCATGTGGTTTTTCCATGTTGCATGCCTATGCCCATTTTACACACGTTTTTAGGTACACTGCCATTAAACTCTATTAGAATGCCCCTTTCAATAAAGCGCGTCATAGTCCTGCATGCTGCATCTTTGATGCACTTTCGTAAAAAACACGTATTCTAATACAGTTTATTGGCAGCACACCTAAAAATGCGCGTGTAACGCTCATTAAAATGTGACACGGAAAAATCACACCGCACAGATGTGAACGTGGCTGTACTGTAACCTATAACTAATCAAATGTGAGACAAAACAGAAAACTGTTTTCATTTGATGCAAAATATATATTCCCACATATATTATTATATTATATTATTATTATTATTATTATTCCCACATATATTATTTCCCCCCATCAGTCCAAAAATTAAGCTTTGGTGCCATTTGTTCATATAACTATTGATATTCATATTTGCATTTCTTCTGTTCTGATACATTTTCTGAAACATTTACACTTTCTTCAGGAATGTAGTTAAAAACTATATACCCTAATCTGTTTTTAAGATTTAAGTCTTAGTTCTCTTTTCAAAAACATCTTTGACTTTATGGACAGGGCACCCAATCATATTAAAAGAAAATGACCTTATAAGAAAATACTTGGATTCAGAGATTAAAGTGGTACCATAGGCAGAAGCACACAAATCCTGTAATGCCCTTATACTCTGGCGATCTTTTATCAAACTGCCATTTGAGATTTTAATTCTGTTGCAGTTTATTAAATATAATTGTCTACGTTTTTTGGTATAGCTTTTTGATAATTGTGCAAACAGGTCTTTTTTATGTACATGCTTTGTGCTATCTCACGTATTTTCATCAAACTGTTTCTTAGAGCTGCTCAACGTGCAAGCAGAGATCTGCCAGAATTCTAAAATACTATTTGCCAAACACAGCAGTGCAGCAGCTGTAGGAAGTGCTATGACAGGTGTCCAGATGTAGGTCACATTAACACTGTATTTTATGCCATAAGAAAAAAGTAACACTAAAATGTCACCTTCCGCTTGTCAAATATAGGTTCATATGTTTTATTACCTTTGGCCAAACGTATTTCTGTCTTTCTCTTCGCTGTGCATTAATTAATTGTGATATGTTATTCCTGAAAAGGTGTTTTCTACGCTGTATTTGTAGGCAGAAAAAGTAGATAGATAGATAGATAGATAGATAGATAGATAGATCTATGCAGAATGGAATAGATAGGTAGATGCAGAATGGTGAAAAATGTAACTAGATCTCTTTTTGTCTTTTCAGTTACTTTTTTTATACAATACAGAATGCACTATGGCTATTTTAAATGTAGCACAGGTAGGATTTATTTTTTATGAGAATTGTCTAACTGTGCTTGTTTATTACAATCAAGAATGAAGCCTAAAAAAAACCTTTCTAATAAATATGTTGAGTTTATATATGAAAACCTAAAAAAAAAAAAATAGGGTGAAAACTTTGGAGAGATGTTTCACAGGGGATCAATTGGGATAATTAAATCACATGGCCCTCTATGGAATTTAAAGATGTAGATAAGGTGAGGTGGCAGGTTTAGCACAGTGGTCCAAACTGCAGCCCTTTGCTTGCACATAACTAGGAACACTATTCCTCCTACTGACACCAGCAATGGGGCACAATTTCTGGCACTGACACCTGCTAAGGGATACCATTTTTCCCAATGACACAGTGAGGGGCACAATTACTCCCACTGACACCAGTGACAGGCAAAATTCATCCCATTGCTACCAATAAAAATAATGTCCTCCACTAACACCAACAACGGAGCAATATTCCTACTGACTCCAACAATCAGGCATTATTTCTCAACTGACTTTAATGATGGGGCACTATTTCTCCTACTGATTCTAATGATGAAACACTGTTCCTCTCACTGACTTCAATGATGGAGCATTGGAGTACTATTCCTCCCACTGACACCAACAATAGGGCACTGATCCTTCCCTTGGCACCAACAATGTGGTATTTTTTTTCCCTTCACTGACTTCAGGCGCTAGATTATCTTTTACTTCCACTGACCATCAAGCCTTGGTATTGTTTAATTTCATTGATGCCCCATTCTGGCCCCTTTAAAGGCAGAAGGACAGTGAACTGGGTTTTTGTTTAGACATTTTGATCATCTATGCCCATGTATGGCCAGTTATTAGGTTCAATTTACTAAAGGAGAAGAGGCTGTTTACTTAGGCAGCCAATACATTATTTTAGTGCCCATACAAGGATCAAAGTTCACCAGTCCCTGCTGAAATAGCTGAATTTTGAATTAGGTATGGCCAGCTTTAGCATAGTAAATGTTTGCTTTGCAAACAGTGTGTTAATTTAGCTTAGTAAGCTGAAGCTGCATTAACTTTGAATACACAATTATGTGCATAGGAAATAAAAAAAAAAAATGTTTTTTGCTTACTTGTGATTGTGTGTTTGAAAAGAGCACAGCTTCACTTTATTTACTAAGCTATGTGAACAATTTACAAAATTAGTATTCTCTGTTCCTTTACTAAATGTTTCCAATTGTAACTGAATAAGTACCTGCTATGCACCAGCCACAGACTCGGTTCTCTGAATGAAGATGTCTGGGAATTTTTAGCATAGGCATATCATATGTTATGCTTATTTAAAAAAAAAAAATGTTTAATCGTTTAAGAAAAAAAAAGGCAATAACTAGATTAATGTATTGATTTATTAAACTCTTATGCTACACACAAACACACACACAACACTTTCTTAGTGAAAGCCTGTTTCCCATGGTTTAATATGACCTTATTCTACTCAATGATCCAATGCTGCCCACATTACCTGTGCAGACTGTTTGTGATGTGGTGTTAGAGTTGAAGATTGGGTTGATTTAAAAGACAAATTGGCTGCGCACTTTGCAAGCAAAATCTCCCTTGGCTTTAATGAATGAGGTAAAGGTCTGCTGATGTGCATCATCCAATAATGTGCAAGAAAAAAATACTGTTCTTTTATTTTATTCTGCTTGCACATGATTGGGTATTTTTTGCAAAGTACATTTTTACCACATTCACTAAGCTAAGGGTAAATTCCCTTGCAAAATGAACAACCCATTTGGCTTTAGTAAATCAACTCAATTGCTGGAATATTCTTTTTCTAACATTACCATTTACTCTCTGTCTCCACCAACAGCTTCAGCATAGTTATCATTAAGTACCATATTTATCGGCGTATAACACGCACCGGCATATAACACGCACCCTAACTTTAAGAGGGAAGTTTCAGGAAAAAAACTTTCCACAGCCCCCTATGTATAACACGCAGGCACAGTTTACCCTCTATTTTCAGGGTAAAGAAGTGAGTGTTATACGCCAATAAATACAGAACCTAGCAGAGTAGATAATTAAAGCGTGAACAAAAAATTTAGCCATTGCCCATAGCAATTAATCATTTTCAAATGTTATGTTTATTAGATAGTAAAATATAAAGCCTTATTGCTTGCTATGCAAATTGCGATAGCTTTTATAAATCAGCCACAAACTTAGACAAAACTTCTGCAGAAAGTTAACAACATCCATAACCTGAGACCACACCGAGGTTTTAAAAATTTAAAAAGCACATTAGAACAAATTAACATTTATTATATGTGACATGAAATGTGCTATACACACTAATGTGTCAAAATAATATTTGCACAAACAATAATACATAGAAATATTATAATATCTATATATATATATATATATATATATTTGTATAGTGTTTATTTATCACTTATCATCTTGATGTCATTAGAATGTAAGCAGGAAATCTACTTACTGATCACTGAGAAGGGAGGGCCGTGTCTTCTCCCTGCCTTTCTGAATGCCCTCTTATGAATCTCGTGTCCTTTTGCTCTCCCTGTCTATGAGGTTTAGCACTGAGTGTAGTATGGACAGTGCATAAAAGTGACTTAAGAAAGAGAACAGGAACAATCATTTGGTTCTCCTTTTTCTCAGATGAGTACCTTCGCAAAGAAGGAAGGAAGGGAGGGGAGAGGAAGTCAACAACCCTATGTTTTCCTGCAAAAAAATAAGGAAACATCAGATAGACATCTTTTTCTTCTAAAAAAATTTTTGGCAGAAGAAGAGAACTGAAAAGAAATTCCAGTGACATTCCAGTCCTTAGTACTGAGGAACAAGCACAAAGACAAGCAGACGTTACAACTATATTGTGGGAATCCTTGGATTTAAAGGTTGTTTCTTTCGAAACCCTACCACTGTCCTTAAAACTAACAAACACTATGGATTGAAAACCCAAATCATGTATAGTAACCTGTCCAAGCCAAAAAGATTGCAACTTTTACTACATTATTTAGCTTCAATCCCGAGATTTTCCCTGAAGTATTAATTTTCTGCTGCTAGATGTCCTCCGTCTGATGGCCAGCATCTTTCAACCCAATTCTTCTGAGCCCATGTCATCCTGGCCCTGTCCCAACCATTTAATGGACAGTGAATAGAGAAGCAGCACTGTGATAAGATCATCTCTCTATCACTCTATTTTCTGTGCACAGGCTAAAATTTGCGCTCGCACACAAGCTATCACGCGTGCACCTGTGACTGATGTTGGCGCCAATCAGACTATTTAAACTCAGCCAGTGCTCAGCGTCAGTGCTGCTTTGTCTTTCAGCCTTCCCTGCATCCTGTGTTCCTGTTATCCTGTATCCTGATTCCAGTTGCTGACCCAGCTTGTCTGACCACTCTCTGAACTCTGTCTGCTCTGACAACGGCTTGTCCTTGACCTCCACTTTTGTCTTCTCAATTGGCTTCTATTGCACCAATTGGCTTTTGACCCGGCTTGTAGCCAGACCACGCTATTGCCTGCTCCTTTGTACCTGATCTGTCCTGCCAGTGTATGACCCGGCTTGCCTGATCCTGCTTCCTGACAAATTCTGCTGTGCCTGCTGTTCTACTATCTGCTACCAGCACATGTCTCACCTGCCCATGGGCATCCGCTCCATAGGGCAAGGGGGGTCACTTGCCCCCCCCTGGAATCGAGAAGGTGTTGGCCAAATTGGCAGTGTTCTACACCCTCCGCCGCCCTTACACCCACTTCCAGGCCCGCACAGCTCTGCACCGCAGAACATGTACTCCCTCTTCCTCCCCCTGGGCCCACCACACCTCCCCGTCGCCGCTTTAAGGCAGCCGCGTCTCGTGGTTTGGCAGCGCTGGCTCATTCTCCTGGGCACTGGGCCGGCTCTGCCCCTGGCCCTTGGACAGTGCAGCGCGCCCGGGAGAGAAGAAGAAAAAGAGTCGGGGGGAGATGGCGGAGCGGAGGGTGTCTCGAGTCGGTGGTGGTAGTACCTCGGGGGGCCTGGCCTCCTGCGGGGGGGCCTGGCCTCCTGCGGGGCGGCCTGCTGCACACACCCGCTGGACCTGCTTAAGGTGAGAAGGAAGGATAGCCGGGTGGTGTGTGCGGTATGGAGGGAGGAGGACATGTCCTACAACACGTGTGTGTGACTGCAGAGACATGACATCATATCATAGGACACGTCACACATATGGTCAGTGTGGTCAGTGTGCAGTGTAGTGGTCAGTAGTCAGTGTGTAGTGTAGTGGTCAGAGTGTAGGGTCCAGTGATGCAAGGTGCTGTGTAATGTAAAGGGGTCCAGAGCTGTGGGGTGCTGTGTAATGTAAAGGGGTCCAGAGGTGCAGTTGTGGAGAGGGGGTACACAGTAGTGACCAAGAGATATTTAAAGATGCAGGGGGCACAGTGGGGTGTTTTTACATTTTAACGTGAAAGGGTAAAATGCGACTGTGTATCGCCACTGCCGAAGCACCCCCCCCCCCCCGAAAAAATGTCAGCGGACGCCCATGCACCTGCCCGCTGTCACCAGTACCAGCCTGCTTCAGTCTGCCTTCCTCCAGGTGTCTATAAGCCCATCTGCTTCACTGAAGACTACTGACGACTAGGGTGACCCCATTTCCAAACTACCATTCAGGGACACCCTCCCTTCCCAAAAATCAGCTTGTGCTGTAACGAATCACAGCACAGTGATTGGACACAAGAGGTGGGATTTATGATTTCTGCAATCACAAGCAGGGGGCGGGGATTGTGCTCCTCCAGGCATTCCCGGCCAGGACAAGTACTGTCAGTGAGTAAAGCGGTGATGTGGCGGCCTTTTTTGGGGGCATCAGATTGGCCCAGGGGGGTGGCTGTGTCAGTTTCATTCCGGGACACTGTATTGTCCTGGAATGAATATGCCCGGGACAGACCTGCAAAATGCGGGACTGTCCTGGGCAATCCGGGACACGTGGTCACCCTACTGACGACCTCTCCTGCCTGGCATGGATACCTGCTCTGCAACTGGCAAGACCTACAGGCACTTGTGCCACTCTGCACTCCTGTCACCTTCTGTTAACACTACCAGAGGCCCAGAGTCAGAGATGTAAGAGGCCTTCCTCATCATTTCAGGCTCTGCTACCAGGTACGTGATACCAAGTGGGTGGGCCATCTAGTTTGCGCCTCCTCCCCAAGCATATTATATTCACTTGATGTTGACTGACTCACTACCTCCAGAAGTTTGTTCCAAGCATCACCTACTCTTTTGGTAAAATAGTTATTTCTAAGATTCGTTTTGAATTTTCTTCCAACTAATTTGGGTCACGTTCTTTCCCTTCTTTTCTTCAGACTGTACATATTAAGTTCCTGCAGTCTCTTCTGATATGTTTCATCCCTCAGACCTTTCACCATTTTTGTTGCCTGTCTATGAACTCTTTCCATCTTATAAATATCTTTTTTGTAAGTGAGGGCTACAGAACTGGACACAGTATTAAAAATGAGGTCCAACTAAAAGATGACCAAGGCTATAAGAAGATTGCCAAGATCCTGATGCTGAGCTGCAGCACGGGGGCCAAGATCATACAGTAGTTTAACAGGAGAGGTTCCACTCGCCATGGTCGACCAAAAAAGTTGAGTGCACGTGCTCAGCGTCATATATCCTGAGGTTGTCTTTGGGAAATAGATGTATGAGTGCTCCCAGCATTGCTGCAGAGGTTGAAGGGGTGGGGGGGTCAGCCTGTCAGTGCTCAGACCATACGCCACACACTGCATCAAATTGGTCTGCATGGCTGTCGTCCCAGAAGGAAGCCTCTTCTAAAGATGATGCACAAGAAAGCCCACAAACAGTTTGCTGAAGACAAGCAGACTAAGGACATGGATTACTGGAACCATGTCCTGTGGTCTGATGAGATCAAGATAAACTTATTTTGTTCAGATGGTGTCAAGCGTGTGTGGCGGCAACCAGGTGAGCAGTACAAAGACAAGTGTGTCTTGTCTACAGTCAAGCATGGTGGTGGGAGTGTCATGGTCTGGAGCTGCATGAGTGCTGCCGGAACTGGGCGCTACAGTTTATTGAGGGAACCATGAATGCCAACATTTACTTTGCTATACTGAAGCAGAGCATTATCCCCTCCCTCTGGAGACTGGGCCGCAGAGCAGTATTCCAACATGATGGGGACAGCAGATTTACGCTGTTATACAAGCTGTACACTCACTACTTTACATTGTAGCAAAGCGTAATTTCTTCGGTGTTGTCACATGAAAAGATATGATAAAATATTTATAAAAATGTGAGGGGTGTACTCACTTTTGTGAGATTCTGTATATTACGTACAAACAGAATAAACAGAGCAGGACCTAGCACAGAGCCTTGTGATATACCACTAGTGATTAGCTTTTGTTCCAAATGAACCCTAATTCCAACCATACTCTGATATCCATCCTTTCGCCAACTGCCTATTCATTGGACCAGCTAAGGGCTGAAGTAGAAGAAATGCTAACTACCTGACAATTAAATCTATCCTACTCTTTTCTCCCTATTGCCCTGCCTACCTTTTATAACAAATCTCAGAGTAAAGACCTTTTTTGTGTTTTTTCCATACAGACACATGACCACAAAGACCTGCTCTCATTCTTGCCTTACGGTGTGGCTGCTGCAGCTAATGGGAGGAGACCCTCTCCCTTCCGACAACAGCTACTGCTACTGCACTGGATGCCATCAGGTTATGTCACTGCAGTATTGAATTCATCCTGGTTGTTGGCCCTCTGCTTTACAGTAAGGAGCTGCAACTTGGTCACGTGACTGCAAAGAAAAACAGCTATAAAAAGATATTGACACTACAATTTGTGAATAAAGCAAAGCTGTATCCTGGCCTAGGCCAACAAGGCCCAGGCCTAGGGCAGCACTTTGCAGGGGGGCAGCACAGAAAGAGTCCCCGCCGGCTTGCACTACACTGTTAGTGTAACGCAAGCTGCTTCCAATTTTGAATGTCCTATTATCCTGGACCACAAACCTTCCTCGCTGTGCTATATGTTTTCTGCTGCACCATTGGCATGGTTATATCTTCTTAGTGCTCTCCATAAAATTATCAGAAATTTGTGCTTAAAGTAGAACTATAGGCAACAATTTTTCTTTTCATTTTCGATAGAGTAAGGGAAGGTTATGGCCCCTGTCAGTTTATTTTTTACCATCCCTGTCCCATTGTAGAGATTTCCCTTCACTTCCTGCCCCATAGCCAAACAGGAAATGAGAAGAAATCTATGAAAATTAAGGGAATCCAATGCCCCCCAGCCCTAAGAACTACTGTCCCCACTTGAAAAGGGGTGGGTCTTAAACAGAAATGGGTGTGGTCTTGACAGGAAGGGGTGGGTCAAATTTAAATTAGGAGGTGCATGAGTTTAGTCAGGCCTAGGGCAGCACAAAACCTAAATACACTACTGGACTAAAGGCTTGAAGGGCCATGGGGAGAAAAGGGAAGATTTAGGGTGCATTCACACCTGAGAATGCACCTGCACTGGAATTAGATGTGAGGACCTCAGGATGATCACTCACATGTGATCACTGTATAAGAGAATACATGTGAGTGGCCGCTATTAGCTGTGGGAGCCAGCAGTCTCCCCTTGCTTTCAATGAGGCTGCCTCATGCAGCTAATCACAGGAACCGCTACTGGGGTTCTCACATCTAATCAAAGTGCGGGTGCATTCACTGGTGTTCATTCCCCCCCTAAATGTCTGTTTGTTAGTTAGCCTTTCCTGCTATTTTAAAGCTGGCCATAGATGTTCAATTGACCAGCAGGCGCCGCCCCGGCTCCCTAGACTGTCTTATTGCACTGTCCGCTGGCCTCTCTGCTGCCCGCTGCACTAGTTGTAGACTCGCCTGCCGCCTGGCGACTAGCAACCAATGATGTCACGTCATGAGGCCGAGGCATGGCCCCAGCTTTCAGAGCGGAGGGAGAACTTCTTTCTCTTTCGCTCCTGGTCAATTTTGGCTCCACCCACCTCCTTCATCTTCACCAGGCAGCGCGGCTCAGAGCTTGAGGAAAGGAAGGAAGCACGCCTGAAGAGCTGAGTGTGAGCTGTCCACCTGCACCAGCCTGTGTCCATGCTCTGGAGCTCATCTAACAGCACTACTTGTATAATTGCGGTCAAGGTGTTAAATTATATATTTCATGATAGATATGCAGAAGATATCATTGCTAACCTTCTAAAAATTAGACACGTGCAGAACGAAAAAAAAAATGTTTTGTTTCGTTTCAATTCGTTATTTACATAAATATGTTTAGTTAAATAATGGTGATATTTAAATGTGATTAAATAGTGGCGCTATGTTTATACTAAATATAAACTCAACTAAAAACAAAATATATGATAATGAGTGATACAAAACATCAAATATCATGCATACACAAAATTCCAAATGACTAAACACAGATTAACAGTGACAAATAATTTTCAAAGTGTCCATGTATAAAGTGAATAATCCATATAGGAAAGTACATATAAAAAATAAAAAAAGTGAAAAAAACAAAGGAAAAAGTGCCAGTCCTCGTGAAAAAAATCCAAATAAATGAATGGTTCTTCTTTACAACTGTGACTTTCCCCACACCTTTTGTGATTCCTCTCCCATAAGAAATGAACTCACCAGAAATATATGCCTTACACTCTCGTGTTCGGCAAAACAGCAAAAGTGAACCCACCAGGGTTAATAAGCCTGTTCCAACGGTGTTCAGTCAATCATATGTTCCACATGAAAATGAAAAAAGTGCCTCTAATAGTGAAGTATGTCAAAGCCAATTTATTTCAAACCAACAAAAACACTTCAACCATTGCACTTACATCACTTCAAGTAAAAAACAGCATATCGAACACAACACACAGGAACAAGTACATCAAGTGGCAGCCTCAAGAGATAGTGCGGGGAATTGCGGTCACGGCGGACCCAGATAAGCTGTTTGTACGGTCTCACCCTTCCTCTGCGATCACTCGTTCTATCTCAAACTGCAACAACCGATGGTATGGTAAGTCAGGAGTCACAGGTGATTGCCGTGCTGACCACGCCACCAGACATGTTTTGTCAATAGGACTTAATCATTGGGATTGGCTGCACGGCTTTACAGCTTCTCTTATATAGTCTACAGGATTAATTAAAGAATTTAACCCCCACTTCGCCCACAGGTTATCCATGTCCCCATGACCGCAAAACAACGGCTATGACCTCGTCCATATTGGTCATTGAGGCTCTATATTACCTGGAGCATAACAAGTGCAATGAATATCAAACCTTGACATTTAATATACAAAATAAAACACCATGATAAAATGCATAAAAAATCTATATAAATGTCACACTGCCCAAAGCAGGGAGACATACAGATATATTAAAACATATATATATATATATATTAAAACCATAATTCTTTGGACTGATTTTATAATAGGTTAGAGTAAGTTATTCACCATATATACTCCAAACATATATATTTGTGTATATATTAAAAAAATGAATGAAATCAAAAACATAGCAATATGCGGAACTTGTATCATTTGAAATTTAGACAATGGCACACACATCTCCCATTAGGAGTCTAACATTAATCTCATCTCTGTTAGCCAGTACTAGCCTGAATATATCATGTAATGAAAATTAATAAAAATTAATAATTAAAAATTATTAATAAAGCAATTCAGGTCAAGCTCAATGTTTAACCCTCTCGGGTATAAACTTTTGAGAAGAAATATCCATTTCGTTTCTCTTTGTGACAGATCCCTTACCCGATTGGACCCTCTCCATTTGGGAAAGGTACAGTCAATGCCACAAAACTGGAGAACAGAAGGATCCTGATTATGCTTCTCCTTAAAGTGCAAGGAGACACTATGGTATTTAAAACCCTTTCTAATATTCGCCAGATGTTCAGATACTCTGACCTTCAAGAGTCGCTTTGTTCTTCCTACATAGTACAGCCCACAAGGAAACCATAGTAAATATACAACGTAGGAAGAATTACACGTAATAAATTGATCTATCTCAAATTTTCCATGGTCCAGATTGGAAATACTCGTAGTACCTCTATTCCTTACTTTGACCGTCCTGCAACAAATACATTTACGACATGAGAAAAAACCTTTCAAGTCAATCCTCAGATCGTATTGGCCAGGTGGGTCCAAAATTTTTTGTACTACATGGTCACCAAAATTTGGAGCTCTCCGATAGATAAATTTTGGTTTCTCTGGCAAATTACTTCCCAAATGTCTATCCCTTCCTAAAATGTACCAGTACTTGGAGAAAATATTTTCAATCTCCTTATACTGAAAATGGAAGTTGGAAATAAATCCCCACTGATGTTGATCATTCTTAATAACCTCCTCCTTCTTTTTTAAACACAGTTCCCTAGGAACGTTAGCTATTTCAGTAATGGTATCCATAATTTGTTCCTCTCTATAGCCCTTCTGTACAAATTTGTCCCCAAGGACTTTGGCCTGTACAAGGTAATCCTCTCTTGTGGTACAGTTACGTTGAACCCTTAATATTTGTCCTTTGGGAATATTTCTAATCCACGAGGGATGGTGTCCACTCCCTATGGATAGATAACTATTCCTATCAGTAGGTTTAAAGTATACTTTTGTACTTAATTTTCCTTCATTCTTTATAATAGTCAAATCCAGAAAATTTACCCTCTCTTCACTGATAATAAAATCCAAAACTATATTGTTGGCGTTGTTATTTAAGTGTTCCACAAATTCTATCGCAGACACCCTCGACCCCTCCCATATAAATAGGAGGTCATCTATGAATCTACGGTATAGTTTGAGTTCTGGTCTTGATTGGTTGAAGACATGCCTGTCCTCCCACTCTGCCATAAACAGGTTGGCGAGGCTGGGAGCGAATTTCGCTCCCATCGCAACGCCAACCTGCTGGGAGTAAAATTGACCACAAAACCAGAAATAATTATGTGCCATGCAGAAATCTAGCACTTTACGTAAAAAACATTTCTGGGTGAAAGGAATATCCTCACGTTTACTCAAGGCCCAGTTCAACGCCAACAGCGCATCATCGTGCTGTATAATGGTGTATAATGAATTAACATCCGCGGTTACTAGATAGGTCGTAACAGCCGGATTCAGCTTCACCTCATCCAGCAATCGCAGAAGATCAGAGGTATCTTTAAGATATGCCTTTGTGACTTGGACACTCGGTTGAAGGAATTAATCAAGATATTCCCCCAGTCTCGCAGTGATCGACCCTATCCCATTCACAATAGGACGGGCTGGTGGTATTTCAGCGTTTTTGTGAATTTTAGGTAGGGTATATATCACCGGTATTCTGCAAGAAGTGGGGTTCAAATATCTATTTTCCTTGGGATTCAATGCGTTATTCCTATAACCCCATTCCACCAATAAATTAAGCTGATCTTTATACATTTCTGTAGGATCAGCTAATAATTTTTTATATGTGACCTGATCACTTAGCATCTCCGTTAATTGGTTGATGTAGAATGATCTATCCATCACAACAACACCTCCCCCCTTATCCGCAGGACGGATTATAAGTTCCTTTCTATCCTCCAAGGACTTGATACCTTCTCGGATGTATTCGGGGTTAATTCGTTTTTTTTAGGGGGAGTTCCTCTATGCCTTTTAACACCAAATTTTTGAACACCTCTATATAATGATTGCTAGAGTTTTGGGGGTTAAAGATGGATTTATTACGTAAACCATTGTCTATATTACCTGGTTCTCTCACTATACGCCCAGATGTGTCACTTGGGTGGCTTAAAAAGTACTTTTTAATATTCAATGTGCGAATAAACTTATGTGTGTCAATATACACATCAAATTTATTCATTCTCTTTCTGGGTGCACATTTTAAACCAAGATTCAAAATATTCATTTCATCCTGGTTTAATTCTACCTGACTTAAATTATATATGCCTGTGTTTAATTGTTCCTTCTTCTTTTTTTGGGATTGAACTTGTTTCCCTGCCCTACACCCCCGCCTTCCCCTCGATATGGTCTCGCATCCCTGTTCGGGTAATAGGGTATTGGGTTCCTCCCTCCACCGTTGTTCATGGGGTAGGAGTTTCCCCGTAAGGGTGCCATTTCTCTCCCCCCCCGTTGATCTAAAAAAGAGGGCCGGCCCCCTCCTCCATATTCATCATATTCTAAAGCTTGATATCTATTTTGTGTCGGGACTTGATATCTCTGATCTCCATATTGGTTAGGAGGGTGTTGGTACCACTGTTGGTATTCAGGTTGCGAGTAAACAGAATGATCAACACCCCTATTTTGCTGTGTGTACCTAACTGGTATGGGGGGTCCACCACACTGACTATTTTCAGATTGGTTTCCCCCATGCTCACGGGTCCCATTATTCCTATTGTTTTTTGGGGTGTTATAGGTATTACCCTTTGGACCATTCACTTTTACCTTACTATTTTGGGCTTTTTCAGGTTTAATGGAACTCGCCCTTCCTGTACTTATCTCTGGAATTACTTCCTTCTCTCTTATATTTTCAGTCCTAACTATATTATTAGCATTTTGCCACAGATAGATGTTATTATTTTTAAAGTCATTCGAGTCCCTATTATATTTTTTGACTTTCTTTT
The DNA here is from genome assembly GCA_029206835.1 of Rana muscosa. Classification (NCBI taxonomy): domain Eukaryota; kingdom Metazoa; phylum Chordata; class Amphibia; order Anura; family Ranidae; genus Rana; species Rana muscosa. Next base: position 1,092,503,217 of record CM055116.1, read on the forward strand.
TTTGTGTGTCCCTGTCAACTTTTTCCAACTTTTTCCACATATTAGTATTAAAATCTTTCACTTTGTTAGAGTCCCCAAAGGGTATGAGTTTATCCTGTAGTAAATTGATATTTTCATTCAATGTACCCAGTTTAATCCGTTTTCTTTTCAAAACCAACCCCTGGAGCTCTCTACCAGCTTTATTAAAAAACTCCAACCATTCGTCCATATACTTGGATTCTGTGAGGCCATCCTGGCGGGACACTTCCCATCTCAGACTCCTGAAAATGAGATTCTCCTTTAAATAATGTTCAAACGTGAAGATGTCCCACCAGGTTTTGACCTGTTTTTCCAAAAGTATATCCAATGATTTTAAAACCCCTGTTATATCCTCCTCACATTCAGACCAGAACTCAAACTATACCGTAGATTCATAGACGACCTCCTATTTATATGGGAGGGGTCGAGGGAGTCTGCGATAGAATTTGTGGAACACTTAAATAACAACGCCAACAATATAGTTTTGGATTTTATTATCAGTGAAGAGAGGGTAAATTTTCTGGATTTGACTATTATAAAGAATGAAGGAAAATTAAGTACAAAAGTATACTTTAAACCTACTGATAGGAATAGTTATCTATCCATAGGGAGTGGACACCATCCCTCGTGGATTAGAAATATTCCCAAAGGACAAATATTAAGGGTTCAACGTAACTGTACCACAAGAGAGGATTACCTTGTACAGGCCAAAGTCCTTGGGGACAAATTTGTACAGAAGGACTATAGAGAGGAATAAATTATGGATACTATTACTGAAATAGCTAACGTTCCTAGGGAACTGTGTTTAAAAAAGAAGGAGGAGGTTATTAAGAATGATCAACATCAGTGGGGATTTATTTCCAACTTCCATTTTCAGTATAAGGAGATTGAAAATATTTTCTCCAAGTACTGGTACATTTTAGGAAGGGATAGACATTTGGGAAGTAATTTGCCAGAGAAACCAAAATTTATTTATCGGAGAGCTCCAAATTTTGGTGACCATGTAGTACAAAAATTTTTGGACCCACCTGGCCAATACGATCTGAGGATTGACTTGAAAGGTTTTTTCTCATGTCGTAAATGTATTTGTTGCAGGACGGTCAAAGTAAGGAATAGAGGTACTACGAGTATTTCCAATCTGGACCATGAAAAATTTGAGATAGATCAATTTATTACGTGTAATTCTTCCTACGTTGTATATTTACTATGGTGCCCTTGTGGGCTGTACTATGTAGGAAGAACAAAGCGACTCTTGAAGGTCAGAGTATCTGAACATCTGGCGAATATTAGAAAGGGTTTTAAATACCATAGTGTCTCCTTGCACTTTAAGGAGAAGCATAATCAGGATCCTTCTGTTCTCCAGTTTTGTGGCATTGACTGTACCTTTCCCAAGTGGAGAGGGTCCAATCGGGTAAGGGATCTGTCACAAAGAGAAACGAAATGGATATTTCTTCTCAAAAGTTTATACCCGAGAGGGTTAAACATTGAGCTTGACCTGAATTGCTTTATTAATAATTTTTAATTATTAATTTTTATTAATTTTCATTACATGATATATTCAGGCTAGTACTGGCTAACAGAGATGAGATTAATGTTAGACTCCTAATGGGAGATGTGTGTGCCGTTGTCTAAATTTCCAATGATACAAGTTCCGCATATTGCTATGTTTTTGATTTCATTCATTTTTTTAATATATACGCAAATATATATGTTTGGAGTATATATGGTGAATAACCTACTCTAACCTATTATAAAATCAGTCCAAAGAATTATGGTTTTAATATATATATATATATATATATGTTTTAATATATCTGTATGTCTCCCTGCTTTGGGCAGTGTGACATTTATATAGATTTTTTATGCATTTTATCATGGTGTTTTATTTTGTATATTAAATGTCAAGGTTTGATATTCATTGCACTTGTTATGCTCCAGGTAATATAGAGCCTCAATGACCAATATGGACGGGGTCATAGCCGTTGTTTTGCGGTCATGGGGATACGGATAACCTGTGGGCGAAGTGGGGGTTAAATTCTTTCATTAATCCTGTAGACTATATAAGAGAAGCTGTAAAGCCGTGCAGCCAATCACAATGATTAAGTCCTATTGACGAAACATGTCTGGGGGCGTGGTCAGCACGGCAATCACCTGTGACTCCTGACTTACCATACCATCGGTTGTTGCAGTTTGAGATAGAACGAGTGATCGCAGAGGAAGGGTGAGACCGTCCAAACAGCTTATCTGGGTCCGCCGTGACCGCAATTCACTGCACTATCTCTTGAGGCTGCCACTTGATGTACTTGTTCCTGTGTGTTGTGTTCGATATGCTGTTTTTTACTTGAAGTGATGTAAGTGCAATGGTTGAAGTGTTTTTGTTGGTTTGAAATAAATTGGCTTTGACATACTTCACTATTAGAGGCACTTTTTTCTTTTTAATGTGGAACATATGATTGACTGAACACCGTTGGAACAGGCTTATTAACCCTGGTGGGTTCACTTTTGCTGTTTTGCCGAACACGAGAGTGTAAGGCATATATTTCTGGTGAGTTCATTTCTTATGGGAGAGGAATCACAAAAGGTGTGGGGAAAGTCACAGTTGTAAAGAAGAACCATTCATTTATTTGGATTTTTTTCACGAGGACTGGCACTTTTTCCTTTTGGTTTTTTCACTTTTTTTATTTTTTATATGTACTTTCCTATATGGATTATTCACTTTATACATGGACACTTTGAAAATTATTTGTCACTGTTAATCTGTGTTTAGTCATTTGGAATTTTGTGTATGCATGATATTTGATGTTTTGTATCACTCATTATCATATATTTTGTTTTTAGTTGAGTTTATATTTAGTATAAACATAGCGCCACTATTTAATCACATTTAAATATCACCATTATACACTTTATTTTTAAGTGGCAGCTTCAGGTATTTTGTATCCTAGTGTGCAGTGGTGGTTTGAGAAAAGAACTTGAAAATTGGGGAGGGCGTTAAGTAAAACGTTTTTTTCTTCTTACCTGCTGGTATACGTTTAGTTAAATGTTTAATCTGTTTAATCCGTTTTCGGAATTTGTTTATTCGAATCTATTCGAATTTGGATAGATTCGAAAAGTTTTCACATCAATTTCAAATAGTTTTCGAATTTGAATAGTTTTTGAATCAAAACGTTTTCGAATTTGAATAGTTTTCAAATTCGAATAATTTTCCAATTTCCAAAGAGAATAAAATAGAAAATAAAGGAATAGAATAGAAAAAATAGGATAGAATATAACAGAAAATAATATAATATAATATAATAGAGTAAAACAGAATAAAATAGGATAGAAAATAATAGAATAGAAAATAAAGGAATAGAAGAGAATAAAAAAGAATAGAAATAAATAGAAAGATTATAACCATCTTCTGAAATCCAAATAGAATAGAGGAGAATAGAATTTAAAAAATAAAAGAATAGGATAGAATAGAAATAATATATAATAATAGAATCAATTTGAATAGAATAGAAAAGAATAGAGTAGAATAGAATAGAAAATAACACAATAGTACAGAAAAAACAACACAATAGAAAAAATAGAAAAATAGAACTATTCTGTTGTTTTTTTCTATACTATTCTGTTATTTTCTATTCTATTCAAACTCAAATCGATTAAATTAGAATTTTGGGAAATGGTTATATTCTTTCTATTCTATTCTATCCTATTGTTTTTTTTATTCTATTCTTATCTATTCTATTATAGTATATTCTATATCTATTCTGATCTTTTCTATTCTATTTCTCTATAATTATTACTATTATTATTATGCAGGATTTATATAGCGCCAACAGTTTACACAGAGCTTTACAATATAAAAGGGAGACAATACAGTTACAATAAAATAAAATACAAGAGGATTAAGAGGGCCCTGCTCAGAAGAGCTTACAATCTAATAGGGTGGGGCAGGTGGTACAAAAGGTTGTAACTGTGGGGAATGAGCTGATGGAAGTGGTAAAAGATTAGTTGGAGACATGATAGGCTTCCCTAAAGAGATGAGTTTTCAGGGATCTCTAATGTATTCAAATTCAAATGTATTCTATTTTAAATTCGAATTTCAGAAGATGGTTATAATCTTTCTATTTATTTCTATTCTTTTTTTTATTTTCTTCTATTCCTTTCTAAGCAGGCTATCCCCCCTTCAGTCTATTATGAATTATTCTGCTAGACTGATACACCTCACTAACCGATCCGTGACTGCTGCTCCTCTCTGCCAATCCCTTCACTGGCTTCCCCTACCCCACCGTGTAAAATTCCAAATGCTAACCATAACATACAAGGCCATTCACAACATTGCCCCCATCTACATCACCTACCTCATCTGCAGATATCGCCCAAATCGACCCCTCTGCTCCTCCCAGGACCTTCTGCTCTCTAGCTCCCTTGTTACCTCATCCCATGCTCGCCTTCAGGATTTCTCCAGAGCCTCTCCCAACCTCTGGAACTCCCTGCCCCAGTATGTCCGATCAGCCCCTACCCTGTCCACCTTTAGGAAATCCCTGAAAACTCATTTATTCAGGGAAGCCTATCCCACACCCACCTGACAACTGTCCCCGAGCCACCCCGATCCAAAAAAAAAGTAAAATAAAAAAGATGAGGGAAGCCGGGACATTCACAGCGCATGTGCCGGTGACGTCAGCGGCTGCATGCAAAGTGAATATCTCCTAAACCGTACAGGTTTAGGAGATATTCATTTTACCTACAGGTAAGCCTTATTATAGGCTTACCTGTAGGTAAAAATAAAAAAAATGGGTATACAACCACTTTAATTAGCACCTGTCACTTTATTTGCAAACCAACTATTTGTGGACTTATTATAAACTTGTAGATATATTTGAGCCCTTTTTCACACTATTATGAACTCTTCACACTTTGCATTTATATTAATTGTTATTTTTATGTATTTATTTAATGTATGCATATACACCAATGAAGGATTTGTTTCTAGCACAGATTTATGAATTACAGCACTTGCCACTTATTTGGTACTTCCTGGTAATTAGTGTGTTTTTAACTACACATTATTACATTAACATTTTTTCACATTCATCCTGCAAACACAGTACCAATCAATCAACCTATAACCTATCTTACAGAGCAGCGCCATACCCACTTTCCAATTTTATACAACTGTAGCGGGGTATTGCCTTTTAAATCCCTCAGAGACTACATTACCCAGTACACTTTTAGGCACCCAGGGTGCATTGCCCCGCGCAAGGACTGCTGGGGTGGACTTTATAAGGGAGAGGCGGGGCCCACTTCTTTCTCTTTGGACACCGCCCGCCCAGCAAGCTGAACTGCTGCTTGAGCTCCTGTGACTTTAGGCCAGAAGCCTGGGCCTTCTTCTCCAAAGAGCCTTCCGCGCGCACCGAGGAACCTGAGGGACGTCTCTCCTTTGATACTGCACCTTTGCCAGGAGGACCGAAGACCCGGACGTCGATGGATCGGTGTACTTAGACACCGCAGCGGAAGAAACGGATGCGGACTGGTCCGGTTGGGTGAGAGAGCACCTGCTCATAGACAGACACAGTATCTCTGTTACCTTGGTGGATTACAAATTCTATTCTTCAAGTGCACCACCGTTGCTAGCGAAGATTTCCGTACAGAACTTCCACTTAGTTCCACTTAGTTCAGTCAGGCCTGACTGGGTAGCGTAGACATTCCTGGGCGCCATATTGTCCACGAGGGGAAATAGCTGCAAAGGGGACTGTTAGAGTTGCATAGCATTGTATACTTGTCTGCTTGTTTAACACTGTTTATTGCAGGGCTCTGCACATGACATGTACCCACCTGTTTTACTGCTTACCCACTAATCTAAGTAAACATACAAGGGTTAAGTATATTGGTGTCTGTGTTCTTTACTTTACGTAAGGGATAGGTAAAGGAAGTTTTAAAATATCACTGTGTGATCTTGTCATAGGATTGTGCCGCTGCGAGTTACAGGCCTCACAATCCTATCATCCCTTACTAACTGTGCCAAGGGAGGTTAGAGCCGATTGCCAGGGGTTGACAGCGGTGCACTACAGAGCCCAAAATCATACAGGCAGCCCTCTTAACTGGGGGTATCGCTACACGTGGGGGCTCGGGTCCGGGATTCCTGTTACTTCACACTGCAATCAAGCCGGTCAGAAGTACCAGCATGGACCTGCCAGCAATGACACAGTGGTGCGCAGTGGTTGGCTCAGATTTGACCGAGGCGGTAGTTATTGAACTCCCGGGGGGCATCTGGCAAGAAAACTAGATAAAGCAGCTCATAATGTCGTTGTCTCCGAATCAGAAGGCATGGGTGATGGATATAAGGCCAGATATCTTGCGTACATACCAGTGGCGGTGCGTCCATAGAGGGCGCCGGAGCGCCGCCCCCTCTCGCTCCCGCACCGCCACTGAAAGACAAAACACAGATTCATGCATTGCATGAATCTGTGTATTGTCACCGCTGCCCACTATACATATGGCCGGCCTCCTGGTGAGCGCCGGCCATATGAATTAGAGTGGCGGCCGGCGGTGGGTGTGACTTGGAAGTGCCTATCAGAGCCAGCGGCTCTGATAGGCTTTCCGAATACAGCTCTCACGCTGTATTCGGCTTCCAAAAACTCCTCCCAGGTACGCACGGGGGTGCGTTCCTGGAAGAAGACTGTGTGGAGGTTTCAGCCAATCAGGTTCACCGGATCTGGTTACCAGTAACCTGATTGGCTGAAGCGACATCGAGGGCGGGAGAACACATCGAGGACGGCGCGGACCGAGGAAGGTAAGTGCAGGGCTGGGGGGGGGGGACTGGCTGCATTTGGGGGACAAACTGGCTGAATATGGGGCACAAACTGGCTTAATATGGGGCACAAACTGGCTGAATATGGGGCACAAACTGGCTGAATATGGGGGGAACTGGCTGAATATGGGGGACAAACTGGTTGAATATGGGGGGAACTGGCTGTATATGGGGGACACGCTGGCTGCATTTGGGGGAACTGGCTGTATATGGGGGACAAACTGGCTGCATTTGGGGGGAACTGGCTGTATATGGGGGACACGCTGGCTGCATTTGGGGGGAACTGGCTGTATATGGGGGACAAACTGGCTGCATTTGGGGGGAACTGGCTGTATATGGGGGACACGCTGGCTGCATTTGGGGGGAACTGGCTGTATATGGGGGACAAACTGGCTGCATTTGGGGGGAACTGGCTGTATATGGGGGACACGCTGGCTGCATTTGGGGGAACTGGCTGTATATGGGGGACAAACTGGCTGCATTTGGGGGGAACTGGCTGTATATGGGGACAAACTGGCTGTATATGGGGGCACACTGGCTATATATATGGGGACAAACTGGCTGTATATGGGGGCACACTGGCTGTATATGGGGGCACACTGGCTGTATATGGGGGCACACTGGCTGTATATATGGGGGCACACTGGTTATATATATATGGGGGCACACTGGCTGTATATGGAAACAAACTGGCTGTATTTGAGGGAACAAACTGGTGGCGTTTGGGCACAGTGGCTGCGTTTAATGGGCACAGTGGCGGCAATTGATTTTTTTTTTTTCAGTTTGTTTGCGCCCCCCCAAAAATTTTGAGCACCAGCCGCCACTGGTACATACGCACTAGTGGAATGGAGAGGAGAAGTTCCGGAAGATTTCAGAGGTCAGAGCATACGGGCCATAGATGACCAGCTATATCGCTTAGGGCATACGAGGGCCGTGAAGAAGGAATATTCACAAACCCCCCTGCCATCACCTCCACCATTATCTCCACCATCATCCCCTAAAATAGAAAAGTCTCGGGATACGATAGCCCCGGGGACACCACTGGCAGCCATAGGGCCGTAACTTTTGAATGCTCTGGGAGACTTTGTCACTAAGTGCCAGAAGAGCAACACAGTACATGTGGAAGCCGGGTACCGGAAGCTCCGGATCTTTTCAGGAAAGCTACCTGTGCCTTCCGGGGAAGAAGACTTTGACACCTGGATTGAACAGGCAATGCAGGCAGTAGAAGGATGGAAAGTACCAGAAGCGCAGAAGAAGCAGCGCATCAGTGAAAGTTTGAAGAGCGCTGCTGCTGAGGCTGTGAAGAACCTTAGGTTCAGCAATGCTGCTTGTACTGCATATGACTATCTGGCTATGTTGCAGGAGGAATTTGGCCAGCTGGAGAAGGTGACTGAACTAATGTACCAATTCGAGCATACCCTCCAACAGCCGGGAGAGACATTATCTGAATATGTCCGGAGGTTAAACAGAATGCTGTGCCAAATTGTACTCAAAAAGGGAATGCTGCCCCAAGTCATAGATGCAACTAGGATGAAGCAGATCCTGAGGGGAGCTTTACGTTCGGATCCAGTTTGGATCCACTTGAAGACCTCTGAAGGAGTCATGGATTTGAGTTACTCAGACCTTATGCGGATCATAAGGGACGAAGAAGCCCTGTTGAAGGACCAACAGGCGGTTGAGAGGATCACTCCCCTCCCCTCAGTGGGAGTCAGAGCAGCAGTAACCACTGAACGGGACTTAGAAGTGGAGACCTTAAAGTCCCAGATGACTCAAGTGCTGGACTTATTGACCTCTCTACTGGCCAAGAACTCTGGACCCAAAGAGCAAGTGGAGATCAGGAAGGAACCACGCCAGAGTGTTTCCACTCCACCATCCCCACAGGGAAGAAGAGAAACTGTCTGTTTCAACTGTGGAGGAGTCGGCTATTTTGGAAGAGTGTGCCCCAGTCCAAGGAAGAACCGAGGCACTTACCACCAGCCGGCGGAAAACTTCAGAGGGCCCCGGTGAAGGAGTCAGCCGGGCGCCCACTATTTACAGAAAGCTCCAAAAAGATCCAAAAGCTAGAAGAGGGAAAGAGAAACAATGCCCCTCCTAAAATACTCGATGCCACTAGTCAGGAGTTGAAATCTAACAATCTAAGGGAAATCAATGCATACCAGGCCCAACGAGGGTTGAGATCCAGAAAGAAATGGAAGAAAAAGAAAACCCCAAAAGGAAAGTCCAAGAGTCCAAAGAAAGAGACCCCCCAGAAGAGTTTTCCAGCTAAATTAATAGGGCCCTCCCCCGTAGTCCCCATTCAAGTGGAGGGAGTCTACACCAAAGCCATCCTGGACACAGGAGCCCAAGTGACCCTTTTGTATAAAGACTTTTACCAGAAACACCTGAGTCACGTGCCCCTACAAAAGCTGGAAGACTTAGAGATATGGGGAATTGGTACTCACAGTTTTCCATATGACGGTTATGTTTCAATCAGGCTGGCCTTCGACCCCTCTGTGACAGGAAAGGCAGAAGTCTTTGACACCCTGGCAGTAGTTTGCCCTCGCCCACCAGGAGCCAACACGAGTTCCCTGATCATAGGGACCAACACTTATCTGGTCAGGAGACTGCTGATTCCTCTAGCACAGGAGCAGGGTACTTCAGGAGACAGGATCCACCCCATGCTGCAGCAGGTCTCCTGGAAGTTGGTACTGGAACAGAAGGCCCCAGAAGAGGGGGTGGGGAAAGTCTGGAGACTGTCAAGGAAGGAGAAAATGTTGCAGCCTGGTGAGATGACCTGCCTGCAGGCTACTGTGAAACTCTCATGGGAGCAGCCTGGCCCCTTTGTGGTCCTGGAACCAGACCCCCAAGACACCCACTCAGGGTTGGAAGTGATCCCCGAAGTGGTCCCATTGAGGGCATTGAAGAAGGCAAAGGGCCAAATCCCAGTGAGCATCAGGAATGTCACTAGTTCTCCCATGAAGATTCCGGCCCGGATGTTGCTGGGAAGAGTAAATCCTGCCACGAAGATGAAACAAATGCAGCGCTAACCTAAACCAAGTGAATATCAATAACAGAAGTGACCCTGGAGGGGTAGATATATGTAGGTCCTCTACCCAAATATTCAAATGGTGAAGAAGTGCAAGCATGTGCAAAGCATGTGAACATATGACAAAAAATAATACACCAAAAACATATAAGTGTTGCAAGGAAATGTCTCATAAAAAACTCAAACAAAAGGTGAAGTCTATATCCAATCCATAACGGACATGCTGAGTTCACTATGAGATTTTAAAGGTGTTCACGTTGTAACTCATGTGGAAAACAACAGGGATGGGTATAGAGATGTATTCCAACGTCTCCCATACACAAGTAGGTAATGAATACTCTTACCGTGACTCTGTTGTTAGTAGGTCTGGACGGGAACTCCAAGGTAGATACTCCAATATGGAAGTCACGAACCTCTCTTCCCGATATCACAGCGGCGATGATAAGTGGTTATCCAAAAAAGATGTAACTTTTTCTGGACTTTCCGTTGGAGGTAACACTTCAAAACACGGTGTCATAAAGGGAAAAAAATGGATGGCTCCATATGGTGTAAGTAAAACTAGGGTATGGTATAGAAAAATATAGCCTTTATTGGCATATCATCATGGTAAAAAATGGTACATGCAATGTTAATAAATACAAATACAAAGAAAGAGGACCTCAAGGAAAAAATTAAAATAGTTGCGTGATAACAAGGGTGGCAGTAGACTAAAAACCCGACATGTTTCGAGCAATGGCCCTTCAACTGGAGTATTAGCCTACTAACTTGTATCACGCTATTTAAATGCTGTGTCTATCACTTATTGGTTGTCTGTAAGCGCACGACAGCTGAGATTCAAAATCAGTGTCTAAACCCCACAGACCAATGACATACCACATACTCGTCCACCTATGAGCAACCATCTAACATGGGCCATGGCGAGGAATAGTGATGTCACTCCATTATCCTGTGTCCCCAAACATATGATTAACTCAATACCTTGGGAATACTAAGAAACCATGGGGGAAAGAATCATTAGATTCATGTGTGTAATTTCACCTTGTAACTAACTATTATGGGACTCCCCCCAACGCGCTATTAAAAGCGCACATATTCTACACCCCTTGTAATCAGTCATTTGGGAACACTTAGTGTCCCCATTGCGCCTTCTTACATCATTAATCTGTGCCGATCGCCGCAATCCCTTAGCCAATGGGGATGCGGCAATCGGCCTGCACCGATGTATGGACATGGGGAGGGCCAATATGTGACATCCTATCATATGTCTCCATTGTGATGACGCACTGGCGTCCTCTCACGTGGGGACATGAACCCCTCCTACCGTCAATCACAAAACCTACGCTGCGCTCCAAGAGGCCGGAGCGTACAGCGTCCCCACGCATGAGGCTGTCATACACTGATGGGCAAGCCCCACCACAGTGACGCGGACCGAATGGGCCAAACCCACCTAACGTGGAGCCGCCCAGAAGGGGGAATATCCTCTTCTACAAGTCGCGCAAATGACGCGCGGCCACGGAGAATATGCAGGGCTTGGTACCCTCCATGGACCATAACGTGGTGACGTAACAACGTCATCTCACATGGGAACAGCGCTGGATGTCCACACTCCCCAGGACCGGAACGCATCCAATGTACTCCAGGAAGTGAAGGCATCCAGCACTGGCTGGGCAGCAAAATTACCATAAAAGCCAAAATTACCACCCACTTCCCATAAAAAAACACACAGAGATAGAATTATCTAATCCCAATATCTAACATGGGAAACTACTTGTGCGATCCGGGAGATAATCAACCCAAAAAAGGAATAAACTAAAAGAAAGATATACAAAAGTGGGTGGGCATATTATAACACTAAAATCATAGTGGGGCGATAAGCATTTAAGATAATCGGGTCCCTAATTGCCTACCACACATATGTCGCATATGATGACAACTGTACCATACATAAAAAAATAAAAAGCAGTTAATATGACTTAACTTGCTATACATCAAAAAAGAATTAACATTATACAAAAAATAAAAAATATACAATTGTGTACATTAATGTAAACACACTAAAGTGTTGAAATCTAAAAAACACCAAACATCTAAATTCATACAGAGACACTACGAGAGCTTATATTCACACAAATATTAACCCTCTGGATATTACGGGCCAGAAAACAGATGGGACCAAATGTATGCCTAATATCAAACCTCAGATGTTATGCCTTATTGATAAATGCATTTATGTCCCAATCTATATTCAAGCCATATGGAGAGAAACAGCGAAGTTGGTAAATCCAAAACATTTCAAGTTTGGATACCCCTCTCACTCGCGACTCCCCTCTCCAATGGGGGGTGAAGCGATCAATCACCTGGAATCGAGTACCAAGGGGATCTTTGTGGTGATGTAACAAATAGTGCTTCGGAACGCTGTGATTGGTCCGGCCCTTCCTTAAACTAGTAATGTGCTCATTCACTCTAATAGAAAAAGTTCTAACAGTTCTACCCACGTATTGTTTTTGGCAGGGACACGTGATAAGGTAGACTACCTAACGGGTGGCACATGTCACAAACTCCTTCATATGATACATAGTTGAAGTAGTGGTAGACTTAAAGTTATCCGTCTTCCTGCCTTTCCAGACATTATGTGCACATACTTTGCATTTGCGACATGGAAAGAATCCTTTATAGTTCGAAAAAAAACTCGGTTTTACAGGGGGGTGTTCAGCACTTGGAGCTAGCTGATTTCTAAGAGATCTAGCACCCCTATAAATAATACCAGCCCGTTCTGGGAGCACAGGGCCTAATAGTGGGTCATTTCTAAGAACCTTCCAGTGCCTATTGAAAATGGCTTTCAGTTGTTTATGATGTACTGAATATTGAGTTATAAATGACCATTTAAACTTGGCATCTGGAACCCTTTTTGGCCTTTCAACAATCAATGCATTTCGATCGAATCTTGAAACGCAATCGATCTCCCCATCGATGTTGGATGGTTCATACCCTTTCTCAACAAATCTCCATTTAAGGACCTCTGCTTGTTGCTGAAAATCGTTTAAGTTGGTGCAATTCCTCCTGATGCAGAGTAATTGGCTATGAGGCACCGACTTAAGCCACGAGCTATAATGGCAGTTGTCAGTGGGGATATAACCATTACGGTCGGTAGGTTTGAAGAACATCTTCGTAACCAACCGATGATCCTCCACCGATATTTCCAGGTCAAGAAAATGGATGACTATAGCTATTTTCATACGTCAGTACAATGTTCATATCATTGTCATTAAGGGTGACCATAAATTTGTGAAGGGACTCCTCATCACCTCTCCATAGGAGGAGGATGTCGTCTATGTACCTAGCCCAGAGTAATAACTCTGGGCGCTGAAGGGCATAGACGACATCCTCCTCCCACTTGGCCATGAAAAGGTTCGCCAAGCTGGGGGCAAACTTGGCCCCCATAGCTACACCCTTTCGCTGTAGAAAAAATTGATCTTGGTGCCAAAAATAATTGCACTGTGTAGCAAACCTGAGTAATTCCATGATGTAAATCTGTTGTACTTCAGGTATCCTGCTATTACAGGACAAAAAATGTTCCACTGCTTTAAATCCCAACCGGTGAGGAATGCAGGTATATAGAGATGTCACATCGGCCGTCACCAATATACAATCATCACTATAATCAACCGCCTTTAGTTTGCGTATGGTATCACCAGTGTCCTTTAAAAAGGATGGTGTTTTACATACGAGCGGTTGTAGATGGAAATCTATATACCTGCCAATTCTTGATGTAACAGAATCTATTCCACTAACGATGGGCCTACCGGGGGGATGAGTGGTGTTTTTATGTATTTTCGGTAGGTAATACATAACCGGGATCCGAGGAACCACCGGCACAATGTATTCCTTCTCCTTCTTGTCCAAGATCCTCTGCTCATCTCCTGCATCTACTAAGGGCCTTTCTACGTTTTCTAGTAGGATCTTGAGATAATGGGGTATAAGTATTGGCATTGTCTAATATATGACTCATCTCGGTGTGATCCCAGTGGCCCTGTCCGACTTGGAGAAGGCTGAGGGAGGAGAACACACTATAGAGAATCTCTGCCTAGAGACCACAACCTTACCACCAGTGTGGAAGGAGAGAGCCAAGGCCCAGCTGACTAGATGGAGAAAAATATTCTCAAAGGACGAGTTTGACGTAGGGTGTGCGAGGAGTGCCACCCATAAGATCCGTCTGCAGGAAGACAAACCTTCCCGGGAGAGGGTCCGGCGAGTTCCCCTGGCTGACTTAGAAGACTTACGTGAACAGTTGACGGAGCTTAAGAGAACTGGGGTTATTCGGGAGTCCAGAAGCACATTTGCCTCCCCTATCGTGGTAGTCAGGAAAAAGAATGGGTAGCTGAGACTTTACATAGACTACAGGACTCTCAATAGAAGGACCATACCCGACCAGTATACCACCCCCAGGATAGAAGATGCCTTACAGAGTCTGTCTGGAGCCAAGTGGTTCAGCGCCTTGGACCTGAAGAGTGGGTATTACCAAATCCCAATGCACCCTGATGACAGAGAGAAGACAGCATTCATCACCCCAGTGGGATTCTATGAGTTCAACAGGATGCCTCAGGGCCTGTCAGGAGCCCCTGCTACTTTCCAGAGGTTGATGGAGAAGACAGTGGGGGACATGAATCTTATTGAAGTCTTGGTGTACCTAGATGACATCATTGTCTTCGGGAAGACTCTGGAGGAGCACGAAGAAAGGCTGGAGAAAGTCCTGAAGAGACTCAGTGAAGAGGGACTTAAACTATCCAGGGAGAAGTTATATAGAGGGAAAAGCGAGGCTGGTATGGACTATCTTGGCACCTTATGTGGACTGATGAAACAGTTAGAAATATATATTAAAAGGTTTTTTTATTACAAAGTTATATAGAAATTTGTACAGTTCATAGAGACAGAGATAGTATTGTGACATTCAATATATCATACCATTGCAATCAATGGAGAGTAATACAACTATACATACATAATATGCAATGCTCAACATGTTTTACGTTAATGACTCCAAAAAAGGAATCCGCTTCTTCAGGAGCTATATCTATATATGCTTAAATTTTCAGTAGACATTTGAACAATGTTGTCACGTAACTTTGAATGAAGAAAAAACATGGTAAAAAAACGTGGATATAAAAATATACATTTCACAATAGAAAAAGACAGACAAGCATCTCCCGAACCATAGAAGCCGGGCTCCATTAACATTCTCACCATGGGTGTTGGACCAATGGGGGCCAAATCGTAGATCAGATTTCCAGGTGTGTCATATAGGGTTGGTGACCCTACCAAGGACACAAAAACCAGGAGGTATAGGTAATCTAAAATGGTTAGGAAAAATTATATCAACACAAGGTATCTATAAACCAAACCATATAGGGAGGCTATATAGTATATGATTTGATAGAGAATAATATTCAATTATGGGTAGCATCAACCTCCTAAGGGGACACATCCAAAGTCATCTCAGAAGTAATGGGCATGAGGGCAAAAATATATAGAAGATCAAGTCAGAATCGGACCTCTCTTGGTGTGGGAGGGTCTCTAGAAAAACATAATTGGTATACGGTGTATCATAAAAATATATATAGATATCCGCTATGTTTTGATGATGAAGAAAGTAAGCACACATAACATAGTATATGCATATGTACATACATCATCATATATATAAATGGCATATATGTACCTTTAGTCTTGTTTAAAGATATACACCAATTTATGTTTCGATAGATGGACTATTTTGGAAAGGCTCTGTGGTGTATGGTGATAACCTGTGTGTAATAAAATATAATATAAGTGTCTATTTAAAGGAATGACTAATTGGAGACAATAAGCAAAAATTTGTATTAAATAGGAGTGGAAAATGGAGGAGTGAATTTATCAATAGATCATGAAGGATACATACAATCGGATCTTTTCCGCAAACCAAGTGCAGGTAATACACTACTGAATGCCAAAAGCCTGCATCCACAGTCCTTAAAAAGGAGCATCCCTTATGCGCAGTATCTGCGACTCTGCAGAAACTGCACATCGGACGTAGATTTCAAAAAACAATCTGAATGACTACGTAGTAGATTGCTAATTCGAGGCTACTCGAAAACTCTACTAAGACAGGCCTTTAATAAGGCATTAGGAAAAACGAGAGGTGCATTGCTATTTGATCCACCAAAAAAACGGGAACATACAACTGTGGGAATCATAACAAAATTCTCCTCACATGAAATACAGTTACGCAATCTTATATTAAAAAATTGGCACTTTCTCACAGAGGATCATATCGTAGCCAAATATGTCAAACAGACTCCTGAATTCGCAACTACCCTCAGGCAAAAACTAGCCACAAGTCACTATTTACCATGTAAAGATGCCTCCTCCCTCCCAAAGGGAACCTACCAATGTGGGGATTGTCCCAAATGCCCTCTAATAAAAGAGGGAAGGGGCATCATGTTACCTAATGGGACATAGCACAAATCTGTGGGCTATGCTGATTGCTCCACAAGGGGGGTCATTTATTTAATGACCTGCCTTTGTGGGGCTTTTTATATTGGCAAGACGAAGCGCGAATTGAGAAAAAGAATAGGTGATCATACATATCTATCAGAGGGTGGCAAAATTATTACACCTATTACAAGACATATTGGTACTTATCATAGATACAGTACCAGGACAATAAGTTTTTTTGTGCTGGAAACGATACCTATGAATCCGAGGGGTGGCACTGGCAACTGGGATAAAATTATTTTGCAACGCGAAACCCTCTAGATAGAACGGTTAAATGCCGTGATACCACCAGGAATAAACAAAGTTAATTCATACAAACCTTTCTTATAGAAGCCACCATATTTCTCAACAGCAAAAATGTCTTCCACAAAAATCTATTTTTATTTTTATTCATTTATTTATTTATTTTTCTCCTTTGTCTCCCTTCCTTGGAAAATAGTCCAATTGTTTACAAATTCTTTGATGATCTATGCAGTCTATCAAGCGCTGATTTTAATACAATGTATGTTTAATTAAATTGTGTTATTATATGTATGTTTTTTTATCAAAAACATTGATTATTATATGATTGTTATTATTATTATATCATAATGATACTATTGCTATATCATTCAAGCAACATCCTTTTGAATCCTACCCCCAGATCCAGCGCAGTGACTGACACAAGTGGATTGCAGATTCACTGTCTGGATACTGGGAGTGAACCGGGCTATTTGTTTCACATTCTCCCTATTGGAAGGGCAACCTTCATCCAAAATGGCGGTCCCGACATCGACCCGGGATCTGTACCATTGTCGGCTATCTCGTGGATCACTTCCGGTATTGTACATTGGGGCCATCTAGTACAGGTCATGTGGGAGTTGCCCCTGCGTTCTATCCATTGCATGGGGCACATATGTCCATATGGTGGAGAGTATTCACGAATCCACCGTTCCTCCGACGCATGCGCACCACGTGATTTGACTGATGACGCTAGACGCTCCACCAGCGTCGGCGGGCGGGACTCCCCTGGACACATCCTTACTCATCTCTCTGGCATGTAAAGTAAGTAGTTTATCCAATTTTTCTCCTGATGCTGCAAATAGAGCTTCTAAATACAACTCTGATGACATTATTATTACTTTACAGACTTTCTCCTTACCAGGGAAGTCTGATCTACACAGGCTTTTGGACTCTCTGTTTGAAAATCTACCTTGGTCATATTACCTAGTAACAGACCACTCAATATGGTAATTAAACTTTTCTTATTTAATTACCCTTCTTTTTCTCCACCCCTCTCCTCCCCCCTCCCACTCCTCCATTTTCCACTCCTATTTAATACTTATTTTTGCTTATTGTCTCCAATTAGTCATTCCTTTAAATAGACACTTATATTATATTTTATTACACACAGGTTATCACCATTCACCACAGAGCCTTTCCAAAATAGTCCATCTATCGAAACATAAATTGGTGTATATCTTTAAACAAGACTCAAGGTACATATATGCCATTTATATATATAATGATGTATGTACATATGCACATAATATGTTATGTGTGCTTACTTTCTTCATCATCAAAACATGGCGGATATTTATATATATTTTTATGATACACTGTATACCAATTATGTTTTTCTAGAGACCTTCCCACACCAAGAGAGGTCCGATTCTGACTTGATCTTCTATATATTTTTGTCCTCATGCCCATTACTTCTGAGATGTCTTTGGATGTGTCCCCTTAGAAGGTTGGTGCTACCCATAATTGAATATTAATCTCTATCAAATCATATACTATATAGCCACCCTATATGGTTTGGTTTATAGATACCTTGTGTTTGATATAATTTTTCCTATCATGTTTTTTCTTCATTCATACTTACGTGACAACATTGTTCATATGTCTACTGAAAATTAATGCATATATAGATATAGCTCCTGAAGAAGCGGATTCCTTTTTTGGAGTCATTAACGTGAAACATGTTGAGCATTGCATATTATGTATGTATAGATGTATTACTCTCCATTGATTGCAATGGTATAATATATTGAATGTCACAATACTATCTCTGCCTCTATGAACTGTACAAATTTCTATATAACTTTGTAATAAAAATATTTTTAATATATATCTCTAACTGTTTCATCAGTCCACATATGGTGCCAACATAGTCCATACCAGCCTCGCTTTTCCCTCTATATAACATTTCATGGGACGAAGGCACCAATCTATATATCTTCTGTACCTATAGCACTTCAAATATATCCAGGGAGAATTGTCAGCTTTACCGGTCCTCAGTTCACTATCTGGGACACATAGTGTCTGAAGAAGGAGTATCTACAGACCCTGACCAACTGGAAGCAGTTACCTCCTGGCCCTGACCAACTACAGTGACTGAGCTCAGATCCTTCCTGGGGTTTTTCTCCTACTACCGCAGGTTTGTGGAAGGGTTTGCAAAAATTGCCAAACCTCTGAATGAGTTACTGAAGACAGAAGGAGAGGAGGATGATACTGGGCCCAGGAAGCCCGGAGAGTCCGTGGAAGACCAGTGGACAGAGAAGTGTGAAGAGGCCTTCGAAATGCTAAAAAAAGTCTGACCACTGCCCCGGTCTTGGCCTATGCTGACACCAAGAGACCATATGAACTACATGTGGATGCCAGCCATGATGGTCTGGGAGGTGTACTGTACCAGGAGTATGAAGGACAACTCAAGCTAGTTGCCTATGTAAGTAGGAGCCTAACACCAGCGGAGAAGAATTACCCCACCCACAAATTGGAGTTCCTGGCCCTGAAGTGGACAGTTGTGGATAAACTCAAAGACTACCTATATGGAGTGGACTTTACAGTAAAGACAGATAATAACCCACTCACCTACCTTTTCACCACAGCCAAGCTGGATGCCACTGGCCACCGTTGGTTGGCAGCCCTCTCTGGATTCAACTTTAGCCTCAAGTATAGGCCGGGAACTGGAAACAGAGATGCTGATGCATTGTCCAGAAGGTCTCATGCTCCCACTTACCATACAGAAGACTGGACCCAGCTAACCCCAGATGGGGTGCAGGCTTTGTGTCAGGGAGCACAACTTCAAGCTAGTGGCGGATCCAGGGTGGAAGAAATTGGAGTTTCAGTAGTGGGGGTGCCCAAATGCTATTGTGACGTAACCCAGATTGGTGAAGACGACTTGCCAAAATTATCCAAGAAGGACATAAGAAGAGATCAGTTGGAAGACCCCTGGGGAAGATTGGCTTTGAAAGCTCTAGAAGAACAGGCTCTTGCAAGATCCCTCAAGGGAGGCTCGATTAATCCACAAAGAATGGGACAAGTTACAGGTGCATCAAGGGGTGGTCTACCTAAGGGGTCCCTCTGATGACCTAGAAGAGAAGTGGCAACTGTTTCTGCCAGAAAAACACAGAAAAACTGTCTTAGCTGCCCTACATGACAACCATGGCCACTTAGGGGCCGAACAAACCTTCCAGCTTGTAAATAGATTTTACTGGCCTTGTATGCAAGCTGAAGTGGATGAGTACTGTCACTCATGTGCTCTCTGCATACAGAGGAAGACACTGCCACGTCAAGCTGCCCCAATGGGCCATCTACAGAGTCAAGGGCCCTTGGACTTGGTATGCATCGACTTTCTCTGTCTGGAACCTGACTTGAGTGGACACGGAAATGTTCTGGTGATAACCGACCATTTCACCTCGTATGCCCAGGCTTTTCCAACTAAAGACCAGAAGGCCTCCACTGTAGCCAAAATCTTGGTGGAGAAGTACTTTGTGCATTACGGGTTACCTCAACGCCTTCACTCAGACCAAGGGAGAGACTTTGAGAGCCAACTGATTCGGAAGTTGCTGGACTCTTTAGGCATAAAAAAACTCGTACTACCCCTTATCACCCTCAATGTGATGCTCAACCTGAAAGATTCAACAGGACTATGTTAAATATGTTGGGGACTCTGAACAGTGAGGAGAAGCAACATTGGGGTAAGCACATACCTGCCATAGTGCACGCCTATAATAGTACAGCCAGCGATGTCACAGGGTCTTCCCCTTACAGACTTATGTTTGGAAGAGAGGCCAGACTATCAGTGGACTTGGCCTTTGGCACCTCCATGGACCATACATCTGTCGCCTCACACAAAGTATACGTGGACAGACTGCGGAAGAGCTTAAGGCTGGCCTATGAGAAGGCCCAATCAACTTCTGATCAGAGAGGAGCCCGGAACAAACGGAACTTTGACCGTAGGGTCCGTATTCAAGATTTACAGCCTGGAGACAGAGTGTTGCTGAGGAATTTAGGAGTTCCAGGGAAGCACAAGCTGGCGGACAGATGGAAGTCAGAACCTTATCTGATTTGTAAGAAGCTGCCTGGGTTGCCCGTGTACCAGTTGAAGCCTGAAGGAAGAGCGGGGCCACCGAAGACCTGGCACAGAAACCATCTGTTGCCCCTTTCTGAAGCAGTCAGGATGCCCCCTACTCTGGATTCCTCTGAGTTACCTTCCACTCCTTGTACTCCTAGACCCAACACCAGGTCTCAAACAACTCTATGAAGGGAGGAAGAAACTTTAGACCAAAGTGAAGAAGAGGAAATAGAGCTCAGTTGGCTGTGGCCGTCGCAGGTGCCTGAATCCCTAACAGTGGATCCTTTGTTACCTGAATCCCCCATAAATGACAATTTGAATGCAGAAGCTGCAGAGTTTATTCCTTCTAATGCACAGAGTGATGAATGGGAAGATGCACTGGAATAAGTCCCAGATGAAGATCCAAGAAACTCTCTATACCTCCCTGCACCTGAATCGGATGTCTCTGAAGAAGTGTCATGGATATGCAGTAGTGTTTGTCTGTCAGCTTACCTTCCTTCCCATGTGTTCATCTTAGAGGCCTGAGCCCTTTCACCTGGCTTCCTTTATAATCTCCTCCCAGCCAGACTCCACCCCAGGCCCTATCACAGAACACTATATTAACCTGTGCACTGCAAGCCTGCTTTGCTGATCAACGTGTTTGTTAGGCATTGTGTGTTTGGGTTCCTGCCTGCCGTGTGCTACGTCTGTCTCTCTGTTACGTTATTGGCTTGTCCCCGACTATCCCTGTCTGCTCGTGACCCTTGACCTTCGGCTCGTTCTTTTGTTATCCTTGTCTGCTTGTGGCCCCTGACCTTCAGCTTGTTATTCGGTTCTCTCTCATCTTGTGCTGCTGCTTCCCCTCTTTTCCCCTTATCCTACGGGGCGTGAGCTAGGAAACTCCAGGGGCCGCGACCTGGTCCCAGCCTGCAGCTAACATCCTCACCACTAGAGGCCCTGGAGAAGACCAGCTGGGTCTTAGACTCCGCGCCCTGGGGAATCTTGGCTCTAGCTTCCGTTAGGACCCCGGTTGTGCTCCTCTGGTCCCGCTTTCCACAACCACCCAGTTTCCTATCCGCAGAAGCCAGCCATAGGGTTCACTACCTCGCGGTGCACTCCTGTCCCCCTACGGTGTGCATCTGTCACCTGGCCACAGGTGATCTTGACAGTTTGATCAGCCATGAACCCGGCTGACATCCCGTTACCCGTGGATGATCCGTTGCAGGGCATAGTTTGCAGACTTGAAACCCAGGAATCGAATCAGACTCAGGTGATGCGATTCCTCCAGGATCTGGCTTCTCGCTTTGAGCAGCTTCAGGCCTCCTTGGGAACCCTGAATCCGCAACCTCAAATACAACCAGCGGCTGCACCTATTGCACCAGTCGCAGCCACACACTCACTACAACTGCCAGCTCCGTCCCGTTTCTCTGGGGACTCCAAGGCTTGCAGGGGGTTCCTTAGCCAATGCACAATTCATTTTGAGCTCCAGCCCCAAAACTTCCTGTCTGATCGGGCTAAGGTAGCCTATATCATTTCCCTCCTCTCTGGTGAAGCTTTAGCCTGGGCAGCCCCTCTGTGGGAACTGAATGATCCAGTGGTTTCTAGCCTGTCTGGCTTCTTGAAACTTTTTCGGAATATCTTCGAAGAACCGGCTCGTGTCTCTTCAGCGGCCAGCGCCCTTTTACGTCTCCGCCAAGAGTCTGCTTCTGTGGGACAGTATGCCCTTCATTTCCGCATACTGTCGGCTGAGTTGAGCTGGAACAATGAGGCCTTAGTCGCAACCTTTTTGCATGGCCTGTCTGATAGAGTGAAGGATGAATTAGCAGGAAGAACCATCCCCACTGATCTGGCCGGCGTTATCTCCTTGTGTAACCAGATCGATATTCGCTTTCAGGAGAGGACCTTAGAAAAGCAACGCCAGCACTCCTGGGTTCTTAGTCAGCCTGAGCTCCCCTCTCTTCGACCCGTAGAGCATCTCCTACCAGCTGAGGAACCCATGCAGCTGGGTCGGACCAGGCTATCCCCCGAGGAACGTGCTAGGCGCAGAAATCTTGGTCTGTGTCTTTACTGTGGGGGCAAAGGTAATTTTCGTGACACTTGCTCTCTTTGTCCAGAAAAACGTTCGGGTCCACTTCATCTGGAAAGTGGAGTATTGGACCCAGAAATATCACCTTCCCCTTCTCGTCTTCTGCTTTCTGTGTTCCTTCATGTTGGTGCTTCTTTTCATTCGGTCTCAGCATATCTGGATTCCGGAGCCGCTGGTAATTTTATGGACTGGGAAATCGCATCGTCCATGAGACTTACTCTTTTGCCCCTCACCACACCATTGGTGGTCTTGGCGATTGATGGTACTGTTCTCCCAGGGGGACCTATCCGCTTCCAGACCCTCCCTGTTAAGATGTCGGTAGGGACACTCCACCAGGAGTGGATATCCTTCCTTATCTTACCCAAGGCCTCAACGCCTATAATTTTGGGTCTCCCATGGTTACAGCTCCATTCTCCTCATGTGGACTGGACTACTGGACAGATCCTGGCTTGGGGTCCCTCCTGTTCCTCGTCCTGCCTACCCAAGGTTGCCCCCTGTGAATCTGAGCCGGTCATTCATTCCAGGTTGCATAACCATTTACATTTCTCTGTCCCTAACCACCCTTGGATGCACAGCCAGGCTAGCTTGTCTACAAGTCCTGCAGTCGCTACGTCTTGCGATGCGATTCAGGTAGTCGCTACACCTGACTCAGCTATTCACTCTGCCTCTGTACTAGTTATGCCAGTCCAGCCCATGCCCAGTGAGCCTCCTACTTTTTCTTGTTCAGGACATTCTGCTTGTCTTTCAGCTATTCAGCTTGACTCCTGTGACATGTCACCCTCTAACCAACCTGACTTCAGGGTTCCACTGACATCTGCCCAGTTTGATGGTCCTGTGCAAGATGACCAGTTCCCCTTTAAGGGTCTAGGGGACCCTCCTCAGATTCCTGTTGATCCTCTCATGCCCTTGCTTATTCCTAGAGAGCCTTTGGTCCTCAATAGATCTTCTTGTCATCTCCCTACCTCGTTTTCAGTCTCTGAGGATAATCTTAAGTACGAGGTTAGACAAGTTCTGGATTCTCGGCTCTGCAGAGGTATTCTTCAGTACCTTGTGCATTGGAGAGGTTTTGGTCCTGAGGAGGCGTCTTGGATCGCTGCATCTGATGTCGTTGCACCTCATCTGTTGAGGAGGTTTCATCTGAGATTTCCCTTTAAGCCTGGGCCCAGGCGGGGGAGGGCCCATAAGAGGGAGGGTACTGTCATGGATATGCAGTAGTGTTTGTCTGTCAGCTTACCTTCCTTCCCATGTGTTCATCTTAGAGGCCTGAGCCCTTTCACCTGGCTTCCTTTATAATCTCCTCCCAGCCAGACTCCACCCCAGGCCCTATCACAGAACACTATATTAACCTGTGCACTGCAAGCCTGCTTTGCTGATCAACGTGTTTGTTAGGCATTGTGTGTTTGGGTTCCTGCCTGCCGTGTGCTACGTCTGTCTCTCTGTTACGTTATTGGCTTGTCCCCGACTATCCCTGTCTGCTCGTGACCCTTGACCTTCAGCTCGTTCTTTTGTTATCCTTGTCTGCTTGTGGCCCCTGACCTTCAGCTTGTTATTCGGTTCTCTCTCATCTTGTGCTGCTGCTTCCCCTCTTTTCCCCTTATCCTACGGGGCGTGAGCTAGGAAACTCCAGGGGCCGCGACCTGGTCCCAGCCTGCAGCTAACATCCTCACCACTAGAGGCCCTGGAGAAGACCAGCTGGGTCTTAGACTCCGCGCCCTGGGGAATCTTGGCTCTAGCTTCCGTTAGGACCCCGGTTGTGCTCCTCTGGTCCCGCTTTCCACAACCACCCAGTTTCCTATCCGCAGAAGCCAGCCATAGGGTTCACTACCTCGCGGTGCACTCCTGTCCCCCTACGGTGTGCATCTGTCACCTGGCCACAGGTGATCTTGACAAGAAGAAGGTCCCATTGTACCGGTCTCAGTGGAGACACCCCTAGAGCCAGAACCCATAACTCCCAGGGAGCAAAGGGTGAAAAGAGTTATCCGCCCTCCTCGGAAGTTGACATACACACAGATGGGAGAAAGTTCTGAGGACAGAGTGACTACCGCAAGAAGGACAATTCAAAAGCCTGGCCCCTCCACTGTGCATTTGGTGGAGGGCAACCCCAGCTCACTTTCTGGCACAGTTAGGCAGGTCATTTCTGCTAATGTGGCCTGTGGTCAGAGCAACCTCCCATACCAAGTTTGGTGGGAGCTTCCCCTGCCAAGTTCTTTTGCCATGGTTAATTGCATTACTGTTAGATAATGTTTATGTTATCTTTGGGGACCAAAGATTTTAAGTGGGGGGAGTGTGAAGTGGGGTATTGCCTTTTAAATCCCTCAGAGACTACATTACCCAGTACACTTTTAGGCACCCAGGGTGCATTGCCCCATGCAAGGACTGCCGGGGTGGACTTTATTAGGGAGAGGCGGGGCCCACTTCTTTCTCTTTGGACACCGCCCGCCCAGCAAGCTGAACTGCTGCTTGAGCTCCTGTGACTTTAGGCCAGAAGCCTGGGCCTTCTTCTCCAAAGAGCCTTCCGCGCGCACCGAGGAACCTGAGGGACGTCTCTCCTTTGATACTGCACCTTTGCCAGGAGGACCGAAGACCCGGATGTCGATGGATCGGTGTACTTAAACACCCCAGCGGAAGAAACGGACGCGGACTGGTCCGGTTGGGTGAGAGAGCACCTGCTCATAGACAGACACATTATCTCTGTTACCTTGGTGGATTACAAATTCTATTCTTCAAGTGCACCACCGTTGCTAGCGAAGATTTCCCTACAGAACTTCCACTTAGTTCAGTCAGGCCTGACTGGGTAGCGTAGACATTCCTGGGCGCCATATTGTCCACGAGGGGAAATAGCTGCAAAGGGGACTGTTAGAGTTGCATAGCATTGTATACTTGTCTGCTTGTTTAACACTGTTTATTGCAGGGCTCTGCACATGACATGTACCCACCTGTTTTACTGCTTACCCACTAATCTAAGTAAACATACAAGGGTTAAGTATATTGGTGTCTGTGTTCTTTACTTTACGGAAGGGATAGGTAAAGGAAGTTTTAAAATATCACTGTGTGTTCTTGTCATAGGGTTGTGCCGCTGTGAGTTACAGTTCTCACAATCCTATCATCCCTTACTAACTGTGCCAAGGGAGGTTAGAGCCGATTGCCAAGAGTTGACAGCGGTGCACTACAGGGCCCAAAATCATACAGGCAGCCCTCTTAACTGGGGGTATCGCTACACAACATTGGCTTCCTATCAATCATGGGAAACTTCTCTGGTTCTCCTGTTAGAAGAGATTGATTATCAGTGCAGTCCCAACAGTGCCCAACAGTGCTGCCAATCAGTGCTCATCAATGCTGCCAATCAGTGCTCATCAGTGCCTCCTCATCAGTGTCACCTATCAGTGCCACCTATCGGTGCCACCTACCAGTGCCCTTCAGTGCCGTCCTATCAGTGCCCATCAGTGCCGCCTACTAGTGCCTATCAATGAAGGTTTTAAATCAACTAGCATTGTAGATGCAAAGTACAATTATTTTTCAGGGACTTGTTTCATTTAACCACTTGACCACTGGGCACTTAAACCCCCTTAATAACCAGACCAATTTTCAGCTTTCGGTGCTCTCACATTTTGAATGACAATTACTCAGTCATACAACACTGTACCCATATGAAATTTTTGTCCTTTTTTTCACACAAATAGAGCTTTCTTTTGGTGGTATTTAATCACTGTTGGGTTTTTTATTTTTTGCGCTATAAGAGAAAAAAGACTGAAAATTTTGTAAAAAAATGATTTTTTTTTCGTTTCTGTTATTAAATTTTGCAAATTACTATTTTTTCTTCATAAATTTTGGCCAAAATTTATACTGCTACATATCTTTGGTAAAAATAAGTACAAATTGGTGGATATTATTTGGTCTTTGTGAAAGTTATAGAGTCCACAAGCTATGGTGCCAATATCTGAAAATTGATCACACCTGAAGTACTGACGGCCGATCTCATTTCTTGAGACCCTAACATGCCAGATAAGTACAAATACCCCCCAAATGACCCCTTTTTGGAAAGAAGACATTCCAAGGTATTCAGAAAGAGGCATTGTGAGTTTTTTGAAGTTGTCATTTTTTCCCACAATTCTTTGCAAAATCAAGATTTTTTTTTTCTCTTTTTTTTTTTTCACAAAATTGTCATATTAGCAGGTTATTTCTCACACACAGCATATGCATTCCACAAATTACACCCCAAAACACATTCTGCTATTACTCCCGAGTATGGCGATACCACATGTGTGAGACTTTTACACAGCGTGGCCACATACAGAGGCCCAACATGCAGGGAGCACCTTCAGGCGTTCTGGAGCACCAAGGCCAATTCTGACATTTCTCTCCTACATGTAAAAATCATCATTTATTTGCTAGAAAATTACATAGAACCCCAAAACATTATATATGTTTTTTTAGCAAAGACCTTAGAGAATATAATGGTGGTTGTTGCAACTTTTTATCTCGCACGATATTTGCGCAGCAATTTTTTAAACGCGTTTTTTACGGAAAAAAATGTTTTGTGCTTAAAAAAAAAAAAAAACAGTAAAGTTAGCCCAATGTTTTTGCATAATGTGAAAGATGAAGTTACGCCGAGTAAATAGATACCTAACATGTCGCCCTTAAAAATTGAACACACTCGTGGAATGGCGCCAAACTTTGCTACTTAAAAAATCCCCATAGGCGACGCTTTAAATATTTTTACTGGTTACATGTTTTGAGTTACAGAGGAGGTCTAGGGCCAAAATGATTGCTCTCGCTCTAACGTTCGCACCGATACCTCACATGTGTGGTTTGAAAACCGTTTTCATATGTGGGCGGGACTTACGTATGCGTTCGCTTCTGTATGCGAGCTCACGGGGACAGGGGCGCTTTAAAAAAAAAAAAAAAATTATTCTTCATTTTACTTTATTTATTTTAGTTTGACATGTTTTTCCGCCCTAAACATTTTTTTGATCACTTTTATACCTATTACAAGGAACGTAAACATCCCTTGTAATAGGAATATGGCATGACAGGTCCTCTTTACAGTGAGATATGGGGGGGGGGGTGTCAATAAGACCCCACATCTCACCTCTAGGCTGGGAAGCCTGAAAAAAATACAAAAAAAAATAACAACAATCCTGGCTTTGATCGTAGCGGTGAGTCGGTAGAAGCACCGGAGGGCGGCGGGGGGGGGGACATCCCCTCTCGCCTCCCGTAAGAATGATCAAGCGGCGGAACAGCCGCTATGATTGTTCTTATGGTGTAGGGAATCGCCGGCTGAAAAAGCTGATATCTGAATGATGCCTGTAGCTGCTCCCATCATTCAGATATCCCCGCACAAAGTCAAGGACGTCATATGACGGCCGGAGGGCGGGAAGTGGTTATTGCAGAGTATTGCCGGGCATTGCGGAGTATTGCCGGGCATTGCGGAGTATTGCCGGGCATTGCGGAGTATTGCCGGGCATTGCGGAGTATTGCAGGGCATTGCGGAGTATTGCGGACTATGGCAGGGTATTGCGGTGTATGGCAGGGTATTGTGGTGTATGGCAGGGTATTGCACGGGTATTGCACAGGGTATTGTGGAGGGTAATGCACAGGGTATTGTGGAGGGTATTGCAGAGTATTGTGGAGGGTATTGCAGAGTATTGTGGAGGGTATTGCAGAGTATTGTGGCGGGTATTGCAGAGTATTGTGCAGGGTATTGCAGAGTATTGTGCAGGGTATTGCAGAGTATTGTGCAGGGTATTGCAGAGTATTTTGCAGAGTATTGTGCAGGGTATTGCAGAGTATTGTGCAGGGTATTGCAGAGTATTTTGCAGGGTATTGCAGAGTATTGTGCAGGGTATTGCAGAGTATTGTGCAGGGTATTGCAGAGTATTGCACCAGGGTATTGCAGAGTATTGCACCAGGGTATTGCAGAGTATTGCACCAGGGTATTGCAGAGTATTGCACCAGGGTATTGCAGAGTATTTCGCAGGGTATTGCAGAGTATTTCGCAGGGTATTGCAGAGTATTTCGCAGGGTATTGCAGAGTATTGCACCAGGGTATTGCAGAGTATTGCACCAGGGTATTGCAGAGTATTGCACCAGGGTATTTTGCAGAGTATTGGCAGGGTGTATTGCAGAGTATTGGCAGGGTATAGCACAGGGATGGCTGAGCAGGGATGGATGGATGGCTGGATCTGTGACTGCAATTGTCACAGATCCAGCCCACAGTGCTGCTGCTGCCATCCGCTCCCTCCCCCTCCCCTCTCACACTGTACCGATCGGTACAGAGAGGGGAGGGAGGAACCGGCGTCATCAAATGACGCCGGTCTGTTTACAAGTGATTGCTCCGTCATTGGACGGAGCGATCACGTGGTAAACGGCCGCTATCAGCGGCGATTTGTGATCCGCCGGGTCCTCTGGACCCGGCGGTCACGGAGTTTCCCGTGTGCGCGCCCCAGGGGGCGCGCGGGAGCGCGATTCTGGGAGGACGTTATATAACGTCCTCCCAGAGTTAAGCAACCACCTTGTCGACGTTATTTGTCGGCAGGTGGTTGTTAAGTGGTTAATGTGACTCTACAGTTTTGGTTCAAATATACTGTAACATTTGCAAACAAAATAAAAGTTTTTTTGCCTTTTTTAAAGTAACGCTACAAGAAAAAGCTTAGAATGAATGCCCATAGTAACCAATCAGTGTGCACTTGTCATTTCTGCAGTGGAGATGTAAAGAAAAAAAGATTGATTGATTGCTACTAAACTACTATACAACAACAACAGCAGATGTCTTATTTGCACACTTTTCATACTTCAGTCTTAAAGTGTACGCTTTCATGAAATAACCTTCACAAATCCCCCCACCCTAAGGCTGGGTTCACACTGGTACGACACGACAGTCATACAACTTTCATCCTACTTTGCTCTGCGACATCAGTCCTACATTGATCCTACATCGGTCCGACATCCATCCGACTTTCATGAACAGGATACTACTTTGATCCGACTTTGTGCTAGTCTGACTTGTCCTTTGACCAATCAAAACAATCCCAGGGTGAGATAAATTCCTTTTACTGCTGCTGTAATCACCATGTTGGATGTCAAATGTCGGATGGTTAGGACAAGGATCTTACTTTGATCCGACTTCAATGATATTCAATGCCCTGAAGTAGGATCAAAGTCGGACCAAAGTAGTACAGGGAGCATTTTCGAAGTCGGACCGACTTGTGTCGGACCAGTTAAGACGGCTCTCATATGGAAACATTGATTTTCACACGTCATGCGACATGAGCTCCCAATGTCGGAGCGTTTGTCGGACCAGTGTGAACCCAGCCTGAGGCCTGGTTCACACTGGGGCGACAAACGCTCCGACATTGGGAGCTCATGTTGCATGACGTGTGAAAATCAATGTTTCCCTATGGAAGTCGTCTTAACTGGTCCGACACATGTCGGTCCGACTTTGAGAATGCTCCCTGTACTACTTTAGTCCGACTTTGATCTGACTTCAGCCCATTGACTATCATTGAAGTCGGATCAAAGTCGGACCGCAGTCTTGCATGATCCGACTTTGGCATGCGACTTGTGCTGTGCTGCTCTTGAGGGGGAACTCCAGGCCAAATTTTTATAAAAATGGCATGGGTTCCCCCTCCAGGAGCATACCAGGCCCTTGGGTCTGGTCTGGATTTAAGAGAGGAACCCCTACACTGAAAAAACGGCGTGGGGGTCCCCCTCAAAATCCAAACCAGACCCTTATCCGAGCACACAACCTGGCAGGCCGCAGGGGAAGAGGGGGGGGGACGAGAGAGCGCCCCCTCCCTCCTGAACCGTACCAGGCCGCATGCCCTCAACATGGGGGGTTTGGTGCTCTGGGGCAGGTGGGCGACCTGCGGCCCCCCCACCCCAGAGCACCCTGCCCCATGTTGTTGAGGACAGGGCCTCTTCCCGACAACCCTGGCCGTTGGTTGTCGGGGTCTGCGGGCGGGGGGCTTATCGGAATCCGGGAGCCCCCTTTAATAAAGGGGCTCCCGGATCCCGGCCCCCCCACCCTATGTGAATGAGTATGGGGTACATCGTACCCCTACCCATTCACCTGCTGGAAAAAAATTGCAATAAAAAAACCACACAGCTTTTTAAAGTATTTTATTGCACAGCTCCGGGGGTCTTCTTCCGACTTCGGGGGTCTCCGGTGTCGTCGCCGCGCTCTCCGGTTTTCTTCTGCCGGGCCACCGCTAACTTCTTTAGCTCTTTTGCTAGCGGGGCCCGGTCTTCTCCGTCGCCTTCTCCCCTCTTCTCCTCTCCGGTTCTTCCTTTCTTCTGCCGGGCCTCCGCTAACTTCTTTTAGCTCTTTTGCTAGCGGAGGCCCGGTCTTCTCCGTCGCCTTCTTCTCCCGCTATCCGGTTCTTCTCCCGCTTCTTTTTTCTGCCGGCCCCTCCACTAACTTCTTTAGCTCTTTTGCTAGTGGAGGGGCCGGGCTTCCCGTCGTCGCCGTCGGCGTCTTCTTCCCTCTTCTCCTCCTCGATGTTGACTCGTCGCTTCCTCTCGCAGTAATGCTAAATCTTTGGTCCGCAGAGATTAATATAGGCTTCTCATGACGTCACAGTCACATGTTCCGGGGCACATGGCCCCGGAGCATCTGACTGTGACGTCATGGGAACATGTGACTGTGACGTCATGAGAAGCCTATATTAATCTCTGCGGACCGAAGATTTAGCATTACTGCGAGAGGAAGCGACGAGTCAACATCGAGGAGGAGAAGAGAGAAGAAGACGGCGACGACGGGAAGCCCGGCCCCTCCACTAGCAAAAGAGCTAAAGAAGTTAGTGGAGGGGCCGGCAGAAGGACAACGGAGAGCCGGACGGGACGACGGAGAAGACCGGGCCTCCGCTAGCAAAAGAGCTAAAAGAAGTTAGCGGAGGCCCGGCAGAAGAAAGGAAGAACCGGAGAGGAGAAGAGGGGAGAAGGCGACGGAGAAGACCGGGCCCCGCTAGCAAAAGAGCTAAAGAAGTTAGCGGTGGCCCGGCAGAAGAAAACCGGAGAGCGCGGCGACGACACCGGAGACCCCCAAAGTCGGAAGAAGACCCCCGGAGCTGTGCAATAAAATACTTTAAAAAGCTGTGTGGTTTTTGTATTGCAATTTTTTTCCAGCAGGTGAATGGGTAGGGGTACGATGTACCCCATACTCATTCACATAGGGTGGGGGGGCCGGGATCCGGGGGCCCCTTGATTAAAGGGGGCTCCCGGATTCCGATAAGCCCCCCGCCCGCAGACCCCGACAACCAACGGCCAGGGTTGTCGGGAAGAGGCCCTGTCCTCATCAACATGGGGGCAGGGTGCTCTGGGGTGGGGGGGCCACAGGTCGCCCCCCTGCCCCAGAGCACCAAATCCCCCATGTTGAGGGCATGTGGCCTGGTACGGTTCAGGAGGGAGGGGGCCCGCTCTCTCGTCCCCCCCTCTTCCCCTGCGGCCTGCCAGGTTGTGTGCTTGGATAAGGGTCTGGTTTGGATCTTGGAGGGGGACCCCCATGCTGTTTTTTCAGCGTAGGGGTTCCCCTTCAAATCCAGACCAGACCCAAGGGCCTGGTATGCTCCCAAAGGGGGAACCCATGTCGTTTTTTTATTTAAAATTTGGCCTGGAGTTCCCCCTCAAGATTCATACCAAACACAGTGCCTGCTATTGGCGGGGATCCAAGTCGGATCCCCGTTCATTGAAAGTCGGACATATGTCGGCTTCATGTCGCAGGGCAAAGTCGGATCCAAAGTAGGACAGATGTCGTGTCGCACTAGTGTGAACCCAGCCTTAAGGCAAAGACCTACAAGTTAATTGACTTCTAACTAAATTGGCAGTAAAGTGTGTCTGTACGACTTTAATGGTGGCTTTAGATTGTAAGCTCCTCTGGGGCATGAAGAGATGTGAATCCTTCTGTGGGCTTCATAACGGGCTGTTAAATTTAAAGCCAGGAAATAAAAGAATTTGATCAACTATATATACTCCTATGAGTTAAGCCCCGTACACACGATCGGATAACCTATGGATTTTCGTCCGATGGATTTGTCCATCGGAAATCCGATGAAACTGTTTTTCATCAGTCTTGGCCACACACCATCAGTCAAGAAAACGACGGCAAGAAAACGACGGCACGTTCTAAACGTACGACGCGCTATAAAAGGGCCGAACAAATCTAATGGCGCCACCCCTTGGGCTGCTTTTGCTGATTTCGTGTTACCGCGTGTTAGTAAAAGTTTGGTGAGAGCCGATTCGCGCTTTTCAGTCTCCGTGCTTTGCAGATCGTTTCCTGGTGTTCAGTTTGTGCTTGTGGGTTTGTATTTGTGATTCAGTGCGTGCAGTCAGGTCGTTACTGCCTTGCAGTGCCTTCTTGGCCGTTCGTTTACTGTTTTTCAGGTCGTTCTTCTCAGGCCTTGCTGTTCCACGGTGCGTTCTGTTTGAGTGCGTTCTGACCAGGCGACCGGTTTAAAACCATGTTTGAAGTGCGTTCTCGTTCTCGAGCTCGTGCTGGCTTTGGACTTGGTGTTGCAGTTAACACTGTAACCCGAGTTCAGTCTGTGAACAGGGTGAGGAGGAGTTCATGGACTAAGGCCTCGTACACACGACCGATTTTCTCGTCGTAAACAGTCAAGAAAAGTGCCGCGAGAGTTTTTTTGTCTAGAAAAACGTTCGTGTGTATGGTTTTACGACGAGAAACTTGACGAGAATCTCGACAAGAAAATAGAGAACCTGCTCTCTATTTTCTCGTCAGGAGTCCAGATTTCCTCGTCGTGTTTCTCGTCGGCCTGTTTTGTGACGAGAAAATGGTTCGTGTGTATGCTTTTACGACTCTTCCAAAAGCGCGCATGCTCACAAGCAACTATGAGACGGGAGCGCATCTTCTGGTAAAACAAGCCTTCGTAAAGGAGATAGCACATTCGTCACGCTAAAACGAACTGAAAGCACGAAGACTGAAAAGTGCGAATCGTCTCTTCCCAAACTTTTACTTCACACACGGTAACACGAGATCAGCAAAAGCAGCCCAAGGGGTGGCGCCAAGAAAAAAGATCTTCCCCTTTATAGTGCCGTTGTACGTGCTGGACGTGAGCGCAGAGAACCACGAGGAAATTGGGAAATGACAGTGTGTACGCATAGAAAGCTTGACGAGAAAATCGACAAGCTTAACAAGAATCTCGTCGAAAAAAACGACGTGTTTTTTACGACGAGAAAATCGGTCGTGTGTACGAGGCCTAAGAATTGGTTGCTCCAGCGGGACCAATTCTCTCATATGCCTCTGCTGCGGGAAATCCATGAGAATAACCCTGATGATTTCAGGAATTATCTCAGGATGACGGACCCCGTATTTCACCATCTGTTGGATTTGCTGTCCCCCTATATCACGAGGCAGGACACTGTGATGCTCCAGGCCATCACTGCCGAGCAGAGACTTATTGCCACGTTGAGATACCTGGCGACTGGGAGAAGCTTGCAGGACCTCAAGTTCTCAACAGGCATCTCCCCCAAGGCTCTCGGGATCATTATCCCTGAGACGTGTTCGGCCATCATTCAGGTCCTGCAGACGGACTATATGAAGGTAATTTTGCTCCTTTGACCTCACATTATATGTTTTAATTGTTTTAGATTCGTCTTTTTTTTTTCCTCCTAACACAAATTTGCCTGTTTGTAATATCCTGCTAATGTCCCCATTTTCCCCATGCCTGTTTTTACCTGTAAAGCCCTTTTTGGGCCCTACATGCCTATTTCCCTTCACTAACCTCTCCAGCATGCTATCGTGGGCGCAAACCCAGCTAGCCTTCTATTTTCCATTTCATTTTTTGGGGGTCATTGCCCTCGTAGTTTGACAACCCTCCCTCCCCCCCTCTAAAGATCTTCCCAAATTTTGAGGTCTCAATCAAGCTCAGCAGAGTGGTTGAGCCTTTTTTTAGATCCCCCACAATCACCTTAGGCCCCCCCCTTAGATTATTTTAGAATGTCCACTCAGCGGGGGTGAGGCAACTGCTAAGTGGGCCTTTGTTTCTTGGTAGGAAAACTCCCTTAAATAATAATGTTCGAATGATGTTGGTCAACACTGTTTTTGTGTGTAATCTGCTTGCACTGTAACCATAAACCGTACTAATGTATTCTTTTTGTTTGACTCCACAGTTCCCTAGCACACCACAGGAATGGCTGACTGTGGCTGATCAATTTGCCCAGCGGTGGGATTTCCCCAACTGCGGAGGGGCAATTGATGGGAAGCACATCCACATAGTGCCGCCACCTCGTTCGGGGTCATACTATTTTAATTATAAAGGTTTCAATAGTATTGTGTTAATGGCGGTGGTGTCGGCACGGTACGAGTTCCTATATGTGGACGTGGGGAAGAACGGCCGGATGTCCGATGGTGGATCATTCGCAGAGACGGAGTTCGCTCACCGTCTGCAGGCTGGGGGTCTTGCACTGCCTCCAGATGCAGAGAACGTTGAAGGGCTCCCGTTCGTTTTCATTGCGGATGAAGCTCTTGGACTAGGACCACACCTGATGCGGCCGTTTCCCTAACGCACCCTCACCCCAGAGAGGAGGGTTTTTAATTACCGGCTGGCCAGAGCCCGGAGAGTTGTGGAAAATGCCTTCGGGATAATGGCCAGCCGGTTCCGCCTGTTCCAGACAGCTATACATTTGGCGGATTATAAACTCAACCACATTGTCTACTGCTGCTGCTTGTTGCACAATTTTCTACGCAAATTTGCGTCAAATTATGTCTCATCAGTTGGGCCTGAGGCCGGTCCATCCGAAATGACAATTCTGACCGGCCTCAGCACTGCCCGTACTGGCTTGGCCCCCCAAAGTGCCCGTGAAGTACGTCAGAAATACGTAGAGTACTTCACGGGTAGGGGGGCCATCGCAATGCCAGACCACATCTGACCTAGGATTTTACCTTTTTCAAATAAAAAAAAATAATGATTTTCTAAAAACTTGTGTTGTCATTCTTGTATTTTGGGTTTATGTGTCTCCCAGGTTCTAGTAGTGCCAAGTGTATTTGTCCTTAGTAAATAGCCACAAATCTCAGAGGGAAAAACACTGTTTTTGCATCTTCAGAACTGCTCTTGAGCATAGAAAGAAAAAGGCACACCTTTTTTAGACTTCCCAAATGTTTTTATTGATTGCACCACAATTTTGTATTTTTGGCAAAATACTAGCCTTTTATTTTTTGGTGCGGCTTTTTTTGCAGAAACATGCATGGGTCAAAAGCCTATTTTTTGTTCTGAAAAAGTAAAAAAAAAACACAGTGAAAAATACAAACAGGAGATGGGGTGATGTTACCCCTGATCCATCCCAAATGTGAAGAAACACACTTTATTTGTGGGGCTCAAATGGGTATCTTCAACATGATCCCATGGCTAAGGTAAACATGTGCAATCTGCCATCATGGGGGATCAATGGACGTGCTTTGGGGGTGAAAACCCTTCCTCTCCCCTACTTGAGGAGGAAGAGGTTGCACCCCCAAAACAGGGACATAGATATCCCCTGATGGCAGATGGCACATGTTGACACACTGGGGCTGATTTACTAATAACAGTGCGCTGCACTCGTTCTAACCTTAATTGGTGCGCCAGATAACTCCTTCACTGGGCGCAGGAAGCAGCGGCGCACTGTTATAGTAAATAGAAATGTCAGCGGCGCTCTATTGAAAATGAATGGTTCCCTATGGGAGCCCATTGATTTGAATAGAGGTCGCCCGGGAAGTCGGATCCGACTTGCGGGCGACTCGTGTGCCGGCTGACACAGGGACAGCGCGACTTTGCGAGGCGATCTGGACACGACCTGAGCGTGCAGTAGCCGCTCAAGTCGTGTCCTAGAGGCGACTAGCCGGCCGAGAATGTGTCCAGCGCGCTGTCCCATGTTTGGTATGAATCATGAAGGGGAACTCCAGGCCAAATTTTAATGAAAAAACTGGCATGGGTTCCCCTTCAGGAACATACCAGGCCCTTAGGTCTGGTCTGGATTCTAAGGTGAACCCCCTAAGCCGAAAAACGGCGTGGGGGTCCCCCCAAAAATTCAAACCAGACCCTTAGGTCTGGTCTGGATTTTAAGGTGAACCCCTCAAGCCGAAAAACGGCGTGGGGGTCCCCCCAAAATCCAAACCAGACCCTTATCCGAGCACGCAACCTCGCAGGCCGCAGGGGAAAAGGGGGGGACGAGAGCGGCCCCCCTCCCTCCTGAACCGTACCAGGCCGCATGCCCTCAACATGGGGGGTTTGGTGCTTCGGGGCAGGGGGACGACCTGCGGCCCCCCCACCCCAAAGCACCCTGCCCCCATGTTGATGGGGACAAGGGCGTCTTCCCGACAACCCTGGCCGTTGGTTGTCGGGGTATGCGGGCGGGGGACTTTTCGGAATCAGGGCGCCCCCTTTAAAAAGGGGGCCCCCAGATGCCGGCCCCCCACCCTATGTGAATGAGTATGGGGTACATCGTACCCCTACCCATTCACCTGGTGGCAAAATAAGTCAATAAAAAAAGGCAACACAGGTTTGAAAAGTAATTTATTGGGCAGCTCCGGGGGTCTTTCTGCCGGGCCCCCGCTATCTTCTGCTAGCTCTTTTGCTAGCGGGGGTCCCGGGCTTCCTCGCCGTCTTCTTCCGACTTCGGGGGTCTTTCTGCCGGGCCCCCGCTATCTTCTGCTAGCTCTTTTGCTAGCGGGGGTCCCGGGCTTCCTCGCCGTCTTCTTCCGACTTCGGGGGTCTCTTGTTCTGTTCTCCGGTTCTTCTCCCGCTCTCCGACGCCTTCTCCTCGATCTCCGGTTCTTTCTGCCGGACGCCCCGCTATCTTGTGCCAGCTCTTTTGCTAGCGGGGGCCGGTCTTCTACGTCGCTTTCTTCCTTCTTCTCTTCGCCCGATGTTGACTCGTCGCTCTCCACCGCCGCAATGATCTGTCCAAGCAGCGGTGCCACTTTTATTGGCATGGGGCGTGGTCACCGGATGATGCCACCGCTGACCCCGCCCCCATTTCACGTCACAGTCCCATCATTCCCCGGGACTGTGACATCATACGGGGCGGGGTCAGCGGTGGCATCATCCGGTGACCACGCCCATGCCAATAAAAGTGGCACCGCTGCTTGGACAGATCATTGCGGCGGTGGAGAAGAAGGAAGAAGGCGACGTAGAAGACCGGCCCCCACTAGCAAAAGAGCGGGAGAAGAACCGGAGAACAGAACAAGAGACCCCCGAAGTCGGAAGAAGACGGCGAGGAAGCCCGGGACCCCCGCTAGCAGAAGATAGCAGGGGCCCGGCAGAAAGATCCCCGAAGTTGGAAGAAGACGGCGAGGAAGCCCGGGACCCCCGCTAGCAAAAGAGCTAGCAGAAGATAGCAGGGGCCCGGCAGAAAGACCCCCGGAGCTGCCCAATAAATTACTTTTCAAACCTGTGTTGTCTTTTTTTATTGACTTATTTTGCCACCAGGTGAATGGGTAGGGGTACGATGTACCCCATACTCATTCACATAGGGTGGGGGGCAGGTATCTGGGGTCCCCCTTATTAAAGGGGGCTCCCGGATTCCGATAAGCCCCCCGCCCGCAGACCCCGACAACCAACGGCCAGGGTTGTCGGGAAGAGGCCCTTGTCCCCATCAACATGAGGGCAGGGTGCTTTGGGGTGGGGAGGGCCGCAGGTCGCCCCCCTGCCCCGAAGCACCAAACCCCCCATGTTGAGGGCACGCAGCCTGGTACGGTTCAGGAGAAAGGGGGGCCGCTCTCTCGTCCCCCCCTTTTCCCCTGCGGCCTGCCAGGTTGAGTGCTCGGATAAAGGGTCTGGTGTGTATTCTAAGGGGACCCCACGCAATTTTTTTTTTTGGCGCGGGGTTCCCCTTAAAATACATGCCAGACCTGAAGGGCCTAGTATGGATTCTGGGGGGACCCCCACGCTATTCTTTTTTTCATTTTTTTGGGGGGTCCCCTTTGAATCCATACTAGACCCAAGGGCCTGGTATGGACCTGGGGGGACCCCCACGCCATTTTTTTCATTTTTTTTGGGGGGTCCCCTTTGAATCCATACTAGACCTAAGGGCCTGGTATGGACCTGGGGGGACCCCACGCTGTTTTTTTTTTGGTTTTGTTTTTTGAACCGGTTTTTTTTTTTTTTACATTTCCTTTAACAACCAGCTATAAACAGGTCAAACGCAAAATTGCGGTACTTGCGTTTTGGATGCGGGTCCATTGAATTCTATTACATCCAAAACACTGTTTTTGTCCTGGCAAAAAAAATCTGCAGTTGCGTTTAAAATCGTTTTTCACAAACCCTCAAAATGCCTTCAGAGGCCAAAGATTTCCACGTTTCAGACGCGGTACCAGCGTTTAGCCGCATTTTAGTTTTAGTTTAGAAGCGTTTTTAAAGGCGACCTTTTTTTTTACATTGATAAACTCCAAATTTATGGCAAATGAGGAAAAACCATAATATATATATATATATATATATATATATATATTGTGAGGGGGTTAACTCGGTAGCGGGTGTGTGTGACCCCCTGGTTGGGCTCCCCACACAAAAACAGGGCCAGCAGACGGAGGTTGTGGTTTTCAAAATCAAAAGGTGCGGTTTATTTCTCTATGTACAGTGACAAAAACACAGCAAAGCCAAAAAGAAACAAACAAAATAAATCCTGGTCAGTTTGACCTCTGACTAAACATGCAGGTTTCCTAAACTAACAACTGGGATCAGCCTGGTGCTGTCCTAGTCCCTAAGTCCCTGGTTTAGTAAAAGTCCAAACAAATAGCCACACAGGCTTTGCCTCACCGCACAGGGGTTCACTCTCCCTAGACAGTCCACACAGGTCTGGTTCCAGGCATGAGCAAACACCTAATGAATCTGGGAGTTTTTATAGAGGCCTTAAACGAACTGACAGGCTTCAGCTGGTCTCATCAACTCCCTGCCTCACGACGCCCAGCACTCTCCCTAGAGGTATGAGTCATTCATGAGCCCACTAGCCTCAGCTGGGCTTCATCAACTCCCTAGTTGTATAAGTCGGCATAAAGCCTGAATCTGGGAGAAATATATCTACCCCCCTGGATGCAACCAGGTGACTTTACCTTCCTGCTGTCACATACCCCCCCCTCTTGTTTTAACCTTGGGGTTGGAACACCAGCAATCAGGCATTCATGTACTCGAGACAAAGCATCCACATTCCCCATTTGAACGCCAGGGCGATGCTTTACTGTGAAGTTGAATTCCTGTAGGGCCAGGAACCACCTATTCACTCTTCTATTTGTCTCCTTGTTTTGAGCCATCCACTTTAACGGAGCGTGATCCGTAACCATGTCAAAGTGCCTACCTAGCAGATAGTACCGAAGGGAATCTAGAGCCCACTTCACCGCTAAACATTCCTTTTCAACCGTGGCGTAATTTACCTCATGGGACTTCAACTTCCTGCTGAGGTAAATGACTGGG
This sequence comes from Rana muscosa, assembly GCA_029206835.1. Lineage (NCBI taxonomy): Eukaryota > Metazoa > Chordata > Amphibia > Anura > Ranidae > Rana > Rana muscosa. The sequence continues at coordinate 1,092,543,390 of CM055116.1, forward strand.
TGCTCTTCCCCGTTCCAGACCTGGGACAATACTGCTCCTAACCCCACATCTGACGCATCACTTTGTTGAGTTGGGGTTTTATTACTCCCCTGCCAATGGTGTACCCAAGATATTTGGCCTCCTCCTGCCCAATGGTACACTTCTTGGGGTTAGCCGTAAACCCCGCTTCCCGAACAGAGTCCAGGACTGCTTGCACTTTTGGCAGATGTGAGGCCCAATCTGTGCTATGGACAATTACGTCATCCAGGTAAGCCGCAGCATACTTCCGATGGGGCCTCAGCATCTGGTCCATTTTCCGCTGGAATGTGGCCGGCGCATTCTGTAACCCGAACGGCATTCTCTTATATTGGAACGCCCCGTCTGGGGTTACAAATGCGGTTTTCTCTTTGGCCGACTTGGCCAGGGGAATTTGCCAATACCCTTTTGTGAGGTCAAGAGTCGTCATGTATCGGGCTGTTCCCAGCCGGTCGATCAACTCATCTATACGTGGCATGGGGTAGGTGTCAAATTTTGTAACTTTGTTCAACTGACGAAAATCGTTACAAAATCGCCAGCTCCCATCCGGTTTAGGCACCAACACAATGGGACTAGACCAATCACTTTGGGACTCCTCTATCACCCCTAAGTTCAGCATTTTCTGTACTTCCTCCCGTATTGCCTCCCGTCGGGCCTCTGGGATCCGATAGGGTTTTAACTTCACCCTTTCACCGGGCGGGGTAATAATATCATGCTCTACCCCAGATGTTTGTCCCGGCAGCTCAGAGAACACCTCCTTGTTGCGAAGCACAAACTCCTTAACCTCCTGTTGTTGGGGTTGTGACAAGGTGGCTGCTATTCCAACCTCCGGAATCACGCAACCAGTTTGAGCTGGTGACCAAGTTTCTGCGACTAGGGACTCTCTATCCCTCCAGGCTTTCAACAGATTAACGTGATATATCTGTTCGGGCTTTCGCCTTCCTGGTTGTCTGACCTTGTAATTCACTTCGCTCACTTTTTCCATTATCTCGTAGGGGCCTTGCCATTTGGCAAGGAATTTACTTTCAACCGTAGGGACAAGTACCAATATCCTATCCCCCGGGGAAAAGGTACGGGTCTTTGCTCCACGGTTGTACACTCTCTGCTGTGCCAACTGCGCTTGGGCCAAATGTTCCTTCACGATGGGCATTACCTGTGCAATTCGATCTTGCATCAGGGCGACATGCTCAATCACACTCCTGTGGGGAGAACTCTCACTTTCCCAAGTTTCCTTGGCAATATCCAACAGCCCTCTTGGGTGTCTCCCATACAGTAACTCAAAGGGGGAGAATCCCGTAGAGGATTGGGGCACCTCCCTAATAGCAAACATCAAATAAGGAAGTAGACAGTCCCAATCCTTTCCATCTCTATCCACCACTTTCTTCAACATTTGTTTTAGGGTTTTGTTGAATCTTTCAACCAGCCCATCGGTTTGGGGGTGATACACAGATGTACGCAATTGCGTCACTTTGAACAATTTACACAGCTCTTTCATAACCCGGGACATAAAGGGTGTACCTTGGTCCGTAAGCAGTTCTTTACAAATACCCACCCGGCTAAAAACAAGAGATAGCTCTTTGGCTATGGTTTTGGCCGAGGTATTTCTGAGAGGGATCGCTTCTGGATAACGGGTGGCATAGTCCATTATAACCAATATGTACTGGTGCCCCCTAGCGGACTTGATTATAGGACCTACCAAATCCATTGCGATTCTCTCAAACGGGACCTCAATGATGGGTAGAGGGACCAGCGGGCTACGGAAATGTGGCATCGGGGCCGACCTCTGACACACAGGGCAGGAGGAACAATAATTTTCTATGTCCTTCATCACCCCAGGCCAATAGAATCTCTGTAATACCCTCTCTCGGGTTTTCTCTGTCCCCAGATGACCTCCAAGAATGTGCCCATGGGCCAACTCCAACACCAACTTCCTGTAAGGTTTGGGCACCACCAGCTGCTCAACGGTTTCTTCTGCCCTTTTTGCCACCCGATACAGTAGGTCCTTCTCTACGCTGAAGTATGGGTAAGTGCAGGTATTATCTGGGTTCACTAACTCGCCATCTATTTCCACTACGTTTTCCCGTGCCTTTATTAGGGCGGGGTCTTTTAACTGTTCTGTGGCAAAATTTTCCCTGTGAACCTCCAGATCAGAAAACTCCACAGACGGTAGGTTTTCGTCTGAGGAGGTGGGCTCCTCTCCAGTTTCTTGAGTCTCCCCTGCCAATACTGACAAGGGAAATTCTGGAGAGTCCTCACCACTCTCAGAGGAGTTCTGGCTATCACATTCCTGGTACATAGGGGCACCAGTGGGGGGCTCAGGATCATCCCACAGTTCCCAGAACTTCGGAAAATCCCTTCCCACAATGGCGTCATGCGGTAACTGAGATACTAAGCCCACTGGATGAGAGAGGGTACCTTTGGGGGTCTCGAAACACACTGTAGTCACTGGATACTCTCGGGTGTCCCCATGCACACAAATAACAGCTACCTTGCTATTCCCAGAGACCTCTGTTTTAACTAACTCAGCCTTTATCAGGGTCACAAGGCTACCTGAATCCAACAATACCACAACATTTCTACCATTAACACACATTTTGCATAAATGTTTCTCAGTTCCTCGAATGGCAGTGCATGCGACTGTCGCACACAGCGACTGACGTCTGCCCGTCAGAAAGTCACACTGCATGGGTTCCTCCACAACCGGGCAATTGGCTGCAATATGTCCCGCTTGCCGGCAGCGGTAGCAAACGATCCTTCTTGCGGCCTCTTGAGCCGCTGATTTCCCAGGCTGTTCTCGCCAAACTTGGGGTAGAGCTCCCACCCTCTCACTCTCTCCACCCTCACCCCTTGGAATCCTCTTATCCGCCCCTGGGGATGGTCTGGTCTTAGGGTGGAAAGTCCGAGAGTCTCTGGAAGAGGCCGTCAGGTTCTCTGTAGCCAAGTATCTCTCTACACGATCCACAAGTTTACCGGCCGTTTCTGGGTCTCCGTGGCTTACCCACTTTTGAATGGCGGTAGGAAGAGCTCTCAAGAAACGATCCATCACAACACGTTCCACAATCTCCGGTGCGGACAAAGTCTCTGGCTGTAGCCACTTCCTGCTCAGGTGAATGAGATCATACATTTGAGACCTGGGGGGTTTTCCAAGCTGGAAAGTCCAGTTATGCACACGCTGAGCCCGGACAGCCAGGGTGACACCCAGCCTTGCCAATATTTCAGCTTTTAGCATCACATAGTCTTTTGCTTGGTCAGGCTCTAGGTCATAGTAAGCCTTCTGCGATTCACCAGTTAACAGAGGAGCCACCAGTCCAGCCCACTGCTCCTCAGGCCACTTTTCTCTTTCAGCAGTCCTTTCAAATGTGGTCAAAAATACCTCTGGATCATCCTCTCCAGTCATTTTTGTCAATAAACGACTCACCCCAAAGGACGCGGTATTAGTGGGACGGCTTTCCTCACTGGTCTGCGGACGTTGCTGCATTACTGCTTCCATTTGTTGTAGTCTCTGCTCTTGCTTCTGTAACAGGTCTATGAAGCGGGCCTCAGATTGCTGCTGGGCTTGTTGATGAGCTTGCTGCTGGGCTGCAAGGCTCCTTTGCAAACCTGCATTTGTCTGCTGTTGATTGGCATTTGCTAGAGCCAGCTGTTTCAGTATCTCCTCCATGCTGGCTTAAAAAAAACTGCCACTGGTTCTCCACCAACTGTGAGGGGGTTAACTCGGTAGCGGGTGTGTGTGACCCCCTGGTTGGGCTCCCCACACAAAAACAGGGCCAGCAGACGGAGGTTGTGGTTTTCAAAATCAAAAGGTGCGGTTTATTTCTCTATGTACAGTGACAAAAACACAGCAAAGCCAAAAAGAAACAAACAAAATAAATCCTGGTCAGTTTGACCTCTGACTAAACATGCAGGTTTCCTAAACTAACAACTGGGATCAGCCTGGTGCTGTCCTAGTCCCTAAGTCCCTGGTTTAGTAAAAGTCCAAACAAATAGCCACACAGGCTTTGCCTCACCGCACAGGGGTTCACTCTCCCTAGACAGTCCACACAGGTCTGGTTCCAGGCATGAGCAAACACCTAATGAATCTGGGAGTTTTTATAGAGGCCTTAAACGAACTGACAGGCTTCAGCTGGTCTCATCAACTCCCTGCCTCATGACGCCCAGCACTCTCCCTAGAGGTATGAGTCATTCATGAGCCCACTAGCCTCAGCTGGGCTTCATCAACTCCCTAGTTGTATAAGTCGGCATAAAGCCTGAATCTGGGAGAAATATATCTACCCCCCTGGATGCAACCAGGTGACTTTACCTTCCTGCTGTCACAATATATATATACGAAATTGCTTCCATTGCATTGTGGACAATCCACAACTTGGGGCAGCTGACGTGGCAAGTGGACAATCCACAACTTGTGGCAAGTGATGTGGCAAGTGACACGCTAAATACAACTACACTGCTGCTCTCAGCTGCTCATATCACTCTGGTGTCACTAAATAGCTAAAATCGTAAATAATACTGTTTTTGGAGCTTAGGGCGGCTCCTTATCATATACATGCAAATGTGGTAAAACACGGCATGCAAACGCCACAAAGCGCGCCTTTCTAAACGCCACTTTCAACCTTAGTTCAGAACACTTTGCACCAGCGTCCCGTCTACATGGGGCCTAAAAACGCCTATGCCATTTACAGCTCCAAAACGCCATGGTGGCCATGAGGCCATAGGCTAACATGGAGAGATGTTTTTAAGCTGCAAAAAAGGCTCAAACAAGCGGTTGGAAAAACGTCCGTGTGCATGTAGCCTTATATTAACAACTTGCGCACTGCCCAGACCAAGTTTCACATTTCAGCGCTGATGCACTTTTAATGACAATTGCGCGCTCATACAACACTGTAACCCAATGAAAATGTTTTATTTGTTGGCACACAAATAGAGCTTGCTTTTGGTGCTATTTGATCACCTTTGTGTTTTATTTTAATTTTTTTTCTATAAATACAAAAGACCGAGTTAAAAAAAAAAAAAAATGGATATTTTACCCACTTCAGCACTGGGCCTATTCTGGCACTTCTCTCCTACATGTAAAAATCATAAATTTAGGGCTATAAAATTACTTCAAAACACCAAACATTATATATTTTTTTGGAGCAGACACCCTAGGGCATGGATATGCAATTAGCGGACCTCCAGCTGTTGCAAAACTACAAGTCCCATCATGCCTCTGCCTCTGGGTGTCATGCTTGCTGCTGTCAGAGTCTCGCTATGCCTCATGGGACTTGTAGTTTGGCAACAGCTGGAGGTCCGCTAATTGCATATCCCTGCCCTAGGGAATAAGATGGCGGTCATTGCAAATTTTTATCTCGCTCGGTATTTGCGCAATACATTTTCAAACGCCTTTTGTTTGCTAAAAATATTACAAAACAGTAAAGTTACGGACAATTTTTTGGTATAATGTGAAAGATGTTGTTATGCTGAGTAAATAGATACCTAACACGTCACGCTTTAAAATTGCGCACACACATGGCATGACACCAAACTTCAGTAATTAAAAATCTCCCTAGCCGATGCTTAAATTTTTTTTACACGTTACCATTTTGGCATTACAGAGGAGGTCTAGTGCTAGAATTGCTGCACTCGTTCTAACGCACGCAGCAATAACTCACATGTGTGGTTTGAACGGCGTTTACATATGTGGGCGGGACTTACGTGTGTGTTCGCTTCTGAGTGCGAGCTACCGGGGACATGGGCGTTTTTTCTTATTTTTGTTTTTTTTTTGTTTTTGTTTTTTGACTTTTTTGTATTTCTTAGTCTTTTTAATTTTTTTAAAATTTTTTGGGATCTCTTTTATTCCTATTACAAGGAATGTAAACATCCCTTGTAATAGGAATGTGTGTGACAGGTCCTCTTTATGGAGCGATGCAGGGTCAATAAGACCCCGCATCTCTCCTCCAGGCTGGAAAGTATGATATTGTTCCAAAAAAATCACCGATCTCATGCTGACAGCCAAGATCACGGCTTGGTTAACATACAGGAGCACGGCATGATGTCATAACGTCGTGCCCGCGCCTCCGACGGTCATAGAGATGACTGATGACCATCTGGTCACCAGTCATCTCCAAATCGTTCTCCGAGCCCCAGATGGCACGGGAGAGCCCGGAGAAGCACCGGATGGCGGCAAGAGGGGGGGGACGTCCCCTCCCCCCGCCTATAAGAACGATCAAGCGGCGGAACTGCCACTATGATCGTTTTTATTGTGCACAGAATCGCCGGCTGAAAAGAATGATATCTGAATGATGCCTGCAACTGCAGGCATCATTCAGATGTCACCGCCCAAAGCCAAGGATGTCATTTGACGGTGGGCGGTAGGAAACTGGCTAATATTTTTAAAAAAGGACATTTTTCTTCTTCATTGATGTACACTGATGAGACTGCACTGATGGGCACCGATAAGGTGGCAAGGGTGGGCACTGAGAGGTGGCATTGCTATTTGGCACTGGTGGGCAGTGAAAAGTGGCACTGCTAGGTGGCAATGATAGTTGGCAGTGATGGGCACTGATAGGCACTGGCAGCACTGCTAGGTGCCACTGATTGGCACCAGTGGTGGGCATTGATAGGTGGCACTGGCAGGGGCTACTAATTGTCACAGATGATGCAGAATTGCCTCTTCCTCTTCGGGCCCCATGTCCCTTGCACATAAGTCGGTAATTGCCTTTTTTTATGCTCACGCTGTCAGCACAAGGAGAAAACAAAAACCATTACCCAGCTTTTGTTTACATCACGTGATCAGCTGTCATTTGCTGACAGCTGATCACATGGTAAAGGGCAGGGGTCGGCCCCTTACTCGGATCTGTCATCACCCGAGTCTCAGTGACTCTGTGACCACAGCGCGCGCAAAGGGGAGGACGTTTATTGACGGACTCCCGGCAATTGAGGCTGTGGCCGTCGATCAGTTATAGCGCTGATCTCAAGTGATTAAAAAGGGTCAAAATGGGCCATTGACATGCATCACAATTCAACTTAGGAATGAGTCTTTGAAAAGTTAAACTAAATAATTTGGCCACTTTATCCTTCCAAATAATTCACTTCCTGTCACATAGCCACACAGGAAGTGAGGGAAAATCCCTAACAATGTCTTTCCTTGGGGACACACAGGTCAGTCTAAATACTTTCCCCATTATGCACATTGCACTCGAGCATATTGCGGGGTACACCACAAATTATTATTAGGTAGTTTGGACTGTGGGGTTTATTTACTAAAGGCAAATCTACTTTGCACTACAAGTGCACTTGCTGTATATCTGAGGGGGACATGCAAGTCAAAAAAAAAACATCTTTGCTTTTACATGATTGTAACATCCAATCACCAGTACTTTCCCTCAGATTTTCAGCAGCTACACATTTACTGCAGAGTGGATTTGTCTTTACTAAACCCCAAACTACCCAATGATTTGGGGTGTACACAACAAAGTGCTAGAGTGCAATTTGCTTAATGGGGACACTAGTTAGATTGATCTGTGTGTCCCCAAGAAAAGCCATTGGTAGGGTTTTACCTTCACTTCCTGTTTAGCTGTGTGACAGGAAGTGAAGCCAATGTTAAGAAAAGGAGACAAAGGGCAAACTACAAAAAAAATATCTAAAAAAAAAACCACACACGCAGGGGTTCTAACACTTACTTCGTTTCCCTCAAAATGCCCACAATTAGAATTGTATGGCCTTGAGCTATTTTTAAGTGCAGTGCTCTAAATCAGTGCTTCTCAAGTACCCCCAACAGGCCATGTTTGCAGGTTTTCCTTCATCTTGCACATGTGCTTTAAATCACAGTCAATGGTTTTGATTTTTGGACAGCAATTCTCGATAAGCTAAATTCACAAAACATGTCCTGTTGGGGGTACTTTAGGACTGAGGCTGAGAACCACTGCAGTAAAAAAGGAAAATTTGAATACTTACCGCTCTGTATTTCATTTCCTGGTGACGCTCCATGGCAGCACACAATACAATCCATGCATATACTACCATGAAGGCACCAGATTAGACAAATCACACCTGTTTTGTTTTGACATGCCAATCAGCTGTCACATTTGTTGCAAAGAAAACACAAAACAAACATCAAAACTTTCCATCTAATTTTATTGTTCAACAAAACAAAAGGGAAGGCAAAATAAAAAACATGGTCAATTTGAAACAGTTACAGACTCAACATCTTGAGCAATTTTTGGCCAAAAAAATGCAGCAGACAATTAAATCAAAGTGAACAAACAACACACATTAACAACATCAGAATTATTTCAGGGGAACATATCTCCCCCACACCAAAAATATACAATCCACATAAGTTAACCAATCACTTGTTTTGCAAAGACATAACAAATAAAATACATGTGTTACAAACTCGATAAGGACACCAACATGTACATTTTACCCCCCCCCCCCACACACTTGCCTCTTCTCAAGGCAAGCGACCGAATGCTCTGTGAGCTTTATATAACATATGTTTGTGTGCTAATGAGGCAATTGAAAACACATGCACAGTCCATGAAACACCCAAAATGCAAGTTCTCCCAATGTAGAGACTGAAATTCAAAGTGGGTACACCTGTTAAGGATGTCCTTCAATTTCTAACCCATAAAAACACTCTCTGAGTGAGCATGCCCAGAAATATCCAGGCGCTGTTCACACACAAAAAGCACGCCAAAAAAAATAACTGGCTGGGCATGTGCAGAACAACACCAATGCAGCTAGCAAAAAATACCCCCCCCCCCCCCCGTCCAAAATTAAGCACATCATCCAGCATGCTACAAAATTAGAGATGGGACAATCACCCCTCCCCACCAACAAATACCATTGCAGTCTATGGGAACTGACTTGGTAATTTTGCTAGTCCCCACTTGGCTGGCTTATCTTCTAGTTATTGGCCTTAAAATGGGGGCCCAGGTCCCACCCTAAGGGACATATATCAATGTCACCAATTTGGAAAACACCAAAAACAAAACAAGGAGAAGTGCCTTTAAATATGCCAAATTGCTTAAGGGCCATTTCACACCACATGCAGTGCATTGCGTTTTTTATGCATCCAAAATGCATGGGAAGTTGGTTATATGGTTCTAAATGGCAGTGTTTGTTCCAGTGCTTTCCAGTTCCACCAAAAATGTAGAACATGCTGCATTTTACCTGCACTGGACTGTACTGGAACGCATCAAAACGCATCATAAACGCACTTGAACGCACAGGAACACACCTAAATGCACCAAAAACGCACTGGAACACACTTGTCCTTATCTATGGTTAATAAAAAAGAGGGGTGAAAAAAAAGCACTGGACTGCATGAAAAACGTACCAAAAATGCACTGGAACGCATGAAAAACGTGCATGCAGAAAAGCACCTGGAACGCATCCGGATTGCGTTTCTATGGTGTGAACTGGCCTTAGTTCACACTATAGAAACGCAGTCTGGGTGCGTTCCAGGTGCTTTTCTGCATGCGCGTTTTTGACACATTCCAGTGCATTTTTGAGGCGTTTTTGATGCAGTCCAGTGTTTTTTTCCCCCTCTTTTCACTTAGGACAAGTGTGTTGCAGTGTGTCTTTGGTGCATTTAGGTGCGTTGCGGTGCATTCCAGTGCATTTTTGGTACGTTCCGTTGCGTTTTTGATGTGTTTTACTGGGGTCCAGTACAGTTTTGTACCTAAAAAATGCAGCATGACCAATTATTTTTTGGCTTTCTGAAATGCACTGGAACAGACTGCAGTGGTGTGAACTATGCCAACTTTCTTTGCGTTTTTCAGGCATCAAAAAAACGCACTGCACTGCATCCGGTGTGAACTGGCCCTAAATATCATCCCCGGGGGGTGTCTATAGTATGCCTGTAAAGTAGCACATGTTTTCCATGTTTATAACAGTTGGAGAGCAAAATTACATTTCTAAAGTAAAATTATGCCGCGTACACACGGCCGTTTTTCTCGTCGAGAAAAACTGCATTTTTTCCTTTCGACGAGAAAAACGATTGTCTGTGGGCTTTCTGCCGTTTTTTTCGACGAGAAAAACGGCATTAAAAACGACGAGAAAAATTAGAACATGTTCTAATTTTTCTCGTCGTTTTTTTCGACATGTTTTCCGCGGCAGTGTTTCCCATAGGGAAACACTGCCGCGGAGCCCACACACAGTCGTTTTTTTCGACCAAGAAAAAAAATGACATTTAAAACGGCCGTGTGTGGGGGGAACAAGCTGTTCCTCGTTTTTAACGTTGATTTTCTCAACGGTGTTTTCACCGTCGAAAAAATCGATCGTGTGTACGCGGCATAATAGTCATTTAAAAGTCCTTGCGGCTGTAATGAATTGCTGGTTCCTGTCAATACAGATAAAAGTCATTGAAAGTCTTTGCTAACCAAAAAAAAAATGCGTGGGGGTTCCCCAAATTCCATAACCAGGCCCTTCAGGTCTGGAATGGATATTAAGGGGAACCCCGCTGCAAATTTAACAAAAAAATGACGTGGGGTTCCCCCCAAATATCCAAACCAGGCCCTTCAGATTTGGCATGGATTTTAAGGGGAACTCCACCCCAAATTTTTAAAAAAATGGCGTGGAGTCCCCCTAAAAATCCACACCAGACCCTTATCCGAGCACATAACCTGGCCGGCCGCAGGGGAAGAGGGGGGGACGAGAGAGCGGCCCCCCCTCCCTCCTGAACCGTACCAGGCCACATGCCCTCAACATGAGGAGGATGTCCCCATGTTGATGGGGACAAGGGCCTCATCCCCACAACCCTTGCCCGGTGGTTGTGGGGGTCTGCGGGCGGTGGGCTTATCGGAATCTGGAAGACCCCTTTAACAAAGGGGACCCCCGGATCCCGGCCCCCCCCTGTGTGAAATGGTAATGGGGTACAAATGTACCCCTACCATTTCACAAGGAAAATGTCAAAATGTAAAAAATGACAAGAGCCGGTTTTTGACAATTCCTTTATTAATGTCTTTTCTTTTCTTCCATCTTCTTCCTTCTTCTTCTTCCATCTTCTTCTTCCATCTTCTTCCATCTTCTTCTTTTCTCCATTCGGGTTCCTTCATCTTCATCTTCATCTTCATCTTCATCTTCATCTTCATCTTCCTTCGGTGTTCTCGTCCGAAATCTTGCCCCGGCGTCTTCCCTTCTTCTTCGGCCGCTCCGTTTGAATTGGAGGCTCCCGCTGTGCGACGATTCAGTTCGCCTCTGGGTCCGCTTACACCCGGTGACCCCGCCCCCCTCTGATGCACATGGATTTCACGGGGACTTTCCCCGTGGTGACAGAGGGGGTGGAGCCACCGGGTGTAAGCGGACCAAGTGGAGAACTGAAGCGTCGCACAGCGGGAGCCTCCAATTCAAACGTAGCGGCCGAAGAAGAAAGAAGAAGCCGGAGCAAGATGCCGGACGAGAACACCGAAGGAAGAAGGAAGAGGAAGATGGAGGAAGAAACCCGAATGGAGAAAAGAAGAAGATGGAAGAAGAAGATGGAAGAAGAAGATGGAAGAAGAAGGAAGAAGATGGAAGAAAAGAAAAGACATTAATAAAGGAATTGTCAAAAACCGACTCTTACATTTTTGACACTTTCCTTGTGAAATGGTAGGGGTACATTTGTACCCCATTACCATTTCACACAGGGGGGGCCGGGATCTGGGGGTCCCCTTTGTTAAAGGGGTCTTCCAGATTCCGATAAGCCCCCCGCCCGCAGACCCCCACAACCACCGGGCAAGGGTTGTGGGGATGAGGCCCTTGTCCCCATCAACATGGGGACATCCCCCCCATGTTGAGGGCATGTGGCCTGGTACGGTTCAGGAGGGAGGGGGGCCGCTCTCGTCCCCCCCTCTTCCCCTGCGGCCCGGCCAGGTTATGTGCTCGGATAAGGGTCTGGTGTGGATTTTTGGGGGGACTCCACGCCATTTTTTTTATAAAAATTGGGGTGGGGTTCCCCTTAAAATCCATGCCAGATCTGAAGGGCCTGGTTTGAATATTTGGGGGGAACCCACACGTCATTTTTTTTTTTAATTTGCAGCGGGGTTCCCCTTAATATCCATTCCAGACCTGAAGGGCCTGGTTATGGAATTTGGGGGAACCCCCACGCTTTTTTTTTTGGTTAGCAAACACTTTCAAAGACTTTTCTCTATATTGCCGGGAGCCGACAATTCATTACAGCCGCGGCTGCTTTTAAATGGGGTTTTTTTCCTTTAGAAATGTCATTTTGCAGGCGCACTGGCAAGTTCAGAGCTGCGCCTGTTCAACTTATGCAAATTGACTTAGGTGACTTGACATTTACTAAGATTTTGCCGGCGCAGTGAACCGGCGCATTTAAACCATTGAAATTCCCGCGCTGAGCTCAAAAAAACCTCCCGCAGCTCGAATCGTACTTGCCGGCGCAGCGGGCTGGTTTTGAAAAAGTTACTTTCCCACTCTATTTTGGGCATATTAGTTATTTGGGCAGATGTCACTATACTTCCTCACATCACCCCACATCACCCCCAATATTTTATCACTTCCAGCTTCTTTATATTTAGATTTTAACAAGCCCTGCGCCAGGTCCATAGTAGCGCACTGAGCGCCTCCTCCCGGGAGCAGAGAACACTATAGTAAATGGGAAATAGGGCTGCGATACCGGCGCTAATGTTTTGTAAATACCAAAACAGCCATTGCGCACGCAGATGCGCCAATACTCATGGCGCAAACGTTTGGTAAATCAGCCCCTAAAGGTTCATGTTTTTTCACCTTAATGCATCCTATGCATTAAGGTGAAAAAACATCTGACAATACCGCCCCCCCAGCCCCCCTGTTTTACTTACCTGAGCCTGTTCACCTGTTGCGCTCGCCCCCGATGTCCTCTTTGCGGTTCAGCCTGGTTGTTGATTGGCTAGAGTGGATGGATTGAAAGCAGCGCAGCCATTGGCTCGCGCTTCTGTCAATCACATCCAATGATGCGGCGTGTCGGGGGGCGGGGCCGAGTGATACAGTAAGCGGCTATACCCGCCGGCTGTATCACGGGAGCGCGCCCGCAAGAACTTACCACCATGCGAGCTCGCTCGCATGAAGGTGTTCAGTTCTTGCGGGCAGGAGCCGAGACAGCCGTCGAGTGACCCCAGAAGACCAGGTTTGTGGCCACTCTGTGCAAAACGAGCTGCACAGTGGAGGTAAGTATAACATGTTTGTTAATTATTTTTTTTTATATCTTCCTTTTTTTATTTAGAAAATTATTCTCACAATACATACCCTTATTGCATTTTATCCAGTGAAACATTACATTTTTTGTGTTAATCATCGTGTACATACGACTATATCCTGTTGCTACGTTCTCTTTTCCCTTTTTCTCCCCCATCCCACCTCCCCCCCCATCCCCAGAACTACATCCATCACCTTTACTTCCTTATATCTGGTCACCACAATTAATTTCTTCCTCCACCGATGTTCTCTCCTATCTATTTATACAACCTTTACTTAAAGTGGAGCTCCACCCTAAATAGCAACTTTTGCTATTTGGAACCCTCCCCCCCTCCGGTGTCACAATTGACACCTTTCAGGGGGGAGGGGGGTGAAGATACCTGTCTAAGACAGGTATTTTCACCCACATCCAGGAGTCCTGTCTCCGGGAATCTGCGGGAGTTACGTCACTTCCCGCAGACTTCCCTTGGTGTTCTGGGAGACACTCGGCTCCCAGAACACAGGAGCACCAATCAGAACGGCGCAGCGCGACTCGCGCATGCGCCGTAGGGAACCGGGCATGAAGCCGCAGGGCTTCACTTCCTGGTTCCCTCAGCGAGGATGGCGGAGGGAGCAGCAGAGCGACGAGCGGTCGCTCGTCCTCTGCTGCGGACGTCGCTGGACTCCAGGACAGGTAAGTGTCCAAATATTAAAAGCCAGCAGCTGCTGTAGCTGTAGCTGCTGGCTTTTAATTTTTTTTTTCCGGTGGAGCAACCCCTTTAATCACACCGTTCTTTCCCTCTCTTCTCCATCCTCCCCTCCTGCAGCCCTTAAGGGTCTTTACATCTGGAGTCTTTCCACTACTAGGTGGCGAAAGATCAGCGTCCCCCAGCCATGGTTTCCATATGATATAAAATTTACCCGCTTCTTTCCTTCGGCAGTACATCAGTCGCTCTCTGAGAAGCACGGAATTTACATATGAAATCCACTGCTTCCCCATAGGTACCGCTGGTGCCATCCAGTATTTTGCAATGAGTTTTCTAGCCAGATACATCAGTCTAGTCAGCATGCAGTACATTCCTCTTGGGAACATTTCTGTGTCGATGGCTCCAAGCAAGTACACTAGAGGGTTTAGGGGGACAGGTACCTGGGCTAGTCTTGTAAGACACTGAGAGACTTCCTCCCAGTACCTGTATGTTTGTTATTTTAAAAAAAATAAAAAAATCTCTTTACAACCCCTTTAAACTTGTAGTAGCATGCAGACTAAAAGTTAACAGGATAATGGGTTCCATTCAGATCACATGCGTTATTTAGGTGTCCGGACACATTTTCCCTAAATATAGTATGCAATCTAGAAACTGTCAATTCACTATGCAGTTTTGCAGTATTTACCGCAAAATGCTGAAAATGCTCAGTAAATACTGCATGAAAAGGTGTTAAAGTGGTTGTTAACCCACTCATTTAACTTCATATAATCCTGTGTGTTTGCTAATGCTAAGTGCTCCCGCTACTCGGCACTCACGTGACTGGCCAGCTCTCTTCTCTCCCCGTCTGACAGCTGCAACGGGAGGGGCCGAGATTCCCCCACTGATGAAAGTCTGGATGAGAGGAGGAGAGAGCTGGCTGGTCATGTGAGCGCGGAGACAGGAGCAACTAGCATTAGGAAACACACAGGATTATATAAGATATTAAAAGTTATTTCAGCACCAGAAGGGGAGGGGGCAGGCACTTGACGCAGAGCAGACAGGCAAAGAGGGAGGAGGGGAGAGAGGACAGAGGAGGACAGGAGAGCTGCGGATGATGGAGGCACGTAAACTGACCACGGTGTCAGGGCTCAGCAGCCATGATAAACTGTGGTCAGTCTACAGAAGGAGGGCAGAACCAGGAAGGATCAGCCAGTTTTTTCAGGTGAAACAAGGGGCCAAATTACACAGCACAAGCACTGTGCTGTATAACATACTTTAAAGGAACAGGATCTTTTTTTTTTTAAGGTAGCAAACACTTTAAACTAAATTCACGGAAGGAAATAAATAATTAAATGCATGAAGTAATTAAGTAGTGGTCCAGGCATGCGTTATTTAAGGAATGTAATGTAGCGGGGTCCCCTTTAAGACTCCCAGGACTACCTTACCCAGAACCCCTTTCGGCAATGTTTCCACCCCAGAGACTCATGGGAGGGGTTATAAAAGGAGGAGGCGAGGCTGGGCTCGGCTTTTTTTGGAACACGAGACTTCAAGGGAGAGATCTTCCTGTGCGGATCCGCTATAGTGCAAGGCCTGAAGCCTGGGGCCTTGCGCTGCTACCTAAAGAGCCTTCCACCCCATTGCGAGCCTGGGTGGCATCTGACTCGGTTTTCTTCAACCGCTGCTGAGCCGGAGACCAGATCGCTGCAGACGCTGTGTGTGGAGACACAGCAGGTGGAAATTCCCGGACTGGGATCGCGTCCGGAGGGGTGAGCGAGCACTTGCTCAATCCACAAATACTGTATACCATTGTTAGGCCTACAGACTGCCGTGGCCCACCAGTTTCTATTTTAGTTCTTTTCCCCCACTTGAGATCCAAAGCAGAACTGAGTCAAACGGATCTCTAGTGGAGTGTACTATGTTGGCATTTTTACCCCCCTTGGATTACAAATGTGTTCCTGAAATGTGCACCACCATTTAAAGACTTGCATGTGAAGAATTTTACCCCCCCTAGAAACTGAGTTATATGGTCCGGCCTGGCCATCTAGGTAGTTTATTAAGTTTCTGCGCCATAGGGCGCATAGTGAAGTATTGTTACACGTGGCGCGTGTGCGCCATATCTTAATACTTATAGTGTGACTGTTGCTGCAGGGCTCTGCAGATAGATTCATATGATCTGTTATCACTGTTGATTTTTATTACCATAGAAAGTAAATTCGTTATTCTTCTATCACTGCCTTGGTGTTTGAATTTAATCATAGAGCATAAAATATACACATATTACCCTAGACTAACTGTGCCATTAGGGGGTCGAGTAAATTGCCGGGGGTTGGCGGAGCTGTCTTCAGGGCCCAAACTAAATCTGCGGCCCTCTTAACTGAAGGTATCGCTGCACGTGGGGGTTCTCGTCCGGGATCCTGATACAGCAGGTGAACGCCAGAAGTGCCGGCATGGACCCACAAGCAGTAGAAGAGTGGTGCAAAGCCACTAGGGCAGAGCCAAACAACTCGATAGTCATCAGCCTCCCTGGGGAGGAATGGTCGACTGAGATGGTAGAGGAGTTAATGAAGTTAGTGTCCCCAGATCACACTCCGTGGGTGATGGATATAAAGTCAGACCCAGACACTTCATATCAGTATGCACTAGTGGAGTATGGGGATGGGATGCCAGAGGCTTGCAAGCGCAAGTGTGTGCAGATGCCAGACAACAGAACCTATAGGTTGGCGCACGCAGTAACTGTAAAGAAGGAACCATCACCAACGGGATCACCGCAGGCTGCGGCCCGTACCTCACCAGAAAGAGGAGACGGGGTGACGCCCCCGGTGGCACCCGCACCTGCCACTGCTATATCACCAGAATTGATAAAGGCAATAGGGGATCTGCTAACCAAATGTCAGAAGACAAGCACGGTGCATGTAGAGACTAGCTACCGGAGACTGAAGACATTCTCAGGGAAGCTCCCTGTCCCTGCAGGGGAAGAAGATTTTGATACCTGGGTGGAGCAGGCATTACAAGCAGTAGAGGCATGGGAGGTGCCTGAAGCGCAGAAGAGGCAACGAGTGATAGAAAGCCTCAAAGGCGCAGCAGCAGAAGCAGTGAAAAGTTTTCGGTTTGGGAATGCAGATTGCACGGCTCAAGACTGTCTAGCCATGCTACAGGAAGAGTTTGGTCAATTGGAAAAGGTGACAGAGATGGTCTACCAATTTGAACATACTTTCCAACAGCCGAAGGAGAAACTTTCAGAG
The DNA here is from genome assembly GCA_029206835.1 of Rana muscosa. Lineage (NCBI taxonomy): Eukaryota > Metazoa > Chordata > Amphibia > Anura > Ranidae > Rana > Rana muscosa. Next base: position 1,092,560,467 of record CM055116.1, read on the forward strand.
TATGTTAGGAGACTGAACAGGTTGCTGTGCAAGATTGTGTTGAAGAAGGGAATGAAGCCCCAAGATACAGATGCGGCAAGAATGAAGCAAGTCTTAAAGGGAGCGTTGCGCTCGGATCCAGTCTGGCTGCACCTGAAAACCTCGGGAGGAGGAACGTTACTGACTTATGCTGATTTGATAAAAATCATCAGAGATGAGGAGGCACTACAACAGGACCAGCAACTGATTAAGACAAATGTTGTCCCCGCACAGGTGTTAGTCAACCCAGTAATGGCCCCAGAAAGAGACTCAGAGGTGGACACTTTAAAGTCACAAATGTCCAAGGTGTTAGAGATGTTGACCTCTCTGATAGCAAAAGACCCAGAAGGCCCCAGGAGAGAAGTACCAAGGAAGGAACAATTGCCTCAGCACCCACATCTTTACAAGAATGGGGAGATATAGTCTGCTTTAACTGTAGTGGAATTGGCAATATTGCAGCTACATGTTCCAGTCCCAAGAAGAAGAAAACAGATAACCGCAAGCCGGCGGGAAACTCCAGAGGGCCCCGGTGAAGGAGTCAACCGGGTGCCCATCATCTTCAGTGAGCTCCAAGCTGAATGCGAAGCAGAAGAAAAGAGGAGATAAAACACCTCAGAGGAAACACAACATTCCTCAACAGAGATACACCCCAGAGAAAGGGGGCAAGACCCCTCAGAAGAGACACAGCACTCCCCAGAGGGGGTGCACACCTAAGAAAAATAATAGTATCCCTCAGCGGGTCTGTACACCCATTGAAAGGAGGGAAATCAATGCATACCAGGCTCAAGAAAGACTAAAGTCCAAAGGGAGTTGGACGAGAGAGAGTCCGAAGGGAAAGGACCAGAAGAAGGCGACCCCTGCCAGGCCATATCCAGAGAAGCTGGTAGGCCCATCTCCTATAGTGCCCATTCAAGTGGAGGGAGTCTACACCAGAGCCATCTTGGATACTGGGGCACAAATGACCCTATTATACCGGGATTTCTACGATAAGCACTTGAGTCACCTGCCCATCCAGAAGATAGAGGAACTGGAAATATGTGGGATTGGAACCCAGAGTTTCCTCTACGATGGCTATCTGCCCGTCAAGATGACTTTTGATCCATCTGTGGCTGGGAAGGCCGAAGTGTTTGACACCCTGGCAGTTGTGTGCCCTCGACCGCCAGGAGCCAACAAGAGTTCCCTTATAATAGGGACAAACACAGACCTGGTCCGAAGACTCCTGACCCCTCTAGTGAAAGAGAAGGGGCAAGTGGCCACCAAGATCCACCCCATGCTGAAGACGGCCTACCAACGGCTGGTCCTAGAGCAGAAGACCCCTGGAGAGGGGATAGGGAAGGTGTGGAGACTTGGAAGAGAAGGGGTAGTGTTGCAGCCCGGCAAAGTAACCTGTCTCAGAGCCACTGTGAAGCTTACTTGGGAGCAGCCTGGACCCTTTGTCATGCTGGAGTCCGACCCAAGGGAAGAGTCCCCCGGTCTGGAAGTGATACCAGAAGTGATTCCACTGAAGGCCCTGAAGAAGGCCCATTGTAGAGTTCCTGTGAGTGTTAGAAACACTACAGGTGGCCCCATGGAAATCCCAGCCAGGATGCTGCTGGGCCAGGTGAGCCCTGCTGTCCCGGTTACCCTGTCAGAAGTCAAGGGGACGGGTGAAGGCGGAGATGTTTGGGAGAAGCTGTCCATGGAAAACCCGAATCTGCCCAAGGCCCAGTTGACCAGATGGGAGAAGATCTTCTCCAAAGATGAGTTCGATGTGGGGTGTGCAAGGAGTGCCACCCATCGAATCCGCCTCCAAGAAGACAAGCCCTTCAGAGAGAGGGTCAGGCGGGTCCCACTAGCAGATCTGGAGGATCTAAGGGAACAACTCGCAGAACTCAAGAGGACTGGTGTGATCCGGGAGTCTAGAAGCCCCTATGCCTCCCCGATAGTGGTGGTCAGGAAGAAGAATGGGTCATTGAGGCTCTGTATAGACTACAGGACTCTCAACCGGAGAACCATACCCGACCAGTACACCACTCCGAGGATAGAGGACGCTTTACAGAGTTTGTCTGGAGCCAAGTGGTTCAGCGTTATGGATCTCAAGAGTGGATACTACCAGATCCCTATGCATCCAGAAGACAAGGAGAAGACAGCCTTCATAACCCCAGTGGGGTTATTTGAGTTTGATCGAGTGCCTCAGGGACTGTCTGGATCTCCTGCTACCTTCCAACGTCTCATGGAGAAGACTGTAGGAGACATGAACCTTATTGAAGTCCTTGTATACCTGGACAATGTCATTGTCTTTGGGAGAACCCTGGAAGAACACGAAGAGAGGCTGGAAAAAGTGTTGAGAAGACTCGGTGAGGAGGGACTCAAGCTTTCGCCTGAGAAGTGTCGGTTCTACCAGTCTTCTGTGAACTATCTGGGACACATAGTGTCTGAAGAAGGGGTGGCCACAGACCCTGAGAAATTGGAGGCAGTTACCTCCTGGCCACGACCCACCACAGTAACAGAACTCAGATCCTTCTTAGGGTTCTGCTCCTATTACAGGAGGTTTGTGGAAGGATTCGCCCGAATTGCTACACCATTGAATGAACTACTCAAGACCGAGGGGGAAGAGGACGACTCAGGGCCCAGGAAGCCGGGAGAGTCAGTCAGAGATCAGTAGAACCAGAAGTATGAAGAGGCCTTCCAGGCATTGAAGAAGAGCCTAACCACTGCCCCAGTCTTGGCCTACGCAGACCCAACCAAACCCTATGAACTACATGTAGATGCTAGTCATGATGGTCTGGGAGGAGTACTTTACCAAGAACACGAAGGACAACTGCGGCCTGTTGCCTACGTGAGCAGGAGCCTGACCCCCTCTGAGAAGAACTACCCCACTCAAAAGCTGGAGTTCCTGGCCCTTAAGTGGGCGGTAGTAGACAAGCTCAAAGACTACCTGTATGGGGCGGAGTTCACTGTGAAGACCGACAACAACCCCCTTACCTACCTTTTCACTACAGCAAAGCTGCACGCCACTGGACACAGGTGGCTGGCTGCATTGTCTGGATTAAATTTTAGCCTAAAGTACAGGCCAGGGACTGGAAATTGAGATGCAGACACTCTGTCCAGGAAATCTCATGGCCCCACCAGTGACACGGAAGACTGGACTCAAGTGGCACCTGACGGGGTGCGAGCCCTTTGGCGAGGGGCTGAATTACAAGCCAGAGGAGGCTCAAGGGCGGAAGAGATAGGAGTTACCATGGTAGGAGTCCCCAAACAATACTGTGGAGTAACTCAACTGGAGGAAGACCATTTGCCAAAACTGTCCAAGAAGGAACTAATATGCGACCAATTAGAAGACCCCATGGGGAAATTGGTTCTGGAAGCCCTGGAGAATCAGGATAAAAACAGACTCCTGCATCACTCCTCAAAGGAAGCTCGCCTGTTGAGGAAAGAGTGGGACAGGTTACAGGTGCATCAGGGAGTGGTCTACCGAAGGGGCCCCTCTGATGACCTGGAAGATAAATGGCAATTGTTTCTTCCGGAAAAACATCGAGAGACTGTTCTGATTGCCCTACATGACAATCACGGCCACCTAGGGGTCGGAAAGGACCTTTCAACTTGTCAGAAGTCGGTTCTATTGGCCCTGCATGAGGGCAGAAGTGGAAGAGTACTGCCATTCATGTGCACGCTGCATCCAGAGGAAGACTTTACCCCATCAAGCTGCCCCAATGGGCCATCTACAAAGTCAAGGCCCAATGGATCTGGTATGCATTGATTTCCTCTGCCTCGAACCCGACCTGAGTGGACTAGAAAATGTTCTGGTGATAACCGATCATTTCACCCGGTATGCCCAAGCTTTCCCAACCAAAGACCAGAAGGCTTCCACAGTAGCCAAGGTACTTATGGAGAAGTATTTTGTCCATTATGGGCTGCCACAGCGACTCCATTCAGACCAAGGAAGGGACTTTGAGAGTCGGCTGATCCGGAAACTCCTGGATTCGTTAGGAATCAAGAAAACCCGAACCACACCTTATCACCCACAGGGAGATGCTCAGCCGGAGAGGTTTAACCGAACCCTGCTCAACATGTTGGGAACACTGGATAGTGAGAAGAAACAACATTGGAGCAAACACATAGCAGCCATAGTACACGCTTACAACTGCACCACCAGTGATGCTACAGGCTACTCCCCATATCGACTCATGTTTGGGAGAGAAGCAAGGTTACCTGTGGACCTGGCCTTTGGCACCTCTTTAGACCATTCCTCAGCCACATCCCACAAAGGATATGTGGACAGGCTCAGACACAGCCTGAAAGTAGCCTATGAACAAGCTCAAGCAGCCTCAGATCAAAGGGGAGCTCGAAACAAAAGAAACTTCAACCTGAAGGTCCGGGTGCAAGACCTGCAGCCCGGGGACCGAGTACTGCTACGCAATCTGGGGGTCCCTGGAAAACACAAACTTGCAGACAGATGGAGATCTGAACCCTATGTCATCTGTAGGAAGCTGCCGGGCCTACCTGTCTACAAGTTGAAGCCAGAAGGAAAGGTAGGACCACTGAAGACGTGGCATCGAAACCGCCTGCTCCCACTTGCTGAAGCGGTCAGGATACCTCCAGTGAGGGACTCCCCTGAACCAGTTTCTATTCTGGATACTCCCAGGCCAAACACTCGGTCCCAGACCTCTCGGGCTGAAGATGGAGAGGCCTCTGAACTTAGTGGAGATGAAGGAAGAGAACTTGACTGGCTGTGGCCTTCTCCAACTCCAGGAACTTCTGATCTAGATCTTCCAACCACTGAAGAAACTATAGATGGACAACTGAATGCAGAAGCCACTGAGTTCATCCCATCTAGTTCTTCATCAGATTACTGGGAAGATGCCTGGGATACTTACTCTGTGTCAGGGTCACCTGTGGCCAGGTGACAGATGCACACCGTAGGGGGACAGGAGTGCACCGCGAGGTAGTGAACCCTATGGCTGGCTTCTGTGGATAGGAAACTGGGTGGTTGTGGAAAGCGGGACCAGAGGAGCACAACCGGGATCCCAACGGAAGCGAGAGCCAAGATTCCCCAGGGCGCGGAGTCTAAGACCCAGCTGGTCTTCTCCAGGGCCTCTAGTGGTGAGGATGTTACGCTGCAGGCTGGGACCAGGTCGCGGCCCCTGGAGTTTCCTAGCTCACGCCCCGTAGGATAAGGGGAAGCAGCAGCACACGATAGAGAGAACCGAATAACAAGCCGAAGGTCAGGGGCCACAAGCAGACAAGGATAACGAAGAACGAGCCGAAGGTCAAGGGTCACGAGCAGACAGGGATGGTCGGGGACAAGCCAATAACGTAACAGAGAGACAGACGTAGCACACGGCAGGCAGGAACCCAAACACACAATGCCTAACAAACACGTTGATCAGCAAAGCAGGCTTGCAGTGCACAGGTTAATATAGTGTTCAGTGATAGGGCCTGGGGTGGAGTCAGGCTGGGAGGAGATTATAAAGGAAGCCAGGTGAAGGAGGTCTGGTCTCTAGATGAACACATGAGGAGGAAGGTAAGATGGCAGACAGACATTAATGCATATCCATGACAGTACCCTCCCTCTTACGAGGCCTCCCCCTTCCCCGCCTGGGCCCAGGTTTAGAGGGAAACTTCAGATGAAACTCCTTTAACAGACGAGGTGCAAAGACCTCAGATGCAGTGATCCAAGACCTCTCCTCAGGACCAAACCCTTTCCAATGAACGAGGTACTGAAGAACGCCTTTACAGAGTCGGGAGTCCAGAATTTGACTGATCTCGTACTCCTGATTATCCTCAGAGACAGGCGCCACGGTAGGAAGAGGACGAGAGAATTTATTGAGGACTAAAGGCTTTAGAAGAGCAACATGAAAGGAGTTAGTGATTTTAAGGCTCTTAGGAATCTGGAGTTTGAAACAAACCGGATTCAGTTTAGCAGTTACCGTGTATGGACCGATGAATCGTGGAGCAAACTTCAGAGAAGGAACTCGGAGCTTGATGTTCCTGGTAGAGAGCCAGACTTTGTCCCCTGGCTGAAGAGAAGGCGGTTTACGCCTGCGGCGGTCGGCAAAGCCTTTGAATTTTTCAGCAGCTGCCCGGAGGGAATCATGAACGTGACCCCAAACGGAATTGAGAGACTCCTGAACCGAAGCCAAAGCTGGAATGTCTGGAGAACAGATCATAGGAAGAGGAAGTTGAGGGTGTTTTCCATAAACTGTGAAAAAGGGTGTCTTCTGCGAACTGGTATTCACATGATTGTTATGGGAGAATTCTGCCCACGGGAGTAGAGAGGACCAATCGTCATGGTGAGAAGACACAAAGGTGCGAAGAAAGACCTCTAACTCCTGATTAACCCTCTCAGTCTGTCCATTGGATTGGGGATGGTAAGAAGAAGAAAAATCCAAGACAATATTGAGGGATTTGCAAAAGGCTCTCCAAAAACGAGACGTGAATTGGACTCCCCTGTCGGAAACAATATGAGAAGGGACCCCATGTAGGCGGAGAATTTCTCGAATGAAAATGGGAACCAAGGCAGGGGCAGAAGGAAGACCAGGAAGAGGAACAAAATGAGCCATCTTGGAGAATCGATCGATTACCACCCAAATGACTGTATTATTCTCAGACAGTGGGAGATCGGTGATAAAATCCATGGCAATATGGGCCCAGGGTTCCTTAGGAATAGGCAAGGGCATGAGGAGACCAGCAGGAGCTTGTGTGGAGGATTTGGACTGAGCACAGACATGACAAGCTTTAACGTAGTCTTTGACGTCTGAGCGGAGATTAGGCCACCAGTAGTGACGACTGATGAGTAGGAAGGATCGGAGGAATCCAGAATGCCCTGCCACCTTGGAATCATGTCCCCAACGAAGGATCTTAGCTCTTAGCCCAGTGGGGACAAAGGTCTTACCAGGCGGAATTTTAGACTTCAGGGTGGTAGAGTGGGCAACAATGCATGAGGTGGGAATGATCGGCTCAGGTTCAGGGGCGGACTCCTCGTCCAAAGTGTCAAATGACCTAGAGAGCGCATCAGCCCGACCGTTGCAGGAACCAGGTTTGTAGGTAATCGTGAAATTAAAACGGGCAAAGAAGAGACTCCACCTGGCCTGTCTAGGATTCAGACGTTTAGCATTCTGTAGATACTGTAAATTCTTGTGATCGGTAAAGATCGTTATGGAGTGAGGGGAACCCTCCAAGAGATGACGCCACTCCTCTAACGCCAATTTAATTGCGAGAAGTTCCCGATCACCGATGGCATAATTCCTCTCTGCCTGAGAAAATTTTTTGGAGAAGAACGCACATGGTTGGCGTCTCTTCTCAAAGATTTGAAGAAGCACAGCTCCCACCCCCATTGAGGAAGCGTCCACTTCAATAAAAAATGCATTCCCAGGATTTGGTCTCCTCAAGAGGGGGCCAGAAACAAAGGCCTGTTTCAGGTTGTGAAATGCAGAGACAGCTTCGGGAGGCCAGTCTCTGGCATTCACACCCTTCTTGGTCAAAGCGATAATAGGCGCGGCAATGGAAGAGTAATTCCTTATGAACTGCCTATAATAATTAGTGAAGCCAAGAAAGCGCTGTGTGGCCTTGAGGCTAGCAGGAAGAGGCCAGTTGGTGATAGCCAAGACCTTCCCAGGGTCCATACGAAGCCCCGAACATGAGACAAAGCACCCCAAAAACAGGACCTCAGAACATTCAAAGGAACATTTCTCCAGCTTGGCATAGAGATTGTTCTCTCTAAGACGTTGAAGTACAGTGCGGACATGGTTTCTGTGGACGAGCAGATTTTCAGAAAAGATCAGAATGTCATCCAGATAGATGACAACAAACTGGTACAGCAGATCTCTGAAGATTTCATTGACAAAGTTTTGAAACACGGCTGGAGCATTACACAGACCAAAAGGCATCACCAGATATTCGTAATGCCCGTCTCTAGTGTTAAATGCAGTCTTCCATTCGTCACCCTCCCGTATTCGAATGAGATTGTACGCGCCTCTGAGATCCAACTTGGTGAAAATGGAGGCACCCTTCAACCTATCGAATAGCTCAGATATTAAGGGTAAGGGGTATCGATTTTTAATAGTAACCGCATTTAAACCCCGATAATCGATGCAGGGTCTTAAGGTACCATCCTTTTTGGCAACAAAAAAGAACCCTGCCCCTGCAGGCGATGAGGATTTCCGGATGAACCCTCTCTCCAGATTCTCTGCTACATACTCCGACATGGCCTGGGTCTCTGGGATGGACAGAGGGTAGGTACGACCCCTGGGTAGAGTTGCTCCGGGGACAAGATCAATAGCACAGTCAAAAGACCTGTGGGGAGGAAGCACCTCAGCTGATTTTTTACAGAACACATCCCGGTAATCGCTGTATGCGGCGGGAAGATCAGAAGAAACAGAAGTGGCAGCAACCGGAAGACTCTCCTTGGGGGTCACCTTGAGAAGACACGACGAGAAACATGAGGAACCCCAGGCCAGGATCTGCCCAGAGACCCAGTCCACATGTGGAGAGTGGAGCTGTAGCCAAGGGAGGCCCAATACAACTGGGGTAGAGGCCTTGGGTAGAATAAGAAAGGATATCCACTCCTGGTGGAGAATCCCTACCGACATCCTAATGGGTAGCGTCTGGAAGCGAATAGGGCCCCCTGGGAGAACAGTGCCATCAATTGCCGAGACTACCAATGGGGTAGTGAGAGGTGAAAGGGTAAGCTTCATAGAAGAAGCAGTTCTCCAATCCATGAAATTGCCGGCAGCCCCGGAATCCAGGTATGCAAGGGTTGACTGAGGAGAAGTGCCTACATGAAGGGACACCGGCAAGAGCAGGCGAGAAGGTGATGTTTCTGGGTCCAATACTCCACCTTCCAAATGTATTAGACCCGAGCGTTTCCCGGACGAAGCGAGCAGGAGTCACGAAAATGACCCTTGCCCCCACAATAGAGGCACAAGCCCAGAGTTCTGCGCCTAGCACGTTCTTCGGGGGTTAGTCTGGTCCGGCCCAGCTGCATAGGTTCTTCAGCAGGAAGAGGATGCTCCACGGAATGAAGGGAGGGGAGCTCAGACTGGCTAGGACCCAGAGAGTGCTGGCGTCTTTTTTCTAAGGACCTCTCTTGAAAACGAATGTCGATCTGGTTGCATAATGAAATTACATCGTCCAAACCGACGGGAATGGCTCTTCCCGCTAATTCGTCTTTCACTCGGTCAGAGAGGCCATGTAAAAAGGTAGCGACCAGGGCCTCATTATTCCAGCTCAATTCAGCTGTGTGGATACGGAACTGAAGAGCATATTGCCCCACTGAACTAGATTCTTGGCGAAGACGTAAGACAGCACTAGCCGCTGAAGAAGCCCGAGCCGGCTCTTCGAAGATATTACGAAAGAGCTTCAAGAATTCGGACAGACTGGAAACCACCGGATCGTTCCTCTCCCACAGGGGGGCAGCCCAGGCCAAAGCTTCACCGGAGAGGAGGGAAATGATATAGGCTACCTTAGCCCGGTCAGATAGGAAGCTTTGAGGCTGAAGCTCAAAATGAATAGTGCATTGGCTGAGAAACCCCCTGCAGGCCTTGGAGTCCCCAGAGAAACGGAACGGAGCTGGCAATCTTAGTGAGTGTGAGGCTGCGACTGGTGCGATAGGTACAGCCGCTGGTTGTACTTGGGGTTGCGGATTCGGGGTTCCCAAGGAGACCTGAAGCTGCTCGAATCGAGAAGCCAGATCCTGGAGGAATCGCATCACCTGGGTCTGATTTGATTCCTGGGTCTCAAGTCTGCGAACTATGCCCTGCAATGGATCATCCGCGGGAAGCGGGATGTCAGCCGGGTTCATGGCTGATCAAACTGTCAGGGTCACCTGTGGCCAGGTGACAGATGCACACCGTAGGGGGACAGGAGTGCACCGCGAGGTAGTGAACCCTATGGCTGGCTTCTGTGGATAGGAAACTGGGTGGTTGTGGAAAGCGGGACCAGAGGAGCACAACCGGGATCCCAACGGAAGCGAGAGCCAAGATTCCCCAGGGCGCGGAGTCTAAGACCCAGCTGGTCTTCTCCAGGGCCTCTAGTGGTGAGGATGTTACGCTGCAGGCTGGGACCAGGTCGCGGCCCCTGGAGTTTCCTAGCTCACGCCCCGTAGGATAAGGGGAAGCAGCAGCACACGATAGAGAGAACCGAATAACAAGCCGAAGGTCAGGGGCCACAAGCAGACAAGGATAACGAAGAACGAGCCGAAGGTCAAGGGTCACGAGCAGACAGGGATGGTCGGGGACAAGCCAATAACGTAACAGAGAGACAGACGTAGCACACGGCAGGCAGGAACCCAAACACACAATGCCTAACAAACACGTTGATCAGCAAAGCAGGCTTGCAGTGCACAGGTTAATATAGTGTTCAGTGATAGGGCCTGGGGTGGAGTCAGGCTGGGAGGAGATTATAAAGGAAGCCAGGTGAAGGAGGTCTGGTCTCTAGATGAACACATGAGGAGGAAGGTAAGATGGCAGACAGACATTAATGCATATCCATGACACTCTGAAAAGGACCCTAGAGACTCTATGTATCCCTCGGCTTCTGAGGCAGATGTTCCAGAGCCCGCCGTGTTGCCCGAACCTGCTACCGAAGAAGAGCCTGTGGCACCAGAGCCAGAAACCCCAAGAGAGCAAAGGGCTCGAAGAGTCATAAGGCCTCCCAAAAAGTTGACTTACCCACAAATGGGGAAGAGCTCAGAAGATTCTGTGGTCACTGCCAGGAGGAGTGTAGAGAATCCGGATCCCTCCACTGTTCATTTGGTGGAGGGCAACCCCCACTCACTCTCTGGCACAGTTAGGCAGGCCACTCATGATAGTGTGACCTGTGGGCAAGGGAATTCAACCCCTTTGTTTTGGTGGGAATTCCCTATGCCAACATCATACGCAATGTTGTCTAGGGTTGTACGCAATGTATGCTAGAATTGTCTTTGGGGACCAAAGAGTTTAAGTGGGGGGAGTGTGTAGCGGGGTCCCCTTTAAGACTCCTAGGACTACCTTACCCAGAACCCCTTTTGGCAATGTTTCCACCCCAGAGACTCATGGGAGGGGTTATAAAAGGAGGAGACGAGGCTGGGCTCGGCTTTTTTTGGGACACCAGACTTCAAGGGAGAGATCTTCCTGTGCGGATCCGCTGTAGTGCAAGGCCTGAAGCCTGGGGCCTTGCGTTGCTACCTAAAGAGCCTTCCACCCCATCGCGAGCCTGGGTGGCATCTGACTCGGTTTTCTTCAACCGCTGCTGAGACGGAGACCAGATCGCTGCAGACGCTGTGTGTGGAGACACAGCAGGTGGAAATTCCTGGACTGGGATCGCGTCCGGAGGGGTGAGCGAGCACTTGCTCAATCCACAAATACTGTATACCATTGTTAGGCCTACAGACTGCCGTGGCCCACCAGTTCCTATTTTAGTTCTTTTCCCCCACTTGAGATCCAAAGCAGAACTGAGTCAAACGGATCTCTAGTGGAGTGTACTATGTTGGCATTTTTACCCCCCTTGGATTACAAATGTGTTCCTGAAATGTGCACCACCGTTTAAAGACTTGCATGCAAAGAATTTTACCCCCCTAGAGACTGAGTTATATGGTCAGGCCTGGCCATCTAGGTAGTTTATTAAGTTGCTGCGCCATAGGGCGCATAGTGAAGTATTGTTAAACGTGGCGTGTGTGCGCCATATCTTAATAGTTATAGTGTGACTATTGCTGCAGGGCTCTGCAGATAGATTCATATGATCTGTTATCACTGTTGATTTTTATTACCATAGAAAGTAAATTTGTTATTCTTCTATCACTGCCTTGGTGTTTGAATTTAATCATAGAGCATAAGATATACACATATTACCCTAGACTAACTGTGCCAGTAGGGGGTCAAGTAAATTTCCGGGGGTTGGCGGAGCTGTCTTCAGGGCCAAAACGAAATCTGCGGCCCTCTTAACTGAAGGTATCGCTACAGTAAAAATACAGGGGCATCTCATAAAATGAGAATATCAATATTAATTGGGTCAAATTGCTATATAGCGAACCCCGTGCGAAAATAAAAATAAACAATAAACTATCTGACCAGTTCCAATTAGAGAGAGGGACAAGACAGGGCTGCCCCCTCTCCCCTCTATTGTTTGCCCTTGCAATGGAGCTATTTGCTATCAAGACCAGACAAATGCCAGGATTAAGGGGCTTTAGTAGGCCGGAGGGGGAGGAACGGATAGCACTATTCGCGGACGATGTGCTGTTTTTCTTGGGTGATGTCGAGTCCTCATTAAATACAGTGATACAGTTGGTGGAGGAATTTGGATATTTCTCGGGCCTGGCCATCAACTGGGAAAAATCGGCCTTGCTGCGGGTTGACCCACTTGATGGCCAGGCCCTGCTTGGAGTAGCCCGGCTAAAAGTTGTCACAAAATTTAAATATTTGGGGGTTTGGATTAGCAGGGACATAAACCAGTATGTAAACTTAAATATTGCCCCATTACTACTTAAATTTAAACAGAAAGCTGACATATGGAAACGATTCCCCCTATCAGTAGCAGGACGCTGCAAATTGATAAAAATGATATGGCTGCCACAATTACTGTATCTATTTCACAACTCTCCGATTTGGCTTGGCCAAAGCTGGTTTAAGAAAATAGAATCGCTCTTTAGGGAGCTGATGTGGAAAGGGCGGCAGCCGAGAATCAGCTTGCAAACGTTTAACCCAGTTATACAGGGGCAACCAACTGAAAACATTCTCAGATTTAAGTAGCGAATTTAATATATCAAATAAGACCTTCTATAATTATCTCCAGATCAGGCATGCTGTTCAGGCCCAATTTGGGTCATTAACACTAGCATGGACTCAGTCCCCCGTTCTCTCAAAAATAGCTATGACATATACATCCAAAGGCCTAATCTCAGAGTTGTATACTAGATTGGGGGCAAGAGTAATAAGCAGAGCGGGACCCTCCAAGAGCAAATCAGGATGGGAAAGAGATGTGGGGGCAATAAGCACTGCTCAATGTGACAGGGTGTTGGAGCAGGGCACCTTGGTTTCGATCTCCCCTGCGCAGAGAATATCTCACCTACACTTTCTCCACAGAGTTTACTACACCCCCAAAAAGATGTATAGACTAGGGTGGAGGGAAAGCGACGAATGCCCTAGGTGTAAAACGACGGGGGATATTATTCATATGGTGTGGAGATGTCCTAAATTATTTAGGTATTGGGAGGAGATAATAGCAAGACTAAACAAGACATTTGGGACCCTGCTAGAACCGGTGGCCAAGACCTGCCTACTAGGAATAGAGGAGAGGAGAGCCCAGCCAGACACTGCTGAGGTGGTGTTGAGGTGCCTATTTCAAGCACGCAAGCTAATCGCACAGAAGTGGCAGTCCAGTACCCCTTCATCAGTGGGTAGCTGGGTAGAGACAATAAACACAATGATATGGAGTGAAAGGGTGTTACATATCAAGCAGAATAGGATTGGGAAATTTGAGAGAATGTGGAGGCGATGGTTGGACGAGGTGGGGTGTCCCCCATAGGTGGATGGACAGGGTGTATGGGAACCCTTCTTTTTTAGGCCCGGCCTGAGTAGGGAGGTAGAGGGCCTTGGCCATTGCTATGAGGTGGCCCTCCTCCGGCTCCCACATGGATGTTGCTACTCTGGGGGGGATTCTCCCACATCTGCTCCTGTTCCCCTGTTTTGCTGATCTCCCTCACTTCCTTCCACTGCTTTTTTCCCCCTCTTTTTTTTTTTCCCCTTCCTTACGGCATTTTCTACTCTTTTGCTTGTCTTCTCTTTTCTCCCTCCCCTGCCCTATGTTTCTTCTTTCTATTGCTCTTCCTGGCCCCTTTTTTCCCTGCCTTTGAAAGTATAGGCAACGTATGAATATACAAACTTCTAAGTGTGATGTGGTGTGGGGGAGGGAGGGAGGTTTGGGTGGGAGCAAATAGGCTAAGGCGTGACTGTACATTGCACAATGTTACAATTCTTTCTATCTTTTATTTGTCCCACTATTCCTTTCACTGTACTTGGAATTGTATGTAAGTACACTTGATATGAAAAACAAACAATAAAAAGTAACTAAAGGAAAAAAAAAGAATATCATCAAAAAGTTCATTTATTTCAGTAATTCATTTAAAAAAATGAAACTCATATATTTTATCTATATCCGTTACACACAGAGTGATATATTTCAAGCATGTCTTTCTTTTAATTTTGATGATTATGGCTTACAGCTAGTGAAAACCCCAAATTCTCAGAAAATTTTAATATTACATAAGACCAATAAAAAAAGGACTTTTAATACAGAAATGTTTGCTTACTGAAAAGTATGTCCATGCACAGTATACAGTAGTATGCACTCAATACGTTGTTGGGGCTCATTTTACATGAATTATTGCATCGATGCGGCGTGGCATGGAGGCGATCAGCCTGTGGCACTGCTAAGGTGTTATGGAAGCACGGCTTGCTTTAATAGCAGCCTTCAGCTTGTCTGCATTGTTGGGTCTGGTGTCTCTCGTCTTCCTCTTGACAATGCCCCACAGATTCTCTATGGAGTTTAGGTCAGGCGAGTTTGCTGGCCAATCAAGCACAGTGATACCATGATCATTAAACCAGGTATTGGTACTTTTGGCAGTGTGGGCTGGTGCCAAGTCCTGCTGGAAAATAAAATCATCATCTCCATGAAGCTGGTCAGCAGAAGGAAGTATAAAGTGCTCTAGAATTTACTGGTAGAGGGCTGCACTGACTTCAGACTTGATAAAACACAGTGGACCAACACCAGCAGATGACATGTTTCCCAAATCATCACTGGCTGTGGAAACTTCTCACTGGACCTCATGCAACTTGTATTCTGTGCCTTGCCACTCTACCTCCAGACTCTGGGACCTTGATTTCCAAATGAAATGCAACATTTTCCACAGTCAGTGATGATTTGCGGATTCATGTCATCTGCTGATGTTGGTCCATTGTGTTTTATCAAGTCCAAAGTCAGCGCAGCCCTCTACCAGGAAATTCTAGAGCACTTCATGCTTGCCTCTGCTGACCAGCTTTATTGAGATGATGATTTCATTTCCCAGGAGGACTTGGCACCTGCCCACACTGCCGAATGTACCAATACCTGGTTTAATGATCATGGCATCACAGTGCTTGATTGGCCAGCAAACTCGCCTGACCTCAACCCCATAGAGAATCTGTGGGGTATTGTCAAGAGGAAAAAGAGACACCAGACCCAACAATGCAGATGAGCTGAAGGCCGCTATCAAAGAAACCTGGGCTTCCATAGCACCTCAGCAGTGCCACAGGATCGTCACTATTCAATCAATCGTTCAAGCACTATATGTACTATTGTTTAATTCATTATTTTTGATTACAATTTATTTAGTGTGGGAATGTTTTACTCTGTATGTTTTTGCACAATTGGTTCTGCCGTGAATCAGATGTGATCAGAACTGTGTGTACTGCACAAGTGAACCAGACGTATATAGGTGAAGAAAGTGATCATTTAAAAAAAAAACTTGAATAATATGTAAACACAACCACCTTCAATAACACACAGTGCACAACAAACCAATATTAGACAAGACCCCAAAATAACAGAAAGGAGGATTGGGATATGACAGAGAAGAGGTAACAGTAGCTGGGGAAGGTTCTTGTGGGTTTGTAGGCAGCTGAGAAGAGACAGGTGGGTAGAATGCAGGATAGGTACAGGGAGCAGAGACTGGATATGAGTATTTGGTTGGGAACAGCGTATACTGGGCTGCAACTGGGGTTGACATGGGTGATGGGGAAACATACATTTGGGTAGGCTGGTGTTTGATGGCAGAGGTGGTTTGTTTGGCTGGGGCTGATTGCAACATATCAGACCATGCTGAGAGTATTGGTTGTACAAACTGTAGTTTTAAATTTCCCCATCTAACAAAAGACTGAACAGACTCAATGCACCCAGCAATCAGCTGTGGAGGACAGGCTGAGTAATGCTCACAAAAATCAGCGGGATCATCTTCAAAAAACCATACTAGGGATACAACCTGATTCATATTAAAAGGAGAGGAAAAATCATCATGGCCCTCTGGAATGCAGGGCAGGGCTAGCTTAGTACAGATCTCGATCAAAGGCTGCACCTCCCCAAACAGTATACAACCCTGATCGACCAGGGAGTGAGCCAAACGGATGGCTGAAAACAACTGGTCACTAGACCATCCTTTCAAAGCCTGGCGGCAATAATCACCACTTTCAGATGCCAGCAGAGACAAATAAACAACCTCATCAGCATTCATGTTTGCAAACAAGCTGAATCAAAATGGTTCCCCTGTGCAGCCACTTCTGATCAGGGATGGCCTTGGTTTTCTGTCATGAATCAGATGTGATCAGAACTGTGTCAAGTGAACCAGACAAATATAGGTGAAGAAAGTGATAATTTATTAAGAAACGTGAATAATATGTAAACACAACCACCTACCTCCAATAACACACAGTGCACAACAAACCAATATTAGACAAGACCCAAAAATAACAATAATCAGACGAATAAATATAGCCAAAAGGGAATACCGGAATCGTAGTCTAGCTAAGCCAGGGTCATAACAGGAGATCAGCAAATGGGGGACAAGGAGCAACAGACAGGGATAGGTTGGAAGGGATCAGACAGCAGGGCAGGGATTCAGGGATACAGGACTGACAGGAACAGGTACAAATAGATTTGGGATTAGAATCAGGATAAGGATCAGTGTCAGGTTCAGGTAACAGGTTCAGGTTCAGGTTCAGGTTCAGGATCAAGGTTTCGATCAGGGCACAAGACAAAGCCAAGGCAAGGTATGTGTGAACTTGCCATGTTTTTATACCATTACCTGCTATCAGGTTCATGTGACGCCTAACTGCAGGAGGAGATATCTGCTCCATACTGTCAGGATCCACCCGCTGGTGGACGCCAGTACTGCGTCCCAAAGCTCACATAACACCAGCAGGGAAAGGCTCTCCTGACAGGTCCAAACTGCCAGGAGACACCCGCTGGTGGAGATCAGTACTGAACGCCAAATATCAGATAGTATTACCAGCGGGTGGAACCTTTCCTGACTGATTCTGTTGTGATAATTTATTTAGTGTGGCAATTTTTTACTCTGTGGCCTCGTACACACGACCGATTTTCTCGGCAAGAACCAGCAAGAAACTTGCTGGCAGAGATGTCTTGCCGAGTAAATCGGTCGTGTGTACGCGGCTATCGGGTTTCTCGTCGAGAAAACCGACAAGTAACCTCGACGAGAAAATAGAGAACCTGCTCTCTATTTTCTCGTCGAGATTCTCGTCAGCCTGTTTCTCGACGAGAAAAGTGAGTGTGTGTACACTTACCTGTCCGCCGGGAAGCCCGCGCATGTTCGAAATTAATTCGACGCATGCGCGGTAGCTTCCTAGGCATACGTAGGGTATACCAAGATGGCGGCGACGGCATCGAATGTGACGAGCGCATGCTCGTCGTAGTCGATGACGTCACCGCGTACGCTCCATTCAAAGAACCGCGGGTTCTTTGAAACGAGCGTGTGTACACTCGGCCGGGACAATTTTCTTGTCCAGGAATCTCGTCGAAAAAAACGACATGTTTTTTTCGACGAGAATCTCGGCCGTGTGTACGAGGCCTGAATGTTTTTGCACAATTGGTTCTGTTGTGATATTGCAAGCGGCTTTTTTTTCACACATAGTTGTTATCACCTGTGCAGTAATATTTCTTTACTTTTTGTAAGCTTTAGTAAATCAACCCTATTACATGTATTAAAATATACTTATTTTTTCCTGTGATTTTGCCAGATTTTTAGACTTGTTTTGTGAACATACAAGTATATGCATCATTTGCTGCAAAAAATCTCCCAATCACTCCAAATATAATACAATGTGCATGCATATCACTGTAGCACCCTCTTGTGGTACTAGGATGTGTATAGTTTGATTTTTTTGTAGTGTAGAAAAATTAAAAAAAGGGACTGCAGTCTGCTCACATAATTTGTATAAAAAACATCTTTGTCATTCTGAAGCTTCCCTCCAACCACTTTGCATATTATTTTATATATACTGTGATTCTGTACTTACCAAATATGCTGCAGAAATCTCCCTCCACTGAGTCTGTCTGCATCCATTTTAATTGTGGGCAGCTGAAGCTGCTGCCTGTTCACTTTCTGGATTTGCACTGACACAAAGAGACACACCTCCAGCCTGCAGCTTTCATTGGTCCTCTTATGACTCACCCTCCCTCCCTTCCTGGCAAACTCTCATGAGAGAGCTGTACATGATGTCATAAGCCTAGGCTTTTTTACCAGAAAAGAAACAGGAAGTGGGCTGTATAATGTATTTACTGGCAGAAAAAAAATGTTTTACTATCCAAAGTTAAAACAACAAGGGCAGAAGATTTAATAGATGTAAAGTTGAAAAAATTACTGAAGATCCGCTTTAAGAATGCTTGGCAGGCAGCCAAGCCTGTGTGTTTAGTTCTGGGTTGGCAGGAAGCCAGGAAGAGCTGGGTGACTCATAGGCAGCATCACTGAGACCTCCCTCCCCTTCCAGAACATGCTAGAATCTCCTGGAAAGGAAAGAGGAGAGGAGAGGTGGAGCTGTCTGGAGTATCCTGAGGACCCTGTCCAATCCCCAACTAGGATTGGCAGGGGGCAGGCCCCCTCAAATATTCAGGGTCAGCCCAGTTAGGTGGGAGTTGTAATCGTGTGTTAAGTTGTCGGGGGCCTTTGAGGGAGTTTCCCAGTTTGGGGGTGTGACCTTGGACCTGGGCTCAGGTGCGGATGGCACCCTCTTACAACCCACAGAGGTGTCTTGACCAGGAGGCACAGGAGGAGCAAGTGAGGACAACAAGAGAACACTGCCAGGCAAGCAGGCAAGTCTCCAGGAGTTCCACAGAGGCAGCCAAGAGGGCTGGTGAGTAGTGATGAGCCGAACACCCCCGGGTTCGGTTCGCACCAGAACCCGCGAACGGACCGAAAGTTCGCACAAACTTTCGAACCCTATTAAATACAATGGATGCGAACGTTCTAAATCTAAAGTGCTAATTATAACGACTATTATGCATGTTATTGTCCTAAAAAGGGTTTGGGAACCCGGGTTCTGCACCAGGGGACATGTATCAATCCAAAAAAAAGTTTTAAAAACAGCCGTTTTTCGGGAGCAGTCATTTTAATGATGCATAAAGTGAAAAAAAAAAGTCAAATATTCCTTTAAATATCGTACCTGGGGGGTGTCTAAAGTATGCCTGTGAAGTGCCACGTGTTTCCCGTGTTTAGAACTGTCCCTGCACAAAATTACATTTCTAAAGGAAAAAAAGCCATTTAAAACTGCTTGCGGCTTTAATGTAAGGTCTGGTCCCGGTAATATGGATGAAAATCTTTAAGAAAAATGGCATAGCTACCCCATCACCCCCCCACCCCCACCCCAGCCCATTACCAGCCCCTTTGGGTCTTGTATGGATATTAAGGGGAACCCCGCACACAAAATAAAAAAGGCCCTATATACTCTGAACAGCCGTATACAGGCGGTGCATACAAGACAGGGACTGTAGGTTTGTTCTTATGTAGAATCTGTTTGTAATTTTGAACGGGTACATTGTTTAAGTGTAGCTCCAGCCAAGAAATCTGTTTTTAAGCTTTTTGGAAAACATAGGGAAGGGTTATCACCCCTGTAACATTTGTTTTGCTGTCTGTGCAGTGTGCACCTGTTCAGAACAGTTCACCTCACTTTCCGTCCTAATGACAAATGTTTTTTGAAAATTTGGGTTTTTTATTGAAACAAGAATTGGTGATAAAGCATCAGTGGAGAGGAGACACTTTTTTTTCCTATATTAACTCTTACAGGAGAGAATTTGCCTTCCTAGGGGTAGATTTCCTCTCACTTCCTGTTGTATCCTTCCGTTTGCAAGGAGGAGTCGTTTGTAAGTTGGATGTTTGAAAGTAGGGGCCTGCCGTATATACTCAGCTGAAATTTGCCCCTTACATGTTGGTGTTACCACAACACTGTGAGCCCTCACAGTTACTCTTGGTGGGCGCATGAATGGGCCCTGCTGTGAATTATTAGATCAAGAATTGTAATTGCATGCCCCTGTTGAACAGGGGCTGAAAAATTGGGCCTTTGGTGGTGGTGGTGGTGGTGTTGACACAACACTGTAAGGCCTCACAGTTACTCTTGGTGGGTGCAGGAATGGGCCCTGCTGTGAATTATTAGATCAAGAATTGTAATTACATGCCCCTGTTAAACAGGAGCAGAAAAATTGGGCCTTAGGCACTGGTGCCACAACACTGCAACCCCTCACAGATACTGTACTTGGAGCACAGCAATGAGCCCTGTTGCAAAGTATTGCATCAAAAATTGTAATTACATGCCCCTGTTAAACAGGGGCTGAAAAATTGGGCCTTAGCCACTGGTGCTGGTGCCACGACACTGCAACCTCTCCCAGATACTCTAGTTGGAGTGCAGGAATGAGCCATGCTGCAAAGCATTGCATAAAAAATTGTATTTACATGCCCCTGTTAAACAGGGGCTGAAAAATTGGGCCTTAGCCACTGGTGGCGGCACCCAGAAATAAAAATGTTCTTCCAAGCTATCATCATCAATCGGATCATTGAGGAGGAGGAGGATAGTCAGTCAACATAACAGGACAGTCTCTCAGCATCAGCATCAGTCTTGAAGGGATGTGACATTTGAAAATAAATTAGTCTGTTATATCAGCTTCAGGTGTTTGGTAGCTGGTGGTGATCCAAGACTGGTTCATCTTTATGAAGGTCAGTCGATCAACAGAGTCGGTGGACAGGCCTGTGATCCGTGACAAATCCTCCAGCAGCACTGAATGTGCGTTCTGAAAGAACGCTGGATGCAGGACAGGCCAGTAGCTCAATTGCATACTGTGCAAGCTCTGGCCAGTGATCCATCCTCAAGACCCAGTAAGCCAGAGGATTTTCGGTGGGGAAGGTGTCCAAGTCTGACCTTGCCCCTAGGTATTCCTGCACCATGTATATCAGACGCTGGCGATAGTTGCTGGAACTGATCATACCTTGGGGCTGCGGACTAAAGAATTGTCTGAACGCCTCAGCAACTCGTTGTCCAGGACCAGGAGTTTGTAACCTCCCAGTCTCTGGGAACGCGTTGCACAGACCTTTCTGCAAGGCCTCCCGGAGTTTTCTCATCCTCTGCTCCCTCTGCGACGGTAAGATAAGGTCCGCAACCTTACCCTTGTACTGTGGATGAAGGAGAGTGGCCAGCCAGTAATGGTCCCTCTCCTTGATCCGAAGAATACGAGGATCCTTCCGCAGACTTTGCAGGATCAGGGAGGCCATGCAGCGTAGGTTAGCTGAGGCATTCGGTCCGGAGTCCTCTGGGTCACTAAGGACGACATGATCCGCAGCCACCTCCTCCCAGCCACGTACAAGTCCACTGGTTTCTTGGGACTGTAAATCATCCCTAAAAGACTGCTGCTGATGATGCTGAGTGCCAGGCTCCACCTCCATGCTGACACAATCCTCCTCCTCCTCCTCCTCTTCTTCCTGTGCGATGGGTGGGACAGAAGGAACACTGTCTGGGTAAAGGGGGCCTTGAGAGGCAAGGAAGTCCTCCTCTTCCTGCCTCTGTTCTGCCTCAAGTGCCCTGTCCATTATTCCACGCAGCGTATGTTCCAACAGGTAGACAAGAGGTACAGTGTCACTGATGCATGCACTGTCACTGCTCACCATCCTCGTGGCCTCCTCAAATGGTGCCAGGACAGTGCATGCATCCCTGATCATGCCCCACTGGCGTGGTGAAAAAAACCCGAGCTCCCCTGACCCTGTCCTGGTGCCGTAGTCGCACAGGTACTCATTGATGGCCCTCTGCTGCGTGTGCAGCCGCTGCAGCATGGCCAACGTTGAGTTCCACCTGGTGGGCATGTCACATATAAGGCGGTTCTTGGGCAGGTTCAACTCCTTTTGCAGGTCAGCCAGGCGAGCACTGGCATTATAAGATCTGCGGAAATGCACACAGACTTTCCTGGCCTGCCTCAGGACATCCTGTAAGCCCGGGTACCTGCCCAAGAACCGCTGCACCACCAGGTTAAGGACGTGAGCCACACAGGGCACATGGGTCAGTTGTCCCTGTCGGAGAGCGGAGAGGAGGTTGGTGCCATTGTCGCAAACTACCATTCCTGGCTTAAGCTGGCGTGGCGTCAACCACCTCTCGGCCTGCCCCTGCAGAGCAGACAGAACCTCTGCCCCAGTGTGGCTCCTGTCCCCCAAACACACCAGCGCAAGCACGGCATGGCATCTTTTTGCCTGCGTAATTGCGTAGCCCCTTGAACGCCTACGGAGCACCGCTGGTTCCGAGGACAAAGCACAGGAAGAGGCCATGGAGGAAGAAGAAGAGGAGGGGGTGGAGGACAGAGGTGTGTCACAACCAGTAGTAGCATTTTGGAGGCGTGGCGGTGGAACAACCTCCAACACTACTGCACCTTGTCCTGCATCCTTCCCAGCTGCCAAAAGAGTGACCCAATGGGCCGTGAAAGAAAGGTAACGTCCCTGTCCATGCCTGCTGGACCATGAGTCAGCGGTAATATACACCTTATCGCTGACCGCCCTGTCCAGCGAGGCCAAGACATTGCCTTCCACATGCCGGTAGAGAGCGGGAATCGCCTTCCGTGAGAAAAAGTGGCGTTTGGGAACCTGCCACTGAGGAACCGCACATTGCACAAACTCACGGAAGGGGGCCGAGTCTACCAACTGAAAAGGCAGCAGTTGAAGCGCTAGCAATTTAGCCAAGCTAGCATTCAACCGCTGGGCATGTGGATGGCTGGGAGTGAACTTCTTTCGACGGTCCAGCAGCTGGGGCAGGGAAATTTGCCTGCTAGAATCGGACGTCGGTGTACTGCTAGCAGAGTGCCCGCAAGTACTTGGCTGTGACACACCTAATTCTACACCTTCATTCCTCTCAGTGCAGGTTTCAGAGAGGACTGAAGGTATAGTGGGGTTGGAGATCCCAGCTGATGCGGTGCAAGGAGAGGTCCGCTTTGTTCTTTGGTGTGGGTCTTTAAGGTAGGCTTGCCAACGAGCTGCATGGCAGGTCAACATATGTCTGGTCAAGCATGTGGTGCCCAAGCGGGTGATGTTTTGGCCACGCGATATACGCTTGAGACATATGTTGCAAACAGCAGCTGTGCGATCTGATGCACTCGACTCAAAAAAGGCCCACACCAAAGAACTTTTTGAATAACGGGCAGAGGCAGCGCCCTGCACAGGCGGAGCTCTGCGGTGTGATTCCGTCGGTGTGCTGCCCTTACGCTGGCCCCCCGAGGGCATCCTGCCTCGTTGGAGATGTGCCTCCTACAGGCTAACTTCAGGTGTAATATGATCAGGAGGCACACTCCGCCCGCTGTAAGTGCCGCAAATGCCTGTTGGTGTAACACACCAGGAAAAAGCAGCAATACAGGCTAACTTCAGGTGTAATATGATCAGGAGGCACACTCCGCCCGCTGTAAGTGCTGCAAATGCCTGTTGGTGTAACACACCAGGAAAAAGCAGCAATACAGGCTAACTTCAGGTGTAATATGATCAGGAGGCACACTCCGCCCGCTGTAAGTGCCGCAAATGCCTGTTGGTGTAACACACCAGGAAAAAGCAGCAATACGGGCTTAGCAACAATGACACTGACACTGTCCCCTGCCTATCCTTCTCTCTCCCTGCACACAAGGTTTATCAAAGTATATGACACTGACACTCTCCCTGTCTATCCTTCTCTCTCCCTGCACACAAGGTTTAGCAAAGAATATGACACTGTCCCCTGCCTATCCTTCTCTCTCCCTGCACACAAGGTTTATCAAAGTATGACACTGACACTCTCCCTGCCTATCCTTCTCTCTCCCTGCACACAAGGTTTAGCAAAGAATGTGACACTGACACTGTCCCCTGCCTATCCTTCTCTCTCCCTGCACACAAGGTTTATCAAAGTATATGACACTGACACTCTCCCTGCCTATCCTTCTCTCTCCCTGCACACAAGGTTTAGCAAAGATTGTGACACTGACACTGTCCCCTGCCTATCCTTCTCTCTCCCTGCACACAAGGTTTAGCAAAGAATATGACACTGACACTCTCCCTGCCTATCGTTCTCTCTCCCTACACACAAGTTTGAGGTACAAATAGCACTGACACTGTCCCTGCCTATGTAACTCTTTCCCTGCGCCGGAACACACTACACAAGGCCGCCGCGCTGGCGGCCTTTTATAGTGTGGGGCGTGTGCTAAACCCCCTGAGCTATAATTGGCCACAGGCAATCTGCCTGTGGCCAATTATGGCTCTCCTAGCTGCCGGCGCTGTGATTGGACAAGCATGCGGGGTCACAGTGCATGCTTGGCCAATCACAGCGCCGGGATTGCACTGCGATGGCGCAGTGTTTTGTGGGCCGTTCGCGTCACTCGAATTTGGCGCGAACGGCCCAAATCGTTCAATGTTCGCCGAACGGTCGAACATCCGATGTTCAAGTCGAACTTATGTTCGACTCGAACACCGAGCTCATCCCTACTGGTGAGTGTTCACACAGTCAGGAAGACTGGGAGGCACGCCTGAGAGGACTGGGAGAGTACAGTCTGGGATGGGTACAGAGCCAGTGGAGTGCACTGTGGTGGCACGGGCAGTGGAGAGAGGCAGCTGCAGTCTAAAGGGCTGGCATGGCCTGAAGATGTGGTGCTGGGATCAGTAGCCACGTGGACAGCTAGCACTAGGACTACCACCATTCTTTTATGTAGTGGGGTGTTCCCCTTTAATGCAGAAAGACTACATTACCCAGAACCCCATTCGGCAGTGTTCACCGCAGAGACTCATGGGAGGGGTTATATAAGGAGGAGGCACGGCTGCGCTCGGCCTCTTTGGGACTTGGGACATGAGACTTCAGTGACTGATCCTCCTGTGCGGATGTGTCGGAGTGCAAGGCCTGAAGCCTGAGACCTTGCGCAGCACCAAAGAGCCTTCCACCCCACTGCGAGCCTGGGTGGCACCTGACTTCGCTTGTCTACAGCCTTGACCGGATCGGGGACCCGATCGCTGGAGACACTGTGTGTGTGTGTGTGACACAGTCGGTGGAACTTACCCGGACTGGGACCGCGTCCGGATGGGTGAGAGCGCGTATGCCCAGACCATATACTGTTGTTGCTAATGGGCCTATAGACTGCCGTGGCCCACAAGTTGTTTCTGATACTCTCATTAGAGGACCTCAAAGGAGCTGAACTCAGAGTTTACATAGCCAAGTGTTTATTCCATCTCTACCTTCCCATTGGATTACAAATGGTATTCTGTTAATGTGCACCACCGTTAAAGACCTGCCGGTGAAGAAAACCATCATCCCCTATAGACTAAGTTGTAGATATCTGAGCCAGGCCTGGTCAGCTAGTTAGTTCATTTGGTTACTGCACCACAGGACGCCTAGTTAACGGTCGCCCACGTGGCACACTTGTTACTGTTCATTCTATATGCATAGTGTGTTATTGCTGCAGGGCTCTGCAATTTATTATCCGTGAACTGTTACCACTGTTAACCCCTTTCTTATCAAAAGTTTAAGTAAATCTTATACCTTGTTTACTATTATTGTCTTGGTGTCTGGGTTACTCATACAGTATAAGAATAGATATATTGCTGCCAATACTAACTGTGCCAGTAGGGGGTCGAGTACATTGCCGGGGGTTGGCGGAGCTGTTTTCAGGGCCCAAACTAAATTTGCGGCCTTCTTAAGTGGAGGTATCGCTACATTTATTACACCAAAGGGGCCCGCTGCCCCTGCCTGCAAAGGGCATTTACTAAGGCCTGGCAGAGCCAGTGTCAGGCCTAAGCTATAGTGCTAGCTGGTCCTGGAAGTGAGGAAGTGTAACTAAGTGAGGTGATGGAACTGGAAGTGAGAAGGTGTATATACAAGGAGTGTATATAGTTGGAGCCCCAATTTTTTATTTCTATTGTAGCCAGGATGCTACTAAAGTTATTATGTTAAGTAGTTCATTGTTCTTAAGTAAAGGTTTGGTTCCCTCTAGTGACCGTGAAAAAACGAGGGAAACAGTGGGTACACTAGGTACCAGTGGCGGTGCGTCCATAGAGGGCGCCGGAGCGCCGCCCCCTCTCGCTCCCGCACCGCCACTGAAAGACAATACACAGATTCATGCATTGCATGAATCTGTGTATGGTCACCGCTGCCGCGCTGCCCACTATTCATATGGCCGGCCTCCTGGTGAGCGCCGGCCATATGAATTAGAGCGGCGGCCGGCGGTGGGTGTGGCTTGGAAGTGCCTATCAGAGCCAGCTCTCATGCTGTATTCGGCTTCCAAAAACTCCTCCCAGGTACGCACGGGGGTGCGTTCCTTGGAGAAGACTGTGGAGGTTTCAGCCAATCAGGTTCACCGGATCTGGTTACCGGTGACCTGATTGGCTGAAGCGACATCGAGGGCGGGAGAACATATCGAGGACGGCGCGGACCGAGGAAGGTAAGTGCAGGGCTGGGGGGGGGGGAACTGGCTGCATTTGGGGGAACTGACTGTATATGGGGGACAAACTGGCTGAATATGGGGGCACACTGGCTGTATTATGGGGGACAAACTGGCTGCATTTGGGGGGAACTGGCTGTATATGGGGCACACTGGCTGCATTTGGGGGGAACTGACTGTATATGGGGGACAAACTGGCTGAATATGGGGGCACAATGGCTGTATTATGGGGGACGAACTGGCTGCATTTGGGGGGAACTGGCTGTATATGGGGGCACACTGGCTGCATTTGGGGGGAACTGGCTCTATATGGGGGACAAACTGGCTGAATATGGGGGCACACTGGCTGTATTATGGGGGGAAAACTGGCTGCATTTGGGGGGAACTGGCTGTATATGGGGACAAACTGGCTGAATATGGGGGGAACTGGCTGTATATGGGGGCACACTGGCTGCATTTGGGGGGAACTGGCTGTATATGGGGGCACACTGGCTGCATTTGGGGGGAACTGGCTGTATATGGGGGACAAACTGGCTACATTTGGGGAAACTGACTGTATATGGGGGACAAACTGGCTGAATATGGGGGGAACTGGCTATATATATATGGGGGCACACTGGCTATATATGGGGACAAACTGGCTATATATGGGGACAAACTGGTTGTATATGGGAGCACACTGGCTGTATATGGGGGGCACACTGGCTGTATATGGGGGGCACACTGGCTGTATATATGGGGGCACACTGGCTGTATATATGGGGGCACACTGGTTATATATATATGGGGACAAACTGGCTGTATATGGAAACAAACTGGCTGTATTTGAGGGGGCAAACTGGTGGCGTTTGGGCACAGTGGCTGCGTTTAATGGGCACAGTGGCGGCAATTGATTTTTTTTTTCCAGTTTGTTTGCGCCCCCCCCCCCCCAAAAAATTTTGAGCACCAGCCGCCACTGCTAGGTACCCTGGGACTTTGAATTACGGTGCCAGATAGAGAATAAACACTGAAATAGAATAGTAAAACTTTTATTTGATACAATACAAATAACAAAATAAGTATAAAATAACCATCCTTGCAGATGTATGGTTAGAGGGCCAAGTGTGCGAAGCACTGCTATGTTGTCACTCACTGCGAGTGACAACATAGCAGTGCTTCGCACACTTGGCCCTCTAGCCATACATCTGCAAGGATGGTTATTTTATACTTATTTTGTTATTTGTATTGTATCAAATAAAAGTTTTACTATTCTATTTCAGTGTTTATTCTCTATCTGGCACCGTAATTCAAAGTCCCAGGGTACCTAGTGTACCCACTGTTCCCCTTGTTTTTTCACATTCAATTAATTGGGATGTGGTGCCGTCAGATTTGACCAAGCATGCCCTATCAGCCATTTTCCTTCTAGTGACCGCTGAAACTCTATCAGGATTTTTCTTTCATTTAAGAAGCAGACAGTTATGCATTGTAGCATATGTAGCATAATGAGGAAGTGACTCATATTGTTTAATTCAGTCTGGGGACTACAAGACCCACAATGCTAAGTTACAGACCCACAATGCCAAGTCACAGAACGGTCTGCTGGGAGGACAGATAAAAGGACAGGCGTGGCCTGTTTTTAGCCTCTCTGGATGCCATTCAACTGCCAGCAGGAGGTCTGTGTGTGTGACCAGGAGTGAGAGACTGTGGCCTACAGCGGAGAGCCGGATCATCCATCCCAGAGGAATCTTTGGAGGACGGCCCTGCTAGTCGAGCAGGTGGATCGGCCTGCGCTTCAGAGCATTTGAAGCCATCTGCCTTCCAGTACACCGGGAGGAGCAGCGCAGCGTGGCGGCGCCATCTTCACTGACGGAGGCATCTGCAGGGGGTTCCGGACAGAGTCTACCACCCAGCTGAGGATCCACAGTGGTGAGAAGGCACCTGCCTTTCCAAGTAGTGACTGCAGTATTGCTGAGTGAGTTTCTTTCCTACAGAGGGCTGCTGAGACCTGTAATTCCACGGTTGTGGATCTGCTGCACCTGAGCATCTTACAACCAGACTTTGGGGTTTTGTCTTTCTCCCCTGCGCTGTAAGGTCAGTACTGTATTACTCACACATAAAAGGAGTCACACGAGGGAATATGTTCTTCAGTTAAGGAGTCCATAGCATCATATTCTACAGTTATTGCTATTTCTCTGTTTCTTTTGGATTACAATTAATCACACAACTCAATTCTGCAGTATAAAATAAGCTAGCTGAAGACAAAACTGGAACTTGAGGAACATTCAACGCTTTAATCCTTTAAAAAGCTTTACTGCTCTACATTGGAGAATTGCTCTGAACAGCAACCTAGAGGGAGCCATTTAGTGAGATATAGTTGGAATTTGTATTGTATTACTGTATTTACTGTTGTGCATTCTCTTATTTCATTGGTCTGTGTGTTGAGGCCTCAGTTGGAAGTACAAAAGTACAAGGACTGCTTCTTGACTAGTAAGTGTCTGAAGATTGTGTGCCTGACTGTGCAGGGGGAGAGACGGACCACAACTACCAGCAGCCCCTACGGGGGTACCGCTACATTTGGGGGCTTGTTCCGGGACCGTCTGCTCACAGGTAACCTGTCAGTCGCTGCCCCTAGCAACCAAAGTGGACCAAGCTGGGGAACTGCACTTTGTTTCACCAATTGAGGGATTAAACCTGGGAAAGGATTTATGTGCTCTGCCTGCTTTCAGTACTACAGTATTAAGTGCCTTTGCCCATAGCAACCAGCGGGAGCTGCCTGTCAAGTTGTTGCTGCCTGCTTGCCCAGTTGGCCAAAAGTGGCTGGGACAGACACTGTGGCAACCACGGCGGGCAATCGCGCCCATGGATTACAAATATGTCCAGCGATCTGCAAATGCTGGACATTGTGACTGCTTCAAACTCCTGCTTTAAACAGTGAAGTGTGCCTGGAGATGTCTACTGTTGCCCGGGGTGATCAGGGTAAGCCTGCAGGTGAATGCGGGCAGGACTGTGCTGAGAATGTTTACTTCAATGAGGCATGGGCTACAAACTTTATTGTTGCTCGGGCACAGTGTCCAGTGTCATGCCCAGACAAGTCCTACTAGCTTCAGTGTGCCTGCAAACTTCAATTTGTCTAACAAGGGGTTAAAGCAGCACGCCGAGGGAGGAGCCTGCCTATCAGTTTTGCAGACGCCAGCCTGTCAGGAAGCAAGGGGGCGGCGCCACACCCTAGAGGAGACCTAGCATTCTAGCAGACACCACAAGGCAGAGGAGTAGGACGGTGCAGTGTGATTATGTGTTTCCAGCACTAACCTGGTTGCCTGATCTGCAGGAGTGGACACTGGTGGACAACGGTGTTCGATTGGAGTATCGCAGAGAATTTTCCCTCGGTATAATTGAGGGGACAGAGCGACTGTGCCTGCTGTGTTCAGAATGCCTGATACTGACCACGGTGGTCAGTGCATGGATCTAGTGCGGTCATTGCGGCAAACCATTTACACGGCTTGCATCCAGCCAGCAGGAGCCACAATATTACAATGTGAACCTGCAGTCAGGACTGTGTCGCATGCAGCTGCGGAAGTCCCGGAAAGGCTGGAGTGGGCCTAGTATCATCTCCGAAAGGTGGGGTGGAGTCTGAGCCTGGCGAATCCTCTGCAAACACCAGTGACATAAGGGAAGAGGAGTCTGTCGTAACCTGCGGCCTGGTGGGGGCCTGGTGACTGTAAGTACTTCCCAGCAGGAACCAGTAGAAATCCCTGAAAAGCCAGCTGCTTCTATGTCCCTTGCTAGCCCCACCTGGAAGGAGCCAGGGCAGGAGGGAGATGTGCTTTCAGGTGAGCCAGGAGGGGAAGGCAAAGACAGGGCCATACATTGGGGTTCTTCTAGACTGCAAGCAGAGTTCGGGTCTCTGGAAGAGATAGCAGATTGGTCGTCCCACAGAGGCTGGGAGGAGGAATGGGAGATGGGAGGCTCCCAGGTCCAGGATATCCAGTCCGAGGTGGTAGATGTGCCAGATCTGGCTATGGGAGCTGAAGAAGCTGCAGGAACCCCCATCAGCAGCAGACAACTTTGTGTCCGCCATAGTTTTGCAGTCCCGATAAAAATCGCAGATCGCCTCCACTACTAGTAAAAAAAAAATAATATAAAAAAAAAGGCCATAAAACTATCCCCCATTTTGTAGCCGCTATAACTTTTGCGCAAACCAATCAATATATGCTTTTTTGAGATTTTTATTACCAAAAATATGTAGAAGAATACATATCGGCCTAAACTATGGAAAAAAAACAATTAAAAAAAAAAATTGGGGCTATTTATTACAGCAAAAAGGACAAAATATTGTGTTTTTTTTTCAAAATTGTCTCTTTTTTTTGTTTATAGCGCAAAAAATAAAAACCGCAGAGATGATCTAATGCCACCAAAAGAAAGCTCTATTTGTGGGAAAAAAGGACGTAATTTTTGTTTGGGTACAGCTTCGCACGACCGCACAATTGTCAGTTAAAGCGACACAGTGCCGTATCGCAAAAAATGGCCTGGTCATTGAGCAGCCAATTCTTCCGGGGCTGAAGTGGTTAATGCTGAAGTGCAGTAGTGATCTTTAAGGAGACCACGTTATAATGTTCGTCTATGGAGTGTTTCCGGTGCAGGGGGCAGCCTTCTTGGTCGGATTTGGAGGAGGGTGGTTGACTAATGCAACAGAGCAAGGGGACAGTGAACTGGGCTGCTAGAGAAAGGGAGCGCTGCTGTGCCACCAGCCTTCAGAATGCAGGGAGGAGGCCACTGTGGAAACCATGTACTGAGGCAACCTATGCTGAGCAGCTGAGAGAGAGCCCCACAAGGTTACAGTGAAGTGGGGACAATGATGCGTGCCCAGAGTTTGCTGGAGCTATCTGATTCTGTGCTGCCCAGGAGAAGAGTGTTGATCAGAGATTGATGCTGCCATCATACACTGTGCTACATGTGAGGGGACGGTCTTGGAAGCAAGCAGGTGGGTGGGAAAGAGACTGAGATGCTGCTGGATGAATGGATCCCTGCCATAGCTTACCACAATCGGGTAAGAACCTTCTCCCTGGGAGGGTGTGATTTGGATGCCTGGTGAGATTAACATGATACGAGTTAATCTTTTGTCCACACTACTGAGCTTTCTTCAAGGGCCCCAATTTTGCCAGCCAACATTTTTTTTTCCTTTCTCCAATCACAGTGTGATAAAACTGGGACTGTTATAGCAAGTTAGGACTGTGTTCATATACTGTTGCTAGGTACATGCAGTTCAGTTCTGTTAATTACTATCTGAATACAATAAGCGTTTAACTACATCAGTCAAAGTTACTTTATTGTCCTATTGATTGCTTGTATAAGTACACTTGCTAATCTTCTATTCTTTTAAGCTACGCTTGGCCTAATAAATTATTTTAAATACCTCACAGTGTGTTGGTGAGTGCTGGGTGAGCAAGGAGTGTCATATTCAATTCTGCGGCTCCTCTGGGGGGTAGCACCACACTACTATGTCTTGTGCTGACTTAGCGGCCAGCAGGAGGAACCACAGTTCCCAGTGAAAGAGTAGATTTAAAGCACTGATGTGTGTGTAGCATCCTCTAGTGTGCTACTAGTGGTAGTACAGGAAAATGTATCTGGTCCAGAGATAAACCTGGGGTGTGGAATCTGGGTCAGGGTTATTAGAGGTCAGGACTGGATGACTCATCCTGGCAGCTCTCTGGCACCTCCCCGTTTCTAGAATGTTGGAGAAAAATCTAGAAGATAGTGGGCGGAAGCTAGGAGGGGTTATCTTGAATAATTAGGGGCTGTTAGCCAATTCCAAGGAGTAGGCGTGGCAGGGGACGAAGGAGCCCTTAAATAGGAATGAGCCATGCCAGTCAGGGAGCCGGGTGGAAGATGTAGAAGCAGTGCTGAGGAGAGTCTTTTGGTGGCCCTTAAGGAACTCCTGCCGGGGAGGGGTTTTACCTCGGGCTAGAGCTCGGGAGGCTGGCCTGGAAGATTCCCAGCACAGGAGGCAGTTAGAGGGACCCTAACCAGAGTGGCAACAGGAGCAAAGAGAGACAATAAATAGATCAGCACGGTGCAGAGACAGAAAAGGGGAGAGATTGCCAGCTGTAGCAGTGCTCTCCTGAAGACAGTAGTGTGCCAAGTCTTCATCCAACCTTTCCCTGGGGAGTCTCCATGTTTGTGTCAGTCAGGAGGACTGGTAAGAGAAAGCAGCCCTGGTGACCTTGATTTCCAAATGAAATGCAAAATTTTCCACAGTCTGTATTGATTTGGGGAGCCATGTCATCAGCTGGTGTTGGTCCATTGTGTTTTATCAAGTCCAAAGTCAGCGCACCCCTCTACCAGGAAATTCTAGAGCACTTCATGCTGCTCTCTGCTGACCAGCTTTATGGAGATGATGATTTCATTTTCCAGCAAGACTTGGCACCTGCCCACACTACCAAAATTACCAATACCTGGTTTAATGATCATGGTATCACTGTGCTTAATTAACCAGCAAACTCGCCTGACCTAAACCCCATAGAGAATCTGTGGGGTATTGTCAAAAGGAAGAGAGACACCAGACCCAACAATGCAGACAAGCTGAAGGCCACTATCAAAGCAACCTGGGCTTCCATAACACCTCAGCAGTGCCACAGGCCAGGACCGGCACTAGGGTTGGGCGGGAGGGGCAGCTGCCCAGGGCGGAATGATTTACAGTGTGAAGAGGGCGCAGTTTGCTGGGTACAATCCTGCACAGAATATGTTGCCGAATGTAACACAGGCAGAGAGTGGCTTTGTCCCTTCATGTAGGCTACATCGTAGCACTACACCCGCCCCCTGCCTGCACAGTACACTGAGCGACAGGAGAGTGGAGCAGGCGGGCACATCAGGTTGGGAAGGCAACAGTTGCCAATGCTTTCTTGATTTACTTTTCTGCTCCTCTCCTTGCCTGGACAGCAGCTTCTCTCCTCCCTCTCCAGTCTCTATCACTCCTGTCTTATCTCTCAAACTGTCCAGATGTCTGTAGGACATCACCCCCCCCCCCCCAGTGTCCTGTGTTTATCTCTGCCTGCTCTGGACCATGTTAGTGCTCATTCCTACTCTGTGCTCTGTGTAGTGCCCCCTCCTGCTGTGCCCTTCCCCTCTGACCCCCTCCTCTCTGCTGCATGGCCAAACCAAGTGGTGTTCTGTCCACTGTCTCTCAGCTGACAGGTAACACACTGTTAGGTTTGATATCACTGTTAATTGCTGTGGAGACAACTGTTCTGTCACATTCTATTTTTTGTAAGGGCCCAGTCAAAAGTGAAGTGCAAACATGTGTCTCCAATACAAGGCTGACTTTTACCAGCAAAGGGTACATAGGTGATGTGCACATCCCCATGCCAAGTGCCCCATTAATTTCTACTGGAACATGAGGCTGCCTGGACACAGCCACTGTATCCTAACATGACATGCAGGTGCGGGTTCCAATAGAAGTGAATGGGATACTGGCACAGGGATGCACACATTGCCCGTACATCCCTGTGCCAGGGGCATTGCTAGGTCTGCAAAAGATCTGGGGCTAGAGCCCAAAACAGCCCACACGCGCGGCCGGGCTTCAGAGAGGCCACAGCTCGCTGGTTAGGCAGGGACCCCTGGGGCAAGAGACTTGGGGCTACGGGCCCCAGATTCGGGGCTATAGCCCCAATAAAAGTAAAAGGGGAGGTGGTGCTGCGCTGTTTCTATTAAAAAATATGCTGGCTATAAATAACTGTAGTGCACAATGGCTAAAAACCAGTATACATAAATAAATAATCTGGAATAGTTGAAAACCATGAATTACAGTAGTGGATGAATACTAAAACCATAAAACAATCAAACAATAAATCAATAGTAGGGATGAGCCGAACACCCCCGGGTTCGGTTCGCACCAGAACCCGCGAACGGACCGAAAGTTCGCACGAACGTTAGAACCCTATTAAATACAATGGATGCGAACGTTTGAAATCTAAAGTGCTAATGATAACGACTATTATGCATGTTATTGTCCTAAAAAGGGTTTGGGAACCCGGGTTCTGCACCAGGGGACATGTATCAATGCAAAAATAAGTTTTAAAACGGACGTTTTTCAGGAGCAGTCATTTTAATGATGCATAAAGTGAAAAAAAAAAGTCAAATATTCATTTAAATATCGTACCTGGGGGGTGTCTAAAGTATGCCTGTGAAGTGGCACGTGTTTCCCGTGTTTAGAACTGTCCCTGCACAAAATGACATTTCTAAAGGAAAAAAAGCCATTTAAAACTGCTTGCGGCTTTAATGTAATGTCTGGTCCCGGTAATATGGATGAAAATGTTTAAGAAAAATGGCATAGCTACCCCATCACCCCCCCCCCCCCACCCACCCCAGCCCATTACCAGCCCCTTTGGGTCTTGTATGGATATTAAGGGGAACCCCGCACACAAAATAAAAAAGGCCCTATATACTCTGAACAGCCATATACAGGCGGTGCATACAAGACAGGGACTGTAGGTTTGTTCTTATGTAGAATCTGTTTGTAATTTTGAACAGGTACATTGTTTAAGTGTAGCTCCAGCCAAAAAATCTATTTTTAAGCTTTTTGGAAAACATAGGGAAGGGTTATCACCCCTGTAACATTTGTTTTGCTGTCTGTGCCCCTGTTCAGAACATTTCACCTCACTTTCCGTCCCAATGACAAATGTTTTTGAAAAGTGGGCTTTTTATTAAAACAAGGATTGGTGATAAAGCATCAGTAGAGAGGAGACACCTTTTTCCCATATTAACTCTTACAGGAGAGAATTTCCCTTCCTAGGGGTAGATTTCCTCTCACTTCCTGTTGTCTCCTTCCGTTTGCAAGTAGGAGTCGTTTGTAAGTTGGATGTTTGAAAGTAGGGGCCTGCCCTATATACTCTGCTGAAATTTGCCCCTTACATGTTGGTGTTGCCACAACACTGTAAGCCCTCACAGTTACTCTTGGTGGGCGCATGAATGGGCCCTGCTGTGAATTATTAGATCAAGAATTGTAATTGCATGCCCCTGTTGAACAGGGGCTGAAAAATTGGGCCTTTGATGGTGGTGGTGGTGGTGGTGTTGACACAACACTGTAAGGCCTCACAGTTACTCTTGGTGGGCGCAGGAATGGGCCCTGCTGTGAATTATTAGATCAAGAATTGTAATTACATGCCCCTGTTAAACAGGGGCAGAAAAATTGGGCCTTAGGCACTGGTGCCACAACACTGCAACCCCTCACAGATACTGTACTTGGAGCATAGCAATGAGCCCTGTTGCAAAGTATTGCATCAAAAATTGTAATTACATGCCCCTGTTAAACAGGGGCTGAAAAATTGGGCCTTAGGCACTGGTGCTGGTCCCACGACACTGCAACCTTTCCCAGATACTCTAGTTGGAGTGCAGGAATGAGCCCTGCTGCAAAGCATTGCATAAAAAATTGTAATTACATGCCCCTGTTAAACAGGGGCTGAAAAATTGGGCCTTAGGCACTGGTGCTGGTGCCACGACACTGCAGCCTCTCCCAGATACTCTAGTTGGAGTGCAGGAATGAGCCCTGCTGCAAAGCATTGCATAATTTTTTTTAATTACATGCCCCTGTTAAACAGGGGCTGAAAAATTGGGCCTTAGGCACTGGTGGCGGCACCCAGAAACAAAAATGTTCTTCCAAGCTATCATCATCAATCGGATCATTGAGGAGGATAGTCAGTCAACATAACAGGACAGTCACTCAGCATCAGTCTTGAAGGGATGTGACATTTCAAAATAAATTAGTCTGTTATATCAGCTTCAGGTGTTTGGTAGCTGGTGGTGATCCAAGACTGGTTCATCTTTATGAAAGTCAGTCGATCAACCGAGTCGGTGGACAAGCACACCCTGTGATCCGTGATAAATCCTCCAGCAGCACTGAATGTGCGTTCTGAAAGAACGCTGGATGCAGGACAGGCCAGTAGCTCAATTGCATACTGTGCAAGCTCTGGCCATTGATCCATCCTCAAGACCCAGTAAGCCAGAGGATTTTCGGTGGGGAAGGTGTCCAAGTCTGACCTTGCCCCTAGGTATTCCTGCACCATGTATATCAGACACTGGCGATGGTTGCTGGAACCGATCATACCTTGGGGCTGCGGACTAAATGATTGTCCGAACGCATCGGTCAGACGGCCACCTTCCCCACCGCTCCTTCTTTGACTGACCGAAGCCTCAGCAACTCGTTGTCCAGGACCAGGAGCTTGTAACCTCCCAGTCTCTAGGAACGCGTTGCACAGACCTTTCTGCAAGGCCTCCCGGAGTTGTCTCATCCTCTGCTCCCTCTGCGACGGTAACATAAGGTCCGCAACCTTACCCTTGTACCGTGGATCAAGGAGAGTGGCCAGCCAGTAATGGTCCCTCTCCTTGATCCGAAGAATACGAGGATCCTTCCGCAGACTTTGCAGGATCAGGGAGGCCATGCAGCGTAGGTTAGCTGAGGCATTCGGTCCGGAGTCCTCTGGGTCACTAAGGACGACATGATCCGCAGCCACCTCCTCCCAGCCACGTACAAGTCCACGGGTTTCTTGGGACTGTAAATCATCCCTAAAAGACTGCTTCTGATGATGCTGAGTGCCAGGCTCCACCTCCATGCTGACACAATCCTCCTCCTCCTCCTCCTCCTCTTCCTGTGCGATGGGTGAGACAGAAGGAACACTGTCTGGGTAAAGGGGGCCTTGAGAGGCAAGGAAGTCCTCCTCTTCCTGCCTCTGTTCTGCCTCAAGTGCCCTGTCCATTATTCCACGCAGCGTATGTTCCAACAGGTGGACAAGAGGTACAGTGTCACTGATGAATGCACTGTCACTGCTCACCATCCTCGTGGCCTCCTCAAATGGTGCCAGGACAGTGCATGCATCCCTGATCATGCCCCACTGGCGTGGTGAAAAAAACCCGAGCTCCCCTGACCCTGTCCTGGTGCCGTAGTCGCCCAGGTACTCATTGATGGCCCTCTGCTGCGTGTGCAGCCGCTGCAGCATGGCCAACATTGAGTTCCACCTGGTGGGCATGTCACATATAAGGCGGTTCTTGGGCAGGTTCAACTCCTTTTGCAGCTCAGCCAGGCGAGCACTGGCATTATAAGATCTGCGGAAATGCACACAGACTTTCCTGGCCCGCCTCAGGAGAACCTGTAAGCCCGGGTACCTGCCCAAGAACCGCTGCACCACCAGGTTAAGGACGTGAGCCACACAGGGCACATGGGTCAGTTGTCCCTGTCGGAGGGCGGAGAGGAGGTTGGTGCCATTGTCGCAAACCACCATTCCTGGCTTAAGCTGGCGTGGCGTCAACCACCTCTCGACCTGCCCCTGCAGAGCAGACAGAACCTCTGCCCCAGTGTGGCTCCTGTCCCCCAAACACACCAGCGCAAGCACGGCATGGCATCTTTTTGCCTGCGTACTTGCGTAGCCCCTTGAACACCTACGGAGCACCGCTGGTTCCGAGGACAAAGCACAGGAAGAGGCCATGGAGGAAGAAGAAGAGGAGGGGGTGGAGGAGAGAGGTGTGTCACAACCAGTAGTAGCATTTTGAAGGCGTGGCGGCGGAACAACCTCCAACATTCCTGCACCTTGTCCTTCATCCTTCCAGCTGCCAAAAGAGTGACCCAATGGACCATGAAAGAAAGGTAACGTCCCTGTCCATGCCTGCTGGACCATGAGTCAGCGGTAATATGCACCTTACCGCTGACCGCCCTGTCCAGCGAGACCAAGACATTGCCTTCCACATGCCGGTAGAGAGCCGGAATCGCCTTCCGTGAGAAAAAGTGGCGTTTGGGAACCTGCCAATGAGGAACCGCACATTGCACAAACTCACGGAAGGGGGCCGAGTCTACCAACTGAAAAGGCAGCAGTTGAAGCGCTAGCAATTTAGCCAAGCTATCATTCAACCGCTGGGCATGTGGATGGCTGGGAGTGAACTTCTTTCGACGGTCCAGCAGCTGGGGCAGGGAAATTTGCCTGCTAGAATCGGACGTCGGTGTACTGCTAGTAGAGTGCCCGCAAGTACTTGGCTGTGACACACCTAATTCTACACCTTCATTCCTCTCAGTGCAGGTTTCAGAGAGGACTGAAGGTATAGTGGGGCTGGAGATACCAGCTGATGCGGTGCAAGGAGAGGTCCGCTTTGTTCTTTGGTGTGGGTCTTTAAGGTAGGCTTGCCAACGAGCTGCATGGCAGGTCAACATATGTCTGGTCAAGCATGTGGTGCCCAAGCGGCTGATGTTTTGGCCACGCGATATACGCTTGAGACATATGTTGCAAACAGCAGCTGTGCGATCTGATGCACTTGACTCAAAAAAGGCCCACACCAAATAACTTTTTGAATAACGGGCAGAGGCAGCACCCTGCACAGGCGGAGCTCTGCGGTGTGATTCCGTCGGTGTGCTGCCTTTACGCTGGCCCCCCGAGGGCATCCTGCCTCGTTGGAGATGTGCCTCCTCCTCATCCTCCTCCTCCTCCTCTCTCCTATTAGGCACCCACGTGGAGTCAGTGACCTCATCATCCCCTCCCTCCTCATCACTGGAGCCAATCTGGCAGTATGCTGCAGCTGCTGGAACATGACTGCCAGATTGGTGTCCTTCTTGAGCATCCCCTCTCTCTGCTCTCACGCTACTGCCTTCCTCTAGCTGGGTATCATCATCAGACCCTTCGAAACGCTGGGCATCCTCCTGGAGCATGTACCCAACACTGTGCTTAAACAGTTCGGGGGACTCCTCAGGAGGACATGGTGGGTCTAGGGAAGGAGTGACTGATGATGACATTGATACCAGGGAAGAGGACGCTTTGGCAGCTGCTTTGCCAGTACCCTGAGCCTGGGTGAGAGAGGATGAGGAGGATGAGGAGGGCTTGGTCATCCACTCTACCAAGTCTTCGGCATGATGCGGCTCAACACGTCCAGCTGCTGAAAAGAAGGACACGCGTGTCCCATGGCCACGTGCTGATGGCGATGCACCGCGTCCACGACCAGCACTGTTGTCTCTAGACACAGTGCCTGCCTGCCCTCTTTTATTGGCTCCTGCCTCTCCTTGTTTGCCTTCCAGACATTCTAATGGCCTGCAGGGAGAAGGGAAAACCAGCAATAAGGCCTAGCTTCAGGAGTATATTTTGCAGGAAGCACACTACGCCCGCTGTAAGTGCTGCAAATGCCTGTTGGTGTAACACACCAGGAAAACACAGCAATACGGGCTAGCTTCAGGTGTATAATGTGCAGGAGGCACACTCCGCCCGCTGTAAGTGCTGCAAATGCCTGTTAGTGTAACACACCAGGAAAACACAGCAATAAGGGCTAGCTTCAGGTGTATACTGTGCAGGAGGCTTAGCAACAATGACACTGACACTGTCCCTTGCCTATCTGTCATGATGGGCAATCTCACCTGCAAGCTGGCGACGCTGCGGCGAATCGGCAATAGCGGCGAATCGGCGTTAGCGTGTTCGCGCCTGCGCAATAGCGGCGAATCGGCGTTAGCGCTTACGCGCATGCGCGGTAATGGCGCGCGGGCACGCGCGGGAGCGCGCAGTGACACTTTCTGGCGCCAATCTGGGGCTAGTTAAAGGGGCTTGTGCTGGGGCTCCTTGCGGTCTGGTCTACAGCATTCCCACCTGCTATCTGATATTACCCTACCGATCTGTTCCTGTGACCCGGCTTGTTCCTGACGCTTCTTGCCTTCTGCCTGCCCGCTGACCCCCGGCTTGTTGACCTTGCTTCCGCCTGCCCCTTCTGCTACCTGCTGCCTGCCCGTTGCCAACCCGGACTGTATAACGACTCTGCCTCTGCCTCTTGGACTGCACCTGATCTGCCAGCCAGTGGATTACCCGGCCTGTTTGGACTTGCCTGTGCCCAGAACTACAAGACACCTCCCCGTTGTCTGCTGTCTTTCTCCTCAGTTCCCTGTATGCCAAGCCTGCCTGCCGTTTCAGCTTTCCCGCTGCTGCTGAAACCTGCACAGAGCTTCCTAAGGTCCAGCTCCACCTCTGCACCAGTGTTCCTGACAGGCACTTGTGCGTCTCCGCACTCCCGAGCTCCCTGTTCCCACCATCAGGGGTTCCGGAGTAGGAGGTGCAAAAGAGGCCGCTCCCTGCATCCCAGGCTCATCACCAGGTACGTGACAGTACCAGACAGCCATGTCCGAGCCTGCGCAAGGAGCGAACCCAATGGAGGAACTTTGCCCACACCTGGATGGGCTAACCCAGGCCGTCAGAAGCCTGCAAGAGGGTTATACCCGACTGGAGGGCCGAGTCCAGGCCCTATACTCCTCAGCTTCCTCCTCCACTGGGACTTCCACTTCTCCCTCGGTGGTCATGATGCCGCCTGAACCAAAGGTACCCACGCCTGAGCGATTCTCAGGGGAGCGGAGCAAATACAGAGCCTTTCGGAATGCCTGCGAGCTCTTCTTTGCCTTGCAACCACGGACCTTTTCACTGGAATCCACCAAAGTGGGGTTCGTTATCTCCCTCCTGTCTGGTGAGCCTCAAGCCTGGGCTCACCGCCTCTTGGAGCATAAAGACGTTTCACTTAATACCTTGGACACTTTCTTTCAAACCATGTCCCAACTTTACGAGGATC
Organism: Rana muscosa; assembly: GCA_029206835.1. Classification (NCBI taxonomy): domain Eukaryota; kingdom Metazoa; phylum Chordata; class Amphibia; order Anura; family Ranidae; genus Rana; species Rana muscosa. The sequence goes on from CM055116.1 coordinate 1,092,601,441, forward strand.
CGCACCAGACCGCCACTGCCGAAGCAACCCTGCATGCCCTTCAGCAAGGCCGCAGACCCGCCGAGTATTATGTTTCTGAATTCAGGAGATGGAGCTCAGACACTAATTGGAATGATGCTGCTCTTTGTTACCAATTCCGATTGGGACTCTCTGAACCACTCAAAGATGAACTGGCACGTGTGGGTGTGCCCGGAACTTTGGATGCTCTGATCAACCTGACCATCCAGATTGACCGTCGCCTACGAGAACGTAGGACTGAACGAGCCACTGGGCCATCTCGCCCGGTTTGGATGTTGCCCCGGGTACCCAGCTCTGCCAACTCAGCTCCTTCATTCCTAGCTACAGCCTCCTCTGACAACCCAGAACCCATGCAGCTGGGACTTCTCCGTCCCTCTCTCACCCCTGAGGAACGTCAACGCAGGCGAACCCTTAACCTATGTCTGTACTGCGGAGAACCCGGACATTATGTACGGACCTGCCCGGTGAAAATCCGTAAGTGCCTCTCCATGTCGTCTGTGCATTTACCAGTTACACCCAGTAATTCTGCTCACCTGGCGATTCCCATTCTTTTGCAGCTCCCAGGAGGGAATATTCAAGTCAGCGCTATCATTGACTCTGGGGCCTGCAGTTGCTTTCTGGACTTAGCTTTTGCCACCACACATCACATTCCTTTGCGCCCTAGAGCTAAAGGGCTTTCTGTATACCTCGCTGATGGGTCGACCCTTAAATCCGGACCAGTCACACAGGAGACCCTACCGCTGGCCACAACCATTGCCAGTACTCATCAGGAGTTACTATGCCTAGATGTCATCAAGTCTCCTCTGTTCCCCATCATTCTGGGCATGCCCTGGTTACAGGCCCATAACCCGCAAATTAATTGGACATCAGGAGAAGTCAGTTTCTGTTCCCCCTACTACCGTCAACATTGTCTGCAGGAAGTTTTGAGTACCCCTTCTCCCTTACTTTGCATGGAGTCTGATGCTGAGGCCCGCCAGTCAGTTCCTGAAGCATACCACAGCTTCCTGGACGTTTTTAGCAAGAAAGGGGCTGAGACTCTTCCTACACACAGGCGTTACGGCTGTCCGATTGAGCTTCTCCCCGGGGCTGAAATCCCCTTTGGCAGGATTTTTCCCCTGACGGAACTTGAACTCGAGACCCTCAAGACCTATGTTGATGATAATCTTATGAAAGGGTTCATCCGTCCTTCTATGTCACCAGCAGGGGCAGGGATTTTCTTTGTTGAGAAAAAGGACCATTACCTCCGGCCTTGTGTGGACTACAGAGAGCTCAACAAAGTGACGATAAAGAACCGATACCCCCTTCCTTTAGTTCCTGAATTGTTTCAAAGACTGGGATCCGCAGTCATTTTCACAAAACTGGACCTCCGTGGGGCCTATAACCTGGTGCGGATCCGAAGTGGGGATGAGTGGAAAACTGCCTTTCGCACTCGCTTCGGGCACTTCGAATACTTAGTCATGCCCTTCGGACTTTGCAATGCCCCGGCTACGTTCCAGCATTTTGTGAACGACATTTTTAGAGACTACCTCGACCTTTTTGTTATCATTTTGTTATCATTTACCTGGACGACATCCTCATCTTTTCCCCCTCCTTGGAGAAACACCGGGAACACGTTCGGAATGTGCTCGCACGGCTTTGAATGCACAGGTTATACGCAAAAGCAGAAAAATGCGAATTCGAACGCCAAAGCATCCAATTCCTTGGACTTGTCATCTCGGTGGAGGGTATCACGATGGACTCCCAGAAAGTGGCTGCAATTCTTGACTGGCCGGTGCCCGTAGATAGGAAAGGCATACAGCGCTTCATCGGATTCGCAAACTTTTATAGGAAGTTCATCAGGGGGTTCTCGTCCATTATCACCCTATTGACCAACCTAACCAAACAGACTGTCCGGTTCCAGTGGTCTCCAGAAGCCCAAACGGCCTTTGAGACCCTTAAGGAATTATTTACCTCTGCATCCGTTCTGAGGCACCCTGATGCAGCTCTTCCATACATACTGGAGGTGGACGCCTCGGAAACAGCAGTTGGGGCGGTTCTCTCCCAAAGACAGGGGCCCAAGGCTCTCTTACATCCGGTTGCCTTTTTCTTCCGTAAGCTGTCAGATTCGGAGAAGAACTATGATGTGGGAGACCGGGAATTACTGGCAATCAAAGCCGCCCTGGAGGAATGGCGGTACCTCCTGGAAGGAGCAGCGCATCCGATCCTGGTCTATACGGACCACAAGAATCTGGAGTATCTGAGAGTGGCAAAGAGACTGAAACCCCGGCAGGCCAGGTGGGCACTTTTCTTCACACGTTTCTCTTTCCATATAACGTATAGACCAGGATCGAAGAATACTAAACCTGATGCTCTCTCACGAATGTTCTGTGACCCTGAAACACCTGCCCCTCCGGATACCATCTTGTCACCTGGAAACTTCCTCTTGCTTCAAGAGGACCTGCTATCTCGGATCAAGCAAGCATCACCTGGGACAGAGGTACAGCTCAAGGATGGACTTTTATGGTACAAGGACAAAATCTTTGTACCAGAGGGCCTGCGAGTCGCGGTCCTTAGTTCCTGCCACGATAACAAACTGGCTGGGCACTTCGGGGTACTCAAGACCTCCGAACTTCTACAACGCATGTTTTGGTGGCCGCAACTATCAAAGGACTGTAGGAGCTACGTGGAGTATTGCAGCACATGTATCAGAAACAAGGGAAGTAAGTCCAGAGCCTGGGGTCTGTTGAAACCATTGCCCGTACCCGAGAGGCCATGGAAGATGATCTCCATTGACTTCATCGTAGAACTTCCCCCCTCGGAGCTTTTCACCACTATCTTCGTGGTTGTGGATAGACTATCAAAGATGGCACACTTCTTGCCCATGAGGGGTACGCCTTCCGCTCCTGAGACAGCTAAAATTTTTGTCAAAGAAATCATCAGGCTCCATGGCATCCCTGCGAACATCGTGTCGGATCGAGGGGTGCAATTCACCTCCAGGTTCTGGAAGGCCCTGTGTGAAGCCCTCGGGATTAACTTGTCCTTCTCGTCTGCCTACCATCCACAATCAAATGGCCAGACTGAACGGACGAATCAGACACTTGAGCAATACCTACGCTGCTTTTCGTCATTCTCGCAGGAAGATTGGGTACCTCTGCTGCCGCTGGCCGAATTTGCATACAATAATTCGGGCCACTCCGCCACAAAGCAATCCCCGTTCTATGCTAACTACGGCTTTCACCCCTCATTCTTGTCCAACTGTTTCCCGGAGTCTGCTGTACCTGCTGTCCAGGAGACATTGGATTTTTTCAGAGCAAACAATGAATTATTATGAGACACGATGACTAAGACACAAGAATATAATAAAGAAGTGTTCGACAAAAAGAGAAGAGGAGAACTCAATCTGGAACCTGGAGATCAGGTGTGGTTATCTACACTGAACCTTAGACTTGCCTGTCCCTCAAAGAAATTAGGTCCTAAGTTTGTGGGTCCTTTTCCCTTCAGGAGACGGATTAACAGTGTGGCCTATGAACTAGAGCTACCAGAATCATTCCGGATCCACCCGGTTTTCCATGTTGCCCTACTCAAGCCTACTGTTCCTGATCCCTTCTCGGGACGTGACACCGGCCCTCCTGAACCAATCTTGGTTGACGGTGAAGAGGAGTTTGAGGTGGAATCCATCGTGGATTGTAGAAAAAGGCGCAACCAAGTCCAATTTCTTGTAAAATGGAAGGGATATGGCCCTGAGGAGAACTCATGGGAACCTGAGTGCAACATCCATGCCAAAAGATTGGTTCAGTCCTTCAAAGACTCCCATCCAGTTAAGATGGCCCAGTTGGGCATCCGGAGGCTGCCCATTGGAGGGGGGCAATGTCATGATGGGCAATCTCACCTGCAAGCTGGCGACGCTGCGGTGCGCGCGGGTGCGCGCTTGCGCAATAGCGGCGAATTCGGCGTTAGCGCGCTCGCGCCTGCGCAATAGCGGCGAATCGGCGTTAGCGCGTACGCGCATACGCGGTAATGGCGCGCGGGAGCGCGCAGTGACACTTTCTGGCGCCAATCTGGGGCTATTTAAAGGGGCTTGTGCTGGGGCTCCTTGCTGTCTGGTCTACAGCGTTCCCAAGACCCACCTGCTATCTGATATTACCCTACCGATCTGTTCCTGTGACCCGGCTTGTTCCTGACGCTTCTTGCCTTCTGCCTGCCCGCTGACCCCCGGCTTGTTGACCTTGCTTCTGCCTGCCCCTTCTGCTACCCGCTGCCTGCCCGTTGCCAACCCGGACTGTATAACGACTCTGCCTCTGCCTCTTGGACTGCACCTGATCTGCCAGCCAGTGGATTACCCGGCCTGTTTGGACTTGCCTGTGCCCGGAACTACAAGACACCTCCCCGCTGTCTGCTATCTTTCTCCTCAGTTCCAAGCCTGCCTGCCGTTCCAGCTTCCCCGCTGCTGCTGAAACCTGCACAGAGCTTCCTAAGGTCCAGCTCCACCTCTGCACCAGTGTTCCTGACAGGCACTTGTGCGACTCCGCACTCCCGAGCTCCCTGTTCCCACCATCAGGGGTTCCGGAGTAGGAGGTGCAAAAGAGGCCGCTCCCTGCATCCCAGGCTCATCACCAGGTACGTGACACTATCCTTCTCTCTCCCTGCACACAAGGTTTATCAAAGAATATGACACTGACACTCTCCCTGCCTATCCTTCTCTCTCCCTGCACACAAGGTTTAGCAAAGAATATGACACTGACACTGTCCCCTGCCTATCTTTCTCTCTCCCTGCACACAAGGTTTAGCAAAGAATATGACACTGACACACTCCCTGCCTATCCTTCTCTCTCCCTGCACACAAGAATAGCACAAAGAATATCACACTGTCCCTGCCTATCCGTCTCTTTCCCTGCGCCGGAACACACTACACAAGGCCGCCGCGCTGGCGGCCTTTTATAGTGTGGGGCGTGTGCTAAACCCCCTGAGCTATAATTAGCCACAGGCAACCTGCCTGTGGCCAATTATGGCTCTACTAGCTGCCGGCGCTGTGATTGGCCAAGCATGCGGGGTCACAGTGCATGCTTGGCCAATCACAGCGCCGGGATTGCACTGTGATGGCGCAGTGTATTGTGGGCCGTTCGCGTCACTCGAATTTGGCACGAACGGCCCAAATCGTTCGATGTTCGCCGAACGATCGAACAACCGATGTTCGAGTCGAACGTATGTTCGACTCGAACAGCGAGCTCATCCCTAATCAATAGTAAAAAAGTGCAAAGTGCATAAAACAATGTGAACACTGATGTGCAAATTTGCTAATTGTGCAAACAAAGTATAGGCAAATAAATAGCCTGCAAATTGCAAGGCGATGGACTGTGCAAGGGTGAAAATGCTGATTGCAAAAGTGCAATTAAGTGCCAAAGGTGCAAAAGGAATGTCCAATAAGCAATGGAACAGAAAGAAAATATAATTGTTGCTATCCAAAAGTTCAAATGTGCAAATAGCAAACAGTGCCAGTAGCAAGAAATGCTTTCTTCGGAGTGGGGGTTCTTTTATTTTCCGTGTACGGGTAGTGCAGTGCTGGAGAGATAATTGAATCTCTGTTTCCTGTGTCACACACAAAGGTAAAGGTGGCCTCTTACCTTGCGGTAATGAGGTAACTGCATATAAAATGACTGGGAGCAGTAGTTCATCTGATGTGGTCCTAACGGTAATAAGGTAACCTTATACACAGATGCTGGGCGCAGTAGTTCCTCGGATGTAATTTTTAGACCTATACTGGATCACAAGTATTGCCTTTGTCTCTCAGTGGCAGCGGGGTTTTAAAGGAGAGAAAGGAGGATCTCAATCGTGAAGTACGCTTTAAAACCAAACGGTATATTTATTTAAGCAACAGTAGGGGTACTCACATAACACTCACATAAAAATGCATGTAAACAAACTTATCTCCTATACGAGCGGCGAGCTCGTTTGCCTCCGTCTATAGCCCCAATAGCCACCCCCTAGCGATGCCTCTGCCCTGTGCTAATAAAAAAGAGCCCTGCACAGAACACACATGTCTGCACTGCATGTGAATGGGCTCTAAAGAACTCATATACATGGAGGCTTAAGCACCATACACACGGTCGGACTTCCATCTGACTTTTCCGTGGTTTTTTGTCCGAACGGAGTTGGTCGGGAACACCCATAGCATACACACGCTTGGACTTTTCTGCAAACTTTCCCAAAACTTTTTGCAACATCACGTGGTTTTTCTGCTCTTTTCTGCTCTTTACCGCCACCCTTTGGTCAACTTCTGCTATTGTTGGTTGATTTTAACATTAGTTGTTTTGTCCATCGGACAAAAGTCCGATGGTTTTCTCTACACACGGTCGGACTTTGCTCCATCTGACTTTTGTTGGGCAAAAGTTTGTCCGTTTGCAGACCCAACTTTTGTCCGATGAAAACAAGAAAAAAGCAAATAAAGTTTGTCCGATGGAGCGTACACACGGTCGGATTGTTGGTCCAACTTGCTCAAAATGAAGTTTGTTGGCCAAAAGTCTGACCGTGTGTATGGGGCTTTAGTGAGCTCCCCAGGTATAAGAAAACAACAAGGATTTTATGCAGGAGCTAATAAAGCTGGCCATAGATGGATGGAAATTCAATTGTTCCAGCAATGATCGGATACGTTTCACTATGGCCATTTTTGCTAAAGGTGAAGTCCATTTTTAATGATCAACTTCTCTCAAACCAGCAGAAATGTTTCCTTCTATCTGCAGCCCTGACATAGATGTCTCAGTGAAAAGGATTCCCTCATCCACCTTAGTTGTGTGGATTGGGGGGATCTGCTCAGTTTTTTTTTGATAGGACATGGACTCAAAAAAAAAAAAACTGATCCATCTATGGGCAGCCTCCAGCTTACCATACACCATACAAGCTAATTGTACAATATCGTTTAGATCTACCACCAACTATGTAGTACCAAGGCCTGCCTGATTGGATACTACTTAAATTAATTGTTTAGGTTTGTCCATATATTACAAAGTTTTGGTAAATCTAAGGGAGATGGTATGATTATGACAGATTTTTGCGTCTCAAAGCGGTATAATTGTTTTGCATAGAAATTTTGTCTTTTATATTGTAGTTCTTAGTGTAGAGCCCTCCTCACTCCCCTCTTCACTTCAGCTCGTCTTTCTCTTGTCTAGGGGTACCTTAGAGGGGAGGGAGCGGGGACACCACGCCAAGCCTTCACCACAGGTGTCAGTGCGGTGTGAGCAAAGTTCTTGTTTTACCTTCGGGTCAGTGCTGTGCACCTAAAGCCTCCACTGAGATTACCTTGAACAATGTCTGTCAGGAAAGAGCCCCACACCATTAAAGTCCAACACTCCTTTATTCTTCTTGAATGAGCATAATCAGTTGAACTCCCTTGGAGAACAGAACAGAAAAGGAGGTGTGGATGCGAGTAGGCCCAGACACAATGAACTCTCCACTTTCCTTCCTGAAAGTGGGTTGCGGTCTCTGAGCGAGGGGGGAATTTCCTTCCAGGTGGTCTCCGGTGGGAGGCTCACCTGTCACTGGCAATCTGCTGCACCCGGGCTTCAAGTGAGGAGCTCCCCCCGGTCCATTACGCCTTCCAGATTCAGGTTCCCAATCCCTGGGTTCCCTAGGACCTCCTTCCCTCGCGTAACCCAGTGTTGGGCACTGAGCTCCAGACCTCCATCCGAGTACCTCACCCCAGGCTAAAGGTGCCTGAGATGGAACACGACCTCCGGCTGTCCTCTAGGCCTAGACCGCCTAGAGGACTGACACGAACCACCGCCCACGGGCTGAAGGTGCCTGGGACTCGGCCCCTTTATACCCTCTCCCAGCAAGCACGGCGGGTTCCCCGCCCCACCATACCACTGCCGAGAGAGGACAAAAAGGAGTCTTGTCCCTGTCCAGAGATTCCACTTCAAAAATGACCAGTATATAGGTGAATGTAGAACACTTTGCTCCCAGAAAAGTAAGCCCACACCAGGTGACAGTACAACATCTATATTTATTTCCGCAGAGATAAATATGCCTCTTTGCAAGCAGACAGGTTAATACAAACACAATTTGGTGGGGTGAGGGTTCAGGCAACAATCCTTTCGGATCAGATAAGTTGCTAGGAACTCACAACAACTTTTGGCGCACGGTCGCTGCCACCGACCGTGAGGTTGGTCCCTGCCACAGACCAGGTGAACGATGAGGTCTCTGCCACAGACCTTAGAATAGAATGCACTGTCGCCAGCCAATGCTGCGCTGGATCTTCAGGCCAGGTCACCTCCTTGGTTCTCCTCGCCCGAGACTCGGGTCCCCTCACTCGGTGGGCCTCCTAGGCATCTTCTCCCATGCGGGACCCAGTCGAAGGTACTGGGCCCCGGGTCTTTGCTAGTACCTCAACCCAGACTTAAGGTGCCTGGGATGGAACTCGAACTCCCTCGCACCCAGGTCTAGGGCACCTGGGCATGGACGACAGAACAGCAGCCCCCAGGCTGAAGGTGCCTGGGGCTCGGACCTCGTGCGCAAGATGTCTGCCCCTTTATACCCTCTCCCAGCAGGCACAGCGGGTTCCCCGCCCCGCCGTACTACTGCCGCGAGAGGACACAAAGGGCACGGCCCTACAATGATGGTTCAACCCCAGCCCAAGGCGACAGCGCCACCCAGGGGCCGCAGGGAACTGAGCACCATTATATCCTCCACGAATCAAATTGGCCATAGATTCCTAACAATTAGTGTATCTGGTAAATGTTAACCCCCGCTACAGTAATAACACACTTATATCTGTCCAAACAAAAGTCTAGTGGACATCCCGTGTATGATAACGTTTGAAACACGAAATCGTAAATTATAATATAATAAATTACTATAAATAATTATGTAGCGGGTATATACTTTCCCGGGTGTAAATTTGAACTTGGCAAAGACATTGGTGATGTGTAATTCCCTGCAGCCCAGTAGGTGGCGCTGTCGCTCTGGGCTGGGGTTGAATCATTGCTGTGTGTCGTGCCTCCTTTTTGTCCTCCCTCGGCAGCGGTATGGTGGGGCGGGGAACCCACCGTGCTTGCTGGGAGAGGGTATAAAGGGGCCGGCCATCTTTGTCACGGGGTCGAGTCCCAGGCACCTTCAGCCTGAGGACGGTGGTTCATGTCGGTTCTCTAGGTGGGCCTAGGCCTAGAGGACAGCCGGAGGTCGTGTTCCATCCCAGGCACCTTTAGCCTGGGGTGAGGTACTCGGAAGGAGGTCCGGAGCTCAGTGCCCAACACTGAGTTCCGCGAGGGAAGGAGATCCTAGGGAACCCCGGGAGTGGGTACCCGAATCCGGAAGGCGTAATGGACCGGGGAGAGCTCCTCGCTCAAAGACCTGGTGCAGCATATCGCTAGTGACGGGTGAGTCTCTCATCGGAGACCGCTTGGAAGGAAATTCCCCCCTCGCTCGGAGACCGCAGCCCACTTTCAGGGAGGAAAGTGGAAAACACATTGTGTCTGGGCCTACTCGCATCCACACCTCCTTTTCTGTTCTGTTTCTACCAAGGGAGTTCAACTGATTGTGTTCATTCGAGAAGAATAAAGGAGTGTTGGACTTTAATGGTGTGGGGCTCATTTCCTGACAGACATTGTTCAAGGTAACTCTCGGTGGAGGCTCCAGGTGCACAGCACTGACCCGAAGGTAAAGGAACTTTGCTTATATCACATTAACACCTGTGGTGGAGGCCAGGCGTGGTGTCCCCGCTCCCTTCCCCTCTGAAAGATACCCCTAGACAAGAGACAGACGAGCCTGAAGACAAAGAGGGGAGTGAGGAGGGCGCTACAATTATAAAAAATAATAATTTAATAATTATAATAAAATTAATTTCCTCACGATTCACTGTCGCTCAATTCTGCAAGTTTTCTAATTTACTATTGCTGTTTTCTAGCTGGTCTAAAACCCCTTTTGACGTAAAGGGACACTTTTTGGTTGCCATGGACATTGTCAAATTTCAAGGCTGAAAGAACAGTATATACAGTATAATATAAAACTGCATGCAGGGCACTGGACAAAGCATTAGGGACAAAAGTAATGTGAAATTATTTGATACAGTAATGTAATCTGTAAGATTACAGTGTACTGTATGTGTTATGAATTTTGCACTTTTTGAATTTGCCGTCAGGCTCCGCCACCCGTGCATTGCGACGCTCGCAGGGAATGGAGCCCGGGACACAGAGGCATCGGGCGGAGGACACAGCCCGCACAGTGTCTGCGGGGGGACATCGCAGGATCCTGGTGACAAGGTAAGTAACCTGCACCAGGATCCTGCAATGCAATCCCGAGTGTGGCTCGGGGTTACCGCTAATGGTACTAAAGTTTAACCCCGAGCCACACTCGGAAATACAATCAGGGAGGTTAATACCCTGACACATTGGTGTTGAATAAAATTGGAGCACACAGAATCTGGTGCAACTCTGCATAGAAACTAATCAGCTTCCAGGTTTCATTGCCAAAGCTTGAGGCCCCTTTCACACAGGGGCAGTGGGTGCGTCGACAGTAAAGCGCCGCCATTTTTAGCGGCGCTTTACAGTCAATTTTGCGGCGCTATTCGGCCACTAGCGGGGCGATTTTAACCCCTGCTAGTGGCTGAAAAAGGGTTAAAACCATCCGCAAAGCGCCACTGCAGTGGCGCCTTGCCGGCAGTATAGCCGTGGTGCCCATTCATTTCAATAGGCAGGAGCGGTGGAGGAGCGGTATACACACCGCTCCTTCACCGCTCCAGAGATGCTGCTAGCAGGACTTTTTTTAGTGTCCTGCCAACGCACCACTCCAGTGTGAAAGCCCTCGGGCTTTCACACTGGAGTGAAGGGAGACGCTCTTTCAGGGCGCTTTGCAGACGCTATTTTTAGCGTTATAGCGCCTGCAAAGCACCTCAGTGTGAAAGGGGTGTAAGTGAACAAGCTGAAGTTAGAAGCTGATTGGCTACCATGCACAGCTGCACCAGATTCTGGGTGCATCAGTTTTATTAAATACCCCCCATTGTCTATGCTGGATACACACTAGGGTTGTGCCAATACCTGTTTTGTACTGGCAAAATTACGAGTACCGATACTTGTGCTCAACTACTCACTGATAACAGTTACTGATATCTTTGTGGTGAGATTTGAGCCCATACAAAATGAATGGTCTAAGATTACACTGCAAAGAACCTTGTGTGATTTGAACAGAAATGCGGTGCGATTCCTGTCCAAAGCACATGCGGTTTCCAGCATCGCTCCTGTGTAAACCCAGGCTGAGGTCACTATAACAAAGCTGGGTTCACGCAGGAGCAGTGTGGGAAACCGCATGTGATTCTGACAGGAATTGCATGTGTAGCGGCCTCACCCCTCTCCCTTGCTTTATCGGTTATATGGCTGTTGTCTAGGGGTACCTGGGAGAGAGAGATGATACACACCACGGCCCATGTCCTCTGTAACTAAGAGGTGAAGGCCAGAAGATTGGGCTTTTGTGTAGGTGTCCTAGAGTCAAGTCCAGTCCTTCGTCCCTGACTCATTTGCTTTAGTAACCCAAGTTCCACACAGTGAATAGGTACAACTCAGTTTTATTCTTCTTGCCAAGCAATAAAACAATCTTTCTCCTTTGGAAAATGGGGACAGATCGAGGCACAATCCTTTCCCTTTTTGCTGTTGCCCACTGTGCTGTCACCAGTGGTGAATAGTCACTGCCACTGACTAGGTAAGATAGAACGTGAATTACCTTCGCTCACTTTGCCCCTGTCAGAGGAAGAAATCCGTCCAAGGGAGAAATGGAGGCCTCTCCGTCACCAGCGATGCCGCGCCGGGCTCTTCGGAGAAGTTACTGCGCACCAGTCCTCACGAACTCAGACACGGGCACCCAAGGAGTTAGGGTCCCCTCCGATTCCTCCACCCTCGCGGAACTCAGTCGAAGGTACTGAGCCCCAGGCATCCGCCATAGTACCTCACCCCAGGCTAAAGGTGCCTGAGATGGACTCTATCTCCGCTCCGGCTAGGCCAAGGGCACCTAGGCCCGGAACGCCAGCACCCAAGCTGAAGGTGCCTGGGTGCGGCCGCGTCCTCCAACTCTCTGCCTCAAGGTCAGGGCCTCCGCCCCTTTTATGACCTCTCCCTTTGCGTCACAGCGGGTTCCCCGCCCCGCTGTACCAGCTCCAGGGGAGGACAAAAAGGCACAGTTTGCGGTGTGAGTTCAGCTCCGGCCCAAGGCAACGACGCCACCTGTAGGCCCCAAGGAACCCCACACCACCAGAGTGCTCGCATAATTCAAACACCCGCTACACTCTCCCCCTGGTGATTTGACACTGGTCCCCAGTGTCAGGTACAAACTCATACCCCACAAGGGTGGTGACATAAGTTCAGCCCAGAAACCAAACTACACAATTTAGCCCTGAATTGTGCCAAGACCTGAATGGGAAAGGGAAAACTTAAAACAATATAACTATAAAACTTTCCAATAAAACACTTTAAATATCTCACACATTTACATTCTTCCCTCCCTCGCGCTATCTAAGGACCACCCATTCTCAGTAGTCTTGACAGACGAGTCTCCTGCAGAGGGGAAGAAAAGAAACATACATCCTACCAACATGTGTGTTTGCTTGGAATGAATGAGTCTATCCTAGAAGAAACCCATTCACTCCAATAAGTGCTGCATAATGTAAAAAAAAACAAAAAAACAATCGTTGCGCAACACTGCCACCTGGTGACAGTGCCGCGGTCAAGACACTCATCACTTCCAGATGAACTTTCCTCTTGATCATTTTCTCTGTGACCCTACACTATCTAAAACCCAAAGTCACCGATTTCTTTTGAGTGCCAGGAGAAGGAGGGAGAACAAACAAAAACAGCTCCCATATCTCCAATGAGTAGAACTGCCCAAATACAAAAAAAAACGAGGGCACAGTCCCTGTGTTCAAGAAAAGGCACTCCGGAAAGTTCAGCCAGGAATTGAAAAGAAAAGCACACGGGAGTCTTTTTCTCTCTCTATTTTTTTTCCTTACAAGTAAAACCTTGGATGAGGCAATGATATAGGCTTCAGACGATCATCAAAAGCCTCCACATGGTACTCAACACTCTTTCCTTCCTTGCGGCATATCACCACTTTGTCCGCATGAATGTGTCTTCCCAGCATCCATTTAGCTTTACAATCCTGAAACTTCTTGGTGACCGTTGGTGAACAGGAAAGGTACCGCCAAGCTTGCTGTACTTTCAGTTTGTCCCACACAAAGGTATCATACCATCTTTGCCGAAAGACCTCCACCTCATAAAGCAGTTCCCGAGGCAGATACGGGTATTCCCACCCATATTCCTGATCAACCTTCTGGCCAAAGAGACGCTGCAGCCTTGACAAAGGTGGCATAGTAGCTCGGTCTGCTTCTCCAGGTGGAACAATCGCTTCTGGGTGGCGAGGTGCGTTCACCACCTCGGTAGACCTGGGCCTAGGAGCCCGCAGTGATTGACGTTGCACTCCCACAACAGGAGCAGGTGAAATGGATGTTGAATCCAGAAGGGGAACTTCAGACAGAGGACCAGCTTCTTCCCTTGGTACCGAAGCCTCTACCCGAGGTGTACTATCTCCAGTAGACATGGGCAGGTCCCTTTCAACACAGAACGAGGGTAGCTTCATCTTGTCCCATCCCTTCTGTTGGAAGATTTCGTCTATCTCCCCATCATCGCCATTGTCAGACAATGAATCCAGGTCAGAGGTGTCGTAGTACTCAGCGGGCAGATAATTCCCAGTCACGGAACTATCCCCCTTGGCAGCCTCTACCAACTGTGGGCTACCGCCACTTTTAACCACGCAGACAGTCCCAACCCCTGGCTCACCTTTGCCTTTAGAAGAACAGGGACGTCCAGGACTTTTCCTACTGGAGCCATCCAGGCCAGGCAAGCAGTGGGGCGAAGCTCTTCCACGACCACACAAGGCCATTACTAGGCTGACTTTTCTCTTCGGCGGCTGGAGCAGGGAGCTGCTGGTGACCGAGGCAGCATCCTCGGATTTCTCTCTTTTCACTTCCGCTTGGGCAGTCACTTCGCCCGGATCAGTGCGCATGGGGAACGCACCAGCATCGATCTTTCCCTCCGGAGTGGCAGTCCCTGTGAGGTAGTTGAGGTGGAAAGCCCGAGGCTTTTCTGTGGATGGTTCCACCTCGAAGAGAAATTCTTTGCAGACCTCACAGCGCCCGAACGGCTTCAGCTGGACCACCAGTCCCAAACAGCCGGGACAGATCACACCGAGGGCTTCCATGTCTCTGCAGGTATAGAGAGCCAATCGCCCCCGGGGCCTTAGTCTTATCCCCGTATCCATAATCGGAGCAGCCAGAGAAGACATATCCGCAAAAGAAGGAACGGGAATCCACGGAGCACTTGAAGCCATCCTCTCTCTTTGCTGCTCCATTGCGCACTGACCCACCTGCGCCAGAATCTCCATGTGCGTACGTCCACGTGGCCAGACTCCTCCCACCTTCTGCACTTGTTCGCGGGCTTCTCACTTGTTCGCGGGCTTTTCCCTTGCCCCACCCACGAACTACACAGTTATAGGTTGCCTCGTGGCGCGTTGGCCAATATGGCCGACCTACTCGGAACGCCTCCGGACAGCAAAGTTCAATTTCAGACACCATACACATATCCCGGACGAGCCCCCACGTGTAGCGGCCTCACCCCTCTCCCTTGCTTTATCGGTTATATGGCTGTTGTCTAGGGGTACCTGGGAGAGAGAGATGATACACACCACCGCCCATGTCCTCCGTAACTAAGAGGTGAAGGCCAGAAGATTGGGCTTTTGTGTAGGTGTCCTAGAGTCAAGTCCAGTCCTTCGTCCCTGACTCCTTTGCTTTAGTAACCCAAGTTCCACACAGTGAATAGGTACAACTCAGTTTTATTCTTCTTGCCATGCAATAAAACAATCTTTCTCCTTTGGAAAATGGGGACAGATCGAGGCACAATCCTTTCCCTTTTTGCTGTTGCCCACTGTGCTGTCACCAGAGGCGAATAGTCACTGCCACTGACTAGGTAAGATAGAACGTGAATTACATTCGCTCACTTTGCCTCTGTCAGAGGAAGAAATCCGTCCAAGGGAGAAATGGAGGCCTCTCCGTCACCAGCGATGCCGCGCCGGGCTCTTCGGAGAAGTTACTGCGCACCAGTCCTCACGAACTCAGACACGGGCACCCAAGGAGTTAGGGTCCCCTCGGATTCCTCCACCCTCGCGGAACTCAGTCGAAGGTACTGAGCCCCAGGCATCCGCCATAGTACCTCACCCCAGGCTAAAGGTGCCTGAGATGGACTCCATCTCCGCTCCGGCTAGGCCAAGGGCACCTAGGCCCGAAACACCGGAACGCCAGCACCCAAGCTGAAGGTGCCTAGGTGCGGCCGCGTCCTCCAACTCTCTGCCTCAAGGTCAGGGAAGTCCCTTTTTTTTATTTAAAGATAAGACACAGATACAAACATAAAGACAACTTTGCAGTACATACAGATTGTAGTGGGCATATTAAGTATAATAACCGTAAAAAAAAAACAGTTGCATGTAAGTTATACCGCTCGCTGAAGTCTAATAGAGGGTAAATATAAACATCTGTGCTCATCGCATTTTGTTATTTTTTGATTGAAACAAAACAAAACAAAAAAAAAAAAAAGACAGAGAAGACAAAAGAAAGAGCAGAGAGAGAGAAGAGGGGGTAAAAAGAAAAAGGGAGGGGGTGGGGCAATTTACCCCCCAGGGAGCCCAGATTGGTAATGCTCAACTGGTAATGGTGATCCTAAATGGTGGATCCTGTCATGTATTGGGGGAATTTGTCAGAGAAGCGAAAGAGGTTCCAGTGAATCCATCTGGACTTATGTTCTTCCGACTTATCTCGCAGCGCCGAGGTCAGATCTTCCATTTGCTCAATATCCTTCACTCTTGCGAGCCATTGGGCCACCGTTGGCGCACACTGTTGCTTTTAAAGAGGCGGGATGCTGGCCCGAGCAGCATTAAGAAGATGCTTGAGGAGGGATTTATGGTAACGTTTCCGTGATAGGGGAGTAAGGTTAAGGAGAACCGCAGCCGGGTTGTCCTGAAGGGAGATGTCTGAGTTCCTGTATGAGCTTAAGTACCGGTTGCCAAAAAGTTTGGAGCACAGGGCAGTCCCAAAAAATATGCAATAAGGTACCTGCGTGTAGGCCGCATCGCCAACATCGGTCAGTTTGTAGCGGGAATATCTTAGCCAGCACGGAAAGAGTTCTGTACCAGCGTGTCACTATTTTATAGGCGGTCTCTTGATATTTGCTGCATAGAGAGGATTTCTGTGCAAAAAAGAGTATGCGGTCTTTTTGGGGTTCTGTGAAGGTGACTTGCAGGTCTCTCTCCCATTTAGCTAAGAATGGGGGGTCTTCAATGGCGTTAAGGTCTATCAAGGATTTGTAGGAGGTAGATAAGGACCTCCGGGTCGGTCCCTCCCCCAAGCAGAGTTCCTCAAAGGAGTGGAGCTTTCTGACGAAGCGGGCTGGTTTGGGCAGAGAGCTGAGAAAGTGAGAAAGTTGGTTGATCCTCCAACGGTCCAATGAAAGTGGGGCCTGACCTGAGAGAAAGTTATCCGTAGTGAGCCAACCGGTGGAACGTAAGAATGAGGAGGCCCTCATGAGTCCCCGTGGGGCTTGCGAAAGGAAGGACGGGTCGGTAAGGCCAGGTACAAAATCCGGATGACCAACAAGTGGCGTCAGTGGGGATGGAAAATTTTGCAGGGAGGCTAAACGGAAAGACCTTTTCAGTTCCCTAAGAGTTGGCCCAATCAGTGGGTGAGTATTCAGGTGAGTGGCAGGAGTATTCTCTGCCCAAGGAAGACCCGCTAGGGGGGCCCCGGCCGCCTCCTGCTCCAGCGATATCCAGAGCTTCAAATCACTGTGACGGCACCAGTCCACAACCCTGGTCATATGTGCCGCAGTATAGTACAGGGCTGGGTCTGGGAATCCAAGACCGCCTTTGAACTTTGGTCATAGTAGGAGAGCTCTGCCGAGACGCGGATGTTTACCACGCCATATGAATCTGATGAATATGGAACGTACGGCGTGAAAGAATGTCTGAGGTATCTTGACGGGCAGCGCCTGCAATAAATACAGAAGTCTGGGCATTGCATTCATTTTTAGTACATTGCAGTGGCCAAACCAGGAAAGGGCCAGGGAGTCCCACCTCCCAAGATCAGCCGAGAGCGTAGATAAAAGGGGCTGGAAGTTGAGGGCAACAATGTCTTGTAAGTTTGCAGGGATTTTTGTTCCTAGGTATTGGATTGAGCGGGCAGCCCATTTGAACGGGGAAAAGGGGCGTAGGTTAGAAATGATGGAATCCGACAAGGAAACACTTAAGGCCTCTGATTTTTGCAAGTTAACCTTAAAATTAGACAGGGTGCCGTAGCGCTTCAGTTCCTGTAACAGGGAGGGTAAAGAGATGAGGGGCTCAGTAATGTAAAATAAAAGGTCGTCAGCATAAGCTGCCACTTTGTGTTGACATTGGACTGACTGGACGCCTCTGATGGACTGATTAACTCTGGTGTGATGTAGGAAAGGTTCCAGGGAAAGAACGAACAGCAGCGGAGACAGGGGGCAGCCCTGTCTGGTGCCGTTCGAGATAGAGAAAGGGCTGGAATCATAGCCATTCACCCGAACAGTCGCCGTGGGATTATCATAGATGGCCGATATCCATGACAGGATGGGATCTGGCATACCCACAAATTTAGGTGTCTCCCGGAGGAAAGACCAGTCCACCCTGTCAAAAGCCTTCTCGGCATCTGTGGAGAGGAGCAGCAGGGGCAATCGGGAACGCTTTGCTTTATCAATGATGTTCAGTGTCCGGATGGTATTGTCCCTGGCCTCTCTCGTCTGGATAAAACCAACTTGGTCTGCTCCAATTAGACGTGGCAATAAGACATTCATCCTAGAGGCAAGGATTTTAGTGAATAGCTTCATATCGCAATTCAAGAGCGAGATGGGCCTGTAACTGGCACAAATTAGTGGGTCCTTACCCGGCTTAGGGATAACAGATATAGATGCTCGCTGCATGTCTGCCGGGAGGTTGTGTCCGTCAATCGCAGCATTAAAGGCCGCAAGAAAGGAAGGTGCCAAAGTGTCCTGGTACATTTTGTAGTAGGGGAGGGTGAACCCGTCCGGACCGGGGGCCTTACCTGACTGGGTGTCAGCTATTGCGGCTACAAATTCCTCCACGGAAATAGGTTTAGACAAGTCTTCTTGTTCCTCTGTCGTCAGCGTAGGGAGGTCAGTTTCTCCTAGGTAATTGCGGATATCCAGGACGTTTTGGGGTAGCGACCGGGGAGCAGAAGTTGGATCCAAGTTATACAACTTGGAATAGAAAGCACGGAAAGTATCCGCTAGTTCTGGAGATGAGTGGATTCTGGAACCCAAGGGCGAGAGGAGAGCGGGAACGTACGTCTGAGAACGCTTGGCACGTAATGCGTTGGCCAATAGCCGACCGCATTTGTCACCGTATTCATAGAAAGAACGACGGGCCTTCAGCAGTACATGTTTCGCCTCGTACATGGACTGATCCCGTATAGCTTCCCGAAGACGGAGCAGTTCCGCTTCGGTAGCACTATCTGCCCGGATCTTATGTTGGCGCTCCAAAGCGTGAAGTTGCGCTAGGAGGTCAGACAAAGTTTTAATGCGATGTTGTTTGGCCGTGTGACCGTGTTTGATCAGTATGCCTCTAATGAAGCACTTGTGCGCTGACCATACCGTGGCAGGGTTGTCTACTGAGCCATTATTGACAGAAAGGTAGGACTTAAGTTCCCTGAGGACATCTGCGGCAATTTCAGGGTCTCTTAGGAGCGCCTTGTTAAGTCGCCACGTGGATGTTCTGGGAGAAGCTTGTGAAATAGCCAGTTCCAATAGAATCGGGGCGTGATCGGAAAGTGCTATGTGGCCAATATCTGTCTTAGTAACCATGGGGATAGCTGAGTGTTTTAGGAAAAAAAAGGTTGATTCTGGAGTAGGATCCATGGACGGCAGAATAGAAGGTATAATCCCGTTCTTGTGGATGGACTATTCTCCAGATGTCGACTAGTTGGTGTGAATGTAAAAGATCTTTTAGGTGAAGTTGGGTTCCCCTTGAGAGGGAGGACAGGTTCGAGGAAGAGCCTTTGTGAGGGTCCAGTGTTAAGTTAAAATCTCCTCCCAAGACAAGGGTTCCTTCGATAAAGGGGTCGAGGGTGGATAAGATGGCCTCAAGGGTGGGGAGAGGGTTAGAATTTGGTAGGTAGATGTTCGCAAGAGTGAAGGTCTGAGAGCAAATTTTTCCCTTTATGAGCAGGAATCTGCCCTCCTGGTCGTGGTACTCATCGAGAAATTGCCAGTGGAGGGACTTAGAAATGAGTATACTCGTCCCTTTGGATTTAGAAGATGAAGACGGACTATGATAGGCCTTTGTGAAGTGTTTGTTCGTCAATTTGGGTATCTTGTCTGCCCTAAAGTGTGTCTCCTGGAGAAAAGCAATTTGAGCCCTCTGTCTCCACAGCTCAGCGAGACAACTAGTACGCTTCTCTGGGGAATTCAACCCCTTTATGTTCCACGAGAGGATCTTGACAGACATATTGTCCAATTTCAATGTCAACTTACGTCGACTCCTGGGTTGTAAAGGGAGGGGGAGAAGAAAAAAAAAAAAGAAAAAAGGAGAAAAAGTATAAAAAACAAAGAAAATGGAAAAGAGGAAAAGATCTAGTCAAAACTAAAGACTCCGCAGAGAGAAGCTACTGCCACCAGGGCAGAGTGTGCCTAGTGCGGGGAGTAGTAAGGCACAGCCGAGTTCCGGGCCCTGCAGCCCCTGTGGTCGTGCGATTAAGGCACTATTATTACCCGGCAAACGAAAACAAGTGATACAATGTAAGTAAATAACCATAAAATAAAACTTGGTGAAGACGGACCCATGGGCCGATATCACAAAGTACTAGCCCTAACATTAAACCAACGCTAAGAACTGCACCGGTCGCGTATCCCAGTCCCAGGACGGCCCAGCTGTACAGTGCCCAAATCTAGGCGCGGTGGGTCAGCCGGGCTCACCCCAAGGTAAGGCCACGGCATCCAACTGGTACCTGAAAGACTGTAAACAAAATGTATAACCTATACAAATGTAGAAGGCAAGGCATTAGTTAGTTAAGATAACACAAACATATGCATACATTTCAATACCCCTGCAATTACATATAGATCACCAAACATATACATATATGCGTGTGCAACATCGTAAAGAATAACATAACTATCCCGTTAATTCACCGTGACATGTGATGTTAGTCTGCGGAGCCCCTCACAGGCAGCCGCTGCCTCCCCTTTGATCCCATACTCCAAGCCCGGTTGAGATCGGTAACAAAACATCCCAGATAAGTGACTACACAGCAATGAAGCCCAGCCCCTAAAAAAAAAAAAAAATTATAATAATTTTTTTTCCTTTTTTTTTCTCTTGCGCATTGTCTAAGGACCAGTGCTCTAACCGGGTATTTGGGGTATACCAATGTGAAGGTGGTCGGTCAAAATTGAAGACAGCAAGCATTGTACTGGGACTTATCAGAAAAACGTAGGAGGCAAGCCACCTATTATACAAAGTAATTGTTGCCTAAGACAGGTCTTCAGTCATCTGCGGGCCAGGGTAAGCTGAACGGCAAAACTGGGAGGCCCTCGGGTCACAGGACATATACGCCATGTTCGTGGTATATTACTCATGAATAACAATAAAGATAGTTAAACTCAAAAAGCAACCTGGGAAACAAGAAAATAGGAATGCTTAGCTGATATATGTCCACCGTCTGCGTGTGTAGAATCAGCCAGCCACCTCTTCATTTGGGGGATGTGAGCGGGAGTTGCCCCCCCGTCTAGCTTGGGACTGGTTCCCCCGACCACGGCGACCATATTGAGCCCTTTGTGGTCTAAACGGGGGAGCTTGGCGCAGTTGATCTTTGGCGACAGCAGTCAGCAGCCAGTTTGGTACCGGAAACGGATCCAGGTCAGCAAAGGTGAACAAGTTTGGCAGCTTCGAGGGGTGACGCAAGGAAAAGGTATCTGGGCCCTTGCGGACTATGAGGTGGGAGCCCTGAAAAAAAACGTCCTCACGCTGCCATGCCTAGGCCACGCCCCCCTCCGTCCCTTTTATGACCTCTCCCTTTGCGTCACAGCGGGTTCCCCGCCCCGCTGTACCAGCTTCAGGGGAGGACAAAAAGGCACAGTTTGCGGTGTGAGTTCAGCTCCGGCCCAAGGCAACGACGCCACCTGTAGGCCCCAAGGAACCCCACACCACCAGAGTCCTCACATAATTCAAACACCCGCTACACATGCAATTTTTTACAGTGCTATTTGAGCCCATTCATTTTGTATGAGGTCAAATCGCACTGCAAAATATTGCATTTAGGTATCGGAGCATTTACATGAGTACAAGCAGGGGTCAAGTCCTGGGGAAAAAAGTGTGGAAACTCCCACCCAAGGTCCACTCCCCCACCAAAAAAAAACCTACACTGACGGTAGTGACCTATATACACTGACACACCTACACTGACGGTAGAGACCTATATACACTGACACACCTACACTGACGGTAGTGACCTATGTAGCGGCCTCACTCTCTCCTCATGTAAATCGGGTTTCCGATAGCTCTTGTCTAGGGGTATCTTGTATGTGAGAGTGAGATGCGCTACGGCCCATGTCCTCCCCATTGCAGTGGGTGAGGTGAAGGCCAGTACCTATTGTTTTCCTCGGGCCTGTGTGTTTCTGCAGGAATACCAAGTCCTTCAGTGCTGACACTTCCCTTCGCTCCCATTAACCAGAGTACCACACACCGATAAGGATCCAACACTTGTTTTATTGTAGCACACAATCAAACAGTTCTTTGTCAGCCGACTGATTGGGACCCATAAACAGTTCAACGTGGTGGGGTGAGCAGGTCGAGGCACTGTCCTGGTAATAAACTAAACCACTGTGGTTTCACCAGCGGTTGCTATAGCCATCGGCTAAAGAGAGAAACTTGAAGCCTTTGAGTCTCTACCAGCGACTCTGGAGAACATGAACTGGAATACCTTCGCTGCGTTGTGGCCCTTGTCAGGGGGAAGATGTCCCTCCAAGGGAGTTACCAGAGGCCCCTCCGTCACCGGGTTGATGCTGCTTTGGGCTCTTCAGACGGGTAACCTCTCCGGCCTCCTCACCTCAGACATGGGCCCCATCCACCTCAGGGTCCCTCGGACTCATCCACCCTTGCGGAGCCCAGTCGAAGTCACTGGGCCCCAGGCCTCCGGTGTAGTACCTCACCCCAGGCTTAAGGCACCTGGGCTGGAACTCCGGACCGACCGCACCCAGGTCTAAGGTGCCTGGGCGCCGGATGCAGAAGACCTCGTGGCGAGGGCGTCTCTCCCCCTTATCTCCTCCCGTGACGCCACAGCAGGTTCTCCGCCCCCGCTGTACCACCGCCGGAACGGGACAAAAAGGACAGCACTGCGGCAGTGATTCTACCTCGACCTGTGGGAACACCGCCACCCCAGGCCAAGGAGAATAGTACACCACCAAAGTCCTCCATGACTGAAAATGGTCCAAATCCTCTTATGATTTATACACACCTAGGTCATACTACCACCCAGGTGCACCCCCTAGATTTAGACCCCCGCTACACTCTCCCCCCAGTGATTTGACGCTGGTCCCCAGCGTCTGGTGCAAACCCATGTCTCTCAAGGAGTGGTAACATAAGCTTGACCCCAGAGGCCATCCCTCAAATTTGAATCCTAATTGTGCCAAGACCTGCTCAAAGGAAAGGGAACATGAAATAGTAACTTTGCAATAAAACCATCTGACCATGTACACATATACAATCCCTCCCATCACTGTCTAAGAACCACCCCAAAATCAGCAGCCTTGACAGACGGATCTCCTGCAGAAGGGAAACAAAACACAACATCCTAACATATTTGTGTTAATTTGAAATTAATGGGTCTATCAGCCGAGAGACCCATTCGCTCCAATGAGTAAGGTGGTGCAAGTGTAAAAAAAAAAAAAAAACAACCGTTGCACAACACTGCCACCTGGTGACAGTGCCGCGGTAATGACACTTGGAGGAATCTTCCAGGCAACCTTCCTTCTTCTACCTGTGTCCCTACTCTGATTCTACCCCAAAGTCTTTGCCTCTGATGTATGAAGAAAGAGAGAACAAAACAAACAGCTCCCATTTCTTAAAAAAAACAAAGCCCAAATAAAAACTAGGGCACAGTTCTGATATTCTGGCAAAGGCACTTCCAGAAAGTTCAACAGCAGAAAGAACATACAAGAGAGTTTCCCCTTGTTTTTTTTCTCTCACAGATAAAACTTTGGATGCGGCAAGAACAGGGGCCTCAGATGCTCATCAAAAGTTTCCACAGCATAGTCAATGTCCTCTCCATCCTTTCGGCAGATAAGCACCTTGTCTGCATGAATATGACGCCCCAGCATCCACTCTGCTCTGCAGGCCCTGAATTTTTTCGAAACGGGTGGCGAACAGGACAAGTACCGCCGGGCATGAGGCACTTTAACTACCTCCGTTGGTTTAAATGTGGGTGCCCGCAATGATGCGCGCTGTGTCCCCGCTACCTGAACGGGTGATGTTGCGGGTAGTGGCAAAGGACTAGGCTTCCTCGTAAGCTCCGGGGCTCCCGCCCGGGGCGTACTGTCTCCTGTGGATATCGGCAGATCCTGTGGTGCACGTAACACAGGCAACGACCTTCTGTCCCAGCCCTTGCGGTGAAAAAGTTTGTCTCTTTCACCATCATCTCCACAGTCCAACAGAGATTCTAGGTCGGAGGTGTCATACATCTTTGCGGGTAGGTAGTCCCTAGCAGACGTGGAACTACCCTCCCTAGCGGGCTCCACCGACTGTGGACTCCCGACACCTCCAACCACCACCACAGTCCCAGCCCCTGGCTCACCTTGGCCTTTTGAAGAACAGGGATGTCCAGGACTTCTCTCTACCGGCGCCATCCAGGCCAGGCAAGCGGCGGGGTGAAGCTCGACCACGACCACAGGAGGCCTGTACCAGACTGACTTTCCTCTTCTGAGGTGGGAGCAGGAAGCTTGTGGCGACCGAAGCAGCATCCTCGGATTTTCCTTTCTCAGTCTCTGGTTGGGCAGTCACGTCGCCCTGGTCAGTGCGTACAGCGACCTCCGCATAGGCCTGGATCTCCCCTACCGGAGTAGCGGTACCTGTGAGGCAGTTGAGGCGAAGGGCCCGGGGCCTTGCTGTGGATGGCTCCACCTCGAATAGGAACTCTTTACATGCCTCACAACGCCCGAATGGCTTCAGGTGGACCACCAGTCCCGAGCATCCGGGACAGATCACACCAAGGGCCTCCGTGTCTCTGCAGGAATACAGAGCCAACTGCCCTCGGGGTCTAAGTCTTAACCCCGTGTCTGTAAGGGGAGCAGCAAAAGTAGTCATCTTCGTGGGGTAGGGAACCGGAATCCACGGGGAACTTGAGGACATCCCGACTGTCTGCTGCTCCATCACGCACTGACCTCGCGCCGGAGTCTCCACGTGCGTCCTTCCACATGGCCAGACTCCTCCCACAACTTGCACGTTTTTGCGGGCTTCCATCAGTCTCCGCCCAGGAACTGCGCAGTCATGGGGTGCCTCATGGCGCAGTGCAGTAAAAGCCCCCACATGTAGTACGTCACACGGCTGGACTTCTCCCTCTTCTCGCTCTTCTGCATGGGCCTTTCCCGACTTAGGGTCATGTCCACGACTTTGAGCAGGGATGCACTTTGGCCGATCACATGGCCGACCCACTCAGAACTCCTCCGGGCAGCAAAGTTCAAACACAGCCGTTCTCAGTTCCATGGTTAAAACACACATCATCCCGGACTTACGAGCCCCCAAATGTAGCGGCCTCACTCTCTCCTCATGTAAATCGGGTTTCCGATAGCTCTTGTCTTAGGGGTATCTTGTATGTGAGAGTGAGATGCGCTACGGCCCATGTCCTCCCCATTGCAGCGGGTGAGGTGAAGGCCAGTACCTATTGTTTTCCTCGGGCCTGTGTGTTTCTGCAGGAATACCAAGTCCTTCTGTGCTGACACTTCCCTTCGCTCCCATTAACCAGAATACCACACACCAATAAGGATCCAACACTTGTTTTATTGTAGCACACAATCAAACAGTTCTTTGTCAGCCGACTGATTGGGACCCATAAACAGTTCAACACGGTGGGGTGAGCAGGTCGAGGCACTGTCCTGGTAATAAACTAAACCACTGTGGTTTCACCAGCGGTTGCTATAGCCATCGGCTAAAGAGAGACACTTGAAGCCTTTGAGTCTCTACCAGCGACTCTGGAGAACATGAACTGGAGTACCTTCGCTGCGTTGTGGCCCTTGTCAGGGGGAAGTCGTCCCTCCAAGGGAGTTACCAGAGGCCCCTCCGTCACCGGGTTGATGCTGCTTTGGGCTCTTCAGACGGGTAACCTCTCCGGCCTCCTCACCTCAGACATGGGCCCCATCCACCTCAGGGTCCCTCGGACTCATCCACCCTTGCGGAGCCCAGTCGAAGTCACTGGGCCCCAGGCCTCCGGTGTAGTACCTCACCCCAGGCTTAAGGTGCCTCAGGTGGACGCCAACACTGCTCCGACCAGGCCATGGGCGCCTGGGCTGGAACTCCGGACCGACCGCACCCAGGTCTAAGGTGCCTGGGCGCCGGATGCAGAAGACCTCGTGGCGAGGGCGTCTCTCCCCCTTATCTCCTCTCGTGACGCCACAGCAGGTTCTCCGCCCCCGCTGTACCACCGCCGGAACGGGACAAAAAGGACAGCACTGCGGCAGTGATTCTACCTCGACCTGTGGGAACACCGCCACCCCAGGCCAAAGAGAATAGTACACCACCAAAGTCCTCCACGACTGAAAATGGTCCAAATCCTCTTATGATTTATACACACCTAGGTCATACTACCACCCAGGTGCACCCCCTAGATTTAGACCCCCGCTACACCTATATACACTGACCTACCTACACTGACAGTAGTGACCTATATACACTGACACACCTACACTGACGGTAGTGACCTATATACACTGACACACCTACACTGACGGTAGTGACCTATATACACTGACACACCTACACTGACGGTAGTGACCTATATACACTGACACACCTACACTGACGGTAGTGACCTATATACACTGACCTACCTACACTGAAGGTAGTGACCTATATACACACTGACCTACCTACACTGACCTATATACACTGACATTTACATACACATTACACTGTCTGACCTACCTCAGCTCAGCGGTGTCACAGCAGGCACTACTGTAGTTAGTCATTCCGTCAGAGGAGGAGCCTGGAGGGGAGGAGAGCCGAGGAGTCTGGAGGAGAGCCGGAGAGAAGAGAAGAGCTGCCCGCAAGAGCGCCGAGCGGGGATGTGGCGTGGCGGCCGATTTGTATTTCCCACCTTCTGGAGTCTGCAGCGCCTATGATGGGCGTCACACGTCCCACGGTCGCGGCATTGGACCAGTGGGACGTCCATCATAGGCGTTGCACAGGCTCCAGAAGGCGGGACCTGCTGTTATGGCACTCGGCGAGTCGGCAGGACTCGGCCACATTCGGTGGCGCTCATGATCAGATCGGTCCCGGCGCTCGCCACTCGGGGGCTGCAAAGGGAACGGCGTTCCTGTTGTGAAAAAAGTGCAGGGACACCGTTCCCACGCGTTCCCGCAGGACTCGAGACCTGAGTACAAGAATTAATGCAAATGCTTATTATGAGCACTGATATCGGTATCAGTGCAACCCTAGTACACGCTATTATTATTTTTTCCAGCAGGCCAAACAGATCCCTGCATCCATTCAAACAAGGTAGATGGAGGAATCCCATCTCTGTGCTATTTTACTCTGACAGCAGGACTCCTCCACTGTCAGAATACAATGATCAGCGCTGCAGCCCGCAGATTGAAGGAGGTTTTCAAGCAGGACCAGGATCAGCTAGTTCTAGAGCACTACTTACAATCTTCAGAAATCACCCCTGGGCAGCCAAGTTACTCATTATTGGCTGCGAACCAAGCCGCCATTGTGTACTTTTCGATCATTGTGATGACCAATCACAAATGTAAAAGTAATACTGGTGCACTCTGCAACCATCACATATGTTTTTGTGTGCTGCAAATGCTTCTACTAGCTCCGCAGGGGGGCGGAGGGGCAGCATTTTGGCATCTTCGCCCTGGGAACTGAAATACTTTGTCCCGCCACGTCCATGCCACGCCGCATTGATGCAGTAATTCATGCAAAAGGAGCCCCGACCAAGTATTGAGTGCATACTATACTGTACATGGACATACTTTTCAGTAAGCCAACATTTCTGTATTAAAATCTTCTTTTTTTTTCTAGTTTTTTTTCTAGTTTTCTGAGATACTGAATTTTGGGTTTTCACTAGCTGTAAGCCATAATCATCAAAATGAAAAGAACAAAATGCTTGAAATATATCACTTTGTGTGTAACGCATCGATATAAAATATGAGTTTCACATTTTGAATTGAATTACTAAAATAAATGAACTTTTTGATGATATTCAAATTTTATGAGATGCACCTCTATAGTCTTACAAATGCAACCGGACCATTGAGGGCATCCATAATGTTGATGCGGCCCGCAACAAAATTGAGTTTGACACCTCTGTCAAAGGAGATGTAAACCAATGGTTTTCCAGACGGAATTCCTCTCAAGCCTGCCTTGCATACACACGGTCACACAAAAGTCTGGTGAACTTTTGACTGCCAAGAACGCGGTGATGTAAAAGACTACGACGAGCCGACAAAATTAAGTTCTATGCTTCCAAGTATGCGTCGATTATTTTCCAAGCATGTGCCGATTTTTTTCCGATCATGCGTCAGGATTTGTACACACGTTCGGAAATTTCCGGACAGTTTTTTTCCTGACGGGAAATCGGTAGTGTATACGGGGCATAACACTTTTTTTAACCAGTCTGCACTGTGCATTCTCTTTCATATGTGCTATTATAGAGAATTCATAGTGCCAAATATTAAAAGAGAAGTATTTTTTTTGTTTGTTTTTCCAAGATTTATACTTACCTAGTTGGATGCAGCATCTGTCCGATGCTGCATCTGTCCCCCGACACCTCTAAGACTGAGAACCGAGCAATTGAATACCACTGATCGCGCGGTTCTCACAGCTCCACGAGCGAAAAACTGCTGATTGTCAGCCACAGCTCTCTGCTCTGCCCCCCTCCTCGCTCACTGAATCGCTGGACTGTGAAGGGGTGGGAGCGGCTGGCTTAGGCTCTCAGTGGCTTGCTGAGAGGCTGAGCCGGGTGTTGGTCCAGGGATCTGGCAGATCCTGACTCTGTGGTCATGATGACGCCGAGCCTGGACCGACTCTGTGACATCAGCAGAGAGCAGACTTCAACCAGCTAACTGCTGAAAAATGGACCACAGGAGTGCAAAATGAACTGCTCTCCTGTGATCTGTAGGAGAAGTATAGCCAAATACACTTTGGCTGTACTTCTCCTTTAAGGCTGCAGGAGACCTGTGCACGTATTATCTGTATGTACATTCCTGTTCAGGGTGATGAATCCCAGGTGTCATGTTTAGAATTTCCATCGGGTAAATCACTGACGTAAACACCAGTCCCTAGAAGTCAAAGATAATCCTCATTAATTACATACTGCTCGTCTGTTTCGTTTATGTGCTGTCACTAACACTTTTGAGGATTCCTTTATCTTTGATATGACTGTGATATAGTACATAATAAAAACTGAAAGCTAAAAAAAGCTGTAATTCAAGCCAAACCCAAGGAAAAATGTCTTCATGTTACGTAGAATCCAAGTGAATACATGGTTACTATCCCTTTAAATGACATGAGACAATATTGAGTGAATGGTATACATGCAATTTAAAAGCAAAACTAATAAATAATATCTGTTCCTTTAAATAACATGAAGCATTTGTGTGTAAGTAATATATAATTCAGTTCATCTATATATCACATGACCAGTTTGTGAATTTTTTTCTATAAATTAAAGTAAATGTTAAACTTATAAAAAATGAAGAAGATGTGTCTCCACCCAAGTTTCATGCTCTAGCGCATCCTCAGGGATAAAAAAATAAATAAATGGATGCGCTAGAACTTGAAACGTGTTGGGTGGAGCTTTGCATGTGGCAGTCATATTTGTGAGTTTTTGGATATTTGCTTTTTATAATGGTTTATTGAGTCCAGTTTTTAAAAGAAATACTAAACTATATGCTGGGCTGACGATGTCACAAGGGGACGGGGCCACTCTGTGACATCATGTTATAGAATGCTAGCAAACCAGACTGTGTGACAGCACAGAGGAGACCAAACAGTTGTAGGTAAAAGTGTAACAATTTATTAAGGGAAGTAAACAGACAAATAAACACCTCCAACAGAACACAGTGCAGTGACCAAACCAAATAACAGTGACTTAAAGAAAATATATACAATAAGGGGGAATACCGGAATCGTAGAGAAGGCCAGGCCGAGGTCATACACGAAGGGATCGAAGCAGATGGGTATGGATGAGAATCAAACAGGAACGGGGAGGGGACAGATGGATTGGCTGCAGAGCAGGGATCCAAGGTAACCAGGTAACAGGAGGACAGGGTACCGTGGAAATCAGGAGACAGGAGGGACAGACGCAGGATGGGCTCAGGGTAGGGATCAGGTTGGATTGGGTCAGACAGGATGCAGGCTCAAAGTCCAGATCACAGGTCCTAGGTTCAGGGAGAGAGATACCAGGGCAAGGAGTGTTAGTACTTGCCGGGTATTTAAAGGAAGTCTTGTAATCAGGCTTCAGGTCACAGCTGACCGCAGGAAGTGCTGCCTGTCCCACACTGCTGGAATACACCCGCTGGTGGACACCGGTACTACAGTCCATGGATCATGCATTACCACCAGCAGGTGAGATCCTCCAACAAAGATATTGGCTGCAAGAGGACACTAGTACTGCAGTCCAAAGGACCAACAGCACCACCAGCGGGTGAAGCCTTTCCTGACAGTACCCCCCCTCAAAGGAGCGGCCTCCGGACGCTCCAACTAACTGTTGCTGGGGGAAGTTCATGGCAACAAGCTGGGCAACAGGCAAGGTCACATCCGGGCAGATAACAGGCACATCCAGGCAGGAGACAGTCACATCAAGGTGGGCAGCAGGCTCTGGGTCGTTGAGCTGGGGAGTAGGCTTCGGGTCGTCGAGCTGGGCAGCAGACAGGGACATCTCCGGCTGGGCAGCAGACAGGGACATCTCCGGCTGGGCAGCAGACAGGGACATCTCCGGCTGGGCAGCAGACAGGGACATCTCCGGCTGGGCAGCAGACAGGGACATCTCCGGCTGGGCAGCAGACAGGGACATCTCCGGCTGGGCAGCAGACAGGGACATCTCCGGCTGGGCAGGAGACAGGGACATCACCGGCTGGGCAGGAGACAGGGACATCACCGGCTGGGCAGGAGACAGGGACATCACCGGCTGGGCAGCAGACAGGGACATCTCCGGCTGGGCAGCAGACAGGGACATCTCCGGCTTGGCAGCAGACAGGGACATCTCCGGCTTGGCAGCAGACAGGGACATCTCCGGCTTGGCAGCAGACAGGGACATCTCCGGCTTGGCAGCAGACAGGGACATCTCCGGCTGGGCAGCAGACAGGGACATCTCCGGCTGGGCAGCAAACAGGGACATCTCAGGCTGGGCAGCAGACAGGGACATCTCCGGCTTGGCAGCAGACAGGGACATCTCCGGCTTGGCAGCAGACAGGGACATCTCCGGCTTGGCAGCAGACAGGGACATCTCCGGCTTGGCAGCAGACAGGGACATCTCCGGCTTGGCAGCAGACAGGGACATCTCCGGCTGGGCAGCAGACAGGGACATCTCCGGCTGGGCAGCAAACAGGGACATCTCAGGCTGGGCAGCAGACAGGGACATCTCAGGCTGGGCAGCAGACAGGAACATCTCAGGCTGGGCAGCAGACAGGAACATCTCAGGCTGGGCAGCAGACAGGAACATCTCAGGCTGGGCAGCAGACAGGAACATCTCCGGCTGGGCAGTAGGCTCCACAGACTGAGAAACGGGCATCACAACCTCAAGCCGGGAAACGGGCACCACAACCTCAAGCCGGGAAACGGGCACCACAACCTCAGGCCGGGAAATGGGCACCACAACCTCAGGCCGGGAAACGGGCACCACATTTTCAGGTGGGGTCACCAGATCTTCCGACTGGGACACCGGATCTACCGACTGGGACACCGGATCTACCGACTGGGACACCGGATCTACCGACTGGGACACCGGATCTACCGACTGGGACACCGGATCTTTCGACTGGGACACCGGCATCAGGACTTTTGTTTGGAAGGCAGGCACCGGAATGTCAGGCTGGAAGGCTGGCACAGGAACTTCAAGCTGGCAGACCGGCACAGGAACTTCAAGCTGGCAGACCGGCACAGGAACTTCAAGCTGGCAGACCGGCACAGGAACTTCAAGCTGGCAGACCGGCACAGGAACTTCAAGCTGGGCAAAAGGCACAGGGACCTCCGGCTGGCAGACTGGCACAGTGACCTCCGGCTGGCAGACTGGCACAGTGACCTCCGGCTGGCAGACTGGCACGGGAGCCTCAGGCTGGCAGACTGGCACGGGAGCCTCAGGCTGGCAGACCGGCACGGGAACCTCAGGCCGGCAGACCGGCACGGGAACCTCAGGCCGGCAGACCGGCACGGGAACCTCAGGCCGGCAGACCGGCACGGGAACCTCAGGCCGGCAGACCGGCACGGGAACCTCAGGCCGGCAGACCGGCACAGGATCTTCAGGCTGGTACAGGATCTTCAGGCTGGCAGGCTGGTAAAGGAACTTCAGGCTGGCAGGCTGGTACGGGAACTTCAGGCTGGCAGGCTGGTACGGGAACTTCAGGCTGGCAGGCTGGTACGGGAACTTCAGGCTGGCAGGCTGGTACGGGATCTTCAGGCTGGAAGGTTGGTACGGGAACCTCAGGCTGGCAGACTGGCACGGGAACCTCAGGCTGGCAGACTGGTACAGAAACTTCAGGCTGGCAGACGGGCACTGGGGCATCAGACTGGGTAAAAGGCATGGGGACATCCGATTTAGGTGGGTCGTCAAGTTCTACTGGCATGAACGCAGGCTGGAGCAGGTTGGTGGGTGTGGAGGTAGGTTGGGTTACTGGTTGGATTGTGTGGGTCGGGAAGTACTTCCGCTTCTTCTTAGACTTAGTCACTGCAGGTTTGCAAATAACGGGGGGAATGTATGAAAAGGATGGAATGTGGCAGAGATACGGGGACAGTGGCTGGAGGAGGTTCTTGTGGATTGGCTGCAAGTAGGAGGGAAGAAGCAGGTGGATTGAAGGCAGAGTAGGTGCAACAGGTAGAGACTGGGTAGTAATATTTGGCGGGGGGCTGAGCAAACTGGGCTGAAGCTGGGGTTGCTGTAGGCGATGGGCGGATACATTCTTGGGGAGGCAGGTGATTAATGGCAGGGCTGGAACATTGTGGCTTGGCTAAGTGCAGGAGATCTGACCATGCCTGCAGCACAGGTTAAGCAAAAACTGTCTTACACACAGCCTGTCCGACCAGGGATTGCACTGAATGGATGCAATCAGACAACACCTGCTGGGAACAGGAGGAATAATGTTCCCAAAAATAGGCTGGATCATCCTCTAACAACCACACTAAGGATTCGACCTGGTCAAAACTGAAAGGGGGTGAAAAATCTTCACTCCCATCGGGAATAGATGACAGGGCTGGCTTTTCACATAACCGAACTAACGGCAGGATATCCTCAAAAGATATATAACCCCTGCCCCACTAGGGAATAAGCTGATCGGATGATTTCCATCAGCTGGTCACTGGTCCAATCTTTTAGAATCTGACGACAATATTTGTCATCCTCTGCTGCCAGCAGAGAATAATAAATGATTTCGTTACTATCCATCTCAACCGGGTCTAACAAACCAGGATGGTCCCTCAAGGCCGCGACGTCTGGTTTAGGGATGGCCCTGGTATACTGTTATAGAATGCTAGCAAACCAGACTGTGTGACTGCACAGAGGAGACCAAACAGGTGTAGGTGAAAGTGTAACAATTTATTAAGGGAAGTAAACAGACAAATAAACACCTCCAACAGAACACAGTGCAGTGACCAAACCAAATAACAGTGACTTAAAGAAAATATATACAATAAAAGGGGAAAACCGGAATCGTAGAGAAGGCCAGGCCGAGGTCATACACAAAGTGATCGAAGCAGATGGGTATGGATGGGAATCAAACAGGAACAGGGAGGGGACGGATGGATTGGCTGCAGAGCAGGGATCCAAGGTAACCAGGTAACAGGAGGACAGGGGACCGTGGAAATCAGGAGACAGGAGGGACAGATGCAGGATGGGCTCAGGGTAGGGATCAGGTCGGATTGGGTCAGACAGGATGCAGGCTCAAAGTCCAGATCACAGGTCCTAGGTCCAGGGAGAGAGATACCAGGGCAAGGAGTGTTAGTACTTGTCGGGTATTTAAAAGGAAGTCTTGTAATCAGGCTTCAGGTCACAGCTGACCGCAGGAAGTGCTGCCTGTCCCACACTGCTGGAATACACCCGCTGGTGGACGCTGGTACTACAGTCCATGGATCATGCATTACCACCAGCAGGTGAGATCCTCCAACAAAGATATTGGCTGCAAGAGGACACCTGCTGGCGGACACTAGTACTGCAGTCCAAAGGACCAACAGCACCACCAGCGGGTGAAGCCTTTCCTGACACATCAGCTGGTGACCCCGTCCCTTAGTTATTTAAGAACTGTCAGACAGCGGAGCAGGAGTGGACCATTTTTGTTTTTCTTTTTTTAAATAAAGGACTTGTCAAAAACTGCCTACTGTCATTACACTACACTACTATGCACCTCATACTCATTCACATGGGGGGCAGGATCTGGGGGCCATCTTGTTAAAGGGGGCTTCCAGATACTGATAAGCCCCCCCACCCGTAGACCCCCACAAACACCTGCCAGGTTTGTGGGGAAGAGGCCCTTGTCCTCATCAACATGGGGACAAGGTGCTTTGCCCCAAAGCACCCCAAAGCACCCCCCCCCATGTTGAGGGCATGTGGCCTGGTACGGTTCAGGAGGGGGGCGCTCACTCGTCCCCTCTGTTTCCTGACCTGCCGGGTGCATGCTCAGATAAGGATCTGGTATGGATTTTGGGGGGGACCCCACACCATTTTTTTTTTTTTTGCCATGGGGTTCCCTTCAAAATCTATACTGGACCTGAAGGGCCTAGTATGGGTTGGGGGGGGCCCAATGCTGTTTTTTTTCAGATTTTTTTTTATTCCTGGCAATTCTTTTTATTACATTCAGCGGTCAGCGGGAAACCTTATACTTACCTCCTCTATGCAGTTGGTTTTGCACAGAGTAGTCCAGCTCCTCCTCTTCTCAAGTCCCCCTTTGCTGCTCCTGGCCCCTCCCTCCTATCGAGTGCCCCCACAGTCAGCAGCTTCCTATGGGGGCACTGGAGCCGAGTCACAGCTCTGTGTGTCCATTCAGACACAGAGCCCTGACCTGGCCCTGCACCCTCTTCCCTGATTGGCTGACAGACTTTGATTGACAGCAACGGGAGCCAATGGAGCCACTGCTGTGTCTGAGCCAATCAGGAGGAGTGTCCCAGACGGCTTAGACATTCGTGGACATTGCTAGAGAGATATGGTGCTCAGATAAGTAATGAGGGGGTGCTGGGGTGGCTTAGGATGCATTGCATAGAATGCATTAAGTTAAAAAAACTTCTGCCTTTACAACTCCTTTAAAGAGGAAGTCAACTGAAAGTCACAATTTGTACTTATAGGTAAACCTATAATAAGGTTTACCTATAGCAGTGATGGCGAACCTTGGCACCCCAGATGTTTTGGAACCACATTTCCCATGATGCTCAACTGCACTGCAGAGTCCATGAGCATCATGGTAAATGTAGTTCCAAAACATCTGGGGTGCCAAGGTTCGCCATCACTGACCTATAGGCACTGTAAATATCTCCTAAACGTGTACCGTTTAAGAGATATTTACATTACATGCAGTCGATGATGGGATCAGTGGCAGTGGTGGGGGGGGGGGATGGGATTAGTTAGGAGGCCATACACTGTGGCTTATTCTGAATCATGTAGAGCAAAGCTGACACTAATGTAATAGGGGCATTTACACCAACCACCAATGTAAGGGGGAATATACAATGACCTCCATGTAAGGAGAAATTTACACTGACAACCATTGTCAAGGAGATTTGTACTGACCACCAATGTAAGGTGACACTTCTACACCGGCCACCAATGTTAAGGGGGATTTACACTGACCACCAATGTAAAGGGAGATTACAACCAATGCAATGAAGAATTTACAATGACATCCAATGTAATGGGGGATTTTACATCAACAACCAAAAAAATGGGGATTTCTACACTGGCCACCAATGTAAGGGGGGATTTACACTCACCACCAATTTTAAGAGGGCTTCTACATGGACCACCAATGTAAGGGAGGATTTGAAACTGACCGCAAATGCAAGTTTGGATTTTTTTACTGATTGCTAATATAAAGAGGAGTTTCTACACTGGCCACCAATGTAATGGGGATTTACACTGACCACCAATGTAATGGGGATTTACACTGGCCACCAATGTAATGGGGATTTACACTGGCCACCAATGTAATGGGGATTTACACTGGCCACCAATGTAATGGGGATTTACACTGGCCACCAATGTAATGGGGATTTACACTGGCCACCAATGTAATGGGGATTTACACTGGCCACCAATGTAATGGGGATTTACACTGGCCACCAATGTAATGGGGATTTACACTAGCCACCAATGTAATGGGGATTTACATTGGCCACTAATGTAAAAGGAGCATTCACAGTAACCACCAATGTAAGGGGGAC
Organism: Rana muscosa; assembly: GCA_029206835.1. Taxonomy (NCBI): domain Eukaryota; kingdom Metazoa; phylum Chordata; class Amphibia; order Anura; family Ranidae; genus Rana; species Rana muscosa. The sequence continues at coordinate 1,092,637,336 of CM055116.1, forward strand.
CTTCACACTGGCCACTAGTGTGAATGAAAGGATTGTACACCAAGCCTCAATGTAGTGAGAAGATTTACACTGACCACCAACTGAGACATTTAGCCTACATTCACATTTGTGTGTGTTGGAAACACATGCAAAATTGCTTTCCTGGCCCCACAGAAACGTGCTGCACTTTAGCAGATACACAGCAGTGCCATTAATTGTTAATGACACCCTCACGCATATGTTGAGATGTGTGTATTCACATGCACCAAAATTCAGGGTGCTGTGGCACCATGTTATTTTGAAAGAGGGTTCCACCTCCAATTTGCTTACCTTTGCAGAACAGACTGCTGTTAGGCTTAATGACCACAGTTGTAGGCAGGACTTTCAAGCATGCCCCTTTACCACCCCAGTGGGCAGCATTCAGCAAAAGTAAAAGTGGATATGATCTCAGGGGGGCATGATATGTATATGAATACCACCTCTATTTACATATCAATGCCGCCCATCCGTGGCTATTTAGATATTAATGCAGGTTATTTACATGTAAACACAGGGTCTGCATGTGAGTCATCTGTACACGGCAATAGGGCAGAGCTGGGCAGCATTAGTAACAAAACTTCACACTGAGATATCGAGACACAGCGTGGGACTAAAACTTCAAGGGAATTTGATAGTATGAGGCAGCTGCTTTGGGCCTACCAACAATGATGGGGCACAGGGCAGCTTTCCCCTTTTGCCCTGCCTTAAAGATGGCCCTGATACTTGTAATCGGGAGCTTTCCAATCACATGACCGCTGTGACAGCCGATCACAATGGTCACATGACCCAAATGCCTGTCTCTGCCTCCTGACATTCAGAAGCTCTTAAAGGTCTGGGAGGCAGCGGCAGGGGTAAAGGGTTACCTTTTTTGTACAGCTTGCAAATCTCAGCACTGTCATATTTTACTGAATGAAAATGAAAAAGAATTAAAATCTTACACATTGACATTTTGATGTATCCATTTTTAACATTGGGATCATTATTCATTTGTGAAAAAAAAGAAAAGCTGTAGACTGATTTGCCTGCAGGAGATTATTTTTCAGAGTACGTCATGACCTTGTAAATATAAGCCTGGCATTAGTGGATAATAGCATGCACTCTAAGGTGTCTTACTAATAAGATTTCATGCTATTATTTCTGTAATCTGTCCTCCTGTGACAGTTTTACATTTCCATACACTTGGTATGACCCAGTGTGAACTTCACTTTTTCCATTCAGACTGATGATTGTCAGACAGTTCTGTGGCTCCCATTTAGAGGTAATGAAATAACTAGATCTGAGACATGAAAATTACAATTGAATAGAGCAAACAAAATAGCAGATGATGGGTTTCCCTTGACCCACTTCCTCCTTTGATGTGATTTTCTTCAATGCATATCAGACAGAGAGAGCAGATATCATAAATTACAAGACAAGAGCATGAGCATTTGACCACTGACTTTCAACGGACACCTAAAACATATGTGCATGCTTTGTATTCAGCATTTATATTTTCCCAGCAGTTACAATGGCTGCCACTCTGTGTATATATATATATATATATATTGTGACAGCAGGAAGGTAAAGTCACCTGGTTGCATCCAGGGGGGTAGATATATTTCGCCCAGATTCAGGCTTTACGCCGACTTATACAACTAGGTGGAGAGTTGTATAAGGCTAGTGGGCTCATGGATGACTCATACCTCTAGGGAGAGTGTGGGGCGTCGTACAGACAGGGAGTTGATGAGGCCAGCTGAAGCTTGTCAGCTCATTTAGGCCTCTATAAAAACTCCCAGATTCATTAGGTGTTAGCTCATGCCTGGAACCAGACCTGTGTGGACTGTCTAGGGAGAGTGAACCCCTGTGCGGTGAGGCAAAGCCTGTGTGGCTATTTGTTTGGACTTTTACTAAACCAGGGACTTAGGGACTAGGACAGCACCAGGCTGATCCCAGTTGTTAGTTTAGGAAACCTGCATGTTTAGTCAGAGGTCAAACTGACCAGGGTTTATTTTGTTTATGTTTCTTTTTGGCTTTGCTGTGTTTTTGTCACTGTACATAGAGAAATAAACCGCACCTTTTGATTTTGAAAACCACAACCTCCGTCTGCTGGCCCTGTTTTTGTGTGGGGAGCCCAACCAGGGGGTCACACACACCCGCTACCGAGTTAACCCCCTCACAATATATATATATATATATATAGTGAGGGGGTTAGCTCGGCAGCGGGTGTGTGTGACCCCCGGGATGGGCTCCCCACACAAAACAGGCCCAGCAAACGGAGGTTGTGGTTTTCAAAATCAAAAAGGTGCGGTTTATTTTCTATTTACAGTGACAAAACACAGCAAAGCAAAAGAAACAAACAAAATAAATCCTGGTCAACTTGACCTCTGACTAACATACAGGTTTCCTAACTAACAACTGGGATCAGCCTAGTGCTGTCCTAGTCCCCAAGTCCCTGGTTTTAAATGTCCAAGCAAATAGCCACACAGGCTTTGTCTCACCGCACAGGGGTTCACTCTCCCTAGACAGTCCACACAGGTCTGGTTCCAGGCATGAGCTAACATCTAATGAAGCTGGGAGTTCTTATAGAGGCCTAAATGAGCTGACAAGCTTCAGCTGGTCTCATCAACTCCCTGTCTGCACGACGCCCCACACTCTCCCTAGACATATGAGTCATCCATGAGCCCACTAGCCTTAGCTGGGCTTATACAACTCTCCACCTAGTTGTATTAGTCGGCGTAAAGCCTGAATCTGGGCGAAATATATCTACCCCCCTGGATGCAACCAGGTGACTTTACCTTCCTGCTGTCACATACCCCCCCCCTCTTGTTTTAACCTCAGGGTTGGAACACCAGCAATCAGGCATTCATGTACTCGAGACAAAGCATCCACATTCCCCATTTGAACGCCAGGGCAATGCTTTACTGTGAAGTTGAATTCCTGGAGGGCCAGGAACCACCTATTCACTCTTCTATTTGTTTCCTTGTTTTGAGCCATCCACTTTAACGGAGCGTGATCCGTAACCATGTCAAAGTGCCTACCTAGCAGGTAGTACCGAAGGGAATCTAGAGCCCACTTCACCGCTAAACACTCCTTTTCAACGGTGGCGTAATTTACCTCATGGGACTTCAACTTCCTGCTGAGGTAAATGACTGGGTGCTCTTCCCCGTTCCAGACCTGGGACAATACTGCTCCTAACCCCACATCTGACGCATCACTTTGTACGACAAAGTCTTTAGAGAAGTCGGGTGAGTACAACACTGGCTGGCTACATAAGGCTTGTTTCAAGAATTGGAATGCTGCCTCAGCCTCGGGGGTCCATTTAATCATGACCGACCCTTTCCCCTTCGTCAGGTTGGTTAGGGGCACAGCCTTAGAAGCAAAGTGGGGAATGAATCGCCGATAATACCCAGCGATTCCCAGAAAGGCTCGTACCTGCTTCTTGCTGTTGGGACGTGGCCAACTCTGGATGGCCTCGACTTTGTTGAGTTGGGGTTTTATTACTCCCCTCCCAATGGTGTACCCAAGATATTTGGCCTCCTCCTGCCCAATGGTACACTTCTTGGGGTTAGCCGTAAACCCCGCTTCCCGAACAGAGTCCAGGACTGCTTGCACTTTTGGCAGATGTGAGGCCCAATCTGTGCTATGGACAATTACGTCATCCAGGTAAGCCGCAGCATACTTCCGATGGGGCCTCAGCATCTGGTCCATTTTCCGCTGGAATGTGGCCGGCGCATTCTGTAACCCGAACGGCATTCTTTTATATTGGAACGCCCCGTCTGGGGTTACAAATGCGGTTTTCTCTTTGGCCGACTTGGCCAGGGGGATTTGCCAATACCCTTTTGTGAGGTCAAGAGTCGTCATGTATCGGGCTGTTCCCAGCCGGTCGATCAACTCATCTATACGTGGCATGGGGAAGGTGTCAAATTTTGTAACTTTGTTCAACTGACGAAAATCGTTACAAAATCGCCAGCTCCCATCCGGTTTAGGCACCAACACAATGGGACTAGACCAATCACTTTGGGACTCCTCTATCACCCCTAAGTTCAGCATTTTCTGTACTTCCTCCCGTATTGCCTCCCGTCGGGCCTCTGGGATCCGATAGGGTTTTAACTTCACCCTTTCACCGGGCGGGGTAATGATGTCATGCTCTACCCCAGATGTTTGTCCCGGCAGCTCAGAGAATACCTCCTTGTTGCGAAGCACAAACTCCTTAACCTCCTGTTGTTGGGGTTGTGACAAGGTGGCTGCTATTCCAACCTCAGGAATCACGCAACCAGTTTGAGCTGGTGACCAAGTGTCTGCGACTAGGGACTCTCTATCCCTCCAGGCTTTCAACAGATTAACGTGATAGATCTGTTCGGGCTTTCGCCTTCCTGGTTGTCTGACCTTGTAATTCACTTCGCTCACTTTTTCCATTATCTCGTAGGGGCCTTGCCATTTGGCAAGGAATTTACTTTCAACCGTAGGGACAAGTACCAGTATCCTATCCCCCGGGGAAAAGGTACGGGTCTTGGCTCCACGGTTGTACACTCTCTGCTGTGCTAACTGCGCTTGGGCCAAATGTTCCTTCACGATGGGCATTACCTGTGCAATTCGGTCTTGCATCAGGGCGACATGCTCAATCACACTCCTGTGGGGAGAACTCTCACTTTCCCAAGTTTCCTTGGCAATATCCAACAGCCCTCTTGGGTGTCTCCCATACAGTAACTCAAAGGGGGAGAATCCCGTAGAGGATTGGGGCACCTCCCTAATAGCAAACATCAGATAAGGAAGTAGACAGTCCCAATCCTTTCCATCTCTATCCACCACTTTCTTCAACATTTGTTTTAGGGTTTTGTTGAATCTTTCAACCAGCCCATCGGTTTGGGGGTGATACACAGATGTACGTAATTGCGTCACTTTGAATAATTTACACAGCTCCTTCATAACCCGGGACATAAAGGGTGTACCTTGGTCCGTAAGCAGTTCTTTACAAATACCCACCCGGCTAAACACAAGAGATAGCTCTTTGGCTATGGTTTTGGCCGAGGTATTTCGGAGAGGGATCGCTTCTGGATAACGGGTGGCATAGTCCATTATAACTAATATGTACTGGTGCCCCCTAGCGGACTTGATTATAGGACCTACCAAATCCATGGCGATCCTCTCAAACGGGACCTCAATGATGGGTAGAGGGACCAGCGGGCTACGGAAATGTGGCATCGGGGCCGACCTCTGACACACAGGGCAGGAGGAACAATAATTTTCTACGTCCTTCATCACCCCCGGCCAATAGAATCTCTGTAATACCCTCTCTCGGGTTTTCTGTCCCCAGATGACCTCCAAGAATGTGCCCATGGGCCAACTCCAACACCAACTTCCTGTAAGGTTTGGGCACCACAAGCTGCTCAACGGTTTCTTCTGCCCTTTTTGCCACCCGATACAGTAGGTCCTTCTCTACGCTGAAGTATGGGTAAGTGCAGGTATTATCTGGGTTCACTAACTCGCCATCTATTTTCACTACGTTTTCCCGTGCCTTTATTAGGGCGGGGTCTTTCAACTGTTCTGTGGCAAAGTTTTCCCTGTGAACCTCAAGATCAGAAAACTCCACAGACGGTAGGTTTTCGTCTGAGGAGGTGGGCTCCTCTCCAGTTTCTTGAGTCTCCCCTGCCAATACTGATAAGGGAAATTCCGGAGAGTCCTCACCACTCTCAGGGGAGTTCTGGCTATCACATTCCTGGTACATAGGGGCACCAGTGAGGGGCTCAGGATCATCCCACAGTTCCCAGAACTTCGGAAAATCCCTTCCCACAATGGCGTCATGCGGTAACTGAGATACTAAGCCCACTGGATGAGAGAGGGTACCTTTGGGGGTCTCGAAACACACTGTAGTCACTGGATACTCTCGGGTGTCCCCATGCACACAAATAACAGCTACCTTGCTATTCCCAGAGACCTCTGTTTTAACTAACTCAGCCTTTATCAGGGTCACAAGGCTACCTGAATCCAGCAATACCACAACATTTCTACCATTAACACACATTTTGCATAAATGTTTCTCAGTTCCTCGAATGGCAGTGCATGCGACTGTCGCACACAGCGACTGACGTCTGCCCGTCAGAAAGTCACACTGCATGGGTTCCTCCACAACCGGGCAATTGGCTGCAATATGTCCCGCTTGCCGGCAGCGGTAGCAAACGATCCTTCTTGCCGCCTCTTGAGCCGCTGATTTCCCAGGCTGTTCTCGCCAAACTTGGGGTAGAGCTCCCACCCTCTCACTCTCTCCACCCTCACCCCTTGGAATCCTCTTATCCGCCCCTGGGGATGGTCTGGTCTTAGGGTGGAAAGTCCGAGTGTCTCTGGAAGAGGCCGTCAGGTTCTCTGTAGCCAAGTATTTCTCCACACGATCCACAAGACCATCGGCCGTCTCTGGGTCTCCATGGCTTACCCACTTTTGGATGGCAGTAGGAAGAGCTCTCAAAAACCGATCCATTACAACACGTTCCACAATCTTTGGTGCGGACAAAGTCTCTGGCTGTAGCCACTTTCTGCTCAGGTGAATGAGATCATACATTTGAGACCTGGGGGGTTTTCCAAGCTGGAAAGTCCAGTTATGCACACGCTGAGCCCGGACAGCCTGGGTGACACCCAGCCTTGCCAATATTTCAGCTTTTAGCATCACATAGTCTTTTGCTTGGTTAGGCTCTAGGTCATAGTAAGCTTTCTGCGATTCACCAGTTAACAGAGGAGCCACCAGTCCAGCCCACTGCTCCTCAGGCCACTTTTCTCTTTCAGCGGTCCTTTCAAATGTGGTCAAAAATACCTCTGGATCATCCTCTCCAGTCATTTTTGTCAATAAACGACTCACCCCAAAGGACGCGGTATTAGTGGGACGGCTTTCCTCACTGGTCTGCGGACGTTGCTGCATTACTGCTTCCATCTGTTGTTGTAGTCTCTGCTCTTGCTTCTGCAACAGGTCTATGAAGCGGGCCTCAGATTGCTGCTGGGCTCGTTGCTGAGCCTCCAGACTCTGTTGCAAAGTTGCGTTTGTCTGCTGCTGGGCTGCAAGGCTCTGTTGATGAGCTTGCTGCTGGGCTGCGAAGTTCTGTTGTTGAGCTGCAAGGCTCTGTTGATGAGCTGCAAGGCTCTTTTGCAAACCTGCATTTGTCTGCTGTTGATTGGCATTTGCTAGAGCCAGCTGCTTCAGTATCTCCTCCATGCTGGCTTAAAAAAAAAAACTGCCACTGGTTCTCCACCAACTGTGAGGGGGTTAGCTCGGCAGCGGGTGTGTGTGACCCCCGGGATGGGCTCCCCACACAAAACAGGCCCAGCAAACGGAGGTTGTGGTTTTCAAAATCAAAAAGGCGCGGTTTATTTTCTATTTACAGTGACAAAACACAGCAAAGCAAAAGAAACATAAACAAAATAAATCCTGGTCAACTTGACCTCTGACTAACATGCAGGTTTCCTAACTAACAACTGGGATCAGCCTAGTGCTGTCCTAGTCCCTAAGTCCCTGGTTTTAAATGTCCAAGCAAATAGCCACACAGGCTTTGTCTCACCGCACAGGGGTTCACTCTCCCTAGACAGTCCACACAGGTCTGGTTCCAGGCATGAGCTAACATCTAATGAAGCTGGGAGTTCTTATAGAGGCCTAAATGAGCTGACAAGCTTCAGCTGGTCTCATCAACTCCCTGTCTGCACGACGCCCCACACTCTCCCTAGACATATGAGTCATCCATGAGCCCACTAGCCTTAGCTGGGCTTATACAACTCTCCACCTAGTTGTATAAGTCGGCGTAAAGCCTGAATCTGGGCGAAATATATCTACCCCCCTGGATGCAACCAGGTGACTTTACCTTCCTGCTGTCACAATAGAATATATATATATATATATATATATATATATATATATATATATATATATATACACACACACACACACACACACACACACATATATATATATACACACACACACACATACACACACACACACACACACACACACACACACACATATACATTATATATATACACACATATATATATATATATATATATATATATATATATATATATATATATATATAGTAACCTGGGGGGCAGGTAGTAGGTACAAAAGCTCCCTGGGATGAGCAGGCACAGATACCAAGTCCATTGGATCAGTGAAAACACAGTGGGGTTTATTGGTGCTATATACAAAGTCAATGACAGGTGCTGTACAGTGTGGTGAAAACAAACAGAAGAAAAAATAGCTAAACAAAAGCCTAGCCGTGTCTCGGCTCTAACTACACAGTATGTACAGGCCCTCACTACCAGGCTGGACAAGCCTAACACTTGTCAGCTTCCACATTCACAGAGTAACAAGTTTTACCAACCTTCTTGCTCTCACAAACCAACGTTGTCTGTGTTTCCCAGGCTGAGCAAAGGCTGTCTGCTCAGGTGAGCTTTTAATTAAGCTGGTGGAGAGAACCAACACCTGAAGTGGATCCTGGCTCAGAGATCCCTGAATGTATATGAGAGGAGCCTGGGAGATGTATAAACCCCGAACAGGACTTTCCCAAGCTCTCTCTGGGATGCTCTGTCACACATCCTCCCCCCTTGTTTCAACCCCAGGGTTGGAACACCTGTAGCCCAACAGGAGTGAACACGGGAGAGGGCATCTACATTCCCCATCTCAACACCTGGCCTGTGTTTTACCGTAAAGGCGTAATCTTGTAGGGCCAAAAACCACCGGTTCACCCGCCTATTAGTCTCCTTCTTTTGGGCCATCCATTTCAGGGGAGCATGGTCAGTTATTAACTCAAACTGGCGCCCCAACAAGTAGTACCTGAGCGCGTCCACGGCCCACTTTATGGCCAGACACTCCTTTTCAATGACTGCGTACTTCTTTTCATGGTCATTGAGCTTTCTGCTTAAGTACACCACAGGGTGTTCTTCCCCATTGTGTACCTGTGAAAGTACTGCCCCGATACCAACATCAGACGCATCTGTCTGGACCAAAAAGTTTTTGGAGAAATCGGGGGAGTATAGGATTGGCTGTGCACAAAGAGCCTTCTTCAGGACTTGAAAAGACTCTTCTGCTACTGGAGACCATTTCACCATTACGGAGGCTTTCCCTTTCGTAAGGTCTGTCAGTGGGGCCGCTATAGTTGCGAAATTTGGGATAAATCTTCTATAGTACCCCGCAATGCCAAGAAAGGCCCTGACCTGCTTCTTGTTTGCAGGGCGTGGCCACTCCTGGATGGCTTCTATTTTATTCACCTGGGGCTTTATGACACCCCGGCCAATAGTGTAGCCCAAATACCTGGCTTCCTCTAGCCCAATGGCACATTTTTTTGGATTTGCCGTAAACCCCTCCTTGAAGAGGGAATCCAGGACAGCCTGGACACGGGGCAAGTGAGACTCCCAGTCAGTGCTATGCACCACTATGTCGTCCAGATAGGCTGCAGCATACTGTCGGTGAGGTCTTAGGGTCCTGTCCATAGCCCTCTGAAATGTTGCAGGGGCATTTTGCAACCCAAAAGGCATTTTCTTATATTGAAACGACCCCTCCGGGGTCACAAATGCAGTCTTTTCTTTGGCACTACCAGTCAGGGGTATTTGCCAATATCCTTTGGTCAAGTCCAAAGTGGTCAGATAACGGGCCTTGCCAAGTCGGTCTATAAGCTTGTCTACCCTGGGCATTGGGTATGTGTCAAACTTTGTTACCGCATTAAGCTTTCTGAAGTCATTACAAAACCTCCAAGTGCCATCCGGTTTTGGGACCAATACAATGGGGCTAGACCAGTCACTATTGGATTCCTCAATAACATCTAGCTCCAACATCCTTTTAACTTCCTCACCGATGTCCTTTCTTCTAGCTTCGGGAATTCGGTATGGTTTGAGCTTGACACGGACTCCAGGTTCAGTAACAATATCATGCTGAACTGCTGAAGTCGTGCCCGGCAACTCTGAAAATTTCTCTTTATTCCTCATCAGGAACTCTCTAGCTTCCTGTTTCTGGGAACATGACAGGGTGTCTGGAATCGTGACCTCAGGGATCAGAGGGGATTCAGTACCTTTAAGGGTTACCGGGAGGGACCTCGCAGTTAATGCCAGTCTATCCTTCCAGGGTTTTAACAGGTTTATGTGGTAAATCTGTTCGGGCTTCCTTTTACCTGGTTGATACACCTTGTAATTGACCTCCCCAACTCTTTCAATTACTTCAAAGGGTCCCTGCCACTTAGCCAGGAATTTGCTCTCAACAGTGGGAACTAACACGAGGACCCGGTCACCAGGTGAGAAAACACGAAGTTGGGCCCCCCTGTTGTATATCCTCTGTTGGGCTGCTTGGGCCTGCAGTAAATGTTCTTTTACTACCGGCATGATTGCTGCAATCCTATCCTGCATTTGAGCGATATGCTCAATAACACTTTTGTGAGGTGTCTGCTCCCCCTCCCAAGTTTCCTTGGCTATGTCTAAGAGTCCCCGAGGGTGTCTCCCATAAAGCAACTCAAATGGAGAGTACCCCGTAGAGGACTGGGGAACTTCCCTGATGGCGAACATCAAGTAAGGTATCAGGAAGTCCCAGTTTTTCCCATCCTTATCAACAACCTTTTTTAACATACTCTTTAATGTCTTATTGAAGCGTTCCACCAAGCCATCCGTTTGAGGATGGTACACTGAGGTACGCAACTGCGTCACCTTAAATAACTTGCAGAGCTCCCTAGTTATTCGTGACATGAATGGGGTACCTTGGTCTGTAAGGACTTCTTTCGGGACGCCAACCCGACTGAACACCATAAACAGCTCTTTGGCAATGTTTTTAGCAGATGCAGTGCGTAAGGGAACGGCCTCAGGGTAACGGGTAGCGTAATCCATGATCACGAGGATATGTTGATGACCGCGGGCAGATTTGGGGAGTGGACCCACAAGGTCCATGGCAATCCTCTCAAAAGGCACTTCAATAATGGGCAAGGGCACTAACGGACTTCGGAAGTGGGGTTGGGGGGCTGACATCTGACACACAGGACAGGATTGACAATAATTTTCTATGTTTTTCCGTATCCCAGGCCAGTAAAACCTGCGCAACACTCTTTCAGTGGTTTTCTCAACCCCTAAATGGCCTCCTAGCAAGTGCCCATGGGCAAGTTCCAACACCACCCGTCTGTATAACTTAGGGACTACCAACTGTTCAACCACTTCATCATTAGATTTACATACACGATACAGTAAATCCTCATTGCTGCAGAAATATGGAAAACAGAGCCTGTCCCCTGGTTCGACAGGTACCTCATTAATCACTATTACATTTTCCCAGGCCCTGGCAAGGGTAGGGTCTTTTCTCTGCTCCGTACCAAAATTTTCCTTGTGCACATTAAGATTGGCAAACTCTAACGTAGGCTCAGATTCAGCAGGCGGCTGTCCAGCTCTACTGGTTGTGGGGACTTCTTCCGGCTCCCCCAGCTCTCCTGCCATAACTGAGAAAGGATCACCCGGAGAGCCCTGAGAGGAGTCCCCTGAACTCACAAGGTCAGTAATGGCCACGAGTTCTGGCTCTGCGACTGAGTTAGGTACTGCGACTGGGTCGGGACAATCCCACAGTTCCCAAAACTTAGGGAAGTCCCTACCAATGATAGCCTCATGCACCAAGTGGGGCACCAGTCCGACCGAATGGGTCACCGTACCTAAGCCAGTTTTAAACTGAACAGTGGCTATTGGATACTCGCGGGTATCCCCATGTACACAGATCACAGCAACCTTTTTTGCATGAAAATTCACAGTTTCAACCATCTCAGCTGTAACCAAAGTAACCAGACTTCCAGAGTCCAGCAAGGCCATAATAGGCTTATTATTAATAGTCACATGACACATGTGTTTTCCCACATTTGGCATTGCAGCGCATGAAACAGCAGCAAACATAGACTGCCTTCTAAAAGATAGATCACACTGCATTGGTTCATCTGTCAATGGACAGTTTGCTGCAACATGTCCCAGTTCTTGGCAACGAAAACACCTGATGTTTCCCCAGTTTGGTTTGCTGACAGGCAGTGGCTTCCCTTGTTTGGGCCGCCAAACTTCAGTCCTGGCACCAAAAATCCTCCCCCCTATTTCCTTGCCATGCTTACCACCCACTTCCCCTGGAACAGTCTTACCGGTTGCCTGGGGAGACCGTGGCTTTGGGTGAAAAGTCCGTGCGGCTGTAGGGGTGGTGACCAGGTTCTCTGCAGCAAAGTACCTCTCAACGAGCTCCACCAGGTTGTCTGCTGACTTGGGGTCTCCTTGACTCACCCACTTCTGCAGGGGAATTGGCAGTGACCTCAGGAATTGGTCCATGACCACACGCTCCACTATTTGTGGCGCAGACAGGGACTCCGGCTGTAGCCATTTCCGTACCAGGTGGATCAGATCAAACATCTGCGATCTTGGGGGCCTCTTATCTTGGAAGAACCAGCTGTGGACCCGCTGAGCTCGAACAGCCAAGGTGACACCGAGTCGTGCCAGGATTTCCCGCTTGACCTTCTCATAATCTCCCGCTTCTGCTGACTCCAGATCATAGTAGGCCTTCTGCGCTTCTCCAGAAAGTAAGGGGGCGATCAGTCCTGCCCACTGGGTTTGGGGCCAACCTTCCCTCTCAGCGGTCCGTTCAAATGTTAGTAGGAAAGCCTCTGGATCATCATCTGCCGTCATCTTTGAAAGAAAGCGACCCACATGGATGGTTGAGGGCTTGTCTCCAATATCCTTCATTATCGCAGGTGACCCCTGTGCTAGCGTCTCCACAACCTCAGTAAGGGTTTTTCTATCCGCTATTGCAGCAGTGGCAAGCTGTTCAAACAGCCTCTGCGATTGCTCCTGTACAGCACCAATCTGTTGGAACAGCACCTTGGTTTGCTCCTGTGCGATAGCGTTGGCTTGCTGTAATGCAGCGTTAGTTTGCTGTTGTGCAGCGTTTGCTTGCTGCAATGTAGCGTTAGTTTGCTGTTGTGCAGCGTTTGCTTGCTGCTGTGCAGCGTTTGCTAACACCATTTGTTTGAGGATGTCCTCCATGTTGTCACTTTAGGTACTGGCCTTTTAAGTAGTAACTTACTACAGCTGGTCGCAGCCTCCACCATATGTAACCTGGGGGGCAGGTAGTAGGTACAAAAGCTCCCTGGGATGAGCAGGCACAGATACCAAGTCCATTGGATCAGTGAAAACACAGTGGGGTTTATTGGTGCTATATACAAAGTCAATGACAGGTGCTGTACAGTGTGGTGAAAACAAACAGAAGAAAAAATAGCTAAACAAAAGCCTAGCCGTGTCTCGGCTCTAACTACACAGTATGTACAGGCCCTCACTACCAGGCTGGACAAGCCTAACGCTTGTCAGCTTCCACATTCACAGGGTAACAAGTTTTACCAACCTTCTTGCTCTCACAAACCAACGTTGTCTGTGTTTCCCAGGCTGAGCAAAGGCTGTCTGCTCAGGTGAGCTTTTAATTAAGCTGGTGGAGAGAACCAACACCTGAACTGGACCCTGGCTCAGAGATCCCTGAATGTATATGAGAGGAGCCTGGGAGATGTATAAACCCCGAACAGGACTTTCCCAAGCTCTCTCTGGGATGCTCTGTCACAATATATATATATATATAATGTACACAGTGCCTTCAAAAAGTACAAAAACATAAATTTATTTTATTGGAATTTTATGTGATAGACCAACACAAAGTGGCACAAAATTGTGAAGTATAAGAAAGATCTTAAATGTTTTTCAACATTTTTTACAAATAAATATGTGAAAAGTATGGCATGCATTTGTATTCAGCCCCCATAGGTCAATACTTTGTAGAACCACATTTCGCTGCAGTTACAGCTGCAAGTCTTTTTGAGAATTTCTCTACCAGCTTTGCACATCTAGAGAATTACATTTTGCCCATTCTTCTTTGCAAAATAGCTCAAGCTCTGTCAGATTGGATAGAGAGCGTCTGTGAACAGCCATTTTTTAAGTCTTGCCATAGATTCTCAATTGGATTTAGGTCTGAACTTTGACTGGGCCATTCTAATACATGAATATGCTTTGATATAAACCATTCCATTGTAGCTCTGGCTATAGGTTTAGAGCTGTTGTCCTGCTGAAAGGCGAACCTCCGCCCCAGTCTCCAGTCTTTTGTAGACTCCAACAGGTTTTCTTCTAAGATTGTCCTGTATTTGGCTCCATCCATCTTCCCATCAACTCTGACCAGCTTCCCTGTCCTTGTTAAAGAAAAGCATCCCCACCACATGATGCTGCCACCACCATGTTTCACGATGAGGATGGTGTGTTCAGGGTTAGTTTTACGCCACACATAGCATTTTGCTTTTAGGCCAAAACTATACATTTTGGTCTCATCTGATCAGAGCACCTTCTTCAACATGTTTGCTGTGTCCTCCACATGGCTTCTCGCAAACTGCAAATGGGACTTCTTATGGCTTTCTTTAACAATGGCTTTCTCCTAGACCACTCTTCCATAAAGGCCAGATTTGTGGAGTGCACGACTTATGCTGCGTACACACGGTCGGAAATTCCGCCAGCAAAAGTCCGATGTGAGCTTTTGGTCGGAAATTCCGACCGTGTGTATGCTCCATTGGACTTTTGCTGGCGGAATTTCCGCCAGCAAAAGATTGAGAGCAGGTTCTCAATTTTTCCAATGGGAAAAATTCTGATGGGAAATTCCTATCGTCTGTAGCAATTCTGACCGCAAAATTCCGACGCATGCTCGGAAACAATTCGACGCATGCTCGGAAGCATTGAACTTAATTTTCTCGGCTCATCGTAGTGTTGTACGTCACCGCGTTCTTGACGGTCGAAAGTTCAGAGAACTTTTGTGTGACCGTGTGTATGCAAGCCAAGCTTGAGCGGAATTCCGTCGGAAAAACCATCTAAGGTTTTTCCGACAGGAAATCCGACCATGTGTATGCGGCATAATAGTTGTCCTATGGACAGATTCTCCCACCTGAGCTGTGGATCTCTGCAGCTCCTTCAGAGTTACCATGGGCCTCTTGGCTTCTTCTCTGATTAATGCTCTTCTTGCCTGGCCTGTCAGTTTAGGTGGACGGCCATGTCTTGGTAGGTTTGCAGTTGTGCCATACTCTTTCCATTTTTGGATGATGGATTGAACAGTGCTCTGTGAGATGTTCAAAGCTTGGGATATTTTTTTATAACCTAACCCCGCTTTAAACTTCTCCACAACTTTATCCCTTACCTGTCTGGTGTGTTCCTTGGCCCTTGTGATGCTGTTTGTTTACTAAGGTTCTCTAACAAACCTCTGAGGGCTTCACAGAACATCTGTATTTATACTGAGATTAAATTACACACAGGTGGACTCTATTTACTAATTAGGTGACTTCTGAAGGTAATTGGTTCCACTAGATTTTAGTTAGGGGTATCAGAGTAAAGGGGGCTGAATCCAAATCCATGCCACACTTTTCACATATTTGTAACAAATTTTGAAAAACTGTTTTTGTTTTCCTTTCACTTCACAATTATGTGCCACTTTATATACACGGTGTGTGTGTGTGTGTGTGTGTGTGTGTGTGTGTGTATACACACACACACACACACACACACATACATTATATATATATATATATATATATATATATATATATATATATATATATGTATATGTAGCACCCCACTTTTCAGGGGTGCTATGTGCTTAAATTTAGGGGTTGGTCTGAGCTAGTAGCCAGGCTCAGACCACTTTGATTTGTTAGTATTCGCTTCTGCCTGTGTGATGTAGTCTGATGCACAGTTCCCTGTGGCCTTTAGGTGGCACTGCCATATCAGGTCAGGGTTGAACCGTGGGTGACATTGCTATGCCTTAGGGTGTCCTCTCTCGGCAGCAGTACGGTGGGTGTGGTTGGCCTGCTGTGCATGCTGGGAGAGGATACATAAGGGGCAGACGCCATTCTTTTGGGGAGTCGGTGGGAGTCTGGAGTGTGAGCGGTTCGCGCCACCCGGCCCTCCAGGCCAGGGGTGCGCGCGTGCATGGGTCTCAGGCACCTTTAGCCTGGGGCTGCAAATCCACTAATAGGCCCAGCACCTTTAGCTGGGGCCTACCTCCAAAAGAAGAATCCCAGGGTGCCCAGGAAAGGGTGGACCCGCTCTAAGAAGAGGAGACCGGGGGAGGACCTTTCTGATGGACCGGTGAGAGTTCACGGTGAAAGAGAGGCCTAGTTACCTTCTGGAGGGATTCAAAGATCCACCAAAGGCCTTGCAACGTGCTATCACTGGCACCTGTCCTTGTGTTGCAACAGCTGAGAAGTTTGGGACTTAAAGATTCTGTGGCAGAGTATCTCCCGATTGTATCTCAAGGAAAACCTAAAGTGAACGTTCGAGCATCACTCCGGCTGCTAGGATCCGCTCTTACAGGGGACTATCCGGGTGAGCTAAACTTACTCAGGATCGAGTAGTGACTATCATACCAGTTTGTGCCTGGACCTATCTCCCAAACCTTGCTGTCCTTTCTCTCATCCACCTTTCCTGTCTGCTGAACTTGAACTTGCTTGTGAAATAAACTCAGCGTTGGAGTTAAAGTGGTGTGGACATTGGCCTTACTGGGGAATAATAGAGACTTGTCCCTATACTCTAGGAGATGAGAACCAGTCTGCTGGGAGAACATGCTGCAGGACCCAAAATTGTTAACACCGCTCAACCTACTCAAACAGGAGGGTACGTGTCAGGGTTGTACGTACCTGATCAGCGAGTCCGTTAGAGCAGAGGAAGGTCCCCCGTACGGATCCGACTCGCGGGCCCCTGGTAGGGCAGACAGAAGGCACGGGAGTGCGGAAGGGTAAGAGAGCCTGAGAGTGGTTACTGGAAGGCAGCTCCGGATCCTGGGTTCAGGAGAGTAGCTGAGCCAGGCTGGCTGCAGGCAGGCAGGTAGGCAGGCAGGTGTATGGAGCAGCGCAGCTGGGCAGGTGCAGAGAGAGTGGTCAAGACAAGCAGGGTTCGGCAACGTTCAGGCAGTATGGTACAGCGAGGTAGGCAGGTTCAGGGTCAAAGACAGGCTGAGGTCGGGTGCAGGCGGATAGCAGGAAAAGTCCAGTAACAAGCCGGGTGGTCAGAAGATCAGGTTTCAGGCAATTAACAGGAGCAGGATACACAGGGGACTGTAGATCAGACAGCACCGGTCTGAAGTGTTCCAGGAACTTAATTGGGCAAACCGGCATGCATCGGCGTGCGCAATGGCGCATCGGCGCATCAGCGTGCGCAATGGCGCACGCACACAATGCGCGCACATGCACCCGCGGGCACAGGCACACCATCGCGCACAGGCGCGCGCCTGCAGTCTGGGAAGTGCACCAGTGCGGACAGGAACATGCCCAACATCAGCGCGCATCGGCGCGCGCGAACGCACACCAAAGCGACCACCAACACGCCTGGCAAGGAACGTTCTCTGACAGTGCCCCCCCCTTAAGGGCAGCCTCCGGATGCCCAATTGAGTGATCTTCGCGGCATGAGACCTTCTGAAAGCTTGCATGAGTTCCTCCGCATGTATGCCGCTTTCGGATTCCCAGGAATTATCTTCTGGGCCGTAACCCCTCCACTTAATTAGATGTTGAATCTGGTTGTGTCTTTTCCTACAGTCCAGGATTGCCTCCACCTCAAATTCCTCCTCGTTGTCAGTTCCGGTGGGCCAGAGTTACGGCCAGCGAAGGGGTTAGGGACAACCGGCTTTAATAGTGTCACATGAAAGACTGGGTGGACCTTCAGGGTGTTGGGTAAGTCGAGCTCATATGCCACATTGTTGATTCTCCTCTTTACCGAGAAAGGTCCCATGAACTTAGGGCCCAACTTCCTTGACGGACAGGCTATCTTTAGGTTGATTGTGGATAACCACACCTGGTTGCCCGGCTCCAGAATGAGTTCCCCTCTCCTTTTCCTATCAAACATCCTCTTGTTGTACTCCTGGGTCTTGGACATGGTCTCCTGTAGAAGTTTGTTATTGGAGATGAAGAAGTCCATTGTTTCGGACACTGCAGGGATGGTGCATTCGGGTAAAAAGGAAGGATGGAAGGATGGAAACCATAGTTGGTAAAGAATGGGGTTTGCTTAGTGGCAGAGTGCAGGGAGTTATTGTAAGCAAATTCAGCGATGGGGAGCAGAGAGACCCAATCATCCTGGGAAAAGGAGGAAAAGCAACGGAGGTACTGTTCTAAGGTTTGGTTGGTTCTCTCTGTTTGACCATTCGTCTGAGGGTGATAAGCCGAAGAGAATGGCAACTCAATTTCCAGAGAACCACAAAGAGCCTTCCAAAATCTGGAGGTGAACTGGACACCTCGGTCCGAGACAATACTTGCCGGAACTCCATGGAGCCTCACTATCTCCCTGATAAAAACCTTCGCCTTCTCCATGGCGGAAGGTGTGCCTTTCATGGGCAAAAAATGAGCCATTTTGGACAGCCTGTCGACGACAACAAAGACCGTGGAGAATCCTTCGGACAGAGGGAGCTCCACTATGAAGTCCATCGACACCATCTTCCAGGGTCTTTTAGGGACAGGTAAAGGTTTTAATAGACCCCAGGCCCTCATCCGGCAATTCTTGTTCCGGGAGCAGGTGTTGCATGAGTCCACGTAGCTTTTGCAGTCGCTACCCAGCTGCGGCCACCAGAACGTGCGCTTGATTAGCTCGGCCGTTTTCAAGGTACCGAAATGTCCGGCCAACTTGTGGTCATGGCAAAGTTCCAGAACAGCTATCCGAAGACCCTCTGGGACCAGAATTTTGCCCTCGTGCCTGATCAGACAATCTTGTGCCCTGACACAGTTCTCCGGAAGAGAGGTCAAGCCAGCAGATGCCAGCTTAATACGGGACATGAGGTCTTCTTGAAGCAGCAGGAAGTTCCCGGCAGGGAGGATGGTGTCAACAGGTAAGTTCTCTTCAGGAATGCTGAACATTCGGGACAGTGCGTCCGGTTTAATGTTTTTTGAGCCAGGCCTGTAGGTGATGTGGAACAGAAACCTTGAGAAAAAAAGTGCCCACCTTGCCTGCCTTGGTTTCAACCTCTTAGCTGTTCTCAGGTACTCGAGGTTCTTGTGGTCCGTGTAGACCAAAATGGGGTGTGCAGCCCCCTCGAGCAGGTAACGCCACTCTTCTAACGCGGCCTTGATAGCCAGGAGTTCCAGATCTCCCACGTCGTAGTTCCGTTCCGCAGTGGAAAGCTTGCACGAGAAGAAGGCCACTGGAAAGAGTAAGGCTTTGGCCCCCTGACGCTGGGATAGCACAGCCCCCACAGCATTTTCGGAAGCGTCCACTTCCAGGACGAAGGGTAATGCAGGGTCAGGGTGCTTCAGGATGGAGGCAGAGACAAATAATTCCTTCAGTTTGTCAAAGGCAGCTTGGGCTCTAGGGGACCAATAGAATCGGTTTCCTTGTTTGGTTAGTTCAGTAAGAGGGGCGACAATTGCAGAGAAACTTCTGATGAACTTCCGGTAAAAAGTTAGAAAATCCGATGAAGCGCTGGACCCCTTTTTTATCCGTGGGAGCAGGCCAGTCCAGGATAGCCGACACCTTCTGAGAGTCCATTTTAATGCCCTCAATCGAAATGATCAACCCGAGAAACTGGATGCTTTGCCGCTCGAACTCACATTTCTCCGGCTTGGCGTAAAGTCCATGTTGTCTGAGCCGAACAAGGACATTCCGGACATGCCTGCGATGGTCGTCTACTGAGGAGGAGAATATCAAGATATCGTCCAGGTATACTATGACGTACAAGTCCAGGTAATCACGGAAAATGTCATTGACAAAATGTTGGAAGGTAGCCGGAGCATTACACAGTCCGAACGGCATAACTAGGTACTCGTAGTGCCCGAATCGCGTGCGGAAGGCCGTTTTCCACTCGTCCCCCTCTCGAATGCGGATCAGGTTGTACGCCCCTCAGAGGTCAAGCTTGGTGAATATGACCGCCGTTCCCAGCCTCTGGAAAAGTTCCGGCACGAGAGGTAATGGATAACGGTTTTTAATGGTAATTTTGTTCAACTCCCGATAATCAATACAGGGGCGTAGGGAATGGTCCTTTTTTTCAACAAAAAAGATGCCTGCACCTGCAGGCGAGGTGGACGGGCGGATGAACCCTTTTTTTAGGTTGTCATTGATGTAGACCTTCAGGGTGCCCAATTCCTGCTCGGTCAACGGGAAGATACTCCCAAAAGGTACTTCAGTCCCAGGCAAAAGTTCTATAGGGCAATCATATGGTCTGTGAGGAGGAAGGGTTTCTGCTCCCTTCTTACTGAACACGTCCAGAAAGTCGTGATAGGGCTCAGGGATGGTTTTCTGAAGGTCAGGGTCTGTGTCCAGACAGAGCAGATGAGGACGGTCAGTAGAGGCTTGTTGCAGGCAGTGTTGCTGGCAATAATCTGAGAGGAATTTGACCCTCCCTGTAGTCCAGTCAATATTGGGGTTATGGGCTTGCAGCCAGGGCATCCCCAAAATGACGGGGAATAACGGAGAGGAGATGGCATCCAGACTTAGGAACTCCTGATGGTGGGTTGCCAAGGAGGCCAACAAGGGAACGGTTTTCTGAGTGACAGGGCCGGACTTAATAATGGAACCATCAGCGAGGTGTACTGCAAGTCCCCGGGATTTCGTCTGCAGGGGAATGTGATGATTGGCAGCAAATGTCAAATCTATAAAGCAGCTGCATGCCCCCGAATCAATTATGGCGGATACTGGGATTGCGGTAGTCCTTCCGGGTGGCTGTAAAGAAATGGAGAGAGCCAAGTGAGAAGTTGGGTTAGGCAACAAAGAGGCACAAGTGGAAGAAACAGGCAGGCACTTACGCATCTTGGCCGGGCAGGATCTCACGTAGTGTCCTGGTTCACCACAGTACATGCACAGATTGTTGCTACGCCTGTGCTGGCGTTCTTCGGGAGAGAGAGAAGGGCGAAGTAGGCCCAGTTGCATGGGTTCCGGGTCATCTAAGGCCGGCGACGGGGAAGCCGGTGGTGCCAGACGGACTGGGTTTGGAACCTTGGGAAGCAACCAGGTGGGTCGGAATTGACTGGAGGTCCTCTCGGAGCGGCGCTCTCTCAGGCGCCGGTCGATCTGAATTGACAGATCTATTAGCTTGTCCAGGGTTTGGGGAACTCCGACACGTGCTAGCTCGTCCTTGAGCTGATCCGACAAGCCCATCCGGAATTGATAGCGCAAAGCAGCGTCATTCCATTCCGTGTCGGAACTCCATCGTTTGAACTCTGCCGCATAGTCCTCGGCCGCTCTGCGGCCTTGCAGGAGAGAGTGAAGAACGGATTCTGCGGTAGCAGCTTGTTGCGGATCCTCGTAAAGTTGGGACATAGCGGCAAAGAATGTGGCAAGGGTCTCCAAGGAGGCATCCTTCTGCTCTAGGAGGCGGTGAGCCCAGGCCTGCGGCTCGTCGGTCAGCAGGGAGATGACGAAGCCCACCTTGGTTACCTCCAGAGAAAAGGTGCGGGGTTGCAAGGCGAAGAAAAGTTCGCAGGCGTTGCGGAACGCACGATATTTGCTGCGGTCGCCCGCAAACTTCTCGGGTGTAGGGACCCTGGGTTCCGGAGGAAGCATGACGACAGAGGGTGTAGCTGAGTATCCCGTGGATGTGGCGCCTTGAGAGCTGGCAGGTGTGGACAGAACTTGTACTCTCTCCTCCAATCTGGTATAGCCGGCTTGGAGGTCTTTCACGGCTTGCGTCAGCCCGTTCAGGTGTCTGCACAATTCCTCCATGGGATCCCTTCCCTGCTCGGACTCGGACATGGCTGTCTGATACTGTCAGTGTTGTACGTACCTGATCAGCGAGTCCGTTAGAGCAGAGGAAGGTCCCCCGTACGGATCCGACTCGCGGGCCCCTGGTAGTGCAGACAGGAGGCACGGGAGTGCGGAAGGGTAAGAGAGCCTGAGAGTGGTTACTGGAAGGCAGCTCCGGATCCTGGGTTCAGGAGAGTAGCTGAGCCAGGCTGGCTGCAGGCAGGCAGGTAGGCAGGCAGGTGTGTGGAGCAGCGCAGCTGGGCAGGTGCAGAGAGAGTGGTCAAGACAAGCAGAGTTCGGCAACGTTCAGGCAGTATGGTACAGCGGGGTAGGCAGGTTCATGGTCAAAGACAGGCTGAGGTCGGGTGCAGGCGGATAGCAGGAAAAGTCCAGTAACAAGCCGGGTGGTCAGAAGATCAGGTTTCAGGCAATTAACAGGAGCAGGATACACAGGGGACTGTAGATCTGACAGCACCGGTCTGAAGTGTTCCAGGAGTTTAAATGGGCAAACCGGCATGCATCGGCGTGCGCAATGGCGCATTGGCGCATCGGCGCATCAGCGTGCGCAATGGCGCACGCACGCAATGCGCGCACATGCACCCGCGCGCACAGGCACACCATCGCGCACAGGCGCGCGCGCCCGCAGTCTGGGAAGTGCACCAGCGCGGACAGGAACATGCCCAACATCAGCGCGCATCGGCGCGCGCGAATGCACACCAAAGCGACCACCAACACGCCCGGCAAGGTACGTTCTCTGACAGTACGGGCATATAGCGCGGTGTGCCTTGACCTGCAAGTGAGCCGAAGGCAGGAAAAGGTCTGTGTGCTACATACATATATATATATATATATATATATATATATATATATATACACACACACTGCATTTATTGGCGTATAACACTCACTTTTTTACCCTGAAAATAGAGGGTAAACTGTGCCTGCGTGTTATACGCAGTGGGCTGTGGAAAGTTTTTTTCCTGAAACTTCCCCCTTAAAGTTAGGGTGCGTGTTATACGCCTGTGCGTGTTATACGCCGATAAATACGGTATATTATATTACCAAAAGTATTGAGACGCCTGCCTTTACAGGCACATGAACTTTAATGGCATCCCAACCTTAGTCTGTAGGGTTTAATATTGAGTTGGCCCACCCCACGAGGTTTAGGAGTGTGTCTATGGGAATGTTTGACTATTCTTCCAGAAGCGCATTTGTGAGGTCAGTCACTGATGTTGGACAAGAAGGCCTGGCTCGCAGTCTCCACTCTAATTCATTCCAAAGATGTTCTATCGGGTTTACAGAGGGGGAGGTGCCCGTGTGCCCTTAATGGACGCACCACCACTGATTATTGTGTGAATAGTGACAGCAGAAAAAGACCACATGGTCTATCAAGTCTGGCCTATATTACACATGTACATATATACAGTGTATATATATATATATATATATATAGCGGAGCCTCACTCTCCCTCTCGGTTTTCTCGTTTGAGTGGCTTGTGTCTAGGGGTACCTGGGAGACGCAGGAACACTACGCCAAGCTCTCCCCTCGTATGTGTATGAGGGTTGAGCAAAGTCACTTGAATTACCTCCGGGTCTGTTCACTGCATACGAAGCCTCTCCTTGTACCGTGGAGATGTGTCTGCCAATAATAGAGCCCCACACCAATCAAAAGTCCAACACTCTTTTATTTCTCTGCTCTCAGGGTGAACACAATTAGTTGAAATTTTAGTAACAGACAGACGGGGGTGTGGATACGAGTAGGCCCAGGCACAAATGAACTCTCCTATTCCTTTGCTAGCGAATAGGCCTGGCGCACAGTCTCTGCCACCGACCGTGAGTTTTGGTCGCTGCCACCGACCGGATGAACTGTTGAGGCCCCTGCCACAGGCCTAATAGCAGGTCTCTGCCACTGACCTGAGTTGAATAGTTGGACCGCTGCCACCGGTCATAGAACATGAACCACCTTCCTCTATGAACTTGGCCCCTGTTCGGGAAAGATATCCCTCCGGGCGGTCTCCAGAGGTTCACCCGGCACTGGCAATATGCTGCACCAGATCTTCGGATGAATCCCTCCTCCGGTCCCTTACGCCTCTGGATTCGGGTGCCCAACTCCCGGGGCACCCTAGGACAATCCCTCCCTCGCGGGACCCAGCGGAAGGTACTGGGCCCCAGGCCTCCGGCTGAGTACCTCACCCCAGACTGAAGGTGTCTGGGATGGAACACGAACTCCAAGTGTCCAGGCCTAGGCCGCCTAGACACCGACCGCAAACAGCAGCCCTCAGGCTGAAGGTGTCTGGGACTCGAACCTTGTGGCGAAGATGTCCTCCCCCTTTTTACCCTCCCCCAGCAAGCACCGCGGGTTCCCCGCCCCGCCGTAAACTGCTGCGAGAGGTCACAAAGGGTACGGCACTGCAGCGATGGTTCAACCCCAGCCCAAAGTGACAGCGCCACCTGCTGGGCCGCAGGGAACTGGACATCACTGATGTCTTCACCAGATTTAAAAGTACATACCCGCTACATACATATATATATATATATATATATATATATATATATATATATATATATACTGTGAGGGGGTTAGCTCGGCAGCGGGTGTGTGTGACCCCCGGGATGGGCTCCCCACACAAAACAGGCCCAGCAAACGGAGGTTGTGGTTTTCAAAATCAAAAAGGTGCGGTTTATTTTCTATTTACAGTGACAAAACACAGCAAAGCAAAAGAAACATAACCAAAATAAATCCTGGTCAAGTTGACCTCTGACTAAACATACAGGTTTCCTAACTAACAACTGGGATCAGCCTAGTGCTGTCCTAGTCCCTAAGTCCCTGGTTTTAAATGTCCAAGCAAATAGCCACACAGGCTTTTTCTCACCGCACAGGGGTTCACTCTCCCTAGACAGTCCACACAGGTCTGGTTCCAGGCATGAGCTAACATCTAATGAAGCTGGGAGTTCTTATAGAGGCCTAAATGAGCTGACAAGCTTCAGCTGGTCTCATCAACTCCCTGTCTGCACGACGCCCAGCACTCTCCCTAGAGGTATGAGTCATCCATGAGCCCACTAGCCTTATACAACTCTCCACCTAGTTGTATAAGTCGGCGTAAAGCCTGAATCTGGGCGAAATATATCTACCCCCCTGGATGCAACCAGGTGACTTTACCTTCCTGCTGTCACATACCCCCCCCCTCTTGTTTTAACCTCGGGGTTGGAACACCAGCAATCAGGCATTCATGTACTCGAGACAAAGCATCCACATTCCCCATTTGAACGCCAGGGCGATGCTTTACTGTGAAGTTGTATTCCTGGAGGGCCAGGAACCACCTATTCACTCTTCTATTTGTTTCCTTGTTTTGAGCCATCCACTTTAACGGAGCGTGATCCGTAACCATGTCAAAGTGCCTACCTAGCAGGTAGTACCGAAGGGAATCTAGAGCCCACTTCACCGCTAAACACTCCTTTTCAACGGTGGCGTAATTTACCTCATGGGACTTCAACTTCCTGCTGAGGTAAATGACTGGGTGCTCTTCCCCGTTCCAGACCTGGGACAATACTGCTCCTAACCCCACATCTGACGCATCACTTTGTACGACAAAGTCTTTAGAGAAGTCGGGTGAGTACAACACTGGCTGGCTACATAAGGCTTGTTTCAAGAATTGGAATGCTGCCTCAGCCTCGGGGGTCCATTTAATCATGACCGACCCTTTCCCCTTCGTCAGGTTGGTTAGGGGCACAGCCTTAGAAGCAAAGTGGGGAATGAATCGCCGATAATACCCAGCGATTCCCAGAAAGGCTCGTACCTGCTTCTTGCTGTTGGGACGTGGCCAACTCTGGATGGCCTCGACTTTGTTGAGTTGGGGTTTTATTACCCCCCTCCCAATGGTGTACCCAAGATATTTGGCCTCCTCCTGCCCAATGGTACACTTCTTGGGGTTAGCCGTAAACCCCGCTTCCCGAACAGAGTCCAGGACTGCTTGCACTTTTGGCAGATGTGAGGCCCAATCTGTGCTATGGACAATTACGTCATCCAGGTAAGCCGCAGCATACTTCCGATGGGGCCTCAGCATCTGGTCCATTTTCCGCTGGAATGTGGCCGGCGCATTCTGTAACCCGAACGGCATTCTTTTATATTGGAACGCCCCGTCTGGGGTTACAAATGCGGTTTTCTCTTTGGCCGACTTGGCCAGGGGGATTTGCCAATACCCTTTTGTGAGGTCAAGAGTCGTCATGTATCGGGCTGTTCCCAGCCGGTCGATCAACTCATCTATACGTGGCATGGGGTAGGTGTCAAATTTTGTAACTTTGTTCAACTGACGAAAATCGTTACAAAATCGCCAGCTCCCATCCGGTTTAGGCACCAACACGATGGGACTAGACCAATCACTTTGGGACTCCTCTATCACCCCTAAGTTCAGCATTTTCTGTACTTCCTCCCGTATTGCCTCCCGTCGAGCCTCTGGGATCCGATAGGGTTTTAACTTCACCCTTTCACCGGGCGGGGTAATGATGTCATGCTCTACCCCCGATGTTTGTCCTGGCAGCTCAGAGAATACCTCCTTGTTGCGAAGCACAAACTCCTTAACCTCCTGTTGTTGGGGTTGTGACAAGGTGGCTGCTATTCCAACCTCAGGAATCACGCAACCAGTTTGAGCTGGTGACCAAGTGTCTGCGACTAGGGACTCTCTATCCCTCCAGGCTTTCAACAGATTAACGTGATAGATCTGTTCGGGCTTTCGCCTTCCTGGTTGTCTGACCTTGTAATTCACTTCGCTCACTTTTTCCATTATCTCGTAGGGGCCTTGCCATTTGGCAAGGAATTTACTTTCAACCGTAGGGACAAGTACCAATATCCTATCCCCCGGGGAAAAGGTACGGGTCTTGGCTCCACGGTTGTACACTCTCTGCTGTGCCAACTGCGCTTGGGCCAAATGTTCCTTCACGATGGGCATTACCTGTGCAATTCGATCTTGCATCAGGGCGACATGCTCAATCACACTCCTGTGGGGAGAACTCTCACTTTCCCAAGTTTCCTTGGCAATATCCAACAGCCCTCTTGGGTGTCTCCCATACAGTAACTCAAAGGGGGAGAATCCCGTAGAGGATTGGGGCACCTCCCTAATAGCAAACATCAAATAAGGAAGTAAACAGTCCCAATCCTTTCCATCTCTATCCACCACTTTCTTCAACATTTGTTTTAGGGTTTTGTTGAATCTTTCAACCAGCCCATCGGTTTGGGGGTGATACACAGACGTACGCAATTGCGTCACTTTGAACAATTTACACAGCTCTTTCATAACCCGGGACATAAAGGGTGTACCTTGGTCCGTAAGCAGTTCTTTACAAATACCCACCCGGCTAAAAACAAGAGATAGCTCTTTGGCTATGGTTTTGGCCGAGGTATTTCGGAGAGGGATCGCTTCTGGATAACGGGTGGCATAGTCCATTATAACTAATATGTACTGGTGCCCCCTAGCGGACTTGATTATAGGACCTACCAAATCCATGGCGATCCTCTCAAACGGGACCTCAATGATGGGTAGAGGGACCAGCGGGCTACGGAAATGTGGCATCGGGGCCAACCTCTGACACACAGGGCAGGAGGAACAATAATTTTCTACGTCCTTCATCACCCCCGGCCAATAGAATCTCTGTAATACCCTCTCTCGGGTTTTCTCTGTCCCCAGATGACCTCCAAGAATGTGCCCATGGGCCAACTCCAACACCAACTTCCTGTAAGGTTTGGGCACCACAAGCTGCTCAACGGTTTCTTCTGCCCTTTTTGCCACCCGATACAGTAGGTCCTTCTCTACGCTGAAGTATGGGTAAGTGCAGGTATTATCTGGGTTCACTAACTCGCCATCTATTTTCACTACGTTTTCCCGTGCCTTTATTAGGGCGGGGTCTTTCAACTGTTCTGTGGCAAAGTTTTCCCTGTGAACCTCAAGATCAGAAAACTCCACAGACGGTAGGTTTTCGTCTGAGGAGGTGGGCTCCTCTCCAGTTTCTTGAGTCTCCCCTGCCAATACTGATAAGGGAAATTCCGGAGAGTCCTCACCACTCTCAGGGGAGTTCTGGCTATCACATTCCTGGTACATAGGGGCACCAGTGAGGGGCTCAGGATCATCCCACAGTTCCCAGAACTTCGGAAAATCCCTTCCCACAATGGCGTCATGCGGTAACTGAGATACTAAGCCCACTGGATGAGAGAGGGTACCTTTGGGGGTCTCGAAACACACTGTAGTCACTGGATACTCTCGGGTGTCCCCATGCACACAAATAACAGCTACCTTGCTATTCCCAGAGACCTCTGTTTTAACTAACTCAGCCTTTATCAGGGTCACAAGGCTACCTGAATCCAGCAACACCACAACATTTCTACCATTAACACACATTTTGCATAAATGTTTCTCAGTTCCTCGAATGGCAGTGCATGCGACTGTCGCACACAGCGACTGACGTCTGCCCGTCAGAAAGTCACACTGCATGGGTTCCTCCACAACCGGGCAATTGGCTGCAATATGTCCCGCTTGCCGGCAGCGGTAGCAAACGATCCTTCTTGCCGCCTCTTGAGCCGCTGATTTCCCAGGCTGTTCTCGCCAAACTTGGGGTAGAGCTCCCACCCTCTCACTCTCTCCACCCTCACCCCTTGGAATCCTCTTATCCGCCCCTGGGGATGGTCTGGTCTTAGGGTGGAAAGTCCGAGTGTCTCTGGAAGAGGCCGTCAGGTTCTCTGTAGCCAAGTATTTCTCCACATGATCCACAAGACCATCGGCCGTCTCTGGGTCTCCATGGCTTACCCACTTTTGGATGGCAGTAGGAAGAGCTCTCAAAAACCGATCCATTACAACACGTTCCACAATCTTTGGTGCGGACAAAGTCTCTGGCTGTAGCCACTTTCTGCTCAGGTGAATGAGATCATACATTTGAGACCTGGGGGGTTTTCCAAGCTGGAAAGTCCAGTTATGCACACGCTGAGCCCGGACAGCCTGGGTGACACCCAGCCTTGCCAATATTTCAGCTTTTAGCATCACATAGTCTTTTGCTTGGTCAGGCTCTAGGTCATAGTAAGCCTTCTGCGATTCACCAGTTAACAGAGGAGCCACCAGTCCAGCCCACTGCTCCTCAGGCCACTTTTCTCTTTCAGCAGTCCTTTCAAATGTGGTCAAAAATACCTCTGGATCATCCTCTCCAGTCATTTTTGTCAATAAACGACTCACCCCAAAGGACGCGGTATTAGTGGGACGGCTTTCCTCACTGGTCTGCGGACGTTGCTGCATTACTGCTTCCATTTGTTGTAGTCTCTGCTCTTGCTTCTGTAACAGGTCTATGAAGCGGGCCTCAGATTGCTGCTGGGCTTGTTGATGAGCTTGCTGCTGGGCTGCAAGGCTCCTTTGCAAACCTGCATTTGTCTGCTGTTGATTGGCATTTGCTAGAGCCAGCTGTTTCAGTATCTCCTCCATGCTGGCTTAAAAAAACTGCCACTGGTTCTCCACCAACTGTGAGGGGGTTAGCTCGGCAGCGGGTGTGTGTGACCCCCGGGATGGGCTCCCCACACAAAACAGGCCCAGCAAACGGAGGTTGTGGTTTTCAAAATCAAAAAGGTGCGGTTTATTTTCTATTTACAGTGACAAAACACAGCAAAGCAAAAGAAACATAACCAAAATAAATCCTGGTCAAGTTGACCTCTGACTAAACATACAGGTTTCCTAACTAACAACTGGGATCAGCCTAGTGCTGTCCTAGTCCCTAAGTCCCTGGTTTTAAATGTCCAAGCAAATAGCCACACAGGCTTTTTCTCACCGCACAGGGGTTCACTCTCCCTAGACAGTCCACACAGGTCTGGTTCCAGGCATGAGCTAACATCTAATGAAGCTGGGAGTTCTTATAGAGGCCTAAATGAGCTGACAAGCTTCAGCTGGTCTCATCAACTCCCTGTCTGCACGACGCCCAGCACTCTCCCTAGAGGTATGAGTCATCCATGAGCCCACTAGCCTTATACAACTCTCCACCTAGTTGTATAAGTCGGCGTAAAGCCTGAATCTGGGCGAAATATATCTACCCCCCTGGATGCAACCAGGTGACTTTACCTTCCTGCTGTCACAATACATACATACACACACACACACACACACACATTATATATATATATATATATATATATATATATATATATATTGTAACATTGGGGGATGTTTAGCTCAGTGATAGATGCATTGTAGGTGAGTTCACAGCCAACAGGAACTAAGGTTTAAGGGCGCGGTAGCCCACTTTTATTGAAAGAAACAGAAAGGAAAGTTCATACATGTATTTGGTTTCCCACACAGAGGTTCTTCTCCCAAAAACATCAACACATGAAAATGCCAATCCACCTGGCTCTTAAGGCTCGCTCAGCCTTGGGCGCAGTTCCTTGCTGCACAGGCCCACTCCTGGCCTCTAGGAAAGGCTCTCCTGACACTCCAGGCTTCCACACCCCTCCAAGACTTACAGTCCCCTCTGGTCCCCAAGACTCTCTTCCAGTTGTCTCAGCTATAGTCTCCCCGACTCTCTCAGCTGGCCCAACCCTCTCAGTCTACTGACCTGGAACCTCTCCCACATGGAGAAACGTCTTAAGGATGTTGCCTGAGTTCTTTTTTTAGTAGCACACTTCCTTCCAGCAACTGCTGTAACACCAACTCCTTTTCCACTCACACTGAGCTATGTTCAGCTCTGCCTTATAATGAGTGTGTGCACCTGGCCACACACTCAACCTGCAGAGCTCCTAGAAAACCCGGACACATGACTGAAGACTCCATCCCTCCCAATGCTCTTTGAAGTCTTCAAGTTTCCAGCCCCAATCCAGACTTACAAAATCCAGAGAAAACTTAAAGCATAGTTTTCTCTGCTCACCAATCTTTTGCTGGAACTTCTCAAATAGCTTCTTTGAGAGTCCTGTGTCCATTTCAAACACATTTCTTCTAAGCCAGGGGCTCTCACCCTCACATATCCCCCCCCTATGTTTCGATCCGGAGGGAGGAACACCAGCACACGTCATCAGGGTTGGGACACCTCTGTGCCGGCTGTCAGCCGCGTAGGCCCAACCCTTTTTTCGGGTGCGCTTCCAGCCAAGTCCTTCCTTAACTCTCCATAGGATCCTACTCGTTTTTATTCTACGCTTTCTCCCTCTTCTGGGGTTCCTGGGCTTATTTGCTTTTCTCTGGGGAACTCTGCCTTCCCTAATACCCTCACTTTCTTGATATAGGGGACCTGTTCCTAATACTTTGCCTGATGGGGAACCACCTTTTCTGAGGTTACCCACGGCAACTAAACCCTTGTTATCAGTACCAACCAGTGACATACCATAAATTCTGATGCTGCCACTTCCAATACCATCAGTGCTTCCCCTCACAGTGTCTCCGGGTACTTTAATTTGTACCTTTGTGCGAATGACATGAAAAATCTCTGCTACTGCCACGTCTATTTCGGGCCCTTCCCTCACGTGAGGTCTAGTGGGTGAGGCAGTGTCCGTGCCCTCTACTGACGACTGCTCAGCCGCACTTTGGACCACATCAGCAGAACTTTTCCTAGTCACAGCATCAGGCGGAGAGACCTCTGATGTTTTCAAACGTTCTCCTGAGCGCCTTCCATCCAAACCGGTAACTGGAAGCACCCTCTCAGAGAACCTTGAGACCATTTGCCACACTGCTAATAAATATGGTACCAACCAGTTCCTCTCGTGATTAACATCAAGCATAGCTTGTACTACTTGGCTCCACCTACTGGTACTATGCAGTACCACCTTGTCCGACCACGGTGGAGACACCCAGGTGTACAGCAAATGTGTTTTTTGGACTTCAAGAATTTTCAACAACACATTTGTCATCTTAATGCAATCCACATCTACATGCAAGACCTTTCTAGGGACTTTTCCATTATCAATGACGTGGAGGGGCTCATCCACTGAAGCTGGAAAGGTAGAAACACATACAGTGACCTCCACTTCACTGGCAGTATCGGTCTCCACAGCTTGGTGCTCAACTGGAGCGCTGTCAGATGTGCGTCTCACATTTACCCTCTCTTTCCCAGCATCAGCGAGCCGCTGCAGGTCATACGTCACATTGCCATTTTTTCACTCACTATTTTCCAGCGGTTGGGCTGCATATAACCTAACTGCCATGCATGCGCCCTTAACCGGTCCTTCTGATTGGAGGGGGCCAATCTCTGCCGGGGCCAACACGCCCTTGGCCACTGGCCACCCTGCAATCCCTCCATTGGGCATAGCAGGTGTCATGTCCACATCTATGTTACGTAACCTAGCCTTATCCAGCATGGCTAGCAATTGTTTTGCCCAGCTGTCCCAGTCAGTGGTACTTCGCTGACAGGTATCCTGAAGCAGTGCATCACCTGTTCCAAGAGGCACCAAAGGAACCTGGGACTCATTACCCAATACTGTACATTTGTCATCTCTGTACGCATCACATTGTACAAGCACAGTTTCACTAATGTCACATTGGGACAATGCTTCGTCACAAAACGCAGGGTGCAATACACTATTTTGACCAGATTGTTCTGGTGGCGCTACCATCACATCCAGCTTTATACTACCAGCTTTACCAGGGTGAACAACTTGTTCACCAATCTGGTCACATACCAGGCTGGTGGTCTGCATCCACACATTCTCATTGTGTGGTGCAGTCACTCCTTGTTCCCCCAGAGTAGTGCCAGAGCGGTCCTGGACAACCTCCAGTTCCAACACAGGGAGATCCCTAGAGGTTTCCACAGACAACCCTGCAGCTCTGCCTCTGGTGGTCATGGAAGACATCCTACTTATAACCTTTTTAGTAAACTCATTACTAACATTATTCTCAAACATGACATTTCCAGAAATACATTTCTCAACCTTTAGAGGATCATCATGATACTTAAACAAAGCTGTAGCTATTGTGGGTGACCCTTTACCCACTTGAGCAGCTCCACAGCTGACCTGGGAAACCCTCTGCTCCAACACTGTGGGCTCCTGGGAGGTTTCCCCGGGCAACCCTGCAGCACCTGTCTCTGTCACTAGGGAACATGGTATATGGATTTCTTTGGTCACCCCTAGTACAGCTCTTCCAGCACTGTGCTGGATTCCACCAGGTACATACAGAGTCCCCATGTCCTTTTTAGTCTCTAGTCCTGCTGCCAGTTGGGCTTTACTCTGTGCCTTCCCCCTACTCTGGGTAGCACACTGTAGCAAGTCCACCTGTACTGCGGATCTCCCCACTGAACACACTTTAATTTCATTGGGTTCTGTCCCATAAACTGCAACAGTCTTACCAATTCCTGTAGCCGTTGTCATAGCCTTCATTTGAGTGCGTTGTCTCTCATCTGTGGGGTCTCCACAGGCTGACTCTTCCATGTGGTCATGGAGCAACACTGCAGCCTTTCCGGACCCAACAACACCCCATGCATGTAACACAGGATCCCTGTTGCTAGGGGTAACAGCAGACCAGCACTCCAAAGATGGTTGGCTACACCTCCTGGTGAATACAGACTGTTGTGCCCTTCTTTCTGGGCTGACCACTTCACATAAGCGGCCATAATACACATCTTTATATTCCTCATGCTCATTGGTACCCCCTGCAGTCCACACAGACTTCTTGCCACTGTTGCCAGGGGTGACAACCGATATGCTTGCAGAAAACACAGGGCTGGTACACCGATGCACACTCATGCTCTCCCGAGCCACCGCTCGACTGGTGCTTTGTTGTCGCAGTGATGCGTCTCCCGTTGCTGTGGGCGATGACCTCTCTTTGCTGGAGCCCATGATGCGATGGAACTCTCCTCTGAGAAGGATTTCCTCTTTAAACTTGCAGTAGTCATCCTGGTCCCCATCCATCAAATGGTAAACCGACCGGAACTCTATCTGTAACAAGGTTTGCAGCAATTTTGGCCACCGATTCCTAGGCCATTTTCTCCTTACAGCGACTTTTTCAAATTTTTCCAGGAAGTCCCCAACCTCCTCTGTGGGCAGCATGGGCTGCATGTAATCAGAGGCCAAGATCATAGCCCCTTGAACTGCATCCGACTCTTTAGTCTGGTTCCGCTTGAACCACTCATTCACGGTCTCATACACCACTGGCCCCTTTTGACTGGCCCTCCTAGGCGTAGACATCTTCTCAGGCCACGCTGAGCTCACTTCCCCTTGAACTTGATTTAATATGAACTTCTTGTGTTTTGACTGCCTCATCTTTGCAGTCACATGCACAGCAGTTTGTTACACAGTTCACAGTAGTAAAAAGAAAAAATTCTCACAGGTGCACTACCTGCATGCAACAGTCCATCCAATAAACTTCTGCGCAATGCAGTTCGCCTGGCTGCCACACACAGCTAGCAGCAGTTCACTGCAGAGAAAAAAAAAAGACTTTTCCTTTACAGGTACACCACCTGCAACACGCAATGCCTTTTGCCTGGCTGCACTTCCACAGACAGCCAACAGTTCCTGACTTGAACTCACTATGGAGCAAGGACCCGGATTCCACCGTTTTCTGCCCGCTGAATCCACCACTGTAACATTGGGGGATGTTTAGCTCAGTGATAGATGCATTGTAGGTGAGTTCACAGCCAACAGGAACTAAGGTTTAAGGGCGCGGTAGCCCACTTTTATTGAAAGAAACAGAAAGTAAAGTTCATACATGCATTTGGTTTCCCACACAGGGGTTCTTCTCCCAAAAACATCAACACATGAAAATGCCAATCCACCTGGCTCTTAAGGCTCGCTCAGCCTTGGGCGCAGTTTCTTGCTGCACAGGCCCACTCCTGGCCTCTAGGAAGGGCTCTCCTGACACTCCAGGCTTCCACACCCCTCCAAGACTTACAGTCCCCTCTGGTCCCCAAGACTCTCTTCCAGTTGTCTCAGCTATAGTCTCCCCGACTCTCTCAGCTGGCCCAACCCTCTCAGTCTACTGACCTGGAACCTCTCCCAGATGGAGAACCGTCTTAAGGATGTTGCCTGAGTTCTTTTTTAGTAGCACACTTCCTTCCAGCAACTGCTGTAACACCAACTCCTTTTCCACTCACACTGAGCCATGTTCAGCTCTGCCTTATAACGAGTGTGTGCACCTGGCCACACACTCAACCTGCAGAGCTCCTAGAAAACCCGGACACATGACTGAAGACTCCATCCCTCCCAATGCACTTTGAAGTCTTCAAGTTTCCAGCCCCAATCCAGACTTCCAAAGTCCAGAGAAAACTTAAAGCATAGTTTTCTCTGCTCAGCAATCTTTTGCTGGAACTTCTCAAATAGCTTCTTTGAGAGTCCTGTGTCCATTTCAAACACATTTCTTCTAAGCCAGGGGCTCTCACCCTCACATATCCCCCCCCTATGTTTCGATCCGGAGGGAGGAACACCAGCACACGTCATCAGGGTTGGGACACCTCTGTGCCGGCTGTCAGCCGCGTAGGCCCAACCCTTTTTTCGGGTGCGCTTCCAGCCAAGTCCTTCCTTAACTCTCCATAGGATCCTACTCGTTTTTATTCTACGCTTTCCCCCTCTTCTGGGGTTCCTGGGCTTATTTGCTTTTCTCTGGGGAACTCTGCCTTCCCTAATACCCTCACTTTCTTGATATAGGGGACCTGTTCCTAATACTTTGCCTGATGGGGAACCACCTTTTCTGAGGTTACCCACGGCAACTAAACCCTTGTTATCAGTACCAACCAGTGACATACCATAAATTCTGATGTTGCCACTTCCAATACCATCAGTGCTTCCCCTCACAGTGTCTCCGGGTACTTTAATTTGTACCTTTGTGCGAATGACATGAAAAATCTCTGCTACTGCCACGTTTATTTCGGGCCCTTCCCTCACGTGAGGTCTAGTGGGTGAGGCAGTGTCCGTGCCCTCTACTGACGACTGCTCAGCCGCACTTTGGACCACATCAGAACAATATATATGTGTGTTTATTTTTTGGGCTTCAGTGTACTCAGTGGGGAAATTAGGTCAGTTGTTGAAGTAGTTGATTATTCCTGTCTGCTTCTGGAGGTATCTTCCAGAAAATAAAATAGTAGGGTCAACCACTGATTTATGAATATTTATCAGACTCCAGCCAATATCTCGGAAGGTGGTTGTCCAGAAGGTGGCTGGAGAGGTGATAAATGTTTGGGTGGCTTGAACAAAGGGTTCAAGGAACAAGCTGCTTGCTACAGGTGCACTAAGGATGAAGGGAGGGGTCTGGAGTGCCAGGGGAGGATAGTTGCTGCTCTGTGCAAAACCATTGCACAAAGCAGGCAAGTATTGCACAGAGTGGCACCTTACCTCCTCCTTTGGGGTCTTCGGACAGTGCTCTTTGCTGTGGGTGCCCCCATAGCAAATTACTTGTCCATAGACAAACACAGCGTGGCTTGGTCCTGCCCCCCGCTCCCTGCTCACAGGATTTGATTGACAGCAGCAGTAGTCCTTGGCTCCTGCTGCTGCCTCTGTGTCCTGTGTGGAGAGGAACAGAGTCCAGTGATTCTGCAGGTAGGCACAGCACTGGATTGAGACATTGACTCAGGTATATACAGTATATAGGGAGGTTGGGGGGGCATACGACTACTAAGACTTTTTTTACCTTCAGACAGGAAATGCATTAAGGTACAAAACGTCTTGCTTTTAGAACCACTTTAAAGTGTTTATATTGGAGAAAAGGAAACGCTCATACCTGATTAGTGGGGTACAAGGGTTGGGGAGGGGGTCCTTGGAGGTTGATGGAAGGGAAGTTCTTAGCTTAAAGTGTAAGTTCACCCTAACACTAACCACCCTGCATCTACGGACATCAACGATTAAACTAGGGCCAAAACAACTAATCGATTACTATTTTCATAGTTGATTAATCAGGCAGTAACATAATGGGGTTAAAAAAAACTAAAATTAGCCCTTAATAGTACAAAAAGAGCAAATAATCACTACTGTAAATATTACATATTACGTGATCTCCGAGTCTGATGATACTTACCAGATTCACCCTTTAATAGTGTATAGAGTATATCTCCTCCAATAGTATATACAGTATATTTTTTCTTTTTCCTTCCCTCCCCCCCCCCTTTTTTCCCTCCTCCCCTCAACATGACTGTTAATGTCATTTGTCACATTAATACAATGTAATATATATACACGTAAGTTTTTGCTATCTCACTTTTTTGTCCAACTTAAATTTATTTGCACACACTTTGTGTTATCTATTTACACGATTGGTTGTTTTCAACCTATATATAATTTATCATTAGTCACTGTTTTATCTCAGTCATCTTACAACTTATTCACAGTTTCCACTTCCTATACATTTTTCATTATTGATTATTATATTTATCATCTTCCACTCTGTCACCATTAAACTTATACTCTGATCAGTGTCCTATACCGATCTCGCATAATTTTTGGGCTGCGATTACCATTTTTGATACACACCAGAATATAACTGACCGATGTGCCCAAGTTAAAGCTGTTCAATATCCAAAAAGTCCCAAAAAATTATGTCATATTTGTAGCGACCCTCTCTCTCCCTCTTGCTTTATCGGTTATGCGGCTGTTGTCTAGGGGTCCCTGGGAGGGAGAGATGAGATACACCACGGCCCATGTCCTCCATAACTAAGAGGTGAAGGCCAGAAATTTGGGCCCTGTGCAGGTGTCCTAGAGTCAAGTTCAGTACTTCATTCCTGACTCCTTTGCTCCTAGTAACCAGAGTTCCACACAGTCAATAGGTCCAACTCAGTTTTATTCTTCTTTCCAAACAATAGACAGTTTCTTCTACTGAGTTATAATGGGGGATAGATCGAGGCACAATCCTTTCCCTTCTGATGCTAACCACTGTGATATCACCAGTGGCGGATATTCACTGCCACTGACTATGTGAGGTAGAACATGAATTACCTTCGCTAGCACGGCCCCTGTCAGGGGAAGGAGATCCGTCCAAGGGAGAAACAGGAGGCCTCTCTGTCACCAGCGATGCTGCGCCGGACTCTCCAGAGAAGTTCCGCACACCAGTCCTCACGAACTCAGACACGGGCACCCAAGGAATTAGGGCCCCCCTTGGATTCCTCCACCCTCGCGGAACTCAGTCGAAGGTACTGAGCCCCAGGCATCCGCCATAGTACCTCACCCCAGGCTAAAGGTGCCTGGGATGGACTCCATCCTCGCTCCGGCCAGGTCAAGGGCACCTAGGCCTGGAACACCGGAACGCCAGCACCCAGGCTGAAGGTGCCTGGGTGCGGCCGCGTCCTCCAACTCTGAACCTCAACCCCGTGGTAAAGGCGTCCGCGCCTTTTATCCCCTCTCCCTTTGCGTCACAGCGGGTTCCCCGCCCCGCTGTACCAGCTCCAGGAAAGGACAAAAAGGTACAGTCTTGCGGTGTGAGTTCAGCCCCGGCCCAGGGCAACAGTGCCACCTGTGCGCCGCAAGGAACCTCACACCACCAGAGTCCTCCAAGAACCAAAAAAAAGTCTTGGATACCCTAGCAATCTGTGCATCTGGGTTACACTACCACCCAGATGCCTCCCCTAAATTCAAGTAGAAACAATGAAAGGTGTGTACCGCTCCAAGCTGTGAAGCTCCAAGGAATGCTCCCGCCCTGATACTGGAACAGGTGCTGGCTCTGCACTAATGCATGGGAAAGAAAAGAGCCCTGGACTGCCGCACTCTGTATAAACGATTTATTTTCAAAATTCCAAAATTAAAATCCAAAGTTAATCCATAGATTCAAAAGTCCAAAAACAGACAAAAACAGAAAACTGGCATGCAGGGGTGGATACTGACGCGTTTCACATCAAATATAGATGCTTACTCATAGCTATCAGCTATGAGTAAGCTATGAGTAAGCATCTATCTTTGATGTGAAACGCGTCAGCTATCCACCCCTGCATGTCAGTTTTCTGTTTTTGTCTGTTTTTGGACTTTTAAATCTATGGATTAACTTTGGATTTTAATTTTGGAATTTTGAAAATAAATCGTTTAAACAGAGTGCGGCAGTCCAGGGCTCTTTTGTTTCCCATGCCTAAATTCAAGTACCCGCTACATATTATATTTTCTTTTACAATATCTAAGTAGGGACCACTGGATGTATACAGGTCCTTCTCAAAAAATTAGCATATTGTGATAAAGTTCATTATTTTCTGTAATGTACTGATAAACATTAGACTTTCATATATTTTAGATTCATTACACACAACTGAAGTAGTTCAAGCCTTTTCTTGTTTTAATATTGATGATTTTGGCATACAGCTCATGAAAACCCAAAAATCCTATCTCAAAAAATTAGCATATCATGAAAAGGTTCTCTAAACGAGCTATTAACCTAATCATCTGAATCAACTAATTAACTCTAAACACCTGCAAAAGATTCCTGAGGCTTTTAAAAACTCCCATCCTGGTTCATTACTCAAAACCGCAATCATGGGTAAGACTGCCGACCTGACTGCTGTCCAGAAGGCCATCATTGACACCCTCAAGCAAGAGGGTAAGACACAGAAAGAAATTTCTGAATGAATAGGCTGTTCCCAGAGTGCTGTATCAAGGCACCTCAGTGGGTAGTCTGTGGGAAGGAAAAAGTGTGGCAGAAAACGCTGCACAACGAGAAGAGGTGACCGGACCCTGAAGAAGATTGTGGAGAAGGACCGATTCCAGACCTTGGAGGACCTGCGGAAGCAGTGGACTGAGTCTGGAGTAGAAACATCCAGAGCCACCGTGAACAGGCGTGTGCAGGAAATGGGCTATAGGTGCCGCATTCCCCAGGTCAAGCCACTTTTGAACCAGAAACAGCAGCAGAAGCGCCTGACCTGGGCTACAGAGAAGCAGCACTGGACTGTTGCTCAGTGGTCCAAAGTACATTCGGAAATCAAGGTGCCAGAGTCTGGAGGAAGACTGGGGAGAGGGAAATGCCAAAATGCCTGAAGTCCAGTGTCAAGTACCCACAGTCAGTGATGGTCTGGGGTGCCATGTCAGCTGCTGGTGTTGGTCCACTGTGTTTTATCAAGGGCAGGGTCAATGCAGCTAGCTATCAGGAGATTTTGGAGCACTTCATGCTTCCATCTGCTGAAAAGCTTTATGGAGATGAAGATTTCATTTTTCAGCACGACCTGGAATCTGCTCACAGTGCCAAAACCACTGGTAAATGGTTTACTGACCATGGTATTACTGTGCTCAATTGGCCTGCCAACTCTCCTGACCTGAACCCCATAGAGAATCTGTGGGATATTGGGAAGAGAAAGTTGAGAGACGCAAGACCCAACACTCTGGATGAGCTTAAGGCTGCTATCGAAGCATCCTGGGCCTCCATAACACCTCAGCAGTGCCACAGGCTGGTTGCCTCCATGCCACGCCGCATTGAAGCAGTCATTTCTGCAAAAGGATTCCCGACCAAGTATTGAGTGCATAACTGAACATAATTATTTGAAGGTTGACTTTTTTTGTATTAAAAACACTTTTCTTTTATTGGTCGGATGAAATATGCTAATTTTTTGAGATAGGAATTTTGGGTTTTCATGAGCTGTATGCCAAAATCATCAATATTAAAACAAGAAAAGGCTTGAACTACTTCAGTTGTGTGTAATGAATCTAAAATATATGAAAGTCTAATGTTTATCAGTACATTACAGAAAATAATGAACTTTATCACAATATGCTAATTTTTTGAGAAGGACCTGTATAGAAATATGTATTTGTATTTTTAGCAAAGGTTAGGTGCATC
Source organism: Rana muscosa (assembly GCA_029206835.1). Classification (NCBI taxonomy): domain Eukaryota; kingdom Metazoa; phylum Chordata; class Amphibia; order Anura; family Ranidae; genus Rana; species Rana muscosa. The sequence continues at coordinate 1,092,677,703 of CM055116.1, forward strand.
AGCACCTTTTTATTTAGTGTTGCATATTCTGTAATGTTGCCTTTTGCTGCCCATACATGGATGAAATCCACGGGGGGTTTCTTCCTCCTGCCCGCTCACCTATCGCAATTTGGACAATTTGCTCCCTCAGCTTGGTCTTCCAGCGCCGTGAACCCGATCTCTTATTACGACCAGGGTGGCAAGTATTGTCGAGTCTGAGGGCAGCTTCCGGCCCTGTGAACTCCGCCCCTGCTGCCGCTGCATTGGCCGAGGTTCGCCGCGTTAGCGGCGTCTTCGGCGCATGCACGATAGCCATTGACCTCGCGGAATGGCGTAATTAACGACTGGAGTGACGCCATTCCCGTGGGGGCATTTAAGAGCGGCACACATCGCTGCAACATGACAGATCACAGGAGAGGTTCCACACAGGCTCGCTAATATACGCATTGCCCAAGCTTTAAGGTAATTTTGATCACATGCTGTCTTTCAGCGATTCTTCTTGTCCTTATATAGGAGTCCTTTTTAAACATTATTACCTTTTTATGTTTTCCTAGCTTGGTCACGCCATCGTTCTGGGGTTACATTGTGGACAGATTACCTCTGCCCAGCCCACGCACCAGGTTTTGATCGGTGCACACTTCCTGGCGTTTCTAGACAAATACTACCTGGAGGGAACTCTTTCTCTGCTTACCAGGAGACTGTGTCTTGTTTAAATACCATGCTGTTGTTTACTATGGTGAGCATTGTGTGTTTTTTATTTAGGATACCACTAAGGGGGTTTTGCTATCTCTCCCATCTTTTTTTAAAACTGGTCTACTCCACAGCCACCCTAGAGAGTTAATAGGAACCTCTGTGTATTATCTTTTTCAGACTTCCACAAACTCAACTGGCTATTTGTCTTAGACACACTGCCAGTGTGTTGGTATCCAGGTTCGTGTTACACTATTCAATACGACCTGTTTGTAGGTATACATTTTCACTTACGATCTCTTATTAGCTTGGCGGGTCTGTGCAATTAGCTTTTTTCCCCTAGCATATGGGGGTTATTGTTATCCTACTTAAAGTATATACCTACCACTTCATAATCGATCTTGATTACCCCAGCATTGGCGACCCAGTTCATTTGCGCTTGGTGTTGTCGGATGGGGGGCCGTAGTTATTCTAGCCATGTGTGGTCAGCAGTTGTTTTCTAATATTATTGTATTTTGTTTTATGTTTTATGTATTAAAATTATGTCAATTACCAGTGTAGCGGATTCTTTAAATTTAGTTGGGGTACACCTGGGTGGTAGTATGACCCAGGTGTGTAATTGTGAGAGGTTTTGGACCCCTTTGTATTCGTGGAGGATTGGGTGGTGTATTATTCTCCTTGGCCTGTGGGTGGCGGTGTACCCGCAGGCTCAAGGTAGAATCACTACCACAGTGCTACCCTTTTTGTCCCTTTCCGGAGACGGTACGGCGAGGGCGGGGAACCTGCCGTGGTGTCGATGGGAGGGGATAAAAGGGGGAGACGCCCTTGCCACGAGGTCTTCGAGGATCTTCTCTTCACGCACCCAGGCACCTTAGGCCTGGGTGCTGGCGGTTTGGAGTTCTGGCCCAGGTGCCCTAGGCCTGGCCGGAATGGAGTTGGAGTCCATCCCAGGCACCTTCAGCCTGGGGTGAGGTACTAGATCGTAGGCCTGGGGCCCAGTAACTTCGACTGGGTCCCGCAAGGGCGAAGTGATCCGAGGGTCCCCGAGGTGGACGGGACCCGCATCTGAGGTGAGGAGGCCGGGGAGGTCACCCGTCCGGAGAGTCCGGAGCAGCATCAACCCGGTGACGGATGGGCCTCCGGTAACTCCCTTAGAGGGACATCTTCCCCTGATAGGGGCCACAGCGCAGCGAAGGTACTCCTAAATACGTTCTCTTGAGTTGCTGGTAGAGACTCACAAGTTCCATGTTCTGTGCTAATCAAGGCTATGATAACCGCTGGTGAAATCACAGTGGTTTAGATTGAAATTAGGATAGTGCCTCGACCTGCTCATCCCACCGTATCAGGCTGTTAAAACGTTCCAACCAGTTGGCTACAGAAGCACTGTTTATTGTGGAGCTTACAATAAAGCAAGAGTTGGACTGTGATCGGTGTGTGGACTCTGGTTAATGGGAGCAAAGGAGGGTGCCAGCATAGCAGGACTGAGTTTCATAACTAAAGCACATTGGCCCGAGGAAGATACTGATACTGGCCTTCACCTCACCCACAGCCATGGGGAGGACATGGGCCGTAGCGCATCTCACCCTGTCATGTGACATACCCCTAGAAAAAGGAGATGGGGTGAGGCCGCTACACGTGGGGGCTCGTGAGTCCGGGATGAAATGTGTATTGACTTTGAAATTTGAAATGGCTGTGTCTGAACTTTGCTGCCCAGAGGAGTTCCGAGCAGGTCGGCCATGTGATTGGCCAAAGTGCGTCCCTGTGCTCAAAGTCGTGGAAATGACCCCAAGACGGGAAAGGCCCATGCAGAAAGAGCGGGAAGAGGGAGAAGTCCAGCCGTGTGAAGTACTACATGTGGGGACTTTTGCTGCACTGCGCCATGAGGCACCCCGTGACTGCGCAATTCGTGGGTGGAGACTGGAGAAAGCCCGCGAAAACGTGCAAGCCATGTGAGGAGATACACGTGGAGACTCCGGCGCGTGGTCAGTGCGTGATGGAGCAGCAGATAGTCGGGATGGCCTCAAGCTCCCCGTGGATTCCGGTTCCCTACCCCACGAAGATGACTGCTTTTGCTGCTCCCCTAAACAGACACGTGGATAAGACTCAGGCCCCGAGGGCAGTTGGCTTTGTACTCATGCAGAGACACGGAGGCCCACGGCGTGATCTGTCCCGGATGCTCGGGACTGGTGGTCCACCTGAAGCCATTCGGGCGTTGCGAAGCATGCAAAGAGTTCTTGTTCGAGGTGGAGCCATCCACAGTAAGGCCCCGGGCCCTTCGCCTCAACAGCCTCACAGATACCGCTACTCCGGAAGGGGAGATCCAGGCCTTTGCGGAGGTCCCCGTACGCACTGACCAGGGCAACGTGACTGCCCAACCAGAGACTGAGAGAGAAAAATCCGAGGATGCTGCTTCGGTCACCACAGATTCCCTGCTCCCACCTCCGAAGAGGAAAGTTGGCCTGGTGCAGGCCTCCTATGGTCGTGGTCGAGTTTCACCCCGTCGCTTGCCGGGCCTGGATGGATCCGGTTGGAAGAGTCCTGGACATCCCAGTTCTACAAAAATGTCAAGGTGAGCCAGGGGCTGGGACTGTGGTGGTGGTGGTTGGAGGTGTCGGGAGTCCACAGTCGGTGGAGCCTGCAAGGGAGGGTAGTTCCACGTCTACTAGAGACTACCTTCCCGCCGAGATGTATGACACCTCCGACCTGGAATCGCTGTCAGACTGCGGAGATGACGGGGAAATAGATGAACTGTTTCACCGGAAGGGCTGGGACAAACGCCCGTTACCCATGCTACGTGAACCGCAGGATTCCCCTATGTCTATAGGAGACAGCACGCCCCGGGTGCAGGCCCCGGAGCTTACGAGGAAGTCTAGTCTTCTGGCCAACTTTTCACATTCCACAACATCACCCGTTTTGGTAGCGGGGATGCCGCGTGCTTCATTGCGGGCACCGCGAGCGAAGCTGCCCGAGGTAGTGAAAGTACCTCGGCACCCGGAGGCCATCGTTCAACCAGGAGAAGGTGAGCGGGATGCCATGCCTCCTTTGGCCAGATTGCAAAGACTTTTATCCCAGAGAGTCGCCCGTGAGTACGGATGGGAATATCCCTACTTGCCTCGGGACTTACTTTACGAAGTTGAGGTCCTGCGACAGAGATGGTACGACGAATTAGTTTGGGAAAAACTCAAAGTGCCTCATGCCCGGCGATACTTGTCCTGTTCGCCACCAGTGTCGAAAAAGTTCAAAGACTGCAGAGCAGACTGGATGTTGGGGCGCCACATTTATGCGGACAAGGTGCTTATCTGCCGGAAGGATAAAGAGGATGTCAACTATTCGATTGAGGTTTTCGATAAGCACCTAAAGCCTTTGTTCTTGCCTGACCCGAAGTTCTATCTGTGAGAAGAGACTCACTTGTTTTTCCTGCAGTTTCTGGAAATGTCCTTGCTGGAACATTTGAACTGTACCCTGTTTTTTTATTTGGGTTTGTCTTTCTACTCTTTGGAGGAATGAGAGCAGTTTTTGTTGTTTGTTCTCTCTTCTTCCAGACATCAAGGACAGAGACTTTTTGGGGGTAGAATCAGTGTAGGGACGCAGGAAGAAGGAAGACTTCACCAAGTGTCATTACCGCGGTACTGTCACCAGGTTGCAGTGTTGCGCAACGGTTGTTGGAATTCTACACTTGCATTACTTTGCCATTGAAGCGAATGGGTTTCTCGGCTGATAGACTCATTCGTTTCAAGTCAACACACAATGTTAGGATGTTTTTCTGTGTTTTTTTATTTCCCTCATGCAGGAGATTCGTCCGTCAAGACTACTGAGTATGGGGTGGTTCTTGGACAGTGACGGGAGGGATTGTATATATGTGAATGTTCAGATGGTTTTATGAAAAAGTTTTTTTGTTATATTCCCCTTCCCCTTGAGCAGGTCTTGGCACAAACAGGGTTTAAATTTTTTAGGGATAGCCTCTGGGGCCAGGCTTGTGTCACCACTCCATGGGAGACATGGGTTTGCACCAGACGCTGGGGACCAGCGTCAAATCACAGGGGGGAGTATGTAGCGGGGTCTTTAAATTTAGTTGGGGTACACCTGGGTGGTAGTATGACCCAGGTGTGTAATTGTGAGAGGTTTTGGACCCCTTTGTATTCGTGGAGGATTGGGTGGTGTATTATTCTCCTTGGCCTGTGGGTGGCGATGTACCCGCAGGCTCAAGGTAGAATCACTACCACAGTGCTACCCTTTTTGTCCCTTTCCGGAGACGGTACGGCGAGGGCGGGGAACCTGCCGTGGTGTCGATGGGAGGGGATAAAAGGGGGAGACGCCCTCGCCACGAGGTCTTCGAGGATCTTCTCTTCACGCACCCAGGCACCTTAGGCCTGGGTGCTGGCGGTTTGGAGTACTGGCCCAGGTGCCCTAGGCCTGGCCGGAATGGAGTTGGAGTCCATCCCAGGCACCTTCAGCCTGGGGTGAGGTACTAGATCGTAGGCCTGGGGCCCAGTAACTTCGACTGGGTCCCGCAAGGGCGAAGTGATCCGAGGGTCCCCGAGGTGGACGGGACCCGCATCTGAGGTGAGGAGGCCGGGGAGGTCACCCGTCCGGAGAGTCCGGAGCAGCATTAACCCGGTGACGGATGGGCCTCCGGTAACTCCCTTAGAGAGACATCTTCCCCTGATAGGGGCCACAGCGCAGCGAAGGTACTCCTAAATACGCTCTCTTGAGTTGCTGGTAGAGACTCACAAGTTCCATGTTCTGTGCTAATCAAGGCTATGATAACCGCTGGTGAAATCACAGTGGTTTAGATTGAAATTAGGATAGTGCCTCGACCTGCTCATCCCACTGTATCAGGCTGTTAAAACGTTCCAACCAGTTGGCTACAGAAGCACTGTTTATTGTGGAGCTTACAATAAAGCAAGAGTTGGACTGTGATCGGTGTGTGGACTCTGGTTAATGGGAGCAAAGGAGGGTGCCAGCATAGCAGGACTGAGTTTCATAACTAAAGCACATTGGCCCGAGGAAGATACTGATACTGGCATTCACCTCACCCACAGCCATGGGGAGGACATGGGCCGTAGCGCATCTCACCCTGTCATGTGACATACCCCTAGAAAAAGGAGATGGGGTGAGGCCGCTACACCAGTATTTTTATATGTATTCTTTGTTTATCTTTATGTCTGACAGACCATTATGTCCTGAAGAAACGTTACGATACGTGAAACATGTAGAGCAGAGCGAGACTCCATTTCTGCATACTGGACCCATGACTAAGGCTATCCACTTCCTACGTACACCGTTCAACCAATTTCTTTGTTTGTTGGATATGTATCTCTTATAATTTGAGTTTACCAATGCTACTGTAGCTTTTGGAAGTGAGATTAGAGCACTATTCTGGGTCATGTATTGATGATTATTATTATGAGATTTTCGAATGTATTAATGTACTTTTATAGTTTTTCTACAAATAAAAACCCCTAGATTTTTTACATGATTTACCTATGTGCCGTTTAAAGTCCATTTTTTAGTTTTATCAGTGTTCCTCCATTAATATCGGGATGTTGGCACATTTATACCAGTGCATCCACAGTGTCACCCTGTGAGGATGCACATTTAAGCAGTTCTTTCAAAAACATATACAGTATATCTCTTCTGTCAGTTATTTTCAGAGTGGATTAGATATTTTGCTTCCTAACCATATAGTTGGTTATTTATATTTACCACTGCATAGAGATATTTAAAAATAAATTGCCTTTTTTTTTTAAACTCTACATATTAACTAAATTATACACCACACTTTTTTTAAGGTTATTAACCGATTAATCGATTAATCAAAACAATAATCGGCCGACTAATTGATTATGAAAATAATCGTTAGTTGCAGCCCTAGATCAAACACTAACCTATCTAGCCCTCTAAAGAAGAAATCAGTATACCTAACTTTTTTGAAGCCGATCCACTCTGGTCTCTGTCAAAGGAAATTTCGGACCGACTCTCGTTACAAGTCAAGATGTTTTATTGCATATGCAGAGAAAATGGTTAAAGTATATTTGCGGCTTCAGAGATCCATTTTCTGCCTGTCATAGATTCACATTCTGCTTTTATAACCCTTAAACCTTCCCCTTTCCTGCTCGTAACGTCCTGATCATGTGTTTAATTTCAACCTTTATTCTGACGTTAGCAGGAAAGAGGGAAATATCCTTTTTCAGCCTACACCTTATGACAGGATATTTCATACAATGGATACATAAATTTTCTCATACAATGGAAACATAAATTATTTCATGGTTCACAGCCCATGTTTGGCAGGTGTAAGCAAATTACAGTTTTACTATAAGTCAGCACATTTTTTTGCACAAATAGAATATGGTCATATGACTTATTCCAGTAATTAGGACTATTAGAGCTATTCAGCATATTTATGTATAATAGAGTTATAAAACAAACATTTTAACTTTAGAAGATTAATATGCATCTTGATAGTTGACAGATAAAGTATAATTTTAAATTTATCTAACATTCCCTCCTCATTATACTTATAATGTCAATACTTCAAATATCCAGGTTCTTTATTTTACCAGGTATTATCATTGTCATGGATATGCATTAATGTCTGTCTGCCATCTTACCTTCCTCCTCATGTGTTCATCTAGAGACCAGACCTCCTTCACCTGGCTTCCTTTATAATCTCCTCCCAGCCTGACTCCACCCCAGGCCCTATCACTGAACACTATATTAACCTGTGCACTGCAAGCCTGCTTTGCTGATCAACGTGTTTGTTAGGCATTGTGTGTTTGGGTTCCTGCCTGCCGTGTGCTACGTCTGTCTCTCTGTTACGTTATTGGCTTGTCCCCGACCATCCCTGTCTGCTCGTGACCCTTGACCTTCGGCTCGTTCTTCGTTATCCTTGTCTGCTTGTGGCCCCTGACCTTCGGCTTGTTATTCGGTTCTCTCTATCGTGTGCTGCTGCTTCCCCTTATCCTACGGGGCGTGAGCTAGGAAACTCCAGGGGCCGCGACCTGGTCCCAGCCTGCAGCGTAACATCCTCACCACTAGAGGCCCTGGAGAAGACCAGCTGGGTCTTAGACTCCGCGCCCTGGGGAATCTTGGCTCTCGCTTCCGTTGGGATCCCGGTTGTGCTCCTCTGGTCCCGCTTTCCACAACCACCCAGTTTCCTATCCACAGAAGCCAGCCATAGGGTTCACTACCTCGCGGTGCACTCCTGTCCCCCTACGGTGTGCATCTGTCACCTGGCCACAGGTGACCCTGACAGTTTGATCAGCCATGAACCCGGCTGACATCCCGCTTCCCGCGGATGATCCATTGCAGGGCATAGTTCGCAGACTTGAGACCCAGGAATCAAATCAGACCCAGGTGATGCGATTCCTCCAGGATCTGGCTTCTCGATTCGAGCAGCTTCAGGTCTCCTTGGGAACCCCGAATCCGCAACCCCAAGTACAACCAGCGGCTGTACCTATCGCACCAGTCGCAGCCTCACACTCACTAAGATTGCCAGCTCCGTTCCGTTTCTCTGGGGACTCCAAGGCCTGCAGGGGGTTTCTCAGCCAATGCACTATTCATTTTGAGCTTCAGCCTCAAAGCTTCCTATCTGACCGGGCTAAGGTAGCCTATATCATTTCCCTCCTCTCCGGTGAAGCTTTGGCCTGGGCTGCCCCCCTGTGGGAGAGGAACGATCCGGTGGTTTCCAGTCTGTCCGAATTCTTGAAGCTCTTTCGTAATATCTTCGAAGAGCCGGCTCGGGCTTCTTCAGCGGCTAGTGCTGTCTTACGTCTTCGCCAAGAATCTAGTTCAGTGGGGCAATATGCTCTTCAGTTCCGTATCCACACAGCTGAATTGAGCTGGAATAATGAGGCCCTGGTCGCTACCTTTTTACATGGCCTCTCTGACCGAGTGAAAGACGAATTAGCGGGAAGAGCCATTCCCGTCGGTCTGGACGATGTAATTTCATTATGCAACCAGATCGACATTCGTTTTCAAGAGAGGTCCTTAGAAAAAAGACGCCAGCACTCTCTGGGTCCTAGCCAGTCTGAGCTCCCCTCCCTTCATTCCGTGGAGCATCCTCTACCTGCTGAAGAACCTATGCAGCTGGGCCGGACCAGACTAACCCCCGAAGAACGTGCTAGGCGCAGAACTCTGGGCTTGTGCCTCTATTGTGGGGGCAAGGGTCATTTTCGTGACTCCTGCTCGCTTCGTCCGGGAAACGCTCGGGTCTAATACATTTGGAAGGTGGAGTATTGGACCCAGAAACATCACCTTCTCGCCTGCTCTTGCCGGTGTCCCTTCATGTAGGCACTTCTCCTCAGTCAACCCTTGCATACCTGGATTCCGGGGCTGCCGGCAATTTCATGGATTGGAGAACTGCTTCTTCTATGAAGCTTACCCTTTCACCTCTCACTACCCCATTGGTAGTCTCGGCAATTGATGGCACTGTTCTCCCAGGGGGCCCTATTCGCTTCCAGACGCTACCCATTAGGATGTCGGTAGGGATTCTCCACCAGGAGTGGATATCCTTTCTTATTCTACCCAAGGCCTCTACCCCAGTTGTATTGGGCCTCCCTTGGCTACAGCTCCACTCTCCACATGTGGACTGGGTCTCTGGGCAGATCCTGGCCTGGGGTTCCTCATGTTTCTCGTCGTGTCTTCTCAAGGTGACCCCCAAGGAGAGTCTTCCGGTTGCTGCCACTTCTGTTTCTTCTGATCTTCCCGCCGCATACAGCGATTACCGGGATGTGTTCTGTAAAAAATCAGCTGAGGTGCTTCCTCCCCACAGGTCTTTTGACTGTGCTATTGATCTTGTCCCCGGAGCAACTCTACCCAGGGGTCGTACCTACCCTCTGTCCATCCCAGAGACCCAGGCCATGTCGGAGTATGTAGCAGAGAATCTGGAGAGAGGGTTCATCCGGAAATCCTCATCGCCTGCAGGGGCAGGGTTCTTTTTTGTTGCCAAAAAGGATGGTACCTTAAGACCCTGCATCGATTATCGGGGTTTAAATGCGGTTACTATTAAAAATCGATACCCCTTACCCTTAATATCTGAGCTATTCGATAGGTTGAAGGGTGCCTCCATTTTCACCAAGTTGGATCTCAGAGGCGCGTACAATCTCATTCGAATACGGGAGGGTGACGAATGGAAGACTGCATTTAACACTAGAGACGGGCATTACGAATATCTGGTGATGCCTTTTGGTCTGTGTAATGCTCCAGCCGTGTTTCAAAACTTTGTCAATGAAATCTTCAGAGATCTGCTGTACCAGTTTGTTGTCATCTATCTGGATGACATTCTGATCTTTTCTGAAAATCTGCTCGTCCACAGAAACCATGTCCGCACTGTACTTCAACGTCTTAGAGAGAACAATCTCTATGCCAAGCTGGAGAAATGTTCCTTTGAATGTTCTGAGGTCCTGTTTTTGGGGTGCTTTGTCTCATGTTCGGGGCTTCGTATGGACCCTGGGAAGGTCTTGGCTATCACCAACTGGCCTCTTCCTGCTAGCCTCAAGGCCACACAGCGCTTTCTTGGCTTCACTAATTATTATAGGCAGTTCATAAGGAATTACTCTTCCATTGCCGCGCCTATTATCGCTTTGACCAAGAAGGGTGTGAATGCCAGAGACTGGCCTCCCGAAGCTGTCTCTGCATTTCACAACCTGAAACAGGCCTTTGTTTCTGGCCCCCTCTTGAGGAGACCAAATCCTGGGAATGCATTTTTTATTGAAGTGGACGCTTCCTCAATGGGGGTGGGAGCTGTGCTTCTTCAAATCTTTGAGAAGAGACGCCAACCATGTGCGTTCTTCTCCAAGAAATTTTCTCAGGCAGAGAGGAATTATGCCATCGGTGATCGGGAACTTCTCGCAATTAAATTGGCGTTAGAGGAGTGGCGTCATCTCTTGGAGGGTTCCCCTCACTCCATAACGATCTTTACCGATCACAAGAATTTACAGTATCTACAGAATGCTAAACGTCTGAATCCTAGACAGGCCAGGTGGAGTCTCTTCTTTGCCCGTTTTAATTTCACGATTACCTACAAACCTGGTTCCTGCAACGGTCGGGCTGATGCGCTCTCTAGGTCATTTGACACTTTGGACGAGGAGTCCGCCCCTGAACCTGAGCCGATCATTCCCACCTCATGCATTGTTGCCCACTCTACCACCCTGAAGTCTAAAATTCCGCCTGGTAAGACCTTTGTCCCCACTGAGCTAAGAGCTAAGATCCTTCGTTGGGGACATGATTCCAAGGTGGCAGGGCATTCTGGATTCCTCCGATCCTTCCTACTCATCAGTCGTCACTACTGGTGGCCTAATCTCCGCTCAGACGTCAAAGACTACGTTAAAGCTTGTCATGTCTGTGCTCAGTCCAAATCCTCCACACAAGCTCCTGCTGGTCTCCTCATGCCCTTGCCTATTCCTAAGGAACCCTGGGCCCATATTGCCATGGATTTTATCACCGATCTCCCACTGTCTGAGAATAATACAGTCATTTGGGTGGTAATCGATCGATTCTCCAAGATGGCTCATTTTGTTCCTCTTCCTGGTCTTCCTTCTGCCCCTGCCTTGGTTCCCATTTTCATTCGAGAAATTCTCCGCCTACATGGGGTCCCTTCTCATATTGTTTCCGACAGGGGAGTCCAATTCACGTCTCGTTTTTGGAGAGCCTTTTGCAAATCCCTCAATATTGTCTTGGATTTTTCTTCTTCTTACCATCCCCAATCCAATGGACAGACTGAGAGGGTTAATCAGGAGTTAGAGGTCTTTCTTCGCACCTTTGTGTCTTCTCACCATGACGATTGGTCCTCTCTACTCCCGTGGGCAGAATTCTCCCATAACAATCATGTGAATACCAGTTCGCAGAAGACACCCTTTTTCACAGTTTATGGAAAACACCCTCAACTTCCTCTTCCTATGATCTGTTCTCCAGACATTCCAGCTTTGGCTTCAGTTCAGGAGTCTCTCAATTCCGTTTGGGGTCACGTTCATGATTCCCTCCGGGCAGCTGCTGAAAAATTCAAAGGCTTTGCCGACCGCCGCAGGCGTAAACCGCCTTCTCTTCAGCCAGGGGACAAAGTCTGGCTCTCTACCAGGAACATCAAGCTCCGAGTTCCTTCTCTGAAGTTTGCTCCACGATTCATCGGTCCATACACGGTAACTGCTAAACTGAATCCGGTTTGTTTCAAACTCCAGATTCCTAAGAGCCTTAAAATCACTAACTCCTTTCATGTTGCTCTTCTAAAGCCTTTAGTCCTCAATAAATTCTCTCGTCCTCTTCCTACCGTGGCGCCTGTCTCGGAGGATAATCAGGAGTACGAGATCAGTCAAATTCTGGACTCCCGACTCTGTAAAGGCGTTCTTCAGTACCTCGTTCATTGGAAAGGGTTTGGTCCTGAGGAGAGGTCTTGGATCACTGCATCTGAGGTCTTTGCACCTCGTCTGTTAAAGGAGTTTCATCTGAAGTTTCCCTCTAAACCTGGGCCCAGGCGGGGAAGGGGGAGGCCTCGTAAGAGGGAGGGTACTGTCATGGATATGCATTAATGTCTGTCTGCCATCTTACCTTCCTCCTCATGTGTTCATCTAGAGACCAGACCTCCTTCACCTGGCTTCCTTTATAATCTCCTCCCAGCCTGACTCCACCCCAGGCCCTATCACTGAACACTATATTAACCTGTGCACTGCAAGCCTGCTTTGCTGATCAACGTGTTTGTTAGGCATTGTGTGTTTGGGTTCCTGCCTGCCGTGTGCTACGTCTGTCTCTCTGTTACGTTATTGGCTTGTCCCCGACCATCCCTGTCTGCTCGTGACCCTTGACCTTCGGCTCGTTCTTCGTTATCCTTGTCTGCTTGTGGCCCCTGACCTTCGGCTTGTTATTCGGTTCTCTCTATCGTGTGCTGCTGCTTCCCCTTATCCTACGGGGCGTGAGCTAGGAAACTCCAGGGGCCGCGACCTGGTCCCAGCCTGCAGCGTAACATCCTCACCACTAGAGGCCCTGGAGAAGACCAGCTGGGTCTTAGACTCCGCGCCCTGGGGAATCTTGGCTCTCGCTTCCGTTGGGATCCCGGTTGTGCTCCTCTGGTCCCGCTTTCCACAACCACCCAGTTTCCTATCCACAGAAGCCAGCCATAGGGTTCACTACCTCGCGGTGCACTCCTGTCCCCCTACGGTGTGCATCTGTCACCTGGCCACAGGTGACCCTGACAATCATTTAGACAAATAGGTCTTTTGAAAGGACTGTAAGTTCATCTTCATCAGGTTCCGGGTATAGTTCAGTGTTGTTCTGGAAAAACATAGTCTTTGTTAGTGATGTGTCAATCAGTCTTTGAAGAATTCCTCTAATACAAGGAATGCAGCAACATCCACACAGCGTAAGGACCGTGGCTGCCATGACAACAGAGATGAATAAACCTTTTGCAAGATCACCCCATTTACCAAACCATTTTTCAAAGAGTCCTGTTAAGGGGTTCTCTACACCAGAGTTCTCAGTTAGTTCCTGGGATAACATTTGTAGGCCTTGCAAAGCCTTGGTGATACTTCCATCAGGTGCCGTATTATTTGGAATAAAAGTGCAGCAGAAGGTGCCGAACATTTCGCATACCCCGCCCCTTTCTGCCAGCAACATATCCAATGCTATACGGTTCTGCCACGCTGTCAAAGAGGTGGCGTCCAATTGTGCTGCTATACCTTTGATAGCATCTCTGGTGTAATTCACAAACCTCTGCTGGTTGTAGTAAATGTAGTTTATCCAGTCGACATTCTTATTGGGCTGTACCCATAGGAAGAGTGAGGTGAGTCCTGCTGTTACTTGATTCTGTGCTTTAAATTCATCCGGAACTCCTCGTGGAACACCTATTGAGTCTATATAAACCCGGTTGTCAAAGGATCCTTGGGGTGTTTCTCGCTTAAACCGTTTAAAATAGTGTTTACCTGGTAGTTTTATCAATTTGTTAGTCATAGGAACAATATAAAAGGGAAGCAACAGGCGGGTAAGGGCACAACTACCCTCCCATCTAGGTGGCAGTCTGGGTCTTAGTTTCATGTCCCCACACAGCCACCAAACATCAGCCAGTTGCCGTTTCCGTTCCTGAAACCATTTTAGTTGGTACTTAATGTCTGTAGTTGATGTTGTGGTCGCACAGTATTCAGGAGATAGAGTGCCAACCTTTGAACCATCCTTGTCTATGTTAGAGAAACAAGAAAAATTTCCTGGTAATGCTTGTACTGAAGCGGGTATACTTCGCATTTTAGTTTTAGGGTATCTCTTTTTCTCATTTGCACATTCAGACCCAGTAATATTTTCTGAAAACAGTCTTATTATGCAAGCTAAATCTGTTTCCTCTTCAGGGAGAGGAATATAATAAGGTTTACCATACAACATTTCATACAGTGTTAGGCCCTTAGCAGTAGGGGTAATTCTTGTACTTAACAATGCCATTGGCAAACACTGAACCCAGTTTTTTCCTGTTTCCTCCATCAATTTTCTTAGTTTACTCTTTAAGGTACCATTATGTCTTTCCACTGTGCCTGCAGATTGTGGGTGGTAGACACAGTGGTTTTTCAGGTCAATATTATACCATTTACCAATCTGTTGTATTGTTCGGTTCACAAAATGGGAGCCATTGTCACTGTAAATTACCGAGGGGATCCCTTGTCGTGGAATCACCTCTTTGATTAGTACTTTGGCTACTGACTGCCCATCCGGGTGTGTCATAGGAAAAGCTTCCACCCACTTTGTAAACATATCAACAATAACCAGACAGTACTTTTTATTCTCACATTTGTTCAATTCAATAAAATCCATGCATATTGTGTGAAAGGGATAAGGGGGTTGTGGGAAATGACTAGACTTGTGCACAACGGAAAAATTCGTTCCGTTTCGGTTCGTTTCTTTCCGGTCCTGTTGATTCGTAATCATTCGTAATTTTGCTAGACGGGATTTTTCGTGTTCGGACTCATTCGTATTTTTGCAAGCGACATTTTTCGTTGAATTTTTTGTTGCTTTATAATTCGTACTTTCGGTAGAGTACGTTGTTTTTCGTTGATTCTGGACACAACTCCTACTTTCGTAACTTTTTTTGGGTTCGTACTTTCGGTAGAGTACGTTGTTTTTCGTTGATTCTGGACACAACTCCTACTTTCGTAACTTTTTTTGGGTTCGTTGATTCGTAATTTTCCGTGTCTCTCTCACAACGACGCTGCCTATTATGCCTAATGTGCTTCGAATGGATTTGTACTTTTCTAAATACATTGCGGTTATTTGTAACGATTCGAAATCTCGTATTTTACTTTCGTTTTTAACATGCGGCTATAGGCTCCGCCCCTGTACACCATTTTGAGAGGGTTCAGCACGGTGAGGGAGAAGCAGAGAGCAGAGCAGAGTGAGTGTTATTGTGCTTCGAATGGATTCGAAATCTCGTATTTTACTTTCGTTTTTTACATGCGGCTATAACCTCCGCCCCTGTACACCATTTTGAGAGGGAGTTCAGCACGGTGTGGGAGAAGCAGAGAGCAGAGCAGAGTGAGTGTTATTGTGCTTCGTATGGATTCGTACATTCGTAACTTTTTCATAACGAATTATGCTGAAGACATTCGGGCATTCGCTATTTGCGGTATAATTTATTTCGGATTCGGTCTTATTCGTAATTGTTTTGTTCGGAAATTTGAATGCTTCCGAATGTCCGAAAGTTGCTAAATTCGGACGAATTTCAATTCGTTACGAAACGAATTGCACAAGCCTAGAAATGACCTCGTAAGGGTCGTAGGGCACCTTGTGCATGGTATCTGTTACAAATCGGACATGTGAGCCAAAAATTTTTTGAGTAGTTCGTAAATCCATATGTTGTGAATACCTTGTTGATCACCTGTACCATCCCTCCTTTTGAGGTATGGGCTTGCCCATGGCTCAATAATGCAGCATACCTAAATAATGATGTAGGTAAGATGGGTTTACTGTCTGTACTTGTATATACATCATTGACCAGTGTTGCCCCTTTTGATAACCACTTTTGTTTTTCACCTTCCGGTGATGCCTTCTGCATTTCTGATAACCATGTTTCATCAATAGCTTTCCGTACCTCACCATTTACTTGGAGATTTGTATAACATATGTACGTTATTTGCTGTCCTTCAGCAGCTGCTTTTGCTGTCTTGTCTGCTAGTGCATTCCCTAGGGTAATTGGATCTGTTCCCTTTCTATGTGCTGCACATTTACAAATAGCCACTTGTGCTGGTTTTTGTACATTTTCTAGAAGGGCAAGAATGAGATCTCTATGTGTGATCGGTTTACCTGTGGACGTAATCATACCCCTATTTTCCCATTGCTGGGCAAATATGTGTATAGTGGAGCAAGCGTATTGGCTGTCAGTATAAATATTTTTTTTTCCCTTCCCCTAGACTGCAAGCCCTAGACAGGGCTATAATTTCAGCTTGTTGTGCAGAATAGGAATTGGGAAGGGATCTGGCTTCAATGACCTGGTCATGTGTCACTATAGCATAAGCTGTTTTATTTATCCCTTTATCGTTTTTTCTACACGACCCATCAACAAAGAAGGTAATGTCAGCATCTAGAAAGGGAACATCAGTGAGATCCTTCTAGGGAGTACCCGTTCATCAATTTGAGCTATACAATCATGTGGATCCCCGTCACCAGGTGTTGGCATTAGTGTAGCGGGATTCAATGTAGTGCACCTCTCAATTGTAAGGTGTGGCTGTCCCAGAAGTGTAGTCATGCATGATAAATGTCTGGCTGGAGATAAATAGGAGATCTTGTCTTGTAGTAAGATCACTGAGATGGCATGTGGGACCTTAAGTACCAGGGGATGGAACAATACTATCAATGCAGAGGACCGTATGGCCAATGAGGCTGCTACTACAGCTTGTACACAGTGGGGCAAACTCCGTGCCACTGGATCTAATTTAGTTGAGTAAAATGCAATTGGTTTGTGTTCGTCCCCATAAACCTGAGTGAGAACAGAAGTCATGTACCCCTCTTTACAGTCTACAGTCTGATAATATTTTACTGTAATTGGGTAAGCTGAGCACAGAGGAACCCACAATGAGGTGCTTCACTTTTGTAAATGCATCCTCTGCTTGTACATTCCACTGGATGCAATCTTTTGCAGACATTTGTGTACCATAGATGAGATCAGAAAGAGGCGCCACCTCCGTAGCATAATTAGCTATCCATGCTCTACAAAAATTTGCCATACCAAGAAATGACATCATTTCTTTTTTGGTGCGTGGTTTGGGGACTTGAAGGATGGCCTCTTTTCGGATCTCATCCAGATGTCTGCCTTTTTGAGACAAAATATAACCCAAGTATGTCACCTTTTCTTTCCATAGTTGTAGTTTATGCTTGCTGACCTTGTGACCTTGTTCTGCGAGGAAATGCATCAGAGCCAAGGTGTCAAGTTTGCATTGTTGCTCCGAAGGAGCTGCTACCAAAATGTCATCCACATACAAGAGAATTTGACTCCCACAGGGAGGTACAAACCGAGACAAATTATTGGACATTTCTTGTGAGAAAATAGTTGGACTTTCACAATATCCCTGGGGTAACCTGGTGTATGTGTATTTTTTCTTTTTATGTGTAAAAGCGAACCAGAACTGACTGTCTTTGTGTAAGGCAATAGAAAAGAAAGCGTTACTGATATCAATGACAGAAAATACCTTGTTATCTGGGTGAAGGTCGTTCAGAAGTACATGCGGGTCTGGGACCACCGGGGCCCTCGGTAATACGGCCCTATTGACCGCCTGTAAATCCTGTACAAGTCTCCACCCATCTTCCCCTCCCTTCTGCTTCCTGACTGGGAACAGGGGCGTGTTACATGGTGAATCCGGACATTCAATGATGACACCATTTTTTAGTAATTCCATTATCAAGTGGTCTGCTCCCTCTTCGGCATCTTTCCTTAGTGGATATTGTTTTTGATGAGGCCTCATTGTACTTTTAGGGGTTATTTGGACCTCACTGGCTGTTTTAATTAGTCCAACGTCTGTTTTTCCTTTTGACCACAAGAAATCGGGGACGTCTTTTAAGGCATCCTCTTCTTCTTGGGTCAAAAGTGTCAGTCACTGTCTTTTGTCACAAACTTCAATCATGTGGATTCTGGGTGTACATTCAACAAACCATGCTAATCTGCACCTCCGAATCCCTTTAGATTCTAGTTCCTCATCTGTTAGTAGAACCCAGTCTGTGATAAGTTCTCCCAGCTCATACCATGATACCCCAGGGTTCCGGGTGACCGAAACATGAGGTACAGTATCCTGCCTGTATATTTGCAGAATTGGTTGTGGTAGGAGACAAGTAGCCACACTATTTCCTTCCTTATCACAGTACAGGTATCTTAAGAGCACTTCAGTGTTAGTGAGACTCATTAACTGTTTCTCATAAGACTTATCAGACCCTGAGGTCTTTTTGTAGTACATAGTGCAATAGAGGTTCGTCTGGACCTTGTACCCGCTCCTCACAGGCTCTTCTTCAACTATTTCTGTCAGGGTTTTGGGCATCTTTAACCCCTCAGTTTGCAAATCCAAGCTATACCAGTATCGGGGCTCATTATCCACGGCTGTGATTCGTTTTTCACACAGCCGATGGGCTTTGAGGCCCCCCTCCACTGGTATGACAGAAATATCGAGAGCATGCAACATGTCTCTACCCAACAAATTAACAGGACATTTAGTTGAAATTACAATTTTACACTGAGCCTTTTTACCTGTCTGTGGATCTTCCACAGTAAGGCCTTCAGACACGGCCTCCTGGTGCATTAACCCATTTGCAGACTTTACATATACTACACCTGTTTTCTTTACCCCTGGTGGCATATCCAGTGGGTGTATTAGGGTCCTGCAAGCCCCGGTGTCACAGAGAAATGTTACCCAACTACCCTTTACAATCAATGTTATTTCTGGCTTGACTTCAGCATGCAAACAAGCTTCAACATTACACACATCCAAGATCTCAGACTCTTTCTCCTCATTTCCCTCTGTATCTCTCTCTGTGGACATACCAACATTTTTTAGTCATGCTTCTTCCTCTCTGTTTGACTCACATGCTCTCGCTAAGTGACCTCTTTTACCACACAGGAAACACTCCCCCCTCTTCTTTTTCCCCTCATAATCCTGAATGCGGGGCCTTGTTCGAGTGTTCCCCAATCTTTTGTACCGATTCTCAACAACATACACATCATTACTTTCACCCATCATAAACACCTTCCCTTTTTTTTTACTTTCTTTTTTGATTGGAAGTGCCTTTCAGCATGCCTTGCATACTCAATTAGCTCCTGAAGTCTGCAAATCCTATGGTTAATCGTAGTTTGGTAACAAAACTTGATATAGGGGCTATCAGCCCCTTCAGGATTGCATTCTTTAGCTGTTGCTCATATGGGCTATCGTTCACTTGGTCTACTGGGATTTCTATCCCAGAGTGGTTATTGAAAATCTCCCTCATCCTAACAATGAAATTATCCACTGTTTCCTCTTCTCCTTGCATACACTGATTTATAATGGACCAGTCGGCCCGACGTACCCATCTATTTTCTATCCTTGCTATAAGAGCATTTCTCCTGACTTCGAGTGCTGCATCATCATGAGGCAACACCCTTCCCTGGTTGTTTAATCCACTCCAATCTCCCACTACATGATGCCAGTCAGGTCCCAGTACCTGTCAGATGACCTGCTCTATTTCCCTCCCATTGAGATGATAGCTAGCAATCATTCCCATGATACCATCCCTGAATTGAGCTATGTTAACTTTGGGATGTGGTATCCCTTCAATAGCTTTCTTAACATCCTCGGGGGTCCAGGGGCGATAGACCATCATAGTGTTGGGGGCTGGTACACCTCCTACATCTTGTCCTGCCCTAGGGTTGGGAACTTCAATTAATGGGAACTCTTCCTCCCCAAATTCTGTTTGTTCCCCAGCTGCGGGGATATTAATTTATTGAGCAGGTGGCCGACGAGTTTTGTAACCGTTGCTGTAAGGGGGGTCCCTTGTGGACTTCTCTGGACAGCAAGGGTCATTTTGAGAGGGGGTTTTGCTGCAGCCGTAGGAGAAATGGTTGCATCTGGGGGTGACCCAGGTGACCACGAAGGGACAGCAAATAGTGGGGGGTCACATTGCATGGAAAAAGGGTTGTTTGCCGATAGTCGGGGGGTCAGTCGAGGTGGCCTATTGCATGCCTCTGTCCCGTATGGTGGTGGGGAATGTAAGTCTGCAATAGGGTATAGGGATTTGGGAGTGGGAGTTGTGGTTAAAGGGGGAGCGGCAACTGTCAGTGGGTTTGGGGTATCTTCTAAAGGGTGTGTGGGGGCTGTTGGGTGCATTTGATTTGTTGAGTTTTGTTCAGTCAATACTTGCTGAACTAAGCTTCGGAGGACGGTCATATTATTGTCCTCCTCTTTGTCTAAAAACATAGTTTTTTTTATGGTTTTCTGAATTTACCCTACGATTAGCCTCCTCAAGCCATTTTTTTGCCTGGGGAAGACCTAATTTCTTCTGTTTCCTTTTTTTTGGGCCGGCCTTATTTTTAAGCTTTCTACACAGCATTACACAACCATCCTTATTTAAGGAAGTATCAAAATCATATTTTGTTTCCCACATCTTAAGAAATTTCACATTCTCTTTGTCTAGACTACACATATACTTAGCATCTTCATTCAAACCAACAGATTTTCCATGGATCACACCCATTTTAACGTGCACACTAGTGATGAGCCGAACACCCCCGGGTTCGGTTCGCACCAGAACCCGCGAACGGACCGAAAGTTCGTACGAACATTAGAACCCTATTAAATACAATGGATGCGAACGTTCGAATTCTAAAGTGCTAATTATAACAACTATTATGCATGTTATTGTCCTAAAAAGGGTTTGGGAACCCGGGTTCTGCACCAGGGGACATGTATCAATGCAAAAAGAAGTTTTAAAAACGGTCGTTTTTCGGGAGCAGTCATTTTAATGATGCATAAAGTGAAAAAAAAAAAGTCAAATATTCCTTTAAATATCGTACCTGGGGGGTGTCTAAAGTATGCCTGTGAAGTGCCACGTGTTTCCCGTGTTTAGAACTGTCCCTGCACAAAATGACACTTCTAAAGGAAAAAAAAGCCATTTAAAACTGCTTGCGGCTTTAATGTAATGTCTGGTCCCGGTAATATGGATGAAAATCTTTAAGAAAAATGGCATAGCTACCCCATGACCCCCCCCCCCCCCTACCCCAGCCCATTACCAGCCCCTTTGGGTCTTGTATGGATATTAAGGGGAACCCCGCACATAAAATAAAAAAGACCCTATATACTCTGAACAGCCGTATACAGGCGGTGCATACAAGACAGGGACTGTAGGTTTGTTCTTATGTAGAATCTGTTTGTAATTTTGAACAGGTACATTGTTGAAGTGTAGCTCCAGCCCAAAAATCTATTTTTAAACTTTTTGGAAAACATAGGTAAGGGTTATCACCCCTGTAACATTTGTTTTGCTGTCTGTGCCCCTGTTCAGAACATTTCACCTCACTTTCCGTCCCAATGACAACTGTTTTTGAAATGTGGTGTTTTTCTTGAAACAAGGATTGCTGATAAAGCATCAGTACAGAGGAGACACCTTTCTCCCATATTTATTCTTACAGGAGAGAATTTTCCTTCCTAGTGGTAGATTTCCTCTCACTTCCTGTTGTCTTCTTGCGTTTGCAAGTAGGAGTCGTTTGTAAGTTGGATGTTTGAAAGTAGGGACCTGCCGTATATACTCTGCAGAAATAGGCCCCTTAGTTGTTGGTGTTGGCACAACACTGTAAGCACTCACAGTTACTCTTGGTTGGTGCTGGAACGCCCTGCTGTCAACTATTATATCAGGAATTTTAATTACATATAATTGTTGAACAGTGGTAGTAAAAATTGGGGCTTTGATGGTGGTGCTGGTGCCACAACACTGTAAGCCCTGACAGTTACTCTTGGTGGGTGCAGCAATGGGCCCTGCTGTGAATTATTAGATCAAGAATTGTAATTGCATGCCCCTGTTGAACAGGGGCTGAAAAATTGGGCCTTTCGTGGTGGTGGTGGTGGTGGTGGTGGTGGCGTTGCCACAACACTGTAAGCCCTCAGAGTTACTCTTGGTGGGTGCAGCAATGGGCCCTGCTGTGAATTATTAGATCAAGAATTGTAATTGCATGCCCCTGTTGAACAGGGGCTGAAAAATTGGGCCTTAGGCACTGGTGGCACAACACTACAACCCCTCACAGATACTGTACTTGGAGCACAGCAATGAGCCCTGTTGCAAAGTATTGCTTCAAAAATTGTAATGACACGCCCCTGTTAAACAGGGGCTGAAAAATTGGGCCTTAGGCACTGGTGCCACAACACTCCAACCCCTCACAGATACTGTACTTGGAGCACAGCAATGAGCCCTATGGCAAATTATTGCTAAAAAAATTGTAATTACACGCCCCTGTAAAACAGGGGCTGAAAAATTGGGCCTTAGCCACTGGTGGCGGCACCCATAAGCAAAAATGATCTTCCAAGCTATCATCATCAATCGTATCATTGAGGACTCGGAGGAGGAGGATAGCCAGTCAACATAACAGCACAGGCACTCAGCATCAGCATCAGTCTTGAAGGGATGTGACATGTTAAAATCAATTAGTCTGTTATATCAGCATCAGGTGTGTGGTAGCTGGTGGTGATCCAAGACTGGTTCATCTTGATGAAAGTCAGTCGATCAACCGAGTCGGTGGACAGGCGCACCCTGTGATCCGTGACAAATCCTCCAGCAGCACTGAATGTGCGTTCCGAAAGAACGCTGGATGCAGGACAGGCCAGTAGCTCAATTGCATACTGTGCAAGCTCTGGCCAGTGATCCATCCTCAAGACCCAGTAAGCCAGATGATTTTCGGTGGGGAAGGTGTCCAAGTCTGACCTTGCCCCTAGATATTCCTGCACCATGTTTTTCAGACGCTGGCGATGGTTGCTGGAACCGATCATACTTTGGGACTGCGGACTAAAGAATTGTCTGAACGCATCGGTCAGACGGCCACCTTCCCCACCGCTCCTTCTTTGACTGGCCGAAGCCTCAGCAACTCGTTGTCCAGGACCAGGAGTTTGTAACCTCCCAGTCTCTGGGAACGCGTTGCACAGACCTTTCTGCATGGCCTCCCGGAGTTGTCTCATCCTCTGCTCCCTCTGCGAAGGTAACATAAGGTCCGCAACCTTACCCTTGTACCGTGGATCAAGGAGAGTGGCCAGCCAGTAATGGTCCCTCTCCTTGATCCGAAGAATACGAGGATCCTTCCGCAGACTTTGCAGGATCAGGGAGGCCATGCAGCGTAGGTTTGCTGAGGCATTCGCTCCGGAGTCCTCTGGGTCACTAAGTACGACATGATCCGCAGCCACCTCCTCCCAGCCACGTACAAGTCCACTGGTTTCTTGGGACTGTAAATCATCCCTAAAAGACTGCTGCTGATGATGCTGAGTGCCAGCCTCCACCTCCATGCTGACACAATCCTCCTCCTCCTCCTCCTCCTCCTCCTCTTCCTCTTCCTGTGCGATGGGTGGGACAGAAGGAACACTGTCTGGGTAAAGGGGGCCTTGAGAGGCAAGGAAGTCCTCCTCTTCCTGCCTCTGTTCTGCCTCAAGTGCCCTGTCCATTATTCCACGCAGCGTGTGCTCCAACAGGTGGACAAGAGGTACAGTGTCACTGATGCATGCACTGTCACTGCTCACCATCCTCGTGGCCTCCTCAAATGGTGCCAGGACAGTGCATGCATCCCTGATCATGCCCCACTGGCGTGGAGAAAAAAAACCAAGCTCCCCTGACCCTGTCCTGGTGCCGTAGTCGCACAGGTACTCATTGATGGCCCTCTGCTGCGTGTGCAGCCGCTGCAGCATGGCCAACGTTGAGTTCCACCTGGTGGGCATGTCACATATAAGGCGGTTCTTGGGCAGGTTCAACTCCTTTTGCAGCTCAGCCAGGCGAGCACTGGCATTATAAGATCTGCGGAAATGCACACAGACTTTCCTGGCCTGCCTCAGGACATCCTGTAAGCCCGGGTACCTGCCCAAGAACCGCTGCACCACCAGGTTAAGGACGTGAGCCACACAGGGCACATGGGTCAGTTGTCCCTGTTGGAGGGCGGAGAGGAGGTTGGTGCCATTGTCGCAAACCACCATTCCTGGCTTAAGCTGGCGTGGCGTCAACCACCTCTCGGCCTGGCCCTGCAGAGCAGACAGGACCTCTGCCCCAGTGTGGCTTCTGTCCCCCAAACACACCAGCGCAAGCACGGCATGGCATCTTTTTGCCTGCGTACTTGCGTAGCCCCGTGAACGGCTACGGAGCACCGCTGGTTCATAGGACAAACCACAGGAAGAGGCCATGGAGGAAGAAGAGGAGGGGGTGGAGGAGAGAGGTGTGTCACAACCAGTAGTAGCATTTTGGAGGCGTGGCGGTGGAACAACCTCCAACACTACTGCACCTTGTCCTGCATCCTTCCCAGCTGCCAAAAGAGTGACCCAATGGGCCGTGAAAGAAAGGTAACGTCCCTGTCCATGCCTGTTGGACCATGAGTCAGCGGTAATATGCACCTTACCGCTGACCGCCCTGTCCAGCGAGGCCAAGACATTGCCTTCCACATGCCGGTAGAGAGCCGGAATAGCCTTCCGTGAGAAAAAGTGGCGTTTGGGAACCTGCCACTGAGGAACCGCACATTGCACAAACTCACGGAAGGGGGCCGAGTCTACCAACTGAAAAGGCAGCAGTTGAAGCGCTAGCAATTTAGCCAAGCTAGCATTCAACCGCTGGGCATGTGGATGGCTGGGAGTGAACTTCTTTTGACGGTCCAGCAGCTGGGGCAGGGAAATTTGCCTGCTAGAATCGGACGTCGGTGTACTGCTAGCAGAGTGGCCGCAAGTACTTGGCTGTGACACACCTAATTCTACACCTTCATTCCTCTCAGTGCATGTTTCAGAGAGGACTGAAGTTATAGTGGGGTTGGAGATCCCAGCTGATGCGGTGCAAGGAGAGGTCCGCTTTGTTCTTTGGTGTGGGTCTTTCAGGTAGGCTTGCCAACGAGCTGCATGGCAGGTCAACATATGTCTGGTCAGGCATGTGGTACCCAAGCGGCTGATGTTTTGGCCACGCGATATACGCTTGAGACATATGTTGCAAACAGCAGCTGTGCGATCTGATGCGCTAGCCTCAAAAAAGGCCCACACCAAGGAACTTTTTGAATGACGGGCAGAGGCTGCGCCCTGCACAGGCGGAGCTCTGCGGTGTGATTCCGTCGGTGTACGGCCCTTACGCTGGCCACCAAAGGGCATCCTGCCTCGTTGGAGATGTGCCTCCTCCTCATCCTCCTCCTCCTCCTCTCTCCTATTAGGCACCCACGTGGAGTCAGTGACCTCATCATCCCCTCCCTCCTCATCACTGGAGCCAATCTGGCAGTATGCTGCAGCTGCTGGAACATGACTGCCAGATTGGTGTCCTTCTTGAGCATCCCCTCTGTCTGCTCTCACGCTACTGCCTTCCTGTAGCTGGGTTTCATCATCAGACCCTTCGAAACGCTGGGCATCCTCCTGGAGCATGTACCCAACACTGTGCTCAAACAGTTCGGGGGACTCCTCAGGAGGAGGACATGGTGGGTCTAGGGAAGGAGTGACTGATGATGAGTCTGACATTGATACCAGGGAAGAGGACGCTTTGGCAGCTGCTTTGCCAGTACCCTGAGCCTGGGTGAGAGAGGATGAGGAGGAGGAGGAGGGCTTGGTCATCCACTCTACCAAGTCTTCGGCATGATGTGGCTCAACATGGCCAGCTGCCGAAAAGAAGGACAAGCGTGTCCCATGGCCATGTGCTGATGACAATGCACCGCGTCCACGACCAGCACTGTTGCCCCCAGACACAGAGCCTGCTTGCCCTCTTTTATTGCCTCCTGACTGTCTGCCTCTCCTTGTTTGCCTTCCAGACATTCTAATAGATGGCCTGCAGGGAGATGGGAAAAAAGCAATAAGGGCTACCTTCAGGTGTCCTTCTCTGTCCCTTTACTTAAGGATTTCTAAATATGGTTGAGGATTATTGCTTTTGCACAGAATAGCACAACGACAATTTCCCTGACTGTCCAAAAAACAAGGATTTTAAAGATGGTTGATGAGGAATGCTTTAGCACACTATAGCACAAGGAGAATTCCCCTCACTTTCCTTCTTTGTCCCTAGAAACAAGGACTGGCACAGTGAAAGAAACTGACACTCTCCCTACCTAGAGTTTTCTGTCCCTAGAAAAAATGTTTTTTTAAAGCACACTATAGCACAAGGAGAATTCCCCTCACTTTCCTTCTTTGTCCCTAGAAACAAGGACTGGCACAGTGAAAGAAACTGACACTCTCCCTACCTAGAGTTTTCTGTCCCTAGAAAAAATGTTTTTTTAAAGCACACTATAGCACAAGGAGAATTCCCCTCACTTTCCTTCTTTGTCCCTAGAAACAAGGACTCGCACAGTGAAAGAAACTGACACTCTCCCTACCTAGAGTTTTCTGTCCCTAGAAAAAATGTTTTTTTAAAGCACACTATAGCACAAGGAGAATTCCCCTCACTTTCCTTCTTTGTCCCTAGAAACAAGGACTGGCACAGTGAAAGAAACTGACACTCTCCCTACCTAGAGTTTTCTGTCCCTAGAAAAAATGTTTTTTTAAAGCACACTATAGCACAAGGAGAATTCCCCTCACTTTCCTTCTTTGTCCCTAGAAACAAGGACTGGCACAGTGAAAGAAACTGACACTCTCCCTACCTAGAGTTTTCTGTCCCTAGAAAAAAATGTTTTTTTAAAGCACACTATAGCACACGGAGAATTCCCCTCACTTTCCTTCTTTGTCCCTAGAAACAAGGACTGGCACAGTGAAAGAAACTGACACTCTCCCTACTTAGAGTTTTCTGTCCCTTGAAAAAATGTTTTTTTAAAGCACACTATAGCACAAGGAGAATTGCCCTCACTTTCCTTCTTTGTCCCTAGAAACAAGGACTGGCACAGTGAAAGAAACTGACACTCTCCCTACCTAGGGTTTTCTGTCCCTAGAAAAAATGTTTTTTTAAAGCACACTATAGCACAAGGAGAATTGCCCTCACTTTCCTTCTTTGTCCCTAGAAACAAGGACTGGCACAGTGAAAGAAACTGACACTCTCCCTACCTAGAGTTTTCTGTCCCTAGAAAAAATGTTTTTTTAAAGCACACTATAGCACAAGGAGAATTCCCCTCACTTTCCTTCTTTGTCCCTAGAAACAAGGACTGGCACAGTGAAAGAAACTGACACTCTCCCTACCTAGAGTTTTCTGTCCCTAGAAAAAATGTTTTTTTAAAGCACACTATAGCACAAGGAGAATTCCCCTCACTTTCCTTCTTTGTCCCTAGAAACAAGGACTGGCACAGTGAAAGAAACTGACACTCTCCCTACCTAGAGTTTTCTGTCCCTAGAAAAAATGTTTTTTTAAAGCACACTATAGCACAAGGAGAATTCCCCTCACTTTCCTTCTTTGTCCCTAGAAACAAGGACTGGCACAGTGAAAGAAACTGACACTCTCCCTACCTAGAGTTTTCTGTCCCTAGAAAAAAATGTTTTTTTAAAGCACACTATAGCACAAGGAGAATTCCCCTCACTTTCCTTCTTTGTCCCTAGAAACAAGGACTGGCACAGTGAAAGAAACTGACACTCTCCCTACCTAGAGTTTTCTGTCCCTAGAAAAAATGTTTTTTTAAAGCACACTATAGCACAAGGAGAATTGCCCTCACTTTCCTTCTTTGTCCCTAGAAACAAGGACTGGCACAGTGAAAGAAACTGACACTCTCCCTACCTAGAGTTTTCTGTCCCTAGAAAAAATGTTTTTTTAAAGCACACTATAGCACAAGGAGAATTGCCCTCACTTTCCTTCTTTGTCCCTAGAAACAAGGACTGGCACAGTGAAAGAAACTGACACTCTCCCTACCTAGAGTTTTCTGTCCCTAGAAAAAATGTTTTTTTAAAGCACACTATAGCACAAGGAGAATTCCCCTCACTTTCCTTCTTTGTCCCTAGAAACAAGGACTGGCACAGTGAAAGAAACTGACACTCTCCCTACCTAGAGTTTTCTGTCCCTAGAAAAAATGTTTTTTTAAAGCACACTATAGCACAAGGAGAATTCCCCTCACTTTCCTTCTTTGTCCCTAGAAACAAGGACTGGCACAGTGAAAGAAACTGACACTCTCCCTACCTAGAGTTTTCTGTCCCTAGAAAAAATGTTTTTTTAAAGCACACTATAGCACAAGGAGAATTCCCCTCACTTTCCTTCTTTGTCCCTAGAAACAAGGACTGGCACAGTGAAAGAAACTGACACTCTCCCTACCTAGAGTTTTCTGTCCCTAGAAAAAATGTTTTTTTAAAGCACACTATAGCACAAGGAGAATTCCCCTCACTTTCCTTCTTTGTCCCTAGAAACAAGGACTGGCACAGTGAAAGAAACTGACACTCTCCCTACCTAGAGTTTTCTGTCCCTAGAAAAAAATGTTTTTTTAAAGCACACTATAGCACAAGGAGAATTCCCCTCACTTTCCTTCTTTGTCCCTAGAAACAAGGACTGGCACAGTGAAAGAAACTGACACTCTCCCTACCTAGAGTTTTCTGTCCCTAGAAAAAATGTTTTTTTAAAGCACACTATAGCACAAGGAGAATTCCCCTCACTTTCCTTCTTTGTCCCTAGAAACAAGGACTGGCACAGTGAAAGAAACTGACACTCTCCCTACCTAGAGTTTTCTGTCCCTAGAAAAAAATGTTTTTTTTAAAGCACACTATAGCACAAGGAGAATTCCCCTCACTTTCCTTCTTTGTCCCTAGAAACAAGGACTGGCACAGTGAAAGAAACTGACACTCTCCCTACTTAGAGTTTTCTGTCCCTTGAAAAATTTTTTTTTTAAAGCACACTATAGCACAAGGAGAATTGCCCTCACTTTCCTTCTTTGTCCCTAGAAACAAGGACTGGCACAGTGAAAGAAACTGACACTCTCCCTACCTAGAGTTTTCTGTCCCTAGAAAAAATGTTTTTTTAAAGCACACTATAGCACAAGGAGAATTGCCCTCACTTTCCTTCTTTGTCCCTAGAAACAAGGACTGGCACAGTGAAAGAAACTGACACTCTCCCTACCTAGAGTTTTCTGTCCCTAGAAAAAATGTTTTCTTGTTCATACATCACGGGACACAGAGCAGCATAGTCATTACTATGTGGGTTATATAGAATTACCTTCAGGTGCTGGCACTGGCAACTTCCAAAACAGGAAGTACCCTCCCCTATATAAGCCCCTCCCATCCGGGAGTACCTCAGTTTTTTGCCAGTGTCTAAGGTGTTGGCCAAGGTTAACATGTATTCATCTGGGCTTGTGTACAGGTTCTCTGGGCCTTAGCAAGCTATTCCGGATCCGACCAAAAAAGCTTCATAGCTAAACGGTCGGTACCCGGGCCTTGCAGAGAAGAGCAGGGTTTTGCCTGTAATGCCTCTCTTAGGAGGGCTGGACCCTGGGATCCAGAGCTCTGGTCATACCCAAAACCAAGAGGCTATCTGTGCAGGGTGCTATACAGGTCCAGGGGAGTGGAATCCTTGGGAACCCGGTCCCTGAAGGTCTAGTACAATGCCTGCCGTGAGAGGTGAATTTTGGGCTTCTGTGGACCAAACAAAGTCCTGCGGCGGGGAAAAGGTAAGTGGGGGCCCCTCAGGAACTTGGTTCTATTGAGGGGACCCCCAAGCCTAATATGTCTTTCTGCCTGTTACCTAAAGGGTATTCCCGCTAATAGCTGTATATGCCTAAGAAATCCTAGAAATGTTTTTTCATAAGGGAAGTTTTAAAAAAACTGTAAACCTGGAAATGTTTTTTCATAAAGGAGGTTTTAAAAAAAAAAAAAAAAAGACAAAAGTGCGGTACCTGTGTTTGTCCACTAGAGGCCGCTGTGGAACGTCTTTTTTCTTGGGACTATTCCTTCCATGGTGAAAGTCCAGGCAGATGAGTGAGCTCTCTATCAGGGAAGCTGCATTCCTCTGTCATGCTGCCAAGTAGTTTCCTTCCATCCCCGAGTCCTGGTGAAACAGGGACCCTGGCTCCTCTCCCTACATGGCGCCAAGAGCGCACACGTGCACGCGCGCGCGCGCACACATGCTTTCCTTTTATAAGGTTTAGCTTCAAAAAAGGGGGCGGAGCCTGGCGGATGACGCGCTCTGTGCGCCCAGCGCTTCTGCGCATGTGCGGGCGTCCCAGCAAGATAAAAGGACTCAGTCCACGCTGCTTGCTATGGACACAGAGCATGAAAAGGAGCTGGTAGCATGGTATAGGGGCTTACAGCGGGCGGTTGATACAGGCATCCCCAGAAAGACGCATTAGTAGACACCCACTGATGTACATAGCAGCAAATTGCATTAGACTATTTCAGTAAGGGGTGTATTGCGGCTGGAATACCTCAGCTTTGAACTAAGGAATATGCCGCCTAAAAAACTCCGAGATATACCTCTCAGGAAGTGTAGGGGGTCTCCATCGGGCTCTGAGGATCTGGAGCAGTCATCTGCACCCTCCTCCCCTGAGAAATCAGAGGTTAATACCCATAAGGAACCCCCGGGAGTGCCAGGTACTGCGGCTGTCCTCAGTCCACCTACTCCTGCATATATAACAGAGGAGGTTTTTTCCTCAACTCTGGAGGGATTGGAGCAGAGATTGGCTGCATTGATCGCTTCTTCTCTACAGGAAAGAAAGCGCGCCAGATCTCCATCACCTCCATTAGAGTGCCTGTTGGCAGAGCAACAGTCCCAGGAAGGGACCGACCTACCTGAAGGGGATCAGGAGGAGGTTAGCTCTGTTTTTGAGGAATCGACAGTAGATGAACCATTTTCAGCATCACAGACTGAAAGATTGTGGGTCCAGACCCTAACTGACATGGTTCGATCTGCATTTAAAATGCCTCTTGTTGAACCATCAACTACTGCTGTCTCCTCATTGGGATCGCTAAAAGCTCCCCAGGTTAATTGCTCCTTTCCAATACATCCATTATTGGAAGGACTTATATACCAGGACTGGGAACATCCTGATAAACTATTTGTTCCGCCTAAAAGGTTTCCGGTGATCTATCCCATGGAGGAAAAGTTCACCCAGAGATGGAATGTTCCTACGGTGGATGCAGCCATCTCTTCTGTGAACAAATCACTGACATGTCCAGTAGATAATGTTCAAATGTTCAAAGATCCAGTGGATAAAAAATTGGAATCTTTATTAAAATCTGCTTTTTCCACAGCAGGGGCTGTTACACAGCCAGCAGTGGCAGCTATTGGGGTCTGCCAAGCTTTAAAGGATCAAATGAAAATGGTCCTGAGGGATTTACCAGACCAGCAGGCCCAGGCTCTGGCTGATCTGCCTAGAGCATTATGCTTTGCGGTTGACGCCATCAAGGATTCTATCCATCAGGCCTCCCGCCTCACGCTGTCTTTGGTACATATGCGTAGGCTTCTGTGGCTCAAAAACTGGTCTGCTGAAGCTCCCTGTAAGAAGCTCTTAGTTAGCTTCCCATTTCATGGGGAACGCCTTTTTGGCGAAGACCTGGATAAGTATATCCAGAAGATTTCCAGTGGTAAAAGTACTCTCTTACCGAGTAAAAAGAGGTCTAGGGGTCCATCTTTTAAGAGGACTACCTCTCCTATCCCTGCGACGTCTGCTACTAAGCAGTTCCGACGGCCTCCTCGGTCAAACTCAGGAGGTAAAAATCAGGGACAGCCACAGGGTAATAAAAAGCCCTGGATCCGAAGAGGTACTAAACCAGCCTCCAAGTCAAGCCTATGAAGGGCTGCCCCCACTCAAACGGGTGGGGGGAAGACTTCAGTTGTTCGCAGAGACCTGGCGGGAGACGATCAAAGACAGATGGGTGCTCTCCGCAGTAACTCTGGGATACAAGTTGGAGTTAAAAGAGTCTCCTCCGTCCCATTTTATGTGGTCAGGCATGCCAAGAGACCCTCTGAAAAGAGGGTCTCTCCTATGGGCGTTAGAACAACTATTGCTCCAAGGAGTAATTATGGAGGTTCCTATGGGAGAGTGGGGGTTGGGTTTCTACTCAAACCTTTTCACAGTCCCGAAGCCAAACGGGGACATAAGACCCATATTGGACCTAAAGAGTCTAAACAAATTTCTAAACGTCCGGTCTTTCCGGATGGAGTCGATCCGATCGGTCACCGCTGCCCTACAAGGGGAGGAATGGTTAGCCTCGATCGACATCAAAGATGCTTACTTGCATGTTCCCATCTTTCCAGGTCATCAAAAATTCCTACGCTTTGCAGTAGAAGGGCGCCATTTTCAGTTCAGAGCCTTACCATTCGGTCTGGCCACAGCACCACGAGTGTTCACAAAAATTCTGGCCCCACTGTTGGCCGATCTAAGAACACGGGGTGTAACGATAATGGCATACCTAGACGACCTGTTGTTGATGGACCACTCAGTTGCCAAGCTAGAAGTGGTAATTGTCGATACAATCAAGTATCTAGAGTCTCACGGTTGGGTCATCAACCTGGACAAGTCAGCCCTACAGCCAGTGAAAAACCTGGTATATCTAGGGCTACGGCTGGATTCAGACCAGAGGAAGATTTTCTTACCTCTAGACAAGGTATCCTCTTTGAGGGCCTTGGTCCGTCTGCTTTGTGCAAAAAGACAGCCGTCCATACGCCTGTGCATGAGGCTGCTAGGAAAGATGGTAGCATCATTCGAAGCTGTGCCATACGCCCAATTCCACTCAAGGAATTTACAAAGGGCCATATTGTCAGCCTGGAATGGAAAAGTTCAGGCTCTAGACTTCCCAATGGCTTTGTCCCCTTCCGTTCGGAAGAGTCTCTGCTGGTGGTTGATCCCCCAGAATCTCCAGAAGGGAAAACCCTTCAGCCCGATATCTTGGAAGGTGGTCACTACAGATGCCAGCCTTATAGGCTGGGGGGCAGTACTGGAGCAATGGTCTCTCCAGGGCAGATGGTCAAATGTAGTAAAAACCCTGCCCATCAATCTCTTAGAGATACGAGCAGCCTGGTACGCCCTAGTAGCCTGGACATCCAGACTCCAAGGGTCCCCTGTCAGAATTCAATCAGACAATGCCACAGCAGTGGCATATATCAATCATCAGGGAGGCACCAGGAGTCGTGCAGCCCAGAGGGAAGTAAGTCACATCCTGGAATGGGCAGAAGAGCATGTCCCATGTATATCAGCTGTCTTCATTCCAGGGGTGGAGAATTGGAAGGCGGACTTTCTGAGTCGCCAACAGTTATGCCCAGGGGAATGGTCCCTTCATCCCGAGGTCTTCCGAGCAATATGTCAGCGGTGGGGAACACCGGATGTAGATCTGCTAGCATCCAGATTCAACGCAAAGGTGGACAGATTTGTCTCCCGGACAAGGGATCCCCTCGCTTGCGGCTCGGATGCTCTGGTGTTCCCTTGGGATCAGTTCAGACTGATATATGCATTCCCTCCGCTACAATTGTTGCCTCGACTCCTTCGCAGAGTCAGGTTGAAGAAGAAGCCGGTGATCCTGGTGGCTCCAGCGTGGCCCCGAAGGGCCTGGTACGCGGAGATCATCAAAATGTCTGTGGGGAGTCCTTGGACCCTTCCACGTCGTCCGGACCTGCTTTCGCAAGGACCGATATACCACCCTTCCTTACTAACTCTAAGTTTAA
The DNA here is from genome assembly GCA_029206835.1 of Rana muscosa. NCBI lineage: Eukaryota > Metazoa > Chordata > Amphibia > Anura > Ranidae > Rana > Rana muscosa. Next base: position 1,092,711,039 of record CM055116.1, read on the forward strand.
CGGCCTGGCTATTGAATCCCACATCCTAAAGAAGAGAGGTCTCTCTAACTCTGTGGTATCAACTATAATCAATGCCAGGAAGCCTGTATCCAGGCAGATCTACTATAGAGTTTGGAAGGCGTACATCACTTGGTGCGAGGCCAGAAAATGGCATCCACGTAAGTACGTTATAGGCAGAATTCTGGACTTCCTGCAGTGGGCTGTAGACAGGAAGTTTGCCTTAAGTACTATCAAGGGCCAGGTTTCGGCCTTGTCAATACTATTTCAAAGGCCCCTGGCTATGCATTCACTTGTCAAATCCTTTATGCAAGGTGTGACTCGTATTATTCCACCGATTAAGGCTCCCATATGCCCATGGGATCTAAATTTGGTTCTGTCGGTTCTGCAGAAGCAGCCATTTGAACCTTTGCGGCACATTTCCTTGGTTCTACTCACCAGGAAATTTATATTTTTAGTAGCCATATGTTCGGCTAGAAGAGTGTCGGAATTAGCCGCCATGTCCTGTAAAGAGCCATATCTGGTTATCCATAAGGACAGAGTAGTATTACGTCCTCACCCAGCCTTTCTTCCTAAGGTGGTATCGAGGTTTCACTTGAACCAGGATGTGGTTCTTCCTTCCTTTTTCCCCAAACCAAGCTCGGTAGAGGAAAAGTTATTGCATTCTTTGGATGTAGTAAGAGCAGTTAAAGCTTATCTAAAAGCCACTGCTCAGATTCGTAGAACGGATTCTTTGTTTGTTCTGCCGGAAGGCCCCAGAAAGGGTCAGGCAGCATCAAAATCTACTTTAGCCAAGTGGATTCGACAGGTCATAATACAAGCCTATGGCTTGAGAAGTAGACCGCCTCCGTTCAAAGTTGGGGCACACTCCACGAGAGCAGTTGGAACTTCATGGGCAGTGCATCACCAGGCCTCCCTGGCTCAAATTTGTAAGGCCGCAACATGGTCTTCAGTACACACGTTTACTAGGTTCTACCAGGTGGACGTTAGAAGTCAGGAGGATGTCGCCTTTGGGCGCAGTGTGTTGCAGGCCGCAAAAGATCCTCATGCCTGATGGCGCCCAGCTTATGTATGGTGTATCCCCCCCCTCATGTGGCATTGCTTTGGGACGTCCCACATAGTAATGACTATGCTGCTCTGTGTCCCGTGATGTATGAACAAGAAAGTAGGATTTTTAAAACAGCTTACCTGTAAAATCCTTTTCTTGGAGTACATCACGGGACACAGAGCTCCCACCCCTCTTTTGGGGACACGTATTGCTTTGCTACAAAACTGAGGTACTCCCGGATGGGAGGGGCTTATATAGGGGAGGGTACTTCCTGTTTTGGAAGTTGCCAGTGCCAGCACCTGAAGGTAATTCTATATAACCCACATAGTAATGATTATGCTGCTCTGTGTCCCGTGATGTACTCCAAGAAAAGGATTTTACAGGTAAGCTGTTTTAAAAATCCTACTTTTTTAAAGCACACTATAGCACAAGGAGAATTCCCCTCACTTTCCTTCTTTGTCCCTAGAAACAAGGACTGGCACAGTGAAAGAAACTGACACTCTCCCTACCTAGAGTTTTCTGTCCCTAGAAAAAATGTTTTTTTAAAGCACACTATAGCACAAGGAGAATTCCCCTCACTTTCCTTCTTTGTCCCTAGAAACAAGGACTGGCACAGTGAAAGAAACTGACACTCTCCCTACCTAGAGTTTTCTGTCCCTAGAAAAAATGTTTTTTTAAAGCACACTATAGCACAAGGAGAATTCCCCTCACTTTCCTTCTTTGTCCCTAGAAACAAGGACTGGCACAGTGAAAGAAACTGACACTCTCCCTACCTAGAGTTTTCTGTCCCTAGAAAAAAATGTTTTTTAAAGCACACTATAGCACAAGGAGAATTCCCCTCACTTTCCTTCTTTGTCCCTAGAAACAAGGACTGGCACAGTGAAAGAAACTGACACTCTCCCTACCTAGAGTTTTCTGTCCCTAGAAAAAATGTTTTTTTAAAGCACACTATAGCACAAGGAGAATTGCCCTCACTTTCCTTCTTTGTCCCTAGAAACAAGGACTGGCACAGTGAAAGAAACTGACACTCTCCCTACCTAGAGTTTTCTGTCCCTAGAAAAAATGTTTTTTTAAAGCACACTATAGCACAAGGAGAATTGCCCTCACTTTCCTTCTTTGTCCCTAGAAACAAGGACTGGCACAGTGAAAGAAACTGACACTCTCCCTACCTAGAGTTTTCTGTCCCTAGAAAAAATGTTTTTTTAAAGCACACTATAGCACAAGGAGAATTCCCCTCACTTTCCTTCTTTGTCCCTAGAAACAAGGACTGGCACAGTGAAAGAAACTGACACTCTCCCTACCTAGAGTTTTCTGTCCCTAGAAAAAAATGTTTTTTTAAAGCACACTATAGCACAAGGAGAATTCCCCTCACTTTCCTTCTTTGTCCCTAGAAACAAGGACTGGCACAGTGAAAGAAACTGACACTCTCCCTACTTAGAGTTTTCTGTCCCTTGAAAAAATGTTTTTTTAAAGCACACTATAGCACAAGGAGAATTGCCCTCACTTTCCTTCTTTGTCCCTAGAAACAAGGACTGGCACAGTGAAAGAAACTGACACTCTCCCTACCTAGAGTTTTCTGTCCCTAGAAAAAATGTTTTTTTAAAGCACACTATAGCACAAGGAGAATTGCCCTCACTTTCCTTCTTTGTCCCTAGAAACAAGGACTGGCACAGTGAAAGAAACTGACACTCTCCCTACCTAGAGTTTTCTGTCCCTAGAAAAAATGTTTTTTTAAAGCACACTATAGCACAAGGAGAATTCCCCTCACTTTCCTTCTTTGTCCCTAGAAACAAGGACTGGCACAGTGAAAGAAACTGACACTCTCCCTACCTAGAGTTTTCTGTCCCTAGAAAAAATGTTTTTTTAAAGCACACTATAGCACAAGGAGAATTCCCCTCACTTTCCTTCTTTGTCCCTAGAAACAAGGACTGGCACAGTGAAAGAAACTGACACTCTCCCTACCTAGAGTTTTCTGTCCCTAGAAAAAATGTTTTTTTAAAGCACACTATAGCACAAGGAGAATTCCCCTCACTTTCCTTCTTTGTCCCTAGAAACAAGGACTCGCACAGTGAAAGAAACTGACACTCTCCCTACCTAGAGTTTTCTGTCCCTAGAAAAAATGTTTTTTTAAAGCACACTATAGCACAAGGAGAAATCCCCTCACTTTCCTTCTTTGTCCCTAGAAACAAGGACTCGCACAGTAAAACACACTGACACTCTCCCTACCTATCCTTCTCTTTCCCTAAACTAAAGGAATCCAGGTTAAGCAAGAAAGAAATAAATGTCACTGTCCCTGCCTATGCTTGTCTTTCCCTGCTCCGGAACACACTACACTAGGCCGCCGTGCTGGCGGCCTTTTATAGTGTGGGGCGTGTACTAAACACCCTCAGCAATAATTGGCCACAGGCATCCTGCCTGTGGCCAATCATTGCTCTCCTCGCTGCCGGCGCTGTGATTGGCCAAGCATGCGGGGTCACAGTGCATGCTTGGCCAATCACAGCGCCTGGATGACACTGCGATGGCGTAGTGCATTGTGGGCCGTTCGCGTCACTCGAATTTGGCGCGAACGGCCCAAATCGTTCGATCTTCGTCGAACGATCGAACAGCCGATGTTCGAGTCGAACGTATGTTCGACTCGAACACGAAGCTCATCCCTAGTGCACACGGAGTTTTTTGGGTTTTTTTGTAAGGTCTTCTCACACTGACACAATACCTGCACACAGTATCTTATCACTTCTGCAGCTACTCACAAACTTTCTAGTCGTGACATATCACTTCTAGATTATTGATCTTGTGTGCTGCTATAATACTGGTGTCTTGTCTTCTTACTTAATGTTTTATTCATTTATAGGGAGAATGAACAGAATTACAAGGCAAACATAAATTCACCTGACTGGTCAACCCCCCCTGATCAAAACATTAATATTTCAGTAAACTGTAGGGAGCATGAACAGAATTACAAGGCTAACGTAAATTCACCTGACTGGTCAACCCCCCCGATCAAAACATTAATATTTCAGTAAACTGTAGGGAGCATGAACAGAATTACAAAAGAGACTTAATTTCTCTCGACTGTTGTTCCCACACTTTATCAAAACATTAATATTTGTTAATTCAACGGTATTTATAAATGCCTGTACAGGTTTTTTACACAACATACGAGGCTGGCTGAGCGCAAGGGCTCGTCAAATTACCTCTATTTGTTACCTGGAAATCTATCAGGCCATACCTTTGTATTAACAGGGATTCATGTTTTTGATGTAGGAATATTTATGTGTCCCCCACGGGAATTCCTGCAGTTTACAAGGCTGTCAGGACCTAGGTCCTTTGTCGACAAATTTCCTTTATCTGCACCCGGGTATTAGAATGGGACCATACTCCTATATCAAAGGGATTTAAACTACGGACGTATCTACTTATATTCCCTCAACTCGGATAAAGCAAAACATATACACAACAGATAAACATTCAATTCATCTCTAAATTATATGTATTTAACAAAAATCCCTTAATTCATTAAATCCCTAATCACATTTAGGCCTAAAGGTATAATATAATAAATGAAAATATCTTACCTTGCCCCGAGAGCGGTCTCTTGTGCTGATCCGGTAAGTCGCTGCCCGGGAGGCACTAGTTCAGTGAGCCGGCCTCTGTTAACGTCAAATTTAAGACGGAGGACTTACAGTTTTTTGCCGTACGGACATCGGTTCACTGGGTTGTTGGCTAGTGCTTTCCAGGAATTTGGACTTCCGGTCCGAAGGACCAAAATGTCAAAGGAAATTTCGGACCGACTCTCGTTACAAGTCAAGATGTTTTATTGCATATGCAGAGAAAATGGTTAAAGTATATTTGCGGCTTCAGAGATCCATTTTCTGCCTGTCATAGATTCACATTCTGCTTTTATAACCCTTAAACCTTCCCCTTTCCTGCTCGTAACGTCCTGATCATGTGTTTAATTTCAACCTTTATTCTGACGTTAGCAGGAAAGAGGGAAATATCCTTTTTCAGCCTACACCTTATGACAGGATATCATACAATGGATACATAAATTATCTCATACAATGGAAACATAAATTATTTCATGGTTCACAGCCCGTGTTTGGCAGGTGTAAGCAAATTACAGTTTTACTATAAGTCAGCACATTTTTTGCACAAATAGAATATGGTCATATGACTTATTCCAGTAATTAGGACTATTAGAGCTATTCAGCATATTTATGTATAATAGAGTTATAAAACAAACATTTTAACTTTAGAAGATTAATATGCATCTTGATAGTTGACAGATAAAGTATCATTTTAAATTTATCTAACAGTCTCCAGCAGCGGAAGTTCTGCAGAGGACACATGAAATGGGGATGAATGGGGATTACGTCACCCATAGACTTAGTAAGCTTCTGTTGTCAGATGTGTCCTCTGCACCCATCTCCACAGCAAAGCCACAGATGACAGCTCAGTGTGGGATTGGGTCAGCTCAGCTTCAAAAAAGGTATGTATACAAATTTTTTCTTTACAGGGCTAGATAGGTTGGTGTTAGATCGTGGATGTCTGTATGTGCAGGGATTTTAGTTTTAGGGTGAACGTCTACTTTAAGAATCAGTTGGGGCATTACCAGAGTCCATCCTCCAATTGAATTGCTTTCTTTTTTTCCTTCTATCTCGGTTTCTGTAGTTGTCCATATGATTTAGAGCTATGGCTTTAAGATTCTGGCAGTGGGATTTTGGGTTCTTATAAAAATAGTCATGGCTGCTGGCAGGGGTCTCAGTGTCTTTAAAGGTGGTGCTGGTTGGAAACATTGTTGAGAATGATGGGTTGGGCCCATCTTAGGTATTGGTGTTCCTTTCCTAAATGGGTTGCATTAGTAACATAGTAATGGTTAATAGGCTGGATCTGGGATACCTTGGTAGTAAATTGTCCCAGGAGCGACATAGGAGCAGCTGGGGGTCTTGACATAGACATCTGTGGCAGAAACAGCTAGTTTTAGATTATACGTACCTTGAAAGAACTTGGACCTATAATGAACTAAGTTATGTATAATATGTTGTTCCATTTGATGATTTATAATGTACTTTTGTAAAAAAAAAAAATATATATTTCTTTCTCGTACATCACGGGACACAGAGCGACATAGTCATTACTAATGGGTTATATAGATACCGTCAGGTGCTGGCACTGGCAACTTCCAAAACCGGAAGTACCCTCCCCTATATAAGCCCCTCCCATCCGGGAGCACCTCAGTTTTTTGCCAGTGTCTAAGGTGTTGGCCAAGAAGAAACATGTGTTTTTCACTGAGCTTGCGTACAGGTTCTTTTGGGCCTCAGTAAGCTATTCCGGATCCGACCAAAAAAGCTTCATAGCTAAACGGTCGGTACCCGGGCCTTGCAGAGAAGAGCAAGGTTTTGCCTGTAATGCTTCTCTTAGGAGAGCTGGACCCTGGGATCCAGAGCTCTGGTCATACCCACGACCAAGATGTTTTCTGTGCAGGGTGCTATACAGGTCCAGGGGAGTGGAATCCTTGGGAACCCGGTCCCTGAAGATTTGATTACAATGCCTGCCGTGATAGGTGAAGTTTGGGCTTTTGTGGACCAAACAAAGTCCTGCGGCGGGGAACAGGTAAGTGGGGGCCCCCAGGAACTTGGTTCTATTGGGGGACCCCCAAGCCTAATTTGTCTTTCTGTCTGTTACCTAATGGTATTCCCGCAAAATTCTGTGCATGCCTGTAACTACTAAAAAAAATGTAATAATTTTTAATGGTGGTCAAGAATTTTTTTTTTTTTTATATATTTAATATATTAGACTGCGGTACCTGTGTTTGTCCACTAGAGGCCGCTGTGGAATGTTTTCTTGTCATGTGGACTAGTTTCTTCTCAGCAGAGCAAGTCCAGGCAGATGGTGAGTTCTCTTATGGGAAACTGCTTCCTCTGCCATGTTGCAATGCTCGTCCATCCCCCGGCCTGCGGCAAAGAGGGGCCCTGGCTCTTGTCCCTAGTCTCCATTTTTCAAAATTAGCGCCGAAGGCGCACGTGGCCACGCGCGTGCGCGTGCACGCGCCTCTATATATAGAGGTGAGCAGGAAAGGGGGCGGAGCCTGGGGGATGACGCTCTGTGTGCGCCGCAGCGCTTCTGCGCATGTGCGGGTGTCCCAGCATGTAAAAAACACAGTTTTGTGTGGTGAGCTGGCTATGAAGTACAGAGACAGAGCTGGCAACATTTAAAAAAGGGCATACAGCAAGCGGTTGATACAGGCATCCCCTAGAAAGGCACATTAGTAGACACCAACTGTGATATAGCAGCAATTGTGCTAGACTATTCTCAGTAAAAGTGGTGTATTACGGCTGGAATACCTCAGCTTTAGGCTTAGGAATATGCCGTCCAGAAGCTCCGGAACTGAATCTTCCAGGAAGCGAAGGGGGTCTCATCGGGCTCGGAGGATCTTGGGCATACTTCTGCTGCACCAGTCTCCCCTGAAGTTCAGAGGTAAGTGACCGTAGAGACCCCGCAGGGGTACTTGGTACTGTGGCTGTCCTCAGTTCACCTGCTCCTGTGTATGTAACAGAGGAGGTTTTTTCCTCAGCTCTGGGAGGATTAGAGAGAGATTGTCAACATTTATCGCTGCCTCCCTGTCAGGGAAAGCACGCCCGATCTCCGTCTCCTCCTTCAGAGTGCCTGTTAGCAGAGCAACAGTCCCATACAGGGATCGACCTGCCTGAAGGGGATCAGGATGAGGTTGATTCTGTTATAGAGGAATCAACAGTGGGGGAACCTTTTCTCAGCATCTCAAGCTGAAAGATTATGGGTTCAGTCTCTGACTAACATGGTCCGATCAGCATTTAAAAATGCACCTTGCGGAACCATCAACCACTACTGTATCCTCGTTGGGGTCGCTAGAAGCCCCCAGACTGTCTGTTCTTTTCCACTTCACCCTTTACTGAAAGGGCTCATTTACCAGGATTGGGAACGTCCTGAGAAAATATTTATTCCCCCAAGAGATTTCCGGTGGTCTATCCCATGGAGGATAAGTTCATCAAAAAAAAAAAAAATGGAAGGTCCCTACAGTGGACGCAGCCATCTCTTGTATGTATAAATCACTGACATGTCCAGTGGATAATGTCCAAATGTTCAAGAACCCAATAGATAAAAGATTGGATTCCTTATGAAAATCTGCTTCTTTCTACAGCAAGCTTGGTGACACAACCAGCAGTAGCAGCTATTGGGGTCTGCTAAGCAGTGAAGGATCAGTTGAAACAGGTCTTGAGGGACTTGACAGATCAGCAGGCTTTGCCCTAGCTGATCTACCTAGAGCCTTAGGCTTTGCGGTTGACGCCATAAAGGATTCAAGGAATTTGCAAGAGTCCATCAGGCCTCCCGCCTTACGCTGTCTATAGTACATATGCGTAGGCTCCTATGGCTAATAAACTGGTCTGCTGAAGCTCCCTGTAAAGAATGGCTGGTTAGCGTCCCATTTCATGGTGAACGCTTATTCAGGGAAAACCTGGACAAATATATCCAGAAAATTTCCAGCGGTAAAAATACGCTCTTGCCGGTTAAAAACAGAGTTAGAGGTCCCTCTTTAAGAGGCCTGCTTCTCCAGTCCCTGGGGCATCGGCTGTGTAACAGTTCCGACGGCCTCCTCGGTCAATTCCCGGGGGTAAAAAACAGGGACAATAGCAGGGTAATGAGAAACCCTGGGTCAGGGGAGGTACAAAACCTCCCCCAAAGTTAAATTCATTGAAGCCCCCACTCAGTCGGGTGCGGGGAGGACTCCAGTTGTTCGCAAGAGACCTGGCGGGACACGATCAAGACAGATAGGTGCTCTCCGCAGTATGTTTGGGATACAGTTTGGAGTTAAAAGACTCTCCTCCTTCCCATTTTTGAGGTCAAACGTGCCAAGGGATCCCCGGAAGAGAGAGTCCCTCCTGTTGGCACTAGAACAACTATTGCTCCAAGGAGTAATTATGGAGGTTCCCCTGGAAGAATGAGGGTTCGGGTTTTACTCAAACCTCTTTACAGTCCCGAAGCAAACGCGGACGGGAGGCCCATATTAATTCTAAAAGGGCTATACAAATTCCTGTATATCAGGACTTTCCAATGGAGTCAATCCGATCGGTGGCCACTGCCCTACAAGGGGAGGATTGGTTAGCCGCGATCGACATCAAAGATGCTTATTTTCGCATTCCCATCTTTCCAGTCCACCAAAAATTTCTACGCTTTGCAGTAGAAGGGCGCCATTTTCAGTTCAGAGCCTTACCCTTCGGTTCGGCCACAGCACCACGAGTGTTTACAAAAATTCTGGCCCTTTATTGGCCAATCTAAGAACACAAGGTGTAATGATAATGGCATATCTAGATGACTTGTTGCTGATAGACCACTCAGTGAAAAAACTAGACGTGGTCGTTCACAAGACAATCAAGTATCTGGAATCTCACGGTTGGATTATCAACCGAGACAAGTCAGCCCTAAAAACCAGTCAAAAGTCTGGAATACTTGGGGCTAAGGTTGGATTCAGGCCAGAGAAAAATATTCTTGCCTCGAGGAAAGGTGTTGTCTTTGAAAGATTTGATCCACTTAGTGGGTACAAAAAAGACAGCCGTCCATACGCCTGTATATGAGGCTGCTGGGAAAGATGGTGGCATCATTCGAAGCAGTACCCTACGGTCAATTCCATTCAAGGAATTTGCAAGGGGCCATACTGTCAGCCTGGAACAAAAAAGTTCAGGCCCTAGACTTACAATGTCCTTGTCCCCTTCCGTTCGCAAGAGCCTCCGTTGATGGTTGGTTCCCCAGAATCTGGAAAAAAGGAAATCCTTCAGTTCGATTTCTTGGAAGGTGGTCACTACAGATGCCAGCCTTATAGGCTGGGGAGCAGTACTGGAGCAATGGTCTCTCCAGGGCAGATGGTCGGATGCAGAAGGCCCTGCCCATCAATCTCTTAGAGATACGAGCAGCCCGGTATGCCCTAGTAGCATGGACATCCAAACTCCAAGGGTCCCCTGTCAGAATTCAATCAGACAATGCCACAGCAGTGGCATATATCAATCATCAGGGGGGCACCAGGAGTCGTGCAGCCCAGAGGGAAGTAAATTACATCCTGAAATGGGCAGAAAGATATGTCCCAGCCATATCTGCGGTATTTATTCCAGGAGTGGAGAATTGGAAGGCGGACTTTCTAAGTCGCCAGCAATTATGCCCAGAGGAAGGGTCCCTTCACCCCGAGGTTTTCTGGACAATATGTCAGCGGTGGGGAACATCGGATGTAGATCTTCTAGCATCCAGATTCAACGCAAAGGTGGACAGGTTTGTCTCTCGGACAAGGGATCCCCTAGCTTGCGGCTCGGATGCCCTAGTGTTCCCTTGGGATCAGTTCAAGCTGATATATGCATTCACACCGCCACAATGGTTACCTCGATGACTCCGCAGAATCAGGGTAGAAAAGGAACCAGTGATTCTGGTGGCTCCAGCGTGGCCCCGAAGAGCGTGGTACGCGGAGATTGTAAAATGTCAGTGGGGAGTCCTTGGTCTCTCCCACGTCGTCCGGACCTGCTTTCACAAGGACCAATATACCACCCTTCCTTACCAGCCCTAGGTTTGACGGCCTGGCTATTGAAGCCCACATTCTAAAAAAGAGAGGGCTCTCTAATCCTGTGGTATCTACCATGATCAATGCCAGGAAGCCGGTATCCAGGCAGATCTACTATAGAATCTGGAAGGCGTACATCGCGTGGTGTGAGGCCAAGAAATGGCATCCACATAAGTACGTAATAGGTAGGATTCTGGACTTCCTACAGTGGGCTGTAGATAGGAAGCTTGCCTTGAGTACTATCAAGGGTCAGATTTCGGCCTTGTCAATATTTTTTCAAAGGCCCTTGGCTTCGCATTCACTAGTCAAAGCCTTTATACAAGGAGTGATGCGTATTAGTCCTCCGGTTAATATTCCCATATGTCCATGGGATCTAAACTTGGTTCTGTCGGTTCTACAGAAACAACCATTTGAACCATTACATCATATTTCTTTGGTGCTTCTCACCAGGAAATTGATTTTTCTAGTAGCCATTTGTTCGGCTAAAAGAGTGTCGGAATTAGCAGCTATGTCCTGTAAGGAGCCATATCTGGTTATCCATAAGGATAGAGTAGTGTTACGTCCTCATCCAGCTTTTCTTCCTAAGGTGGTATCGAGGTTTCATTTGAACCAAGATGTGGTTCTTCCTTCTTTTTTCCCCAAACCTACTTCGGTAGAGGAAAAGTTATTGCATTCTTTGGATGTAGTAAGAGCAGTTAAAGCTTATCTAAAAGCCACTGCTCAGATTCGCAGAACGGATACTTTGTTTATTCTGCCGGAAGGCCCCAGAAAGGGTCAGGCAGCGTCAAAATCTACTTTAGCCAAGTGGATTCGACAGGTCATAATACCAGCCTATGGCTTGAGAAGGAGACCGCCTCCGTTCAAAGTTAGAGCGCACTCCACGAGAGCAGTTGGAACTTCATGGGCAGTGCATCACCAGGCCTCCCTGGCTCAAATCTGTAAGGCCGCAACATGGTCTTCAGTACACACGTTTACTAGGTTCTACCAGGTGGACGTTAGAAGTCAGGAGGATGTCGCCTTTGGGCGCAGTGTGTTGCAGGCCGCAAAAGATCCTCATGTCTGATAGCGCTCAGCTTATATATGGTGTATCCCCCCCCTCATTTGGCATTGCTTTAGGACATCCCATTAGTAATGACTATGTCGCTCTGTGTCCCGTGATGTACGAGAAAGAAAATAGGATTTTTATAACAGCTTACCTGTAAAATCCTTTTCTTGGAGTACATCATGGGACACAGAGCTCCCGCCCCTCTTTGGGGACACTTATTGCTTTGCTACAAAACTGAGGTGCTCCCGGATGGGAGGGGCTTATATAGGGGAGGGTACTTCCGGTTTTGGAAGTTGCCAGTGCCAGCACCTGACGGTATCTATATAACCCATTAGTAATGACTATGTCGCTCTGTGTCCCGTGATGTACTCCAAGAAAAGGATTTTACAGGTAAGCTGTTATAAAAATCCTATTATTTTTGTTATTTATAAATGGCTGCTGTAGCCATTTCACTGCAAAATAAATTGTAGTTGTGTAGTTGTTTGGGTTTATATTCGTGGTCTTGGGGTTTAAAGGTAAAGTCAACCTCAGTATCTGCAATCCCTTAGGCCTGATTCACACCTATGCAGGTTGCAGTTTGCAGATTCCAGGTGCATTTTGCATTGTTCAGTACACGTTTTTGATCCATTGCAGGGGTCGTCAAACTATGGCCCTCCAGGTGTTCAGGAACTACAATTCCCATCATGCCTAGTCATGTCTGTGAATGTCAGAGTTTTGCAATGCCTCGTGGGATTTGTAGTTCCGCAACAGCTGGAGGGCCGTAGTTTGAGGATCCCTGCATTAAGGTCTATGGAACCAAAAACTAGAAAAAAGTCCCTGGCCCTTTACATAAAATGCACAGATGTGTACTACATCCATAGGAAACCATGTTAAATGGAGTGTAGTGTGTTTCTGCAAAACTGTGAAATCACACAAAAAAATGCATAGGTGTGAACCAGGCCTTTGTCATGAATCACTGTGGCTTAGTGGTAATGAATGTAAATTGCACACATCCATCTACATGATTTAAAGTGGTTGTAAACCCACTTTTTCAACTTGCACCTACAGGTAAGCCTAGATTAAGGCTTACCTGTAGGTGCAAGAAATATCTCCTAAACCTACACGGTTTAGGAGATATTTACTAAAATGTCAAGCGCCGCTATCTACGGCGCATGCGCGCCGTAGACAACGGCGCATTTATGGGGTTAATCCCATTCACATACTCGGCTACTTCCCAGCAATCGCTGGGCGTAGCCGAGTGGGACGCCTCCCGCGCGCATGCGCAGAGTGACGTCTCCGCCGCTCCGGCCAAACACAGCGCCGGAGCGGCGCTGTGATTGGCTGGTGCGGCGATACCCGGAAGTAACATTCCGGCTATCGCCGCAGTGATGTCTGCGTCTGCAGTGAGGGACGAGGACGGCTTCGGGGGCCCCGATCTAAGGTAAGTGGAACATAATGAGCTATTATGCTAGTCATAATAGCTCATTATGCCTTTCTCTTGCAGGTGGGACTAAAAAAAAAAAAAGTGGGTTTACAACCACTTTAAGGTGCACATTCAACTTTTTCATACTGCTGCTCTAATCACCTTTGAGTTTTTTGCCTGTATGTCTGGTTTGTTGAATTTACACCATTGATTACTCTAAGGCTGACTCATGAATAACAGGAAGATGCAGGATCAGGACAAAGGTCACAAAAGGCAGTTAGCTGTGGGACAAACAGCAGATTGAAGGATTAGGAGCATGGAGCTCAGTGTAATTATGTAACATGCTTACTCTACTGTACTGTTTTTCCGCTTTAAATTTAAGGCTGCACTAGGTCACATGGTCTGTACTATTTCTGGTGATGCTAGATTTTCATAGAGAGGGCTCTTTCACTTATTTTTAAGCTACTGTTATTGATGTATATGTTTTGTTTTAAATATGTACGTGATTTTTATCTGTTTGGACTCTCTGTATCAGCAAACCTTTCTGTAGTGCCCTTGTCACTTCCTGTGAATTGAAAAGAAAGCACACACATCCTTATCTTTCTTGTGTACACCGCTAGTCCCATCAAACCAAAAAAGGAGATGAACAAAGGCAAACTTGTAATCTAGCCTGTGTGACAACCTTGGCTCCTTCATAGATACAGTGTAGAAATGAGCATAGCCACATACCTCCACTGTGCAATTCGTTTTGCACAGTGTGGCCCCGAACGTCGTCTTCTGGGGTCCCCCGGCAGCGCTCACGGCTCCTCCTCGCATCAGTTAACCCCCTAGGAGAAGCGCTCTCCTTGGTGGTCACCTTGCGGGCGCGCTCAGGAGTCCAGCATTTGTGCATAGACACAGAATGCCGGATTTAGCCCCACCCCTGGGCGCCCACGCCATTGGATTTGATTGACAGCAGCAGGAGCCAATGGCTGCGCTGCTGTCAATCTATCCAATCAAGAGCCGAGAACCCTGGGCAGAGAGTTAGAGCACATCTCCGCCGAGGGAAAGATTGAGCTCAGGTGAGTAAAGCGGGGGAGGCTGGGGGGCGGTCACTGTGAGAAGTTTTTTCACCTTAATGCATAGGATGCATTAGGGTGAAAAAACACGAAGGTTTGCAACCCCTTTAAGCTATATTTTTCATGTCTCCTCTTGTCTTGGTTGGACAGAATCCTTATCTCCTAAGGTCTGAGGTGCATGAAAAAGCAACGTGTCCCAGAAGATTGCAGAAAGGGAGGGGCGGAAGTGGGAGCTGGGTACCTGGCAAAACTAAGTACCCTCCACCCAACCCAAAATTAAATGACATGCCAAATGTGGCACGTCAGAGGGTCAGGATAGCTTGAGGTGGAAGTTCCACTTTTGGGTGGAACTCCGGTTTAAGAAAACCCCAAAAATGATTGGAAGTGGCACTGTTCCCTTAAAGTAGAACTAAGGTAATAAAACTTTTTTTTTTTAATTTTGCATAGAACAAGGGAGGGTTATGACTTCTGGCAGGTTTGTTTTTGCCATCTGTGATCCCATTGGGGAGATTTCTCATCCAAAGTGCGGGAATTGCTGGTTGTCACCAGGATCAACTGATCTCTTGTCCCCATTATAAGATTTCCCCTCTATTCCTGTTCTGGGGACAACCCAAAATTTTGTATCTTCTTTTACTTTCGCTTTTGATTATAATGGTAAACAAGACAAATAGAGAGGGTGAATCTTCCTAATGGGGGCAAAGACAGCAATAAACAGCCAACTTGTCAAAAGTTATTTTTTTAACCACTTTAAGACCACCCACCACACATATACTGTGGCCGGGGCGGCTCTATTGCACGAAACGACATACTTGTACATTAATTTGTGTAATAGATACTGTGGGCGCGTGCCACCCGCATAATAGATACTCAATGTCTGCCGGCCACCCGTGGCCGCGGTACAGAGAGGCAGAACGGGGATCTGCCTATGCAAACAAGTGCAGGAACTTAGATGTCTGTGTTGGTTGCCATACCCCAAACACTGATCCTGGTATAAATATACTCAAGGGGTGCATGTGGGGTCCTGGCACTTACGGTATAAAAAAGTCTGATGCCGCGTACACACAACCGTTTTTAATGTCATTGAAAAAAACAAAGTTTTTCTCGACGTGATTCTTCTCAAGCCTGCCTTGCCTACACACTATCGTGAAAAAAAATGCTTGAGCAAAGCGTGGTGACGTACAACACGTACGATGGCACTATAAAGGGGAAGTTCCATTCGGATGGCGCCACCCTTTGGGCTGCTTTAAAGTTTGGTGAGAGACGATTCGCGCTTTTCAGCCTCGTGCTCTTCCGTCCGTTACAGCGTGACGAATGTGCTATCTCCATTATGAACGCTAGTTTTACCAGAACAAGCGCTCCCGTCTCATAACTTGCTTCTGAGCATGCGCGTTTTTTTCACGTCGTAAAGCCTACACACTGCCGTTTTTCACGACGAGATAAACGACGATGTGAAAAACGACGAGAAAAAATAGAGCATGTTCCAAATTTTTAATGGGCATTTTTCACGTCACGAAAAATGCTCTGGAGCCTACACACGATCGTTTTTAATAAAAAAAATATATAAAAAATTGCATTTTTCTCGTCATGAAAAACGGTCGTGTGTACGCGGCATCAGTCTACAACGGTACACAAAAAGCTCTGGTAACATCACAACAACAAGAGGTTAAACTGCAACCAGTCATTGGCATGGTACTTGGGTACCCTCTGCAATCAATCCAAAACTAAAACATTTTAACTTTAGTCATACTTTAAAGCTTTAGTAAACTTTTTTTTTAATTTCTACTTACAGGTAAGCTTATAATGAAGCTTACCTGTAGATAAAATTTATATCTCCTAAACGTGCAACGTTTAGGAGATGTGCTAGCGAGCAGCAACCGGTGACATCACCAGCGCATGCGCTCTGAAGGAACAGCATACCCGTGCCGTTCCTTCAGATGCCGCGTACACACGACCGTTTTTCATGGTGTGAAAAATTACATTTTTTTAATTGGTCATTAAAAACGATCGTGTGTAGGCTCCAGAGCATTTTTAACGACGTGAAAAATGCCCTAAAAAAAATTAGAACCTGCTCTATTTTTTCACGTTGTTTTTCACGTCGTTTTTTTAACGTCGTGAAAAACGGTAGTGTGTAATTTAAAATATCTTAAAAAAAAATTTTTTTTCTTTTATATTTAGGAATGTTTTCTTTTTCTTTTATATTTAGGAATGTTTTTTTTTTCTTTTATATTTAGGAATCATTATTTTATTTTTTTTATCTTTTGTGTGTCAAGTTACCACACCAACATTATAAATTTGTATTATTTCCCCTCAAGGAGGTTTGTGTCCCTTGTTAATTATATTTTTTTTTTTTTTTTTTTAAATGTCCCTGCCTACTCACTAGCAAACACTCTTTTTGAATTAAAAACACATCGTCAAGTATTTGCTGTAAATCAAAAAATCCTTTATTTTGGCACATAACAAATTAAAGGGGAAGGCAGCACTGGAGACCCTGCTTGAATTTGTGCATCCTTTGGACCCCACAGCAAACATCCAAGAATAGAACACCAAACTATGTAATTACAAAAAAAAAAATTAAGAGCACAATCTTGTCTTGGACTCCCAGAGGTCAGGAACAGCAGCAGGTAAGTCAGATATATGTCCCCAGTCTGTGGTACTAGAACAGTCATAATTTTTTTCTCTTCCTTGTAGCCTTCTCTCCAGCCTTCTCTGCAGCCTTCGTTAAGTGCTTCCTCGGAGGCTGTGTCTCAGGAGGAGAGCTTGTGGCAGGAGGAGGAGTAGAAGGAGGAGGAGGAGGAGGTGGAGGAGGAGGGACGACCTCTGTTAGATCAGTGAACTGGGTTAGTTCGCCCAGCAACCCCCTGTTGATTACCTTCAACATTAAGTTTTCACTGTAGAGCCGTTGCCTAATGTCCATTTGGCCTAGTCTGTGTGCCAGTACTGCGGCATAGCCCTCTTCAACGGAGGGGGATGTCTGAGGGCCGCAGTAGCCTCTCGAATAAAGGCACGGGTTTCCTCCTCCACCTGCCTAACCCTCCTGGGCATTCTTTGTTGGATTTTCAGGGGAGGCATCTGGGCTCTTGTGCTGAGCCTGGCCTCCTCCTGTGGGCCACTGGGCCCTGCCTCCTCCTGTGTGCCACTGGGCCCTGCCTCCTCCTGGTCCCCAACGCCACCCTCTTCCTGGCTCAGCTCTGGCTGTGTATAAAAAAGGGACATACTTATATTTTTTGCTTCATCAATCACACACATTTTTCACCTCATGACAATTGAAAATTGAATGCAAAAAGAAATTTAAAATACAATGATTCTGACCCCTGCATTTTTTATTCTTGTCCCCATCAATTTTGACCACTACTGTCTATTGATATTTAAAACACTTTTTTTTCAAGCATTAAATAGTTAGCAATAGTAACATCTATTTTACATCATTACTTTTATTACATATAAATCTTGATATCAATACTATACCTGGCTTCATATGTCCAAATCCGGCTCCTCAAGGACCTCTGGTTGTTACTCCGAAGAAGCCAGAGCTGGGTTGCAAGGAAGGCTGGAGGGTTGGCTGCAAGGAAGGCTGGAGGGTTGGCTGCAGGGAAGGCTGGAGGGTTGGCTGCAGGGAAGGCTGGAGAGACATCTGGGGGGAAGGGTTGACAGAGATTCCCTGACTTCCAGATGGTCATCCAGAAATGATAATTTGTTGTAGTACCACAGACTGGGTTTATAAACTTTATCTGCTGCAGCTCCTGACCTCTGGGACTTCAGGACCATATTCCGCTGAGTCCTGTATGTGCCCCTAATGGTAGCTAGTTTGGTGTTCACCTCTTGGATGGTTGCTGTGGGGATCTGGGTCTTTACAAATTCTAGCAGGCTCTCCAGTGCTGCCATCCTGGCTGCTTTATTTTAATTTTTGGCTGTTTTAGTTTGCCAGAGAACAGGAAGTTCCTTCCATCTGTCCAGGAACTCCCCCATAAACTCTGGACTCTTGAAAGCCTGCATGTTTGCTGAAAGTCAAAAACAACACAAAAATACTAGTGTCAGTCAAGACTCTTAAAATAATCTTTAGGACCATATATAGGCCACAATCTCATCCACTGATGAAACCAAAATCAGAAAAATGTTATGTACCTTCGTTATCACGTTCGTTGCTTACTCCTTCTTCCGCACAATGAACGTAGTTACGACACATGCGTATTAGCTTTATATACACTGCGCATGCGTGACACTCTGCATGTTTTCCCTGCCCCTGACGTTCAATATAGTACTTTCCCCGCCCCTTCTCGCTCGTCGTAGTGCTACACAACATGGCGGAGACTCAGGTGGCTGATATTACATCAACAGAGGATGAAATTCCTGAGCAACCAAAGACCCGATCGCGGAGATATAAGGCATCCAACATGACATTCGAGGAAATGGTGGAGATGGTCGCCATTTTGAGGAGGGAGGATTATGATGCCAAGCATGGGCCGTATAAAAGGCCTAATCTTGTCAAGTCAAAAATTATGGGGAAAGGTGTTAAAACTCTTCACCAAAAATTCGAGGTGTGCAGAAATAAGGAACAGCTCAGAAAACGGTGGTCTGATCTCAAGTTGCGGGAGCCCGACCAATACAAAAGAATCAAGAAAGTTATAGGAAAAAGTAAGTAATTTTCATGTCTTTGAACTTCAAATTATTATTACTTGCATGTTGCTGCATGTGTTTTTCTTTAATGTAGTACAGTTAAAGATAGCAACTTTCATGTTCGTGGGCACAGTAATCGGGCGTAGTAAACCTCTTTCGTACGTACACTTAATAATACAATGTTTTGGGCTGATACAGCGTTGAAAAAAACGTTACCATGTCTATTTTGGGGAGATGATTTTTAGGACATGATGTTTGAATAGATTTTTGGGGAACTATATTTTAAAAAAAATAAGTGTATGCATTGTAATGTTTAAGGCGAGAATGCTCAGCAGCTGTTTAAACATCTGGACTCAGTAGCACAAGTGTGGCCCAACAGAACAACCTTTTTAGGGTGTCCTACACAGGTGAAACAGTGTATATACTTGGGTGTGTTTCCATGTGTGAAACTTGTTAAAAATAATTATATGTTCCTGTTTTGGGTATGGATCCAATCATGTGTTCAGCTTGTAACTTTGGCTAAAAAGACAATTGTACCACACTTCCAAAGAATGTTTCATATTCCTCTTTCAGGGCTTATTTTTTAAGATAATTATTATTTAGGAACTAAACTATACCTTTTATTGCAATCTCAATAGAATGCTCAGCAGCTGTTTAAACATCTGGACTCAGTAGCACAAGTGTGGCCCAACAGCACAACCTTTTTAGGGTGTCCTACACAGGTGAAACAGTGTATATACTTGGGTGTGTTTCCATGTGTGAAACTTGTTAAAAATAATTATATGTTTCATATTCCTCTTTCAGGGCTTATTTTTTAAGATAATTATTATTTAGGAACTAAACTATACCTTTTATTGCAATCTCAATAGGGCTTCAAAAAGGTTCGAGCCATGAGCCTAGAAATCCCACACCTCCAACAAGACACCCAGAACCACATGATGTAGAGGAACGTAAAGTGGAGGAAGTGGAAAGTGGCACCACAACAGGTCAGTGTCAAACACCACAGATTCAGGTTAATAGATGTAGGCCTACATATTTATACTACATGTTGTTTTTTGAAATTTTTAGGTGCTGTTCTGCCTGAAGACCAAGAAAATTTTACAAGTCACAGTGCACAGATCCTGATACAATACCTAATGGTCTGCTGTCGTGACCTTGAAAAAATAAAGGGAGACTTGATACAGATCAGGCAAAATACCAAGCGGGTGGAGCAAAGGCTACAAAATATCATGGCTGTGCTTGGGCGGGTTTAATTTTTTGCTACAAAAGAACTTTGAACTTGCTTTGTTTTCAAAGGTTATTTTTTGGTTTAATGTTTAATTAATACTACATGTAGAAATTTAGATAAAACATTTTTTGTAAGTATGCCTGTTCATGTGTTTTTGTTAGGACCTGGGCTAGAACCTGGGACCTCTGGTGTGTCTGGTGGTGACTCTACTTGCTGAGCCACCTGGAATGCTGGACAGTTCATTAGACAATTCCTTGAATGATCTTTCTTGTCTTGAATCTTGTTTGCCTTGAACCTTGAACCCTTTGCTCCTCCCAGGAACTTCCTGATTTAAGCCATGTCCCTGCACTTCCTGGTTGCCAGAATATTGTGTCTTCACCAGCCAATATCTTGCTCCTGTCTACTGCTGCCGACCGCATCTTTGCTATCACTCACTACCGACTTTTGGCTCGTCCCCGACTACGCTTCTGCTGAATCCCAACCTGCAACTATCTGTTACCGACTTTTGGCTCGTCCCCGACTACGCTTCTGCTTGATCCCTACCTGTGTTATCTGTTTCTGGACCCCGGCTTGCTCACCCCCTGGTGGGGCTAATCTGAGGACCGCGACCTGGCACTGACACGCAGCAAAGCCCATCTCCACCTTTAGGAGCCCTGGTGAATACCGGTCAGTGCTTAGACCCCGCACCTCAGGTGAACCCGTGTCATCAGCCAGGGTGACCTGTGTGAATACCTGCTCTGCTGCTATAGCTACTGGCCTCTGAGCCTGACTCCAGACCGTGACATAATATTCTGGCCCAAAACGTGGAGGCCGTTGTAGCAGCTGCTGTAGCTCCTCTCAGGGTGCAAATCGCTGAGTTGCAGACATTTGGTGTTAACTACCAGGAAAAAATTTCTGAGTTACAGATTGAAGTGAAAGCACTACAAGAGGAAATCCTTGATCTGAATAAAAAATTGCGGGATTTTCGTGCCCGAGATACCGCTGCCGTAGATACTAATGCACGAATGCCCCTACCTGTTATGTACAGAACGTACCTGATCGTAGAGCCGACTTTGTAGTAGGAGACCTCTCTTACAGCCCTGGCTCAGGAGCCACTGGAGTGGGAACAGTGAACTCGAGAGCGCAGTGAGGTAGGAGTGCCTGTGGTGGCTGGAGCTTGTAGGCAGCAGAGCAGGTGGTTGCAGGTCAGCGACCCGGAAGCTGGCGGATACCGGAACAGCGGAAGCTGGAGCAAGGTGAGATAAACCTGGTTAGGTTGCACACAACAGCAGGCAGCAGGAGGGTCAGACAAGCCGGGTCAGAGCAGGTAGTCAGATGTATGGATCAGCAGGCTTAGACGTAGTCGGGAACACAGGCAAGACTTGGCAGCAGGTAGGCAGGTGAGAGACAGAGCAGGGTCAAGGCGAGCCGAGGGCAGGGTTGGAGATGTATCGCGTGGTCGAGCAAGCCGGGTCGGTACTGGTAACAGGTAGCAGGTATGCAGATATTCGGGTTACAAAGCTGCAGATCAGACAGCAATGCACTGTTGTAACTGCAGGCCTTTTAAAGGCCTAATGGCGCCATATCGTTAGCGTGCACGCGCACGCACACATCGCGCGCGCGCAATTGGCGCATTCGCGTGCGCAATTGGTGCGCGCCGACGCACAGGTACCGAGGGAAGCAAGAATTGTCTTCTGTTTCTGGCAGGTCCCTGACATTGCCCCCCCCCAAGGGGCAGCCTCCGGATGCCTAACCGGGCTTCTTTCTCAGGATGGGCAAGAAAAAAGGCACGGATTAACCTCTGGGCATGAATGTTGCCTTCAGGTTCCCAGGAGTTGTCCTCCGAACCGTACCCCTTCCATTTAACTAAGAATTGGGTTAGCCCTTGCCGTTTCCTACAATCAAGGATGGCCTCCACCATGTATTCCTCGAGACCGTCAACCAAAACTGGTTCTGGTGGTCTGGCTCCCCTGTCAGGAAAGGGGTCAGGTACTGCAGGCTTCAATAATGAAACATGAAACGCTGGGTGAACCTTTAGAGAATCAGGTAAGGATAATTCGTATGATACCTCATTGATTTTCCTTCTTACCGGGAAGGGTCCCATGAACTTGGGTGCCAGCTTCTTGGATGGGCAGGCCAACTTGAGGTTGTTCGTGGAGAGCCATACCTGATCACCTGGTTGAAGGTCCAGCTCCCCTCTCCTCTTCCTGTCATAGGCTTTCTTGCTGTCCGCTTGGGCCTTGGTTACTGCTTCCTGCAACACCCGGTTGTTATGGCTGAGGAAATCCACCGTGCTCTGTACTGCCGGGACTGGAGATTCTGGAAGAAAATCAGGTAAAAATGTTAAATGAAAGCCGTAATTAGCAAAGAAGGGGGATTGTCCAGTGGCCGAATGGTTGGCATTATTGTAGGCAAACTCTGCTAAGGGCAATAGGGACACCCAATCATCTTGTGCAAAGGACGAGAAACATCTGATATACTGTTCAAGAGTCTGATTTGTCCTCTCAGTTTGCCCGTTGGTTTGGGGGTGGTAGGCTGAGGACATGGCAAGTTCAATTTCCAAGACTTCGCACAGAGCTCTCCAAAAACGTGAAGTGAACTGGATCCCCCTGTCTGACACGATGTTAGAAGGAACTCCATGTAGTCTGACGATTTCCTTAATGAAAACACGGGCAGTCTCAGCAGCGGATGGGGTGCCCTTTAGTGGCAAGAAATGGGCCATTTTAGACAGGCGGTCTACGACCACAAAGATAGCTGTACACCCCTCGAAACATGGAAGTTCTACTATAAAATCCATAGCAATCATCCTCCATGGTCTATCAGGTACAGGTAGGGGTTTCAGTAGTCCCCAGGCTCGGTTCCTTGATGTTTTGGTTACAGACGGGGCATGCATTGACGTATGATTTACAGAACTCCTCCAGACCCGGCCACCAGAATGTGCGTCGTACCAGCTCAAGAGTCTTGCGGACTCCAAAATGTCCTGCCAGCGGATGGTCGTGGAGGAGCTTTAGTACCTCAACCCGAGTGCTTCCTGGAACAAAAATTTGGCTCCCCCTCCAAAATAATCCATCTCTGGAAGTCAAGGTGGTACCAGGGGGTTTGGAAGAGTCTGTGGATGCTTGTCTGATTTGAGAGAGCAGATCTGTCTGTAGAAGTAAAAAATTACCTGCTGGTAGAATGGTGTCGGGAACAGATAAATGCTTGGGGTTGTCGTGCATGCGTGATATTGCGTCTGGTTTGATGTTTTTTGAACCTGGCCGGTAGGTGATGTGGAAGCAGAAGCGTGAGAAAAATAAAGCCCAACGGGTCTGCCGAGGTTTCAACCTTTTAGCGGATCTTAAATACTCTAAGTTCTTGTGATCGGTATAAATTAATACTGGGTGGGCAGCGCCCTCCAACAGGTACCTCCATTCCTCTAAGGCGGCTTTGATGGCAAGTAATTCCCGGTCACCAACATCATAATTTCTCTCTGCAGGGGAGAGTTTTCGAGAGAAGAACCCCACAGGGTGCATTAAGTCCTTATTACCTTGGTGTTGGGAGATGACGGCCCCAACTGCAACTTCAGATGCATCCACTTCAAGAATGTAAGGCAGTGCAGGATCAGGATGGCTGAGAATTGGAGCTGATGTGAAAAGTCCTTTAAGTGTGTCAAAGGCTCTTTGGGCCTCAGGGTTCCAATGGAAACGTAAGTTCTGCTTGGTCAGCTGTGTGATGGGTGTGATTATTGCAGAAAATCCCTTGATGAATCTCCTGTAAAAATTTGAAAACCCCACAAAGCATTGCACTCCTTTCTTATCCAAAGGTACAGGCCAGTCCAGTATCGCGGACACTTTTTGAGGATCCATCCTGATCCCTGTGGGGGAGATTACCAACCCTAGGAATTGAATAGTCTGCTGCTCAAATTCGCATTTCTCCGCCTTGGCATATAGTCCGTGTTGGCGGAGGCGGTCCAGTACCCTGCAGACATGTTCCCGATGTCTGTCAAGTGATCCGGAGAAGACTAGAATGTCATCAAGGTAGACAATGACAAAGATATCAAGGAAGTCTCTGAACAGATCATTGATAAAGTGCTGGAAGGTGGCAGGAGCATTGCACAGGCCGAAGGGCATGACCAAATATTCGTAGTGGCCGAATCGGGTACGAAAAGCTGTCTTCCACTCGTCCCCGGCCCGGATGCGGACCAGATTGTAGGCCCCCCTTAGGTCCCTCTTCAGGAAAAGACTCATGGACTTACTGTTTACTTGGCCGATGGCTCCCGTATAAAATCAGGACAGGTAGCAGGTATGCAGATATTTTCGGGTTACAAAGCTGCAGATCAGACAGCAATGCACTGTTGTAACTGCTGGCCTTTTAAAGGCCTAATGGCGCCATATCGTTAGCGTGCACGCGCGCGCACACATCGCGCTCGCGCGCGCGCAACGATGAGCTTGCCAGAGTAGAAAGTCCTGACGACCTCAAGGCTTTTATTAAATTATGTATTCAAATTGATCAGAGACTTACTGAAAGGAGAAAGGAGAGACTGGGAATCCTAGGCAGTAATGGTGGCATGCGTTTTTCTACTACTCAGTATCCTCCTAAGGGTCCAAGAGTTTTTCCTGATTCTGACACTCCTGAACCTATGCAGGTTGGTGAAGATGACAGCAGCCCTTAATTTTTGGAAGAGTTCAGGTATCAGGGGAAGCGGATAACGGTTCTTGACCGTGATGTTGTTCAACTCACGGTAGTCCACACATGGGCGGAGGGTCTGATCCTTCTTGGTGACAAAGAATATTCCGGTGCCCGCTGGTGAGGTAGATGGGCGGATGAACCCTTTGCCCAGATTTTCATTGATGTAGACCTTCAGAGCCTCTTGTTCCTTTTCTGATAAGGGGAAGATGCGCCCAAAGGGAATCTCGGCCCCAGAGAGGAGCTCGATGGGGCAGTCATAGGGGCGGTGAGGCGGAAGGGAGTCAGCCCCCCGTTTACTGAAGACATCAATAAATTCATGGTAAGGTCCTGGAACGGACTGAAGCAGGTTCTGGTCAGAGTCTATACATAACAGAGTGGTGGATGGACTGAGGGATCCAGGTAGACAGTACTTCTGGCAGTAAGGGGACAGGAAGGACACTTCTCCAGACACCCAGTTGATCTGGGGGTTGTGAGCCTGGAGCCAGGGTATCCCCAGGATCACGGGAAACGGGAGAAGAGATAACATCAAGAGTCAGCCACTCCTTATGTTGAGCGGTAGAGGTGACAGGCAGAGGAAGGGTCTCCTGGGTTACCTGTCCTGATTTTATACGGGAGCCATCGGCCAAGTAAACAGAAAGTCCATGAGTCTTTTCCTGAAGAGGGATGTTATGTTGATTGGCAAAGGTGGAGTCGATGAAACAGCTACATGCGCCAGAGTCAATGATAGCGTTGACTGGGACTGTCCTTCCCTGGAGCTGCAACGAGAGAGAGAGGGCAAGGTGGGTTGCATTGGCAGATAAAGATGCGAGATTAGCAGGAAGGGAAGAAGGGCACTTACGCATCTTGGCAGGACAGTTGCGCACGTAGTGACCGGCTTCACCGCAATAGAGTTATAGGTTCAGTTGGCGACGGCGTGCCCGTTCTTCAGGTAGCAGGGCTGGTCGCATTATCCCAAGTTGCATGGGTTCAGAGGTGTCCGGACTGGGATTGGCAGGATTTAAACTGGTGGGCGGCAGGTAACGGGAAGCAGGCATGGGAGCTCTTGTGGTCATCCATACTGGGCGACTTTGCTGGGAGGAACGCTCTGCCCGGCGTTCACGAAGTCTGCGGTCAATCTGGATGGCTGTGGTAATCAAGGCTTCAAGGGTCTCTGGTACCCCCACTCAGGCGAGTTCGTCCTTCAGACCCTCGGAAAGGCCCAAGCGGAATTGGTGACGCAGGGCTGCGTCGTTCCACTGAGTGTCTGCGCTCCAGCGTCTAAAGTCCGTAACATAGTCCTCGGCCGCTCGGCGACCTTGCTGGAGCGCAAGCAGGGCAGACTCAGCGGTGGCAGTCCGTTGGGGATCATCATAAAGCTGGGCCATGGCTCCGAAGAAGGATAGCAGGGATTGAGTCTGAACATTATTTTCTCCTAGTAGCCGATGGGCCCAGGTCTGGGGTTCACCCTGGAGTAACGAAATCACAAATCCCACCTTAGTGACTTCTAAGGAGAAAGTCCGGGGTTGTAGGGCAAAATAAAGCTGACAGGCATTACGGAAGGCTTGGAATTTTGTTCGGTCTCCTGAAAACCTCTCTGGGACAGGAACTCTGGGTTCGGGTGGAAGCATCACCACTGAAGGAGCAGAGGCGGTTGACGAATGCCTGGCAGAGGGTGCAGGGGCCGCATCACCGGAGGCAGCGAGGTTCTGAACTTGTCCATCCAGCCGGATGTAGCCTTCCTGTAGACTCTTTACTGCTTGT
This sequence comes from Rana muscosa, assembly GCA_029206835.1. Taxonomy (NCBI): domain Eukaryota; kingdom Metazoa; phylum Chordata; class Amphibia; order Anura; family Ranidae; genus Rana; species Rana muscosa. Next base: position 1,092,737,395 of record CM055116.1, read on the forward strand.
GTGAGGGCTGCCAGGTGTTTGCAAATCTCCTCCACGGTGGTTGCAGGTCAGCGACCCGGAATCTGGCGGATACCGGAACAGCGGAAGCTGGAGCAAGGTGAGATAAACCTGGTTAGGTTGCACACAACAGCAGGCAGCAGGAGGGTCAGACAAGCCGGGTCAGAGCAGGTAGTCAGATGTATGGATCAGCAGGCTTAGACGTAGTCGGGAACACAGGCAAGATTTGACAGAGCAGGGTCAAGGCGAGCCAAGGTCAGGGTTGGAGATGTATCGGGTGGTCGAGCAAGCCGGGTCGGTACTGGTAACAGGTAGCAGGTATGCAGATATTCGGGTTACAAAGCTGCAGATCAGACAGCAATGCACTGTTGTAACTGCTGGCCTTTTAAAGGCCTAATGGCGCCATATCGTTAGCGTGCACGCGCGCGCGCAATTGGCGCGCGGCCGACGCACAGGTACCGAGGGAAGCAAGAATTGTCTTCTGTTTCTGGCAGGTCCCTGACACTACCACTTAAGTTTAATGGAGACCGCCGCCATTATAGAGGGTTTCTTAATCAATGCCGTATATACTTTCAGATGCAACCTGCTGCATTTACTTCTGACAGGAAAAAGGTGCTGTTTATTATCAACCTCCTGACTGAGGAAGCTTTAGCCTGGGACACCCCTTATGTGGAGAAAGATGATGTCATCCTGGATGATTTAGATTCTTTTGTGGCTGCGATGAACCAAGTTTTCGATGATCCTAACCGCTGTGCTACTGCTGAGGCAAAATTGCACAATTTACAGCAGGGTAGACGCTCGGTTGCAGAGTACACAACTGAATTCCGACGTTGGATCTCAGATACCAATTGTAATCCAGCAGCACAAAAAAGTCAGTTCCGTCAAGGACTCTCAGAGCAAGTAAAAGATGAGCTTGCCAGAGTAGAAGTCCTGACGACCTCAAGGCTTTTATTAAATGATGTATTCAAATTGATCAGAGACTTACTGAAAAGAGAAAGGAGAGACTGGGAATCCTAGGCAGTAATGGTGGCATGCGTTTTTCTACTACTCAGTATCCTCCTAAGGGTCCAAGAGTTTTTCCTGATTCTGACACTCCTGAACCTATGCAGGTGGATGCTATTAAAAGATCTATTACCACTCAGGAGAAAGAAAGACGACGTTCAGAGAACTTGTGTCTTTATTGTGGAGACTCTGGACATTATGCAGTTAATTGTCCCAATAAATTTAAAAGAACAATTGCAGCAATGGATGTTACAGTATCTGAACAAATAAACTCAATTTCTCAGTCCGTCTCTCTTTTGATTCAGGAAGCAAATAAAGTTAATTCTTTATCAACTCACTTTGTCATCCCAATAAGGCTTATTGTGGAAAGCAATGAAATATCTTGCGCTGCTATGCTGGACTCAGGGGCCGGGGGAAACTTCATGGACATCGAATTTGCCCAAAGTAATAACCTTCAAATAAGAAATAAGCTTGCCCCTATTGATATGGAAACTGTGGATGGCTCACCTTTGTCTTCAGGTCCAGTTACCCACGAGACCATCCCGCTTAAACTCCTAATCGAGACTGACCACCAGGAGACTATCAGCTTTGAGCTGATCACATCACCCAAGTTCCCTATTATCCTGGGCATCCCTTGGTTCTCTATCCATAATCCCTCCATCAACTGGGAAACACGTTCTTTAAGCTTTACATCTGACCATTGCAAAAGACATTGCAAAGAATCTTATCAAATAAGCCCTCCACCAACCCAAGATTTACAAGCAGTTTTGGCAACTACCAAGCCATACGACAAGCTACCTCCACAATATCTGGAGTTTCGCAACGTTTGTGATAAAAAGAACGCAGATCAGCTGCCTCCTCATCGCTCTTATGATTGTCCCATTGAATTGCTTCCAGGGGCAGAAATACCATTTGGGCGCCTTTATTCTTTATCAGAACCTGAACTGAAGGTGCTCAGGGAGTGGATTAATGAGAATCTAGAGAAGGGTTTTATCAGACAATCAACCTCTTCTGCTGGGGCAGCCTTATTCTTTGTGGTGAAAAAGGACTCCACCCTGCGTCCGTGTATTGACTACAGAGATTTAAATAGGATCACAATTAAGAATCGCTATCCACTCCCACTGATTCCAGAAATGCTTGAGAGACTCTGCTCCGCCAAGCTCTTTACTAAATTAGATTTACGGGGGGCATACAACCTTGTCCGCATTCGTCCTGGAGATGAATGGAAAACTGCTTTCAGAACCAGATATGGACATTTTGAGTCTTTGGTCATGCCCTTTGGGCTCTGCAATGCTCCTGCAACTTTTCAACATTTTTCTAATGATGTTTTTCGAGATTTGCTTGATCAGTTTGTAATAGCATATTTGGATGACATTATCATTTTCTCTGATACTTTGGAAGAACACCGCAAGCATGTCTGTATTGTTTTCGAGAGACTAAGGCGGAATCAACTTTACATCAAACTAGAGAAATGCGAGTTTGAACAAACTCAGATCCAGTTCTTGGGATACATAATCTCTTCTGAAGGGTGTGACAGCAGGAAGGTAAAGTCACCTGGTTGCATCCAGGGGGGTAGATATATTTCGCCCAGATTCAGGCTTTACGCCGACTTATACAACTAGGTGGAGTGTTGTATAAGCCCAGCTGAGGCTAGTGGGCTCATGGATGACTCATACCTCTAGGGAGAGTGTGGGGCGTCGTGCAGACAGGGAGTTGATGAGACCAGCTGAAGCTTGTCAGCTCATTTAGGCCTCTATAAGAACTCCCAGCTTCATTAGATGTTAGCTCATGCCTGGACCCAGACCTGTGTGGACTGTCTAGGGAGAGTGAACCCCTGTGCGGTGAGACAAAGCCTGTGTGGCTATTTGCTTGGACATTTAAAACCAGGGACTTAGGGACTAGGACAGCACTAGGCTGATCCCAGTTGTTAGTTAGGAAACCTGTATGTTTAGTCAGAGGTCAAGTTGACCAGGATTTATTTTGTTTATGTTTCTTTTGGCTTTGCTGTGTTTTGTCACTGTAAATAGAAAATAAACCGCACTTTTTTTTGATTTTGAAAACCACAACCTCCGTTTGCTGGGCCTGTTTTTGTGTGGGGAGCCCATCCCGGGGGTCACACACACCCGCTGCCGAGCTAACCCCCTCACAGTTGGTGGAGAACCAGTGGCAGTTTTTTTTTAAGCCAGCATGGAGGAGATACTGAAGCAGCTGGCTCTAGCAAATGCCAATCAACAGCAGACAAATGCAGGTTTGCAAAAGAGCCTTGCAGCTCATCAACAGAGCCTTGCAGCTCAACAACAGAACTTCGCAGCCCAGCAGCAAGCTCATCAACAGAGCCTTGCAGCCCAGCAGCAAGCTCACCAACAGAGTCTGGAAGCTCAGCAACAAGCCCAGCAGCAATCTGAGGCCCGCTTCATAGACCTGTTACAGAAGCAAGAGCAGAGACTACAACAAATGGAAGCAGTAATGCAGCAACGTCCGCAGACCAGTGAGGAAAGCCGTCCCACTAATACCGCGTCCTTTGGGGTGAGTCGTTTATTGACAAAAATGACTGGAGAGGATGATCCAGAGGTATTTTTGACCACATTTGAAAGGACTGCTGAAAGAGAAAAGTGGCCTGAGGAGCAGTGGGCTGGACTGGTGGCTCCTCTGTTAACTGGTGAATCGCAGAAGGCTTACTATGACCTAGAGCCTGACCAAGCAAAACACTATGTGATGCTAAAAGCTGAAATATTGGCAAGGCTGGGTGTCACCCAGGCTGTCCGGGCTCAGCGTGTGCATAACTGGACTTTCCAGCTTGGAAAACCCCCCAGGTCTCAAATGTATGATCTCATTCACCTGAGCAGAAAGTGGCTACAGCCAGAGACTTTGTCCGCACCAAAGATTGTGGAACGTGTTGTAATGGATCGGTTTTTGAGAGCTCTTCCTACTGCCATCCAAAAGTGGGTAAGCCATGGAGACCCAGAGACGGCCGATGGTCTTGTGGATCGTGTGGAGAAATACTTGGCTACAGAGAACCTGCCGGCCTCTTCCAGAGACACTCGGACTTTCCACCCTAAGACCAGACCATCCCCAGGGGCGGATAAGAGGATTCCAAGGGGTGAGGGTGGAGAGAGTGAGAGGGTGGGAGCTCTACCCCAAGTTTGGCGAGAACAGCCTGGGAAATCAGCGGCTCAAGAGGCGGCAAGAAGGATCGTTTGCTACCGCTGCCGGCAAGCGGGACATATTGCAGCCAATTGCCCGTTTGTGGAGGAACCCATGCAGTGTGACTTTCTGACGGGCAGACGTCAGTCGCTGTGTGCGACAGTCGCATGCACTGCCATTCGAGGAACTGAGAAACATTTATGCAAAATGTGTGTTAATGGTAGAAATGTTGTGGTATTGCTGGATTCAGGTAGCCTTGTGACCCTGATAAAGGCTGAGTTAGTTAAAACAGAGGTCTCTGGGAATAGCAAGGTAGCTGTTATTTGTGTGCATGGGGACACCCGAGAGTATCCAGTGACTACAGTGTGTTTCGAGACCCCCAAAGGTACCCTCTCTCATCCAGTGGGCTTAGTATCTCAGTTACCGCATGACGCCATTGTGGGAAGGGATTTTCCGAAGTTCTGGGAACTGTGGGATGATCCTGAGCCCCCCACTGGTGCCCCTATGTACCAGGAATGGGATAGCCAGAACTCCCCTGAGAGTGGTGAGGACTCTCCGGAATTTCCCTTATCAGTATTGGCAGGGGAGACTCAAGAAACTGGAGAGGAGCCCACCTCCTCAGACGAAAACCTACCGTCTGTGGAGTTTTCTGATCTTGAGGTTCACAGGGAAAACTTTGCCACAGAACAGTTGAAAGACCCCGCCCTAATAAAGGCACGGGAAAACGTAGTGAAAATAGATGGCGAGTTAGTGAACCCAGATAATACCTGCACTTACCCATACTTCAGCGTAGAGAAGGACCTACTGTATCGGGTGGCAAAAAGGGCAGAAGAAACCGTTGAGCAGCTTGTGGTGCCCAAACCTTACAGGAAGTTGGTGTTGGAGTTGGCCCATGGGCACATTCTTGGAGGTCATCTGGGGACAGAGAAAACCCGAGAGAGGGTATTACAGAGATTCTATTGGCCGGGGGTGATGAAGGACATAGAAAATTATTGTTCCTCCTGCCCTGTGTGTCAGAGGTCGGCCCCGATGCCACATTTCCGTAGCCCGCTGGTCCCTCTACCCATCATTGAGGTCCCGTTTGAGAGGATCGCCATGGATTTGGTAGGTCCTATAATCAAGTCCGCTAGGGGGCACCAGTACATATTAGTTATAATGGACTATGCCACCCGTTATCCAGAAGCGATCCCTCTCCGAAATACCTCGGCCAAAACCATAGCCAAAGAGCTATCTCTTGTGTTTAGCCGGGTGGGTATTTGTAAAGAACTGCTTACGGACCAAGGTACACCCTTTATGTCCCGGGTTATGAAGGAGCTGTGTAAATTGTTCAAAGTGACGCAATTACGTACATCTGTGTATCACCCCCAAACCGATGGGCTGGTTGAAAGATTCAACAAAACCCTAAAACAAATGTTGAAGAAAGTGGTGGATAGAGATGGAAAGGATTGGGACTGTCTACTTCCTTATCTGATGTTTGCTATTAGGGAGGTGCCCCAATCCTCTACGGGATTCTCCCCCTTTGAGTTACTGTATGGGAGACACCCAAGAGGGCTGTTGGATATTGCCAAGGAAACTTGGGAAAGTGAGAGTTCTCCCCACAGGAGTGTGATTGAGCATGTCGCCCTGATGCAAGACCGAATTGCACAGGTAATGCCCATCGTGAAGGAACATTTGGCCCAAGCGCAGTTAGCACAGCAGAGAGTGTACAACCGTGGAGCCAAGACCCGTACCTTTTCCCCGGGGGATAGGATACTGGTACTTCTCCCTACGGTTGAAAGTAAATTCCTTGCCAAATGGCAAGGCCCCTACGAGATAATGGAAAAAGTGAGCGAAGTGAATTACAAGGTCAGACAACCAGGAAGGCGAAAGCCCGAACAGATCTATCACGTTAATCTGTTGAAAGCCTGGAGGGATAGGGAGTCCCTAGTCGCAGACACTTGGTCACCAGCTCAAACTGGTTGCGTGATTCCTGAGGTTGGAATAGCAGCCACCTTGTCACAACCCCAACAACAGGAGGTTAAGGAGTTTGTGCTTCGCAACAAGGAGGTATTCTCTGAGCTGCCGGGACAAACATCTGGGGTAGAGCATGACATCATTACCCCGCCCGGTGAAAGGGTGAAGTTAAAACCCTATCGGATCTCAGAGGCCCGACGGGAGGCAATACGGGAGGAAGTACAGAAAATGCTGAACTTAGGGGTGATAGAGGAGTCCCAAAGTGATTGGTCTAGTCCCATTGTGTTGGTGCCTAAACCGGATGGGAGCTGGCGATTTTGTAACGATTTTCGTCAGTTGAACAAAGTTACAAAATTTGACACCTACCCCATGCCACGTATAGATGAGTTGATCGACCGGCTGGGAACAGCCCGATACATGACGACTCTTGACCTCACAAAAGGGTATTGGCAAATCCCCCTGGCCAAATTGGCCAAAGAGAAAACCGCATTTGTAACCCCAGATGGGGCGTTCCAATATAAAAGAATGCCGTTCGGGTTACAGAATGCGCCGGCCACATTCCAGCGGAAAATGGACCAGATGCTGAGGCCCCATCGGAAGTATGCTGCGGCTTACCTGGATGACGTAATTGTCCATAGCACAGATTGGGCCTCACATCTGCCAAAAGTGCAAGCAGTCCTGGACTCTGTTCGGGAAGCGGGGTTTACGGCTAACCCCAAGAAGTGTACCATTGGGCAGGAGGAGGCCAAATATCTTGGGTACACCATTGGGAGGGGAGTAATAAAACCCCAACTCAACAAAGTCGAGGCCATCCAGAGTTGGCCACGTCCCAACAGCAAGAAGCAGGTACGAGCCTTTCTGGGAATCGCTGGGTATTATCGGCGATTCATTCCCCACTTTGCCTCTAAGGCTGTGCCCCTAACCAACCTAACGAAGGGGAAAGGGTCGGTCATGATTAAATGGACCCCCGAGGCTGAGGCAGCATTCCAATTCTTGAAACAAGCCTTATGTAGCCAGCCAGTGTTGTACTCACCCGACTTCTCTAAAGACTTTGTCGTACAAAGTAATGCGTCAGATGTGGGGTTAGGAGCAGTATTGTCCCAGGTCTGGAACGGGGAAGAGCACCCAGTCATTTACCTCAGCAGGAAGTTGAAGTCCCATGAGGTAAATTACGCCACCGTTGAAAAGGAGTGTTTAGCGGTGAAGTGGGCTCTAGATTCCCTTCGGTACTACCTGCTAGGTAGGCACTTTGACATGGTTACGGATCACGCTCCGTTAAAGTGGATGGCTCAAAACAAGGAAACAAATAGAAGAGTGAATAGGTGGTTCCTGGCCCTCCAGGAATTCAACTTCACAGTAAAGCATCGCCCTGGCGTTCAAATGGGGAATGTGGATGCTTTGTCTCGAGTACATGAATGCCTGATTGCTGGTGTTCCAACCCCGAGGTTAAAACAAGAGGGGGGGGTATGTGACAGCAGGAAGGTAAAGTCACCTGGTTGCATCCAGGGGGGTAGATATATTTCGCCCAGATTCAGGCTTTACGCCGACTTATACAACTAGGTGGAGTGTTGTATAAGCCCAGCTGAGGCTAGTGGGCTCATGGATGACTCATACCTCTAGGGAGAGTGTGGGGCGTCGTGCAGACAGGGAGTTGATGAGACCAGCTGAAGCTTGTCAGCTCATTTAGGCCTCTATAAGAACTCCCAGCTTCATTAGATGTTGGCTCATGCCTGGACCCAGACCTGTGTGGACTGTCTAGGGAGAGTGAACCCCTGTGCGGTGAGACAAAGCCTGTGTGGCTATTTGCTTGGACATTTAAAACCAGGGACTTAGGGACTAGGACAGCACTAGGCTGATCCCAGTTGTTAGTTAGGAAACCTGTATGTTTAGTCAGAGGTCAAGTTGACCAGGATTTATTTTGTTTATGTTTCTTTTGGCTTTGCTGTGTTTTGTCACTGTAAATAGAAAATAAACCGCACTTTTTTTTGATTTTGAAAACCACAACCTCCGTTTGCTGGGCCTGTTTTTGTGTGGGGAGCCCATCCCGGGGGTCACACACACCCGCTGCCGAGCTAACCCCCTCACAAGGGGTAAGCATGGATCCTGATAAGATCAAAGCAGTGGTGGATTGGCCTGTCCCTAGAAATGTTAAGGAGATACAGCGATTTGTTGGATTTGCCAACTTTTACAGAAGATTTATAAGAAATTTCTCCAAGGTAATTGCTCCAATTACACAGCTGACAAAGAAAGGGATACCCTGTTTGTGGTCACCTGAGGCACAGACTGCCTTTAGTAAACTGAAAACACTCTTCACTTCTGCACCAATACTGGTACATTCAGATCCAGAACTACCTTTCATCCTAGAAGTTGATGCTTCTAATTCTGCTGTGGGAGCTATCCTTTCTCAGCGAATTGGAGAAAAAATGCAGCTTCATCCTTGCGCTTATTTCTCTCGAATGATGTCCCCAGCCGAGAAGAATTATGACATTGGAAACAAGGAACTGCTGGCAATTAAGGAAGCATTTTCTGAGTGGAGGCATCTGCTTGAAGGGGCTAAGCACCCTGTAACCGTTCTCACCGATCATAGAAATTTAGAATTTATTAGGTCTGCTAAAAGGTTGTCATCTAGACAAGCACGTTGGACCCTTTTCTTCTCCAGGTTCAATTTTGTTATCTCATACCGCCCTGGGTCAAGGAATGGTAAGGCTGATGCCCTATCACGGATGTTGCCTGGGCCTCTCCAGGAAAGTAACTCTGAATGTACAATCCTGTTTCCAAAGAACTTTCTAGGGGCCACAAGTTCAAAGACATTTCTTAATCTCCTCAAGGAGAGGTATGAGAATGACCCGCTTCTTAATAACCCTCCTAAAGACATAAACCTCAAGTACAATAATGGTTTTTGGACTCAAGCGCATTGCCTCTATGTACCTGAATCAGTTCGGGTAGAAGCCCTCAGGATGGTACACGACTCTAAACTTGCTGGTCATTTTGGGGTTTCTAAGACAGAAGAACTCTTATCACGTTCCTTTTGGTGGCCTGGGTACAAGAAAGATGTAAAGAGATATGTGGCTTCATGTCTAACCTGTGCTCGCAATAAGACACCTCGATCTTCTCCTCTGGGGTTACTTCTACCACTGCCTGTTCCATCTAGGCCATGGGGGTCAATTTCTATGGACTTTGTGGTCGACCTTCCTCTTTCAAAAGGGATGACAACCATTCTGGTAGTCGTTGACCGTCTCACTAAGATGGCTCATTTTATTCCAGTTAAGGGGGTACCCTCCGCCGAACATACTGCTGAGGTAATGGTTAGAGAAATTTTTAAACTTCATGGAATTCCTGATGATGTGGTGTCTGACAGAGGGGTACAGTTTTACCTCAAAATTTTGGAGAAGTTTTTGCTCAGCTTGGGGCGTAACAATTAATCTGTCCTCAGCTTTTCATCCACAGTCTAATGGTCAGACCAAGAGGACCAATCAAACTCTGGAGCAATACCTTCGATGTTTTGTGAGTTATCTCCAGGATGACTGGGTGGACTACCTTCCTACGGCAGAGTTTGCTTATAATAACTCTAAACATAGCTCCACTTCCCAAAGCCCATTTTTCTTAAACGCCGGGTATCATCCAGTTTTTATTCCTGATCTCCCTATCTCAACTTAAATTCCTGCTGTTACTAACAGACTAACTTCATTACATGAGATCCAGGAGAGATTGACTGATACATTGAAGGAGGCGCAGGAATATTACAAGAAGGCCGCTGACAGACACCGTAGGTCTATTCCCACATTTCAGGTAGGTGACAAAGTTTGGTTATCTACCAAAAATTTAAAGGTTCAGGTTCCATGTGCTAAGTTGGGTCAAAAGTTTATGGGACCTTTTGAGATTTCTGCTCAAATCAACCCGGTCACTTTTCGCCTAAAACTTCCTGACAATATGAAGATTCACCCTGTTTTTCACATATCGCTACTCAAGCAGTTTCATGAAAATACTTTTTCTGGAAGAATTCATCCTCCTCCTCCACCTGTTGAGGTACAGGGTGAAGAAGAATATGTGGTGGGATCTCTAGGAACAAATTGCAATATTTGGTTCAATGGGAAGGATATGGGCCAGAAGAAAATTCTTGGGAGCATGAAAAGAATGTTCATTCCCCTAGATTAACAAGGGAATTCCACCAGAGGTTTCCTCAGAAACCTGGCCCTAAGACGTCCAGGGGACATTCTGGAAGGAGGGGAGTACTGTTAGGACCTGGGCTTGAACCTGGGACCTCTGGTGTGTCTGGTGGTGACTCTACTTGCTGAGCCACCTGGAATGCTGGACAGCTCCTTGGATAGTTCATTAGACAATTCCTTGAATGATCTTTCTTGTCTTGAATCTTGTTTGCCTTGAACCTTGAACCCTATGCTCCTCCCAGGAACTTCCTGATTTAAGCCATGTCCCTGCACTTCCTGGTTGCCAGAATATTGTGTCTTCACCAGCCAATATCTTGCTCCTGTCTACTGCTGCCGACCGCATCTTTGCTACCACTCACTACCGACTTTTGGCTCGTCCCCGACTACGCTTCTGCTGAATCCCAACATGCTACTATCTGTTACCGACTTTTGGCTCGTCCCCGACTATGCTTCTGCTTGATCCCTACCTGTGTTATCTGTTTCTGGACCCCGGCTTGCTCACCCCCTGGTGGGGCTAATCTGAGGACCGCGACCTGGCACTGACACGCAGCGAAGCCCATCTCCACCTTTAGGAGCCCTGGTGAATACCGGTCAGTGCTTAGACCCCGCAGCTCAGGTGAACCCGTGTCATCAGCCAGGGTGACCTGTGTGAATACCTGCTCTGCTGCTATAGCTAATGGCCTCTGAGCCTGACTCCAGACCGTGACAGTTTTACCCCTAAAAAATAAAATATTAGAACACTCCAAATTTAAAACATGCTTTTGTTAAAAAAAAAAAACATTTTTTTTTTATGTGCAAAGATTAAAAAGATTTTAAAGACAAAAATGGGTGGCTTATTATCTAAATGTTGCCCAAAGTAAGCAAAATTATGTTTTGTGTTTACACTGACAATGATGGGTATTTAATAATGCAAAATACATATGGCACTACAAGTGCACTAGGAGAACCAAGGAGAAATATAAAAGAAACACAACCAAAAAGTTCAGCAGAAAGATTTTATTTCTTAACACAATCAAATTAAGATTCAACAGGCATATCAATGGTCCCCCTACCCACAAAATATTCCAAATATTGCTGCCGAATATCATGGCCGGTTTGGGGGGCCAAGCCTGGATGGCCAGCTTCCAGGGCCACTAAATTATTACCGTCCTTTATTGAGGCCTCAGGCCTACCAAAAGAAAGATAATTAGGGGAATGTACCCGTAAGAAATTGTGTAGGGCACAACAGGTCATTACCACATGGTTCCATTTGTATGGGGCAAGATGGATGGAGGTCAGGAACAAGCGGAATCGGATGGCCATGATGCCAAAGGCATTTTCCACCACCCTTCTGGCTCTGGCCAGCTGATAATTAAACACCCTCCTCTCAGGGGTGAGGGTTCTTTGAGGAAATGGCCTCATTAAATGGGGACCCAGGCCAAACGCCTCATCCGCAACAAAGACGAACGGGAGTCCCTCCACATTCTGGTCCGCTGGTGGCAAGGCCAGCTCATCTGATAGGAGCCGTTGGCCAAACTCAGTCTGAGCAAAGACTCCTCCATCGGACATCCATCCATTTTTACTAACATCCACGTAAAGAAATTTGTAGGTGGCCGACACCACTGCCATCATGACAATGCTGTGGAACCCCTTATAAGTGAAGTAATAGGATCCCGAATGGGGTGGTGGTACGACCAATACATGCTTGCCGTCGATGGCCCCTCCACAGTTTGGAAAGTTCCATCGCTGGGCAAACTGAGATGCCACATTCTGCCATTCATGTGGCGTAGCAGGGAACTGTGGAGTTAAACAAAAAAAATATATTTTTATACATAAACATTGCAATCAGATTTGACACAATTATTCCTGGCCAACATCAGGATAAACTTATATAGATTTTTAAATGATTTGTAACCAAAAAAAACCAAACAATTACACAGTCACTTATCAGATTCAACACCCCCTCTGATGAGCCATTTAAGACATTTTATGGGGGGGGGGGGTTTGAAGATGAGTTGGGGACCTCACAAATCAAGGCTGTAGCACTCTGTATGAATTGAAAGAAAATATAACATTCCTAAGAAAGCTTTAGGGGGCGTTTAGGGTAAAGCACTACAATGGAGCAGACAGCAAAAAAAAGGGAAGTGACTAGGCTAGGTGGGTATGGCCCCAGGATAGAATGCTGGAGAGGTTAGTTAGGGGAAATATGCATGTAGGCCAAAAAAGGAGCATAAAAAACTATACAACATGCATGGGGAGAAAGCATATTACAATCATGGTAATTAGGGACTGATGAAAGAAATATTAAACATTATTAAACAATAAATACATAAAATGTGATGTTAAAGGAGAAAACTTACCTTAATATAGTCCTCCTGCAAAACTTGAAGGATGGCAGAACAAGTCTCTGGTATAATGATCCCCAGAGCATGGGGGGAGATGCCTGATGAGAACTTGAGGTCCTGCAGGCTTCTCCCAGTCGCCAGGTATCGCAACGTGGCGATGAGCCTCTGCTCAGCAGTGATGGCTTCCCGCATAACGGTGTCCTGCCTGGTAATATAGGGGGACACCAAAGCCAACAGATGCTGAAATACAGGGTCAGACATCCTGAGAAAATTCCTGTAGTCCTCAGGATTATTCTCCCTGATCTCCCGCAACACAGGCATGTGACAGAATTGGTGCCGCTGGAGCAACCAATTCTTGGTCCATGAACTCCTCCTCACCCTGTTCATGGCCTGGAGTCGGGATACAGCATGAACCCCGGCTCCAACTCCAGCACAAACTCTACGACGGGTATGTAGCCGCAACATGGCTAGATAACGGTCGGCTGGTCAGAACGAACTAAAAGAACGCGCGGAAGAACAGCAAGGCCTACGAAGAACGAGCTGAAAAACAGTAACGAGCGGACAAGAACGCACTGAAAAAACAGATATGAACTGACTACAAGCACTGAAAGACAGATACGAACCCACAACAGTGTTGCCAACCTACCAGATTGAAATTTACTGACACAACACCCAAAATTTACTGGCACAGCCAAGTTTTTACTGCCATTCCCAAAAGTTACAAAATTACAGTTTTAAGTGCAAATTACAGTATTTAGGCTACAAACAAATACAATATGAAAATAGCAATATAAATTAAGGTAGATAATAAGGCAAAGAACATATTTCTTACGTAATTTTCAATATAGTAAATAAGTAGCTCAGGGACAGGAGGGCAATAAATTAGAATGGGCGGCACACACACATAAAATTTACTCACAGTGACATCATGGGCATCCGCTGAAATTTTTTCGGGAGGGGGGGCGCTTCGGCAGCGGCAATACACAGTCGCATTTAACCCTTTCTTCCACCACTAGCGGGGGTTAAAAGCGCCCCCCCCCCCACGTTAAAATGTAAAAACACCCCACTGTGCCCCCTGCATCTTTCAATATCTCTTTGTCACTACTGTGTACCCCCCCACAACTGCACCCCTGGACCTCTTTAAATTACACAGCACCCTGCATCACCTGAATCCTTTACATTACACAGCACCTGACACGTACCTGGTAGGTGAGCCCGACGTGCAGGGAGTGGCCTCTCGTAGACCTCTGACTCGAGAACCCCTGATAGAGCAGACAGGGGCTCAGGAGGGCAAAGGAGCACAAGTGCCTGGCAGGAACTGAGGCAGGTGGAAGTAGAAGCAGCAGACTGCAGCGGTGGATAACTGGTGGGAGACGTGCAGTGGTCCGCAGCAGGCACCAGAGGATCAGGAAGCAGACTTGGTGAAGACAGGCCGGGTCAGACACAAGCGGGCAGATGAGTACAAAGCAGGATCCAAGAATAGTTAAAGTCCAGGCCGGGTCAGTGTATCAGGCGGGCAGCAAACTGGTTAGAGGAGAAGGCAGAAGAGAAGTCGGGACGAGCCGTGGTCAGAGGCGGGCAGCAGACTGGAGAAGCCAAGGGAAGCCGGGTCAGGTACCAGAGCAATCAGATCAGAGGTTCAGGTAACAAGGGTCTTCAGGAAACGCTGTAGACCGGACAGCAAGGATGCAGAGTGACAGCTCTCTTTAAATAGGCAGTCTTTGGCGCCAACCTGCGTCATAGGCGCGCGCGCGCTATCTCGCACCCGCTCGCCACTATCGCGTGCCCGCGCACGCTCGTTTGCCGCTATCGCGCATGCGCCGAACGGGTCTGCCTGTGCATAGAGATTCTGAGACCCCGATTGCTGGGATGAGTGAGAGAACGTCTTTCCTGACAGCACCCTGCACCTCTGGACCCCTTTACATTACACAGCACCCTGCACCACTGGACCCCTTTACATTACCCACACCCTGCATCACTGGACCCCTTTACATTACACAGCACCCTGCACCACTGGACCCCTTTACATTACTTAGCACCCTGCATCACTGGAACCCTTTACATTACACAGCACCTGCACCCCTTTACATTACACAGCACCCTGCATCACTGGAACCCTTTACATTACACAGCACCTGCACCCCTTTACATTACACAGCACCCTGCATCACTGGAACCCTTTACATTACACAGCACCAGCACCCCTTTACATTACACAGCACCCTGCATCACTGGAACCCTTTACATTACACAGCACCCTGCATCACTGGAACCCTTTACATTACACAGCAACCTGCACCCCTTTACATTACACAGCAGCCTGCATCACTGGACTCCTTTACATTACACAGCACCCTGCATCACTGGAACCCTTTACATTACACAGCACCCTGCATCACTGGACCCCTTTACATTACACAGCACCCTGCACCACTGGACCCCTTTACATTACACAGCACCCTGCATCACTGGACCCCTTTACATTACACAGCACCCTGCATCACTGGACCCCTTTACATTACTTAGCACCCTGCATCACTGGAACTCTTTACATTACACAGCACCTGCACCCCTTTACATTACACAGCACCCTGCATCACTGGAACCCTTTAAATTACACAGCACCCTGCACCCCTTTACATTACACAGCACCCTGCACTGTGCAGGACATTAATACATGAGTTACCATGACCAGTGCAGGACATTTACCCCCCTCCCCCCGCCGCCATGCTGCATATTAAAAAAATCACAGACAGTCATCACAGTTAATAAACTTCAGACTGCATCATTCCGTATGGCATGATGCCATACGTAATGCAGTCTGAAGATTATTAACTGTGAATGTGATGACTGTCTGTGATTTTTTCTTTCTCGTACATCACGGGACACAGAGCGGCATAGTCATTACTATGTGGGTTATATAGATACCTTCAGGTGCTGGCACTGGCAACTTCCAAAACCGGAAGTACCCTCCCCTATATAAGCCCCTCCCATCCGGGAGCACCTCAGTTTTTTGCCAGTGTCTAAGGTGTTGGCCAAGAAGTAACATGTGTTTTTCACTGAGCTTGCGTACAGGTTCTTTTGGGCCTCAGTAAGCTATTCCGGATCCGACCAAAAAAGCTTCATAGCTAAACGGTCGGTACCTGGGCCTTGCAGAGAAGAGCAAGGTTTTGCCTGTAATGCTTCTCTTAGGAGAGCTGGACCCTGGGATCCAGAGCTCTGGTCATACCCACGACCAAGATGTTTTCTGTGCAGGGTGCTATACAGGTCCAGGGGAGTGGAATCCTTGGGAACCCGGTCCCTGAAGGTTTAATTACAATGCCTGCCGTGATAGGTGAAGTTTGGGCTTCTATGGACCAAACAGAGTCCTGCGGCGGGGAAAAGGT
The DNA here is from genome assembly GCA_029206835.1 of Rana muscosa. Lineage (NCBI taxonomy): Eukaryota > Metazoa > Chordata > Amphibia > Anura > Ranidae > Rana > Rana muscosa. Next base: position 1,092,753,367 of record CM055116.1, read on the forward strand.
AAGTGGGGGCCCCTCAGGGACTTGGTTCTATTGAGGGGACCCCCAAGCCTAATATGTCTTTCTGCCTGTTACCTAACGGTATTCCCGCTAAATATTTATGCATGCCTGTAACTACTAAAAAATGTAATATTTTTAATAGTGGTCAAGAAAAAAAAATATATATAGACTGCGGTACCTGTGTTAATCCACTAGAGGCCGCTGTGGAACGTTTCTTGTCATGTGGACTAGTTTCTTTTTCATCAGAGCAAGTCCAGGCAGATGGTGAGTTCTCTTGTTGGAAACTGCTTCCTCTGCCATGTTGCAATGCTCGTCCATCCCCCGGCCTGCGGCAAAAGGGGCCCTGTCTCTTGTCCCTAGTTTCCCTTTTCAAAAAAGAGCGCCGAAGGCGCACGTGCCCGCGCGCGTGCGCGTGCACGCGCCTCTATATATAGAGGTGAGCTGGGAAAGGGGGCGGAGCTTGGGGGATGACGCTCTGTGCGCGCCGCAGCACTTCTGCGCATGTGCGGGCGTCCCAGCATGTTAAAAAGCACAATTATGTGTTGTGAGCTGGCTATGGAGTGCAGAGACAGAGCTGGCAACATTTTAAAAAAGGTATACAGCAAGCGGTTGATGCAGGCATCCCCATAGAAAGGCACATTAGTAGACACCAACTGTTTTTATAGCAGCAATTGTGCTAGACTATTGTCAGTAAGTGGTGTATTTCGGCTGGAATACCTCAGCTTTGGGCTTAGGAATATGCCGTCTAAAAACTCCGGGACTAAAAATCCCAGGAAGCATAGGGGGTCTCCATCGGGCTCTGAGGATCTTGGGCATGCTTCGGCTGCACCAATCTCCCCTGAAGAATCAGAGGTTAGTGACCGTAGAGCACCCTCAGGAGTACCTGGTACTGTGGCTGTCCTCAGTTCACCTGCTCCTGTGTATGTAACAGAGGAGGTTTTTTCCTCAGCTCTGGGAGGGCTGGAAGAGAGATTGTCAGCATTGATCGCTGCTTCCCTGTCACAGGGAAAAAGCGCTCGATCTCCGTCTCCTCCCTCAGAGTGCCTGTTAGCGGAGCAACAGTCCCATACAGGGATCGACCTACCTGAAGGGGATCAGGATGAGGTCGATTCTGTTGTAGAGGAATCAACAGTGGAAGAGCCATTCTCAGCATCACATGCTGAAAGATTATGGGTTCAGTCCCTGACTAACATGGTCCGATCAGCATTTAAAATGCCCCTTGCGGAGCCATCATCCACTTCTGTCTCCTCGTTGGGGTCGCTAAAAGCTCCCCAGACTGTTTGTTCCTTTCCGATCCATCCTTTATTGGAAGGGCTCATTTACCAGGATTGGGAGCATCCTGATAAAATATTTACTCCTCCCAAGAGATTTCAGGTGGTCTATCCCATGGAGGATAAGTTCATCAAAAAATGGAGGGTCCCTACAGTGGACGCAGCCATCTCTTGTGTGAATAAATCACTGACATGTCCAGTGGATAATGTCCAAATGTTCAAGGACCCAATAGATAAAAAATTAGAGTCCTTATTAAAATCTGCTTTTGCTACAGCAGGCTTGGTGACACAACCAGCAGTGGCAGCTATTGGGTTCTGCCAAGCAGTGAAGGATCAGTTGAAACAGGTCTTAAGGGACTTGCCAGATCAGCAGGCTCTTGCCCTAGCTGATCTACCTAGAGCCTTATGCTTTGCGGTGGACGCTATAAAGGATTCAATCCATCAGGCCTCCCGCCTTACGCTGTCTGTAGTACATATGCGCAGGCTTCTGTGGCTCAAAAACTGGTCTGAAGCTCCCTGTAAAAAATTGCTGGTCAGCTTCCCATTTCATGGTGAACGCTTATTCGGGGAAGACCTGGACAAATATATCCAGAAAATTTCCAGCGGTAAAAGTACACTTTTGCCGGTTAAAAACAGAGTTAGAGGTCCCTCTTTTAAGAGGCCTGCTTCTCCAGTCCCTAGGACATCGGCTGTGAAACAGTTCCGACGGCCTCCTCGGTCAAATCCCGGAGGTAAAAATCAGGGACAATTGCAGGGTAACAAGAAGCCCTGGATCAGGAGAGGTACAAAACCTCCCCCAAAGTCAAATACATGAAGGGTTGCCCCCACTCAATCGGGTGGGGGGAAGACTTCAGTTGTTCACAGAGACCTGGCGGGACACGATCAGAGACAGATGGGTGCTCTCCGCAGTAAGTCTGGGATACAAATTGGAGTTAAAAGACTCCCCTCCTTCCCACTTTATAAGGTCAAACGTGCCAAGGGATCCCCAGAAGAGAGGATCCCTCCTGTTGGCACTAGAACAATTATTGCTCCAAGCAGTAATTATGGAGGTTCCCCTGGAAGAATGGGGGTTCGGGTTTTACTCAAACCTCTTTACAGTCCCGAAGCCAAACGGGGACGTGAGGCCCATATTAAATCTAAAAGGGCTAAACAAATTCCTACATATCAGGACTTTCCGGATGGAGTCGATCCGATCGGTGGCCACTGCCCTACAAGGGGAGGAATGGTTAGCCTCGATCGACATCAAAGATGCTTATTTGCACATTCCCATCTTTCCAGCCCACCAAAAATGTCTACGCTTTGCAGTAGAAGGGCGCCATTTTCAGTTCAGAGCCTTACCCTTCGGTCTGGCCACAGCACCACGAGTGTTCACAAAAATTCTGGCCCCATTATTGGCCAATCTAAGAACACGAGGTGTAACGATAATGGCATATCTAGATGACTTGTTGCTGATAGACCACTCAGTGGAAAATCTAGAAGTGGTTGTTCACGAGACAATCGAGTATCTGGAATATCACGGTTGGATTATCAACCGAGACAAGTCAGCCCTAAAACCAGTCAAAAGTCTGGAATACTTGGGGCTAAGGCTGGATTCAGACCAGAGAAAAATTTTCTTGCCTCAAGAAAAGGGGTCGTCTTTGAGAGATTTGATCCACCTAGTGGGTACAAAAAGACAGCCATCTATACGCCTGTGCATGAGGCTGCTGGGAAAAATGGTGGCATCATTCGAAGCAGTACCCTACGGTCAATTCCATTCAAGGAATTTGCAAAGGGCCATACTGTCAGCCTGGAACAAAAAAGTTCAGGCCCTAGACTTACCAATGTCCTTGTCCCCTTCCGTTCGCAAGAGCCTCCGTTGGTGGTTGGTTCCCCAGAATCTGGAAAAAGGGAAATCCTTCAGTCCGATTTCCTGGAAGGTGGTCACTACAGATGCCAGCCTTATAGGCTGGGGAGCAGTACTGGAGCAATGGTCTCTCCAGGGCAGATGGTCGGATGCAGAAAAGGCCCTGCCCATCAATCTCTTAGAGATACGAGCAGCCCGGTATGCCCTAGTAGCATGGACATCCAAACTCCAAGGGTCCCCTGTCAGAATTCAATCGGACAATGCCACGGCAGTGGCATATATCAATCATCAGGGTGGCACCAGGAGTCATGCAGCCCAGAGGGAAGTAAATTGCATCCTGAAATGGGCAGAAAGATATGTCCCAGCCATATCTGCGGTATTCATTCCAGGAGTGGAGAATTGGAAGGCGGACTTTCTAAGTCGCCAACAATTATGCCCGGGGGAATGGTCCCTTCATCCCGAGGTTTTCCGGACAATATGTCAGCGGTGGGGAACACCGGATATAGATCTGCTAGCATTCAGATTCAACGCAAAAGTGGACAGGTTTGTCTCTTGGACAAGGGATCCCCTAGCTTGCGGCTCGGATGCCCTAGTGTTCCCTTGGGATCAGTTCAAGCTGATATATGCATTCCCACCACCACAATTGTTACCTCGATTACTCCGCAGAATCAGGGTAGAAAAGAAACCAGTGATTCTGGTAGCTCCAGCGTGGCCCCGAAGAGCATGGTACGCGGAGATTGTAAAGATGTCTGTGGGGAGTCCTTGGACCCTCCCACATCGTCCGGACCTGCTTTCGCAAGGACCGGTATACCACCCTTCCTTACCAGCCCTAGGTTTGACGGCCTGGCTATTGAAGCCCACATTCTAAAAAAGAGAGGGCTCTCTAATCCTGTGGTATCTACCATGATCAATGCCAGGAAGCCGGTATCCAGGCAGATCTACTATAGAATCTGGAAGGCGTACATCGCCTGGTGTGAAGCCAAGAAATGGCATCCACGTAAGTACGTAATAGGTAGGATTCTGGACTTCCTACAATGGGCTGTAGATAGGAAGCTTGCCTTGAGTACTATCAAGGGTCAGATTTCGGCCTTGTCAATATTTTTTCAAAGGCCCTTGGCTTCGCATTTACTAGTCAAAGCCTTTATACAAGGAGTGATGCGTATTAGCCCTCCGGTTAATATTCCCATATGTCCATGGGACTTAAACCTGGTTCTGTCGGTTCTACAGAAACAACCATTTGAACCATTACAGCATATTTCCCTGGTTCTTCTCACCAGGAAATTGATTTTTCTAGTAGCCATTTGTTCGGCTAAAAGAGTGTCGGAATTAGCCGCTATGTCCTGTAGGGAGCCATATCTGGTTATCCATAAGGACAGAGTAGTGTTACGTCCTCATCCAGCCTTTCTTCCTAAGGTGGTATCGAGGTTTCATTTGAACCAAGATGTGGTTCTTCCTTCCTTTTTCCCCAAGCCTAGTTCGGTAGAGGAAAAGTTATTGCATTCTTTGGATGTAGTAAGAGCAGTTAAAGCTTATCTAAAAGCCACTGCTCAGATTCGCAGAACGGATACTTTGTTTATTCTGCCGGAAGGCCCCAGAAGGGGTCAGGCAGCGTCAAAATCTACTTTAGCCAAGTGGATTCGACAGGTCATAATGCAAGCCTATGGCTTGAGAAGGAGACCGCCTCCATTCAAAGTTAGGGCGCACTCCACGAGAGCAGTTGGAACTTCATGGGCAGTACATCACCAGGCCTCCCTGGCTCAGATCTGTAAGGCCGCAACATGGTCTTCAGTACACACGTTTACTAGGTTCTACCAGGTGGACGTTAGAAGTCAGGAGAATGTCGCCTTTGGGCGCAGTGTGTTGCAGGCCGCAAAAGATCCTCATGTCTGATAGCGCTCAGCTTATGTATGGTGTACCCCCCCCCCTCATTGGGCATTGCTTTATGACATCCCACATAGTAATGACTATGCCGCTCTGTGTCCCGTGATGTACGAGAAAGAAAATAGGATTTTTATAACAGCTTACCTGTAAAATCCTTTTCTTGGAGTACATCACGGGACACAGAGCTCCCACCCCTCTTTGGGGACACTTATTGCTTTGCTACAAAACTGAGGTGCTCCCGGATGGGAGGGGCTTATATAGGGGAGGGTACTTCCGGTTTTGGAAGTTGCCAGTGCCAGCACCTGAAGGTATCTATATAACCCACATAGTAATGACTATGCCGCTCTGTGTCCCGTGATGTACTCCAAGAAAAGGATTTTACAGGTAAGCTGTTAAAAAAATCCTATTTTTAATATGCAGCATGGCGGTGGGAGGGGGGTAAATGTCCTGCACTGGTCATGGTAACTCATGTGTTAATGTCCTGCACAGTGCAGGACATTAATACATGAGTTACTATGACCAGTGCAGGACATTAACCACTTCCTTACTGGGCACTTAAACCCCCTTCGTACCCAGACCAATTTTCAGCTTTCAGCTTGTACCCAAATTATATTTTTATAATTTTTTCCCCACAAATAGAGATTTCTTTTGGTGGTATTTGATCACCTCTGCGGTTTTTATTTTTTGCGCTATAAACAAAAAAAGACAGAAATTTTTTTTAAAAAACACAGTATTTTTTTACTTTTTGTTATAATAATATCCCAATTTTTAAAAAAAAAAATATTTTTTTTCTCAGTTTAGGCCGATACGTATTCTTCTATTTATTTTTGGTAAAAAAATTGCAATAAGCGTATAGTGATTGGTTTGCGCAAAAGTTATAGCGCCTACAAATTAGGGGATAGAATTATGACATTTTTATTATAGTTTTTTTTTTACTAGTAATGGCGGCGATCTGCGATTTTTGTCAGGCCTGCGATATTGCGGCGGACATATCGGACACTTTTGACACTATTTTGGGACCATTCACATTTATACAGCGAACAGTGCTATAAAAATGCACTGATTACTGTATAAATGTGACTGGCAGGGAAGGGGTTAACACTAGGGGACGAGGAAGGGGTTAAATGTGTGCCCTATTTGTGATTCTTACTGTGTGGGGGAGGGGACTGACTGGGGTAGGAGACCGATCTGTGTCCCTATGTACAAGGGACACAGCATTGGTCTCCTCTCTCCCTGACAGGACATGGATCTCTGTGTTTACACACAGAGATCCACGTCCTGCCTCTGTAACTGCCGATCGAATGTACCTGGCGGACATCACGGCCGCCAGGCACGCTCCTCGGCATCACGTGATGCGCGCCGCACAGCTGCTCCCCGCCACGCACCCTCGGCGGCGCGCAGCGGGATTTAAACAGAGAAGGACGTCCTGGGGACGTCCTCTCGGCACTTGAGAGCCGCGCTGCAGCCGTCTTTCGGCTATAGCGCGGGTCTCAAGTGGTTAATACATGAGTTACTATGACCAGTGCAGGCTGCACTGGTCATAGTAACTCATGTGTTAATGTCCTACACAGCACTGGTCATAGTAACTCATGTATTAATGTCCTGCACTGTGCAGGACATTAATACATGAGTTACCATGACCAGTGCAGGACATTTCCCCCCCTCCCCCCGCCATGCTGCATATTAAAAAAATCACAGTCATCACATTTAATAATTTTCAAACTGCATCATTCCGTATGGCATGCCATCACCCATCAGCTTAATTTAGTTAGTGCTTACTTGGTTCCTCCTCGGCGGCACTGGCTCCTCTAGCAGGTAGCTCTCTACGCTCCTCCCATCACAGTCTCAGCCATGAATGATAATCCCCTCCCGCCGTGAGTGACGACACGCCGCCAGGATGGGCACCGGGCAGGGCTGTAAACACTTAGTATTGGGTGGCGCCGGCAAACAGGGACGGGCAGTGGGAGCGTAGTAAATGCAACAACACACTGACAGACATGATGACAGTGTGACATTCGGCGGCTCCGGCAGCCCTGGCCCAATGATGTGCGGGAGGTGGCCGCGGCTGAATGGTGTCTTTTGTCAACACTTTTACGATTCCGGAGCGGACGCCCATGAGTGACATTTGTCTCACAGTGACACTGACAGCAGTGTGCAGCAGCACAGATGATGATGAGACCTCACTGACACAACACGTCCCCTCCTGAGTCACAGTGACAGTCTGTTTCCAAGCCAAGTGGTCCCTCCAGTCCACTCCAGTCTAAATAGCACTGACGGTCCCAGTCCCAGCCTGCCTTGCTCCCATACCACAGACCCGCACAGGAGGCTCTGGCCGCTCTGCTTGGCTCCATTCCACCATGATATCACACGACATGCTCAGGCACCACCTCCGCCAGAGCCGCCCAATCACACTGTAGCAGGCACTCGGATGGTCTCAGCCGACTCCGGACCAAGCCGAGTGTCACAGCTATATTTTTTACTGGCAACCTTTTACTTTTACTGGCATTTACTGGCAAGAGGAAATTGCCTGTTTTTTACTGGCTGCCAGTAAAAATACTGACGGTTGGCAACCCTGACCCACAAACACAAACTGAACTCCACAAAACGATCTTATAAGCACGAAGACTGAAAAGCGTGAATCGTCTCTCACCAAACTTTTACTAACACGCGGTAACACGAAATTAGCAAAAGCGTCCCAAAGGGTGGCGCCATTCGAAAGGAGCCTTTATAGTGCCGTCGTACGTGTTGTACGTCACTGCGCTTTGCTCGAGTGTTTTTTTTCATGAACGTGTGTATGCAAGACAGGCTTGAGAGGAAACAAGAAAAATCACGTTGAGAAAAACGTTGTTTTTTAAAAAGACATTAAAAACGGTCGTGTGTACGCGGCAAGAGGTGTGTGCCATGGCCGAGTCTCTTGGGCAATCAGATGGCTGGAGTCCCCGTACCCGGAAGGAAGACCGGGTGAAGATGGGAGCCTCTGCAGCGGCGACAGCACGCTGTCGGAGGGCTTAGTTTTAAGGTAAGTCTTTCATAATGTGCTAGTATGCAGTGCATACTAGCACATTATAATATTGCCTTGCAGGTGGAAACTTTTTTTTTTCTTAGAGTTTACTACTGATTTAAAGTCAATCTCCATGATTTGTAACTAGTTTTCCTCTTTATGTTCAATCTGAATTTATTAAAAAAATGTCAATAACAAAATAAACAAAGAAACATAGCAAACAAATACAAAGACCATCCTGTTACATCAAAAAGAAGAATATCATAGTGCAGGCTAAAACATGGAAATCTCTCCAAGTAGAGAATAATAATGAGATCACATATGAGTAAGGCAGGTACAGTAATGACAGTTGTATAGAAGGGCCTTTCCAGTGGACAAGCAAGATGTAACAGACATCAGTAGACATCTCTTCAAAAAATTCAGTTGTCACCTTAATGAGGACTGGTAGAAACACAAACCCTGCACAGGAAAACACAAAAATCCAAACACATTTCCAATCTGGGATGACTAGGGTATAAAAGGAAAAGAGAACACAGAAATGGAGAAGAAGAGAGTGTTAGAAAGAGAATGAGAAGAGAAAGAGAAAAAAAAAGGGGGGGGGTGTGAGGAGGAAAGGTTAGGTAAAAGTATAGGGAGAAGGGGAAAAATTAGAAAGCGACGGGGAGAGGGGGCATCACTGTACAGAAGTAGAGTGATGACACATATCATATCATCTCACAGCAAGAAGGTCCTTTAATTTATTTATTTTTTAAATTGAGGTTCTCCAAAGACCTTCCAAAAGAGCCAGGTTTGATGACACTAGACATTCATGGGCAAGCAAAGTCTTCCTACACTCAATGTAATTCATCTCGGTTACCCATTCTAGGAGTGATGGAGCCAGGGTTGCCAACCGTCAGTATTTTTACTGGCAGTCAGTAAAAAACAGGCAATTTCCTTTTGCCAGTAAATGCCAGTAAAAGTAAAAGGTTGCCAGTAAAAAATATAGCTGTGACACTCGGCTTGGTCCGGAGTCGGCTGAGACCATCCGAGTGCCTGCTACAGTGTGATTGGGCGGCTCTGGCGGAGGTGGTGCCTGAGCATGTCGTGTGATATCATGGTGGAATGGAGCCAAGCAGAGTGGCCAGAGCCTCCTGTGCGGGTCTGTGGTATGGGTGCAAGGCAGGCTGGGACTGGGACCGTGCTATTTAGACTGGAGTGGACTGGAGGGACCACTTGGCTTGGAAACAGACTGTCACTGTGACTCAGGAGGGGACGTGTTGTGTCAGTGAGGTCTCATCATCATCTGTGCTGCTGCACACTGCTGTCAGTGTCACTGTGAGACAAATGTCACTCATGGGCGTCCGCTCCGGAATCGTAAAAGTGTTGACAAAAGACACCATTCAGCCACGGCCACCTCCCGCACATCATTGGGCCGGCGCCGCCGATTGTCACACTGTCATCATGTCTGTCAGTTTGTTGTTGCATTTACTACGCTCCCGCGGCCCGCCCCTGTTTGCCGGCGCCAACCAATACTAAGTGTTTACAGCCCTGCCCGGTGCCCGTCCTGGCGGCGTGTCGTCACTCACGGCGGGAGGGGATTATCATTCATGGCTGAGACTGTGATGGGAGGAGCGTAGAGAGCTGCCTGCTAGAGGAGCCAGCGCCGCCGAGGAGGAACCAAGTAAGCACTAACTAAATTAAGCTGATGGGTGATGGCATGCCATACGGAATGATGCAGTTTGAAAATTATTAAATGTGATGTCTGTGATTTTTTTAATATGCAGCATGGCGGGGGGAGGGGGGTAAATGTCCTGCACTGGTCATGGTAACTCATGTATTAATGTCCTGCACAGTGCAGGGTGCTGTGTAATGTAAAGGAGTGCAGGGTGCTGTGTAATTTAAAGGGTTCCAGTGATGCAGGGTGCTGTGTAATGTAAAGGGGTGCAGGTGCTGTGTAATGTAAAGAGTTCCAGTGATGCAGGGTGCTAAGTAATGTAAAGGGGTCCAGTGATGCAGGGTGCTGTGTAATGTAAAGGGGTCCAGTGATGCAGGGTGCTGTGTAATGTAAAGGGGTCCAGTGGTGCAGGGCGCTGTGTAATGTAAAGGGGTCCAGTGATGCAGGGTGCTGTGTAATGTAAAGGGTTCCAGTGATGCAGGGTGCTGTGTAATGTAAAGGAGTCCAGTGATGCAGGCTGCTGTGTAATGTAAAGGGGTGCAGGTTGCTGTGTAATGTAAAGGGTTCCAGTGATGCAGGGTGCTGTGTAATGTAAAGGGTTCCAGTGATGCAGGGTGCTGTGTAATGTAAAGGGGTGCTGGTGCTGTGTAATGTAAAGGGTTCCAGTGATGCAGGGTGCTGTGTAATGTAAAGAGGTCCAGAGCTGTGGAGTGCTGTGTAATGTAAAGGGGTCCAGAGCTGTGGGATGCTGTGTAATGTAAAGGGGTCCAGGGGCGCAGTTGTGGGGGGGTACACAGTAGTGACAAAGAGATATTGAAAGATGCAGGGGGCACAGTGTGGTGTTTTTACATTTTAACGTGGGGGGGGGGCGCTTTTAACCCCCGTTAGTGGTGGAAGAAAGGGTTAAATGCGACTGTGTATTGCCGAAGCGCCCTCCCTCCGAAAAAATTTCAGCGGATGCCCATGATGTCACTGTGAGTAAATTTTATGTGTGTGTCCCGCCCATTCTAATTTATTGCCCTCCTGTCCCTGAGCTACTTATTTACTATATTGAAAATTACGTAAGAAATATGTTCTTTGCCTTATTATCTACCTTAAAGCGGTTGTATACCGCAAAACTTTTTTTTTTCTTTTTTCAGAACCTGCAAGGCAAAGTCATAATGAGCTAGTATGACTAGCATACTAGCTCATTATCAATCACTTACCTTAGATCGAAGCCCCCGCAGCGGTCCTCGGACACGTCCTCCGTCGCATCCATGATACCCGGAGTGACTTCCGGGTATCGCCGCTCCGGCGCTGTGATTGGCCGGAGCGGCGATGACGTCACTCCCGCGCATGCGCGGGGAACAGCATGATCCCTGCGCATGCGCGAATTCCGGCAGTGTCCGGCAGACTGCCATTCAAAGAGCCTCCGCGCTCAGTGCGCCTGCGCCGTTATCTACGGCGCTCATGCGCCGTAGATAGCGGTGCACTCTTTTTTGCAAATATCTCCGAGACCGTGTAGGTCTCGGAGATATTGCAAGCACCTTAATGTAGGCTTACCTGTAGGTGCATTTCATATTTGTGGGTATACAACCACTTTAATTTATATTGCTATTTGCATATTGTATTTGTTTGTAGCCTAAATACTGTAATTAGCATTTAAAACTGTAATTTTGTAACTTTTGGGAATGGCAGTAAAAACTTGGCTGTGCCAGTAAATTTTGGGTGTTGTGTCAGTAAATTTTAATCTGGTAGGTTGGCAACACTGGTTGGAGCCCGCATCAACTTCCAGTGGCACGATATAACTGCCCAACCTATTGTTTTTTTTTTTGTTTAATATATTTTTATTGAAAAAGGTATGCAGATACAAAAAAAAATAAAACACTTAGAAATTAAATCGTTGGATTATCAGACAGAGAGAGTCGACAAGATTCATAATAAGAACTGCTTGAGTAACCCAAACATTATAAATTAACTTAAAGCGGAGTTCCACCCAAAAATGGAACTTCGGCTTTAACCACTCCTCGCCCCCTTACATGCCACATTTGGCATGTCATTTTTTCGGGGGGCTTCTGTAGGAGTGGGACTTCCTGTCCCACTTCCTCCTTCCGCCCAGGGACCTCTTAGGCGACTCGTCATATTGCCTAAGGCGGCCCCTCCCTGTAGGCGATCACCTGGGACACGTGACAGGTCCCAGGCGATCGTTGTCCACTCCTAGGGCACAGCGCGACTCGCGCATGCCCCGTGAGTGCCCGGCCGTGAAGCCGAAAGCTGTCACGGCCGGGTGCCCATAGTTTGAATGGAGGCGCCGGCGGATAGGGGGGGAGAGGAGCGACGCTCCGGGTGGCCGCGTCGCTGGACAATGGAGCAGGTAAGTGTCTGTTTATTAAAAGCCAGCAGCTACACTTTTTGTGGGGGGAGAGGAGAGAAAAGATAAAGAAGCAAGAAAAGAGAGGGAGAGGGATGGGGGGTGGGGAAAAAGGGTCAGGTAGGTAGGCTGGCACATATGGCAACACAAGTGAACTTAAAGCAATTATAGTTAGTTTACCGAAACCTCAGACGGGGGTTAGACCCTCCACTATTAGTAAAAATTAAATAACGGGTAGGGCGAGAGAACAGTTTAGGAAGTATGGGTATCCTGAGGGGACGAAGAGATGATGTCCATGTAGCAGGGGGTGGTAAGGAACGAGGACCAAGGAGCCCAGGTTAAGGTATATTGTTTAGTAGTGTCTCTTGCAATGTGGGTGAGTTCTTCCATGAAGCTTACTTCAGATACTTTTTGTAGCCAAGACTTCATGGTTGGAACTGTAGGTTGACCCCAGAGGGTAGGAATGAGAGCCTTGGCTGTATTTAGGAGGTGTGGAATGAGTGAACGTTTATATCTTCATATGGGCATTGAGGTAGCGTGAAAGAGAACTGTCCATGGATCCAAAGGTAAGTTGACTTCGGTGATTTGATGGATCAGGTCTACCACTTCAGACCACCAGATGTGGGCATGAGTGGCGTCATGTCCACAATTCCTCCAACATAGTGGGGAGTTAATAGGGAATATGCGGTGAAGTTTAACAGGTGTATGGTGCCATCTGGTGAGAAGTTTAAAGCCAGAGCCACTGTTAAGGAATGTTGCACTGTAGCAGTGTGAACCGGAAAGGCTCAGCTCTGAGCATTTCTAGTTCAGAGCTGTCAAAATCCAGAGTAGAAAGTGTACAGCTGATCAGTCACAGTCCTGTGCCTGGTTGGGTAGAGCAGATAGCAGGAGAGATTTTGAAGGTCTAATAGACAACTCATGTCTCCATAAAGAGAACCTGTCAGCTAAGAGTGTTATCATATTGTTAGCCCATATCTAATAGCAATAGTTAAGATGTGATAGCAATAGTTAAAATAGAACTATAGGCAAAACTTTTTTTTTCATTTTGGATAGAGTAAGGGAGGGTTATAACCCCTGTCAGATTTTTTTTACCGCCATCTGTGTCCCAATGCAGAGATTTTCCTTCACTTCCTGTCCCATAGCCATACAGGAAGTGAAAGGAAATCCCTACAAATTAAGGGAATTCCTTGGGTACCCCCAGGTCAACAGAACTAGTGTCCCCACTGGAAGATTTACCCTCTATCAGACCCCTTTTACACTGGGGCCGCCCGTGCGTTCGTGGTAAAGTGCCGCTCGTTTAAGCGGCGCTTTACCGCTGTTTAAGCAGCACTCTTCGGCCGCTAGCGGGGCGCCGTTTAACCCCAAAAAAGGGGTTAAAAACTCTTGTGTTGCGGCGCTTCCGAAGTGCTTTTCAGGCACTTCGGAAGCGCTGCCTATTCATTGCAATGGGCAGGGCCGTTTTGGGAGCGCTGTATACAGCACTCCCAAACCGCACCAAAGATGCTTGTAACGGGTGGGCCTGTGAAACCCAGAGGTTCTTAGAAAGTATGAGCCAGAAAATAATGGACATTGAGAATATGTCTTGGATTGCTTTAAAATGGGTCAGTAATATTAATCCACAATATTCCCCAGGATATCTGTAAAGGACTATTTACTGGTTGTTTGATTCTGAACTCAACAGGTTAATTGAGAGATGCTAATGTGTTCAACTTCAATCACCTGTCTGCCTGTGTAATGTAGATTAAGTTCAGGCTAGCTTCTCATTGTGGTTTGTGATAATTAACTCTGTAATTGTGTGTATTGTAAATTAGCAGACAGACAGTCTGGGGAACATAAAGGTCATGCATAGTCATTTAAGCTGTAAAGGGATTAGCTAATGAACTCACCTGTTGTCTGCTAAAAGATGTCAGAATAATGTGTATTCGGGGCTCATTATGTAACCATTGTGTGATGTTGTGGGTGGAGTTGTTCATTTGGACTACAGTATTCTTTTAGTGTATATAAGAGCCTGTTTTTCTCAATAAAGTGTCAGACCAGTTGGAAACCTAACTACAGAGCGCTTGTCTCGTACCTGGGGGATAATTATTTCTATGGGTCTCGTCGCCTGACTGTAGAGTGTCGGTAGCTGATGTGTGTTCGGAAAGGGAATATCCTAAACGGCGTTAACCCCTTTCATACTTGGGGTGCCGTTACAATTGTTGGCAAGCAGTGGGATGATTCCACAGCCTATAAGGACAGCTACAAGAGCACACAGGACAATGGAAGCACAGTAGGGACGGCTAAAGCTCTCTTCCCTCAAGGACTTACTGGAGAACCGGGACAGACCGGCCAACAACCGTAAGAAGAGGGACATTATCAGAGAACTAGTCAAAATGGATGGAACCGAAAGGCCCAGCATAACAGACAGGACACCCGAAGAGGCAAGTTTTGATCGGGCTGTTAACATAAGACTGGCACATTACATAGTTACATATGTAGCGGGGTCTTCAAAGTTAGTGGGATACACCTGGGGGTAGAGAGACCCAGGTGTGTAATTATGTCAGGGATTAGACCCCTTTTCTTATTCGTGGAGGATTGGGTGGTGTAATATTCTCTTTGACCAGTGGGTGTCAGTGTACCTGCTGGCTCGAGGTAGAATCACTATCACAGTGTTACCCTTTTTTTGGTTCCTTCCTGGCGATGGTACGGCTGGGGCGGGGAACCCGCCGTGGTGTCGATGGGAGGATATAAAAGGGGGAGACGCCCGCGCCACGTGGTCGTCGTCGCCTGTCTGTTGTTCTTGTGGGAGGGGGGTCACCCCTTCACGCACCCAGGCACCTTAGGCCTGGGTGCGGGCGGTTCAAGGTTCCGGCCTAGGCGCCCAAGGCCTGGTCGGAACGAAGATGGAGTCCATCCCGGGCACCTTCAGCCTGGGGTGAGGTACTATTAAGGAGGCCTGGGACCCGGTGACTCCGACTGGGTCCCGCAAGGGTGAAGTTGCTCCAGGGCGCCCCTTGCGAGGGGACCCGCATCTGAGGTGAGGAGGCTGGGGGGGGTCACCCGTCCGAAGACCCGGTGTAGCGTCAACCCGGTGACGGATGGGCCTTCAGTAACTCCCTTGGAGGACATCTTCCCCTGATATGGGCTTCAGCGCAGCGGAGGTGCTTCCATCAAGACTCCTGCAACCCCTGGTCATAGCACAGGGAGTGTAGGGACTAGGAACCTGTACAGTGCCTCGACCTGCTTCCCCATCGTATCATGCCGTTGCATTTGACTGTATGTGGAGATACGCAATAAACCTGAGTTTGGACTTTGATGGGTGTATGGACTCTGTTGATGGGAACAAAGGGAGATTCCGGCACGGAAGGACTGACCCTCATAACCAGCACACATTTGGCCCGAGGAAAAGATTGATATTGGCCTTCACCTCACCCACATGCATGGGGAGGACATGGGCCGTAGCGCACCTCACTCTGTCGCTCGACATACCCCTAGCTAAAGAGGTCGGGGTGAGGAGGCCGCTACACATAGTTACATAGTTAGTCAGGTTGAAAAAAGACACAAGTCCATCCAGTTCAACCATAAAAAAATAATTAAAAAAATAAAATAAATATAGTACAATCCCATATACCCAATTCTATACCCACTGTTGATCCAGAGGAAGGCAAAAAACCCCAGCAGAGCATGATCCAATTTGCTACAGCAGGGGAAAAAATTTCTTCCTGATCCCCCGAGAGGCAATCGGATATTCCCCGGATCAACTTTACCTATAAATGTCAGTACCCAATTATATTGTGTACATTCAAGAAAGAATCCAGGCCCTTCTTAAAGCAATCTACTGAGCTGGCCAGAACCACCTCTGCAGGGAGTCCATTCCACACTTTCACAGCTCTTACTGTGAAGAAACCCCTCCGTATTTGGAGGTGAAATCTCTTTTCCTCTAGACGCAAAGAGTGTCCCCTTGTCCTTTGTGTTGACCGAAAAGTGAATAACTCAACACCAAGTTCACTATATGGACCCCTTATATATTTGTACATGTTGATCATATCCCCCCTTAATCTCCTCTTCTCAAGAGTGAATAAATTCAGTTCCTCTAATCTTTCCTCATAGCTGAGCTCCTCCATGCCTCTTATCAGTTTGGTTGCCATTCTCTGCACTTTCTCCAGTTCCCCAATATCCTTTTTGAGAACTGGGGCCCAAAACTGAACTGCATATTCCAGATGAGGTCTTACTAATGATTTGAACAGGGGCAAATGATATCTCTCTCTCTGGAGACCATACCTCTCTTAATACAAGAAAGGACTTTGCTTGCTTTGGAAACCACAGCTTGGCATTGCATGCCATTATTGAGCTTATGATCTACCAAAACCCCCAGATCCTTCTCCACTACGGATCCCCCCAGTTGTACTCCCCCTAGTATGTATGATGCATTCATATTCTTAGCCCCCAAGTGCATAACTTTAAATTTATCAACATTAAACCTCATCTGCCACATAGTCGCCCAATTAGACAGAGCATTGAGGTCGGCTTGTAAATTGGCGACATCCTGTAAGGACGTTATTCCACTGCATAGCTTGGTGTCATCTGCAAAGACAGAAATGTTACTTTTGATCTCAGACCCAATATCATTTATAAAGATATTAAAAAGTAAGGGTCCCAGCACTGAACCTTGGGGTACACCACTGATAACCTTAGACCATTCAGAGTAAGAATCATTAACCACTACTCTCTGAATTCTGTCTTTTAGCCAGTTTTCTATCCATTTACAAACTGATACTTCCAATCCTGTAGACTTTACCTTGCACATGAGCCATGTGTGGGGAACTGTATCGAACACTTTTGCAAAATCCAAGTATACCACGTCCACAGCCACACCTTTGTCCAAGGTTTTACTTACCTCTTCATAAAAAGAAATCAGGTTTGTCTGACAACTTCTGTCTTTCATGAATCCATGCTGTCTGTTGCTTAAATAGTTTTTTTCCAGCAAGAACTCATCTATGTGGTCTTTTATTAATCTCTCTAGTATCTTCCCAACTATAGAAGTTAAACTAACAGGTCTATAGTTACTTGGTAAAGACTTAATTCCCTTTTTAAATATAGGCACCACATTGGCCCTGCGCCAATCCAGTGGTACTATTCCTGTCATTAATGAGTCCCTAAAAATTAAATACAATGGCTTTGAAATTACAGAGCTCAATTCTTTTAGGATCCGTGGGTGGATGCCATCTGGTCCAGGTGCTTTATCCACCTTTATTCCATCTAAATATTTCTGGACCACATCACTTTTGAGCCATTGTGGATTTGTGTCACTACCACCCCCATTTTGGACATGAGCTCCCCCATGCTCCTTTGTATACACAGAACTGAAGAAATTATTTAATAAATTAGCCTTCTCTTTGTCCCCAGTCACCCACTCTAGATTATTTTGTAAAGGGCCTACATGCTCAGACTTGACCTTTTTACTATTAATATATTTGAAGAATTTTTTGGGGTTTGTCCTACTATCTTTTGCAATCTGTCGTTCATTTTGAATTTTTGCATCCTTGATTTCCTTTTTACATATCCTGTTATATTCTTTGTACCATTTAAATGACACTAGTGTTCCCTCATTTTTATATTTTTTAAAAGCTCTTTTCTTATAGTTTATAGCTTTTTTAACTTTGGCAGTGAGCCACATAGGTTTTATTTTTAGCCTTTTAAACTTATTGCCCATGGGAATATACTTTGCAGTGAGTTCACAAACAGTCTTTTTGAAGAATTCCCATTTCTGTTCTGTGCCCATTGATGCCAATATTCCCTCCCAGTCTAAGTCCTGGAGAGCAGCCCTCATCCTTGGAAAATTTGCTCTCTTGAAATTAAGTGTTTTTATCTTTCCCGTATGTGATTTTTGCTTACAACTAACATCAAATGAAATCATGTTATGGTCACTGCTACCCAGGTGTTCCTTTATCTGAACATTAGTAATACGCTCTGCATGGTTTGAGATTACCAGGTCCAACAGAGCATCATTCCTAGTTGGGGCCTCAATAAACTGGACCATAAAATTGTCCTGCAATAGGTTTATACATTTTTGCCCTTTAACTGTCCCAGCAGTTCCATTACTCCAGTCAATTTCTGGGTAGTTAAAATCCCCCATTATTATCACCGTCCCAGCCCTTGCAGCCCTTTCCATCTGTGCAAGGAGCTGAGTCTCCACCTCCTCATTAACATTGGGTGGTCTATAACAAACTCCAATGTCTAACTTTGAACTACGCACATCTGTATGCAGTTCCACCCATAATGCTTCAGACTCATCCCACTCTCCATCCACCAGGTCCTCTTTCACACTCGCTTTGAGATCACTTCTCACATAGAGACAGACCCCTCCACCTTTCCTTTTTACCCTGTCTTTCCGAAAGAGTGCATAGCCAGGACTATTAATAGCCCAGTCATGTGAGGAATGAAGCCAAGTTTCAGCAATACCGATTACATCATAGCTCTCCTCATGCACCAGAGCTTCCAACTCACCTATTTTGCTTGGCAGACTTCTGGCATTGGTGAACAGACACTTTAATGCATTAACATATTTTGACCGGTCACATACTATCCTCTTGGGTGTTCCCAGATTGCAACTAGGACTTGCTACTATACTTACTTTGGGTTTATATGCTTTGGTTACCCTACCACTAATGCCCCTAATACTACCTACTGGAATATGTTCCCCGCTGACTCTCACTATCTCTGGACCCTCCCCCCCTTCACCTAGTTTAAAAACCCCTCTAACTTTTTGGCCATCCTTATTCCCAACTGATATGCACCCTCCTCATTTAGGTGCAGTCCGTCCCTTCTATAGTACTGGTTATCGACTGAGAAGTCGGCCCAGTCCTCCAGGAACCCAAACCCTTCCTTACCACACCAGCTCTTCAGCCACTTGTTCACCTCCCTAATCTCCCTTTCTGGTGTGGCTCGATGTACCGGTAGTATTCCTGAGAATACTACCTTGGAGGTCCTTTTCCTCAATTTGGCTCCCAAGTCCCTAAAATCGTTCTTTAGGACACTCCATCTGCCTCTGACTTTGTCATTGGTGCCAACGTGCACCATGACAGCTGGGTCTTCCCCAGCCCCTCCCAGTAATCTGTCCACCAGATCCGTGATGTGCCGAACCCGCGCGCCCGGTAGACAACATGCAGTTCGGCGCTTCAGGTCTTTGTTACAGATTGCCCTCTCTGTCCTTCTAAGAATTGAGTCCCCTACCACCAGAATCTGTCTTTCCTTTCCCTTCGCTCCCCCCCCACTCTCACTGGAGGAGTTCTTCCCCCGGCAGCTAGGAGAGTCCCTCAGCTCCAGCAGTGCTGGTCCCTGACTGGTTTCACCAATGTCACTCAATGGAGCATACTTATTGGGATGCTCCAGCCCTGGATCGGCCTCCCTGGCACTTCGCCCTCTACCCTTCCTGACTGTCACCCATCTACTATTTTCTAGTGCCTGCACCTCTTCGTCTCCACCCACCTCTGTGCTGGCCCCTGCCATCACCTGCCGGGTACGTTTCCAGCTCTCCTTTAGTGTGGAGGGTCTTCCCAGTGCTTCCTTAGATTCAGAACCTGGGCTTCCAGGGAAACAATGTGCTTACATTTTGCACAGCAGTAATTGCCCTCGATCAGATGATCAAGGAACGCATACATGCTGCAAGATGTACACCGAGTCGCCTCGCCACACCCGCCGGGCATCGTACCTATTAATTTAATGAGGATTAGAGAATATACCCTGTCCAAATTACCTAACACTAGCTTCCTGACACAACTACTCAACAAGACAATACACAGGTACTCAACAAGACAATACACAGGTACCACGCAGACCTACGTGCACCCGCAGACCAACGAACCTACGTGCACTCGCAGACCAGCGTGCACTCGCAGACCAACGGACCCGCGTGCACTCGCAGACCAACGTGCACTCGCAGACCAACGGACCTGCATGCACTCGCAGATCAACGGACCTGCGTGCACTCGCAGACCAACGGACCCGCGTGAACTCGCAGACCAACGGACCCGCGTGAACTCGCAGACCAGCGTGCACTCGCAAACCATCGTGCACTCGCAGACCAGCGTGCACTTGCAGACCAATGGACTCGCGTGAACTCGCAGACCAGCGTGCACTCACAGACCAACGGATCTGCGTGCACTCGCAGACCAGCGTGCACTCGCAGACCAACGGACCTGCGTGCACTCGCAGACCAGTGTGCACCCGCAGACCAACGGACCCGCGTGGCACTCGCAGACCAGCGTGACATTATGGTCCTAACCCTACAGCGGAGATCATAGACCGAATTATAGCGCCTGTGGACGTAAATTTGCTACCGCAAAGAGGTGCTGCAGCAGCAGAAGTCAGAGCAGCACCAGCTGAAAGGAGAAAGATACATTTTGATGCTTTTAAAATTTTTATTGAAACTGAAGGGGAGATTGATGGGTACCTTGCGGATTTTGAACGGCAATGTGCCCTACACCAGGTGCCCACAGAGGAATGGGTTACCATTTTGTCTGGGAAATTGTCCGGCCGGGCCAGTGAAGCGTTCAGGGCCATCCCAGACAAGGATATTATGAACTATGGACCGGTAAAAGAAGCACTGTTGGCCAGGTATGCCGTCACACCGGAGGCATACCGGAGGCTGTTCCGAGAGACGAGCAAGCAGACTGGAGACTCGTATACCGAGTGGGCATGCCGCCTACACCGCACGGCATCCCACTGGGTCGCTGGATGCCAAGCAGAATCCGGGGAAGAGGTGCTGCAGGTGTTCCTGCTGGAGCACTTCTTTGACAAACTGTCCCTGGAAGTCAGAGAGTGGGTCCGGGACCGAAAACCTTTCACCTTGCCTGAAGCAGCTCGCCTGGCGGACGAATACACAGACGCCTGCAAACTGGGTTAACCCTGGGGTCAAGACAACAGCTCGGGTGGATTATCGATCAGTGGCACCCCCTCCAGCTGCCCCCTACCAACCACAGTCGTACCGCCCTACATCACCACCTCCAGCGGCCACTTATCCTCAGCAGCCCAGGTTCAACTCCCAGGACTACTCACAACCCATCAGGTGTTTCGGGTGTAAACAGCTAGGGCACAAAAAGCCAGACTGTCCGTTGAATCCAGCCAGGCAGTCTCAGTCATGGAGACAGCCAGCAAGGGGGAACCCCCACACATCCATGCCTGCGGCCCACTGTGTCGAGAAGGAAGAACATTGGGGCATCCTGCACGAGGCTGATCCAATACAAGCAGCTAACCGGGACAACTGGCAGCAACACAGGCAGACTGTCTGGGTCAATGGAAAGTAGCCAATGGCCTACGTGATACTGGCGCCACCATGACCCTACTACAGAAGAACCTCATCCCAGAGAGCCAACATACCGGAGACACTGTAGTCGTAAGAGTAGTGGGAGGCACTGTCCTTCGGCTACCCGTTGCCCCCGTGTTCACCTGGATTGGGGGGTTGGTTCGGGACACGTGAATGTGGGGGTGATGAAGGATTTGCCAGCGGATGTACTACTGGGGAATGATTTGGCCCCCCTCGTTTCTGCTTACGCCCCAATGGGCCCCGCTGAAGCCAACCCCGTGACTACCTCTGCCCAGACCCGTGCTGCTGGAACCGACCCGCTTGCTGCCGAGACCCGGGTAAGACTATCTTCCCCGACATGTACCGTAGATCAGGCACAATATCACAGTCTAAAATTGGAATGTGACAAGTTGGCCAGTGAGAAATCGGAGATGCAACGACACTACGTCATGTATTATGAGATGTCCCATGGCTTGAACATTGAAATGCACAAACAGGCTGAAATTGTCAAAAGGTTAAATGGGATTTGCGCCCAGGTTTTGCCGTACCTCTCCCAAGAGCATCAGCAACAAGTTTTGGGAGCCATTGAGAGAGCAAAGCAAGTGACTGTTCCAGAACTGAATTCCATTTTTCGCCCTGCAACCTTACAACTTCACCATCAGCTACTGACCCGGTAAGCAAAATGGCAATGCTGATGGGTTGTCCAGGCATTAGAGGAATGGAACTATGGACTAACTTCGGAAGTCAACCCGTCTGGGGTCTCCTCCTGTGTTAGTCTCCTGACGAAAGGGGACAGATGTAACGGGTAAGCCCGTGGAACCCAGAAGTTCTTAGAAAGTATGAGCCAGAAAATAATGGACATTGAGAATATGTCTTGGATTGCTTTAAAATGGGTCAGTAATATTAATCCACAATATTCCCCAGGATATCTGTAAAGGACTATTTACCTGATGTTTGATTCTGAACTCAACAGGTTAATTGAGAGATGCTGATGTGTTCAACTTCAATCACCTGTCTGCCTGTGTAATGTAGATTAAGTTCAGGCTAGCTTCTCATTGTGGTTTGTGATAATTAACTCTGTAATTGTGTGTATTGTAAATTAGCAGACAGACAGTCTAGGGAACATAAAGGTCATGCATAGTCATTTAAGCTGTAAAGGGATTAGCTAATGAACTCACCTGTTGTCTGCTAAAAGATGTCAGAATAATGTGTATTCGGGGCTCATTATGTAACCATTGTGTGATGTTGTGGGTGGAGTTGTTCATTTGGACTACAGTATTCTTTTAGTGTATATAAGAGCCTGTTTTTCTTAATAAAGTGTCAGACCAGTTGGAAACCTAACTACAGAGCGTTTGTCTCGTACCTGGGGGAGAATTATTCCTATGGGTCTTGGTCGCCTGACTGTGGAGTGTCGGTAGCTGATGTGTGTTCGGAAAGGGAATATCCTAAACGGCGTTAACCCCTTTCATACTTGGGGTGCCGTTACAATGCTGCTTGCGGGACTTTTTCTAACGTCCCGCAAGGGCACCACCTGGATGTTAAAGCACCCATTGTAATGAATGGGAGGCAGTTTTCAGGCACTTTACAGGTGCTATTTCTTTCTTCTTTTTTTTTTATATTTTTATTGAAATTTTTGCAACAACACACAAAAGAAAAACTTTGGTTATTCATTGCATCGTAATATTGCAGAAATACACTTGAATGGTCAATAAACCACAGCTACTACCCTCTGTTCCATGTGACCCTCCCTTCTAGACTGTAAGCTCTAACGAGCAGGGCCCTCTGATCCCTCCTGTATTGAATTGTATTGTAACTGTACTGTCTTCCCTGATGTAAAGCGCTGCACAAACTGTTGGCGCTATATAAATCCTGTATAATAATAATAATAATAAACAGTGTTCCTTTTTACGTCTCTTGCAGTTATTAAGTGTAAAAGTTACAAGGAATAATCAATATGCACTTCTCCGGTTACAGAGTCACCAGGAGGGTGTACATGGTTTAGGTACACTGCATCTTTTAGGAACACTATACAGCATGTTATCTATCTGACGTAAGGGTTAAAGGGCTAGCTATACAAGATTGAAAGATCTCTCTTACTGCACAGATTGCATCCATTCGCATGGACTTTTCCTTAATGAAACAAGATCTGCAAAACCTGAGAGATAGAACAGGGGCCACTGAAGAGCGTATCAGCTCCTTAGAAGATGTTGTCCACCCCTTATCTGCCACAGTACGGGACCACACTGGTGAAATGGCGGCCCTCCGCACAAAAATTTACGATTTGGAAAATCGTTCGCGCAGGAACAATCTCCACTTTGTGGGGTTCCCGGAGCAAGAAGAGGGCTCTCACCCAGAAAAATTCCTGTATACCTGGCTGAGGGACATTTTTTGGGACAGACGCACCATCCTTTTCCTATGTTATTGAGCGTGCACACCGCACCCCTCCGCGTCCCCCCCTCTGGAGCTCCCCCGCATTCCATAATTGCACGGATCCTTAACTTACAAGATAAAGTTGCCATTCTTTGTCTTGCCAGATAGAAAGGCCCTCTAAAATACAATGTCAATACCATTTCGGTATACCCTGACTTTTCAGCAGATGTCCAAAGACAACGCATCTCCATTGGGCTCTTTATGTCCCTCCTAATGCAACACAAGCACCTGTTCAAATGTGTAGGACATGGGACACTATCTTTTGAAGAAACTCTGCATATAACACTAAACAGTAGTGGCTCATCTCTGAGTTAGAGGACTCTCTTAAAGCGGAGCTCCAGCCCCCCCCACCAAAAAATTTAAAGTCAGCAACTACAAATACTGTAGCTGCTGACTTTTAATATTAGGAAACTTATCTGTTCAGGGATCCAGCAATTTCGGCAACCCAGCTGATTTTTCCATTCCCTGCAAGGTTCCCTACTGTGCACGTGCAAAGTGTGCTGCGCTTTGTAAATTGCCCAGTGGCGGCGGAGGGAGGAGGGGGGCCAAACAAGCAAAGCTTTCCCCTTTTTGGTGGAGCTCCACTTTAATGTTTGACTTTCACATGGCCGCGGCCCTTCCCTGGTCCCGGCATTGATGAGCATGCCTTCGGGCAAGGCGTAACCCCTGTGCTATCATGAATCACCCTGTTCGTTTCCTGGCCTAACCCAGAAGAACCTACCCCGGGGTAGGCCTCCTATGTGACCCACACTTGTCACCCAATGAGTTAATGGGGAACATATTAAGGAGGTGTCATCTGCCTACTGTAACATATGCCCTACCCTTACAAACTGGAAGTTTGATTGGTTTAGGGTGAGTTTCTCATGTCAGGTCAGAGTTCTGTACTGGGCACTTGCTCAGTCGGCCCACTTTTTCAGCAGATAATAAAGCAATCTACCACTATTTTTCATCAGCTGGTCTGTATGATTGCTGTATGATGGATAATATAGAATATTTTCCTTTTGGAAATTCCAATTCCTGATCATAAATCTCAATGAACAAAGGATGACATCGGTTCTAATGATTTTACAGGATGTGAAACGATTAAGTGAAATGTACCCTGCGATAAATATCTGCAGAAGACGATTAAGCTATCCTTCCATAAAAATAAAAAAATAATGTTCTTTTAACAACTATCATGAATCTAATAACACAGTACATCATTCTAAAGATAGAGAAGAAAGAAAAAAACTGACAAATCAAAAGTAAATACCCTCCTAGACAGGTGCTAGGTTAGGTAAATTTCATTTTGGTTCACTGTAATCAGTGTAGCTGTGTTTTCTTGTTTGTGTCTGTTCTGTCTTTCAATGGCTGCAGACTAACTGCTTACCCCTAGTTGTCCAGAAATGTTCTAGAAGTTAGTGGGCAGGAAATGTCTAATCAGCAGCTAAATATTTATGCAGTCCTAGCCAATCCCTGGGGAGGGGTGCCCAGATGGGGACTGGGAGTCTGTATAAATATTCTGAGACTTGGAGCAGCCTGGTCTTTTTCTCTGAGGAGATCACAGCTCAGGGGGGCTGATAGCCCCCTAGGCAATCCTGCTATGTGCCTGGGGGTTATTGAGGCCTCAGTGGAGCTACCTGGAGGCCTACTTTGCTGAGAGTTGCTGAAGCTGACTGCAGGGCTGTTGTCTAAGGATCTAGTCTGGTACCATGGAGTGAAAATGTCTGGAGGATATTGGAAGGAGGCAACCAATATTCCAAGGACATTAATAAGTAGAGAATGGTGTGAGAGATCCTAGAGACTGTGTGCTGTTGTCATCCCTTTTATGCTAGTCAGCAGGTTTAAATAGGACATTGTGTCTGGTGTCCTGAGAGCTCAGTCTTTAAAATTTTTAGTGAAAGGACTTTGCTCAGATGTCCAAGGAGGAAGATTAATCTCCTCAAAGTTTTACTACAAAGCTCAGTCCATCAACGCCTTGTGTAAGAAGAACTTGGCTCACAGTTATGAATAGAAAGTTCAGTGTCCTCAAACCATTACTAA
This sequence comes from Rana muscosa, assembly GCA_029206835.1. Taxonomy (NCBI): domain Eukaryota; kingdom Metazoa; phylum Chordata; class Amphibia; order Anura; family Ranidae; genus Rana; species Rana muscosa. The sequence goes on from CM055116.1 coordinate 1,092,779,099, forward strand.
AGCTTACTGGAGTATCCTACAGTGGCGTCTCCAGCTTTCATATTTAGGGGGGGCACATGGGGGGACAGGGACAAAAGTAGGGGGGCCAAATATAAAATGCATATATATATATATATATATATATATATATATATATTCTGGGGCCCTTTACTACGATCCCACAATGGGCCCTTTCACATGTTCTGCAGTGAGCTCCCTTCCTACTATACTGGGGCCCCACCAGGGTGGCAGAAAACAAGAGATATATGTCACCAGCACACCAAGAAAATATAAGGGTCCAAAGCAGTGGGAGAACTATCAGGGTTGCAAAGGTTGTCTTGCCACCGGGCCCTGGTGTTCTGCCACTGTGGGGTTCCGCAGCTGTCCTGTCCCTGTTATTGACAGCGCTGGTCTGGCATTTGTCTCCTTGGCACCGGCGGCAGTCTATTAGGACTTTGTGCTGGTGATATTATGTGTGCATGTAGGGGAAGGCTGGCACTATTGGTTATAGAGAGCTGAGCCCCCAGCTGGTCACCTAGCAGCAGTAATGCTGTATAACCTTCTCTGTTGACATGCTGATCGGGATGTGATCCTAGTGATGCTCCCAGTCAGATCTAATAAACACAGTATTTATTAGCATCAAGAGTACAACCACATATATATTTAATCAACCGTATGTTCAGCAGCCATGTGGGCTCTATGCCTGTAAAGTGTGGGCTTTGATCAATAAAATCACTGATATTTAACACTAGGATTTGACTAGGAGCATCATCTGAATTGCATAACGATCAGCATGTCAGAGAAGGCTCCACTGCTGCTAAGCAACCTGCAGGGAGCTCAACTGTCTACAACCAATAGAGATGGGCTCGGGTGTGTTTTAAAACCCACATGCCCGATCCCGCCAGGAAGCCGACACTCCACAGTGCTAATCACAGCCAGTGAGACATTTCCTGATCTGTGGAGCTGCGGACCGTGAAATGTCTCATTGCCTGTGATTAGCGATGTGCAGTGTGGGCTTCCTGGCAGGCTCTGGCATGTGGAATTTTGAACATGCCCAGCCCATCTTTAACAACAAATTGTGCTGGCCCTCCTGTACATCAGCCCAATAAAGTAACCAGCACTGGGTTCCAATGTGCTGCCGCCGCTACCATGGAGACAGAGACCAGCGCTGTGAATAGCCGGGACAGGACAGCAACTCTGGTTATTCCAGCACTGGTCCACACTGGGAACATTCCCCCATACACCTATAATGTGTAGATGGGGGAATTGGATCATTTCCTTTTTTTTTCATTCAACCTAATAGTTGAATGAAAAAAAGTGATCAATGTATGGGCTGCCTAAGGCCCCTTTCACATTGGGGCGGGAGGTGCGCTGTGGGTATAGCGGCGCTATTTTTAGCGCCGCTATACTTTCGTTTTTACCGCGGTATGCGGCCGCTAGCGGGGTGAATTTAACCCCACTAGCGGCCGAAAAAGGGGTTAATACCGCCCGCAATGCGCCTCTGCAGAGGCGCATTGCGGGCGGTATTACCGCGGTGTCCCATTGCTTTCAATGGGCAGCAGCGGTAAAGGAGCGGTGAACACACCGCTCCTTCACCGCTGTAAAGATGCGGCTAGCAGGACTTTTGGAGCGGTCCTGCTAGCGCACCGCTTCAGTGTGAAAGCCTTTGGGCTTTCACACTGAAGACTGCAGGGCACGATTTTTTCAGGCGGTATAGCAGCGCTATTATTAGCGCTAAACCGCCTGAAAAACGTGTCAGTGTGAAAGGTGCCTAAGAGCTAAGACCAGACATAGACAGTTTAAATCTCAGCTGGTTCAGCAGGAACTGGCTGAGATTCTAACCATTAATGAGCAGATTCTCTTATGATTATCACTAGTGATTGCTATATCCACTAGTGATAATCACTGTTTGTCGGGAGAATACAATTGCTGGGCAGGAGGGATATTCCCCTGTCAGCACTGTCTGTGTTGATGGGGGAATTATGCAAGTTTCTTTCCTGCAATCTGTGGATGCAGGAAAGAAATGTGCACCGTCTATTAACTGCCTAACTGAAAGTGAAAGTAAATTGTGAATGTCTTGAAAGAAAAGGAGAGGGGGAGGGAGACAGATGGGGGAGAGAAGGGATGGAGATAATGCAGTTCAGTGATTACAGTGTACTGCAGTCTGCAGTGCACACACTTACCCACGGTCCAGGCTAGAATCTCAGGCATCAGTCACACACAGCCAGGAATGCTGCTGATTTTCATATTTCCCACCCACACATCCCCTCTCTTCAGATACAGCACGCTGGGATAGTGTGGGCGGGACTGGAAGGAGGAGGAGGAGCTGTATTCCTCTCTGCTCGTATGTGAGGAGAGTGAGGGGGGGTGGCTGGACTCGCTGGGCTGTGAAAGAGTGTCATAGACTGACACTCGGCTCAGCTTGCAGTCACCATTCTCAGAATTTACAGGCTGGTTCTCCTGTCCTAAGCACGGGAGAAATCAGTCTGTTTTTTCAGTAACTGAGATGAAGGCTTGGGCCCCCCTCGCCCCCTCCCACAGTGCTCGTGGAGTCCTTCCTGCAACTCGCTCTTCTCCGTGCCAATGAGGATGCCGGGAAAGGAGCAGATCGGGCGGCTGTGGTTGTGTGAGCGCTTGGATTTTGCAGTGTCAGCGAGCAGAGAGGGAGGGGGAGGAATCCCCCGCAGGAGCTGACTGGGGACGCTCTCCCTCTCAGGAGAGACTATGTTACCCCAGCAGCAGCCCGAGCGAAAAAATAAATAAAATTTGATTTTTTTGGGGGGGCACAGCATAATGTTGGGGGGGGCAGGGCCCCCTCTGGTCCCCCCCTAGGGACGCCATTGGTATCCTACCATTACACACTACCCATCCAAGTTCTTATTAAAGCATCAAAAAAAGCATACCCACAGACTGGTTAATGAGTTTGAAGAATGACCGGAATTGTGTGCTTGTCTGTGAGGAACTACTGGGAAAAGAGATCCTGGCATTTACTTAGCGGCTCCTACCGGGGTAGCTCTACACAATGTATAATAAACATTTTCTGTAACTTTGCTTGGAAAAGAACAGTAATAAAAAAAGAACCCTGATACAAATCTGGGCAATTCAAACTATGCTGAGTTAATGATGAAAAATGCATACAGTAAACTTAAAAAAATATGTATTTCAAGACAGAAACCTTTTTTTTTTTTGGACAGAATGGGGAAGGATTGAATTTTTTTTTACTGCTATTTAGACACTGATAGAGAAATTTCCCCTCACTTCCTCTCCTGCTGACAACAATTTCACCAAACAGGAAGTGAGAGAAAATGTGCAACAAGGATACAGACAGAAATACAAACTTGACAGAGGTCCTAGTTTTTTCTGTTCAACATTTTATTTCTTTATATTTTGTAGTTAGAGAGTTCATCTCTTTCTGAGTGGCAAAATGTTGCAGAACAGGATGTGAAGGTGGATCTCCCTAACACAGCCCTGGATAGCGTTAAGAAGCTGGAAAATGCTCCAATCTATCCAACACCATACTCACAGCTTGCTGTCACCCCGGGGTTCCTTGTGGCCTTAAAACGCAGGTGGATGTGATATGATCTCTTTGCATCTTTGCCTTTTGCCCTTCATAATAGTTTGCGGTTCATGGGCAGTTTGCTGGCTGGTTTATCAAATTGAGCATTAAAAAGCAGTCAGGGCTTCCCTACTCTATCCAAAACTAAGAAAAAACATTTTGGCTGGACATAGTTTGGCAGAATGCTAGTCTAAAGCCCTACATAACACACATACAGCTCACAGTCCATGAGCTTAAAAGTCCATGGTGCTTAACTGCAGACAGGAACGGGAAACTTTTATTATAGAGAAAAGACATAGAGTTTAACCATAGATGCAGCTAAAGACTTATAAAAACTATAATCTACTGGCTGAAGAATGTATCTGTAGTTGTTGTACAAAAATACATGAACAATGTATTCCAACACCCCCACTCAACAACAACTCCTTATATTAGTCCCATTTCAGATCTCAGTTCTATAAATCTGTTTCTTGTAAGTGGTTTCGTCAAAACATCTGATCCACTTTTGTTTCTCATGAGTCGGAAGTCTTTGCATCTCATCCCATGAATCTGGCTCTGGTTTTACTGATATGCGAGCAACATAGGATGGCTTTATTTCTTGTGGTGGATTTCCTAATTGAAGCCTCTTGTGGCCTGGCTTATTCTATTACAGCATTTGGATTGTTTGTGTTAATTTATATTTCTGTGTCACTTTGTTGCTTATCTTAAAGAGGAACTGCAGTCTGCTTGCATTACTTTGCCGGTCTGAAGCTTCCCTCAACCACTTTGAATATTATTTTATATATACTGTGATTCTGTACTTGTCAAATATGCTGGAGAAATCTCCCTCCATGGAGTCTGGCTGCAATCTGTGGGCAGCTGAAGCTGCTGCCTGTTCACTTCCTGGATTTACACACCTCCAGCTCTGCAGCTATAACTGGCCTTCCTTTGACTCACCCCCCCCCCTTCCTGAGACACTCTCACGAGAGTGAGAGAGAGAGCTGTGCCTTATGTCATAAGCCTAGGTTTTTTTCCCAGACAGAAACAGGAAGTGGGCTGTATAAGGTATTTACTGACAGAAAAAAATGTTTTACTATCCAAAGTTAAGACAACAAGGGCAGAGGATTTAATAGATGGAAAGATGAAAAAATTACTGAAGGTCCGCTTTAATGTGACACTGATGTGGAATTTCCCTCAGTTTGAAGTGTTGGTGTTAGTTCATGAAATTTTTAACCCACTGAAGTTTCATCTATGATTTTAGTCTTTGCAAGTAAGATATCCCCTTTTGTGATGGCACACCTGTCATCTTGGAGGGTCACTACATTGCCTTGTTTTGTGAACTTCTTCAATGAAAAAAGATTTGTTTCAAGAGCAGGGACATAGGGGACATTTTTCACAGGTATTTTCTGGTAAAACTCTGGGAAATAGGACAGTAAAGAAAACCATCTCTTATTCCCTCTGATTCCATGATTTGCCCATTAGCTGTGGTGATGTTTTCTGTTTTGCTCTTGTCAAGGTGAATAAAGAAATTTCTGTCATTAGTCATGTGACTTGTAGCTTCTGAATCAACACTCCATGTCTGCAAAGATGATGTGCAACCTTTGGATTGAAAAACATATTCATTATCTGAAGCAAAATCGGTTTCTTCCTTCACACTGTTGGCCTTTTGGAGTTTAGTTTGTTTTTGCATGCTAGCTTTCCAGATTCTGCAATCTGCTTTTAAATTACCTTGTTTCTTGCACACAAAACATTCACGTGTTTCTTGTTGCATGTTACTGTGTTTATTCCTATTTTTCATCTTTAAGCACTGTCACTATTAATGCTTTCTGTTTTTACGTATATTTTCATCCACAAGCTTTCCCTTAACATATTCCAATGTCAGTTCATCGTCTGGGCATGCATCAAGTGCTGTAACAAGCATTTCATAACTTTCTATTAAGTCACTGAGTAATAGTGCTCCGATATGAAAATCTTTTATTTCTTCTTCCTATATCTTTTCAGGCATTCAACAATTTCCAAGGTGTGCCTTCTGTAATCTTGCATATCCTGACCCTTCACCAGCTTGGTTTGGTATAGATTTCTAATCAAATTTCTGAGATTAGCTATTTTGTGCATCTTTTGTAATCCTTCCCACCTTTCTTTAGCAGTTTCACACTTACATACTGTATATGTATGATTTCATCATCTTCTATACTAAGAGATATTGTGCTCTGAGCTTTTTGGTCTTTCTCTATCCACTTGTATGAAGGGTGTTCTGGCCTAACCTAATTTATACATTTCCACGTACCTTCTCTTATTAGCAGTATGTTCATCTTGAATTTCAAAGGCTGGTAGTTCTGGTTTGTCAGATTTGCAAATTAAAGGTTTGTTGCATCTGTGTTACTGGCCATTTTTTATTTATTTTCAGTCTTCTTTCTGATGTTGTATCTTTCACTTATCTGTTGTAGCTGGCTATGACTGGGCTTTGACTGGGCTTTGACTGGGCTATGACAGGGCTATGACTGGATTCTCAGCTTTTCTTTGGGTGTCTGGGCTATGCCTGGACCCACAACCTGTTAGAAATTATGTATATAGCCTTACAGAACAGACAGACAGAGCACAGTCCACATGGGCTTTACTGCTTAACTGCAGTCAGGAACAGGAAACATTTATTATAGAGAAAAGACATAGAGTTTAACCATGCAGCTAAAAACATTTAAACATTTAAACACTGCTATCTACTGGCTGAAGAATATATCTGTAGTTGTAAAAAAATACATGAAAAATGTATTCCAGCACAAAATATCTAAAAGCCAAGCAAAAGCAATAATATTGATACTGTGTGATGTGCACTGTGGTTTAATTCTCAGACTCCTACTGTACGTCACTGCTGTATCCTCCATTAATGAAGCGTGCAGAGGATGGAACCACAGCACCATGAGGAAGACATTGACAATCAACACTCCTGGAGGTGTTGAATGGGTCTGATGAGTCTGAAGGCATTAGGCCTCATTCACATGGACTTACCTATATTTGACAGCCATACGGCATGTCTAAAACTGGAAATAGTGTGTTTTGGAACATGCACCGGCACACACACTGCTGTTAATTTGGGGCCAGCAGCTGTGTCTGTTCAGCTGCTGCATCCCAATAGACATCACAAACAAACAACAATTTCCCAGCACACTTACTAGCTAGCCTGCAAAAAAATAAAAAATTAACCCTGTCTAACAGTTCAACAGAGTATTTCGTTGCAAACACTGTATATATTGAAGCCACAGTGTCTATGTCAATGCTCCTCTTAAAGAGAAAAAAATATATATCCTGAAGCACTACTAGGGGCTGTAGGGTCATATAAGATTGGATGCATCTGTAAAGTAAACAATCCATGGTTGATAATGATCAAACTCCATGCAGCTGACACAACACTGGAAAAATGTAGAACAAACAAAAGGAACTATAAGCATCGCACTATGAGTAAGATCCGAAGTGTGGTGGTTATAAAAACAGGCACTAGTAACCATGGAATGATGATCCAACAATGTTTATTCCATCATAGATATGATGAGCTGGTGCAAAATCTAAAAATAAAAGTCTAAAATTCAGCTGGGAAACAGGTGTAAAAACAATGATGTATTGAACAGATAAAAGTTATAAAGTTATTCAACGTTACCACAGGTGACCTCAGATGGGGAAGAGTTGTGAACAGAAATCCAGAGGGCTCACTGGTATCACATGGGGGCGCCAATGCCCATTTTGAAGAGGATAGAAATACGGTCCCAAGGAGCCCAGAGGCTATGGGCTGTGGAAGATGATGATATAGCCAGGTCCAAGATGGATGAAGCTGCTACGAGCAAGAGGACAGAGGGCCATGTATGTCCAGACTGATAAGGTGTGAGGTTGCCTGGATGGGGCCAAAACATTGGACTCAGTGGGTCAGACCTCTCGGCGGTTACACCACAATTGAGGGGAACCGGAGGAGCCGAGCAGAGCCAAAAGCAACCAACGCGCCTGGAGTGACGTCAGGGCTGCGCCAGATACAGAGGAGGGGGTGACTGTGGTCAGCTTGTGGAACGCAAGCTGTGCTGTTGCTGTGACTTACGTGTTTCGTGCGCATGCACTTTGTCAAAGTGCATGCGCGCGAAACATGTAAGTCGCGGCAACAGCACAGCTTGCGTGTATGGACGTGAAACATGTAAATCACGGCAACAGCACAGCTTGCGTCCAGTGTTTTGGCCACATCCAGGCAACCTCACACCTTCTCAGTCTGGACATGCACGCCCCTCTGTCCTCTCACTTATAGTGGCTTCATCTATCTTGGACCCGGCTATATCACTATCCCCCACAGCCTCTGGGCTCCTTGGGACCGGATTTCTATCCTCTTCAACATGAGCATTAGTGATGAGCCGAACACCCACGGGTTCGGTTCGCACCAGAACCCGCGAACGGACCGAAAGTTCGCACGAACTTTAGAACCCTATTAAATACAATGGATGCGAACGTTCGAAATCTAAAGTGCTAATTATAACGACTATTATGCATGTTATTGTCCTAAAAAGGGTTTGGGAACCTGGGTTCTGCACCAGGGGACATGTATCAATGCAAAAAGAAGTTTTAAAAACGGCCGTTTTTCAGGAGCAGTCATTTTAATGATGCATAAAGTGAAAAAAAAAAAGTCAAATATTCCTTTAAATATCGTACCTGGGGGGTGTCTAAAGTATGCCTGTGAAGTGCCACGTGTTTCCCGTGTTTAGAACTGTCCCTGCACAAAATTACATTTCTAAAGGAAAAAAAGCCATTTAAAACTGCTTGTGGCTTTAATGTAATGTCTGGTCCCGGTAATATGGATGAAAATCTTTAAGAAAAATGGCATAGCTACCCCATCACAGTCCCCCCCCCCTACCCCAGCCCATTACCAGCCCCTTTGGGTCTTGTATGGATATTAAGGGGAACCTTGCACACAAAATAAAAAAGGCCCTATATACTCTGAACAGCCGTATACAGGTGGTGCATACAAGACAGGGACTGTAGGTTTGTTCTTATGTAGAATCTGTTTGTAATTTTGAACAGGTACATTGTTTAAGTGTAGCTCCAGCCAAAAAATCTATTTTTAAGCTTTTGGAAAACATAGGGAAGGGTTATCACCCCTGTAACATTTGTTTTGCTGTCTGTGCAGTGTGCACCTGTTCAGAACTTGGAGCACAGCAATGAGCCCTGTTGCAAAGTATTGCATCAAAAATTGTAATTACACGCCCCTGTTAAACAGGGGCTGAAAAATTGGGCCTTAACCACTGGTGCTGGTGCCACGACACTGCAACCTCTCCCAGATACTCTAGTTGGAGTGCAGGAATGAGCCCTGCTGCAAAGCATTGCATAAAAAAATTGTAATTACATGCCCCTGTTAAACAGGGGCTGAAAAATTGGGCCTTAGCCACTGGTGGCGGCACCCAGAAACAAAAATGTTCTTCCAAGCTATCATCATCAATCGGATCATTGAGGAGGAGGAGGAGGATAGTCAGTCAACATAACAGGACAGTCTCTCAGCATCAGCATCAGTCTTGAAGGGATGTGACATTTGAAAATAAATTAGTCTGTTATATCAGCTTCAGGTGTTTGGTAGCTGGTGGTGATCCAAGACTGGTTCATCTTTATGAAGGTCAGTCGATCAACCGAGTCGGTGGACAGGCGCACCCTGTGATCCGTGACAAATCCTCCAGCAGCACTGAATGTGCGTTCTGAAAGAACGCTGGATGCAGGACAGGCCAGTAGCTCAATTGCATACTGTGCAAGCTCTGGCCAGTGATCCATCCTCAAGACCCAGTAAGCCAGAGGATTTTCGGTGGGGAAGGTGTCCAAGTCTGACCTTGCCCCTAGGTATTCCTGCACCATGTATATCAGACGCTGGTGATGGTTGCTGGAACCGATCATACCTTGGGGCTGCGGACTAAAGAATTGTCTGAACGCATCGGTCAGACGGCCACCTTCCCCACCGCTCCTTCTTTGACTGACCGAAGCCTCAGCAACTCGTTGTCCAGGACCAGGAGTTTGTAACCTCCCAGTCTCTGGGAACGCGTTGCACAGACCTTTCTGCAAGGCCTCCCGGAGTTGTCTCATCCTCTGCTCCCTCTGCGACGGTAAGATAAGGTCCGCAACCTTACCCTTGTACCGTGGATCAAGGAGAGTGGCCAGCCAGTAATGATCAGGGAGGCCATGCAGCGTAGGTTAGCTGAGGCATTCGGTCCGGAGTCCTCTGGGTCACTAAGGACGACATGATCCGCAGCCACCTCCTCCCAGCCACGTAAAAGTCCACTGGTTTCTTGGGACTGTAAATCATCCCTAAAAGACTGCTGCTGATGATGCTGAGTGCCAAGCTCCACCTCCATGCTGACACAATCCTCCTCCTCCTCCTCCTCCTCCTGTGCGATGGGTGGGACAGAAGAAACACTGTCCGGGTAAAGGGGGACTTGAGAGGCAAGGAAGTCCTCCTCTTCCTGCCTCTGTTCTGCCTCAAGTGCCCTGTCCATTATTCCATGCAGCGTATGTTCCAACAGGTGGACAAGAGGTACAGTGTCACTGATGCATGCACTGTCACTGCTCACCATCCTCGTGGCCTCCTCAAATGGTGCCAGGACAGTGCATGCATCCCTGATCATGCCCCACTGGCGTGGTGAAAAAAAACCGAGCTCCCCTGACCCTGTCCTGGTGCCGTAGTCGCACAGGTACTCATTGATGGCCCTCTGCTGCGTGTGCAGCTGCTGCAGCATGGCCAACGTTGAGTTCCACCTGGTGGGCATGTCACATATAAGGCGGTTCTTGGGCAGGTTCAACTCCTTTTGCAGCTCAGCCAGGCGAGCACTGGCATTATAAGATCTGCGGAAATGCACACAGACTTTCCTGGCCTGCCTCAGGACATCCTGTAAGCCCGGGTACCTGCCCAAGAACCGCTGCACCACCAGGTTAAGGACGTGAGCCACACAGGGCACATGGGTCAGTTGTCCCTGTCGGAGGGCGGAGAGGAGGTTGGTGCCATTGTCGCAAACCACCATTCCTGGCTTAAGCTGGCGTGGCGTCAACCACCTCTGCCCCAGTGTGGCTCCTGTCCCCCAAACACACCAGCGCAAGCACGGCATGGCATCTTTTTGCCTGCGTACTTGCGTAGCCCCTTGAACGCCTACGGAGCACCGCTGGTTCCGAGGACAAAGCACAGGAAGAGGCCATGGAGGAAGAAGAAGAGGAGGGGGTGGAGGAGAGAGGTGTGTCACAACCAGTAGTAGCATTTTGGAGGCGTGGCAGCGGAACAACCTCCAACACTACTGCACCTTGTCCTGCATCCTTCCCAGCTGCCAAAAGAGTGGCCCAATGGGCCGTGAAAGAAAGGTAACGTCCCTGTCCATGCCTGCTGGACCATGAGTCAGCGGTAATATGCACCTTACCGCTGACCGCCCTGTCCAGCGAGGCCAAGACATTGCCTTCCACATGCCGGTAGAGAGCCGGAATCGCCTTCCGTGAGAAAAAGTGGCGTTTGGGAACCTGCCACTGAGGAACCGCACATTGCACAAACTCACGGAAGGGGGCCGAGTCTACCAACTGAAAAGGCAGCAGTTGAAGCACTAGCAATTTAGCCAAGCTAGCATTCAACCGCTGGGCATGTGGATGGCTGGGAGTGAACTTCTTTCGACGGTCCAGCAGCTGTGATAGGGAAATTTGCCTGCTAGAATCGGACGTCGGTGTACTGCTAGCAGAGTGCCCGCAAGTACTTGGCTGTGACACACCTAATTCTACACCTTCATTCCTCTCAGTGCAGGTTTCAGAGAGGACTAAAGGTATAGTGGGGTTGGAGATCCCAGCTGATGCAGTGCAAGGAGAGGTCCGCTTTGTTCTTTGGTGTGGGTCTTTAAGGTAGGCTTGCCAACGAGCTGCATGGCAGGTCAACATATGTCTGGTCAAGCATGTGGTGCCCATGCGGGTGATGTTTTGGCCACACGATATACGCTTGAGACATATGTTGCAAACAGCAACTGTGCGATCTGATGCACTCGACTCAAAAAAGCCCACACCAAAGAACTTTTTGAATAACGGGCAGAGGCAGCGCCCTGCACAGGCGGAGCTCTGCGGTGTGATTCTGTCGGTGTGCTGCCCTTACGCTGGCCCCCCGAGGGCATCCTGCCTCGTTGGAGATGTGCCGCCTCCTCCTCATCCTCCTCCTCCTCTCTCCTATTAGGCACCCACGTGGAGTCAGTGACCTCATCATCCCCTCCCTCCTCATCACTGGAGCCAATCTGGCAGTATGCTGCAGCTGCTGGAACATGACTGCCATATTGGTGTCCTTCTTGAGCATCCCCTCTCTCTGCTCTCACGCTACTGCCTTCCTCTAGCTGGGTATCATCATCAGACCCTTCGAAACGCTGGGCATCCTCCTGGAGCATGTACCCAACACTGTGCTCAAACAGTTCGGGGGACTCCTCAGGAGGACATGGTTGGTCTGGGGAAGGAGTGACTGATGATGACATTGATACCAGGGAAGAGGACGCTTTGGCAGCTGCTTTGCCAGTACCCTGAGCCTGGGTGAGAGAGGATGAGGAGGATGAGGAGGGCTTGGTCATCCACTCTACCAAGTCTTCGGCATGATGTGGCTCAACACGTCCAGCTCCCGAAAAGAAGGACAAGCGTGTCCCATGGCCACGTGCTGATGGCGATGCACCGCGTCCACGACCAGCACTGTTGTCTCTAGACACAGAGCCTGCTTGCCCTCTTTTATTGGCTCCTGACTGTCTGCCTCTCCTTGTTTGCCTTCCAGACATTCTAATGGCCTGCAGGGAAATGGGAAAACCAGCAATAAGGCCTAGCTTCAGGAGTATATTTTGCAGGAATCACACTACGCCTGCTGTAGGTGCTGCAAATGCCTGTTGGTGTAACACACCAGGAAAACGCAGCAATACAGGCTAACTTCAGGTGTATAATGTGCAGGAGGCACACTCCGCCCGCTGTAAGTGCTGCAAATGCCTGTTGGTGTAACACACCAGGAAAACGCAGCAATACAGGCTAACTTCAGGTGTATAAGGTGCAGGAGGCACACTCCGCCCGCTGTAAGTGCTGCAAATGCCTGTTGGTGTAACACACCAGGAAAACGCAGCAATACAGGCTAACTTCAGGTGTATAAGGTGCAGGAGGCACACTCCGCCCGCTGTAAGTGCTGCAAATGCCTGTTGGTGTAACACACCAGGAAAACACAGCAATAAGGGCTAACTTCAGGTGTAATATGATCAGGAGGCACACTCCGCCCGCTGTAACTGCTGCAAATGCCTGTTGGTGTAACACACCAGGAAAACGCAGCAATACAGGCTAACTTCAGGTGTAATATGATCAGGAGGCACACTCCGCCCGCTGTAAGTGCTGCAAATGCCTGTTGGTGTAACACACCAGGAAAACGCAGCAATACAGGCTAACTTCAGGTGTATAAGGTGCAGGAGGCACACTCCGCCCGCTGTAAGTGCTGCAAATGCCTGTTGGTGTAACACACCAGGAAAACACAGCAATACGGGCTAACTTCAGGTGTATAATGTGCAGGAGGCTTAGCAACAATGATACTGACACTGTCCCCTGCCTATCCTTCTCTCTCCCTGCACACAAGGTTTATCAAAGTATATGACACTGACACTCTCCCTGCCTATCCTTCTCTCTCCCTGCACACAAGGTTTAGCAAAGAATATGACACTGACACTGTTCCCTGCCTATCCTTCTCTCTCCCTGCACACAAGGTTTATCAAAGAATATGACACTGACACTCTCCCTGCCTATCCTTCTCTCTCCCTGCACACAAGGTTTAGCAAAGAATATGACACTGACACTCTCCCTGCCTATCCTTCTCTCTCCCTACACACAAGTTTGAGGTACAAATAGCACTGACACTGTCCCTGCCTATGTAACTCTTTCCCTGCGCCGGAACACACTACACAAGCCCGCCGCGCTGGCGGCCTTTTATAGTGTGGGGCGTGTGCTAAACCCCCTGAGCTATAATTGGCCACAGGCAACCTGCCTGTGGCCAATTATGGCTCTCCTAGCTGCCGGCGCTGTGATTGGCCAAGCATGCGGGGTCACAGTGCATGCTTGGCCAATCACAGCGCCGGGATTGCACTGCAATGGCGCAGTGTATTGTGGGCCGTTCGCGTCACTCGAATTTGGCGCGAACGGCCCAAATCGTTCGATGTTCGCCGAACGGTCGAACAGCTGATGTTCGAGTCGAATGTATGTTCGACTCGAACACCGAGCTCATCCCTAATGAGCATTGGCGCCCCCCATGTGATACCAGTGACCCCTTCCGGATGTCTGTTCACCCCTCTTCCCCATCTGAGGTCACCTGTGGTAACGTTGAATAACTTTTATCTGTCCATTACATCATTGTTTTTACGCCTGTTTCCTAGCTGAATTTTTGAATTCTATTTTTAGATTTTGCACCAGCTCATCATATCTATGATAAGCTGGTGCAAAATCCCAACTGCCATCCGATACAGCCAGACAGAAGGGATCCCCATCCTTTTGTTTTTAGCAGGGCGGCTTACATATAGGCGGGTGTAAATGGACACATGTCCGTTTACATCCGACGCTCCATAGAGGAGAATGAAGGTTCCAATCGTGTACACCTGAAATACAGGCATACTCGATCAGAACATTCGTGTGAAAGGGGCCTTCGTGCTAGTTCACACCAGACGCAGTTCCGTGTGCTTTTTTTCTGCACTAAAAATGTATGCACAGTGTTTTCCATGTATTCCAATGGCTCTAGTTCACATCATGCAGTCAGTTTCCGGTCAGTTTCTGCACCAGAAACTGACTGCATGGTGTGAACTAGAGCCATTGGAATACATAGAAAACACTGTGCATGCAGTTTTAGTGCAGAAATAAAGCACGCAGAACTGAACGGAACTGCATCTGGTGTGAACTGGCCCTTACTCAAAAATTTGAAGAGTCTCCAAGTTGGAAAACATATACCAGTAGATAAATTAAGGGAAGGTTTGACTAGAGGGAGACCACTAATCCTTAAAGGCACAGGGACTCATTGGACACCCAGCAAGAGCACAATGGAGGCTGAAGGTGTCCATTGTGCCCCCACGCCAAATCCAGCGAAAAAGCCATACAAGAAGATAGTAACCACCTCTATTTCCAAGCACACCACAGCTAGCCTACAGAATTTTTTTTTACCCTGTCTAACAATTCACAGATGTTTTAGTTGCACATAGCAATAGACATGAATAAGACTGCCTGCACGTGGATGTACAGATAGGTGGGCCCATGTGAATGACACCTAGAAGACACAGACTGGTGGATTGGTAAGTATAAAAGCTTTTTTTGCTGGTACCTGTTGTTATGATTTTTGGGAGGGAACAAAGTGTTAATGTAAGTGCATTCACATACACAAACTTGAAGCTGCAGATACTATCCTGCACATAAAAATCATGTTATCAGGAACACACTTATACAATCAGATACAAAGAACTGATCTTTAGTTGCCATAGCAACTACAAAGACCTTTGTCATTTTTCTGATAGCAAATACCAGATTTTCCTATGTACTAGTAAAGGTATATGAGCTGGGAGTGGAAGTTTGCCTGGGTAATTATGTTTTCATAAAAAAGGAATTGTGCCCAGTTTTTACTACTTGTAAATTCTGAAAGAACCCTCTGCACACTGCTTTACACCCTTTCTAGCAAACTTTGCACAAAAACAGAGATTTTTAGTTTACATACATTGAAATACATGTTTAAGGTGGCAATGGTGTCAGAGTAATCCCTCTTTGGCCAGTCCCTACTCTGCTTTGCAATATGCAAATAATTTGGTGAATTTAGTTCCAATATGGGGTACATAGACATAAGTTGTAGGAGAGCTGCTGGTCACTGACCTGCCTTATGCAATAGAAATAAGATATACCCAGGCTCATATCCCAAAAGCTAATACATATATTCATGTAGCACACAGACCCCTCTCCCTTACCTTTGGCTCACTTGTAGGAAAAGGGGCACACCATGCCACATGCCCGTACCCTCCTGTGTGAAGAGGTTGAGAGGTGTAATGTACCTGGGTCTCTATGGTCAGGTTCTCCAGAGAATGGCTCCCGTCTTCACTGCAATAAAGACAAGTCTCTATTCCCCAATAACTCCAAGATCCACACCAATTGCAACTCCAACATAGAGTTTATTTTCTCTTATGCATAGTCATCTAAATAGGAAAGGTTGGAGGAAGATCAGGACAGCAAGAGGTGTTGGAGTAGGTCCAGGCACAAACTAATACTTATTCACTACCCATATCTTCAGGTAGTCTCAGCTCATCCGGATAGTCTCCCATTAGAGTGGATCCTAGCAGCCGGAGTGATGCTCGAATTAGATGACACACAGTCTCTGCACAAACTCTGCCACAGATCTGGTGAACGTTAGGTTCCTGCCACAGACCTGATGAACGTTAGGTCTCTGCCACAGACCTGGTGGACATTAGGTCTCTGCCACAGACCTGGTGAACGATGGTTCTGGTATTAGGCCTCTAACAGGAAGATGACATCCCTCCAGAGAGTTACCGGGCCCCTTCCTTTACTGTGATCTCTCACCAGTCCCTCTGAACGGTCCTCCCCCGGCCTCCTCTTCTAGATACGGGTCTCCTCGCAAGGCAGCACCCTAGGAATCCTCCTCCCTCTGTGGGCTCCAGCCGAAGGTTGCAGCCCCAGGGCTAAAGGTGCCTGGGACTGATCCGCCAGTGTACCGGGCCAGGAACTCCACCCCAGGGATAAAGGTGCCTGGGGTGGCCACGAACAGAACAACACACTGCCGGGGTTGGACCCCCGGGAACTCACCCCTACAGACAGGGTCTGCCCCTTTTATATCCTCTCCCGGCATGCACAGCAGGCCGACACGCCCACCATACCACCACCGAGAGGGGACATCCAAGGCGCAGCACTGTACCAGCAGTTCAACCCTAGCCTCCGATGGCAGCGCCATCAACAGGCCACAGGGAACTATACACCAGCATCCCACCTGTAGTATAAAAAGGGTTTTACAGAACCCTATCAAATAGTGTGTTTGAGTACAACTACCACTCAAACATTCCCTTAGATTTAAAGCCCCGCTACACACATATAATTCATTCAACCCATAGGCACTAAAGGGGTGTGACCACATGTTAACACTACCATAGTTTTCACTGCAAGGTGATCCGAATGGAAGTGGGAGCAAGTACAAGTGACAAAACTAGCTACCCGCTGTGGACGTGGTATACATGTAATCTGAGGGTTCTGTATTTGATGACGGATAGTATCACTACATAATCTAGATTCCAACTTATTCCGTGTTTTTAATGTTTGTAAATCATGATATCATCCAATTTTTCTTGACTATGTATTATCTTTTGTATAATAAACGAATATCTATTTTCAAAAAAAAATGTTTTGATTTTTGTTTGTTGCCTTAAAAATCCCATTTTAGAGGTTATTCCTATTTTTTCCAATGTACAAGGGATGATGGCAACCACATGTCCCTTTACATGAGTCAGCCTAATTTAAGACTTTGTTCCCTTTTTAAATATAGGCACCACATTGGCCCTGCGCCAATCTAGTGGTACTATACCTGTGTAGCACACCCCCGTAGGAGCTGCTGGTTTAGATTTGCACGTTACCTCAACATTCGTTGTCTAGGGGATGAGAGTCTACAGTAACTTCAATGTCCACACAAGTTATGAATCCTTTTCTTCAGGTTTTATTTCCAAATAAACTTGCATAGGCAGAGGGATGGAGGGTTAGGGGAAGGTTCAGGCACACACAGCAGATTACTGGGGAAATCTCCTAAGATACAAAGTCTCACTCACCACTCTCCTTCGAGTGGGTATTGCTCACCCGGATAGGCCCCTCTCACTTGGCCTAGCAGCGGGAATGATGCACAAATGAATAAGAAAGAACAGTCTCTGCCACAGACCTTTAAGATGGTTAAGTTGAACCGTTCAATTATCCTCTGCCACAGGATTTTAGTACCCGGATATCCAGCCTTACAGTCTAAGGTTACTTTAGCTACGGTGCATCCTCCAATAGGGTCACCAGGCCTTCCGCAAGATACCAGCCTTCCGCTCGGTCCTCTCCTGGACAGGTCCTCCCCTGGTTTCCTCCATTGAGTGGCTTCCTGCCGCAGGACGGACAGCACAGGATCACCTTCAAAGCGTAGGCCCCAGTCAGGACAACTGGGCCTACCTGGCATAAATGCAGCCTCCGGCCAACGTGGCTCCGAGGCTGAATTTCCAGTAACACATACCTCGAGCCAGGAGGGCCACGAGGCGAAGAAGAGCCCCGTAAAATGGCGTCTGCCCCTTAAGTACCCTTCCCCAGCATGCCCAGCGGGGAGACCACTCCCACTGGGCTGTTCCTGCGGGAAAGTACCCAATTCACTCTGGCCTGCTTGTATTCCAACACTGGCCTGGGGTGGTAACGCCACCTACAGGCAAACAGTGGGAAGTCCTTCCAACACAGCCATAGCCAGAACAGAGGCTGATTTAGCCTTAATTATTTACAAAGTCTGAGCTAATACCAGTTCAGACACCCACTAAATTTAACATAGCGCCTGATCATCAGGAGCAGGGCGCTACACCTGTCATTAATGAGTCCCTAAAAATTAGATACAATGGCTTTGAAATTACAGAGCTCAATTCTTTTAGGATCCGTGGGTGGATGCCATCTGGTCCAGGTGCTTTATCCACCTTTATTCTGTCTAAATATTTATTTTGAGCCATTGTGGATTTGGGGCTGTGTCACTACCACCCCCATTATAGACATGAGCTCCCCCATGCTCCTTTGTATACACAAAGCTGAAGAAAGTACTTAATAAATTAGCCTTCTCTTTATCCCCAGTCACCCACCCTAGATTATTTTGTAAAGGGCCTACATGCTCAGACTTGACCTTTTTACTATTAATATACAGTATTTGAAGAATTTTTGGGGGTTTGTCCTACTATCTTTTGCAATCTGGTGTTCTGGTATGAGAGAGGCACCATGGAGACAGTGGGGTGTTCTGGTATGAGAGGGGTGCAATGGAGGCAGTGGGGTGTTTGGTATGAGGGGCACCATGGAGACAGTGGGGTGTTCTGGTATGAGAGGGGCATCATGGAGACAGTGGGGTGTTTTGGTATTAGAAGGGCACCATGGAGACAGTGGGGTGTTTTGGTATGAGAAGGGCACCATGGAGACAGTGGGGTGTTTTGGTATGAGAAGGGCACCATGGAGACAGTGGGGTGTTTTGGTATGAGAGAGGCACAATGGAGACAGTGGGGTGTTCTGGTATGAGAGGGGCACTATGGAGACAGTGGGGTGTTCTGGTTAGGGTTGCCACCTGTCTGGGATTCACCCGGACAGTTCGGGTTTGGAATCATGCGTCCGGGTTTCAGACTGCCTGAAACCTGGACACATGATTCAGACTGGACTATGGCTTCCTAGCAGGGTTGCTGGCTGCAGTTGTCTAAGCCGAGAGTGTCTGTCACACTCTTTCACATTGCCCAAAGCCAGCACTAACAATCCCCCCCCCCCCCAACACACACACACACAGATGGGAGAGGAGAGAGGGCTTCATCTGCACCTCTTCCCCCCTCCTACCCCTCTGTGTCTGCCCACACTCCAATCCCCGGCGCTGTGCCTCAGAAAAAGAAAGTGGGGGCCAGAAATTTGAAGTCCAGCAGCCTCAGATACATCTGGATGAGAGGTACTGACTGCCAAGGGGTGAGTGAGCTCACAATCCATCCGTGTCTGTGACTGAAGTCTCCCCCTTTTCTTGCCTAACTCTGAGTGGGTACACTAAAGCCCTGTACACACGATCGGATTTCCTATGGATTCTAATCCGATGGATTTTTCCATCGGAAATCCGATGAAGCTGACTTCCATCAGTCTTGCCTACACAACATCAGTCAAAAATCCGACCGTCCCAAACGCCGTAACGTAAAACACTCCGACAAGCCAAGAAAAATGAAGTTCAATGCTTCTGAGCATGTGTCGACTTGATTCTGAGCATGCGTGGGTTTTTTCTCCGATGGAGTTCCACACAGACGATCGGAATTTGCTATTGTTTTTTTCCCCATCGGATAAATGTAAAACATGTTCTATTTTTTCACACCGATGGAAAAAAGACTGATGGGGCCAATACACGATCGGTTTGTCAGATGAGAAAAGTCCATCGGACTGTTTTCATCGGTAAAACCGATCGTGTGTACACGGCTTAAGGCAAATCAGGGTTCTCAGAGTTCCCCCTTACATCAGAGTTCTCCTTTACATCGGAAGCCACAGTGTTCCTGCTTACATCAGAGTCCTCTCCATACATCAGAGTTCTCAGTGTTAAATCAGGGTTCCAAGAGCATCCCTTATGTTAGAGTCCCCAGAGTTCTCCCTTACATCATAGCCTGCAGAGTCTCCCTTACATTTAGAGGGGCACCATGGAGACAGTGGGGTGTTCTGGTATGAGAGGGGCACCATGGAGACAGTGGGGTGTTTTGGTATGAGAGGGGCACCATGGAGACAGTGGGGTCTTCTGGTATGAGAGGGGCATCATGGAGACAGTGGGGTGTTTTGGTATATGGGGCATCATGGAGACAGTGGGTTGTTCTGTTATGAGAGGTGCACCATGGAGAGTGGGGTGTTCTGGTATGAGAGGGGCATCATGGAGACAGTGGGGTGTTCTGGTATGAGAGGGGCATCATGGAGACAGTGGGGTGTTCTGGTATGAGAGGGGCATCATGGAGACAGTGGGTTGTTCTGGTATGAGAGGGGCACCATGGAGACAGTGGGTTGTTCTGTTATGAGAGGGGCACCATGGAGACAGTGGGGTGTTCTAGTATGAGAGGGGCACCATGGAGACAGTGGGGTGTTCTGGTATGAGAGGGGCACCATGGACACAGTGGGGTGTTCTGGTATGAGAGGGGCACCATGAAGACAGTGGGTTGTTCTAGTATGAGAGGGGCACCATGGAGACAGTGGGTTATTCTGGTATGAGAGGGGCACCATGGGGACAGTGGGGTGTTCTAGTATGAGAGGGGCACCATGGAGACAGTGGGGTGTTCTGGTATGACAGGGGCACCATGGAGACAGTGGGGTGTTCTGGTATGAGAGGGGCACCATGGAGACAGTGGGGTGTTTTGGTTTAAGAGAGGCACCATGGAGACAGTGGGGTGTTCTGGTTTGAGAGGGGCACCATGGAGACAGTGGGGTGTTCTGGTATGAGAGGGGCACCATTAAGACAGTGGAGTGTTTTGGTATGAGGGGCAACATGGAGACAGTGGGGTGTTCTGGTATGAAAGGGGCACCATTAAGACAGTGGAGTGTTTTGGTATGAGGGGCACCATGGAGACAGTGGACTGTTTTGGTATGAGGGGCATCATGGAGACACTGGGGTGTTCTGGTATGAGAGGGGCACCATGGAGACAGTGGAGTGTTTTGGTATGAGGGGCACCATGGAGACAGTGGGGTGTTTTGGTATGATGGGCACCATGGAGACAGTGGGGTGTTCTGGTATGAGAGGGGCACCATTAAGACAGTGGAGTGTTTTGGTATGAGGGGCACCATGGAGACAGTGGGGTGTTCTGGTATGAAAGGGGCACCATTAAGACAGTGGAGTGTTTTGGTATGAGGGGCACCATGGAGACAGTGGGGTGTTTTGGCGTGAGGGGCACCATGGAGACAGTGGAGTGTTCTGGTATGAAAGGGGCACCATTGAGACAGTGGGGTGTGTTGGTACGAAGGGCACCATTAAGACAGTGGAGTGTTTTGGTATGAGGGGCACCATGGAGACAGTGGGGTGTTCTGGTATGAGAGGGACACCATGGAGACAGTGGAGTGTTTTGGTATGAGGGGCACCATGGAGACAGTGGACTGTTTTGGTATGAGGGGCACCATGGAGACACTGGGGTGTTCAGGTATGAGAGGGGCACCATGGAGACAGTGGAGTGTTTTGGTATGAGGGGCACCATGGAGACAGTGGACTGTTTTGGTATGAGGGGCAACATGGAGACAGTGGGGTGTTCTGGTATGAGAGGGGCACCATGGAGACAGTGGAGTGTTTTGGTATGAGGGGCACCATGGAGACAGTGGACTGTTTTGGTATGAGGGGCAACATGGAGACAGTGGGGTGTTCTGGTATGAGAGGGGCACCATGGAGACAGTGGAGTGTTTTGGTATGAGGGGCACCATGGAGACAGTGGGGTGTTCTGGTATGAGAGGGGCACCATGGAGGCAGTGTGGTGTTCTGGTATGAGAGGGGCACCATGGAGACAGTGGAGTGTTTTGGTATGAGGGGCACCATGGAGACAGTGGGGTGTTTTGGTATGAGAGGCACCATGGAGACAGTGGAGTGTTCTGGTATGAGAGGGGCACCATGGAGACAGTGGAGTGTTTTGGTATGAGGGGCACCATGGAGACAGTGGGGTGTTCTGGTATGAGAGGGGCACCATGGAGACAATGGAGTGTTTTGGTATGAGGGGCACCATGAAGACAGTGGAGTGTTTTGGTATGAAGGGCACCATTGAGACAGTGGGTGTTCTGGTGTTAGAAGGGCACCATAGAGACAGTGGGGTGTTCTGGTATGAGAGGGGCACCATGGAGACAGTGGAGTGTTTTGGTATGAGGGGCACCATGGAGACAGTGGGGTGTTTTGGTATGAGGGGCACCATGGAGACAGTGGAGTGTTCTGGTATGAGAGGGGCACCATGGAGACAGTGGAGTGTTTTGGTATGAGGGGCACCATTGAGACAGTGGGGTGTTCTGGTATGAGAGGGGCACCATGGAGACAGTGGAGTGTTTTGGTATGAGGGGCACCATGGAGACAGCGGGGTGTTTTGGTATGAGGGGCACCATGGAGACAGTGGAGTGTTTTGGTATGAGGGGCACCATGAAGACAGTGGAGTGTTTTGGTGTGAAGGGCACCATGGAGACAGTGGGGTGTTTTGGTATGAGGGGCACCATGGAGACAGTGGGGTGTTTTGGTATGAGGGGCACCATGGAGATAGTGGGGTGTTTTGGTATGAGGGGGGCACCATGGAGACAGTGGAGTGTTTTGGTATGAGGGGCACCATGGAGACAGCGGGGTGTTTTGGTATGAGGGGCACCATGGAGACATTGGACTGTTTTGGCATGAGGGACAGTGGGGTGTTCTGGCATGAGAGGGGCACCATGGAGACAGTGGAGTGTTTTGGTATGAGGGGCACCATGGAGACAGTGGGGTGTTTTGGTATGAGAGTCACCATGGAGACAGTGGGGTGTTTTGGTATGAGGGGCACCATTGAGACAGTGGAGTGTTTTGGTATGAGGGGCACCATGGAGAAAGTGGTGTGTTCTGGTTTGAGAGGGGCACCATAGAGACAGTGGAGTGTTTTGGTATGAGGGACACCATGGAGACAGTGGGGTGTTTTGGTATGAGGGGCACCATGGAGACAGTGAGGTGTTCTGGTATGAGAGGGGCACCATGGAGACAGTGGGGTGTTCTGCTATGAGAGGGGCACCATAGAGACAGTGGAGTGTTTTGGTATGAGGGGCACCATGGAGACAGTGGGGTGTTTTGGTATGAGGGGCACCATGGAGATAGTGGGGTGTTTTGGTATGAGGGGCACCATGGAGAAAGTGGGGTGTTTTGGTATGAAGGGCATCATGGAGACAGTGGGGTGTTTTGGTATGAGGGGCACCATGGAGACAGTGGGGTGTTTTGGAATGAGGGGCACCATGGAGACAGTGGGGTGTTCTGGTATGAGAGGGGCACCATGGAGACAGTGGAGCGTTTTGGTATGAGGGGCACCATGGAGACAGTGGGGTGTTCTGGTATGAGAGGGGCACCATGGAGACAGTGGGGTGTTTTGGTATGTGGGGCACCACGGAGATAGTGGGGTGTTTTGGTATGATGGGCACCATGGAGATAGTGGGGTGTTTTGGTATGAGGGGCACCATGGAGATAGTGGGGTGTTTTGGTATGAGGGGCACCATGGAGACAGTGGACTGTTTTGGTATGAGGGGCACCATGGAGACACTGGGGTGTTCTGGTATGAGAGGGGCACCATGGAGACAGTGGAGTGTTTTGGTATGAGGGGCACCATGGAGACAGTGGACTGTTTTGGTAGGAGGGGCAACATGGAGACAGTGGGGTGTTCTGGTATGAGAGGGGCACCATGAAGACAGTGGAGTGTTTTGGTATGAAGGGCACCATTGAGACAGTGGGTGTTCTGGTATTAGAAGGGCACCATAGAGACAGTGGGGTGTTCTGGTATGAGAGGGGCACCATGGAGACAGTGGAGTGTTTTGGTATGAGGGGCACCATGGAGACAGTGGGGTGTTTTGGTATGAGGGGCACCATGGAGACAGTGGAGTGTTCTGGTATGAGAGGGGCACCATGGAGACAGTGGAGTGTTTTGGTATGAGGGGCACCATTGAGACAGTGGGGTGTTCTGGTATGAGAGGGGCACCATGGAGACAGTGGAGTGTTTTGGTATGAGGGGCACCATGGAGACAGCGGGGTGTTCTGGTATGAGAGGGGCACCATGGAGACAGTGGAGCGTTTTGGTATGAGGGGCACCATGGAGACAGTGGGGTGTTCTGGTATGAGAGGGGCACCATGGAGACAGTGGGGTGTTTTGGTATGTGGGGCACCACGGAGATAGTGGGGTGTTTTGGTATGATGGGCACCATGGAGATAGTGGGGTGTTTTGGTATGAGGGGCACCATGGAGATAGTGGGGTGTTTTGGTATGAGGGGCACCATGGAGACAGTGGAGTGTTTTGGTATGAGGGGCACCATGAAGACAGTGGAGTGTTTTGGTGTGAAGGGCACCATGGAGACAGTGGGGTGTTTTGGTATGAGGGGCACCATGGAGACAGTGGGGTGTTTTGGTATGAGGGGCACCATGGAGATAGTGGGGTGTTTTGGTATGAGGGGGGCACCATGGAGACAGTGGAGTGTTTTGGTATGAGGGGCACCATGGAGACAGCGGGGTGTTTTGGTATGAGGGGCACCATGGAGACAGTGGACTGTTTTGGCATGAGGGACAGTGGGGTGTTCTGGCATGAGAGGGGCACCATGGAGACAGTGGAGTGTTTTGGTATGAGGGGCACCATGGAGACAGTGGGGTGTTTTGGTATGAGAGTCACCATGGAGACAGTGGGGTGTTTTGGTATGAGGGGCACCATTGAGACAGTGGAGTGTTTTGGTATGAGGGGCACCATGGAGAAAGTGGTGTGTTCTGGTTTGAGAGGGGCACCATAGAGACAGTGGAGTGTTTTGGTATGAGGGACACCATGGAGACAGTGGGGTGTTTTGGTATGAGGGGCACCATGGAGACAGTGAGGTGTTCTGGTATGAGAGGGGCACCATGGAGACAGTGGGGTGTTCTGCTATGAGAGGGGCACCATAGAGACAGTGGAGTGTTTTGGTATGAGGGGCACCATGGAGACAGTGGGGTGTTTTGGTATGAGGGGCACCATGGAGATAGTGGGGTGTTTTGGTATGAGGGGCACCATGGAGAAAGTGGGGTGTTTTGGTATGAGGGGCATCATGGAGACAGTGGGGTGTTTTGGTATGAGGGGCACCATGGAGACAGTGGGGTGTTTTGGAATGAGGGGCACCATGGAGACAGTGGGGTGTTCTGGTATGAGAGGGGCACCATGGAGACAGTGGAGCGTTTTGGTATGAGTGGCACCATGGAGACAGTGGGGTGTTCTGGTATGAGAGGGGCACCATGGAGACAGTGGGGTGTTTTGGTATGTGGGGCACCACGGAGATAGTGGGGTGTTTTGGTATGATGGGCACCATGGAGATAGTGGGGTGTTTTGGTATGAGGGGCACCATGGAGATAGTGGGGTGTTTTGGTATGAGGGGCACCATGGAGACAGTGGACTGTTTTGGTATGAGGGGCACCATGGAGACACTGGGGTGTTCTGGTATGAGAGGGGCACCATGGAGACAGTGGAGTGTTTTGGTATGAGGGGCACCATGGAGACAGTGGACTGTTTTGGTAGGAGGGGCAACATGGAGACAGTGGGGTGTTCTGGTATGAGAGGGGCACCATGAAGACAGTGGAGTGTTTTGGTATGAAGGGCACCATTGAGACAGTGGGTGTTCTGGTATTAGAAGGGCACCATAGAGACAGTGGGGTGTTCTGGTATGAGAGGGGCACCATGGAGACAGTGGAGTGTTTTGGTATGAGGGGCACCATGGAGACAGTGGGGTGTTTTGGTATGAGGGGCACCATGGAGACAGTGGAGTGTTCTGGTATGAGAGGGGCACCATGGAGACAGTGGAGTGTTTTGGTATGAGGGGCACCATTGAGACAGTGGGGTGTTCTGGTATGAGAGGGGCACCATGGAGACAGTGGAGTGTTTTGGTATGAGGGGCACCATGGAGACAGCGGGGTGTTTTGGTATGAGGGGCACCATCGAGACAGTGGACTGTTTTGGCATGAGGGACAGTGGGGTGTTCTGGTATGAGAGGGGCACCATGGAGACAGTGGAGTATTTTGGTATGAGGGGCACCATGAAGACAGTGGAGTGTTTTGGTATGAGGGGCACCATGGAGACAGTGGGGTGTTTTGGTATGAGGGGCACCATGGAGACAGTGGGGTGTTTTGGTATGAGGGGCACCATGGAGACAGTGGGGTGTTTTGGTATGAGGGGTACCATGGAGATAGTGGGGTGTTTTGGTATGAGGGGGGCACCATGGAGACAGTGGAGTGTTTTGGTATGAGGGGCACCATGGAGACAGCGGGGTGTTTTGGTATGAGGGGCACCATGGAGACAGTGGACTGTTTTGGCATGAGGGACAGTGGGGTGTTCTGGCATGAGAGGGGCACCATGGAGACTGTGGAGAGTTTTGGTATGAGGGGCACCATGGAGACAGTGGGGTGTTTTGGTATGAGGGGCACCATGGAGACAGTGGGGTGTTTTTGTATGAGGGTCACCATGGAGAAAGTGGTGTGTTCTGGTTTGAGAGGGGCACCATAGAGACAGTGGAGTGTTTTGGTATGAGGGACACCATGGAGACAGTGGGGTGTTTTGGTATGAGGGGCACCATGGAGACAGTGGGGTGTTCTGGTATGAGAGGGGCACCATGGAGACAGTGGGGTGTTCTGGTATGAGAGGGGCACCATGGAGACAGTGGGGTGTTCTGGTATGAGAGGGGCACCATAGAGACAGTGGAGTGTTTTGGTATGAGGGGCACCATGGAGACAGTGGGGTGTTTTGGTATGAGGGGCACCATGGAGATAGCGGGGTGTTTTGGTATGAGGGGCACCATGGAGATAGTGGGGTGTTTTGGTATGAGGGGCATCATGGAGACAGTGGGGTGTTTTGGTATGACGGGCACCATGGAGACAGTGGGGTGTTTTGGTATGACGGGCACCATGGAGACAGTGGGGTGTTTTGGAATGAGGGGCACCATGGAGACAGTGGGGTGTTTTGGAATGAGGGGCACCATGGAGACAGTGGGGTGTTTTGGAATGAGGGGCACCATGGAGACAGTGGGGTGTTGTGGTATGAGAGGGGCACCATAGAGACAGTGGAGTGTTTTGGTATGAGGGGCACCATGGAGATAGTAGGGTGTTTTGGTATGAGGGGCTGAATTGTGAGGTGATAGATGATCAGTGATCACACGCAGCCGTGCAAACAGGCAGGGTCACTCTTTCACCCAGGGCGGCCTGTAGGCGGCGCTCCCCCTGAGCTCTCAGTGCCTGTAGCGGTGGGCGGGCAGTCTGTCAGTCGCCGTGTCGGCGGGCAGTAGGACCGCGTCGTAGCCGCCTCCATTTCCCGGCCAGGCAGGCCGCCTCCTCCTCTCCGCCTTGCTCGGGAAAGCCGCGCCGTGTCCGTGTCCCGCGCCCCCAGCATGGAGTACGAGTGGAAGCCGGACGAGCAGGGCCTCCAGCAGATTCTGCAGCTGCTGAAAGAGTCGCAGTCTCCGGACACGACCACCCAGAGGGCCGTGCAACAAGTATCCTTCATGTGGGTGCCAAGGCCTGTCCGCTCCCCGCCCGGCTTGTTTAGTGGCGGACAGGTCGGAGGCTCTGGGCCTAGTCAGGGGAGAAGCCGGCTGCGGGGCGGGCAAGTGTGTGAGGGAGTGGGAAGTGTGTGCTGATAGCCTGGGCTCTCTCGTCACTGCGAGCCCGTGGCCTGAGACTTCTTCCCGCCACACCCGGCACATGTCAGGCTTGTCCGGAGACATAGGCCGGGGAGGGAGCTCTGGATTATGGGGTCATAGGGAGGCCATGGGATCCTAGAAGAGGATGGGAATGGTGGGGTGACCACATGGTCCATCTCCAGGGTGACCTGTTGTCACCATCTACCTGTCATAGGAAGTAGGAGGAGCCCCTGGAAACAGGTGGTCTGCTTGTCTGTAGAAATGAGACCATGGCCTGCTGATCCCAGAACCCCATAATCACAGACCTCTGTCCGGGGGAAATGATTGATTGCACCGGGTTCAGATATCTGACTTTAATACTCCTCCAGACATCAGCCTTTTCCCTCTCTGCTTCTTCGCACCATGTCCACCAGGCTGCCTTTCCGACACTTGTATGGTGTAACCAGGACAGAGACCATGGTCTCCTATGTGCCCTCTCCACATGGGCAGAAAAAAAAAAGGTGTAAACAAAGCCGCCTTCACGCCAAGGACGGGCCAACTTCGGCCCTCCAGCTGTTGTGGAACTATGTGAATGACCGTTCTAAGCATGAATCCCAGAAGCACCATGGAACTTGTAGTTCTGCAACAGCTGGAGGGCTGCCACAGTTTGCCCACCCCAACATAGACTAGGGTTGCCACCTCATCCCTTTAAACCAGGGCTCTCAAACTGGCGGGTCTCAAAGGGGCAGCCCTCCAGCTGTTGCAAAGCTACAAGTCTTATAATGCCTGTGGGAGTCATTCTTGTAACGGTCAGCCTTGCAATGCCTCATGGGACTTGTAGTTTCGCAACAGCTGGAGGGCCAGCAGTTTGAGACCCCTGCTTTAAACCCAAACACATATGAGTTACACAGGTTCTGAGGCTAATTTAATGCAGATAAGGCACCAAGTGTGCTTAATTAGCGGCAGAACCTGTGTAATGTGTTCGGTTTTAAAGGGATGAGGTGGCAACCCTAACATAGATGTATGCTTGGGCTGTCACCGTCTACATGGTTATGACCCAGAGATGAGCATGGGTACAGACTTGTGTTTAAGGCTGGGTTCACACTTAGTGCAGATGCGGCTCACGGTAGGGGTCTGGTGCGTCATCAGTTTCAGGGTCGAATCGGGCATTAATTTTGGCCTGAAACGGAGCCAAAGACGCACAGGATCCCTGTGCAATCCGCTCTGTGGCTGCTACGAAGATGTATGAATCGGCTCCATTGAGAGCCGGCCACACTCTCCTGTCATGCGAATCGGATGCAGTGAAGGCCACATCCAATTTGCACTGTTGTGAACCCAGCCTAAAGAAGAGGTAGGTCCAAAGCTCTTTGGCCCTACTTCTCCTGTTGGTCGCAGGAGTGCACTTCATTATGCTCTCCTGTGACCTATATTCAGCTGACAGGCTAAAGTATGCTGTCAGCTAACGTCTTTTGTCAGGATGCACTCCGATGCCTGGGCCAGTAGCTGGCTCAGCCTCACAGCAAGCCACCAGGGAGACTGAGCCAGTCATTCCAGTGAGCACTGGAGGAGTAGAGCAGAGAGCTGGTGACTGACAGTCAAAGGCTCTCTGCTAACTGAAGACAGAGAACTGAGTGATCAACAGTCTTTGATCACAGAGTTCTCAGTACAGAGGCAGCAGGGGACAGGTGCAGTATCAGATCGATGCTGCCTCCACCTAGGTTAGTATAAATGGTTGTTTTTGTTTAAATCCCAAACTTCTTATTTAAAATGTTTGTAAAGCAATTTTTTTATTTTGGAAAATACTAAACTTGTCATACATGCTCTGTACAATGGTATTGCACAGAGCAACCCTGATCCTCCTCTTTTGGGGTTCGACATTGGCGCTCCAGGCCTCTCCTTTTGAGCGGCCCCTATGGGGTTGGGAAACCTGTGAACTCAATCCTGAGACAAACAGCGAGGCTCAGCCAAGATCACATGATTTGATTGACAGCAACAGGAGCCAATGGCGAAGTTGGCCAGTCATGATGTTTCTGAGCAGTAGGACCGTGGCGCAGCTGCCTCCATTTCCCGCCTCTTCTCTGCATAGTGTGATCAGGCCTTTTGGCTGGCTGTAGACATTTGGTATTCCAGCAGGCTGTTGGGGGGGGGGGGAGAACTGAACAGGTTCCCCCATACACACAAGCGAGGTAGATGGAGGAATCCTCCCTGCTGTGCTATTGTCTCCTGCGATTTGGCTACAGACGCTGATCGAATGCAAATTTTTCAACTTTCCCATTTGAGAGAAGTCTATATCATTATATTGACTTTTCTTTAGCAGGAATGGGCATAGATGGATAGAAATTCAGCTCTTCCCTCCTGAACCAGCCGAATTTCAATCCATCTATGGCCAGCTTTGGGTTCAGGACAAACCCGGCAGCAAGCTTTCACACCCATCCAATCAACCGCAGCCAGCACATTCCCTTCAGCCGCATGCAACAAAGGGGCAGGGATGCGTGTGACGACATTGCCCTAATGCGGCCATATTTGGATGTCATTGACCTGAGTTGACCATATTACATCAATGATGTCACCGATATCCCCGCCCGAATGCCGTGGCTGATTGGGCAGGAGGAACAGCTTGCTTCCAAGTTCGATCCAAACTAAAACGTCACTTTCTGGCGTGTGTTACACCCATGTTTATAGTGTAACATGCTCAGGCAGGGATTCCTCTCTCCTCACTGACTGTCACTTTTCAAAAATGGCATGGTTGTGCCGGGCTTCGCCCTCTTACCAGTTTCATTCATTCACAGCGATTTGTGAATGAGATAACTACAAGTCCTATCTTCCACAGAAAAAGGTTTGTAGTTCTTGAGCTGTGAGAGCGCTGGTGTGCACACTCGTAGTTCATTCACAAGCCCTTCAGCTATCAAACTGACAAGGAGTAACGGGCTGAAAGCTGTGGGACTTGTCTGTAGTAGTCTTGACATTGTACCCCGTGATCCACTTATCGTAGATGGAATTCTTAGCAGGCTCTTGGAGGGGGGATGCACATTTTTTTTTTTTTTATTTCCTCTGCAAAAATATGTACATTATTTTTTCCCATAAAGGTGAACGTAAACATTAAAGCTGTATTAAACCAAAAAGGTTATATATTGAAGCGCACAAATCAGATGTGGTGGCTGCATTCGTTTTCTTTTCTAGACTCCCCCTCCGTTTTCACCCTGTGATCTGGCCAGTAACACACCACCTGTATCGGTGGCCCCACTCTGTATGAAAGAGTAGCAAAAACACCTTTGGACAGCAGCATTGTCAGTCTTGAGGGGAGGGTAGTTTTTGATGTACTAGCAAATTTAAATACACGAACATTGAAGCCCAACTCCAGCTAACGCTTACAGAAACAGTTTTGTTCCTTTTAGAATAAAGGTTTTACATGAATAAAAGCTGACCAAAAGAACCCCTAACAGTGGTAAGTGGTTTGTCTCAACCCTGCTACATCTGCAAGACCGCTTGTTTTTTTGAAAAATAGACTTACTGGCTAGATAGATCACCAGGTGAAAACAAGACTAGAACCAGAACAAATTCAGCCAACACATCTAAGAATTGTCATGCTGCATTATAATACATGTTTGCTTTTGGTTTTATTACCACTTCTAAAGCAGACTCAGTAATTTTTTTTCAACTTTCCATCTATTAAATCTTCTGCCCTTGTTTTAATTTTGGATAGTAAAAATTTTCTGCCAGTAAATGCTTTATAC
Organism: Rana muscosa; assembly: GCA_029206835.1. Lineage (NCBI taxonomy): Eukaryota > Metazoa > Chordata > Amphibia > Anura > Ranidae > Rana > Rana muscosa. The sequence continues at coordinate 1,092,810,410 of CM055116.1, forward strand.
AGCCCACTTCCTGTTTCTTGTCTGGTCATTAGCCTAGGTTAATGAAATCATGCACAGCTCCCTCACTCCTTGCCAGGAAGGGGGATGAGTCATAAGAGGGCCAATGAAGGCTGCAGAGCTGGAGGTGTGCCTCTGTGTAAATCCAGGAAGTGAACAGGAAGCAGTTTCGGCTGCCCAGTTAAAATGGCTGCAACCAGACTCTGGAGGTAGATTTCTGCATATATTTTGCAAGTACAGAATCGAAGTGTATATATAAAATATTAGGGCAGAAACAACTAATCGATTATGAAAATGGTAATCGATTAATTGGCCAGTAACATAATGGGGTTAAAGAATTAAAATTGGCTCTTTATAGTACAAAAAGAGCAAATCGCTACTGTAACTATTTTACTGTCCAACAGTAAAAAATTAACCCCTTACAGTAGTAATTATTTGCTCTTTTTGTACTGATTTTTTTTTTTTTATAAAATTTTACACAGTGACAAAAACAAGGGATGCTCGGGTTACAGAGAGCGTACAGCGTAGAATTAACAACCTAAAATAGGTGAACTATGACAAATTATTATTTAACACTGAACATGTAATAAGGTTAAATTTGAAAAGTAACAGGAGGCGTTAATTTTAGTTTTTTTAACCCCATTATGTTACTAAACATCTCAGGCCTGGGTCACACCTCTGTCTTTTTTGGTGCTTTTTGCAGAAACTCACTACGGTTCATTTACATGGTTTCCTATGGGACACGTTCACATCCAGGATGCTGCTGCATATTTGGAAAGGGCAAGAACTTTTTTATTTTTTTTATTTTAACACAAAACAATGCTATTTTGTTTTTTTGGTTCAACGGTCTTTAATGGCGAAGCTGCAGGAAAGCATGTAATGCGTTTTTGCGGCAATTTGTGTTTTTTAATCGCCCCAACAACAAATTGGCCAAAAAAATGTAAGTGCAAATCGCAGCAAAATTACCTTTTTTTTTTTTTTTTTTTTTTTTTTTTTTTTTTTTTTATTTAGGTTATTAACCGATAAATTGAAACAATAATCGGCCAACTACTCGATTATGAAAATAATTGTTGGTTGCAGCCCTAAATAATATGCAAAGTGGTTGGAGGGAAGCTGCAGAATGGCAAAGATGTATTTGTTACAAATGATGTGAGCAGACTGCAGTTCCTCTTTAAGTCTGTGCCAAACCTGTGCTCCTCTCTAGTTATGATAATTGGTTGGTGCACAGATTGTGGCTGCACTCCTGTATGTCTGTCTCTACCACCGGCCTCAACCTTTATTCGTAACTCTGTGTTTGTACAAGGTGCACCAGGAAGAAGTAGTGGTGATTTTGCCGATATTTGTTAATAAGTTAGGTGACATTTGAGTACTTCTGATGGCTTAAACGTGTTCATTATCTCTTTAGAGCTGCGGGGAATGTGCAAGAGCAGCATATCTGAGCAAGATGCTGCTGTAAGTTGTCGTTCCAGGACAAGCAGCTTCAGGGCAGTAAATCTGTTATGATATAACATTGCTACACCTGAATCTGGAGGTGTCTCACACAGGTATTTTGGTTGGTGTCAAATCTACCTAAACAGTTTGTTGCATTGCTTTTGAAGAACACGTAAATATTTTGCTGATGTCTCTATGTTCAGCTTAAAGTGTTTAATTCCTTCCTGCTGACCGCACATATATGGGCTTTTCTCAAGACGTCTTCCAGGACGGCACAATGAGAGATGACTAGTCCACCTGACAGGAAACACAATCAATCAAAGAGGTTAAAAACCCCACCCCTCCCTGTGCTCCTCAGTTTTTTGATTGTGTTTCCCCACAGCGAAACCGTTTGTTATTTTCTAAAGACCTAAAGGCCTGGTGCTGGAGGTCTCCCCCTGGGACCTAGGTCGAACGCTTAGGAAGCCTCTGGACCTAGCAGGACGGGCTCATCCTTCCTGGGGGGTCCCCCTTTTGTTGTAACATACTCAGGGGGGAAGGAATAGCCTTGAAGAACCCCCCCTGAGTTTTCTGAAGCCCTAAGGTACAGGGTACCTGGAAGCTTCAGGGGCCAAATGTTTCCTCTTTTTTCTCCCTACCTGGTGGGTGTCCACTTCGGAGGGGGGGCTGGCAGGTCTCCCGCAGATGCGGTGGTGAACCCAGCGGTGAAGTGCTGTTCTGGCTATTGGCGCCGCTCAGGCATGTGCGGCGCCATTTTCCCATGGCCTGGAGGACTCATTGATTTCCTCCTCTAGCGCCCGGAATGACGTCACCGCGCGCCACTTCCGGTTTCCGGTCTACGGCAAGATGGCGACGGCCGGCGTCTTTTCAGCCAGCTTCCACTATAAAGATGCCAGGAAAAGAGGCGCCCATTCCTCCTGTTTGCTCTTAGCGACACGGTTCGAGCCCGGATGGAGCATGAGGAAAGGCCCGGTACGGCCAAGGCTACAGAGGAGGCCACAGGAGGTGAGTCCTACCCAGCCAGCAGGGGTTATGATGGGGGAGGTACCCCGACTCTTCCCCCTTTTGCTCTGCACAGGGGTGTTTGGTACTAAAAAATTCCCTGTGTATATTTGTTTTTTCTGCAGGAGGGGACGTCACTGCCCAGGGGTCTACCAGCCGTCCCTCTAAAGCCCCTGCTCGCATCAAAAGATGTGGCTACTGCAACGATAGGTTGCCTCCAGACTATTCCAGACCTTTCTGCTTTAAATGCATTCAGAAATTGGCTGGAAAAGAAACATCTCACGTCATGAAAGACTTCCTGTCTGTCCAGACCCAGATGCTGACTACGCTTAAGGAATTTCAATCCTCACTCAAGTCTAGGGAACCAGAACCTCAGACAAGTGGGGGGGGGCTCTTCCTCTCAGGAGAGTTCTTTGACTCCCAGGGTAGTTAAAAGACGGCCGCAGCCTCTAAAATCCCTACCTTCACAGGGTTCGGAGCCGGAGGAGGATTCAGATATCTCCGATGGAGAAGTATCTGATGAGGGTCTGGTGGATAGTCAGGCAGAGGACGAGGAAGAGGGCTCCAGGCCAGGAAGGCACATCTTCTCGGCCGATGATATGGAGGGCCTCCTTGGGGCAATTTATGCTTCTGAGGAGATCCAGGAGCCTGCGGAACAGGTTTCCGCACAGGATAGAATGTATCAGGGTTTGTTGAAGTCTCAACCCAGAACCTTCCCCGTCCACCAGGCACTGAAGGACATTATCCTTCAAGAATGGAAGGATCCTGAAAGGAAGCTTTTAAGACCAAAAACGTGGAAACGTAGGTGCCCTTTCAAGGAGGAAGATGAAGATAGGTTCTTCAAAACACCCAGATTGGATGCTTCTTTAGCCCAGGTATCCAAACAGTCTGACCTCTCCTTTGAGGATACTGGTAACCTCAAAGATCAGATGGACCGGCGTGCTGAAACCACCTTGCGGAGGGCCTGGGAAGCCAATGCGGCAGCCATGAGCCCGGCGCTGGCTTCAGCATGCGTAGCCAGGAATGCAGATGCATGGATCTCAAAATTAACGGACCATGTTTCAGGCACTTCCAAATCCAAGGAAGTCTTGGAGTCGTTGCATCTAATAGGTAGCGCGGTGGCGTACCTAGCGGATGCAGCGGTAGAAACCGTAAGAACCACCGCAAAGACTGGAGCCCTCTTAAACTCTGCTAGAAGAGCTGTATGGGTCAAAACCTGGGATGGTGATAGTGCATCCAAGACCCGTTTATGTGGTCTCCCATTTGAGGGCTCCCTTCTTTTCGGTACAGGACTTGACCAAGCCCTGTCCAGGTCCACCGAAAAGGGTAAGAAGTTTCCTACCAAACCTAAAAAGGAAAAAAGGAGATTTTTTCGAGGCCCCCAGGGTAAGAACCGGTCTTCAGACAAAAGACCTGTCAATACTAGGAGGTGGAGTGCTGGCAAGGACAAACAGAAGGGAGGTATCCTTTTCTCCAGCCAAAAGCCTAATGACAAGAACTCTAAGTGACGTAAGGGTAGGGGGAAGGCTTTCCCAGTTTCTCCCCAGATGGGAAAGCATATCTCAGAGCCCCCATGTCCTCCAAATCTTAAAAGAGGGCTACAAGCTAGAGTTCCTTCACTCCCCTCCCCCGAAGTTTCTGGTAACACATCTACCCAGGGACCCCTTAAAAGCTGCAGGTCTGGTACAGAATGTCTCAGAACTGGAAAGGCAGGGAGTAGTTATCCCGGTACCTACAGAACAACAAGGTTTGGGCGTCTATTCCCACGTTTTCGTTGTTCCAAAGCCGTCAGGGAAGCATCGGCTTATAATAAACTTGAGACCCTTGAACGCTTATCTGCGTCGCAAGAGGTTTCAGATGGAGAGCGTGTACACGCTCAGGAAGCTTCTTCTGAGGGGGGTGTTCATGGTGACCATAGACCTAAAGGACGCCTATCTACACGTCCCGATATTCCCAGCACATCAGGCCTTTCTCAGGTTTGCAATCACTTCCGCCCAGGGAGTGCAGCATTGGCAGTTTGCTGCGCTTCCCTTCGGACTGTCATCCAGTCCAAGAGTCTTTACAAAGATCATGGCGGAGGTGATTGCTTACCTGCACCTGCAGGGTATAGCAGTAGTCCCCTACCTCGACGATCTGCTTCTCTACAATCAGAGTCGAGATCTCCTTCTTGCAGACCTGGCCAGGGTCGTGAACACCTTGGAAAGCCTGGGGTGGATCATCAACAAAGAAAAATCCTCGATGGTCCCAGAACAGAAGAAAGTTTACTTGGGATTCCTAGTGGATTCCTTAGAAAGAAAACTTGTTTTACCCCAGGACAAGGTCCAAGGTCTTATGACAACGGTCAGGTCTATGTTGGAGGCAGAGGAATCCTCCTTCAGAAGCATCATGCGGGTGCTGGGTCTAATGACCTCTTGCATCCCAGCGGTGCCGTGGGCTCAGCTCCACTCCAGACCTCTCCAAGAATTCCTTCTATCCTCTTGGGACGGATCAAGGGAATCTCTAGACTACAGGGTCCCCATCCCAGTTGTGGCAAAGGAATCTCTGAGGTGGTGGCTCCTTCCTCCAGAATTTACTGGTGGGTCGTCTGTGGAGTCAGTTCAGCCCTCTCAGGATAACCACAGACGCAAGCGCCTGGGGTTGGGGGGCTCACTTAGACGAGCTCAGAGCTCAGGGTTCCTGGAACCGAGGTCAGAGGGGCGCCTCCTCAAACCTCCGGGAATTGTTGGCGGTCCGGGAGGCTCTAAAGGCCTTCGAGGAGAGAGTCAGGGGCCGAGAGGTCCAGATTCTATCCGACAATGCCACCACAGTGGCATTCCTGAACCATCAGGGAGGCACCAGGTCACGTACCCTTCTGGCTTTGTCTCTGGAGATCCTGAGCTGGGCAGAGCTCCGGATTCCCTCTATCACAGCGGTTCTCATAAAAGGGGTTCACAACGTAGAGGCGGACTTTTTAAGTCGCCACCCGATTCTCCAGGGAGAATGGGAGTTGAACACAGAGGTGTTCGATCTGGTGTGCCAACGGTTCGGCAATCCGGAGATAGACCTCTTCGCCCGCAGGGAAAACAAAAAGCTAAAGAGGTTCTTTTCCCTGACCCGGGAATGGGGCTCAGAGGGAGTGGATGCGCTGGCCCAGGTGTGGAGTTTTCATCTGGCCTATGCCTTTCCCCCTCTGAGTCTGATTCCGAGGATCCTGCAGAAGCTGGACCTCTCAGAATGCTGTCTCATTTTGGTCACCCCCTGGTGGCCCAAGAGAGCCTGGTTTCCCACTCTGGAGAACTGGTCTGTAGCTCCCCCTCTCCATCTACCAGTTCGGTCAGACCTTCTTCTTCAGGGTCCGGTCTTCCACCCAGAGCCCAGCTTCTTCAAACTGACGGCCTGGTGCTTGAAAGGCAGAACCTGCGGGAGAAGGGCTGTTCAGAGAGAGTGATCACCACTCTCCTCTCTAGTAGAAAGGAGGTCACCAGGCGGATTTATGCTAAGGTGTGGGGGGTCTTCTCTCGCTGGTGTTCAGAGAGAGAGGTTTCCCAACAGGAAACTTCGGTCATTCTGGAATTTCTCCAGGATGGAGTTGATCTGGGGCTGGCTACCAAGACACTAAGAGTTCAGGTAGCAGCCTTATCTTACTTCCTGGACAGAAGATTGTCCCAGGACCCGTTGATTAAAAGATTCTTGTCAGCTAGGGACAGAATGTCTCCAGTACAGATCTCTAGGGTTCCACCCTGGGATCTCTCCTTGGTTCTAGAACAGTTAACTAAGGCTCCGTTCGAGCCTTTAGACAGTATCTCTATTAAACTTCTCACAGTTAAGTTTACCTTTCTGCTGGCGATAACGACAGCCAAAAGAGTAGGTGATATGCAGGCTCTGTCAATTAAAGAGCCGTTTTTTCGTTTATTTGAGGACAGGGTTGTTCTCAGGCAGGACCCCCTGTACCTTCCCAAGGTAGTATCAAAATTTCATAGAACACAGGAAATAATACTCCCTTCTTTTTGTTCCAATCCCCAGAATGAAAGGGAGGCTTCCTTTCATTGTTTGGATGTCAGACGATGTCTGCTTTCTTATTTGGATAGAGTTAGCATTTTCAGAAAATCCAGCCACTTGTTTATTAATTTTTCTGGTCAGAAAAAGGGCCAACAGGCTTCTAGAGTAACCATAGCTAGGTGGATAAAACAAGCAATCTCCCTAGCTTATGACCAGGCTGCTAAGACAGCCCCGAAGGTTAAGGCACATTCCACTCGGTCTCTGGCGACCTCCTGGGCAGAAAGGGCCGGAGCTTCGGTCGAACAAATCTGCCAAGCTGCGACATGGTCAAGCCAGAACACTTTTTTGAAGCATTATAGAGTGGAGTTGCTGTCGCCTCAGGACCTCTCATTTGGTAGGAAGGTCCTGCAAGCGGTCGTCCCACCCTAAGGTAGGCCTGCAAATTACTTGCTTCTCTCTCATTGTGCCGTCCTGGAAGACGTCTTGAGAAAAGTACCAGTTACTTACCGGTAATGGTCTTTCTGGTAAGTCTTCCAGGACGGCAGGCCTACTTCCCACCGCTCTGGTTAAGTATATTTATATATATATATATATATATATATATAGAGAGAGAGAGTTGTTGTGGTATGTTGTTTTCACTCTCGTGCACTAGTGTGGAGTACTTTTTCACAAACTGAGGAGCACAGGGAGGGGTGGGGTTTTTAACCTCTTTGATTGATTGTGTTTCCTGTCAGGTGGACTAGTCATCTCTCATTGTGCCGTCCTGGAAGACTTACCAGAAAGACCATTACCGGTAAGTAACTGGTACTTTTTCCATAGGGCCGCATATATGTGTATCTCTCTTTTGTGCTCTGAGCACGCTGTTCGGGCTCTCGCCAGCGATCGGGACCCAGGACTCAAGGTTCTGGGTCACCTGGTCGCTGTGATAGCCTCTGATTGGCTATCACAGTGATCAGTCGCTGTGAGCCTGCCCCTGTGTTCCTCTTAATGAAGAGAAAGATGCATTGTATCTTCCTCTTGTTGCAGGAGAGGAAAATGTAAACAAACCAAAGTGTATGTCTAAAAAAATAAAAATTTATTCAAATTAATAAAAAATAACAAGATGAAGGCTTGCCGGGGTTAGTGTTGGTATCAGTATACAGGTGAAACTCGAAAAATTAGAATATTGTGCAAAAGTTAATTTATTTCACTAATGCAACCTAAAAGGTTAAACTAATATATGAGATAGACTCATTACATGCAAAGCAAGATAGTTCAAGCCGTGATTTGTCATAATTGTGATGATTATGGCTTACAGCTCATGAAAACCCCAAATCCACAATCTCAGAAAATTAGAATATTACATGCAATCAATAAAACAAGGATTGTACACAGAATAATATCAGACCTCTGAAAAGTATAGGCATGCATATGTACGCAGTACTTGGTTTGGGCCCCTTTTGCAGCAATTACTGCCTCAATGCGGCGTGGCATGGAAGCTATCGGCCTCTGGCACTGCTGAGGTGTTATGGAAGACCAGGATGCTTCAATAGCGGCCGTCAGCTCTTCTGCATTGTTCGGTCTCATGTCTCATCAATGCCCCATAGATTCTCTGGGATTCAGGTCAGCTGAGTTTGCTGGCCAATCAAGCACAGTAATCCCACGGTCATTGAACCAGGTTTTGGTGCTTTTGGCAGTGTGGGCAGGTGCCAAGTCCTGCTGGAAAATGAAGTCAGCATCCTCATAGAGCTAGTCTGCGCATGAAGTGCTCCAAAATCTCCTGGTAGACGGCTGCGTTGACCCCGGACTTAATGAAGCACAGTGGACCAACACCAGCAGATGACATGGCTCCCCAAATCAACAGACTGTGGAAACTTCTCACTGGACTTCAAGCATCTTGCAGTGTGTGCCTCTCCATTCTTCCTCTATATTCCGGCTCCTTGGTTTCCAAATAAGAGCAAATTTTGCATCTCATCAGAAAAGAGGACGTTGGACCACTGAGCAACAGACCAAGTCTGTTTTTCTTTAGCCCAGGTAAGACGCTTCTGACGTTGTTTGTTGTTCAGGAGTGGCTTGACGAGGAACACGACATTTGAAGCCCATGTCCAGGATCCGTCTGTGTGTGGTGGCTCTTGATGCACTGACTCCAGCCTCAGTCCACTCCTTGTGAAAGTCCCCAACACTTTTGAATGGCTTTTTCCTGACAATCCTCTCCAGGCTGCTGTCATTCCTGCTGCTTGTGCACCTTTTTCTTCCACACTTTTCCCTTCCACATAACTTTCTATTAATGCGCTTTGATACAGCACTTTAGGAACGTCCAACTTCTTTTGCAACTGCCTTTTGAGGCTTTCCCTCCTTATGGAGGGCGTCAATGATGGTTTTCTGCACAGCTGTCCGATTCTGCAGTCTTTCCCATGATTGTGATTCCTGCTGAACCAGACTGAGAGACCATTTAAAGGCTCAGGAACCCTTTGCAGGTGTTATGACTTAATGAGCTGATTAGAGTGGGACTCTTTGAGCCTAGAATATTGCACCTTTTCCACAATATTCAAATTTTCTGAGATTGTGGATTTGGGGTTTTCATGAGCTGTAAGCCATAATCATCACAATTAAAGTGGTTGTAAACCCACTTATGCAACTTGCACCTACAGGAATGCCTAGATTAAGGCTTGTCTGTAGGTGCAACAAATATCTCCTAAACCTACACGGTTAAGGAGATATTTGCTAAAAATTACATGCACCGGTGTCTACGGTGCATGCGCGCCGTAGACAACGGTGCATTCATAGGGTTAATGCGCGGAGTCACGTCTTTGCCGCTCCGGAGCGGCGCTGTGATTAGCTGGAGCGGGGATACCCGGAAGTAACCTTCCGGCTATCGCCGCAACGATGGCTGGAGAGGGAGACGAGGACGTCTTCGGGGGGCCCCTGATCTAAGGTAAGTGATGCATAATGAGCTAGTATGCTAGTCATACTAGCTCATTATGCCTTTGTCTTGCAGGTTGGTTTTAAATTTTTATTTTTACAGCGTTTACAACCACTTTAAGACAAATCACGGCTTGAACTATCTTGCTTTGCATGTAATGAATCTATCTCATATATTAGTTTCACCTTTTATGTTGCGTTAGTGAAATTAACTTTTGCACGATATTCAAATTTTTCGAGTTTCACCTGTATTTACAGTAGAATAAAAAAAGGCGGAGCCAAGTGACGTCAGACTTGGACCTAAAAACTGATGCTGGGATCAGCTGGGACGTATGTGTTTTGCCTATGTAGGCATTAACCAAGTGCTTTTAATGTTTTGCTACATGTAGATAAAGTAGCGTTTTTTATTAGTAACAATAAGGCCTCATGCCCACTGGCGTTTTTACAGCTGCGTTTTTTGCAGCTTAAAAACGCCTGTCCATGTTATTGTAAATATTTTTTTTTTTTTTAAAAAACAAAAACGTCGGAGCTAAAAACGCGACCACGCGTTAGTGCGCGTTTTTTGCGCGTTAGGGCGCGTTAGTGCGCGTTTTTGCGCGTTTTTTGACGCTCGCGTTTTTTCCTGCCAAATTCTGACGCTGAGGAACGCACTGGCCCTGGGTTTTTTTTACAGCTTACAAACGCCTATGCTCTTTACAGCTCAAAAACGCCTAGGTGGGCATGAAGCTATAGACTAACATGGACAGGCGTTTTTAAGCTGTAAAAAACGCGGCTGAAAAAACGCCCGTGGGCATGAGGCCTAAATGCAACATACTTCAGTTTTTGCGGCTCTTTTTCTTCTATATGATGAGCTATCCAGAGATGCTGCTAGTCGAGGTTATTGACCATTAAGTGGATTTGTGCTGATGACCAGTTCTGGAGGATCATTGCACTGCCGATTCTTATCCTATAAGCGTTACTGACCTGTATTTGTATATGGGTCCACGTACAAGGTGAATGAGCAATCTAGCTGGTGATGGAGCACAAAGTTTGAGGGCGAAGCGCCTCTAATTGTAGACGCCTATTGAATCACTTTGATTTGGACTTTGTGGACTATTACTGTCTATTGGTGGAATCGTTTTTTCATTTAGTACATTTTAGTGTTATTTTGTGTTTTATCATAGTAAACAATTACCGTAATTTACTGTCACATGATTTAAAAAAAAAAAAATATTTCAGTAATTATTGTCATTGTACATAGGTTTTTTTATTTATATATTATAAGAGAAGGTTTTTATTTATATAAGAGAAGGAACTTTTTACCACATTTGGGATTACTTATCTTTTGTATATGTTATGAATTGAAACACCTAATCGTGTTGGTATATTTATTGAATGTGTGTTTTATATTATTTGAGGCCCTATAGCAGGGTGGCTTTGATTTAAATCGCTTGTAAAAAAGCTTGATTTAAACCAACTCGATTTAAATCATAATTTTTAAAGAGCAACTGTCATCTCTGTCCCGCATCAGCTCCTCCTCTGACCCGTTGTTGATTCACCAACTGTCCCATTCACTTTAATGGCTGGTGACGTGGCAGTGACACAACAAGGTGATGGATGTGGCGGCAGCAGCAGGTGAGTGGATGCCCGCTAACGGGCTCTGTCATGATGAATCTGAAATGACAGGTGCTCTTTAAATGTAAGGACTCATTCTTGGTGGTAGTTAAAATCTTTAATATTTGCAAACAAAATGAAGGTTTCCTGTTTAGAATAAGCGGTCAGGTTAGTAAAACAGTGATATCAGAACCGATTCAGTCATACAGTTTGTGTACATAGATTTAAAAAATGGATAAAGGAATATTTCTGAACTGTGTTTTATCTCATGTTTACTGTGAAATTGAGTGAATGCATCAATGCAGTGCATGTTATCTCAGCTTGCAGAGCTTGGATTCATTGAATGAGTTTACCAAAAATGTAAATCTTGCAAATTTAAATCTATACAGCCTCATGCTACATTTCATCCTGATTTAAATTATTAATCCATCTTAAATAGAAAACCATCTTTTAGATAGATTTTTACTCCCAAAGGCATTTTATTTAAAAAATGTAAAAAATCGAAAAAATCGTTTTTTTTTTTTTTGTTTTTTTTTTTTTTAATCGATTTATATCCACCCTGCCCTATAGTGTAAACACTTGATATGTCAAGCAGCGCAAACACATATTAGATTTTTTTAGTTGTATTGGTGTAGGAACACATTTAGTGGCTGCAGAAGCTATTGAATTTTCTGTTGATTACACCTGGGGCACCACGCATCATCACATGGTTGTGCAGGCGCTCCTAGCACAGAGACTAGGCTCTCGCCAACAATCGGGACCCAGGACACTCGGTTCCGGGTCACCTGATCGCTGTGATAGCCTCTGATTGGCTATCAAAGTGATCTATCATAGTGCGCCCGCCCCTGTGTTTACTTCCTCTTAATTAAGAGATAAATACAATGTATCTTTCTCTTTCTCTTGTTGCAGGGGTGGAAAATTAAGGCCTCATGCCCACTGGCGTTTTTACAGCTGCGTTTTTTGCAGCTTAAAAACGCCTGTCCATGTTATTGTAAATATTTTTATTTATTTTTTTTTGAAAAAAAAAAAGTCGGAGCTAAAAACGCGACCGCGCGTTAGTGCGCGTTTTTTGACGCTCGCGTTTTTTTCTGCCTAATTCTAACGCTGAGGAACGCACTGGTCCTGGGTTTTTTTTACAGCTTAAAAACGTCTATGCTATTTGCAGCTCAAAAACGTCTAGGTGGGCATGAAGCTATAGACTAACATGGACAGGCGTTTTTAAGCTGTAAAAAACGCGGCTGTAAAAACGTCCGTGGGCATGAGGCCTAAAACAAACCAAAGTGTGTGTGTGTGTGTGATAAATAAAAAAATAAATAAACTTATATAAATAAGGCTTGCCAGGTTTAGTGTCTGGGTCAAAAGTCACCGTCGGCATATTTAGGGTCGAATTAAAATAATTTACAATTCGTGTCAGTGTCTTTTTAGGCAGGATAAAAACAAAAAAATGCAAAATACGAACTATTGTTTCTAGGCTATGCTACCGGTACTAACGTACACACATGTGGTATCACTGCAATTGTCAGGAGCAGGAGAATTTATTTTGGGTTGTTCTTTGGTGGTAAATGATGATGATCGCAAAAAAAATTCAGCTACATTTAAAGTATAAAAAGAATTGGATTGCCTAGGTACATCTGTCTAGCTTTGCATAGTATCAGCCCCTATTCACACCTGAGTGTTCTTTGGACTAAAGCCTCATACGCACGATCGGATTATCTGACGGGAATTGTGTGATGACAGCCTGTTGTCAGAAAATCCGACCGTTTGTATGCTCCATCGGACAATTGTCTGATTTTCTGCCAACAAATGTGGAATAACATGCTTTAAAATTGTCCGCCAATAAATGTGTGTTGTCAGATTATCAGATCGTGTGTACACAAGTCCGTCGGACAAAACACCAAAGTACAAACACGCATGCTCAGAAGAAACGATCACCATAAATAACACAACAATGGCAGAAGTTGCCCAAAGGGTGGCGCTAAAGAGCTGAAAAAAACACATCGTTTCAGGTTTGTTGGCAGACAATTCTTTGCCGTTTGTATGCAATACAAGTTCCTGGCCAACTCCCTTCGGACAAAAGTCCTACGCTTTGTCCGCAGAAAATCCGATCGTGTGTACCGGGCTTTGGCCTGCAAGTGAAAATGCTCAGCAATAGGAATCCCATTCAATACATGCTGCTCACATCTTAAGCTGGCCATACAGTTTTCTTATTCAATGTCTCTTAAGGCTTACCTTCAACCATGTAGTGCAAGGGTCTATCTGATTTGATACAAAGGTATTATTATATGGTTTTGTTGGATAAAAAGGAAAATTGTATAACCAGAACATAGAGGGAGCGATTTAAAAGAAAATCGCTCAATTTCCCCCATCGTCAGTCCGTGTGGATCTATTGTGTTCACCCAGCAGGGGTAGCCATCCCTGCTGGGAGAAGGCAGTGATGACTACTAGCTGCTCTAATAGCTGCTAGCAAAAATTGCATGTAAAATTTGACAGGCTGCTTCTATCGTTGATAAATCAATCAACTTGGGTACAATCGGCCTACATGGTTCGAATCTCAGCCGGTCCCTGCTGAACCTGCCGAAATTCGAACCATCTATGGCCAGCTTAACTCACATGCTAGAAGCTCAAAAAGGTACATGAGCTTGTTTGTGGCCCAATAGGCTTTAATAGAAGCACCCTTAAAATGTACAACACAAGCATTTTATCACATTTTTACAGCTGAACAGTGATAGCAGGGGTCTTCCAAATCATCCTCCGGTTCAATGTGAAAGATTTTCTCTGAGCACAGGGGGTCACTTGTTCACCACTGCCAGCATTCATAGAACGCCTTGCATTTGTTCTCAAAGAATACAAGGCTTTCTCTGATTGGAAGAGATGCAGAGAAGGCAGTGATATCGGGGTCTCCACTTCTCCACTTATCCAATTAGAGAACATACAAAAAAATCTGTTGTTTGCTATGCAAAAATACATGACCGTTAATGAGTGTCCCACAGCTATTGCTGTGTGGGGTAAAACACTTGTTTTCAGTATCCCAGACACTATAGGCGCTAAACTTCTGCCACTGAAACAGACAGTGATGATTAGGGGTTGCTTTACTCTTCAATTTACATATTTTGTATTCTTTTCACAGCATGTGCTCTATGAATGGATAATGGGAGAGGAAGATGACTGTAACCATCTCCCCTTGTCTATTCACAGAACACCTTGTACTCTGAAAGGAATACAAGGTGTTTTGTAAATGAATGAGGTAAAGAGCAAGTGACCCACTATCACCACTGTATGAGAACTGGGCCTGGAAATTCAGTGCTTAGTCTAGGATGAATGAAAGGGTTTCACCTAACTCGGCATTGTCAGAGGTCATTTATTTTTATGGAGACGATGTCCAAAAATTATTTTCCCTGATATTAATATTAACCACTTGCCACACAGGCCATTTCTGACATTTATCTCCTACATGTAAAAATCTTTTTTCTTTATTTTTTTTGCTAGAAAATTACATAGAACCCCCAAACATTATATATGTTTTCTTAACAGAAACCCTAAAGCAGGGGTCTCAAACTGGCGGCCCTCCAGCTGTTGTGAAACTACAAGTCCCATCATGCCTCTAGGACTTATAGTTTCACAACAGCTGGAGGGCTGCCAGTTTGAGGCCCCTGCCCTAGAGAATACAATGACGGTGGTTGCACGGTATTTGGGTGGCAATTTTTCTAAGTTGTTTTTTTTTTTGGGGGGGGGGGGGGGGTGAGTTTTATGCTTTTAAGAAAAAAAAAAAATGGTAAAGTTAGCCCAATTTTTTTGCATAATGTGAAAGATTAAAGTTACGCCGAGTAAATGGATACCTAACATGTCACGCTTCAAAATTGCACACGCTCGTGGAATGGCGCCAAACTTTGGTACTTAAAAATCCCCATAGGCAACGCTTTCATTTTTTTTCACTGGTTACATGTTTTGAGTAACAGAGGAGGTCTAGGGCTAGAATTATTGCTCTTGCTCTAATGTTCGCGTCGATACCTCACGTGTGGTTTGAACAGTTTTCATATGTGGGCGGGACTTGCATATGCGTTCGCTTCTGCGTGTGAGCACACTGGGAGAGGGGCGCCTTTAGAAAAAAAATATATTGTTAATTTTCCTTTTTTAGTTCGACTCTTTTTTTTTTTTTTTTAATTATTTATTTTTTGATCACTTTTATTCCTATTCCAAGGAATGTAAACATCCCTTCTAATAGGAATATGGCATGATCGGTCCTCTTTACAGTGAGATATGGGGTCAATAAGACCCCACATCTCACCTCTAGGCTGAGAAGCCTGAAATGGAAGAAAAACAAACAAAAAAACGATCTCGGCTTCCCAGCCGAGGCGGCGCCATTTGTTTGAATGCAGAGGCCGGATGTGATGTCATAACATCGCGCCCGGCCTCCGAACGATCAGAGAAATCTTTATGGTAAACATGCGGGGCCGGCGCATCCTGTCTCTGACTCACCGATGGCAGCGGTGAGTCGGTAGAAGCACCGGAGAGCGGCGTGAGAGGGGGTGTCCCCTTTTGCCGCCCGTAAGATCCCTTTCACACTGGGTCGCTTTGCAGGCGCTATTGAGCTAAAAATAGCACCTGCAAACTGACCTGAAACAGCCGCTGCTGTGTCTCCAGCTTGAAAGCCCCGAGGGCTTCCACACTGGAGCGGTGCGCTAACAGGAAGGTAAAATAAGTCCTGCTACCAGCATCTTTGAAGCGGTGAAGGAGATGTGTGTGTGTGTGTGTGTGTATACCGTTCCTGCCCATTGAAATCAATGGGACACCGTGGCTATGGCGCTTTGCGGTGGTTTTTAACCCTTTCTTGCCCTCTAGCGGGGGGTAAAACCGAATAGCGCCGCTAAAAATGGCGGCGCTTTACCGCTGACGCACCTCCCGCCCATGTGCAAGGGGCCGAAGAACCATCAAGCAGCGGAACAGCTGCTATGATCATTCTTGTGCTCTAGGGAATCGTCGGGTGAAAAAGCCGATATCTGAATGATGTCTGTAGCTGCAGGCATCAATCAGATATACTCGCACAAATTCAAGGACATATGACGGCCGGCGCGCGGGAAGTGGTTAAAATAATTTTCTCTTGCCATCCATGGACTGACACAGCAACTTCAATATTGACAAAGTGGGTTATGTTCCTGATCATAGGAGAAGACTAGGCAGAATGTTAGCTGTTTTAACATACATTCCTTTACCAGAGCTGAACAGCCCCGCCCAGGGGGTGGGCCCTCTGGACATAACCCTCCTACCAGCAGCCTCAGTTTTTTTTCTGCCTAGCAGAGGAGAGGACGTGGCTCTCTTCGGAGCCAGTCTCTTGAAGAAATATTTTTATTCTTTTTGAATTTTTATTTTATTTTTGAGTTTCTTCTATCAACAGTCGGCTGGGCAACAGGTTGGGTAGTTGCGATCCTCGTAGTCTTCCCAGTCCGACCATCGAGCGTGCTGATCCTTGCTCAGCGTGAGATCAGTCCACGACATGCCCCACGACTCCAGGGGTGGACGGTGAGCTTTTTGCTCCAGGGTCCACATATGACTGAACAGTTTTGCTGCATCTTTCACAGTGGACCGGGCCGACAGCTACTCAGTACTGCACTGTGATAGGCTTGTCAGGAACACACCAGTGGGTCCCCGCTGGATGGGTAAGTACTGTTAACCCTGCCTCAGCAGGTGAGTACATACTGTGTGTTCCTATGGTAGGGGGGTTTCCCTGTCGTCCCCCCCCCCCCCCTTGTTTATTGCTACTCTGTCACCTTACTCTGGTATGTGCTGAGGAAGACTCTTTATCTGGGTCAGTACATGACAGGAAGCTTGTTAGTGAACTCATTGATGCTGTGAGGGACACTCTCAAGCTGGATGCTGCGACTGAGTAACCTCCAGTGGAGGCAGTCTCCTTGGGTTTATTTAGAGCTAATCCTTCTAAAAAGGTTTTTCCCTATACACCTTTCCTTGACAGATTCATAGACCAGGTATGGGAAAAACCGCAGAAGACCTTTGCGGTCTCGCAGCGTCT
Source organism: Rana muscosa (assembly GCA_029206835.1). Taxonomy (NCBI): domain Eukaryota; kingdom Metazoa; phylum Chordata; class Amphibia; order Anura; family Ranidae; genus Rana; species Rana muscosa. The sequence continues at coordinate 1,092,827,337 of CM055116.1, forward strand.
GACAGGTACCCCTTTTGAGGAGAGCCTGATTAAAAAATGGGCCTCTCTGGTTGTTGACCCCCCCTGGTCGGACTCCTGCCTTCAAGGACCCTACTGATAGGAGGTCGGAAGTGGTGAGCAGGGCCATGTTCACCATGCTGGGATCCGCGCTACGTCCTATTGTAGCGGCGACCCTGGTGTCTCGGACACTCACGGAATGGGCAAAGATTTTGCATCAGACTGTACAGGAGCATAATCTTCCTCTGGATTGCATCGCACTGGCTGACCAACTGGTACAAGGCCTGGTGTATGTGTGCGATGCCTCTATGGACGCTGCCCCCTGAATTTCTAGGGCCTCCGTGTCTGCAGTGGTTTTGCGTTGCCTTATCTGGTTGAAATGCTGGTCTGCTGACCTGGCCTCTAAGAAGCTCCTGACGGATTTACCTTTTAAGGACTGGAGACTATTTGGTGCTTCCCTGGATGACATTATTAAAAATGTTACGGGAGGTAAGAGCACCCTTCTTCCTCAGCCTACTAAGGGGAAGGAGCAGTGCCGTAAACCGGGCCCTTCTTTTCCCACACAGAAGAGGTTTTTTCGTCAGTCGGAGTCCACCAGAAAATTCTCCCAGACTGACGAGTGCGGCTGGTGGACAGAAGCGTCCCTGGGTGCGTAAGCGAACAAGCCCGCCACCGCATGAAGTCTTGCCCCCACCCGACTCTGGGGTGGGGGGATGACTTTGCAGGTTCACGGATCGGTGGAACTCCCGGATCTCCGACCGGTGGGTATATGAGGTGGTCACCTTGGGGTACAGGATAGAGTTCTTTCCCTCAAATCTCCCTCTCCTTCCAGCGCGTCAAACTGCCCTATTGGGGGCAGTGCAGGACTTTTGCCAGTACCGTCAAAGGAGAGGTTTCAGGGATTTTATTCAAATCTTTTTGTGGTCCCAAACAAGGACGGAGTCCGTCCAATTCTGGACCTCAAGGCCCTGAATGCCTTTGTGAAGGTTCGAAAACTCTGCATGGAATCCATTCGCTCGGTGATTGCTGCACTCCAGCCGGGGGATTTTCTGGCGTCCTTGGATATCAAGGACGCCTACTTGCATGTCCCAATCTGCGCGGGTCACCAGAAGTTTCTGCGCTTCGCGATAGGCGAAGACCACTATCAGTTTGTGGCTCTTCCCTTCGGTTTAGCGTCAGCACCGTGGGTTTTCACCAAGGTGGTTGCCCCGATTCTAGCTTTGCAGAGACAGCGAGGCATTGCTATCGTTGGCTATCTGGAAGATCTTCTGAGAGCAGACTCTGGCTCAGAATTAGAGGAAAATGTGTTGATAGCCAGTCAGGCCCTCAGAGAATTCGGTTGGCTGCTGAACATTCAGAAGTCGGTCCTGGTTCCGTCTCAGCGTCTGGAGTACCTAGGATTGATCCTGGACTCCTCGGAGGTGAGGGTCTTTCTACCCTTGGAAAAATTACTGACTCTTCAATCTGCGGTACGAGTGCGGACGTCCCGCAAATGGTTGTCACTCCGTTTTTTGCATGAGGGTCCTGGGACTCATGTTGGCTTCCTTCGAGGCTGTGCCGTATGCCCAATTCCACACTCGAGGCTTAAAAAAGGAGATCCTGTCTTGCTGGGACAAGTCTCCATTATCACTGGATCGTCAGATCCAGGTGAGTCACCTGGTCAGGGCGTCCCTGACATGGTGGCTGAGATCCCCGGCCCTTCGGTCGGGGAAGTCGTTCCTTCCTGTCCAGTGGACCGTGATCACGACGGACGCCAGTCTTTCGGGCTGAGGCGGAGTCTGGGGAGTTCTTTCGGCCCAAGGGCTTTGGACTCCGGACGAATCCCGTCAGCCGATCAATGTCCTGGAACTCCGGGCAATCAGACTGTGTCTCTCCTCGTGGTCAAAGAGACTACAGGGGCGCTCGGTCAGGATTCAGTCGGACAACGCCACGGCGGTGGCTTATGTCAACCATCAGGGGGGAACGTGGAGCTCGGCCGCTGCGTCCGAGGCCGCTCACATCCTGGTATGGACGGAAAGAAGCGTGGCAGCTCTGTCGGCCGTTTACATTCCAGGAGTAGACAACTGGCAGGCGGACTATCTGAGCCGCCAGACGTTGGACCAGGGGGAATGGGCCTTTCATCCGGAGGGGTTTCAACTCCTTTGCCGGAGGTGGGGCACGCCGGATGTGGACCTACTGGCCTCTCAACTCAATCGCAAGGTGTCGAGATTCATGGCCAGGTCCAGGGATCCCTGGGCAGACGCATCAGACGCGTTAGTGGCCCCACTGAAGTTGCTTCCTCGACTACTTCGCAGGGTGGAGGCCAAGGGGATTCCGGTGATCCTCATCTCCCCAGATTGGCCTCGGCGTCCTTGGTACGCCGATCTTGTGCGCCTAGTGGTGGCTGTTCCATGGCGACTACCGCTGCCGGAGGACCTTCTGTCTCAAGGTCCCATTCTTCATCCTGCTTTACTGTCGCTGGCTTTAACGGCATGTCTATTGAAAGCCAGGTGCTGAGGGACCGAGGTCTCTCGGATTCGGTCATCTCGACCATGCTGAGGGCATGGAAATCTTCCTCTTGGAAGGCCTACATCGCTATGTGCGAGGAGCTGGTTTGGCATCCACGGACGTATTCCGTTTCCAGGATCCTGCTGTTTTTACAGTGTGGTGTGGTCCAAAAGCTTGCTTTAAGCACCATTAAGGGTCATATTTCAGCTTTAGCGGTTTTCTTTCAGCGGCCGCTAGCGGGCCATTCCTTGATTAGTACCTTCGTACAGGGGGTCCGCCATGTGCTCCCCCTTATTAAACCACCTCTTCCTCCTTGGGATTTGAATTTGGTGCTCTCGGTTCTTCAAGAACCTCCTTTTGAAAACATCAGAGAGATTCCCTCTCAACTTTATCTCAGAAGGTGGCTTTCCTTGTAGCCATTATTTCTGTCAGGGTTTCTGAATTGGCGGCCTTGTCTTGCAAACCGCCATACTTGGTCCTCCATACAGATAAGGCGGTGCTACACCCTCAGTCATCTTTTCTCCCGAATGTGGTCTCGGCCTTCCACCTTAATGAGGACATTGTGCTTCCGTCTTTATGTCCTCGTCCATCGCATCCCAGAGAGTTTGCGCTTCACACATTAGATGTGGTACGTGCCTTGCGGGTGTACCTGTCTGCTACGGCTTCGATTCGGAAATCTGACTCGCTGTTTGTGTTTGGTCCAAAACAGGGCCTAGCAGTTTCGTCTGCCACCATTTCTCGGTGGATCAGGCAGACTGTCATACAGGCCTATGCCCTTAGGGGGCGGGTGCCACCCTTTCCGGTTACGGCGCATTCAATCAGGGCAATTGGTGCTTCCTGGGCTTTCCGACATCAAGCGTCTGTTTCACAAGTGTGCAGGGCCGTGACCTGGTCGTCCGCACATACCTTTTCTACGTTTTATAAGGTTGATGTGGGTGCATCTTCTGATGCGGCTATTTAATGTTGCACCTCCTCCGTTGAGGAGCTCTGCTTGTTTGGGGTGAAGTTTTTTTTTTTTTTCCTTGATACTGTTCCCACCCCTCGTTCTTTGACACTGATTTGGGACGTCCCACTTTGTCAACATTGAAGTTGCTGTGTCAGTCCATGGACGGTAAGAGAAAATAGTATATTTTTTTTTGTACTCCGTAAAATCCTTTTTTCTGACGTCCATGGGCTGACACAGCACCCACCCCTCCTTTCTTTGAGTTTGTACTGCTTTGATACGAACTGAGGCTGCAGGTTGGAGGGTTATGTCCGGAGGGACCGCCCCCCCCTGGGCGGGATTGTTTAGCTCTGGTAATGGAATGTATGTTAAAACATTTAACATTCTGCCTAGTCTTCTCCTATGAGCAGGAACATAACCCACTTTGTCAAGATTGATAATGTACAACTTTTACATTATTATTTACCTTATTAAATTTATAGACCTTCGGGGTGCACTGTTCCAGTCTGCTGAAACGATCCAACACCCTCACTTGCCATCCTGGTGGATCTGGCTTCCACCAAGTCACTAGCTACGGGTGGCACTCTACCAATGCCGATACTTGTGTAAGTCGTCCATTTTTTTTTTTAGACCAGGTGAGCACGTGGCAGAGTTCGCTACCAGTATACAGTAATTAATGTGGAAAAAAAAAACTTACTTTTGTTACTATTTATAATTTTGTTTGATATTATTCTACTGACATATTTTTGTGTCCTGTATAAATTAGATGAAACCATAGATGTATGCGGTGCCCTGAAGAAGCACTTTCCGAAACATGTTGGCTTTCTGCATTATCAAGCATCTTGTTTCATACATCAACTTATGGTCTATATAATATGACTGTGCTTTTTTAATGTTATCATTGAATACATTTATACTTTCTTAAAGAAATTTGTTTTGTGTGCTCACTTTAATAACAGACATAGTATCTCCTATTAAAGTCCCATCACCCTTGAGAGAGCTTTGTCCTTTCTCCTTTTATCACCTACTAGGGATTGGGAGATTTTTGTCTGTTTGTGGAAACAATCCAACTCCTTCACATATATAAATATTGAAAAAACGATTTTTCACTTTCTGCTTTTCTTTATCAATTTAGGCCAATATGTATTCTGCTTCATATTTTTGGTAAAACCAATCCCATTTAGCGTATATTGATTGGATTGTGCAAAAGTTATACCATCTACAAACGATGGGATATTTTTATGGTATTTTTATTTTTACTAGTTATGGCGGCGTTCAGATATATATTTTATATATATATATATATATATATATATATATATATATATATATATATATATATAAAAAAATATTTTTTTTTACGGGACTGCAACATTGCGGCGGACAAATGGGACACTAAGTGACACTTTCTGGGGACCAGTGACACCAATACAGTGATCAGTGCTAAAAAAAAAAAGCACTGTCGCTGTATAAATGACACTGGCAGGGAAGGGGTTAACAGGGGCGATCAAAAGGGTTAAGTGTGCTCCCAGGGAATGCTTTCTAACTGGGGGGGATGGACTGACTGGAGGAAGAGAGATTAGCGGGAACACAAGATCTCTCTCTCTCTCCCTCTGTGACAGAATAGGGATCTGCCTTGTTTACATAGGCAGACTGCCGTTCTGCCTCTCCTACGAACGATTGCGAGTGGCTGGTGGCCGCCGCACCCACTGATTTGGCTCCTGCTGTGTCCAATCCGCAGCGGGAGCCGGTCTCCAGTGGCGCAAGCATGCCCCAGACCCAGAAAGAGGAAACGACAAACAGATACGTTGTTTGGCACAGCCGGGCCGCCCTGCCACAGTATGTGGGCGATCTGGAAGCGGTTAGGGACCAGAAAGTGGAAAAGCAGTAATTTGTAAAAGTAAAACATGTTTAACGAATTTCATATCAGAATCCAGAGATGTATGCTGATGTGAATTATGGGAAAGGAAGGGAGGTCCACTTTTAATATTTTCCAGCTTATCGGTCCTTCTATGTGATGATTGTATTAGATTGTTTTTTTTTTTTTTTTCAGCCTTTTCTCCTTTATTTTCATTGGGTATTGCTGCAAACACATACTGCCCCATCTACACAGTATCTACGGAAGTAGCTATTGTTGCACGGGCTGGATTTCAAACAAACCTGTCTGCCTTTGTTCATCTGCATTACATGGGGGATTGGTGGCAATAGTTTACAAAATGAAAAACTGTGTTTGTGCTGCCAGTTTAGCTCACAGGAAGTGAAAACTTCATTGCATTTCTGTCGAGGACCGCCGCTATTTTCTGTTCAAATCGATGGAATTGGTTAGATGTAATGTATTACTTTTTTGGGGCTTTTAATACAGCCAAGGTCCCATGCACACTGGGACTTTGCTCAGCTTCTTTAACCACTTAACCACCGCCGAATAATGGCGACAGGGTGGTTCCTTAACTCTGGGAGGTCCCAGAATCGCGCTCCCGGGGGACCCGACGCATCGCGGTAAATAGCCGCTGATAGCGGCCGTCTACCACGTGAACGCTCCGTCAAATGACGGAGCGATCACTTGTAAACCGGCGTCATGTCGTGACGCCGGTTCCTCTCTCCCCTCTCTGTACCGATTGGTACAGTGTGAAAGGTGAGAGATACAGCCATCCCGGCCCTACTCTGCGGTACCTGGCCCTACTCGGCCTCTGTATGTGGCCAGGCTGTGGAAGTCTCACACATGTGGTATCGCCGTACTCAGGAGGAGTAGGAAAATCTATTTTGGGGTGTCATTTTTGGTATGTACATGCTATGTGTTAGAAATATTGTATAAATGGACAACTTTGTGTAAAAAAAAAAACAAACGTTTTAACCACTTCCCACCCACCGGCCGTCATATGAAGCCCTTCACTTAGTGCGGGGATATCTGAATGATGCCAGCAGCTACAGGCATCATTCAGATATCGGCTTTTTCAGCCGGAGATTCCCAACACCATAAGAATGATCATAGTGGCTGTTCCACCGCTTGATCGTTCTTACGGGAGGCGAGAGGGGACGTCCCCTCCCGCCACCCTCCAGTGCTTCTACCGACTCACCGCTACGATCGAAGCCAGGATCATTTTTTTTTATTTTTATTTTTTATTTCAGGCTTCCCAGCCTAGAGGTGAGATGTGGGGTCTTATTGACCCCACATCTCACTGTAAAGAGGACCTGTCATGCCATATTCCTATTACAAGGGATGTTTACATTCCTTGTAATAGGAATAAAAGTGATAAAAAAAATAATAATAATTGGGGGGGGGGGGAACGTGTCAAACTAAAATAAAGTAAAATGAACAATAAAATTATTTATTTTTAAAGCGCCCCTGTCCCCGTGTGCTCGCATACAGAAGCGAACGCATACATAAGTCCCGCCCACATATGAAAAAGGTGTTCAAACCACACGTGAGGTATCGCTGCGAACGTTAGAGCGAGAGCAATCATTTTGGCCCTAGACCTCCTCTAACTAAAAATATTTAAAGCGTTGCCTATGGGGATTTTTAAGTAGCGAAGTTTGGCGCCATTCCACGAGCGTGTGCAATTTTTGAAGGGTGACATGTTGGGTATCTATTTACTCGGAGTAACTTCATCTTTCACATTATGCAAAATCATTGGGCTAACTTTACTTTATTTTTTAAGCACAAAAAAAAAAACTCGTTCGAAAAATTGCTGCGCAAATACTGTGCGAGATAAAAAGTTGCAATGACCGCCATTGTATTCTCTAGGGTCTTTTCTAAAAAAATATATATAATGTTTTGGAGTTCTATGTTGTTTTCTAGCAAATAAATTATGATTTTTACATGTAGGAGAGGAATGTCAGAATTGGCCTGGGTGCTCCAGAACGCCTGAAGGTGCTCCTGCATGTTGGGCCTCTGTATGTGGCCATGCTGTGTAAGTCTCGCACATGTGGTATCGCCATACTCAGGAGTAATAGCAGAATGTGTTTTGGGGTGTAATTTGTGGTATGCATATGCTGTGTGTGAGAAATAAACTGCTAATATGACAATTTTGCAAAGAATTGTGGGAAAAAATGACAACTTCAAAAAACTCACCATGCCTCTTTCTAAATACTTTGGAATGTCTTCTTTCTAAAAAGGGGTCATTTGGGGGTATTTGTACTTTTCTGGCATGTTAGGGTCTCAAGAAATTAGATAGGCCGTCAGTACTTCTGGTGTGATCAATTTTCAGATATTGGCACCATAGCTTGTGGGCTCTAACTTTCACAAAGACCAAATAATATGCACCAATTTGTACTTATTTTTACCAAAGATATGTAGCAGTATAAATTTTGGCCAAAATTTATGAAGAAAAATTACTAATTTGCTAAATTTTATAACAAACGAAGAAAAATTCATTTTTTTTACAGAATTTTCAGTCTTTTTTTTTTTTTCTTTTATAGCGCAAAAAAATAAAAACCCAATGGTGATTAAATACCACCAAAAGAAAGCTCTATTTGTGTGGGGAAAAAGGACAAAAATTTCATTTGGATACAGTGTTGTATGACTGAGTAGTTGTCATTCAAAATGTGAGAGCACCGAAAGCTGAAAATTGGTCTGGTTATTAGGGGGCTTAAGTGCCCAGTTGTCAAGTGGTTAAAACACCTTTTTGGCAGGCGAAAAGAAGCTTAAAAAATGCTCCTAAAGGCGTTTAGGCGCGTCAAGCATTTGGGCATTTGTTCATTCCATTGGCCAGAATATTTGTTTTGGCCATTGAAATGAATGCTCAAGTGCTAAACACCGGCTAGTGTTAAGGCACATCTTGCATTTTTTTCTGCACAATTGCTTTTCTGAATGTGTAACTGATGTATTTATTTATTTATTTTTTTCAGCCTGTAAATGCCTGTGTGTGTGTGTGTGAAGGGCCACATAGGCTAACATAGAGGAAAGTTTAGAGGCTAAAGTCAAATGCACCCTAAAAGGTGTTTTTTCATCTAGTGTGTATGAGCCCTATAAAAAAAAAAATAATATGCTGGGCATTTTCTTTTGACTGATAACCCAGTGTGTGCAGTTGTGCTATGTAAAGGAAATTTTACAAATAGCCACTGGTGGTGGCATCAGCAGAGATTATTTTCTTGTAATGATTTTACCTATAGGTGAAGTATGGGATTGTTTCCCCCTGGCATGGCAAACCAAGTGATCAGATTGTTCTAGTTTAGCTTTTTTAGTATCTGTTTTTTATATCTTCCCTGTTTTAATTACCAAGCTGCTGCTGTCCTGCTTTGCTCATGAGCACCTGTTCAACTGTGGATGGTGCTTTTTTTGGGAACTAATGAAATGAGCAGACTTTAGAACCACTAATTAAATGGCAAGTTCTAAAGCTAAAACAAGTTTTTTTTTTTTTTTTATCTTCATGCATTCACTGCATTAAAGTAAACATTTATCTTATCGTCCATGGACTGACACAGCTGGATGTCCCTGCTCGCAGGAGAAGATCTAGGCAGAATGTTAGATGTTGGCAACATACATTCTAGAACAAACCAGAGCTGAACAGCCCCGCCCAGGGGGGCCGTCCCTCCGGACATTACCCTCCCACCTGCAGCTAGCAGCCTCAGTTTTTTTCTGCCTAGCAGAAGAAGACGTGGCTCTCTCAGGAGCCAGTCTCCTGGAAGATTTTACTTTTAAATTTTATTCCCTTTGGGAATTATATTTTATTTTTGAGACCTTCAATCAACTGTCGGTTGGTTACACTGGTATCCTCGTAGTCTTCCCTGCCCGACCATCGAGCGTACTGATCCTCGCCTTGTGTGCGTGAGACTCAGTTCACGACATGCCCCATGACTCCAGGGGTGGCCGGGTTGCTTTTTTGCTTCCGCGGTCCTCTCAAGATTGAACAGTACCTGACTGACTGTATCTTTCGCGGTGGACCGGGCCGACAGCTACGCAGTACTGCTCTGTGATAGGTCTGTCTGAAACAAGCCAGTGGGTCCCTCTGGGACGGGTAAGTCTCTCCTACTGCAGGTGTGTACATGCTGGCTGTGTTTCTTTATATGGGGGGGTTTCTCCCTGTTATGCTGCTCTCTGCACCCTGTACTGGTGCTGTGGTGGTGCTTGGGGGTCACTCTGGCCTGGCTGGGGGCGCTCATGTCTGTAGTGGACTCTGGGGAGAGGGGCAGTTTTCTGGTGTGTGAGGTGGGGACTTATTGCGTGCGCCATTAGCGCTGTTTGCTTTTTGAATATTGCGCTCGTGGTTCAGTGGCGCAGTTATATCTGCAGCCGGCGGCCATTTTCTTGTAGCCGCGGCTCTTTTACTTTCGGTTTTGGCCTTTAGCGGCGGAGCTGCGGCGCCAATCTCCTCACAATCTCCTCAGATTATTTACTCTCCTCAGGCTTTACAGCGCGGTTTCTTTAGCAGAACTGAGCGGTCCTTAAGGGTTGGTGAGTCCTCCGGGTATCCCCTCCTCAGCCTCAGCGTAGCCAGTGGGTGGACTGTATATTCACTGTAGTAGCGTATAAGGTCTCAGATGATGACGATATGGAGTCTGGTACACCTGCTTCTCCACACTTGCCTGAGGCAACTGGCAGTGCTCCTGCAGTCCCTATGGACCAGTTGTCGGCAGTCCTGGAATCATTCCTTGTCAGAATGTAAGCGGTGTGTGAGCGCAAGGGAGCTGTAAAGCACCCCCTCCCCACACATTCTCCTGTAGGGGAGTGCTCTGTCTCAGATATGGGCCTAGCTACTGCCGCTCAGGACCCTAGCTCTGAGGGTTTTGATGTCTTTGGACAGGACATTCCTTGTGAGGAAGACTCCAATCCTGAACCAGTAACTGGACAGGGTTCTTGTAAGTGAACTCATTGATGCTGTGAGGGACACTCTCAAGCTGAATGTTGAGGCTGAGGAACCTCAGGTGGAAACTGTCTCCTTTTTGGTTCCTTTAAAACCGTCTCTTCAAAAAAGGTCTTTCCATATGTGCCTTTTTTTTAATACATTCATTGACCAAATCTGGGATAAGCCGCAGAAGTCTTTGACGGTCCCGCAGCGCCTAGCCATAAGGTAACCCCTTGAGGAAGACCTGGTTAAGAAGTGGGCTCACCCCCCTGTGGTCGACCCCCCCCCCCCCCTTTGAATAAGGCTACCACGCTCCCAATGGAAGGGACTCCTGCATTTAAGGATCCCACTGACAGGAGGTCTGAGGTGGTGAGTAGAACTATGTTTGCCTTACGCCTTATTGTGGCGGCGACACTTGTTTCTCAGACACTCACGGGATGGGCAAAGATTTTGCACCAGACGGTACAGGAGCAATAATCTCCCTCCTGAGCCCATTGCCCTGGCTCATCAACTTGTGCAGGGTCTATGTGTGAGATGCCACTTTGGATGCGGGCCCTTTAATATCTGGGGCCTCTCTCTGCTGTGGTGCTGTGTCGCCTTATCTGGCTAAAATGCTGGTCGGCCGACCTAGCTTCCAAAAAGCTCCTGGCTGACTTGCCCTTTAAGGGCGGTAGACTGTTTGGGGCCGCCCTGGATGTCATTATTAAGGATGCCACGGGGTAAGAGCACCTTCCTCCCTCAGTCTGTTAAGGGAAATGAGCCCCTCCGCAGGTTGGGCCCTTCCTTTCCGGCGAAGAAGACGTTTTTTCGTCAGAATCCACGGGTAAGCCCGCCCAGACTGAAAAAAGTGCGGCGGGGGGACACAGGCGTCCCTGGGTGCGTAAGCCTACCTAGCAAGCTCCCAAGCCCGCCACTGCATGAAGTCTTGCCCCTGCCCGACTCTGGGGTGGGGGGAAGTCTTTGCAGGTTCACGGTTCTGTGGACCTCCCTGATCTCTGACCGGTGGGTGTGCGAGGTGGTCACCTTTCGGATACAGGATAGAGTTCCGCTCATGGCCCCCAAACAGGTTTTTCCCCTCAAACCTCCCTCTCCTTCCTGCCCGCCGGGCGGCCCTTTTGGGGGCCGTACAGGATTTTCTCGGGTGCGGAGTGATTGTGCCAGTTCCGTCACAGGAGAGGTTTCAGGGGTTTTACTCAAACCTGTTTGTTGTCCCGAAGGAAGACTGGGTGCGGTTAATCCTGGACCTCAAGGCTTTGAATGCCTACGTGAAGGTACAAAAATTCTGGATGGAATCCATTCGCACGGTCATTGCGACGCTCCACCAAGGGGATTTCCTGGCGTCCTTGGATATCAAGGACGCTTACTTGCACGTCCCAATCTGCGCAGGTCACCAGAGGTTTCTGCGCTTTGCCATAGGCGAAGTCCACTATTAGTTCGTGGCTCTTCCCTTCGGCCTAGCATCGGCACCACGGGTTTTCACCAAAGTGCTTGCCCCGGTTCTAGCTTTGCTGAGACAGCGAGGATTTTTTATCATGGGCTATCTGGATGACCTCCTCCTAAGAGCAGAAACTGGCTCAGAATCGGAGGACAATGTGACAATAGTCAGTCAGACCCTCCGGGACTTCGGGTGGCTTCTGAACATGCAACGATTGGAGTATCTGGGTCTGATCCTGGACACTTCGGCAGCGAAGGTGTTTCTACCCGCAGAGAAGTTACTGACACTTCAGTCGGCAGTTCGGGTCCTGACGGCCCGAAAATGGTCGTCTATCTGTTCCTGCATGAGGGTCCTGGGACTAATGGTGGCCTCCTTCGAGGCGGTCCCGTATGCCCAATCACACGGGCATTGCAGAAGGGAATTCTGTCTGTTTGGGACAAGTCCCCATTGTCATTGGATCTTCAGATCCGAGTGAGTCACTCAGTCAAGGCATCCCTGACGTGGTGGCTGAGATCCCCGGCTCTTCGGCCCGGAAAGTAGTTTCTCCCCATTCGGTGGACGGTGGTCATGATGGATGCCAGCCTGACGGGCTGGGGAGGAGTTTGGGGAGTCCTGTCAGCGCAAGGCCTCTGGACGAATCTCGTCTCCCAATCAACGTTCTGGAATTGCGAGCGATCAGACTGTCTCTCCGCGCGGTCGAAGAGACTACAGGGCCGCTCGATCAGAATTCAGTCAGACAACGCCGTGGCGTATGTCAACCATCAGGGGTGCACTCGGAGCTCGGCTGTGGCATTCAAGGTTGCCCACATCCTAAGGTGGGCGGAAAGAAGCGTGCCGGCGCTGTCGGCCGTCTACATTCCGGGCGTAGAAAATTGGCAGGCGGACTATCTGAGTCGCCAGTCCTTGGACCAGGGGGAGTGGTCCTTGCATCCGGAGGTGTTTCAACTCCTTTGTCGGCGGTGGGGCACGCCGGATGTGGACCTGATGGCATCTCGACTCAATCGCAAGGTGTCAAGCTTTGTGGCCGGTCCAGGGACCCCTGGGCGGATGCCTCGGATGCTCCGTGGGGTCAGTATCGCTTGATATACGCTTACTCTGCAGTTGATTCATCGTCTGCTGCGCAGGGTTGTGGCCGAGGGCATTCCCGTGATCCTCATTGCCCCGGATTGGCCTCGGCGTCATTGGTACGCCGATCTGGTACGTCTCATCGCGGACGTCCCTTGGCTACTGCCCATGAGGGAGGACCTTCTGTCTCAAGGTCCTATCTTTCATCCTGCTTTACAGTCTCTGGTTTTAATGGCATGGCTATTGAGAGCCAGGTCCTGAAGGACCGAGGCCTGTCGGATTCGGTGATTTCAACCATGCTTAGGGCACGGAAGTCTTCTTCTAGAAAGATCTATCACCGTACCTGGAGAGCTTACATCGCTATGTGCGAAGAGCTAGACTGGCATCCACGGACGTACTCTGTCCCCAGAATCCTGCGGTTCTTGCAGTGTGGTGTAGCCCAAAGGCTGGCTTTGAGCACTATTAAGGGTCAGATTTCTTTCAACAACCCCTAGCAGGTCATTCTTTAGTTAGCACTTTTTTGCAGGGGGCTCGCCATGTGATTCCCCCTGCCAAGCCCCCGCTCCCTCCTTGGGATCTGAACTTGGTGCTCTCGGTTCTTCAGGAACCTCCTTTTGAAAATATCAGCGATATTCCTCTTTTAACCTCGTCTCAGAAGGTGGCTTTCTTAGTGGCCATCACTTCTGTTAGCCGGGTGTCTGAGTTGGCGGCTCTGTCATGCAAGTCGCCTTACCTGGTCCTCCATAAGGATAAAGCGGTGTTGCGCCTGCGACCATCTTTCCTTCCAAAGGTGGTTTCGGCTTTTCACCTTAATGAGGACGTCCTCATCCATTGCATCCTAGAGAGGTTGCGCTTCACAATTTGGATGTGGTACGAGCCTTACGGGTGTACCTGTCTGCTACTGCTTCCATTCGGAAGTCCGACTCACTGTTTGTGTCCGTCTCGGGTCCAAAACAGGGCCAGGCGGATTTGTCTGCCAGCATTTCTAGGTGGATCAAACAGACCGTTATTCAGGCCTATGCCATGAAGGGGCGGGCGCCTCCCTTTCCGGTTACGGCGCATTCCACCAGGGCAATTGGTGCTTCCTGGGCTTTCCGACATCAAGCGTCGGTTGCACAAGTGTGCAAGGCGGCGACCTGGTTGTCCGTTCATACCTTTTCTAAGTTCTATAAGGTTGATGTGGCTGCATCTTCGGATGCTCCCTTCGGCCGCAAAGTGTTGCAGGCCGCCGTTTAATGTTGCAATTCCTCCGCTCTGCTTGTTTGGAGTGAAGTTTTGGTTGTTCTTTTACTACTGCTCCCACCTTTCTGATACTGATTTGGGACATCCCACACGTTTACAGTATCCAGCTGTGTCAGTCCATGGACAATAAGAGAAAATAGGATTTTTGTACTCACCGTAAAATGCGTTTCTCTGACGTCCATGGACTGACACCGCACCCACCCTTCTTTTAAGGTTTGTACTGCTTTGTTACGAACTGAGGCTGCCGGCTGCAGGTGGGAGGGTAATGTCCAGAGGGACTGCCCCCCCTGAGCGGGGCTGTTCAGCTCTGGTTTGTTCTAGAATGTATGTTGCTAACATCTAACATTCTGCCTAGATCTTCTCCTGCGAGCAGGGACATATACCCACACGTTTACAGTATCCAGCTGTCAGTCCATGGATGTCAGAGAAACGGATTTTACGGTAAGTACAAAAATCCTATTTTTGCTACTTGCTGTGCCCTGCTCTCCTCTGCCCAAACACTTATCTACCGGGTCCTACATCGATCCAGCACTGTGCCCATCTGCAGGTCTTTTCTACCCTCACCCTGGTCTCATTACACAGAGCAGCGGGAGCCATTGGCTCCTGCTGCGGTTAGTAAAATCCTGCATTTCTGCCCCATAGCAATCGACTTTCTAAGGGGCAGGCACAAAAGATAAGGATCCAAGTTCTCCTGTGGGGGATCCCAGAAGAGGAGCTTTGGTGCTGCTCTATGCATTCCCATTGCACAAAGCTGTAGTATAACCTATTTCTTTTAATAAAAAATAATTTCTATATGTATATAAAGTATATGCCAAATAGTTTTTAATGTTTAAAATGCTCTGCATGCCTAACAGAACGAAGTTTTTTGAGGAGTAATATCTGTTGGTTTGCTTGAATCCTCCAGTATGTTTGAATGTCTTTTGATATCAGAGGTGTTAGCGAAATTAGGCTGTACGCAGAGCATACAGCCAAATATTGTGTCTCTAATAGTAACACATTTAGTCTCGGTGATATAATGCATGTTAATTTAAGTTTCACTCACCATTCATCCGTCCCCATTCATTCCAAGAAGGAAGCATCACCAGCCAGGTCTCATTATCAAGCCATCCCAGAGCAGAGTCCTCTAGGATAGCCAGCTCCCTTTATTTATAGTGTCAACATGAGTAACAAAAGAAGGTGGTGGCTTCACAAAACAGCCAATCAGACATTTTGTATACTTTCAAAAGAACCAATGACAGACATGTTATATATTCCAATAGAATGCTAGCAGTGATGTGTGCAAACGGTTGGGTACAGGGGCCATGCTTTCTGTGAGACAAAAGAACACTAAGAAAGCATGGCTTTGTACAAAGCCGTGTGCAAACCAACTCACTGCTACCAATGACGCCAACCATACTTAATCATGGATCAGATAACCACAATTTAACTATAGTTATGCTATAGTTCCCATAAACACAGATCTGTTCACTCTGAGTCATTTAATGCAGTCGACAAGAAGTGGCCAGTCCCTTGGTGAGGCATAAATGAACATCCCTAAAAGGAGCAAGCAAATCTGTTGTCTGTGGGAGGGTGTGCGCCACCGGTCTTCCACCAACGTCTTTATGTGCGAATACACTCACATGAGCGCATTACAGCAAAACCGACACTGGGGGAAATCTGACAACATACATTAATAACATTTTCCACAACAGAGGCTGTCCTGCTTAAACTGTCTATAAAATGTCATTTGTGCAGTTGTTAAAAAGGTTCTTTAAAAACTGCTAGAGTTTCATTGTCCTGGCATAATAGGTGGAATTTGGCAGTTCTACAATGATTGTTCAAGGGTGAAAGCCATCCAGGGCTGATTGACATCCAATTGGTTACTGTAGGGAGAGATGCATGATCTTGTGTTGTATCACATGAAATATCGTTTTATTCTGAGCTTTTTTTGCATTTTGCTTAGATTTTTGTTTCATATGTTATGATCTGCAACAGTGTATATTCCTATACCTGCACCATTATATCGGTATCACTAAATGAAAATTCTGTTTTGCGTTGCATAAAAAAAAAGTGGGTTGTTTTTTTGTGTGTTTTTTGGCATTATTTTCTCATTACAATTTCATTGTGCATTTTTTTTTCCCTTGCATGCAAGGCTGTTTTCACTATATTTTTTAAGCATGACATTTTTTGCTTAAAAGTTTGTCTGGTTAGTTTCCAGGAAACTTCTATTATAAAATACATGATTTGGAGTTCGATCCTAGAAGATTACTTGGAAAAACATTACTCCATCTGTAAGCAGTGGGCATTTTATCTGTGTGCCTGGTGGATTCCACATCTTGATGGACAAGTAGGTGTGGAGGCCTCTAATTCAAACTCCTTAGTTCTGGCACAGCTGTAGCTAAAATCTGTTTGTGCTGATGGTGGGGGGGCTGTCCCTAGAAGTTTTCCGCTGGGTTTGGCATCAGGGGACTCAGAAAATGCTGAGATGGACCTGGTTACTAGGAGGCCTCTGCTATGCTGGTTTTGTGTCATTGGGGCAAAAACCTTCCTCTGATAAAAAGCTATTTTGCAATTCATTCATTCCATAGTTTTTTATTTATCAATAACTGTTTTATTTGAAGCCACATCAGTTACAATTATAATGCATTGGTCTTACAACAAACAGAGTAATTGCTTTTTCTTCTTGGTTACATGTTTGTAATAGTTCCTGAGCGTGCCAGCACCGCACATCTAGCATCTATGCAGATTACTGATCTCATCAGATTATCTTAACATTTACGTACCGTGCTGTCAACCAAACCTTTAAACCGATAAGGCTATTAGATATTCAAGTATATGGGTCCCCTAGGGACTCCCAGAGAAAGGGAAAGAGTAGAGAGGAAAAAGAAGAGAGAGAGAGAAAAAAAAAAGGGAAAAAAGAAAGGGAAAGAAGAGAGGGAAGAGGGAGAGAGAAGATGGGGGAGAGAGGGGGGGGGGGGAATGTCATCAAAGTATACCTGGCTCTGAGTCACCGTGGTCCTCCCGGCGGCGCCACAGCTCCCAGACCATGTTGTGTGCGTCAAGGTGATCATGGATCCTCGCCGTCATCCTCTCCATTGATTCTACATCCCTAATCCTGGCGTACAGCGCTCCCTCTGAAGGGGGGGAGCTGCGCTTCCAGTTCAGTGCCACCAAGCAACGAGCTGCCGTAAGGACATGTCTGGTTAGTTTCTTGTATGGGCGAGGGGCCTTCAGAGACATCAGTCCCAGCAGGAAAAATTTGGGGGTGAATGGTACTTCCGTTTCTAGGAGGTGAGTCAGAAGTTGGTGAACTGAGTTCCAATAGGGGCTTATCAGCGGGCACTCCCAATAGATATGATATAGTGTTCCCTTTGCTCCCTGGCATCTCCAGCAGCGGTCTGAACTGGCCGGGTGGATGGCATGGAGGACATCAGGAGTCAAGTACCAGAAGTACAGTATCTTGTATATATTCTCCTTGTATAGCGTGCATATCGACATTTTGGACGCTTGGTTCCATATGGCCCTCCATTGTTCCAGGGGTATCTCCTCTCCCAGTGCCTTTTCCCACTTGATCATGTAATTGTGTTTGCCCATTGAGTCAAAGGGCCTCTCATTCAATATTTTGTAAATATTTGAGATCAGACCTCTCTGTGCAAAGCCTACCAGAATGAGGTTCTCAAAAGGGGTAGGGGGGGAAAATTGCAGAGCTGGTGCGAAGGACATGGCATAGTGGCGGATTTGGAGATGCCCGTAGAAAGCCTGCTTAGGGAGGCCATATTGGGACTGCAGATCGGCGAAGGGACGCAGTTTACGGGTGCGAGGATCCACCAAATTTCCAAAATGGAAGAGGTTTCTTGTAGTCCAGGGGGAGGACATTTGGTAGGTTAAGCTATCTGGCATTTTGGGGTTACAAGCAAATGAGGTCAGGAGCGAGCTGTCAGAGACCAGTCTGTTGTTGTGTCAGTTTGCGCCACATCTTCCTAAGCTGCGCCATCGGGCCTAGCAATCGTGCTGGCTCTACCTCTGCGTTCGCATTCCACAGAAGGTTGTTTGGGTGTATCGGAGCTAACCACAGTTTCTCTATCTCTGTCCATTTGTTATAGGAACGGAGTGTGAACCAAGAAGTTATTGCCCTCAGTTGTGCCGCCTGGTAGTATTTAGTGAGGGTGGGGAAAGCCAGGCCCCCATCCGACCTGGCCGCCTGCAATACCGACCGTGGGATTCTATGCCTCCCGTAGTTCCAGGTGAATTGTAGTAGGTCGGCTTGTAAGTGTTTCAGTTGGCCATAGGGGACGGGGATGGGCAAGGTCTGAAAGAGATACAACAGTTTCGGGAGGATCGTCATCTTCACAGATGCGATCCTTCTGAGTAGGGAGATGTGGTGCTTTTTCCATTGCTGGAGGAGGGTCCTGATATTGTGGAAGAGAGGGGGGAAGTTTGCTTGGTAAAGAGTAGAGTATTGCGGGGTAATATTAATTCCCAAGTATTTTAGGGCGGTATTTTTCCAGCTATAGGGGAAATTGGCTTTCAAGTGTTCTACCTCACCCTCTGGTATATTGATTGGGAGGGCCTCCGACTTTGATGCATTGATTTTGTATCCCGATAGAGCCCCATAGCGGTCTAGTTCCGCGTGAAGGATTGGAAGGGAAGTCCTGGGTTGAACTAAGGAGAGAATGATGTCGTCTGCAAACAGGGATATTTTAAACTCCCTGCCTCGAACCCCTATGCCCTTAATGTCCGGATTGCCACGGATTGTCGCTGCTAGTGGTTCAACACATAGTGCAAAGAGCAGGGGTGAGAGTGGACACCCCTGTCTGGTGCCATTCTGTATTGGCAACGGGGCGGACAGG
The DNA here is from genome assembly GCA_029206835.1 of Rana muscosa. Taxonomy (NCBI): domain Eukaryota; kingdom Metazoa; phylum Chordata; class Amphibia; order Anura; family Ranidae; genus Rana; species Rana muscosa. The sequence continues at coordinate 1,092,846,117 of CM055116.1, forward strand.
GCGGAGGGGGTCCTAACTTGGGAAGATGGGTTTGAATATAGGTGTTGTATGGCTTTATAGAAGGGCCCCCTAAATCCCACATGGCGGAGCGTGGCGAACAGGAAGGGCCACCCCAGGCGGTCAAACGCTTTTTCTGCGTCCAAGCTCAACAGCAGGGCCTGTGCGCCCTCCCTGTTCACCACCTCAACCAGGTCTATTATCTTCCTAGTATTGTCACCCGCCTGGCGGAAAGGGACGAATCCCACCTGATCTTTATGGATCAGGGAGGGTAAGACCGTGTTCAGGCGCACAGATAGGAGTTTAGTGAATATTTTAAGGTCCGAATTAAGCAGGGCAATTGGTCTGTAGTTAGCGCAGAGGGAGGGATCCTTCCCGGGTTTGGGGATCACTGTGATAAAGGAGCTCTGCATATCTCTCGGGATCGGGGGTGTCATGGAGGAAGGCATTGAAGAGCCTGCACATGTAGGGGAGGAGGGGAGGGAGAAATTCCTTGTAGTACTCGTAAGGAAAGCCGTCCGGGCCTGGGGCTTTGCGATTAGGTAGGGATTTGATGGTCTGCTCTATTTCCTCTTGCGTGATCGGAGCATTCAAAGCATCCAGATCTGTGGACTGGAGCCGTGATACACCGCTAAGATCTAGGTACTGCTGAATACGGTTAGTCAGGTCAGGCGTGGGGGGGTTTTCGGGGATATCAGGGTTATTATACAGGGCCTTGTAGAATACTTCAAAGGAATGGGCTACGTCAGTGGGGTGGGAGACCAGGCGGCCTGAGCTATTTTGGATCTGATGCGGGGTCGACACTTGAGCGTTGTCCCGGAGCTTCCGGGCTAGTAGCGTATGGGCCTTATTCCCTTTGTCATAGAACATCTGTTTCAGTTTGAGTAAGGCTTTTTCTACCCTGCCCAGGGCTAGGTCTCCTAACGTTGCCCTGAGGGCCGTAATTTTTTTCAGGAGAACCAGAGTGGGGTTGGATTGAAGCTGCTTTTCTAGATTTCTAAGCTCCTGCTCTGTGTGCTTCTGCAGGGCCTGTGAGTCCCTTTTCATGGTTTAGGAGAGGGCTATGCATCTGTCCCTCATCACCGCCTTATGGGCTTCCCAAAATGTGGATATAGATACATCCCCCGTGTCATTGTCTGCCATATAGTGTTGTAGCGTGGTATTTAGTTCAGTTTTTGAGGGGAGGTGTTGCAGTAGGAACGTATTTAAACGCCAGGTGCACGGTCTACGTGTTGGGGCATCTGAGTCCAGGGTTCTCTCTACCGGGGCGTGGTCCGACCACGAGATCGGCAGGATCCGCGCAGTTCGAGTCATACGTAGGGTTGCATTGTTAACAAAGATGTAATCTATGCGGGAGTGCGTGCGATGGGGGGCCGAATAAAAGGTGTACTGTCGGTCTTCAGGATGGAGAGTCCGCCAGGCATCAAAGAGGGCATACCTTCTGGTAATTTGGCGGAAAAGCTGCGACTCTCTAAGTGCCCTCGGCGTGGGCGCCCTGGGGCCCACCCCCTGGCGATCCGCCATCTCCGATTGGGTTAGGTTAAAGTCCCCCCCCACCAACACCCCATGGTCCGAGCGGAATAGGCGAGCTAGCATTTTATTTAGGAATCCTGTCTGCCTGACATTGGGGACATAGACCACACAGAATGTGATCTCCTTGTCCAGCCATAGGCCTCTGAGTATGAGAAAGTGGCCTTGGGGATCGCTGTAGTGGGACGAGTATGTGAAGGGGGACCCCTGTTTGATTAGGATAGCCACCCCCGCCCTCTTGTGGGGTCCTGATGACAGGTAGATTTGTGAGTAGTACCTGGAGGCGAATTTAAAGGTGCCCTCTTTGTCAAAGTGAGTTTCCTGTACCAGTATGACATTCGCTCCTGACTGTCTAAACTCCCTCAGTGCCAGATGCCTTTTACGATTAGAATTCAGGCCATGAACATTTAAGGAGAAAATCTTAGCCATGGGAGCTAGGATGGGGGGCATAAATACTCATCTGGTGTTGTTGAAGGTGGTCCGGGCAGTCACGGCCAGGGATGGGCGCCACACGGGAGGAGAACTGAGAGGATTGGTGACTTTGCATAGTGAGCCAGGCGATGACAAAGGAAGGGAGGGGATTAGGAAAAGCTAGGAGAAAGAGAAAAGTAATTAGTATAGCAATATCATGTAAAAACATAGAAAACAACATCCACAGACCCGATGGGACCAGCCGGCCCAGGTCCAGAAGGCCTCCCGTGAGCCTCCCCGCCCCCACCCAGATAGGGTGGGCCAGGGAGACCCAGGGGAGCCCAGATTCAAACATGCAAGACGGTGATAACCCGCCTGCTCTAGAAGTCTAGTGATCTAAGAGGGGGGGGGGAGGCAGGGGGTGCCCGAACAGTCTCTCCAAGGTCTTTTTCAAGACTCGCCCGTGATGTTGGTCAGTTCTGTAGCAAGGGCGCCAAAGATGGAGTATTGCGTGGCCTAGTGCCAGGGTGGCTGTATCGTGGGGTGAAAAATAGAGAGAAAAAATAAAACTTATGAAAAAGGTAGCAAAAAACAGCGAACCATAAAGCGTAAACGGGGACAGGGGTGGTCCTTCAGATATGTAGCAAGTCAGATAGTGCAAGACTCAATCAGGATCTCCTCTGCTGCGAGCTCCGACCCCTCGGGGATCTCTCCGGGCCTCGGGAGCGCTTGGGTGGGGGGACCTTCTGCCACACTGTGGGCGGCGGTGGTGGGGTCGCCACAAGATCCCAATCAGGAAGCTGGGGTGCTCTAATCTCCAGGGTGTCACAGAAAGGTTCTAGGTCCTCCGGATACCTCATGGTCGCCGATTTGCCTTGATGCTTGGCCGTGAGGCTGAAGGGAAATCCCCAGCGGTACAGTATATTCTCTTCTTGAAGAATGCGCAGCAGTGGTTGGAGTAGTCTTCTCTTTTGCAGGGTGATCCAGGACAAGTCCGGGAACAGCTAAATGTGATGATCTCCTAGGGTCACCTTGCGGGCTAGGCGGGCCTGCTTCATGATATTCTCTTTCAAAGGGTATGATGTCAGCCTGCAAATGATATCTCGGGGTCTGGTAGAGGTGCCTTTAGGCCGTAGCGCACGATGGGCTCTGTCCATTTCAATAGCATGGGTCGGGTCCGCCCCCAGAAGGTCGTTAAAAAGCGATTGTAGTGTGTTCTGGACATCTGGGCCCTCTGCTTCTGGGACCCCCCGAACTCGGATGTTGTTCCTGCGCCCCCTGTTGTCCAGGTCTTCTACGTGGCGTTGCATGTCCCTAAGGAGGGTGCGGTGTTCTGACCCTTGAACTTGGGTTCTGTGTACTGCTAATTTTGTTTCTTGGATTTCTTCTTCTGCCATCTCCACCCTGTCTGCTAGATGTTTGAGGCCCGATTGTAGGGCCTGGATCTCTGATCTGCAGGTGGACTTCACGTCCTCGATAAGCTGCCTGAAGTCGTCCTTTGTCGGGATCGCTTGGAGGTAAGCGTGCCATTGGGGGGGGTTGTCCCTGTGCCCCGCGACCGCCGTCAGGGGCGTCGTGGGGGTAGTGGGGGAAAAGAGTGGCTCCCCAGGAGGGGTTTGGAGAGGCCTGGTATTCCCAGGGCTCACTCCAGTCCTGGGTGTGTGTCGGCCAGTGGTCCCTGTCAGGCGACCTCGGGGAGTGGGGAGGAGCAGAGGTGCTGGCCACCTGGGCACAGGGGGGCGCCGGTGGTGCAGGGAGGCCTTGTGGGTGAGGGTCTCCCGGTCTGGAGGGCCTCTGTGCCCTGGGGGAGAGGGGGTCCGGCAGGGTGGTCTCATGTGGGGTAAAAGTGCCCGGTGTCCTGCCATCCGGAGATGGACAGCCCCCCGCTCCCCCTGTGCTGGGCAGCGAGCTGGCAGCTATCCCTGTGAGGCCCGGGTCTGAGGCGGTGCGGAGAAGCTGCGGGAAGGCCTCAGAGCATTGGGTGTATGGCTGCTGCCTCGTGTGGAGTCCCAAGATGGCCACCAGGGACGCGGGGAGGAAGGTTGCAGGGAGGACCGTAGGCCCGAGCGGAGGACTCACCGCTCCCTGGTTCCGGATCGCCTCTCCGGGTGAGTGCCGAGATGGTTCTGGGCCCGAGGGGTCCCGATGTCGCTCCGGAGCTTGGATGGGGGTGGGATGGAGCACTGCGGCCTGTTCTGTGACGCCGGCCGGCGCCATTTTAGCCGGTCCGCCCGGCGGGAGTTCTGGCTGGGTGAAGTAGTCCCTGAGGTCGGAGGATGTGCCCGGGGGGGGGGGGGGTTGTGAGGACCCCCGGGGCTTTGTGGATCTGGTCGTCCTGGAGCCACCCATTAAAGCGGGGTGTAATCAGCTTTTCTGGCTTCTATAGCTGCGGGCTGGGAGAGAGCTCTCGGTCTATGCTGCCATTCAGGTCGAGTTCTGGCCACGCCCCCCCCATTCCATAGGTTTTTGCATAAGGATGTGCTTTACTTATGCAAATTGCATGCAAACTTTTTTTTTTTTTTTTTTATGTTGGTTGTCTTATTCACATTTACATGCTTTAATAATTTTACTGTGCTTATTTATTTTTGCATGGCAAACATTCTCAACCAGTGTCCCTTGTAACCTTAGGGTTCCTCCAGAGGTTGCTAGGGGATTCTTGTTCTGTAGCCCAGGGCTTGACAAATTTGCTTTGAATCAAGGAGCCAGCTAAAAAAGGGGGAACTGTCTGATTCAACCTCCTGTGGTCATATATTGTCCTTGTGGAGAAGGCTGCAAATAGGAGCAGACGGCAAGCCTGCCCAGAATCCGTATTGGACAATTTATGTACAGGTCTGCCGCAGTGCCCTGCCAATCATAAGTGGTCAAGAAATTCCCTGCTCCACAGCCACATGTATACAGGATCCATGTACATGTGTGGCTGTGGGTAATGCCGCAACTGATGATTGGCAGTGTACAGTGAGATGCTAACTGTTAGTCTTGTTTACCTTTGTGTGTGGGGGGCAGTAAAAATACGCAGCCAAGACAGTTTTACCATCCCCCAACCAATCCCCCTTAGGCTGCAAAAAGCACTGCTTCTGTAGTATGGCTGCAGGGTTATCACGATGATGATCACACAGTACAAAAGGTGTTGTATGTTTCTCTGTATGTATGGATTGGATATGTCTCTGTACCTTCCAGAAAGAAGAAATTGTGAGCCTGCCCGTGCATCAGGAAACCTTGTGCTGCCTGCGGCTCTCAGCCACTTCTCTCTTCAATCATCTCCCGCTGCCCGGCTACAGCCCCGTTCTCTGCCCTCCTCAGTTACTGTGGAAGGAATGGAGAATCACTCCACTCCGCCAGAGATCAGCTGTTATCAGCCGCGGCCAGCAGGAACTTTAAAATGTGTGGCACCGGCTTTAGACGCTGGCGCCCCGAAATTAAAAAAATAGTTCCTCTGCTAATCACCCCCTGGGAACAGCAGCTATGCTGTTTATAATAACTCTCTGACATTTCTCCTGGCTCAGAACCTTTTCTCCCGTGCGCAGCCTCTCCTCCAGCCAGATGAGCAGGGCGTTCTGGTGCCGGGAAACCACGACTCCGGATCCCCCATGTTCATGAGCCGTGCTGCCGCCTCCCACAATACCCTGGGGCAGGGCGGCAGCAGCAGTGAGGATGACAGACCACTGGGCATCCCCAGCTGGACTTCTCTGCTGACCGCTCATTCCTCCCGCCGTGTCACAGGCTGCTGTGCTGCTCTCTTCCTGCTCCATCCCCGCTGCCACCGCTAATTGTGTTCCCGGCCAAGACCCCGACAAAAGCCCAGGCGCCAGGGTGCAATTTCTAGTCGCGATGGCGACCTGGCGCCTGGGATTTGTCGAGCCCTGCTGTAGCCGATTGACCTCATTTGATGTGCATAGTTGCAGGACCAACTCCACTTGGCAAAGCCAGCAGCATGATACCAATGATCTTTTTTTCTGTCTGTAATTGTGGCATTCTGACTAGTATTGTGTAAGGGTTTTTTTCTTCTTATTGACTACAAATGTATAATGCTTCCCCCCCCCCCCCCCCATTGCTCCCAGATAAATTGATTGATTCAGTAAGTGTTCCCTGAGACCTGAAAATAATTTTCAAGTGGTTCTAAAGCCTAAACATTTTTTACTCTGTGTTCCTTGCATTAAGCTAAAAAATGTTTAGGCATCAGCATCCCCCCTCACCCTCCTTTTTTTTTACTTGACTGAGCCCTCATTCGATCCAGTGCTGGGCACATCAGCAGCACTTCTCTCCCCTCACTCCCGGGTATCACTAGCTTTGCTGGGGCACCAGGAGCCGTTGGCTCCCAGTGCTGTCAATCAAAGCCACTGACGAAGGAGCAGGCACAAGTGCCCCCCAGGGACAGCCACTTCCCATGCGGGTACTGGACAAAGAGGAGCCAGGAGTGCCAGCAGGGGATCCAGGCAGGTGGTTTCGCGGCCACTCTGTGCAACTCCATTGCACAGTGTGTAAGTATAGACAGGTTTGTGTGGTTGGGTTTTTTTTTTTTTTTTTAAATGTATCTTTACAATTCCCCTTTAAGGGTTCCTCTGAGGCAAAATAAAGTTGAGGGGCTGTTCTAAGGTGATGACTATAATCGTCTCTCTACAATAAAACTTTGTGAATGTTAGAGTTATAATTGTTACAATAAACTGCATTAATGAAATGTATATTCATTAAAGATTTGGATAAACTAATAACTCAAAATATCTTTTTTTTGTCTGGGAAGCTGAGCATAAAAATGTTTTTTGACGTAGTCAATTAAAGCTTTGCTCCAGCCCCCCCATGGAAAAATTAAGTCCGCACAAACACATACTGTAACTGCTGACTTTTAATATTGGGACACTTACCTGTCCTGGAATCCAGTGATGTCCAGGCGATGTTTCGATTGGCTCTTGGTTCCTGCCGCCATAGCCTGTAAGGGAATCCGGCAGTGATGCCTCGTGGCCGATTCCCTACTGCGCATGCGCGAAGCGCACTACACTTTTTTGAATGACCCGGTGGCGAAGGTGGAGGGGGGGGCATAACTTCTGACGTACCTTGCCGCGTGGAGGTCCGACGGAAGTGGGACCCCCGAAAGGTGCCAAATGTGGCACTGGAGGGGGGCGGAGGAGACGGATGGAACTCCACTTTTAAATGATTGTTAATTTTTATTGATTAGCAAACAAGTAGTTATTGTCCATAGCGGCCAGGCAACTTTCATTTTTCTCTGCAAAAAGAATACCAGGAGCCTATTGCACGACAATGATACAGTGTGCACTACTATTTTCATTGTTTCAGTTTTGATAAATCTTCACAGAAATCACTTTACAATGAATCCACGGGTAAGGCAATAATGGAGGCTTTTCTTTTTTGGTGCTCTGGAGCTGTCAGTCTGATCCTGGCTTCAATATCTAGTTTCATCCTCTCTCCGGTGCTTAGATGTAGTGGCTGCATTTGTTTCCTTTTTCAGGCTCTCTACTGTATCGGGGCAACAAATGGGAAAGGACCACTAAAACCTCCCCCTCTCCTCTTATCCATAATAAGATTATGTGAAGTTTTGTAGCCTTAAAAACAATGTGACTAATAACAGTGCAGCACAGGAAGAAAGCTTAGGATGTTGGCTGACAAGATTTCTGGCACAATTTACAGGCGTCTTGCATTTATCAAACCCGTATAACTCTTTCAGTTTTATAAAGGGGAGAAAATAGTTTTGGGGTTTAACCCCTTCATGCCTAAGCCTTTCTGACTCTTGTTGCTTAAAAGTTAAAACCCATATTGTTTGCCTGAAAATTTCGTAGAACCCCCAAACATATTTTATATATATATATATATATATATATATATATATATATATATATATATATATATATATATATATAATTTTTTTTTTCTCTTATCGTCCATGGACCGACACCGCTCTCATACTGATTACATGTGGGTATATGTCCCTGCTTGCAGGAGAAGACCTAGGCAGAATGTTAGATGTTAAAACATTCTAGAACAAGCCAGAGCTGAATAGCCCCGCCCAGGGGGCGGTCCCTCCGGACATTACCCTCCCACCTGCAGCCAGCAGCCTCAGTTTTTTTCTGCCTAGCAGAAGGAGAAGATGTTGCTCTCTCAGGAGCCAGTCTCTTGGAAGATTTTTACTTTTAAAATTTTATTCCTTTGGGAATTTTTTATTTTATTTTTGAGACCTTCAATCAACTGTCGGCTGGGCAACAGGTTGGGTACACTAGTATCCTCGTAGTCTTCCCTGTCCGACCATTGAACGTGCTGATCCTTGCCTTGTGTGCGTGAGACTCAGTTCACGACATACCCCATGGCTCCAGGGGTGGCCGGGTTGCTTTCATGCTCCCGCGGTCCTCTCAAGATTGAACAGTACCTACTGTATCTTTCGCGGTTGACCGGGCCGACAGCTACGCAGTACGACTCTGTGATAGGTCTGTCTGAAACAAGCCAGTGGGTCCCTCTATGGCACCAAGGGTGTTCCCCGAGGTGCTTGCGGGACGGGTAAGTAGTCTCTCCTGAAAAGGTGAGTACATGCTGGCTGTGTTTGTGTGTGTGGGGGGTTCTCCCTGTTATGCTGCTCTCTGCACCCTGCTGGTGCTGTGCTGTGTGGGGATGCCTGGGGGGGGTCGTTCTGCCCTGGGGGGGCCGCTCCATGTCTGTTTAATATGCTGGAAAGTGTTCTGGAGGACTGTGTGTGGGGTTTCGCGTGCGCCATTGGCGCGGTATTTTAAATTTAAAAAGTGCGCCATTGGCGGCCATTTTGCCGCGGCTCAAGCACAGTGATACAAGCACCTGGCGGCCATTTTCTTGTAGCCACGGCGCTTTTAGTTTCGCTTTTGGCCTCTAGCGGCGCTGCTGAACGGCGCGAAATACCTCTCCTCACAGATTCTTCACTCTCCTCAGGCTTCGCCCGCGCTACAGCGCGGCTCATACAGCGGAACCGAGCGGTCCCTAAGGGTGGTGAGTCCTCCGGGTATCCCCTCCTCAGCACAGCCAGTGGGTGGACTGTACTATTCACTGTAATAGTGAATAGGGTCTCAGAGGGTGGCAATATGGAGTCTGGTTCACCTGCTTCTCCCCACTTCTCAGAGGCAACTGGCAGTGCTCCTGCACCTGCGGTCCCTATGGACCAGTTGTCGGCAGCCCTGGAATCATTCCTTGTCAAGCTGGAAGCGGTGTGCGAATGCACGGGGGCAGTAAAGCGCCCCCTCCCCACACAATCTCCACATGGGGAGTGCTCTGACTTGGATATGGGCCTAGCTACTGCTGCTGAGGACTCTAATTCTGAGGATATTGATGTGTTTGGACAGGACCTTCCTTGTGAGGAAGACCCCTGTCTTGAACCACCTACTGACAGGGTGCTTGTAAGTGAACTCATTGACGCTGTGAGGGACACTCTCAAGCTGAATGTTGAGGCTGAGGAACCTCAGGTGGAAATTATGACCTTTGGTTCTTTGAAAGCCGTGTCTTCAAAAAAGGTTTTTCCATATGTGCCTTTTTTTTGATACATACATACATTGACCAAGTCTGGGATAACCTGCAGAAGTTTTTGACGGCCCCACGGCGCATAGCCTTAAGGTACCCCTTTAAGGAGGACCTAGTTAAGAAGTGGGCTCATCCCCCAGTGGTTGACCCCCCGGTCGCTCGATTGAATAAGGCTACCATGCTCCCAATGGAAGGGACTCCTGCATTTAAGGATCCTGCTGACAGGAGGTCAGAAGTGGCGTGCAGAACTATGTTCACCTTATTGGGGGCCGCCTTACGCCCTATAGTGGCGGCGACACTTGTCTCAGACACTCACAGGCTGGGCACGGATATTGCACCAGACAGTGCAGGAGCATAATCTCCCTCCTGAAACCATTGCCCTGGCTCACCAGCTTGCGCAGGGTTTAGTCTTCGTGTGCGACGCCACTGTGGATGCGACCCCTTTAATAACGGGGGCCTCCATTTCTGCTGTGGTGATGCGTCGCCTTATCTGGCTGAAATGCTGGTCGGCCGATCTAGCTTCCAAAAAGCTCCTGGCTGACTTGCCCTTTAAGGGCGGTAGACTGTTTGGGGCCGCCCTGGATGACATTATTAAAAACGTCACAGGAGGTAAGAGCCACCTTCCTTCCCCAGTCTATTAAGGGAAAGGAGCCCCAACGCAGGCCGGGCCCTTCCTTTCCGGCGAAGAAGTAGTTTTTTCGTCAGTCAGATTCCACGGGTAAGCCCACCCAGACTGGAAAAAGTGCGACTGGGGGACAAAGACGTCCCAGGGTGCGTAAGCCTACCAAGCAAGCTCCCAAGTCCACCACCGCATGAAGTCTTGCCCTTGCCCGACTCTGGGGTGGGGGGGACGTCTTCGCAGGTTCTCGGTGCGGTGCACCTCCCGGATCTCCGACCGGTGGGTGTGCGAGGTGGTCACCTCGGGATACAGGATAGTTACGCTCGTGGCCCCCAAGCAGGTTTTTTCCCTTGAACCTTCCTCTCCTTCCGGCCCCCCGGGCGGCCCTCTTGGGGGCCGTACAGGATTTGCTCGGGCGCGGAGTAATTGTGCCGGTTCCGTCACAAGAGAGGTTTCAGGGGTTTTACTCAAACCTGTTTGTTGTCCCGAAAAAGGACGGGGTTCGGCCAATCCTGTGAGGGTACAAAAATTCAGGATGGAATCCATTCGCACAGTGATCGCGACACTCCACCAGGGGGATTTTTTTGGCGTCCTTGGATATCAAGGACGCTTACTTGCACATCCCAATCTGCGCAAGCCACCAGAGGTTTCTGCGCTTTGCCATAGGCGAAGTCCACTATCAGTTCGTGGCCCTTCCCTTCGGCCTAGCATCGGCACCACGGGTTTTCACCAAGGGGCTGGCCCCGTTTCTAGCTTTGCTGAGACAGCGAGGAATTGTTATCGTGGGCTATCTAGACGATCTCCTTCTCAGAGCAGAAAATGGCTCAGAATTGGAGGAAAATGTGGCGATGGTCAGTCAGACCCTCCGGGACTTCGGATGGGTTCTGAACACGCAGAAGTCTGCTCTAGTCCCGACTCGGCGCCTGGAGTATCTGGGTCTGCTCCTGGACACTTCGGCAGCGAGGGTGTTTCTACCCTCAGAAGTTACTGACACTTCAGTCGGCAGTGCCGGTTCTGACGTCCTGAAAATGGTCGTCAATTCGCTTCTGCATGAGAGTCCTGGGACTAATGGTGGCCTCCTTCGAGGCGCTTCCGTATGCCCAAGCACACACTCGGGCATTGCAGAAGAGAATTCTGTCGGTTTGGGACAAGTCCCCATTGTCATTGGATCTTCAGATCCAGGTGAGTCACTCTGTCAAGGCGTCCCTGACGTGGTGGCTGAGATCCCCGGCTCTTCGGGCCAGGAAGTCGTTCCTCCCCATCCACTGGACGGTGATCACAACGGACGCCAGCCTGACGGCCTGGGGAGGAGTGTGGGGAGTCCTGTCAGCTCAAGGGCTCTGGACTCCAGCCGAATCTCGTCTCCCAATCAACGTCCTGGAATTGCGGGCGATCAAGCTTTGTCTCGCCGCATGGTCGAAGAGGCTACAGGGCCGCTCGGTCAGCATCCAGTCGGACAACGCCACGGCCGTGGCGTATGTCAACCATCAGGGGGGCGCTCGGCTGCGGCATCCGAGGTCGCCCACATCCTAAGATGGGTGGAAAGAAGCGTGCCGGTGCTGTCGGCCGTTTACATTACGGGCGTAGAAAACTGGCAGGCGGGCTATCTGAGCCGCCATTACCTGGACTAGGGGGAGTGGTCCTTGCATCCGGAAGTGTTTCAGCTCCTTTGTCGACGATGGGGCACTCCGGATGTGGACCTGATGGCGTCTCGACACAATCGTAAGGTGTCAAGGTTTGTGGCCCGGTCCAGGGACCCCTGGGCGGATGCCTCGGACCCGTTAGTGGCCCCGTGGGGTCAGTATCGCCTGATGTATGTCTACCCTCCGCTGCAGTTGATTCCTCATCTGCTGCGCAGGGTAGCGGCTGAGGGCATTCCGGTAATCCTCATTGCTCCAGACTGGCCTCGGCGTCATTGGTATGCCGACCTGGTACGTCTCGTCGCGGACGTCCCTTGGCGCCTGCCCTTGAGGGAGGACCTTCTATTTCAAGGTCCTATCTTTCATCCTGCTTTACAGTCTCTGGCTTTAACGGCATGGCTATTGAGAGCCAGGTGCTGAAAGACTGAGGCCTGTCAGATTCGGTAATTTCAACCATGCTTAGGGCACGGAAGTCTTCTAGGAAGATTTATTACCGTACCTGGAGAGCTTACATCGCTATGTGCGAGGAACTGGACTGGCGTCCACAGACGTACTCTGTTCCCAGAATCCTGAGGTTCTTACAGCGTGGTGTTGCTCAAAGGCTGGCTTTGAGCACTATTAAGGGTCATATTTCGGCTTTGGCCGTTTTCTTTCAAAGACCCCTAGCTGGTCATTCCTTGGTTAGCACTTTTGTGCAGGGGGTACGCCATGTGGTTCCACCTGCCAAGCCCCCGCTCCCTCCTTGGGATCTGAACTTGGTGCTTTCGGTTCTTCAGGAATCTTCTTTTGAGAATATAAGGGATATTCATCTTTCAACTTCGTCTCAGAAGGTGGCTTTTTTAGTGGCCATCACTTCTGTTAGACGGGTGTCTGAGTTGGCGGCTTTGTCATGCAAGTCGCCTTACCTGGTCCTCCATAAGGATAAGTCGGTATTGCGACCGTCTTTTCTTCTTAAGGTGGTTTCGGCTTTTCACCTTAATGATGAGGACATTGTCCTTCCGTCCTTGTGGCCTCATCCATCGCATCCTAGAGAGGTTGCGCTTCACAATTTAGATGTGGTGCGTGCCTTACGGGTATACCTTGCGGCTACTGCTCCTATTCGGAAGTCTGACTCGCTGTTTGTATCTGTCTCTGGTCCGAAACAGGGCCAAGCGGTGTCGTCTGCCACCATTTCAAGGTGGATCAGGCAGACCGTTATACAGGCCTATGCCATTAGGGGACGGGCGCCTCCCTTCCCGGTCACGGCGCATTCCACCAGGGCAATCTGTGCTTCCTGGGCTTTCCGACATCAAGCGTCGGTTGCACAAGTGTGCAAGGTGGCGACCTGGTCGTCCGTTTATACCTTTTCAAAGTTCTACAAGGTTGATGTGGCTGCATCTTCGGATGCTTCCTTCGGCCGCAAAGTGTTGCAGGCCGCTGTCTAATGTTGCAACTCCTCTGTTGAGGAGCTCTGCTGGTTTGGAGTGAAGTTTTGGTTGTTCCTTACTTTTTTGCTCCCACCCTTTTCTTATACTGCTTTGGGACATCCCACATGTAATCAGTATGAGAGCTGTGTCGGTCCATGGACGATAAGAGAAAATAGGATTTTTGTACTCGCCATAAAATCCGTTTCTCTGACATCCGTGGACCGACACAGCACCCACCCTTCCTTTTAAGTTTGTACTGCTTTGTTAGGAACTGAGGCTGCAGGTGGGAAGGTAATGTCCAGAAGGACCGCCCCCCAGGGCGGGGCTGTTCAGCTCTGGCTTGTTCTAGAATGTTTTAACATCTAACATTCTGCCTAGGTCTTCTCCTGCAAGCAGGGACATATACCGTCATGTAATCAGTATGAGAGCTGTGTCGGTCCATGGACGTCAGAGAAACGGATTTTACGGTGAGTACAAAAAAAAAAAAAATATATATATATATATATATATATATATATATATATATATATATATATATATATATATATATATATATATATATATATATATAATTATTTTTATTTTTTTTTTTTATTTTTTTTTTATTTTTTTAGTAGAGACCCTAGAGAATAAAATGGCAATCAGTGCAATATTTTATGTAGCAGTTTTTCAAATGCAATTCTTTTGGGAAAAACTACAATATCTGCCCTTTTTTCAGCAAGATCATCCTCCTGTAGTGCAAATAAAAAAAGCTGCGCAAACTGTGAAAAAAGCAATTCTCTAATGACAAGAGATGATATGCCCAGAACTCGGTCTCTATTCCAGGATGCAAACAACTGGTTAATTATATGTCCGGAATGATACCAGACCAGTGATTCACTAATATCATAGAAAACAAAAGTCCTGTTGGTATAAACAAAATCACTGAATCCTAAGGAAGAAAGGCAACAAAATAGTGTAGATGTGGATCTCCTGGATGACTGTTGGTGACTTCAAACACCCAATGGAAAAGTGCTGTTTATCTGATAGGAAGAAGGCTCCACCACCACTAGTATTTGCTGCTGCTTACCAGAACAACAGATCCCATTAGAGATCAGTACAAGCAGATGGCTGTTATCCCCTGCCAAGGTCTCTAGATCAGTCTGTCAGTCTCGGCTTCTCCACTGGATATTACGCCAGTCCTCTCCATATAACTTCTAGGGCTGCAGAACCGATCCTCAAGCTGTGGGTGTGGCATCCTCCTGTAGTGGTGCAACGGATCGTCATTGATCCGTGATCTGCACGGATCAATGACTTTGGATCGGCACACACGTGATCCGCGGTGCGCCGCAGGATCGCAGAGCGGTAAAACAAACATTGAAACTGTCTCCGCTCTGCTCGCACACACACAGCCCCGCCTCTTCCTAACCCCGCGCTGTGATGGACAGAATGAGGGTCCAATGCTGGGATGTGTTCGGTCTGTCACAGTGCGGGGTTAGGAGGTGGCGGGGCTGTGTGTGTGCGAGCAGAGCGGAGACAGTTTCAACATACGGGCGGTGAGTTGCTTTTCTAGCAGAAAATGTGTGCTGCCCATCCCCCCCCCCCACATACCTCTCTTGGCTGGCTCTGTCTTCGGGACTCCCCCTCCTCCCCCCGGCCGCCGAGTCTGTCTCCTGTCCCTGCCGCCTATGTACACAGTGAGAGGGGTCAGCTGTGACAGGAGTTCTAGCACAGTGCTAGGACTCCTGTTTTGGAGGTGGCAGGGTCAATAAAGAGAACCTGTCACCTCCAATTGCTATCACACAGGGAATTGTTTTCTCCTGTGTGATAGCAATAAAGTTAAGTGAAAAAAAATTGATAAAAATAAAAAAATTAATAAAATAAAAAAGTAATTAAAAAGTAAAGAATAAGAAAAATAATATTAATAAGAAAATTATACAAAAATAAAAGTAAACGACAAGCTACGAATAAAAAAAAAAGGCGATAAAGTAAAAAAAGAAAAAGAAACCAATATTTGAACTAGCCGTGCCACCCCTGCGATCCAATTGCCATTCTCCTCCCATTGATTTGTCTGTGTGTGTGTGTGTGTGTTGGTTGGGAGGGGGTGCATTACCAAACCTGGACTTGGGGCGGCAGGGAGAGCAAGTCCGGCCCTGCTGGCCACCCTCTCACTTCCTCCGCCCTGGCGAGGCTGCAATTTGGGGCACAGTGAGGCTGCAATTTTTTTTCTGATCCAATCTGGGACTCTGATCCGAGGAACGATCCGAACCGTGAGTTTTTTGATCAGTTGCACCCCTATCCTCCTGGTTAGGCCTGTCAAGCCGTCTGACCTGATCTTTTAAGGATGGGCAGACTCCAATTTCTGCGACCGCTGGCTGAATAGCTGAGCTGGCCAAAGAAAACTAAGCCTTTAATAATGACTCCAGTTTCTTGTCAGCAGGATCTTTTCAAGCCCCTGTGCGTTATCCACTGGACAAGTTTAAGTTCTGAAGAACCCCCACTTTCCACCCCTGATCATTCCGAGTTTTCCCTATTTACCACCACCCTCTGAACTCACCCTTTTGTAGCCGGTTTTCAATCCATGTACTCGCCCTATGGTCCATGCCAACGGACCTTACTTTGTACAGTAAACGTTTATGGGGAACTGTGTCAAATGCTTTTGCAAAATCCAGATACACCACGTCTATGGGCCTTCCTTTATCTAGATGGCAGCTCATCTCCTCATAGAAGGTTAATAGATTGGTTTGGTAAGAACGATTCTTTATGAATCCATGCTGATTACTGCTAATGATAAGCATTAGCAAAATCCTGTATATAGTCCCTTATCATCCCTTCCAAGAGCTTGCATACTATTGATGTTAGGCTAACTGCTCTGTAATTCCCAGGGATGTATTTTTGACCCTTTTTTAAATATTGGCGCTACATTGGCTTTTCTCCAATCAGCTGGTACCATTCCAGTCAGTAGACTGTCGGTAAAAATTAGGAACAATGGTCTGGCAATTACTTGACTGAGTTTCCGAAGTACCCTCAGGTGCAAGCCATCTGGTCCTGGTGATTTATCAATGTTAAGTTTCCCAAGTCTATTTCTAATTCTGTCCTCTGTTAGCCATGAGGGTGCTTCCTGTGATTTGTCATGAGGACAAACACTGCAGTCTTGGTTACTGAAGCCCTCCCGATTCCCTCATGAAGACTGAGGAGAAGAATAAATTCAATACCTTCGCCATCTCCCTATCCTTTGTAACCATATGTCCTTCCTCATTCTTTATGGGGATATTTTTTTTTGCTCTCCTCCGCTATGTGTATTCCGTGTTCTATCTTAGCAGCCCTAATCGCAACTTTACATTTCTTGTGCCGATGATGATCCCCTCAACCCTGTATTTTTTTGAAGGCCTATCCTTTGCTTTTATATGCATTTTTACATTAGAATTACGCCGTCCAGGACTTTTGTTTGCTCTTTTAAATGTATTTCCCAATGGAATGAACTGACTAATGCCCTTTAAAGCAAACCCATCTCTCCTCTGTGTTCTTTGTTTTTAAGATTCTATCCCAATTTATATTTTCTAGCAAGGTCCGTAGTTTAGGGAAGTTGGCTCTTTTGAAATTTAGCGTCTTTGTGTTCCCCTTGTGTTTCCTATTTGTGTGAATTATACTAAAGCCAATGGACATGTGATCGCGGTTTCCTAAATTGCCCGTATTTCCACATCCGTGATCAGATCTGTATTATTGGTAATCAGTAGATCTAGTAACTCCTTGTTTTTAGTTGGTGCGTCTACCATCTGACCCATGAAATTGTCCTGCAAGACATTTAGGAACTGGCGAGTCTTAGAGGAATGCGTGGTTCCCTCCGACCAGTCTGTCTGGATAATTAAAATCCCCCATTATAATACTTCCCATCCTTGCTGCTAATCCAAATTGTGATACAAGGTCCGTTTCCCCCTCCTCCCTCAGGTTAGGGGGCCTATAGCATACTCCCAGTTTTATTTTCCCCTTCTCCTTAATGCTTTTGGAGCTCTACCCATAAAGATTCCACCTTATCCCTAGCTCCCTTATTGATGACATCTCTCACATTCACTTGTACATTATTCTTGATATACATGCATACCCCTCCCTTTTTTTACCCTCTCTATCCCTGCCATAATGGGAATACCCTCGAATGGTTGCCAGTCAATGATGAGAGCTGTTGAACCAGGTCTCTGAAATTCCCCCAAAATCCAAATCCTCCTCGTTCAACAGTATGTCTAGTTCACCCATCTTGTCTGCCAGGCTCCTGGCATTGGTGAACATGCCACGTAGTTTAGAACGGTCGCATAATGTCCTCTTATTGTACATTCCGAGATTGCAAATAGGACTTGTTACTATACTTCGGATTTATGTGCTTTAAGTCAACCTACCACTAATGCCCCCCCAATACTACCCTCTGGAATATGTTCATTGCTTACTATCTCTACCTTTTTGGACCCCCCCCCCTGTCGCCAAGTTTAAAAACCCCCCTCTAACTTTTCGGCCATCTTCACTCCCAGCAGATTTGCACCCTCCTCATTTAGGTGCAGTCTGTCCCTAAATACCCTTTCTCATCAGCAGTTAGAGCAGTCTTGTGACTTCTATTAGTGTCTGGTTAAAGCTAGTAGTAGTTTTCATTCTCCCAAGATTGTCTTATGAGGATACAGGACCCCTGATCCTCTGTCTGGACAGTGCTGATTGGCCCTGTACTGATCACATGCACCCTAATAAGAAAAAAAAAACTCGCTAGAAATACACACCAAACTGAGCATGTGCAGCTTGTCCCCTAGCCATTGTACTGTCAGAAGATCGTGGACTGTGGCAGAAGGGGAGGATAAGGGAAGACGGGCTCAAACAGTCTTTACTCTTTCGTCCATGGACCGACACAGCTTCTCTATTGACAAAGTGGGTATTATCCGTTAATTAGGAGTGACTAGGCAGAAAAACTTGTAAAAAGTGTTGCCTCACACCTTCTACAGTACCGCCCAGGGGGCGGACCCTCTGGGTATACCCTCTCAGTCTGCATCTTCGCAGATCAGTTTTTTTCTGTCTAGCAAGGAGTAGGACATGGCTCCCTTCGGGCCCATTGGTCCGGGGAAAAAAGATATATATATATATATATATATATATATATATATATATATATATATATATATATATATATATATATATATATATTTTTATTGCTACATTTGTTGTTTCCTGCGATCTTCGATCAACTGCCGACTGGGTGACAGGCTGGATCCTCGATCCTTGTAGTCTCCCCAGTTTCGGCCATCGAGCGTGTGCCGACCCTAGCTACGCGCTGGGTTTTCCACGACATGCCCGTCGCTCCACGGGTGGCCGGTGAGCTTACGCTCCAAGGCTTGCATCGGACCGCTCAGCTTCGGCTGACCTTACGGCCGAGTCGCAGCAGCCTGTCCGGTGAGCGTCATGCTCCAGGGCATACATATGATCGTCCCTTCTGGGTCCAATCACAGCATGCCTGGCCAACAGTCACCTTCCGTGCGCGGACGATGATCTGTTTGGAATGTCTTCCAGCAGAATACATGCAGGATAGGTAAGTAAAACTCCCCTGCCTCGGCTGGGTGATTTAGCTGGACATTCCTGGAGAGATCAAGTAAGTGGTTGTGGCCCCTTTCTTCCCTCTCTCCCTGCCTTTCCCTCCTCCCTGGGCTTCTAGCTAAAGGTTGCTGGGTGCTGGGGGTCACCTAGGGGGTCCCACTGGAGCGGGGCTGGCTGTAACTAACATTTAAAAGAAATGTCATTTTTTTCTTACCTGTGTTTGTGTCCTTCCTCCTCCATGCTGTCGGCGGCCATTTTGAGGTGGTCCATGCCAAGTTTAGCCTCTTGTGACTGCCCGGCGGCCATCTTCCTGTGGTTCGGCCACACCCACTGGCCCCTATCAGCTGATCGGCGGCCATGTTTGTCCACCCTGTATGCAGATATTGCCGTTCGGCGGCCATCTTTTTGTGGGCTATGGCTGCTTGACCTCTATCTTCTGTCAGCGGCCATTTTCTTAGAGCCCACATTATCTTCCATACAGACGTTTTTGGCAACCATTTTTCGAGAACCTCCGGCCTCTAGGGTGCATTACACTGGCGCGAAAATTCACACAGGAAGTGCTGATAAAAGAAGCAGACTGACACAGCAGCAGGGGGACAGCATCACAGGCGCAGCATAGCAGTACCTATCCAGGGTGGTGAGTCCTCTGGGTGACCCGGCCTCTCTGCAGCACAGGAGGGTGGCCTATTGATATCTTGCCTGGAGCCCTGTGAGTGTCAGCGTGTGGTCAGCATGGCATCTGAGCCAGACGTCTTCTCCCCTGAAACACCAGATTTAGCAGCTGGTGCCCCTGAGGTGTCTATGAACGCTATGACTGCAATCCTAGAGGCGTTTGCTGCCAGGGTGGAAGCAGCACACGGGAATACAGGGGGTAGTAAACGCCCCATCCCCTGCAAGCTTCTGGGGATAATTCTGGTGCAGAACCAGGTCCAGCTACGGCTCGGGGCCCAGATTCTGACGCATCAGAGACTGCAGACCGTGACCGATCGGACAGTGAGGAGGACTCCAAGTCCAGGTCAGTACGCGAGACGGCTTTGGTATCTGACCTTATTACTGCAGTGCGGGATATGCTAAAATTGGAAAATACTGCAGAAGCAGCAGAGACTCTGGTCCAGTTGGGTTTCATAGACCTGCCCGCACTGCTAAGGTGTTCCCTTGTGTGTCTTTTGATAAACTCTTATACAAGGAATGGGAGAACCCACTGAGGGTCTTTACAGCCCCAAAGAGGTTTGCGGTACGGTACCCCTTTTGAGGAGAGCTTTCTGAAGAAATGGACCTCTCCCCCCTATAGTGGACCCTCCGGTGTCCAGACTTAATAGAGCCACCACATTTCCTGTAGAAGGGGCTCCTGTTTTCAAGGACCCTGTGGATAAGAAGGCTGAAGCACTCGCTTGCTACCTATACTCAGTGGTAGGCTCGGCAGTACGCCCGGCATTGGCGGGGGCCCTAGTGTCTCGCACACTTACTGAATGGGCAAGATTGCTACTCCAGGGGTTAAGGAGCGAGATGCTTCTTCTGATGAGATAACATTGGCCGACCTGTTGGTCCAGGGCCTTAGGTTTGTCTGCGAGTCAGACATGAATACTATTCCCCTGCTGTCTAAAACTTTGGTTTATGCAGTAGCAATGCGCCGCCTGATCTGGCTAAAAGGCTGGTCTGCGGACCAGACTTCCAAGAAAGCCCTGTTGGATCTGCCTTTTAAGGGCGACAGACTTTTTGGGGCTTCTCTGGATGACATCATCAAGGATGCCACAGGAAGTAAAAGCACTTTGCTTCCCCAAATTAGCAAGAGTAAGGGGCCACGCCAAGGGCAAGGGCCCTCCTTTACTGCACGCAAGTGGTTTTTTTCGTCCCCCTAGGGTGACAGGGAAAAGACCCCAGGCCGATAAAGCGCCTGCCCAAGGACAAAAGCGTCCCTGGTCCCGCATACCCAATAAGCCTGCGGACAAATTTGCGTCCGCATGAAGGTCCACCCCCACCCAGCTCTCGGGTGGGGAGACGTCTTCGCAAATTCGTGACTCGGTGGACAGCACTAATCTCCGACAGGTGGGTTTGCGAAGTAATCTCCTCAGGCTACAAGATAGAGTTTCTCTCTTGTCCACCGGACAGATTCAACACCTCCAATCTCCAGCTACTACCGACCCGTCGGGAGGCCCTGTATGGGGCGGTCCAGGGTCTACTGGAACGCGGGGTAGTTATTCCAGTTCCAGAACTGGAACAGGGTTTTTTACTCAAATCTGTTCATTGTGCCGAAGAAGGAGGGGGTTCGTCCAAGCTTGGATCTCAGAGCCCTTAATTGCTTTGTGAAGGTACAAAGTTTTCGGATGGAGTCGGTTCGATCTGTAGTCACGGCTCTTCATCCGGGGGACTTTCTGGCCTCCTTGGACATCAAGGACGCATATCTGCATGTCCCCATATACTCCAGACACCAGAGGTTTCTGCGATTTGCTTTCGGGAAGGACCACTACCAGTTTGTGGCCCTCCCGTTGGGCCTTGCCTCAGCACCCAGGACGTTCACCAAGGTGCTTGCTCCGATTCTGGCACTTCTAAGACAGCGGGGTATCGCTATCACAGGCTACTTATACGACCTTCTGCTGAAGGCCCCTTCAAGCTCAGAATTAGAGGTAAGCGTGTCCATTACCTGTCAGACGCTTCGAGACTGTGGTTGGATACTAAACACGCAAAAGTCAGTATTGGTGCCCACTCAACGCCTAGGGTACCTGGGGTTGATTCTGGATTCTTCAGAGGCAAAGGTATTCCTCCCTGTGGAGAAGTTGCAGACCCTCCGGGCTGCAGTACGGCAGCTGACTTCCAGGAATTAGTCGTCACTCCGTTTTTTGCATGCGAGTGTTGGGCCTCAGGGTAGCCTCCTTCAAGGCGGTTCCATATGCTCAATACCACACTCGAGTGTTACAGAAGGAAGTTCTGTCCAGATGGAACAGATGTCCATCTCTGGATTATCAAATCCGAGTGAGCCACATAGTCAGGAGATCCCTGGTATGGTGGCTGACAGCACCGGCTGTAATGGCTGGGAAGTCATTTCTTCCGGTTTACTGGATAGTGATCACGACGGACACCAGCCTTACAGGTTGGGGGGGAGTCTGGGGTGTTCAGTCGGCGCAAGGTCGCTGGACCCCAGAGGAAGCCCTCCTGCCGATCAATGTCCTGGTAATCCGGGCGATCAGGCTGTTCCTCTTCAAATGGTCTCAGAGGCTGCAAGGGCGTCCAGTCAGGATCCAGTCAGACAACGCCACAGCAGTGGCATATGTCAATCATCAAGGAGGAACAAGAAGCTCAGCTGCAGCATTGGAGATCGCTCGCATCCTGAAGTGGGCAGAGAGGAGCGTACCGGCACTGTCGGCCGTGTACATTCCGGGTGTGGAAAACTGGCAGGCGGACTACCTGAGCCGCCAGATGCTGGACCAGGGAGAAGGGTCCTTACACCCGGAGGTGTTCCAACTCCTCTGCCAAAGATGGGGCACACCAGACGTAGATCTTCTGGCTTCCCGACTCAATCGGAAGGTATTGAGATTTGTGGCCCGGTCAAGAGACCCATGGGCAGACGCAACGGACGCGTTGGTAGCATCGTGGGGTCAGTATCGGCTAATCTATGCCTTCCCTCCCTTAAGGCTTCTTCCTCTTCTGCTCCGCAGAGTGGAGGCAGAGGGAATTCCAATGATCCTAATCGCTCCAGATTGGCCTCAGCGTCCTTGGTACGCCGATCTAGTACGTCTGGTAGCAGACGTCCCCTGGCGCCTACCACTACGGAAGGACCTGCTATCGCATATTCCATCCTGCTTTACAGTCATTGGCTTTAACGGCATGGCTGTTGAGAACCAGGTACTGAGAGACCGGGGCCTGTCAGACTCAGTAATCTCTACTATGAGAAGTGCTCGAAAACCGTCCTCTAGGAAGGTCTATCACCGCACTTGGAGGGCCTACATCTCCATGTGTGAGGAAATGAAATGGCATCCGCGTACCTATTTGTTTTCCAGAATCCTGCTGTTTTTACAGCATGGGGTGGACCAAGGGCTTGCCCTAAGTACGATTTAAGGGACAGATATCTGCCCTGGCTGTCTTTTTTCAGCGACCCCTGGCGACTCACTCTCTCGTGAGTACATTTGTGCAGGGGGTCCGACATGTGGCCCCTCCGGTCCGTCCCCCGTTACCTATCTGCTACTTCCCTGTTCCGGAAGTCAGACTCACTGTTTGTTTCGGTGGCTGGTCCCAAGAAGGGCCAAGCAGTCTCATCGGTCACCATCTCTAGGTGGATCCGACAGATAGTAATCCAGGCTTACGCCTTAAAGGGTCAGGCGCCCCCCTTTCCTGTCACGGCGCATTCGACCAGGGCAATAGGTGCCTCTTGGGCTTTCCGACATCAAGCGTCTGTTTCCCAATTATGTAAAGCGGCGACTTGGTCGTCCGCTCACACTTTCACAAAATTCTACAAAATTGATGTAGGTGCATCTTCGGATGCCTCTTTTGGCCGCAAGGTTTTGCAAGCGGCTGTTTAGAGTTGCAACTCCTCCGTTGGAGGAGTGCTGTTTTGTGTTTGGGGTGAAGTTTATTTTTATGCTGTTACCACCCCTCGTTTTTTCTCTGACACTGCTTTGGGACGTCCCACTTTGTCAATAGAGAAGCTGTGTCGGTCCATGGACGAAAGAGTAAATAGGATTTTTTACTCACCGTAAAATCCTTTTCTCTGAGTCCATGGACCGACACAGCACCCACCCCTCCTTTTAAGTTTGTACTGCTTTTTGACGAACTGATCTGCGAGATGCAGACTGAGAGGGTATACCCAGAGGGTCCGCCCCCTGGGCGGTACTGTAGAAGGTGTGAGGCAACACTTTTTACACGTTTTTCTGCCTAGTCACTCCTAATTAACGGATAATACCCACTTTGTCAATAGAGAAGCTGTGTCGGTCCATGGACTCAGAGAAAAGGATTTTACGGTGAGTAAAAAATCCTATTTTTACAGAATGCAGCAGATTAATTCCTTAGGTTCCACAGCGAGTATAACAAGCATGCTTTACTGCATATACACACTGATTTTACTGTTGTGGGTTTAGTAACACTTTAATGAGACCACATTCTTTAGGAGCAGGCTCATGTAAGAATTCTTACAATTGTTTGCCTGTATTTTAATTTGCGATAACGGTTTCATTAATTGGGTTTGACTAATGCTGCCATAAACTTGTTGCATTGATGTGAATTTTTTTTTATCAATAACTGTTTTATTTGAAGTTATGTCAGTTACAATTATAATGCATCGGTCTTACAACAAACAGAGTAATTGCTTTTTCTTCTTGGTTACATGTTTGTAATAGTTCCTGAGCGTGCCAGCACCGTACATCTGGCATCTATGCAGATTACTGATCTCATCAGATTATCTTATCATTTACATACTGTGCTATCAACCAAACCTTTGAACTGATAAGGCTATTAGATATTCAAGTACATGGGTCCCATAGGGACTCCCAGAGAAAGGGAAAGAGTAGAGAGGAAAAAGGAGAGAAGAAAAAAGAGAGGGAAAGAATAAAGGGGAGAGGGAGAGAGAAGATGGGGGAGAGGGGGGGGGGGGAGAATGTCATCAAAGTGTACCTGGCTCTGAATCACTGTGGTCCTCCCGGCGGCGCCACAGCTCTCAGACCATGTTGTGAGAGTCAAGGTGATCATGAATCCTCGCCGTCATCCTCTCCATTGATTCTACATCCCTAATCCTGGCGTACAGCGCTCCCTCTGAAGGGGGGGAGCTGCGCTTCCAGTTCAGTGCCACCAAGCAGCGAGCTGCCGTAAGGACATGTCTGGTTAGTTTCTTGTATGGGCGAGGGGCCTTCAGAGACATCAGTCCCAGCAGGAAAAATTTGGGGGTGAATGGTACTTCCGTTTCTAGGAGGTGAGTCAGAAGTTGGTGAACTGAGTGCCAGTAAGGGGTTATCAGCGGGCACTCCCAATAGATATGATATAGTGTTCCCTTTGCTCCCTGGCATCTCCAGCATCGGTCCGAACTGGCCGGGTGGATGGCATGGAGGACATCAGGAGTCAAGTACCAGAAGTACAGTATCTTGTATATATTCTCCTTGTATAGCGTGCATATCGACGTTTTGGACGCTTGATTCCATATGGCCCTCCATTGTTCCAGGGGTATCTCCTCTCCCAATGCTTTTTCCCACTTGATCATGTAATTGTGTTTGCCCATTGAGTCAAAGGGCCTCTCATTCAATATTTTGTAAATATTTGAGATCAGACCTCTCTGGGCAAAGCCTACCAGAATGAGGTTCTCAAAAGGGGTAGGGGGGGAAAATTGCAGAGTTGGTGCGAAGGACAAGGCATAGTGGCGGATTTGGAGATACCCGTAGAAAGCCTACTTAGGGAGGCCATATTGGGACTGCAGGTCGGCAAAGGGACGCAGTTTACGGGTGCGAGGATCCACCAAATTTCCAAAATGGAAGAGGTTTCTCGTAGTCCAGGGGGAGGACATTTGGTAGGTTAAGCTATCTGGCATTTTGGGGTTACAAGCAAATGAGGTCAGGAGCGAGCGATGTGAATTTTTTAATAAAGTTTTATGGTAATACATGGAATTACTCAAGGTAATATAATCACAGAATTTTGTCTTGTGCTGTATAGGGAGGAGGTGGTTAGAAGGGACTTGATGCAGCGCTTTGTCACAAGGTTATTAATATAACCAATCATCAAGCGTAAAAATAGATGCTGGTTAGAAATATACTTTACATTCATAGCATAACTCTTGAATGCATGGACATATTTATAGTGTTTTCAAAATTAGTTTTGAAATGTGCAAGTTGTGTCCTATAAAAGCAAGTTCAGTGGTTTATGATATTCATTATGCTTAAATTGTAATTGCTTCCTCTAATAAAAACTGTTTAAGTGTGTGTGTGTGTGTGTGTGTTATAATATAATATATATATTATAATATAGTGTGTGTACACACACGTTTTATCTTTTTGGTGTAATGGTCTTACAAATGCTGTTAAAATCACTGAAATATATATACTTTTGTTGTTTCATAATGGTCTGTGGCAAATTAAAAGAGAAGTATGGACTTTCTCTTTTAAACTTTAGAATCATATTTACCTAGGTGGATTCTGCATGCCCCCCCCCCCCCCCCCCCCAGCTGGCTCTAACACTGAGAGCCGAGCAACCTAACACCGCCGATTGCTCAGTTCTCAGTGCTCACTGAGCAGAGAGCTGGTGACTATCAGTCACCGCTGTCTGCTCTGCCCCTTTTTTACTCACTGGAGTGCTGAGCTGTGGATGGGACTGGAGCCCTCGACTTCGGCTCACTGAGAGGCTGAGCCAGGTGTCGGTCCAGGCATGTGGGCCGTTACCGACTTCATTGTCATGATCTTTCCTGAGCCTGGACTGGCTCTGACACGTCAGCTGACAGTGGGCTTCAGTATTGCTGTCAGCTGAAAACTGGTCACAGGAGTGCAGAAAGAACTGCACTCCTATGATCCACAGGAGAAGTACAACCAAAGGAACTTTGGTTGTACTTCTCCTTTTTAAGTATATGTAAAACTTTCCATTTTGATGTTTCACTTATAGTGCAGATTTTTATGAAAAAAAATTCCTATACTTCACTGTATTTGGGCTATTTATCAAATAGTAAAAAATTCCTATTCTTGCCTTCCCTTTTTGTTTTTCTTAAAGTGGAGTTCCACCCTAAAAAAAAAAATGCCATTAATGTGCATGAAATAAAAAATATCCATGTTTATTTTTTTTATTTTTTTACTCACCTGTAAATTTCTGTTGCTATGCGGTCCCTCGAAATCTGCCTCCATCACCTCGGTTCCTGTCGTCGCTTCCCCCTGCGCCTCAGCTCGCTACTGCTCCTGGGAGATGTCATCATTTCCCAGGAGTCAGTTGGGCAGCGTTGAGGGCTAGGTTGCCATAACAACGGGGCGGGCACTTCCGACGCTGCCCGTTATGGCAACCTGTATACTTTACAGCGCCGCTACTGCGCATGCGCGAGAACGGGGAGAGAATGAGATGTGTCCGCCATAATGTCGCAGTCACAAAAATCGCTGATCGCCGCCATTACTAGTAAAAAAAAAAATGCCATAAAACTATCCCCTATTTTGTAGACGCTATAACTTTTGCGCAAACCAATCAAACGCTTATTGCGTTTTTTGTTTTTTAACTAAAAATATGTAGAAGAATACGTATCGGCCTAAACTGAGGAAAAAATATTGTATTTTTTCAAAATTGTCACTCTATTTTTGTTTATAGCGCAAAAAAAACAAACTCAGAGGTGATCAAATACCACCAACAGCTCTATTTGTGGGGGGAAAAAAGGATGTCAATTTTGTTTGGGAGACACGTCGCACGACCGCACTATTGTCAGATAAAGCGACGCAGTGCCGAATCGCAAGAAGTGGCCTGTTTTTTTTTAGCTACAAAATGGCCCGGTGCTTAAGTGGTTAAAGACCCTAAAACTGCAAGGACCTTATGTGCTAGCATGTTCATCAGCCACCAATTGGTTTGCTTTAAACCTGCCATGAAAGTTTAACCCTAAGGCTTGAAAAAGCTCAGTACAGCTTATTTTTTTACTTAGCTAAAATACAGCCTATTAATTGTAATGGGCCTATGCACACAGGCCCAAAAACAAGCGCTGTGTATTCTTCAGTAAAAAAATTTAATAGAAAAATCAGCATTTCTCTTTTCGTCCATGGACGGACACAGCCTTCTTAATTATTGACATATGGGTTATGTTCCTGTTCATAGGAGAGAACTAGGCAGACGTGTTAGATATTCAAATACATGTTACTTTAACAGAGTTGAACAGCCCCGCCCAGGGGGTGGTCCCTCCAGACATAACCCTCCGCCCTGCAGTTAGCAGCTTAGTTTTGTTCTGCCTAGCAGAGGAGATGGACGTGGCTCCCTTTGGGCCCAGAGTCCTGAGGAGAATTTTTTTGATTTTATTTAAATGTATTTTATTTTGTGATTCTACTATCAACAGTTGGCTGGGCGACAGGCTGGATATATATATAGATCCTTGTAGTCTTCCCAGTCCGGCCAGCGAGCGTGTACATTCCCTTGCAAATAAGGCGTCGGGTCTGTCACGACATACCCCATGGGTCCAGGGGTGGCCTGTGAGCTTCTGCTCCAGGGTCCACATATGACTGCGCTGCTTGCTGTCTCACTCACAGTGGACCGGGCCGACAGCTGCTCGGTTCTAGTCTGTCAGGGACGCACCAGCAATGTCCACGTATGGACACGTAAGTACAGTTCCTTCCGTTTTGACGGTTTGGAACAGCTTGGCTTTCCTGGAGGGTCATTAGGGGGTCCCCTGTCCTCCCTCTTTACTCCTCCCCATTGCGGGGCCTGTTGCGTCGGCGGGGTGTACCTGTAGGGGCCTCCGTGTCCCGGTTGGGGGCTGTGGGGCTGTCGGGGTCCGCTCTCTGTGGGGGTGGTGTGTTTTTTGGTAGCCTCCACTCGGCGTTCCTGCGGCCTTCTCGTCCACCTCAGTGTGCTCGGGCGCCATTTTTGGTAGCGCCGGCGCCATTTTCTAGTGTTTTTTTTCTGTATTGAAAAATTCCATTGGCGGCCATTTTGTCGTAGCCGCGCTGTGGCGCAGGTCTTCATTGCGGGCGGCCATTTTCTTGTAGTGCGCACCTTTTTCTCTGAGGAGCCCGGCGGCCATTTTGGGAATGTTTTTTTTTCACTGTGTGGCTTGGCCTCTAGCGCTAGAAGCTTCCTGAATGGCGCGAATAGCGCTAATCACCTCACAGATTACCTCAGGTGTGTGAGGCAGAGCGGACAACGGTGCTGCGCAGTCTCTGGCTGGATGGTGTGGCCCTGGGTAACCCCCCGGTCAGCGCAGTTAGGAGGGTGAATTGTCAGTA
Organism: Rana muscosa; assembly: GCA_029206835.1. Classification (NCBI taxonomy): domain Eukaryota; kingdom Metazoa; phylum Chordata; class Amphibia; order Anura; family Ranidae; genus Rana; species Rana muscosa. The sequence goes on from CM055116.1 coordinate 1,092,874,615, forward strand.
AAAACGTATACATTATGTTTTTACACACACTAATACATATACACTAAATACATACATAGTATGTATTATACTAATGTGTTGACTTGGTCCCTATGGACTGTTAGTGGGTCAGAATGGTGGAGTCTGAAGCAACAGGTGCCCCTGCAGTTACTAGGACAATTTGTCTGCAGCCCTGGATACGGGAGTTAGGGGGGGTATGAAGCACCCCCTCCCCTTCGCCATATCCTGGGGAATGCTCTGACTTTGACTCAGGACCACTGTTCTGAGGTGTCAGAGGATGCCATCTGCCTGGAGTTTGCATGTTCATGTCTGCGTGGGTTTCCTCCCGGGTGCTCCAGTTTCCTCCCACTCTCCAAAGACATTCGCGCCCTCGGCGCAATACACAGTATGTATGTATGTATGTATATATATATATATATATGTATGTGTGTGTGTGTGTGTGTATATATATATATATATATATATATGTGTGTATATATATGTATGTGTATATATATATATATATATATATATATATATATATATATATATATATGTGTGTGTGTGTGTGTGTGTGTGTGTGTGTGTGTGTGTGTGTGTGTGTATATGTATGTATGTATATATGTATGTGTGTGTGTGTGTGTGTATATATGTGTGTGTATATATATATATATATATATATATATATATATATATATATATATATATATATATAATGTGTATTATTACTCTGTGTCTGCGTGGGTTTCGTCCGGGTACTCCGGTTTCCTCCAACACTCCAATGATGTGCGCGCCTTCGGCGCAATAAACAGTATAAACAATGTGTTTGTACAAACAGCACTTATAAATGTAGTAAATGCTGGAACATCCACTGAGGTGTCAGTCCTTTTTTGGGTCGCACTAACCGACCCTCTCTATATAGGTTTTTCCTTATGATTGATTTCTTTGATCATAGATAAGGAATGGGGACTGCCGCAGAGGTCCTTTTTGGTCCGTCATCCCCCTTCAAGAGCATTTAGAAAAAAATATATATATATTTTTCCCCCCATGAAGTAGGTAGGGGGGACAACTGTTTTTAAGGACACTACTGATAGGTGATCAGAAACGGTGACTCGGACCGTGTTCGCCATGCTGGGGCCAGCGTTGCGCCCGTTAGTGGCTGCAACTTTGGTGTCTCTGACACTCACTGAATGGACAAAACATTTGTACCAGACAGTGGAGGAGCATCAGCTCTCTCAAAAAGTTGTGACACTGGCCGACCAGCAGGTGCAGGGTCTGGTGTACGTAGGTGCGGCAATCCTGGATGCGACTTCTTAGTCTCCAGGGCCTCTGTGTCCGTGGTGGTCTTTCGCCACTTGAGAGGGCTGATATACTGGTCCGCTGACCGAGCTTCTATGGAAGCTCTTACAGATTTACCTTTCAAAGGTGGGGAGGCTCTTTGGTGCCTCACTGGACGACGTTGTTAAGAATGTCACAAGAGGTAACTGAATACTTCTACCTCAGTCCACTAAGAGTAGAGGGCCGCCCCATGAGCCGGGACCTTCCTTCCCCATACAAAAGCGGTATTTTAGACGCGGTGTTGTCATACCCATACCGCCGCAGGACAGGTTTCAGGGATTCTACTCGAATCTGTTCATGGTCCCAGAGGAGGACAGAGGAGTCCAATCCTAGACCTCAAGGCCCTCAATGCCTTTGTGTAGCCTTCCTGTTTTCCGACCGGTGGGTTTGCGAAGTGGTCTCTTCAGGGTACAAGATCGAGCTTTTCTTTCTTGTTCACCGAAAGGGTTTCTTTGCCTCAAATCTTCCTCTCCTACCGTCTCGTCGGACTGCCCTGATGGGGCAGTTCAAGACTTGTTTGGGGGTTTGGATATTCAGCTCCATCCCAGGGACCTTCGGGCGTCCCTGGACATCAGGGATGCGTGCTTGCATGTCCCCATATGCGACAGGCACCATTCCTGCGTTTAGCGGTCAGGGAGGACCACTATTAATTTGTGGCTCTCCCTTTTGACCTAGCGTCAGCACCAGGGTGCTCGCCCCGATTCTAGCCTTGCTGAGGCAGCGCGGCATTGCCTTCGTAGGTGGTTTTAGATGGTCGTCTTCTGTAACCTGTTTCCAGATTTAAATTAGAGGACGACGTGTCTATAGTCAGTCAGACTTTCCAAGACTTTGGGTGGATGCTGTACCTTCAGATGTCTGTGCTAGTTCACTCAGCGCCTAGAATACCTGGGGCTGTTAATGTACTCATCGGAGGCGAGAGTTTTCTCCCTCCAGAGAAGTTGCAGATGCCCCAGGCTGCAGTAAGTTGGGCCTCCTGGTAGCCTCCTTCGAGGCAGTACCGTATGCCCAATTCCACACTCGGATTGGAACCAATCCCTGTTGTCTCTGGATCATCAGATTCAGGTATATCGCCTAGTCAGGGCCTCTCTGACTTGGTGACTGACATTCCTGGCACTTCAGTCCTGGAAGTTTTTTCCTTCCTTTTCTATTGGACGCCAGCCTCACAGGTTGGGGGGGAGTCTGGGGGGTCCAGTCGGCCCGGGGTTGCTGGACTCTGGACGAATCCCGTCTGCCGATTAAGGTTTGGAACTTCGGGCTATCAGGCTGTGTCTCTCCTCGTGGTCGAGGAGACTACAAGGGCGTCCGATCAGAATCCAGTCGGACAATGCCACGGCTGTGGATTATGTCAACCATCTGGACATCCTGCGGTGGGCGGGAAGAAGCGTGCCGGCTCTATCGGCCGTCTGCATTCAAGGTGTAGACCTCTGGCTGGCGGACTATTTGAGTCACCAGTTGCTGGACCAAGGGGACTGGTCATTGCATCTGGAGGTGTTTCAACTCCTTTGCCGGAAGTGGGGCACGCCGGTCGTGGACCTCTTGGCTTCTCGTCTCAATCGCTGGTGTCGAGATTTGTGGCCAGGTCCAGAGATCCCTGGGCAGACGCGTCAGACGCGTTGGTGGCCCGTGGGGTCAGTATCGGCTAATTTATGCATATCCCCCACTGATGTTGCTTCCTCGTCTGCAGACCGAGGGGAATCCCGGTGATACTAATCGCTCTGGATTGGCCTCGGCGTCCTTGGAACGCTGACTTCGTATGTCTGGTGGCGGATGCACTGGCGACTGCCAATGCGGGCGGACCTTCTGTCTCAAGGTCCCATACTTCATCCTGCTTTACAGTCACTGGTTTTAACCGCATGGCTATTGAAAGCCAGGTACTAAGGAACCAAGGTTTTTCGGATTCGGTCATCTCGACCATGCTGAGGGCACTAAAATCTTCTTCCAGGAAGATCTACCATCGCACTTGGAAGGCTTACATCTCTGTGCGCAGAGATGGAGTGGCGTCCATGGACGTATTCGGTTTCCAGGGTCCTGCTGTTTTTACTGCGTGGAGTGGATCGGAAACTTGCCTTAAGCTCCATTAAGGGTCAGGTTTCAGCTTTGGCTGTTTTCTTTCCACTGCCTTTTGGTGACTCTTTCCCTGGTGGGTACCTTTTTTGTACAGGGGGTTTCGACATGTGCTTCCCCCAATTAGACCACCTCTACCTCCTTGGAATTTGAACCTGGTGCTCTCGCTTCTTCAAGAACCTCCTTTTGAGAACATCCGAGAGGTTCCTCTCAACACTCTCAGAAGGTGGCCTTTCTAGTGGCCATTACGTCTGTCAGACGGGTTTCTGAATTGGCGGCCTTGTCTTGCAAGTCACCATACTTGGTCTTTCATAAGGATAAAGCGGTACTACGCCCGCAGCCTTCGTTTCTTCCGAAGGTGGTATCGGCCTTCCACCTGAATAAGGACATTGTATCCATCCTTGTGTCCTCGGCTGTCGCATCCCGAAGAGACTGCGCTCCATACTTTAGATGTGGTATATGCTTTGCGGGTGTACCTGTCTGCTACGGCTCCGTTCCGGAGGTCTGATTCACTGTTTGTGTCGATGTCTGGTCCACAAAAGGGCCTAGCGGTCTCTTCGGCCACCGTTTCTCTGTGGATCAGGAAGACCATTGTGCGGGCCTATGCCCTTAAGGGGCGGGCGCCCCTCCTTTCCGGTCACAGCACTTTCAATCAGGGCAATTAGTGCTTCCTGGGTTTTCCGACATCAAGCGTCTTTCTCTCACAGGTGTGCAGGGTGGCGACTTGGTCGTCCGTGCGCACTTTCTCAAAATTTTACAAGGTTGATGCAAGTGCATCTTCAGATGCTTTCTTCGGCTGCAAGGTTTTGCAGGCGGCTGTTTAAAGTTGTAACTCCTCCGTTGAGGAGCTCTGCTTGCTTGGGGTGAAGTTAGTTGTTTTTTGATACTGTTCCCACCCCTCGTTTTTTTTTTACACTGCTTGGGGACGTCCCATATGTCAAGAATTAAGAAGGCTGTGTCCGTCCATGGACGAAAAGAGAAAATAGGATTTTTTTTGTACTCACCGTAAAATCCTTTTCTCTGTCGTCCATGGACGGACACAGCACCCACCCCTCCTTTTTAGGTTTGTACTGCTTGTTACGAACTGAGCTGCTAACTGCAGGGAGGAGGGTTATGTCTGGAGGAACTGCCCCCTGGGCGGGGCTGGTCAACTGTTAACCACTTAACGACCGCCCACTGTAAATATACGTCGGCAGAATGGCACCGACAGGCAGAATCTCGTATATGTACGTGATTGCCTTTGTATAGTTGGGGGGTCCGATCGGACCCCCCTTCTTTACAGTGAGCGGTCGTTTTACCTTCGGGAGCGATCCGGCATGAGGGGACGGCCGTTCGATTCCGGCCACCCCCTCTCGATCGCTCCTGGCGAATGAGAGCTTCCCCTGCCTGTGTACTTGTTTACACAGGCTGGAGGAAGTGATGTCATCTCTCCTGCGGCGCTCACATATACCGAGCGCCGTACAGGAGAAGATGCAGGTTAGTGCACACAACACTACACTGACACCAGGACACATAGGTACATAAATCACCCCCCCAGATCACCCCCCAGATCACCCCCCAGCCCCCAGTCACAGTGTCACTGATTGCAGTGACCATTTATTTAGTGATCACTGCAATCAGTGACATTTGTGACTGTAAAAGTGTCAGTACATTTAGTTTTAGGTCCAGTGTAGCCCCCTAACCCCCCTCTAATAAAGGTTTAACCCCCTGATCACCCCCCAGATAACCCTTTCACCCCCTAGTACCGCCGTCGCTAAGCGATCATTTTTCTGATCGATGTCTTAGCGTCGGTGATGCCGATAGGTAGCCAGTAATTTTTTTTTAGGTTCGCCGTCAGGTTTTTATATAGCGTCAGGTACCCCCATATATTACCTAATAAAGGTTTTAACCCCCTAATTGCCCCTAGTTAACCCTTTCACCAGTGATCATCATATAAGTGTTACGGGTGACGCTGGTTAGTTAGTTTGCTTTTTATAGTGTCAGGGCACCCGCCGTGTATAACCCAATAAAGGTTTAACCCCCTGATCGCCCGGCGGGTGATATCAATTAGGTTTTAGCGTCAGAGAGGGTCTGCGTCACACCCCAGGCAGCGTCAGGTTAGTGCCAGTAGCGCTAACACCCACGCGTGAAGCATACACCCCCCTTAGTGGTATAGTATCTGATCAGCTCAATATCTGATCTGATCAGATCTATACTAGCGTTCCCAGCAGTTTAGGGTTCCCAAAAACGCAGTGTTAGCGGGATCAGCCCAGATACATGCTAGCACCTGCGTTTTTCCCCTCCGTCCAGCCCAGGCCACCCAAGTGCAGTATCAATCGATCACTGTCACTTGCAAAACACAACACACATAACTGCAGCGTTCGCAGAGACAGGCCTGATCCCTGCGACTCCAGTGCTGTAGGAGGTGATTTCACCACCACAGTTAAAAAAAAAAAAGCATATATGCCGAAGCATTGGGGCAGCAGGAGCGGAGGAGCGATTTTGCTCCTAATGCCGCGTACATACGGTCGAAATTCCGACGGAGGCTTGCCCGTGGAAAAGTCTGACCATGTGTACGCGGCATAACTTTTGCGAGAAGATGCCCCCATGCTTCGGCATATATAAATGGTGCATGTATGCCCATCATTAGAAGTGGGTGGATGAAGGGCGGTATTCTAATGGTGGGCATACCCACCGATCAATCTTTTTTTTTCGTTCAGCCAACAGGCTGCATGAAAAAAAAGATTACAATACATGTCCAACAAGGACCAGCAACGTACTGGTATGTTGCTGGACTTTGAATGTTTATACCAGAATGATGCCTGCGGGTTTAGGTATCATCTTGGTATCATTCTTTTCAGCCAGCGGCCGGCTTTCATGTAAAAGCAATCCTAGTGGCTAATTAGCCTCTGGACTGCTTTTACAAGCAGTGGGAGGGAATGCCCCCCCCCCCCGGATATAAAAAGCGCCATTGGGAAATTGGGAAAGCATTTTATCACACCGATCTTGGTGTGGTCAGATGCTTTGAGGGCAGAGGAAAGATCTAGGGTCCAATAGACCCCAGTTTTTTCAAAAAAGAGTACCTGTCATTACCTATTGCTATCATAGGGGATATTTACATTCCCTGAGATAACAATAAAAGTGATAAAAAAAAAAAAAATATGGAAGCAACAGTTTAAAAATAAAATAAAAAAGCAAAATTAATAATAATAATAAAAAAAAAAGCACCCCTGTCCTGCCCTGCTCTTGCCCAATGGCGAACGCAAGCGTCGGTCTGGCGTCATATGTAAACAGCAATTGCACCATGCATGTGAGGTATCACCGCGAAGGTCAGATCGAGGGCAGTAATTTTAGCAGTAGACCTCCTCTGTAAATCTAACGGGGTAACCTGTAAATGCTTTTAAAGGCTTTTAAAAATGTATGTAGTTTGTCGCCAATGCGCGTTGGTGCGAAATTTTAAAGCATGTCGTGTTTGGTATCTATGCACTCGGCCTAAGATAATCTTTTTTATTTCATCAAACATTTGGGCAATATAGTGTGTTTTAGTGCATTAAAATTAAAAAAAGTGTATTTTTTCCCCAAAAAATGCGTTTGAAAAATCGCTGCGCAAATACTGTGTAGAAAAAAAAAATGCAACACCCACCATTTTATTCTGTAGGGCCTTTGCTTTAAAAATCTATATAATGTTTGGGGGTTCAACATAATTTTCTTGCAAAAAAAAATATGTTCATGTAAACAAAGTGTCAAAAAGGGCTTTGTCTTCAAGTGGTTAGAAGAGTGGATGTAAGCTTCCTAATGTTGTGTATGAAATGCCAGAACAGTTCAAAACCCCCCCAAATGACCCCATTTTGGAAAGTAGACACCCCAAGCTATATACTGAGAGGCATGTCGAGTCCACGGAGTATTTTATATGTTGACACAAGTTGCGGAAAAAATACAATTTTTTTTTTTTTTTTTTGCACAAAGTTGTCACTAAATGATATATTGCTCAAACATGCCATGGGCATATGTGGAATTACACCCCAAAATACATTCTGTTGCTTCTCCTGAGTACGGGGATACCACATGTGTGAGACTTTTTGGGAGCCTAGCCGCGTACGGGACCCCAAAAACCAAGCACCGCCTTCAGGCTTTCTAAGGGTGTCAATTTTTGATTTCACTTCTCACTGCCTATCACAGTTTCGGAGGCCATGGAATGCCCAGATGGCACAAAACCCCCCCAAATGACCCCATTTTGGAAAGTAGACACCCCAAGCTATTTGCTGAGAGGTATTGTGAGTATTTTGCAGATCTCGCTTTTTGTCACAAAGTTTTGAAAATTGAAAAAAAAAAAAAATTTTTCTTTCTTCATTTTCAAAAACAAATGAGAGCTGTAAAATACTCACCATGCCTCTCAGCAAACAGCTTGGGGTGTCTACTTTCCAAAATGGGGTCATTTGGGGGGGGGGGGTTTGTGCTATTTTGGCATTTTATGGCCTTCAAAACTGTGATAGGTAGTGAGGAGTAAAATCAAAAATTTGCGCCCTTAGAAATCCTGAAGGCGGTGCTTGGTTTCCGGGGTCCCGTACGTGGCTAGGCTCCTAAAAAGTCCCACACATGTGGTATCCCCGTACTCAGGAGAAGCAGCAGAATGTATTTTGGGGTGCAATTCCACATATAACCATGGCATGTGTGAGCAATATATCATTTAGTGACAACTTTTTGTAATTTTTATTTTTTTTTGTCATTATTCAATCACTTGGGACAAAAAAAAATATTCAATGGGCTCAACATGCCTCTCAGCAATTTCCTTGGGGTGTCTACTTTCTAAAATGGGGTCATTTGGGGGGGTTTTGTACTGCCCTGCCATTTTAGCACCTCAAGAAATAGGCAGTCATAAATTTAAAGCTGTGTAAATTCCAGAAAATGTACCCTAGTTTGTAAACGCTATAACTTTTGCGCAAACCAATATACATACGCTTATTGACATTTTTTTTACTAAAGACATGTGGCTGAATACATTTTGGCCTAAATGTATGACTAAAATTGAGTTTATTCGATTTTTCTTATAACAAAAAGTAGAAAATATCATTTTTTTTCAAAATTTTCGGTCTTTTTCCGTTTATATCGCAAAAAAGAAAAATCGCAGAGGCAATCAAATACCATAAAAAGAAAGCTCTATTTGTGGGAAGAAAAGGACGCAAATTTCGTTTGGGTACAACATTGCATGTCCGCACAATTTACAGTTAAAGCAGCGCAGTGCAAAATTCTGAATTCACCTCTGGTCCTTTAGCTACCAAATGGTCCGGGGCTTAAGTGGTTAAAGTAACATGTATTTAAATATCTAACATGTCTGCCTAGTCCTCTCCTATGAACAGGAACATAACCCATATGTCAAGAATTAAGAAGGCTGTGTCCATCCATGTAGGTTTATGAGATACCAAGGGAAGATTTAATAATGGACAAACAAAGGAATACTCAGCGTCAGGAACTCCCTATTATTATGAACTTTAATATACAACACAAGCAACTGGAAATGATTTTCAAAAAACACTGGCCCATTTTACAAGCAGACCGACAGCTTCAAGGCATCTTGCCAGACAAACCAAAATTAATATACAGACGGGCCCCTATTTTAAGGGATCTGGTAGCAAAAAATGTGCCAGATCCTCCAAAACTGAATAATGGATTAACATTCTTCCAAGGAAAGGGATTTTTTCCCTGTAAAAGGTGTTATCCTTGTAGAGAAACCAGATTTAATGGCCAAAAGTGCACCAAGTTTATATCCAATGTAACACATCGGGAATATGAAATTCAGGACTTGATTACATGTAGAACAGAGGGAGTAGTATATATATTAGAATGTCCCTGTTCAATGCAATATATAGGGCGTACCAAAAGACCCTTATGGAAACGCATCAGGGAACACGTACAAAATATTAAAAATGGGTTCCCCAAGCATAATGTGTCTAGACATTTCTCTGTGTCATGATAAAAACCCTACAGGACTCAAATTTTGGGCAATAGAGAAATATAAACCCCACTGGAGGGGGAGCCACAAAATTAGGAATCTAAGTAAAAGCGAATCCAGGTGGATACACGAAATACGCAGCTTAGCGCCTAATGGCTTTAATACAGATTTTGATCTAAATTGCTTCATCTCTGACCATTAACTCATCAGCACCTTATGTCTCCATCTCTGTAGTTTTATTATGGGTAATTTCATTTATTTTACTACAATAATATTTTTAAGCATCTTTTATGGTATTTTATTACTTCTTTTTAATCATGTGCATTTTATTTGCATTTATTGCATTTTTATGAGCTATGAATATATTCAGTGCAATGGTAATCAGTATATCTGTCTTGCCATAACAGAAACTGAACACTAGATGGCAGTATACTGTTATATGTCGTAACTAGTATGGGCATTTTTTAGTCATATTATTAATTAAATATATTGTTTATTAAGTGTGTGTTTTGATATAAATTTATTGTTATCTTGTACTTGTTTTTATGTATTGTAAGCCATTTTTATGTATATTATAACTAAAGCAACTGTATGTATCAGCTTTGAATTTGAGCGCTTAAGCAATGATGATCCACAAAAGTCCCTCCCTTGTTGCCACAGCAACAATGACGTGATCAGTGCTATTTATAGCCTGGCTCTTTTGAGCGGAAGCAATCCCATGAATAAGTCGAGTGACTTTGACGTAACGCGCAGGGAGGAGGAGCCTAATCACGCTACAAGCTAGTCATGAAAGTGACTAGTGAGGAGATCGCATCTTACTGAGCTATCAAGCGCCTCTTATTCCTGGCTGTGTGAGTGCAGATTTTACTTGATGTTTCTATGTTCAGTAGGGATGTCTGCGCTATGATTGTTTTCTTTGTTTCTTATCATATCGCTACATGCAAGTGAAACAGCTGACAGCTCTCGCTGGTGTGGACAAGTTTATGCTCATCACGCATATTGACTTCAATTGTGACCAAGCAGCTCATAGGATTATTGATGAGACTTGGCATTCAGCTTTGTACACAGACCTTTTCATTTTATCACAGAAGCCCATATATTTTTTGGAAACACTATTGTGAATTGTATCTATATTTTTGGGTATTTATTACCATTTCACTTATTTTGTACTAATGCAGATTACATTAGCTTTATTGTCATCTAACTTTTTGAGGTATTGTCTCACTCAGTTTATTTTTGCTTATTCACGGTGATATGACTTAGGATTGTAGGTTCTAGGTTTCTAGCGCACTATTATATTTTAAAAAAATAAATAAAAATGTGTCCGTCCATGGATGGCGGAGAAAAGGATTTTACGGTGAGTACAAAAAATCCTATTTTTTTGGTCAGTAATTTACGCCTCATGCACGCATTTGCGCACATTTCCGTGCAAATTCGCACAGTCATGTCCATTTACATTGTCAACGCGAGAACAAGCTTCCACGCATGCGTGGAAATATGCGTGAATTTGCGCAAAAATAGCATGACAATACAAAAAAAGTCAAACAAGTGGATGCTTAAACAGCTGTATCGTGTGCAAGAGGCCTGATTGGTGGCTGTAGATAAATGTCACACCAGTAGCTTTGCAGCAGCTTTTTTAAAGCGGAGGTCCACCTAAAAAAATATTAAAAGCCAGCAGCTACAAATACTGCAGCTGTTGTCTTTTAATAAATGGACACTTGCCTGTCCAGGGTGCCCGCAATGTCGGCAGCCAAAGCCGATCGGTTACTCGGCTCTTGGCTGCCCCCGCCGCCATCCTCGGTGAGGGAATCAGGAAGTGAAGCCTTGCGGCTTCACAGCCTGGTTCCCTACTGCGCATGCGCGAGTCGCGCTGCGTGTCCTCACTTTAGTTCCTGACCCAAACTTTGGGAAAATCTTTCCCGAGGTCAAGTTGGGAACCTAAGAATTATGTTTACAAAGCAGTGAATCTGACATTAATCAAACATTTACTGCAGCTACATCTTTTAGCTGCATATGCATTTTAAAGGAGGAGTCCAGCCTGAGCTCGTTTGGCTGGGCTTCTCCTATGGGTCAGAGGAGTGCAATTCATTTTGTACTCCTGTGACCTGTTTTCAGCAGAGAGGGATCTGTGAGAACCGAGCCATCGGCGATGTTCGATCGCTTGGTTCTCATTGTAGAGGCGGCGGGGGACAGATGCTGCATCCACCTAGTTAAGTATAATTAGGGAAAAATAAAATAAAAAACCCTTCTTTTTTTATTTAAACAATTTATTTGAATTTACAGGTTTACAGTAAATTAGGAGCAATGAGACAAGGTAATCACATTATAAGCAATACATACATAAGCGAAAGACAATAGATCACAAGTAACTGAACTTCATTAGTAATCAGAGTAATATCCAGAGTAATATTGTCAAACAATAGCACGAACAGTGTATACCTAGAGTTAGGTGAGGGCAGGGTATGTCCGTCTGCCCTCGATTGAGGTTACATAGTCACCTTGGGGTAGGGGATCAGGCGGGAAAGGCTTTCAAACTAGGATGGGGGGTAGGTAGGGGCCTAAAGAGTAAGCCCCAGATCTAAGTAAGATATACCAGCCAAGATCAGCCTTCTGTCCACTCACCCCTATACGGGGACTTGCTGTGAGGGACAGGGGACTATAATTGGGTTTTCAGAGGGATCAATGCGATGCTGGTATGGTTAAAGATACAGGCGAGGTCTAGTCGGGGAGTCGGTGTAACTTAAGTATAGTGGAAGGAAGGTAAGCAGGGGGGTCCAGTGGTCTTTCAGGTGTATCTCGGTATTCAAGCATGTATATGGTCACCAAAGGTTGTCCTGTGTAAAGGGCATGTATTGAGGCTTGTTTAAACATGTGGATAGATGGGGAGTATTAACAGTGAAGAGGGGGTTGGAGCGAGCTAAGGGGTGGGAACCATAGGGGTGGGTGGGAGCATGGTGAGGTGTGGCGAGGGTGATTGTGTGGTACTTTCTCTATAGTGTATCCAACAGGCCCAGGTGTCAGCGAATTTGGTGGGGTTGTCATGGGCTTGGTGTATGAGCCGCTCCATTTCAGCCAGTCTGTCTACACGGTGGCGCCATTCTGCTATCGTTGGAGGTGTGGAGTTTCTCTAGTGTACTGGGACACAAAGATTAGCTGCATTAATAAGGTGCATGGTCAAGGATTTCTTGTAACAAGGTAGGGGCCTGGTGGAGCGGTGGAGCATATATTGTGCAGGGGTAAAATCCGGGGTGTACGTGGTAATCTGCGAGATGAGACGGTGCACTTCACTCCAAAAAGGTTGTATGGAAGGGCAGTCCCACCAGATGTGAAGTAGAGAGCCAGCACCAGTGTTACACCTCCAACAGGTCGAAGGGAGGCTGGGGTAGATCTTGCGAAGCCTGTTGGGGGTCCTGTACCATTTGGAAAATAATTTGTACCTGTTTTCTTGGGTGGAAACGTTTACGGTCCCTTTGTGTATGTGCATGTAGATGCGTTCCCAATCCAATTCTGACAGTTGCAGGGATAAATCTGATTCCCATTGTTGGACCAGGCGGTCATCTTTGATTTTGTGAGTGGAGAACAAGGAGGCATAAAGGGTTGATATTAGGTGCCGTTGGGGTTCACCATCAAAGCAAATTGTTTCTATATGTGCGAGATCTCTAGTCCAGGAAACCGGAGATCTATTTGAATGTAAATAGTGTCGGATTTGTAAGTAATTGTAAAATGGAATGTCACGGTTCGGGAACAAATTGGTAAGTTCTGCGTAGGGCAAGATGATGCCATCACGGAAGAACTTATGGGCTCTACAGGGGGTGATGCTGGAGTCATTGGCGATTGTGTGGGGAACTAGGCCTGGGGTGAAGTCGGGATTACAATCCAAAGGGGTCATTGGCCCTGGAGAGGGTATGGTGTTCAGGTGTTTACATATTTTGGCAAAACAAGATAGTGTGGCTCCGATGAGAGGGTGTTTGGAGTCCTTAGGGGATATAGCAGTACGAGCGATCCATGGGAGGTGTGTGAGAGGGACATCAGAAGTGGCGTTCTCAAGTGTAATCCAGTTTTTGTTACGACTGTGGACGTGCCAGTCCACAATCCTCGTCATGTGACACGCCCAATGGTACTTTTGAATGTCGGGAAGGCCAAGACCCCCCAATAACTTGGGGAGCGTCAGCCTATCCCAGCTTAATCTAGGGGGTTTGGAGGCCCAAATGAAGGTCCTGCACATACGTTTATATGTGGTGAAGAAGGAGGGCGGGAGTGTGATTGGGACGGCTTGTAGGAGGTATAGGAGTCTAGGTAGGACATTCATTTTTAGGACAGCGATTCTGCCTAGCCAGGAAAAGGTCCCGAAATGCCATTTGTGTAGGTCGTCCCGAATCGCAGAGAGGGCTGGTAAGAAATTTTTGGCGTAGAGATCAGACAGGTTTGACGGTATTTTAATCCCTAAATACGTAAGTGCTTCAGTCTCCCAGCCAAAGGGGAAGTTGAGCTTACACTGTGATACTAATGTGGGAGGTAGAGAAATGTTCAGTGCTTTGGATTTCGCAAAGTTGATCTGTAGATTGGACATAAATTTGAACAATGCAAAGTCTGACAGGAGGTTAGGGATGGAGGTAATGGGGTCTCTTAGAAAAAGAAGTATGTCGTCCGCATAGGCGGCTATTTTGTATTGTGTGTCCTTGATATCAACTCCCTTAATATTCTGGTTGTCTCTAATTTTACGCAACATGGGCTCCATCGTGAGGACAAAAAGTACAGGGGAAAGGGGACATCCTTGACGGGTGCCGTTGGTGATGGAGAAGGCGTTCGACAGGCGGCCATTGATCCTAAGTTTTGCAGACGGGTTGGAGTAAAGTGCCATGATCATTTGGATCAATCGAGGGGGGAAACCCATGGTTTGAAGGGCAGCTTCCATATAGTCCCAGGCCACTCTGTCGAACGCCTTCTCCGCATCAAGAGACAGGAAAAACCCCTGTGTCGGTTTTTTAGATAGCCAATGATATACATTAAGGGCCTTGATGGTATTATCCCTGGCTTCCCTGCCAGGGACAAACCCAACCTGGTCCAAGGAGATAAGTTTATGCAGAAGGGGGAGGATGCGGTTAGCTAAAGCTTTAGCGTAGAGTTTCAAATCCACATTAAGGAGGGATGTTGGGCGGTAGTTAGAGACTATTTCAGGATCCTTGCCCGGCTTGGGGAGAAGTGTGATGTGGGCCTCAAATTCCCTACTGGCAGCTGAGTTAGGTGTTATGGAGTTGAGGGCTTCGACCAGGTGTGGTAGTAAAGTGTCTGGGAAGGATTTGTAGTAACTGACTGTCAGTCCGTCCGGGCCTGGGCTCTTGCCCGCTTTCATCTGTTTTAAAGCTGTGGCGATTTCAGCCACCGAGAGAGGAAGGCCTAGGTCAGCAGAGTCGTCCGGTGAGAGGGGGGTCGGGCTGTGTTGTGTCAAAAAGACAGTGAGGGCTGCGCTCCTGTCGAAAGGTAAGGTATTTGCTCGAACCTTGGGGAGGTTGTATAGATCTGTGAAGTAGTGAACAAATTGGTCAGATATGTCTTCAGGCTTAACCAAGGGGTGCCCCGATGGCGTTCTCAGTTTGTGAATGGTATGGGCCGCCCGCTTGGATTGTAGGGCCCTGGCTAGGAGCTTGCCCGCCTTATTACCAAATTCATAGAATATCTTTTGGGACATGGCGAATTTTCTCTTGAGCACACAATTGAGCTCTCCAAGAAGCTCCTCTCTAGCCTGTGTCAATTCAGAGAGGGTGTTCTCGGCCAGGGATGATTTATGCGTCTGTTCAAGCCGTCGTATGCGTGCAGTCAAATCTGCAATTCTCGCTTTCCTTGCCCGAGATCTTTTAGCAGCTAGAGAGATGAGTTCACCCCGGATTACGCATTTATGAGCGGCCCAAAGTGTTTCAGCGGAGATATCCTCCGAGGTATTTTCCGAAAAATAGTTGGAGAGGCTTAAGGAAATAGTCTGTATATTATTGGAATCAGAGAGGAGGGAACTGTCAAGTCGCCAGATGTTGGATTGTGCGCAGGCCGGTGGGAGGGTGAGAGACATGGAGATTGGGTTGTGGTCGGAGAGTACCATAGGTTCAATCGTGGCTTTGGACAGATAAGTCAAGTCTTGCTGGGTGATGAAGAAGTAATCTATTCTCGTGTACTTATTGTGCGGGGCAGAGAAGTAGGTGAAATCTTTTGTAGATGGGTGAAGTGTGCGCCATGAATCGTGCAGTAGGAGGTTACTGAGTTGCAGTTTAATTGCCCGTAGGGCTCTGTATGTCAGGGACGTTGTGCTATTAGAGACATCTAATGTAGGTGTGAGTGCGACATTAAAGTCACCGCCGACAAGAAGGGTGCCAGACTGGAAGTTGGTCAATTGATCACACATAGTTCGGAAGAATGTAACTTGATTGGTGTTTGGGGCATATATATTTGCTATTGTCACCTGTCTGTGGTGTAGAGTCCCTTTAATAAAAAGGAACCTGCCTAATGGGTCACTTTGTACGTCCAATATGTGGAGGGGGCAGTGTTTGGATAAGAGAATGGAGACCCCTTTGGATTTGGCCTCAGCATTGGAGGCATGGAAAACTGGGGAAACAGGAATCATGTAGTTGGGGGATGCTGTTAGTCCTAAAATGCGTTTCTTGTATGAGGGCAATGTGTACTTTAGCTAATTGCAAGGAGTGTAATAACCGTGACCTCTTTTCTGGCGAATTTAGCCCTCGGATGTTGATTGAATAGAGTTTGAGGGAAAGGGGCTGCGGGTTTGGGGTGGTGGCTGAAGGGATGATAGTAGCCGACATAACGGCGTAAGTATTGAGCAATAAGGGGAGGAGCGGGGGTAGCAAAAATAAAGCCTACGAGGTATTGTGGTGGGATCAACACTTGTGAGATGGGCTAATCGGGGTTGCAAGGCCACTGGACAGAAACCGAGGAGGCAGTAGAAAAACTATTCCACTGACCTCAGGAGAAAGAGCTTTCGGTGTGGTACAGCGAGGGAACAGTGCGTGTTACTCAATAAGAGAACAGCACCCTGTTCCTCGACCGTGTAGGGGTTGACTATCACGGGACAGAGAAGATTAACTATCAGCAGTTAAGGGTCTGCCACCACGGATAGTGAGGAGGCATGGGAGGTGGGTATGTGGCATTTCTAAAGGGGAGACTGCTGTGAAACTGATCAACTTAAAAGTGCGTGTGGGAAGGGAATGTAGCATTGTTACGATCTTAAAACCCTGGCCGAACTATACAAGAACGTAATAGACGGGTATTCCGGCCATTTGAGTATCTGCAGGTTGCTAACAGTATGCAGCCCGTTGCCAAGCCATAGGAAGGTGTTACAAATCCCATCATGTACATTTCAAACCAATTAAATTAAATTAGGGCAGGGTATTTCATTGCACAAGAAAAGATAAAGGCTGAGGGCTAATGGCTATGGACAAAAGGAATGAGAAGTCTAGCTGTGCATATGCAATACAAACATTTAACAGAATTGAGGAACAAATGAACATTAAGTAACAGCCATTTCTGCATATACTCACTACCCTTAATCGAGCCTGACATCAGTAATTGAGGACATGGCAAGCTCAGAACAGTCCTGGCCGAGTCCATCAGGATCGAGGGAAGAGGGCACAGTTCCTAGGTTACTTCTGCGAGGAGCGATGGTCGTGGAAGGAGTGTCCTCTCATTCCTATTCCGAGCCGGAAGTGTCGGTCTGCGGCTCGAAGGCGATCTGGAGACATCGGCGGTGTCTTGGCTGGACTCCAGATAACGGTGAGGGATCTCCAGGCGAATGCACTGTCAGGGCGACAGTACCTATCGAGTGCAGAAGGGATGGGAGAAGCCTGTCGTGTGAAGCGAAGCCGTCAGGTGTAAGAGCGAGGCCGCGCGCGTGACGTCAGTCAGGATCAAATACCCAGCCGGACAGCATTATGGTTAGTGTAGTTCTCTTAGCCGAAAGCGAAAAGAGCACGAGGAAAAGAAAAAAAAAAAATAGAACTAGGACGGCATGCGACATAGGTATACAGTTTCCCGAGTATCCAGTGCAAGCAGCATATTATAGTAAAGTTTGTGAAATTTGTAAAGACCTTCCAATAGACAATGTAGATGCCCAAACATGCCAACAGGGGTTTTGCAGAGGAAGTCCATGGGATTGAGTGCGCTGACGGAACTGTCAGAGGGCAGTCGGCCAACAGTCCCTTAAAGGGTATAACAAGCGGAGGGGGAGTTCAAATTCGGCCCAAACGCGGCCATAACAGTTCCATAAACTTTTTAGAGTAACTGAAAGAGCTGACTTCAACCTCCGGAATTTAGTAGTCTCGCCGGGTCCTCCTTGCTCTCGGAGAGTTAGAGGGGCTTGCTTCGCGGTGTTGGTGGCGAGAAGACTGATGGCGCCCAATGGGGGTGGGAGAGCGTCTTCTATGGTGTCCACTGTCTTGAGCTTCCATGGGTTCATGACGAGGCGGGTCCCTTTTCGATAGAAAGTGGCGGTAGTCTGCATACCAGTGTGGGACCTCTACCATTGGTATGCCCAGAGCATCACAAAAGTGTGGTAGATCTTCGGGCACTTTTAGAAGCGCTGAATGCCCTTGTGAGGATGCAGCAAGGCAAAATGGAAACTTCCATTTATATGGGATGCTCCTAGCACGAAGGACCTCCAATAAAGGTTTCAGGTCACGGCGGTGCTGAAGAGTGATCCCTGAGAGATCTTGATAGATCTGTACCGTGCGACCCTCAAAAAGAATTTGTTGCCTAAGTCTGGCTTGCCTCAAGATCTCCTCCTTGAGGGTGAAGTCGACTAGATGACAGACAATGTCCCTTGGGGGTTCCGATCCCTTGCCCTTAGGGCGCAAAGCGCGATGTATTCTGTCCATTTTGACCGCCGTCAGAGGCGGGCGACCAATGAGGTCGTTAAAAATGCCGGTAACAGCCGGGGAAAGTTGTTCACCTTCGATCGATTCTGGCACGTTCCGTATCCGGAGGTTGTGGCGACGGCTGCGGTTCTCGAGGTCCTCCAAGTGCCGGTTCATATCCCTCATCTGTCTAGTGTGGGAATCAATGCGGGAGGTAGCTTTAGTAATAATTGCCTCATGGCGGCTAGTTGTCTTTTCCACTGAGATGACCCTATCATTCAGTGAGCGGACCTCCAATCGCAGATCCGCAATCGCCGCTGACAGGGTGTCTTTGATGTCGGTCGCTATAGTCCGGAGATCGTGCATGTTGAGTTGGGGTTGAGGTAGCAGTTCAATCCCGGGGGATGTCTGGTTGGAGCTTGGCGGCGATGTAAAGAGAGGATCAGTCAGGGTAAGCGCAGGAGTTTGAGAGTGTCCGTGGCGGGTAGCCGCCATATTGCCTCGGGAGGTCCGGAACATTTCAGGGATGTTCTGGCTCAGGCCGGTGTTTAGCTCCCTTGGGGAGCGGGATCTAGAGGCCGAAGAATTCCGGGATGCAGTCCCCATGTTTTGGGTGTAAAAAGCAGGAGTGGGTACCTCCGTTAAGGCTCGTTTTGTACCGTGGTGGCTGGAGCTCGGAGACTAAGCGTCCATCTTCCTGTCTCGTTAGGCCACGCCTTACTTCTTTTTTTTAAATAGTGATTCACCACCATTAGGGGCAGTTCACACCAGACGCAGTTCCGTACAGTTTTGTGCGCATTTTTTCTGCACTAAAAATGCATGCACAATGTTTTCCATGTATACCAATGGCTCTTGTTGGCTCTAGTTCACACCATGCAGTCAGTTTCCGGTGCAGAAACTGACCGGAAACTGACTGCATGGTGTGAATTTGAGCCATTGGAATACATGGAAAACACTGTGCATGCGTTTTGTGCAGAAAAAAAGCACATGGAACGGAACTGCGTCTGGTGTGAACTGGCCCTTAAAGAATTTGTCGCTTTCAGCCCCTGCTCATACCTGATTTGTCATGCGATTTACAGTTCCAAATCGCATGACAAGTAGCACCCTATTGGCAATGGAACTGATTGGTGCGACTGCGACCTTGCAGTGCCACACTGATTTGAAAAAAAGGTTCCTATACAATTTTTTGCGATTTCAGGTGCGATCTGAATAGACATCTATGCATGAAGTCAGACAGTTGTCGGGCAAGTCACACCTTCAATCACACTGACTTTGAATTGAAGTAGCACGATTTCAAAGTTGCATTCAGTGTGAATGTGGGGCTTACTGATGTATAAAGATGCCTATGTGTGTTTTATGGGGGGGGGGGGGGAGAAGAGTTAGTTTTACAACTTGCTTTGAGGTTATGTTCAGTTTAACACCTTTCTGCCTAAGGGTAAAAATATCTTCATGCTGAAGCACAATTGTGCAACTTTGATGTGTTAGTAAAACTGTACATATCATAGCTACTTTGTGCATCCAGATGGATTATATTGTGTTTTTTTTTTTTTTTTATGAAGGACAAGTTGGGCTTTCATTTGGTGGTAAATATGTTTTGATAATATAAAAAAAAATCATCTTTGTAAAATTTAGGTATATATTTCTTGCTACTACCATAACCTTCCACCAAAGAACTAGCCAAATTAAATTCTCCTACTCCTGACAATCGCAGTGATACCACATATGTGTATCATTAGTAAGACCTAATCTGGAATATGCAGTTCAGTTTTGGGCACCAGTTCTCAAAGGATATCGGGGAACTGGAGAAAGTGCAGAGAAGGGCAACCAAACTGATAAGAGGCATGGAGAAGCTCAGCTATGAGGAAAGATTAGAGGAACTGAATTTATTTCTTGAGAAGAGGAGATTAAGGGGGGGGGGGGGGGTATGATCAACATGTAAAAATACATAAGGGGTCCATATAGTATACTTGGTGTTTTGAGTTATTCACTTTAAGGTCATAACAGAGGTCAGGGGGCACTCTAAGTCTATAGGAAAAAAGATTTCATCTCCAAATATGGAAATATTTCACAGTGAGAGCTGTGAAATACTTTCCAGAGGTGGTTCTGGCCAGCTCAGATTGCTTTAAAAAAGGCCTGGATTCTTTCCTTAATGTACATAATATAACTGGGTACTGACATTTTATAGGTAAAGTTGATCCATGGAAAATCCGATTGCCTCTCGGGGGATCAGGAAGGAATATTTTCCCCTACTGGAGCAAATTGGAGAATGCTTATCAACTGTGGGTGAAGGATTGTGTATATGGGATTGTATGATTATTTAAATTTTATTTTGGTTGAACTGGATGGACTTCAGCATGTTACATCCTTGATTCAGTGTCTCAGAAATTGGAACAGCTCAATCAGTTTCCGGACTTCAACAATTATCTAATTTTTGTTCTTACAAAGTTAAAATCAGAAGGTAAGTGCCCTTTTTGCTCTGTGTGTTTGTGAATTCTTAAAGGGTAACTTAACTTTGTGGGGGGTAAAATAGAAAAAAAAATTGAGCTTATATAAATACTACACAAGTCCTTTTTGTAATTGGATGTTGTATAAAATTTACCTTTTTTCTTTTCAATCTGCCGCACTGTACTTTTTTCTAAAAATTCAATGCGAGGAGGCGCTCTGTACAAAGCTGGTGTACAAAATGCCCTAGTAATGTAATTTCCTGCTTGTGTTCCCTTGCTGACTTTCTCAGAAGTCTGCACTTAAAGTGGAGCTCCGCCGTAAAAAATTTTTTTTTGAAAAGCCGGCAGCTACAAATACTGTTAACATTAGGACACTTGCCTGCCCTGCGACGTGGGCAGCAGAAGACAAGCAATCGCTCGTTTCTCGGCTGCCCCCACCACCATCATGAGTGAGGGAATCAGGAAGTGAAGCATTGCGGCTTCACTTCCCGGTTCCCTACTGCGCATGCGCGAGCAGCGCTGCGCGTCTTTCACTGGTCCCCGCTGTGATCTGGGAGCTGTGTGTTTCCCAGAACACAACGGGGGGGGGTTTGACGCACTACCCGCAGTGTGGATTCCCGGAAGTGGGTGCAAATACCTGTCTTAGACAGGTATCTGTACCCCCCTCCCCCCTGAAAAGTGCTAATTGCGGCACCGGAGTGGGGGAGGAATCCGATGAGCGGAAGTTCCACTTTAGGGTGGAGCTTTAGAGTTGTAAACCCACTTTATAATTTTCAGGCAATGTCTCCATTGTATGTGCTTAACCACATAAGGACCGCCGCACAACGATATACTTTGACAGAATGGCACGGCTGGGCACAAGGGTGTACAGGTACATCCCCTTTAAGATTCCAGCCGTGGGTCGCACGCGTCAGCGGCGCGCTCACGACCCGGGACCCGATCGCCGCCGGTGTCCCGCGATCGGGGTCACAGAGCTGAAGAACGGGGAGAGGTAAGTGTAAACAAACCTTTCCCCGTTCTTCCTAGTGGCATGTCGGTGATCGTCTGTTCCCTGTCATAGGGAACAGCGATCAGTGACATCACATGCCAAGCCACGCTTTTGGGGATATTTATTGTAGCAAAAAGTAAAAAATATTGCATTTTTTTTCAAAATTGTCGCTCTATTTTTGTTTATAGCGCAAAAAATAAAAACCGCAGAGGTGATCAAATGCCACCAAAAGAAAGCTCTATTTGTGGTAAAAAAAAGGACGTCAATTTTGTATGGGAGCCACGTTGCACGACCGCGCAATTGTCAGTTAAAGCGACGCAGTGCCAAATCAACAAAATGGTCTGGGGCTTAAGTGGTTAAAAAAAAAATGCTGTTGTATACATAAAATAAAGTGCATACAGTGGAGACATTGCATTATCGAACACTGGGGATTTATGGTTATGAAAATGATAGTTCAGCAGCAGGAGGGGAGGAGGCAGCCACTGGTATAGGCTTGTAGGTGGGAGGGTAAGAAGAGGACAGAGGAGGGCTGCGGATGACGGAGGCGCGCAAACTGACCACAGTGTTGGGGCTCAGCAGCCATGATAAACCATGGTTGGTTTGCAGGGGGAGGGCAGCACCAGTCAGGATCAGCCAGGTATTAGATGATAGAAGGGGCCAAATTACACAGCACAAGCACTGCTGTTATCAGTGCTTTAACCACTTAACGACCGCCCACTGTAAATATACGTCAGCAGAATGGCACCGACAGGCAGAATCACGTACATATACGTGATTGCCTTTGTATAGTTGGGGGGTTCGATCGGACCCCCCTTCTTTACAGTGGGTGGTCGTTTTACCTTCGGGAGCGATCCGGCATGAGGGGACGGCCGTTCGATTCCGGCCACCCCCTCTCGATCGCTCCCGGCGAATGAGAGAGCTTCCCCTGCCTGCCAGGAAGGAGGAAGTGATGTCATCTCTCCTGGGGCGCTCACATATACCGAGCGCCGTACAGGAGAAGATGCAGGTTAGTACACAAAACAGCACACTGACACCAGGACACATAGGCACATAAATCGCCCCCCCAGACGCCCCCAGTCACAGTGTCACTGATTGCAGTGACCATTTATTTAGTGATCACTGCAATCAGTGACATTTGTAACTGTAAAAGTGTCACTATTAGTTTTAGGTCCAGTGTAGCCCCCTAACCCCCCCCCCTAATAAAGGTTTAACCCCCTTGATCGCCCCCCCAGGTAACCCTTTCACCCCCTATCACCACTGTCACTAAGCGATAATTTTTCTGATCGATGTCTTAGCGTCGGCGATGCTGATCGGTAGCCAGTAATTTTTTTTAGGTTCGCCGCAGGTTTTTATAGCGTCGGGTACCCCCATATATTACATAAAGGTGTAACCCCCTTGATCACCCCCCAGGTAACCCTTTCACCCCCTAGCACCGCCGTCACTATGCGATCATTTTTCTGATCGATGTCTTAGCGTCGGTGATGCTGATCGGTAGCCAGTAATTTTTTTTAGGTTCGCCGCAGGTTTTTATAGCGTCAGGTACCCCCATATATTACCTAATAAAGGTTTTAACCCCCTAATTGCCCCTAGTTAACCCTTTCACCAGTGATCATCATATAAGTGTTACGGGTGACGCTGGTTAGTTTGTTTGCTTTTTATAGTGTCAGGGCACCCGCCGTATATAACCCAATAAAGGTTTAACACCCTGATCGCCCGGCGGGTGATATCAGTTAGGTTTTAGCGTCAGAGAGGGTCTGCGTCACACCCCAGGCAGCGTCAGGTTACTGCCAGTAGCGCTAACACCCACACGTGAAGCATACACCCCCCTTAGTGGTATAGTATCTGATCAGCTTAATATCTGATCAGATCTATACTAGCGTCCCCAGCAGTTTAGGGTTCCCAAAAACACACTGTTAGTGGGATCAGCCCAGATACCTGCTAGCACCTGCGTTTTGCCCCTCCGTCCAGCCCAGGCCACCGAAGTGCAGTATCGATCGATCACTGTCACTTGCAAAACACAACACACATAACTGCAGCGTTCGCAGAGACAGGCCTGATCCCTGCGACTCCAGTGCTGTAGGAGGTGATTTCACCACCACAGTTAAAAAAAAAAAGCATATATGCCGAAGCATTGGGGCAGCAGGAGCGGAGGAGTGATTTTGCTCCTAATGCCGCGTACATACGGTCGAAATTCCGACGGAGGCTTGCACATGGAAAAGTCTGACCATGTGTACGCGGCATAACTTTTGCGAGAAGATGCCCCCATGCTTCGGCATATATAAATGGTGCATGTATGCCCATCATTAGAAGTGGGTGGATGAAGGGCGGTATTCTAATGGTGGGCATACCCACCGATCAATCTTTTTTTTTTCGTTCAGCCAACAGGCTGCATGAAAAAAAAGATTACAATACATGTCCAACAAGGACCAGCAACGTACTGGTATGTTGCTGGACTTTGAATGTTTATACCAGAATGATGCCTGCGGGTTTAGGTATCATCTTGGTATCATTCTTTTCAGCCAGCGGCCGGCTTTCATGTAAAAGCAATCCTAGTGGCTAATTAGCCTCTGGACTGCTTTTACAAGCAGTGGGAGGGAATGCCCCCCCCCCCGGATATAAAAAGCGCCATTGGGAAATTGGGAAAGCATTTTATCACACCGATCTTGGTGTGGTCAGATGCTTTGAGGGCAGAGGAAAGATCTAGGGTCCAATAGACCCCAGTTTTTTCAAAAAAGAGTACCTGTCATTACCTATTGCTATCATAGGGGATATTTACATTCCCTGAGATAACAATAAAAGTGACAAAAATAAATAAATATGGAAGCAACAGTTTAAAAATAAAATAAAAAAGCAAAATTAATAATTAAAAAAAAAAAAAAAGCACCCCTGTCCTGCCCTGCTCTTGCCCAATGGCGAACGCAAGCGTCGGTCTGGCGTCATATGTAAACAGCAATTGCACCATGCATGTGAGGTATCACCGCGAAGGTCAGATCGAGGGCAGTAATTTTAGCAGTAGACCTCCTCTGTAAATCTAACGGGGTAACCTGTAAATGCTTTTAAAGGCTTTTAAAAATGTATGTAGTTTGTCGCCAATGCGCGTTTGTGCGAAATTTTAAAGCATGTCGTGTTTGGTATCTATGTACTCGGCCTAAGATCATCTTTTTTATTTCATCAAACATTTGGGCAATATAGTGTGTTTTAGTGCATTAAAATTAAAAAAAGTGTATTTTTTCCCCAAAAAATGCGTTTGAAAAATCGCTGCGCAAATACTGTGTAGAGAAAAAAAATGCAACACCCACCATTTTATTCTGTAGGGCCTTTGCTTTAAAAATATATATAATGTTTGGGGGTTCAACATAATTTTCTTGCAAAAAAAAATGTTTTCATGTAAACAAAAAGTGTCAGAAAGGGCTTTGTCTTCAAGTGGTTAGAAGAGTGGATGTAAGCTTCCTAATGTTGTGTATAAAATGCCAGAACAGTTCAAAACCCCCCCAAATGACCCCATTTTGGAAAGTAGACACCCCAAGCTATATACTGAGAGGCATGTCGAGTCCATGGAATATTTTATATGTTGACACAAGTTGCGGAAAAAATATATATTTTTTTTGTTTTTGCACAAAGTTGTCACTAAATGATATATTGCTCAAACATGCCATGGGCATATGTGGAATTACACCCCAAAATACATTCTGTTGCTTCTCCTGAGTACGGGGATACCACATGTGTGAGACTTTTTGGGAGCCTAGCCGCGTACGGGACCCCAAAATCCAAGCACCGCCTTCAGGCTTTCTAAGGGTGTCAATTTTTGATTTCACTTCTCACTGCCTATCACAGTTTCGGAGGCCATGGAATGCCCAGATGGCACAAACCCCCCAAATGACCCCATTTTGGAAAGTAGACACCCCAAGCTATTTGCTGAGAGGTATTGTGAGTATTTTGCAGATCTCGCTTTTTGTCACAAAGTTTTGAAAATTGAAAAAAAAAAAAAAAAATGTTCTTTTCATTTTCAAAAACAAATGAGAGCTGTAAAATACTCACCATGCCTCTCAGCAAACAGCTTGGGGTGTCTACTTTCCAAAATGGGGTCATTTGGGGGGGTTTTGTGCTATTTTGGCATTTTATGGCCTTCAAAACTGTGATAGGTAGTGAGGAGTGAAATCAAAAATTTGCGCCCTTAGAAATCCTGAAGGCGGTGCTTGGTTTCCGGGGTCCCGTACGTGGCTAGGCTCCTAAAAAGTCCCACACATGTGGTATCCCCGTACTCAGGAGAAGCAGCAGAATGTATTTTGGGGTGCAATTCCACATATAACCATGGCATGTGTGAGCAATATATCATTTAGTGACAACTTTTTGTAATTTTTTTTTGTCATTATTCAATCACTTGGGACAAAAAAAAAAAAATATTCAATGGGCTCAACATGCCTCTCAGCAATTTCCTTGGGGTGTCTACTTTCTAAAATGGGGTAATTTGGGGGGGTTTTGTACTGCCCTGTCATTTTAGCACCTCAAGAAATGAGATAGGCAGTCATAAATTAAAAGCTGTGTAAATTCCAGAAAATGTACCCTAGTTTGTAAACGCTATAACTTTTGCGCAAACCGATAAATATACGCTTATTGACATTTTTTTTACTAAAGACATGTGGCTGAATACATTTTGGCCTAAATGTATGACTACAATTGAGTTTATTCGATTTTTCTTATAACAAAAAGTAGAAAATATCATTTTTTTCCAAA
This sequence comes from Rana muscosa, assembly GCA_029206835.1. NCBI lineage: Eukaryota > Metazoa > Chordata > Amphibia > Anura > Ranidae > Rana > Rana muscosa. The sequence continues at coordinate 1,092,900,946 of CM055116.1, forward strand.
ATTTTCGGTCTTTTTCCGTTTATATCGCAAAAAATAAAAATCGCAGAGGCAATCAAATACCATTAAAAGAAAGCTCTATTTGTGGGAAGAAAAGGACGCAAATTTCGTTTGGGTACAACATTGCATGTCCGCACAATTTACAGTTAAAGCAGCGCAGTGCAAAATTCTGAATTCACCTCTGGTCCTTTAGCTACCAAATGGTCCGGGGCTTAAGTGGTTAAAGGAACAGGATCCTTTTTTTTTTTTTTTTTTGGTCAACAAAGTTTGGTGACATCGGTCTGTTGAATAAAAGCCAAATGCCAGCTGGTTCAACATGTTTGGCCGTTCCCCTGTCAACACAACAGCTCAGCAGGGGAGATTGTTGTACCAACACGGGTTGTTTGTACAGTAGGACAGAAGACAAAAAGAAAGGAAAAACAAATCCCTAAAGTGCATTTTCTCCAGTCCTAATTTAAATAATGTAAGTCTAAATACCATTGGTCTGTAGTGACACCATTGTTGTAGCAAAAGAGGCTAGGCAAAAAAGGGGGGGGGGGGGAGAACACCACAAGATGATCAAAAGGGGTGTAAAAGTTGCTACTTAATACAATCATAGGTATAGACTGAGACTGGGGGAAATGATTAATTTATTATCAAAAAAGAATGCTCAGAAAATTTCAATTGGCATTAAAAATTACACGGATAGCTGCTACCACAGACTACTAACGATCACCGATTGGTGATCTCAGTAGGGGGGGGGAGGGGTGGTCAAACAAGACAGGACAGGACTAACAGACATGACAAATAACAAAATAAGGGAACACACAACACACAACACAGAAAGTCCGGACATCGGCATGAAATTCGGAGTGCAGCTGAATGACGCTAATAATTACCTGAGATGTCAATTCTAATAATTGGGAAACCCCAAATTTAACTACTAAAGCGTATCCAGCTCCACTGCGAATTACCCCAGGGTGATACCATCAAACAAATGCCAATCCTAACATCTAGACACTGGTCCCAAGGTAATGTTCAATATCAAAAAAAATTTTTTTTAAATATATTGGCCAAAATTGCCAAAAACAAGGGGCCTCAGTAAACAGAAATGTCGGGGTTCATCCACAAAGGACTGCGGAACAATTTTCAAGATAATCAGTAGATAGTAGTGGTTATCCTATTCTTCCTTTTCCCACTATTTGGAGACCAGCGGGTGGCTGAAGATTTTTTGTATCTAATTTATAGCTGATTGAGCCGCCAGCTGCTGTATCTCAAAGTGGTACAGAATCAGTGTTCATTCAAGGGAATAGAGCCACATTCATAGGTATCTGAGCATCAGCAAACTGTTCCTTAACCACTTAACGACCGCTCACTGTATATATACGTCGGCAGAATGGCACCGACAGGCACAATCACGTAGAGTGTACGTGATTGCCTTTGTACAGTTGGGGGGTCCAATCGGACCCCCCTTCTGTACAGTGAGCGGTGGCTAAGTGTCCGGGAGCGTTCCGGGATGAGGGGGCAGCCATTCGTTTCTGGCCACCCCCTCGCGATCGCTCCCGGCGAATGGAAATGCCCCCTCTGTCTGTGTCAGACAGAGGGAGCAGGAGGAAGTGATGTCATCTCTGGTGCGGCGCTCACATATACCGAGCGCCGTACAAGAGAAGACATCAGGTCAGTACACACAACACTACACTGACACCAGGACACATAGGGACATAAATCGCCCCCCCAGACACCCCAGATCACCCCCCAGATCACCCCCCCAGCCCCCAGTCACAGTGTCACTGATTGCAGTGACCATTTATTTAGTGATCACTGCAATCAGTGACATTTGTGACTGTAAAAGTGTCACCAAAGTTTAGTCTTAGGTCCAGTGTAGCCCCCTAAACCCCCCTAATAAAGGTTTAACCCCCTGATCACCCCCCAGATAACCCTTTCACCCCCTATCACCACTGTCACTAAGCGATCATTTTTCTGATCTATGTCTTAGCGTCGGTGATGCCGGTCGGCAGCCAGTAATTTTTTTTAGGTTCGCCGCATGTTTTTATCGCGTCAGGTACCCCAATATATTATCTAATAAAGGTTTAACCCCCTTGATCGCCCCCCAGGTAACCCTTTCACCCCCTATCACCACTGTCGCTAAGCAATTGTTTTTCTAAACGCTGTCTTAGTGTCGGTGATGCAGATCGGTAGCTGGTAATTTTTTTTAGGTTCGCCGCAGGTTTTTATAGCGTCAGGTACCCCCATATATTATCTAATAAAGGTTTTAACCCCCTGATTGCCCCTAGTTAACCCTTTCACCAGTGATCACCATATAAGTGTTACGGGTGACGCTGGTTAGTTAGTTTGCTTTTCATAGTGTCAGGGCACCCGCCGTATATATAACCCAATAAAGGTTTAACCCCCTGATCGCCCGGCGGGTGATATCAATTAGGTTTTAGCGTCAGAGAGGGTCTGCGTCACACCCCAGGCAGCGTCAGGTTAGTGCCAGTAACGCTAACACCCACGCGTGAAGCATACACCCCCCTTAGTGGTATAGTATCTGAACAGATCAATATCTGATCTGATCAGATCTATACTAGCGTCCCCAGCAGTTTAGGGTTCCCAAAAACGCAGTGTTAGCGGGATCAGCCCAGATACCTGCTGGCACCTGCGTTTTGCCCCTCCGTCCAGCCCAGGCCACCCAAGTGCAGTATCGATCGATCACTGTCACTTACAAAACAAAAACACACATAACTGCAGCGTTCGCAGAGACAGGCCTGATCCCTGCGACTCCAGTGCTGTAGGAGGTGATTTCACCACCACAGTTAAAAAAAAAAGGCAAATATGCCGAAGCATTGGGGCAGCAGGGGCGGAGGAGCGATTTTGCTCCTAATGCCGCGTACATACGGTCGAAATTCCGACGGAGGCTTGCCCGTGGAAAAGTCTGACCATGTGTGTGCGGCATAACTTTTTTGCGGGAGGATGCCCCCATGCTTCGGCATATATAAATGGTGCGTGTATGCCCATCATTGGAAGTGGGTGGATGAAGGGCGGTATTCTAATGGTGGGCATACCCACCGATCAATCTCTTTTTTCGTTCAGCCAACTGGCTGCATGAAAAAAAAAGATTACAATACATGTCCAACAAGGACCAGCAACGTACTGGTATGTTGCTGGACTTTGAATGTTTATACCAGAATGATGCCTGCGGGTTTAGGTATCATCTTGGTATCATTCTTTTCAGCCTGCGGCCGGCTTTCATGTAAAAGCAATCCTAGCGGCTAATTAGCCTCTGGACTGCTTTTACAAGCAGTGGGAGGGAATGCCCCCCCCCCCCCCGGATATAAAAAGCGCCATTGGGAAAGCATTTTATCACACCGATCTTGGTGTGGTCAGATGCTTTGAGGGCAGAGGAAAAATCTAGGGTCTAGAAGACCCCAGTTTTTTCAAAAAAAGAGTACCTGTCACTACCTATTGCTATCATAGGGGATATTTACATTCCCTGAGATAACAATAAAAATGATTAAAAAAAAAAATACTTGGAAGGAACAATTTAAAAATAAAATAAAAAAGCAAAATTAATAATAAAAAAAAAGAAAAAAAAAAAAAGCACCCCTGTCCTGCCCTGCTCTTGCCCAATGGCGAACGCAAGCGTCGGTCTGGCGTCATATGTAAACAGCAATTGCACCATGCATGTGAGGTATCACCGCCAAGGTCAGATCGAGGGCAGTAATTTTAGCAGTAGACCTCCTCTGTAAATCTACTGGGGTAACCTGTAAAGGCTTTTAAAGGCTTTTAAAAATGTATGTAGTTTGTCGCCAATGCGCGTTTGTGTGAAATTTTAAAGCATGTCGTGTTTGGTATCTATGTACTCGGCCTAAGATCATCTTTTTTATTTCATCAAACATTTGGGCAATATAGTGTGTTTTAGTGCATTAAAATTAAAAAGTGTATTTTTTAACCCAAAAAATGCGTTTAAAAAATCGCTGCGCAAATACTGTGTAGAAAAAAAAAATGCAACTCCCACCATTTTAATCTGTAGGGCCTTTGCTTTAAAAATATATATAATGTTTGGGGGTTCAACATAATTTTCTTGCAAAAAAAAAAATGTTTTCATGTAAACAAAAAGTGTCAAAAAGGGCTTTGTCTTCAAGTGGTTAGAAGAGTGGATGTAAGCTTCCTAATGTTGTGTATAAAATGCCAGAACAGTTCAAAACCCCCCCAAATGACCCCATTTTGGAAAGTAGACACCCCAAGCTATATACTGAGAGGCATGTCGAGTCCATGGAATATTTTATATGTTGACACAAGTTGCGGAAAAACGACAATTTTTTTTTTTTTGTTTTTGCACAAAGTTGTCACTAAATGATATATTGCTCAAACATGCCATGGGCATATGTGGAATTACACCCCAAAATACATTCTGTTGCTTCTCCTGAGTACGGGGATACCACATGTGTGAGACTTTTTGGGAGCCTAGCCGCGTACGGGACCCCAAAAACCAAGCACCGCCTTCAGGCTTTCTAAGGGTGTAAATTTTTGATTTCACTTCACTGCCTATCACAGTTTTGGAGGCCATGGAATGCCCAGATAGCACAAAACCCCCCCAAATGACCCCATTTTGGAAAGTAGACACCCCAAGCTATTTGCTGAGAGGTATTGTGAGTATTTTGCAGATCTCGCTTTTTGTCACAAAGTTTTGAAAATTGAAAATATATATATATATATATATATATATATATATATATATATATATATATATATATTTTCTTTCTTCATTTTCAAAAACAAATTAGAGCTGTAAAATACTCGCCATGCCTCTCAGCAAATAGCTTGGGGTGTCTATATTCCAAAATAGGGTCATTTGGGGGGGGGGTTTGTGCTATTTTGGCATTTTATGGCCTTCGAAACTGTGATAGGTAGTGAGGAGTGAAATCAAAAATTTGTGCCTAGAAATCCTGAAGGCGGTGCTTGGTTTTCGGGGTCCCGTACGCGGCTAGGCTCCTAAAAAGTCCCACACATGTGGTATCCCCGTACTCAGGAGAAGCAGAAAAATGTATTTTGGGGTGTAATTCCACATATAACCATGGCATGTGTGAGCAATATATCATTTAGTGACAACTTTTTGTAATTTTTTATTTTTTTTTGTCATTATTCAATCACTTGGGACAAAAAAAATATATTCAATGGGCTCAACAGGCCTCTCAGCAATTTCCTTGGGGTGTCTACTTTCTAAAATGGGGTCATTTGGGGGGGTTTTGTGAGATTTTGGCATTTTATGGCCTTCGAAACTGTGATAGGTAGTGAGGAGTGAAATCAAAAATTTGCGCCCTTAGAAATCCTGAAGGCGGTGCTTGGTTTCCGGGGTCCCGTACGCGGCTAGGCTCCCAAAAAGTCCCACACATGTGGTATCCCCGTACTCAGGAGAAGCAGCAAAATGTATTTTGGGGTGAAATTCCACATATAACCATGGCATGTGTGCGCAATATATCATTTAGTGACAGCTTTTTGTAATTTTTTTTTTTTTTTTTTTAGTCATTATTCAATCACTTGAGACAAAAAAAAAATTCAATGGGCTCAACATGCCCCTCAGCAATTTCCTTGGGGTGTCTACTTTCCAAAATGGGGTCATTTGGGGGGGTTTTGTACTGCCCTGTCATTTTAGCACCTCAAGAAATGAGATAGGCAGTCATAAATTTAAAGCTGTGTAAATTTCAGAAAATGTACCCTAGTTTGTAAACTCTATAACTTCTGCGCAAACCAATAAATATACGCTTATTGACATTTTTTTTACTAAAAACATGTGGCTGAATACATTTTGGCCTAAATGTATGACTACAATTGAGTTTATTCGATTTTTCTTATAACAAAAAGTAGAAAATATCATTTTTTTTTCAAAATTTTCGGTCTTTTTCCGTTTATATTGCAAAAAATAAAAATCGCAGAGGCAATCAAATACCATTAAAAGAAAGCTCTATTTGTGGGAAGAAAAGGACGCAAATTTCGTTTGGGTACAACATTGCATGTCCGCACAATTTACAGTTAAAGCAGCGCAGTGCAAAATTCTGAATTCACCTCTGGTCCTTTAGCTACCAAATGGTCCGGGGCTTAAGTGGTTAAAGGAACAGGATCCTTTTTTTTTTTTTTTGGTCAACAAAGTTTGGTGACATCGGTCTGTTGAATAAAAGCCAAATGCCAGCTGATTCAACATGTTTGGCCGTTCCCCTGTCAGAACACAACAGCTCAGCAGGGGAGATTGTTGTACCAACACGGGTTGTTTGTACAGTAGGACAGAAGACAAAAAGAAAGGAAAAACAAATCCCTAAAGTGCATTTTCTCCAGTCCTAATTTAAATAATGTAAGTCTAAATACCATTGGTCTGTAGTGACACCATTGTTGTAGCAAAAGAGGCTAGGCAAAAAGGGGGGGGGACACACCACAAGATGATCAAAAGGGGTGTAAAAGTTGCTACTTAATACAATCATAGGTATAGACTGAGACTGGGGGAAATGATTAAATAATTTATTATTATCAAAAAAGAATGCTCAGAAAATTTCAATTGGCATTAAAAATTACACGGATAGCTGCTACCACAGACTACTGACGATCACCGATTGGTGATCTCAGTAGGGGGGGGGGAGGGGTGGTCAAACAAGACAGGACAGGACTAACAGACATGACAAATAACAAAATAAGGGAACACACAACACACAACACAGAAAGTCCGGACATCGGCATGAAATTCGGAGTGCAGCTGAATGACGCTAATAATTACCTGAGATGTCAATTCTAATAATTGGGAAACCCCAAATTTAACTACTAAAGCGTATCCAGCTCCACTGCGAATTACCCCAGGGTGATACCATCAAACAAATGCCAATCCTAACATCTAGACACTGGTCCCAAGGTAATGTTAAATATCAAAAAAAATTTTTTTTAAATATATTGGCCAAAATTGCCAAAAACAAGGGGCCTCCGTAAGCAGAAATGTCAGGGTTCATCCACAAAGGACTGCGGAACAATTTTCAAGATAATCAGTAGATAGTAGTGGTTATCCTATTCTTCCTTTTCCCACTATTTGGAGACCAGCGGGTGGCTGAAGATTTTTTGTATCTAATTTATAGCTGATTGAGCCGCCAGCTGCTGTATCTCAAAGTGGTACAGAATCAGTGTTCATTCAAGGGAATAGAGCCACATTCATAGGTATCTGAGCATCAGCAAACTGTTCCTTAAGCATAAGTCTGTGGTGATCAAATTAGTTGAGCCCTGCAACTATATAGTGATGGTCAGTGGAGCCTGTTTCATACGTTACCATCCCGGGAGCGTTCATATATTGTAGTGGGCACCTGTGATGTTGCAGCTCTTTCCGGTACTAGTGAATGAGTAGTTGGATTTACTCGGTCCGTTATCGTCTCCTGCTATTTCAGGAGCCTTCTCCGCTCACCTGGGTGGATCACGTACTTGTGCTGACAGCGTCTGCGGAGATATCTATCTCTATGCTGAAGACGCCGCTCTCGGCTTCACGGCTATGCTGGGCGGGGATTGCGTTGCCGACGTCACGTGACTGCTGTGACGTCAACGCGTTTCGCTATCTGGATAGCGTAGCTTCGTCTGGACTGGGTTAGTACAGTAGCTCTGACCAGAGCTGACGAGGTTTTTTCGTGGAACCCACTGGGTTGGGCGAAGAAGAAGAAGAAAAAAAAAAAAAAAAAACTGCATTAGGCTTAAGATACAGGTCAGATTTTAGGCATCCTCGGCAACAAAATTTTTTGATACTTCCAAAGGGTTAATCATATCTAAAGGGATTTAGATTTGTTTCCTCATTCGAACCCTGCAAGACCATCAGCTGATTGATAATGAAAAAGTCACTCCCTTATGCACGTTACCCAACCGGGTTCCTCCTAACCTGGATGCCACCAATAATATGTAATGTACTTTACAATGCTCCTGACATATATTTCAGCTTCCTGGATTTTCTTTTTTATCTGTCCCTCAGATATGAAAGGCAGAGTGATTTAACACCTGTTTTAGATTTGTCATCAATGTGTTGAAATGAAAAGTATGCCGTTTGCAATAAACTTTGCATAAAATAGTTAATTTGCATTTAATTTTAATGGTTCAAAGAATGTCAGGCAACATGATCAGCCCTCACACATGTTCACTACATCAAATCTGGCCCTCTTTAAAAAAAAGTTTGGACACCCCTGATTTAGACCCTTCACAGCATAGGGACTGATTGTTCCATAGATTAAGATCAGTACCTAGAAAAGACAGCTTGAGAGAACTCGGGAAACTTACACAGAAGAGATCTGAATTTGACACAATGGGTAGTTTTTTTTTTTTTTTTAACCTAACAGACACAACACTTTCACTGGTATGTTTACCAAGACCAAAATGGAGCTATAATGGTAGTTCATTGTTGTTGTTTTTTTATCTACCTCAGTAGAGGTTGACTTGTACAAAATGGCAATGCCTTTTTAACACCGCAGAATGGCTTAAGCTGAAGAGATCTTGAAATTTTGAAGGGGAAAGTGCAAACATCAGTGATATTAACTACTGTGATGTGACCCGCAGAGAGCTGTTAATGAAAATAATCAAAGAAATAATAATGAACTGAGGCCTTTTTGGAAGAGCGATCCAATGTTCCTCCTAAACTTTGTGCAGGTCTAATTGGCAGCTGCATGAAAACCTTTCTTTATACCGCCGAAGAGAAACCTGCAAGAATTCATTAATGCCAGTCTGGATTATTTGCTATAGTGTTGAAAGGGTAACTCCACTTTCCTGGGATTAAAAGTTGCCTTTCATTTTCAATCTGTGGAGCTGTAACTTTCTGTACAATGCATTATTGCAACTTGGAGGCATTCTGTACACAGATGGTGTACAGAACACCCCCCAGGAATGTAATTTCCTGCTTGTGATTGCCCTATGATTTTCTCTTAAGTCTGCATTAAGATAAATCAGATTTTGGGCATCCCCTGTAATGTATTTTTGGTGGGATACTCCTGAAGGGAAATCGCATCTTAAGAAATGCAGAACCACCCACTTTGCCTCATTAGAACCCTGCAAGTGCAGCCGCTGATTGATAATTATGAATTCACTCCTATTCACATTTATTTTGGACACAACAGCTTTTTCTTCAGAATAACAAAAGCTAGGAATCTTGAACAAAGTTGGTTAAAATTCCTGCAATGTACATAGATCACCCAAAGGGGAATGTTTTATTAAGAAAAAAAAAAGTTGAGTGTCTCCTTAACCAGTTAAGGACCGAGCCTCTTTCTGAGATTTGTTGTTTACAAGTTAAAAAAAAAATTCTCTTATCGGCCATGGACTGACACAGCTCTAATACTGAAACACGTGGGTATATGGCCCTGTTCGCAGGAGAAGACATAGGCAGAATGTTAGAAACATGCATTCTAGAGAAAACCAGAGCTAAACAGCCCTGCCCAGGGGGGCAGTCCGTCCAGACATAACCCTCCTACCTGCAGCTAGCAGTCTGTTTTTTTTTCTGCCTAGCAGAAGAAGACGTGTCTCTCTCAGGAGCCAGTCTCCTGAAAGATTTTATTTTTAAATTTTATTCCTTTGGGAATTTTATTTCTGAGACCTTCAATCAACTGTCGGCTGGGCAACAGGTTGGGTACACTGGTATCCTCGTAGTCTTCCCTATCCGACCATCGAGCGCGCTGATCCTCGCCTTGTGTGCGTGAGACTCAGTTCACGACATGCCCCATGACTCCAGGGGTGGCCGGGTGGCTTTTATGCTCCCGCGGTCCTCAAGATTGAACAGTGCCATGCTGTATCTTTTGCGGTGGACCGGGCCAACAGCTACGCAGTGCTACTCTGTGATAGGTCTGTCTGAAACAAGCCAGTGGGTCCCTCTGGGACGGGTAAGTAGTCTCTCCTGCTGCAGGCGAGTACATGCTGGCTGTGTTTCTCTATATGGGGGGTTTCTCACTGTCTCCCCCTGTTATGCTGCTCTCTGCACACTGTACTGGCGCTGTGCTGTGTGGGGGTACTTGGGGGGGGTCACTCTGGCCTGGCGGGGGGCGCTTATGTCTGTACTGCCCTGTGTGTGTGTGTGGACGCCATTAGCGCGCTGTGATGTTTTAAACTGCGCTCGGCGGCCATCTTGCCGTGGTTCAATGGCGCAGTAATACATCTGGCCGGCGGCCATTTTCTTGGAGCCGCTGCACTTTCACTTTCGGATTCGGCCTCTATCGCCACTGCTGCGGTGCAAATCTCCTCACACTCTCCTTAGGCTTCACTCGCGCTGCAGCGCGGTTACATACAGCAGAACTGAGCGGTCCTTATAAGGGTTGGTGGGTCCTCTGGGTATCCTCCCCTCAGCCTCAGCGCAGCCAGTGGGTGGACTGTATTATTCACTGTAATTGTGTATAAGGTCTCAGAGGGTGGCAGTATGGAGTCTGGTTCACCTGCTTCCCCACACTTGTCAGAGGCAACTGGCAGTGCTCCTCCTGCACCTGCGGTCCCTATGGGCCAGTTGTCGGCAGTCCTGGGAAAAAATTTCTTGTCAGGATGGAAGCGGTGTGTGAGCAAGGGAAGCTATAAAGCGCCCTCTCCCTACACAATCTCCACATGGGGAGTACTCTGATTCAGATATGGGCCTAGCTGCTGCTGCTCAGGACCCTAGCTCTAAATATTTTAATGTTTTTGAACAGGACATTCCTTGTGAGGAAGACTCCAGTTCTGAGTCAGTAAATGACAGGGCGCTTGTAAGTAAATTCATTGATGCTGTGAGGGACACTCTCAAGCTGGATGCTGTGGCTGTGGTACCTAAGGCGGACCCTTTCTCCTTTGGTTCTTTTCAAGCTTTTCTATTACACAGCTTCCTCACTGTTTTCTCACACGCTGCGTCGAGAGCAGCATGGATGATACAGTGGTACACAGTGCCCCCCCCCCCCCGGTCGGTGCAGCATGGTGGTGGGGGGGGCACTTTATTCATTTATTTCTATAATCCCTGTGAGCCTTCTGTGTGATGTCTCTGAGGCAACAACAGGGTCTCTGCACCTGTGGTTTCCTGCCATTTCCTGGGGAACGCTCTGACCTCTGACAGAACCACGGTCTGCGGTGTCAGGTTACCTTTTACCTGCATGCTGCTTCGGCAGCACATGTAAGCAGGTTGGAATGATGACAGAGAAGATTATGCGCCTCGGCGCCAAAATTAAAACTTATCCTATAACTCTACACTGGATACATTCACAGTGTAGGTATGTGTTATTGATCTCTGTGTCTGCGTGGGTTTCCTCCCACGTTCCAATGCTTTTGTCTTCAGTGCCATACACAATATAAACATGCACAATATGTTTATACATGACTCTAAATACATTCACAGTATATGTATGTATTATACTCTCTGGGTCGGCTTGGGTGTCCTCCGGGTGCTCCGGTGTCCTCTCACGGTATGTGCGCTTCGGCTCTCTGCACAGTATAAACATGTTCAATATGTTTATTGCACATGCCATAAATACTTACAGTATGTGTATGCTGTCTGCGTGAGTTTCCTCCGGGTGCTCCGGTTTCCTCCCCCGCTCTGACGGTAGGTGCACCTTTTGGCTCTCTGCACAGTTTAAACATGTTCCATATGTTTATCACGCATACTATAATACCTACGCGGTATGTGTATGCAGTCTGAAACCTGTGCGATTTTGATTATCCACAACATGCCAACATACCTACACGGTATGTGTGTTCAGTCTGCGTGGTTTTCCTCCGTTTTCCGCCCACGCTACATGACATGCGCGCCTTCTTTGCCATACACAGTATAAACATACACATTATGTTTATATATGTAACGGGTGGGCCAGTGGAACCCAGAAGTTCTTGGAATGTATGAGACAGAAAATAATGGACATTGAGAATATGTCTTGGATTGCTTTTAAAATGGGCCTGTAATATTAATCCACCTGGATGCCTGTGTAATGTAGATTAAATCCAGACTAGCTTCCAAAAGGCCTCATCATTGTTGTTTGTGATGATGTGGATTGGAGCTGGTAGACCGTCTGGCTGCCTATTATGGGATGTTTAAATGTCTTGCTGTGAGGAAAGGGGGGGGGGGGGGGAAATCACTCCAGCAACCCCTCCTGCTAAGACTGTTTACTGAAGGAGAAGTGTGAACACATTGTCATTGGACAGTTTATGCACAGCATGAGCATGTGCAATTTGTTCGCATGCTAACATGCCTAAACGGTTGTGTACGCAGTCTGCGTGGCTGGTTTCCGCCTACGCCCCAATGATGTGCGCGCCTTCGTCGCTGGCACAGTATAAACGTATTTATCCACACATACTAAACTACATACGCTGTATGTGGTTGTACTATGCTCTTTGGGGCTTAGGGGGTTTCCTCCCACACTTTAATTGCGCGTTTTGATGCAATACACAGTATAAACTATGTGTTTGTCCAATCAGCACTTATCAATGGAGCAGAAGCGCTGGCTTGGACTGGGTTCCCCATGTTGAGGTTAGCGTTACGCCCGGTAGTGGCTGCGTCTCTGGCGTTTCTGAAGCTCAATGACTGGGCAAAAGCCTCTGCTTCATTTATCAGTCGACCAGCAGGTGCACTGCAACTGCTTTAGCCTCTAGGGTCTCTGTGTATGGGGTGGGTCTGCGCCACCTGTAGAGGCTGAGTTACTGGTCCTCTGACCGAGTTTCTAGGGAAGCTCTGTCAGGTTGCCTTTCTTGGCCAACAATTGAGTCACCCCCTAAGCCGGGGCCTCCCTTCTCCGATACATTGCAGAGTCTCCTTGGGTTTATCATACTCATCCCGCTGCAGTTCGGTCCTGTCGGCTGTGTGCATTCCAGGGAAGGGTCCTTACGTCTGGAGGTGGGGCACCGGATGTGGACATTTTTGGCCTCTCGACTCACTCGCAAGATGTAGAGATTCGTGGCCAGGTCCAGGGATCCCTGGGCAGACGCGTTGGTGGCCCGTGGGGGGCAGTATCGCCTGATGTATGCTTACCCTCCGCTACTGTTGTTGCCTCGCCTGTTTCGCAGAGTAGTGGTTGAAGCCATTCCGGTGATCCTCATTGCTCCGGGACGGCGACATTGGTACGCCAATCTAGTTCGGCTAGTCGCAGACGTTCCTTGGTGACTGCCTATTTGGGTGGACCTTCTGTCTCATGGTCCCATACCTCATCCTGCTTTACAATCCTTGGCTTTGGCACGGCTGTTAAAGCCAGGTGCTGAGGGACCGAGGTCTCTCAGATTCGGTCATCTCATCTATGTTGTGGCACAGACATCTTCCTCCAGAAAGATCTATCACTGTACCTGGAAGTAGGGCTGCAACTAACGATTATTTTCATAATCGATTAGTTAGCCGATTATTGTTTCGATTAATCGGGTAACCACAACAACAACAAAAAAAGGTGATTTTGTGGTGATTTGCATTTTTACATTTTTTTTTGGGCCAATTTGTTGGGCAGATTAAAAAACACAAAATGCCGCAAAAACGCATTACATGCTTTTCTGCAGCTTCTCCATTGAAGTATATTAAACCAAAAAAAACAAAACACAGTTTTGCATTAAAAAAAGTCCTTGCCCTTTCCAGATACGCAGCAGCTGATTTTTTTTAGATGTGAACGTGTCCCATAGGAAACCATGTAAATGGACTGTAGTGCGTTTCTGCAAAAAGTGCCAAGAAACAGAGGTGTGACCCAGGCCTGAGATGTTGAGTAACATAATGGGTTTAAAAAAACTAAAATTCGTACAAAAAGAGCAAATAATCGCTACTGTAAGGGGTTCATTTTTTACTGTGGGACAGTGAAAGTAATATTTACAGTAGCGATTTGCTCTTTTTGTACTATAAAAAGCTAATTTGAGTTTTTTTTTAAACCCCATTATGTTACTGGCCGATTGATTATGAAAATAGTAATCGATTATGACATTAATCGATTAGTTGTCGATTAATCGATTAGTTGTTTCGGCCCTACCTGGAAGGCTTACATCGCTATGTGCGAGGAGCTTGATGGCGTCCATGGACGTATTCCGTTCCCAAGATTTTGCTGTTCTTACAGCGTGGTGTGACCCAAAAGCTGGCCTTTCGTACCATCGAGGGTCGGATTTCGGCCCGGGCTGTCTTTTTCAACGACCGCTAGCGGGCCATTCCTTGGTTAGCACCTTTGTGCAGGTGGTTCGCCATGTGATCCCCCCTGTCAAGCCTCCTCCCCCTCCTTGTGATCTGAATTTGGTGCTCTCGGTTCTCCAAGAACATACCTTTGAAAATATCAGGGAGATTCCTCTCTTGACCTTGTCCCAGAAGGTGGCTTTCTTAGTGGTCATTACTTCTGTTCGACGGGTGTCTGAGTTGGCCTCCTTGTCCCGCAAGTCGCCTTACTTGGTCCTTCATAAGGATAAGGCGGTGTTGCGTCCGCGACCTTCTTTTTTGCCAAAGGTGGTCTCGGCCTTTCACCTTAATGAGGACATTGTCCTCTCGTTCTTGTGTCCTCACCCATCGCATCCCTGAGAGTTTGCGCTTCAAACATTGGATGTGGTACGAGCTTTAGGGGTGTACCTGTCTGCTACTGTTTCCATTCGGAAGTCTGACTCACAGTTTGGACCTGTTTTGGACCAGAGACAGACACAATCGGTGTCGTCTGCCACCTTTTCTAGGTGGATCAGACAGACCGTTATACAGGCCTATGCCCTTAAGGGGCGGGCGCCTCCCTTTCCGGTTACGGAGCGTTCCACCAGGGCAATTGGTGCTTCCTGGGCTTTCTGACATCAAGCGTCGGTTGCACATATGTGCAAGAGGGCGACCTGGTTGTCCGTTCATACCTTTTCTAAGTTCTATAAGGTTGATATGGCTGCAGCTTCGGATGCTTCCTTCGAATTCAAGGGTTGCAGGCCGCTGTTGAAAGTTGCAACTCCTCCGTTGAGGACTTCTGCTTGTTTGGAGTGAGTTTGGTTTTTCCTTTACTACGGCTCCCACCCTTTTCTGATACTGCTTTGGGATGTCCCACGTGTTCCAGTATTAGAGCTGTGTCCGTCCATGGACGATGAGAGATAATTGGATTTTTGTACTCACCGTAAAATCCTTTTCTCTGACGTCCCTTCTTTTAAGGTTTGTACTGCTTTGTTACGAACTAAGGCTGCAGGTGGGAGGGTAATGTCCGGAGGGACCGCCCCCCTGGGCGGGGCTGTTCAGCTCTGGTTTGTTCTGGAATGTATGTTGCTAACATCTAACATTCTGCCTAGATCTTCTCCTGCAAGCAGGGACATATACCCATGTGTTTTCAGTATTAGAGCTGTTAGTCCATGGACGTCAGAGAAAAGGATTTTACGGTGAGTACAAAAATCCAATATTTTTGCTAGAAAATTACTTGAAACACCCAAACATTATATATATTTTTTTCTAACACCCTAGAGAATAAAATGGCAGTCTTTGCAATGCTTTGTCACACCGTATTTGCAATACTTTGTCACACCGTATTTGCGCAGCGGTCTTACAAGCGCACTTTTTTTTGGGGGAAAAATGTTTTTTTATTTAAAAAAATAAGACGCCAGTAAAGTTAGCCCAATTTTTATATTGTGAAATATAATTTTACGCCGAGTAAATTGATACCGAACATGTCACGCTTCAAAATTGCGCCCACTCGTGGAATGGCGGCAAAGTTTTACCCTTATAAATCTCCACAGGCGACGTTTGAAAAATTCTACAGGTTGAATCTTTTGAGTTACAGAGGTCTAGGGCTAGAATTATTGCTCTTACTCTACCGATCGCAGCGATACCTCACATGTGTGGTTTGAACACCGTTTTCATATGCGGGCGCTGCTCAAGTATGTGTTCGCTTCTGCACGTGAGCTTGGTGGGGCGGGGCGGGGCGCGTTTAAAATATAAATATATTTTTATTTTATTTTACATTTTTATTTTTTACACTGTTCTTTTTAAAAAAAAAAAATGAAAAAATTGTGTCACTTTTAATCCTATTACAAGGAATGTAAACGTTTTGCCTTCGCTTTCGCCCTGCTATGGTATAGAGACGGGTGGGGCCATGTTCCCCTCACTCGTCTCCATACCCAACCACCAGAAGGACCCGATCACCGCTGCCGCCGGCTCCGGTAAGCGGCGGTAGGGGGGACCCTCTCCCACCCCGGATAACGGTGCTCTTGCCGCAGAGACCACCGTTATCGGAAACCGGACCACCGGCTGAAGAAGAGGATACTTGGGTTATGGCAGCTAGCTGCTGCCATAACAGAGATATCCCTCTTCAAACAGCCAACGTATATCGGCGTGGGGCGGCCTGGAAGTGGTTAATGAAGACCTTAGGTGCTTTTTTTTTTGTATTGTGTTAAACTGTGTTTGGAAGGGTGGGGGGGGGGGGCATATCCCCAGACTTGTTAGGGCTTCTTTCTGGGATGTGTCAAAATAATGAGAAGCTCTAATCTCTGAAGAAAGGGTCTTCGGGGACCTTGGTCACACTGGTGTGATTCACCACTGCCCTGGACCTGTAGGGCAACTTGCAACTAACTGCACCTTGCTGTGTGAAAAATGAGCACCAAACACAGGGACCCCTGCTGGAGGCAACATTTCGGGGCTGACCTAGGTATCGCCTCCGAGGCTGGTACCGAGTAGTACAAATCCGTAAGCTGTAGGTGCAGCTGGGTTGAGGAAGGAATATCTCTGCAAAAATCGGTGAGGATTTTTTTTTATCTAAGTAGAAATACGAATCCTAAAGCCCCGTACACACGGTCAGACTTTTGGCCAACAAACTTCATTTTGAGCAAGTTGGACCAACAATCCGACCGTGTGTACGCTCCATCGGACAAACTTTTTTTGCTTTTTTCTTGTTTTCATCGGACAAAAGTTGGGTCTGCAAACGGACAAACTTTTGCCCAACAAAAGTCCAGGTGGAGCAAAGTCCGACCGTGTGTACCGAAAACCATCGGACTTTTTTCCGATGGACAAAACAACTGTTAAAATCAACCAACGATAGCAGAAGTTGACCAAAGGGTGGTGATAAAGAGCAGAAAAGAGCTAAAAAAACACGTGATGTTGCAAAAAGTTTTGGGAAAGTTTGCAGAAAAGTCAGAGCGTGTGTATGCTATGGGTGTTCCCGACCAACTCCGTTCGGACAAAAAAACACGGAAAAGTCCGATGGAAGTCCGACCGTGTGTATGGGGCTTTAGCCAGAAATCTGCTCTGTCAGTTTTGTTTGCCAGTGCCCACTCACCTGAAGGTGGCTGATAAAACCCAGGGTCTATAATTAACCCCAATACCTTGGGGTGTCTACTTTCCAAAAAAGGGATATTCGTACTGTCTTGGCATTCTAGGACTTCAAAAAATGAGAGAGGCCGTCAGTACATTAGGATTGATCAATTTTTCAAATATACTGTATTTTGTGGACTCTAACTTTCACACAGACTAAATAATATACATTTGTTTGGTTTATTTTTACCAAAGAAATGTAGCAGAATACATTTTGGCCTAAATTTTATAATGAATAATTCGCCAAATTTTATAATTGAAACTAACCGTGTTTTTTTTTTTTTTCAAAGTTTTCAGTTTTTTTCATTTTATAGAACAATAAGTAAAAAAAAACAGTGGTGATTTAAATACCACCAAGAAGAAGCACTTTGTCTCAAAAATTATAAAAATGTCATTTGGGTACAGTGTTGCCTGACTGGCATTCAAAATTTGACAGCGCTGGAAACTGAAAATTGGCCTGGGCAGGAAGGGGGTTAAAGTGTCCTGTATTGTAGATGTTTAAGGGGCATGTGTCCTATACTGTGCTCCAAGAAACTGTATTTTACAAGTAGGTCAAAAATCCTGAATGCATGACCCTTCTGACTAGCAAAGAGCTGGAGTTTTCTGATGACTCCTGCCCAATCACTGTAATTGGCAGCCCTAATTGACAGCAGGAATTCCAAGGATGGATCTGATTACATTTTTTGAGTTTGAGGCGATATAGTAAATCTTTGTTTTACAAATAGTATGCAAAAAACTGAGGTTTTAAAAAGCGTGAATACAGCAGAAGTTTTCCTTCAAGACGCATTGAGGCTAAAGTTGAAAATCTACCCTGAAAAGATTGTGTCAATATTTAATTCCTTTATCCAATCATGTCATCCTGATCACTGCAAATACCCCATCATGTGCATTTGCTTTTCACGTGATTGGATAACTGAAGTGAATATTCATACAGTTTTTTTTTTTTTTCCGCAACTTTAGCAATTTAGCCTCATTGTCTCTGAAACCTCTAAGACTTGTGTAGGTGAACTTTAGTTTCTGCTGTTGAAGTGAGCTCTGTAAACAGGTCTTTAACAATTAGTGGTAGTGAAAAAGTGGAACATATATTGTGTAAAAGAAAAAAAAAAAAAGGCCTCACTTTATATTCATTTTACCATAGATCCCTCCATAAAGAGTACCGTATATACTCGAGTATAAGCCGAGTTTTCAGCCCTTTTTATAGGGCTGAAAGTATACCCCTCGGCTTATACTCGAGTCAGTACCTGAAAATCTTCGTATTCCGCGGCCGGCATCCATTGTTTAAATCTCGCGGCTTACTTCTGGTCCTTTCCGCGATAGGCGTTTCCAGCAAACACTGTGTTGAGTGTTGTGCACAGTGCCTGCTGGGAAACAGAGTCCGAGAATGAGAGGATCTCCGTGATAGGCGCAACACTCAACACAGTGTTTGCTGGAAACGCCTATCACGGAAGGGGCCAGAAGAAAGCCGCGAGATTTAAACAATGGACGCCGGCCGCGGAATAAGAAGATTTTCAGGTACTGACTCGGGCACAGTGAGGTTGGGCAATGGGCACAGTGAGGTTGGGCAATGGGCACATTTCCCCCCGTAGGCTTATACTCGAGTCAATAAGTTTTCCCAGTTTTTTGTGGTAAAAGTAGGTACCTCGGCTTATACTCGAGTATATACGGTACCTGTCGCCACCTATTACTGTCACAAGGGATGTTTACATTTCTTGTGACAGCAATAAAAGTGATATAGATATATTTTTATTTTTTTTATTTAAAAGACAATGTAAAAAAATAGAATAAAAAAAAAAAAAATTTAAAGCGTCCCCGCGAGCTTGCGCAGCAAAACGCATATGTAAGTCGCGTCCGCAAATGTAAACCGTGTTCCAAACGCACAAGTGAGATATCGCCGCGATCGACAGTGAGCAATAAGTCTAGCAAAGGACCTTTTCTGTAACTAACCTGGTAACAGTTAAAAAATTTTTTAAAACTTTGCCTATGGAGATTTTTTAATACTGTAGTTTGTCGCCATTCCACGCGTGTGTGCAATTTCAAAACCTAACATGTTGGGTATCTTTTTACTCGGCGTAACATCATCTTTCACATTATACAAAAAAAATTGGACTAACGTTACTGTTTTTTTATTTATTTTTTTCAATCATGAAAGTGTCTTTTTATTCCCCAAAAAATTGCATTTGAAAGACCGCTGTGCAAATACGGTGTGGCATTAAATAGATAGATATAGAAAAAAAAAATAGATTTTATATATATATATATATATATATATATATATATATATATATATATATATATATATATATATATAAATATATAAAATCTATCTCTATCTATCTCTCTGTCGTATAAGCCGAGTTTTTCAGCACATTTTTTTTGTGCTGAAAATGCCCCACTCGGCTTATTACTCGAGTCACCTTTTTTTGCGCCTGATCTCCCGGACTTTGGGGACCCGGTACTGGCCGGCCGTAGGTTCCCCAGACCCCAATCTTGGCACACATATAGCCCCACTCTTCCCCCACAAGTGTGCAAAGTTACTGACACTTCAGTCTGCAGTGCGGGTGCTGACATCCCAAAAAATGGTCGTCAATCCGTTTTTGCATGGGAGTCCTGGGACTCATGGTGACCTCTTTCGAGGCCGTTCCGTATGCCCAATCACACACCAGGGCATTGCAGAAGGAGATCTTGTTCCCTTGGGACAAATCCCCGTTGTCTTTGGATTTTCCGATCCAGGGGAGTCACCTGGTCAGGGCGTCCCTGACATGGTGGTTTGGATCCCCAGTTCTTCGGTCCGGGAAGTCGTTCCTCCCCGTCCAATGGACGGTGTTCACTACAGTCGCCAGCCTGAAGGGCTGGGGTGTAGTCTGGGGAGTCCTGTTGGCCCAAGGGCTTGGACTCCAGAAGAAGCCCGTTTGGGATCAATGTTCTGGAAATACGGGCCATCAGACTGTGCCTCTCCTCGTGGTCTGAGAGATTGCAGGATCGCTCCATTAGGATCCAGTCGGACAAAGTCACGGCGGTGGCGTATGTCGACCATCAAGGGGGGACTCTGAGCTCAGCTGCGGCTTCCGAGGTCCCCCGTACCCTAAAGTGGGCTAAAAGAAGCATGCCAGCTCTGTCGGCCGTTTACATTCCGGGCATAGAACTGGCGGACTATTTGAGTCACCAGACGTTGGACCAGGGAGAGTGGTCCTTGCACCCGGAGGTATTTCAACTCCTTTGCCACACAGACGGTGGGGCACGCCGGAGGTGGACCCGATGGCCTCTCGACTCAATCGCAAGTTGTCGAGATTTGTGGCCAGATCCAGGGATCCTTGGGCGGATGCCTCAGAGGCGTTAGTGGCCCATGGGGTCATTATCACCTGATATACGTTTATCCTCCGCTGCAGTTGCTCCCTCGCCTGCTGCGCAGGGTGGTGACCGAGGGAATTCCGGTGATCCTCATTGCTCCGGGTTGGCCTCGGCTTCACTGGTACGCCGATCTGGTACGTTTTGTCGTGGCCGTTCCCTGGTGGTTGCCAATAAGGGAGGACTTTCTGTCTCAAAGTCCTATATTTCATCCTGCCTTTACAGTCTCTGGCCTTAACGGCATGGCTGTTGAAAGCCAGGTGTTGAGAGACCGAGGTCTCTCGGACTCGGTCATTTCGTCCATATTAAGGGCACGGAAGTCTTCCTCCAGAATGATCTATCTCCGTACCTGGAAAGCTTACATCGCCATGTGCGAAGAGCTGGACTGACGTCCTCGGACGTATTCCGTCCCTAGAATCCTGCGTTTCCTGCAGCATGGAGTGGCCCAAAGGCTCGCTTTGAGTATCATTAAGGGTCAGATTTCG
The DNA here is from genome assembly GCA_029206835.1 of Rana muscosa. Classification (NCBI taxonomy): domain Eukaryota; kingdom Metazoa; phylum Chordata; class Amphibia; order Anura; family Ranidae; genus Rana; species Rana muscosa. The sequence continues at coordinate 1,092,921,958 of CM055116.1, forward strand.
GCCTTGGCCGTCTTCTTTCGGCGACCACTTGCGGGTCATTCCTTGGTTAGCACCCTTGTGCAGGGGGTTCGCCATGTGCTCCCTCCTGTCAAGCCTCCTCTCCCCCCGTGGGATAGGAATTGGTGCTCTCGGTTCTCCAGGAACATCCTTTTGAGAATATCAGGGATATTCCCCTCTTGACTGTCTCAGATTGTGGCCCTTTTAGTGGCATCACTTCCGTTAAACGAGTGTCTGAGTTGGCGACCTTGTACTGCAAGTCGCCATATTTAGTCATCCATAAGGATAAGGCGGTGTTGCATCCACGACTTTCTCTTTTGTCAAGGGTGATCTCGACCTTTCACCTAAATGAGGACATTGTCCTCCCGTCCTTGTGCCCTCACCCATCGCATCCCAGAGTGTGCGCGGCACACTTTGAATGTGGTACGAGCCTTGCGGCTGTGCCTGTCTGCTACTGCTTCTATTCGGAAGTCTGACTCTCTGACTGTCTCTGGTCAGAAACAGGGCCAAACGGCTTCGTCTGCCACCATTTTCTAGGTGGATCGGACAAACCGTCTTTCAAGCCTATGCTCTCATGGGGCGGGCACCTCCCTTTCCGGTTACGGCGCATTCCACCAGGGCAATTGGTGCTTCCTGGGTTTTCCGACATCAAGTGTCGGTTGCACAAGTGTGCAAGGCGGCGACCTGGTCGTCTGTTTATACCTTTTCTAAGTTTTATAGCGTTGATGTGGCTAAATCTCCGGATTCTTCCTTCGGCCGCAAGGTATTGCAGGCCGCTGTTTAAAGTGGCAACTCCTCCATTTGAGGAGCTCTGCCTTGTTTGGAGTGAAGTTTTTTTTGTTTTTTCCATTTATACTGCTCCCATCCCTCTTGACACTGCTTTGGGACATCCCACACGTTCAGTGATTAAGAGCCGCCGTGTCGGTCCATGGATAAGAGAAAATAGGATTTTTGTACTCACTGTAAAATCCATTTCTCTGACATCCATGGACCGACACGGCACCCACCCTTCCTTTTAAGGTTTGTACTGCTTTGTTACGAACTGAGGTCTTCTAGCTGCAGGTGGGAGGGTAATGGCCGGAGGGACTGCCCCCCTGGGCGGGGCTGTTCAGCTCTGGTTTGTTCTAGAATGTTTTAACCATTTAACATTCTGCCTAGGTCTTCTCTTGCAAGCAGGGACATATACCCACACGTTCAGTGATTAAGAGCCGCTGTGTTGGTCCATGGATGTCAGAGAAATGGATTTTACGGTGAGAACAAAAATCCTATTTTTCTGCTGCTGTTCTGTAGAGTTGAAAGTAATTTTCAAGCAGCTAATGGCACACTTTCTTCCGCCTATTGCTATGGTAACATAAGTAATGGCTTTTTCTCCATAGCCATTTGCTACATTTAAAAATGAATAATATACTTGTTCTTTTGTAATTTTGAGTTCTAACCCATTTTGGTTTTTAACCGCTTCTTTGAAAACTTAAAGAACTCTAAACTAAATAAACCTATAGATCTGTAAATCTTCTAGCTTTGGTGTCTAAGTTTCTTAAGGCTGGGTGGGTGAGACTGGGGGGGTTTTCTGCGTTGTTGATCTCCTAACCAAAAGTCTTGAGCAACTTGTCTGTGCGCGCTCTGATTTAAAGGTTATCAGTGATAAGAATAAGTGGGACTGCAATTGCTGGCTCATTTACAAAGCACTGTGTTTGTTTTCTTCCTTATCAAACCTTGACTACCTAGTGAGTAAAGCCCCGTACACACGTGCAATTGTCATTCTAAGTGCGACAGCACTGAAAGCTAAAAATTGGGTATTCACTTCCCCTCTGGGTCAATTCTGACATTTCTCTTCATGTAAAAATCTGCATTTCTCATCGTCCATGGACTGACACAGCTCTCATACTGTTTACGTGTGGGTATATGTCCCAGCTCGCAGGAGAAGATCTAGGCAGAATGTTAGATGTTAGAAACATACATTCTAGAACAAAACCAGAGCTGAACAGCCCCGCCCAGGGGGGCGGTCCCTCCGGACATAACCCTCCTACCTGCAGCCAGCAGCCTCAGTTTTTTTTTTCTGCCTAGCAGAAGGAGAAGTGGCTCTCTCAGGAGCCAGTCTCCTGGAAGATTTTACTTTTAAATGTTATTCCTTTTTGGGAATTTTATTTTATTTTTGAAACCTTCAATCAACTGTCGGCTGGGCAACAGGTTGGGTACACTGGTATCCTCGTAGTCTTCCCTGTCCTACCATCGAGCGTGCTGATCCTCGCCTTGTGTGCGTGAGACTCAGTTCACGACATACCCCGTGACTCCAGGGGTGGCCGGGTAGCTTTTATGCTCTGGCGGTCCTCTCAAGATTGAACAGTACCTGTCTGTATCTTTCGCGGTGGACCGGGCCGACAGCTACTCAGTACTACTCTATGATAGGTCTGTCTGAAACAAGCCAGTGGGTCCCTCTGGGACGGGTAAGTAGTCTCTCCTGCTACAGGTGAGTACATGCTGGCTGTGTTTCTTTATCTGGGGGGTTTCTCCCTGTCTCCCCCCTGTTATGCTGCTCTCTGCACCCTGTACTGGTGCTGTGCTGTGTGGGGGTACTTGGGGGGTTGCTCTGGCCTGGCGGGGGGCGCTCATGTCTGTGTGTGGACTCTGGTAGAGGAGCAGTGTTCTGGTGTGTGTGGACTTCATTGCGTGCGCCATTAGCGCTATGTTGGAATTTTAAATAATGCGCTCGGCGGCCATCTTGCCGTGGTTCAATGGCGCAGTTATACATGCGGCCGGCGGCCATTTTCTTGAAGCCGCGGCACTTTGACTTTCGGTTTCGGCCTCTATCGGCGCTGCTGCGGCGCGAATCTCCTCAGTCTCCTCACAAATTCCTCACACTCTCCTCAGGCTTCACTCGCGCTGCAGCGCGGTTTCATACAGTGGAACTGAGCAGTCCTTAAGGGTTGGTGAGTCCTCTGGGTATCCCCTCAGCCTCAGCGCAGCCAGTGGGTGGACTATATTATTCACTGTATTAGTGTATAAGGTCTCAGAGGGTTGCAGTATTGGAGTCTGGTTCACTTGCTTCTCCACACTTGTCAGAGGCAACTGGCAGTGCTCCTGCACCTGCGGTCCCTATGGACCAGTTGTCGGCAGTCCTAGAATCATTCCTTGTCAGAATGGAAGCAGTTTGCGAGCGCAAGGGAGCTGTAAAGCGCCCCCTCCCCACACAATCTCCTGTAGGGGAGTGCTCTGTCTGATATGGGCCTAGCTATTGCTGCTCAGGACCCTAGCGCTGAGGATTTTAATGTTATTGAACAGGACATTCCTTGTGAGGAAGACCCCAGTTCTGAACCAGTAACTGACAAGGTGCTTGTAAGTGAACTCATTGATGCTGTGAGGGACACTCTCAAGCTGAATGTTGAGGCTGAGGAACCTCAGGTGGAAGCTGTCTCCTTTGGTTCCTTTAAAGCCTTTTCTTCAAAAAAGGTCTTTCCATATGTGCCTTTTTTTTGATACATTCATTGACCAAGTGTGGGATAAGCCGCAGAAGACTTTGACGGTCCCGCGGCGCCTAGCCATAAGGTTCCCCTTTGAGGAGGACCTGGTTAAGAAGTGGGCTCTCCCCCCCAGTGGTCAACCCCCCGGTCGCCTGTTTGAATAAGGCTACCACGCTCCCAATGGAAGGGACTCCTGCATTTAAGGATCCCACTGACAGGAAGTCAGAAGTGGTGAGTAGAACTATGTTTACCTTATTGGGGTCTGCCTTATGCCCTATAGTGGCGGCGACACTTGTGTCTCAGACACTCACAGGATGGGCAAAGATTTTGCACCAGAGGGTACAGGAGCATAATCTCCCTCCTGAGACCATTGCCCTGGCTCACTAACTTGCGCAGGGTTTGGTCTATGTGTGCGATGCCACTTTGGATGCGGCCCCTTTAATATCTGGGGGCCTCTATATCTGCTGCGTCGCCTTATCTGTCTGAAATGCTGGTCGACCGACCTAGCTTCCAAAAAGCTCCTGGCTGACTTGCCCTTTTAAGGGCGGTAGACTGTTTGGGGCCGCCCTGGATGACATTATTAAGGATGTCACAGGGGGTAAGCACTTTCCTTCCTCAGTCTATTAAGGGAAAGGAGCCCCACCGCAGGCCGGCCCTTCCTTTCCGGCGAAGAAGTTGTTTTTTCGTCAGTCAGAATCCACGGGTAAGCCCGCCCAGACTGAAAAAAGTGCGGCTGGGGGACATAAGCGTCCCTGGGTACGTAAGCCTACCAAGCAAGCTCCCAAGCCCGCCACTGCATGAAGTCTTGCCCCTGCCCGACTCTGGGGTGGGGGGACGTCTTCGCAGGTTCACGGTTCAGTGGACCTCCCGGATCTCCGACCGGTGAGTGTGCGAGGTGGTCACCTTGGGATACAGGATAGAGTTCTGCTCGTGGCCCCTAAACAGGTTCTTTTCCCCGAACCTCCCTCTCCTTCCTGCCCGCCGGGCGGCCCTCTTGGGGGCCGTACAGGATTTGCTCAGGTGCGGAGTAATTGTGCCGGTTCCGTCACAAGAGGTTTCAGGGGTTTTACTCGAACCTGTTTGTTGTCCCAAAGGACGGGGTCCGGCCAATCCTCGACCTCAAGGCCTTGAATGCCTATCTGAAGGTACTAAAATTCAGGATGGAATCCATTCGCAATGGTGATTGCGACACTCCACCAAGGGGATTTTTTGGCGTCCTTGGATATCAAGGCCGCTTACTTGCACGTTCCAATCTGCGCAAGTCACCAGAGGTTTCTGCGCTTTGCCATAGGCGAAGTCCACTATCAGTTCGTGGCTCTTCCCTTCGGCCTAGCATTGGCACCACGAGTTTTCACCAAAGTGCTTGCTCTTGCTTTGCTGAGACAGCGATGAATTGTTATCATGGGCTATCTGGACGATCTCGTTCTAAGAGCAGAAAATGGCTCAGAATTGGAGGAAAATGTGACAATAGTCAGACCCTCCGGGACTTCAGGTGGCTTCTGAACATGCAATGATTGGAGTATCTGGGTCTGATCCTGGACACTTCGACAGCGAAGGTGTTTCTACCCGCAGAGAAGTTACTGACACTTCAGTCGGCAGTGCGGGTCCTGACGTCCCGAAAATGGTCGTCAATTCGTTTCTGCATGAGAGTCCTGGGACTAATGGCCTCTTTCGAGGCCGTTCCGTATGCCCAATCACACACCAGGGCATTGCAGAAGCGAATTCTGTCTGCTTGGGACAAGTCCCCATTGTCATTGGATCTTCAGATCCAGGTGAGTCACTCTGTCAAGGCGTCCCTGACGTGGTGGCTGAGGTCCCCGGCTCTTCGGGCCAGGAAGGCGTTCCTCCCCATCCAGTGGACGGTGGTCATGACGGACGCCAGCCTGAGGGGCTGGGGAGGAGTTTGGGGAGTCCTGTCAGCTCAAGGGCTCTGGACGAATCTTGTCTACCAATCAACGTCCTGGAATTGTTGGCGGTGGGGCACACCGGATGTGGACCTGATGGCATCTTCACTCAATCGCAAGGTGTCGAGGTTTGTGGCCAGGTCCAGGGACCCCTGGGCCGATGCCTCGGATGCGTTGGTGGCCCCGTGGGGTCAGTATCGCTTGATGTATGTGCACCCTCCGCTGCAGTTGATTCCACTTCTGCTGCGCAGGGTAGCGGCCGAGGGCATTCCGGTGATCCTCATTGCCCCAGATAGGCCTCGGCGTCACTGGTACGCCAATCTGGTACGTCTCATCATGGACGTCCCTTGGCAACTGCCGTTGAGGGAGGACCTCCTGTCTCAAGGTCCTATCTTTCATCCTGCTTTACAGTCTCTTGTTTTATCGGCATGGCTATTGAGAGCCAGGTACTGAAGGACCGAGGCCTGTTTGGATTCGGTAATTTCAACCATGCTTAGGGCATGGAAATCTTCTTCTAGAAAGATCTATCACCGTACCTGGAGAGCTTACATCGCTATGTGCGAAGAGCTAGACTAGCGTTCACGAACGTACTCTGTCCCCAGAATCCTGCGGTTCTTGCAGCGTGGTGTAGCCCAAAGGCTGGCTTTGAGCACAATCAAGGGTCAGATTTCGGCCTTGGCCGTTTACTTTCAACGACCCCTAGCAGGTCATTCCTTGGGATCTGAACTTGGTGCTCTCGGTTCTTCAGGAACCTCCCTTTGAAAATATCAGATATTCCTCTTTTAACTTTGTCTCAGAAGGTGGCTTTCTTAGTGGCCATCACTTCTGTTAGCCGGGTGTCTGAGTTGGCGGCTCTGTCATGCAAGTCGCCTTACCTGGTCCTCCATAAGGATAAGGCGGTGTTGCGACCGCGACCGTCTTTCCTTCCAAAGGTGGTTTCGGCTTTTCACCTTAATGAGGACATTGTCCTTCCGTCCTTGTGCCCTCACCCATCGCATCCTAGAGAGTTTGCGCTTCACAATTTAGATGTGGTGCGAGCCTTACGGGTGTACCTGGCGACTACTGCTTCTATTCGGAAGTCTGACTCACTGTGTCAGTCTCTGGTCCAAAACAGGGCCAAGCGGTGTCGTCTGCCACCATTTCTAGGTGGATCAGACAGACTGTTATACAGGCCTATGCCATTAAGGGGCGGGCGCCTCCCTTTCCGTTTACGGCGCATTCCACCAGGGCACTTGGTGCTTCCTGGGCTTTCCGACAACAAGTGTGCAAGGCGGCGACCTGGTCGTCCGTTCATACCTTTTCAAAATTCTATAAGGTTGATGTGGCTGCATCTTCGGATGCTTCCTTTGGCCGCAAAGCGTTGCAGGCCGCTGTTTAATGTTGCAACTCCTCCGTTGAGGAGCTCTGCTTGTTTGGAGTGAAGTTTTGGTTGTTCCTTTACTACTGCTCCCACCCTTCTGATACTGCTTTGGGACGTCCCCACTCGTTTACAGTATCCAGCTGTGTCAGTCCATGGACGATAAGAGAAAATAGGATTTTTGTACTCACCGTAAAATCCGTTTCTCTGACGTCCATGGACTGACACAGCACCCACCCTTCCTTTTAAGGTTTGTACTGCTTTGTTACTAACTGAGGCTGCTGGCTGCAGGCAGGAGGGTTATGTCTGGAGGGACCGCCCCCCTGGGCGGGGCTGTTCAGCTCTGGTTTTGTTCTAGAATGTAGGTTTCTAACATTCTGCCTAGATTTTCTCCTGCGAGCAGGGACATATACCCACACGTAAACAGTATTGAGAGCTGTGTCAGTCCATGGACGTCAGAGAAACGGATTTTACGGTGAGTACAAAAATACTATTTTTTTTTTGCTAGAAATTACTTGGAAACCCCAAACATATATTTTATTTTAAGTAGAGGCCCTAGAGAATTTAAATGGTGGGTGTTACATTTTTTTATGTCACATGGTATTTGTGCAGCGGCTTTTCAAATGCAATGTTTTTTTTTAAATTCCCTTCATTAATTTTATTACACCCAAACGCTTTATAATACCTTATTTATTTGTTGAAATATAAAGAATGTTACTACCAGTAAATAGATATCATCTAACATGTCATGCTTTAAAATTTTATGATTTGATCGCTTCTAATGCTGTCTTGAGGAATGTAAACATCCCTTGTGATGGCAATAGGCAGTGGTTGGTACTCCTTTTTTTTTTTCATGGAGAGACCTGGGTTCTATTAGACCCCAGATCTCTCGTGTGCCCTTAAAAGCATCTGATCACACAAAGATCGATGAGATCAGATGCTTTTGTTTTTTTAAATCCCGCTGTTTACTTCTGGGCAAAATGGAAGTGACAAAAATGTTGCTTCCAGTCTCCTGTACCATGGAGCTGATCGGGAACTTTCCGGCCCTCAAAGCTCTATGGTAAGCTGGCGGAACCGCCGGCATCACTTCTGGTTCTCTGGTGGGACGTAGAGCTCCGAGAGGCACCGGTGGGAGGTGGGGGGTATGATCCCAATATAATCACTTGAAGTATCAACGTAAAAGTACGTATTGCGGTCCTTTTACTTGGAAGGACTTTAAGTGGCATTAAAGGTACTGTACTTGCCACCTCTCTTGGTCTGAAGTCCACAAGGGGTTAAGCGCAATTGGTTTCTTTGGGTGCCAGGCTTTGGGCATCTTCATTGGCTGGAGCTGGATGACACACATTCTGCATTTGCACTGGAAGGAGCCCGTCATCCCAGCACACGGGGACTGTGCTGGCAATATAAGCTGATCTACGCACACGCATATCTCTGCTGCGATTAAATAGTCTGCCTGCTTGCAATCCTTTTTTAAAATGCCTTCAGTTCTGCTTTAAAGTAATTGTAAACCCGGAAAAAAAAAAAATAACAGCTGCAAGACAAAGCCATAATGAGCTAGTATGACTAGCATACTAGCTCATTATGCCTGACTTACCTTAGATCAAAGCCATCCTCATCTCCCCCTCCGGCTGCAGACATCTCTCCGCAGATACCTGGAAGGTTACTTCTGGGTATCGCCGCTCCAGCGCTGTGATTGGCCGGAGCGGCAAAGACGTCACTCCGCGTATGCGCGCGGGAGCCGTCTAATCCGGCAATGCCGGATTTGTGAATGGGATTTACAGTGCGCCCGCGCTGTTGTCTGCGGCGCGCATGTGCCGTAGACAATGTGTAATCCCATTCACAAATATCTCCTAAACCGTGCAGGTTTAGGAGATATTGAAAATTCCTACTCTAGGCTTTACCTGTAGGTGAAACTTGCAAAGGAGGGTTTACAACCACTTTAAGTCCTTTTGTACTGCCTAGACCTAGAATCTTAGGAACTTCACAGGAACAGGGATCAGTTTGAAGAAATAATACTTTGTACACCACAGGATGATTGCACCTTCTAGATGGCTTGCTCACTCCCACCCCTCCCCCCCCCCCCCTCCAAAAAAATAAAATCACTATGTGGACACCATCAACCTATAAATTGTGTGACACGGAACCTTACTGCTGTGTCACATTTTTCCTCACATGCAGCAATTATCTGTACAGTTAATTTTCTTTTGGCTAGCAACTGCTGCTTTACAATAGGCAGTCCTAAATGCAGATTTTCTGAATAGTGTCTATTGTGTGCCGAGTTCTCTTGCAGTCAAAGCCTTTTTGGCGGTGGGCATTTTGTATTTCAGGTTTTCTATGCAGTTCCACATCATTCTGCCTGCCCCATTCTAGGCTGAAAAATACAAATTGGCTTCTGACAGTGATGATTACCCTTTGTAAATCACCACTGTCCCTAGGCTCTGGCAGATTTACTCTTAATTGCATGGCTTTCAATAGTTCTGTGCTAAATCTGCTAAATTTGCTTTCATTTAAATTACTACTACCTGAACCTTGTAAGCTGTAGTTAATAAATGCTGAGTTGATAGTTGTCAGAGATTCTGTGTGGTAGCCAGGTGACATATGCACCTAACAATATTGAAAGCGAGCTTGAGGTGGAAAATAGTTTGTGTTCTTGACAAATTGCATCAAATGCTAGAGTTGTAGCTAGACATACTTATGGCAGAGCGTCCCCTCACAGTTCTGTTAGTGTTTCCTGCAACTATCTGTGAAGATATTTTTAATGACAACCCTGCAAATGGAGGATTGAAGTGTCAAAGTATTACATGTTCCTGTTGCTATACATAGGATCTCTAAAAAAAATGATTATAGTAACTTGAGCATGGGATTCTGTGATTAGAAATTTGAGGCTTGAAAATCCAGTTCCATGTTTCAGTAACTAATGATGAATCTCTAATCATTCATGCTAGAGCTGGGATTCCTGGTAGAAGAGAACATCACCTGGGAGGAAACCCATATGGATCCTGACCATTCATTTTTCAGATATACCATCCACTGACTTCCATTGAGATCAGTAGTACAACTCAAATCAGTCCTTCCCTTCATTTCAGGGTGCTAAGTGTAATTCTGGACTCTGACTTCTCCTTTCGGCAGCACATTCAATCCAAATCTTGCCGCCTTCACTTATGTAACATTTCCTTAATCTCATATGATGTCCTCCCAGGATCGCGCCCCCATAACCCATGCTTTGGAACAATCTGTTACCCAACGTGTCCCTTGGACACGGCCAATGTTAGATCACTGTCCTGGCCCACTGCCGGTACCAAGTGATCACTGTGGCCAATTACAGCAGACCACATGACGGTTATACACAACGAAAGGCTTTGTTTGATTCATGCATTTCATCGTGTACTATTAGCTGTGGCCAATCACATGTAGGCACAATAGTAAACACTGAATGAGTAGATTTATAGCCATATAGTAGTTTTATAGAAATTTTTTTTTGCTTCGAACTGTAAAAATCAGTTCTAAGCAATCAGTGTGTAAAATAAATAAATACAAAAAAAATCGTCACCTCCCCAGTGTAGAAAGAACAGTGTTACTATGGTAATGCTGTATTGCTCTGGTCACTATGTGAAAAAATTAATTGTAAAAAATGTTTTTATTTTTTTTACATACTGTCACCAGTCAGTGTCCCTGATCACTGCCACACCAGTTACGATGATGCTGTACTGCACTTGTGACAGCATGTAAAAAAAAAATAATCTTTCCAAAAAGAGAGAGAGAGAGGGGTATAGAGAGAGAGGGGTATAGAGATATATCTATCTATATCACACACACACACACACACACACCGTGCAAAAGTTCATGTATTTCACTAATGCAACTTAAAAGGTGAAACTAGTATATGTACTATACTCATTACATGCCAAGCAAGATAGTTCAAGCCGTGATTTGTCATAATTGTGGTCATTATGGCTTACAGCTCATAAAAACCCCAAATCCACAATCTCAGAAAATTAGAATATTGTTAAAAGGTGCAATATATCTAGGCTCAAAGTATCCCACTCTAATCAGATAATTAAGCCATAACACCTGCAAAAGGGTTCCTGAGCCTTTAAATGGTCTCTGTCTGGTTCAGTAGGAATCACAATCATGGGAAAGACCGCTGACCTGACAGTTGTGCAGAAAACAATCATTGACATCCTCCATTAGGGATGAGCCGAACACCCCCCTGTTCGGTTCACACCAGAACCTGCGAACAGACCTAAAGGTCACGTGAACTTTAGAACCCTATTAAATACAATGGACTCGAATGTTCGGAATCTAAAGTGCTTATTATAAAGGCTAATATGCAAGTTATTGTCCTAAAAAGAGTTTGGGGACCCGGGTCCTGCCCCAGGGGACATGCATCAATGCAAAAAAAAAGTTTTGAAAACGGCAGTTTTTTCGGGAGCAGTGATTTTAATAATGCACAAAGTGAAACAATAAAAAGTTAAATATTCCTTTTAAATTTCGTACCTGGGGGGGGTGTATAGTATGCCTGTAAAGCAGCGCGTGTTTCCCTTGCTTAGAACTGTCCCTGCACAAAATGTAATTTCTCGCGGCTATAATGAATTGTCGGCTCCTGGCAATACAGAGAAAAGTCATTGATAAAAAATAAATGCGTGGGGGTCCCCCCAAATTCAATTACCAGGCCCTTCAGGTCTAGTATGGATATTAAGGGGAACCCTGCATCAAATTTAAAAAAGATGTGGGGTTCCCCCCAAATATCCATTCCAGACCCTTCAGGTCTGGTATGGATTTTAAGGGGAACTCCACCCCAAATTTAAAAAAAATATGGTGTGGAGTTCCCCCAAAAATCCATACCAGACCTTTTATCCGAGCACGCAACCTGGCAGGCCGCAGCAAAAGACCCCAGGCCACATGCCCTCAAAATGGGGAGGATGTCCCCATGTTGATGGGGACAAGGGCCTCATCCCCACTACCCTTGCCCGGAGGTTGTGGGGGTCTGTGGGAAGGAGGCTTATCGAAATCTGGAAGACCCCTTTAACAAAGGGGACCCCCAGATCCCGCCCTCCCCTATGTGAATTGGTAAGGGGTACATTGTACCCCTACCATTTCACCAAGAAAGTGTAAAAAAAAAAAAATTTAAAAAACACACAGACACCTTGGAAAAGTCCTTTATCAAAAATAAACACATTCCAGCGATGTAATCCAATGTCCCGCGGTGATCCGAGATGTCCAGCGCTGCAGTCTCCACTCGAAACGTCATTGGCTGAGCGGGCCTACACTGCGGAGGAAGTTCCCCATCAGGTCCGCTCAGCCAATGACATAGGCGGGGTCTGAGGTCTGAGGTACGAGGGAGCGGGGGTGCCATCGTATCTCAGACCCTGCCTACGTCTTGGCTGAGTGGACCTGATGGGGAACTTCCTCTTCAGTGTAAAAAAAATGAATAGACCCGCCCCTTCTCGTGTTCCCCATCAGGTCTGCTCCTATTTGAGTCGCCAGTTGCTGGACCAAGGGGACTGGTCATTGCATCCGGAGGCGTTTCAACTCCTTTTCCTGGAGTGGGGCATGCTGGTCGTGGACATCCTGGCTTCTCGTCTCAATCGTGTGATGTTGAGATTCGTGGCCAGTCCAGAGATCCCTGGGCAGACGCGTTGTGGCCCGTGGGGTCAGTATCGGCTAATTCTCCCTATCCCCCACTGATGTTGCTTCCTCGTCTGCTCCGCAGAGTGCAGACCGAGGGGATCCCGGTGATCCTAATCGCTCTGGATTGGCCCCGGCGTCCTTGGTACGCCGACTTTGTACGCCCGGTGGCGGATTCACTGGCGACTGCCAATGCGGAAGGACCTTCGGTCTCAAGGTCCCACACTTCATCCTGCTTTACAGTCGCTGGCTTTAACGGCATGGCTATTGAAAGCCAGGTACTAAGGAACCAAGGTTTTTCGGATTCGGTCGTCTCGACCATGCTGAGGGCACTAAAATCTTCCTCCAGTAAGATCTACCATCGCACTTGGAAGGCATACATCTCTATGTGCGCAGAGATGGAGTGGCGTCCACGGATGTATTCGGTTTCCAGGGTCCTGCTGTTTTACAGCATGGATTGGATCGGAAACTTGCCTTAAGCTCCATTTAAGGGTCAGGTTTCAGCTTTGGCTGTTTTCTTTCAATGGCCTTTGGCGACCCTTTCCCTGGTGGGTACCTTTTGTACAGGGGGTTTCGACATGTGCTTCCCCCAATTGGACCACCTCTCCCTCCTTGGGATTTGAACCTGGTGCTCTTGGTTCTTCAAGAACTTCCTTTTGAGAACATCAGAGAGGTTCCTCTCTTAACACTATCTCAGAAGGTGGCCTTTCTAGTGGCTATTACGTCTGTCAGACGGGTTTCTGAATTGGCGGCCTTGTCTTGCAAGTCGCCATACTTGGTCTTCCATAAGGATAAAGCGTTACTACGCCCGCAGCCTTCGTTTCTTCCGAAGGTGGTTTCGGCCTTCCACCTGAATGAGGACATTGTATCCATCCTTGTGTCCTCGGCTGTCGCATCCCGAAGAGACTGCGCTCCATACTTTAGATGTGGTACATGCTTTGCGGGTGTACCTGTCTGCTACGGCTCCGTTCCGGAGGTCTGATTCACTGTTTGTGTCGGTGTCTGGTCCACAAAAGGGCCTAGCGGTCTCGTCGGCCACCGTTTCTCTGTGGATCAGGAAGACCGTTGTGCGGGCCTATGCCCTTAAGGGGCGGGCGCCCCTCCTTTCCAGTCACGGGGCTTTCAACCAGGGCAATTAGTGCTTCCTGGGTTTTCCGACATCAAACGTCTTTTTCTCTCACAGGTGTGCAGGGCGGCGACTTGGTCGTCCGTGTGCACCTTCTCAAAATTTTACAAGGTTGATGTGAGTGCATCTTCAGATGCTTCCTTCGGCCGCGAGGTTTTGCAGGCGGCTGTTAAAATTTCCGTTGGAGCTCTGCTTGCTTGGGGTGAAGTTAGTTGTTTGATACTGTTCCCACCCCTCGTTTTTTTGACACTGCTTGGGGACGTCCCATATGTCAAGAATTAACAAGGCTGTGTCCGTCCATGGACGAAAAGAGAAAATAGGATTTTTTGTACTCACCGTAAAATCCCTTTTCTCTGTCGTCCATGGACGGACACAGCACCCACCCCTCCTTTTTAGGTTTGTACTGCTTGTTACGAACTGAGCTGCTAACTGCAGGGCGGAGGGTTATGTCTGGAGGGACCGCCCCCAGGGCGGGGCTGTTTAAATCTGTTAAAGTAACATGTATTTAAATATCTAACATGTCTGCCTAGTCCTCTCCTATGAACAGGAACATAACCCATATGTCAAGAATTAAGAAGGCTGTGTCTGTCCATGGACGACAGAGAAAAGGATTTTACGGCGAGTACAAAAAATACTATTTTTTTTTTTTTTGTACCAGCGTCTGGCCTTACGGCAACTAGTTACGGCACCAACAACTGGTCGTTGAGGTCCACCCCCCCCCCCCCCCCATATTTTGGTTATATTCGTGGACACGGGTTTCTCCAACACCAGTCGCCGTAGGAATTTGGACTGTCGTGCCTGCGTGAAGGGAGGTAAGAACGAAAACACTCTTCTTATCCCTCCATTTCACAGCGAGCAAATTATTACACTTCAAGCAGGCTCTCTCTCCCAGCCTAAGAATCTAAAAGCCACTGGGGAAAGCCCCAGCGATTAGATCGCACGGTGCCACATGCGCCAATTTGATGATCAAATAAGTGACTAAAAAGTGGCACGCTCGTGTAATAATTGTCCACATACAAATGGTACCCCATTCCGATTAAAGGGTGACACCAAGTTCCACACTATCTTTCCAGCGCTCCCCATGTAATCTGGGCAGTTCTCCGGCTCTGCGTGACTATCTTTTCCCTCCTAAACCATAAAGCTCCATGTATAGCCTGTTACCCTGTCACAGAACTTATAGAGCTTGACCCCGTTTCTGGCACGCTTGCTGGGAAGGTACTGTTTGAAAGACAAGCGGCCAGAAAATTTAATCAGGGACTCATCAACGCAGACAACTTGATAGGGAGTCAAGGCTGCAAAACGTTTGTTGAAGTGGTTTATGAGGGGCCGAATTTTGTAGAGCCAATCGTATTCAGGTTCTCCACGAGGACGACAAAGTTCATTGTCATTGAAGTGCATGGAACCGCAAGATCTGCTCGTATCGTGCCCTGGACATGGAGGCAGATATCACGTCATATGGTCAATTAAGCGTGTGGACCAATACGACCACAACTTCGTGAATTTATGTATGCCCATGTTGAGGGAAAGGCCCAGAAAGGTCTTAAATTCGGAAACCGTAATTGGTTTCCAATCTCTGGCAAGGGAAGGCAACTGGGGATTAGCGGCGATGAATTGACCAGCATTTAAATTACTTTGGTCCACAATATTTCTATAGAAATCTTCTGTGAAAAACAGAAAATCTAAGTTACGCGAAGTGGCGTAAAATCGTCTGTTTCCACCTGAATTCCGGGTTGGCCAGTGAATGGGGGGGGGGGGGGGGGAAGTACGGGTTCTGCAGAAGTGGTGGGCACCCAATCGGGATTGGCGAATTCTGCAGGAAGGACACTATGGACTCGACGAACCTGTCTTTGTCTTGGTGGCAGTGGGACACTACTTGTGCTTGCCACCTCGCCAGCTTGAACTGCACTTATGGGACTCGCCACGTCACGAAGTGTTATTGCAGTGGTGGATGTACGTCCAGGGTGTACTAGGCAGCTGGTGCTTGCCAGTTCACCAGAAGGAATGCTGGTGCTTGCCAGTTCACCAGAAGAAATAGCGGCGCTAGTACTGGCTCTCTGCTCCATACGAGGGACCTGCGGTTCTTGCACCTCAACAGCAGAAGATCGGGATCAGGTACTCCTGACCTTAGCAGGGACCTCACCACTGTCGTCAGTGCTATCTGTCATGGAGCCGCTGTCTACGGGATCGTATTCTGAGCCTGAATCTGACAGATGCGTGACCTCCTCTTCACTGTCTGTCATGCTCAGAATCTCGTAGGCCTCTTTACTAGTGTACCTTCGATTTTGCCATTTTGGGCTCTAAATTTACTGGTACACTAGTAAGATTCACAGGTAAAAAAAGCACCTCACCGTCGGCAATTGTATAAACCGCTACCAAAAAAACTGTTGGCGATCGCAGGGATTAGGCCTGACTCTGTGAACGCTGCAGTTATGCGTTTAGTGTTTTGTAAGTGACAGTGATCGATGGATACTGCACTTGGGTGGGCTGGGCGGAGGGGCAAAACGCTGGGCTGATCCCACTAACAATGCGTTTTTTGGAACCCTAATCTGCTGGGGACGCTAGTATAGATCAGATATTGATCCGTTCAGATACTATACCACTAAGGGAGGTGTATGCTGCGTGCGTGGGTGTTGGCGCTACTGGCACTAATCTGACGCTGCCTGCGGGCGGCCCAGACCCTATCTGACACTAAACCTAATTGATATCACCCGCCGGGCGATCAGGGGGTTAAACCTTTATTGGGTTATATACGGCGGGTGCCCTGATGCTATAAAAAGCAAACTAACCAGCGTCATTCTTAACACTTATACGGTAATCACTGGTGAAAGGGTTAACTAGGGGCAATCAGGGGTTTAAAACCTTTATTGGGTAATATATGGGGGTACCTGACGCTATATAAAAACCTGACGGTGAACCTAAATAACTGGCTAACCAGCATCACCAGTGACACTTATACAGTGATCACTGGTGAAAGGGTTAACTCTAGGGGCAATCGGGAGTTTAAAACCTTTATTGGGCAATATATGGAGGTACCTGACGCTATAAAAACCTGACGGTGAACCTAAAAAAAAAACCTGGCTACCTAGCGTCACCAGCGACACTAATACGGCGATCAGAAAAAAGATCGATTAGTGACACTGGCGAAAGAGTTACCTGGGATCGATCAAGGGCTTAAACCTTTATATGGGGGGGGGGGGGTACCCTGGACCTAAGGGGCCTAAAGCTAACTGCCCTGTAACTTTTTACTGTCACAGATGACACTGCATGCAGTGATCAGTAAAAAATGTACCACTGCAAATGGTGACACTGTGACTGGGGGTGCAGGGGGTTATCTGGTGGGTGGAAAGTGTGCCTGGTGTCAGTGTAGTGTTGTGCACTTGATGTCTTCTCTCCTCGGCGCTCCGGACAAAGACCGCCACGAGGAGAGATGACATGAATGAATGACGTGTATAGTGCTACACATGCGAACCGAATTGCCTCTAGGCGCTTTTTACCCCGGAAGGATATCGACACGCTTGGGACACAGTCGTACACACATATATACTGGGCCAATTTGGAAAAGATCCAATTAACCTACCAGCATGTCTTTTTGGAGTGTGGGAGGAAACCGGAGTACCCGGAGGAAACCCACACAGACACAGGGAGAAAAAGCAAACTCCAGGCAGATGGTGTCGTGGTCGGGATTCGAGCCAGCGACCCTTTTGCTGCTAGGTGAAAGTGCTAACCACTGTGCTGCCCAAACCTTTTATTAGGTAATATATGGGGGTACCTGACGCTAGGGGAAGCTTCTCATTCGCCAGGAGTGATCACGAGGGGGTGGCCAGAAATCAATGGCCGCCCCCTCATCACGGATCGCTCCTGAATCGAAAGACTGCCGCGGACCCCCCACCTGCTGGAAGGCATGTACATACAGGTACGTGCATATGCCTGTCCGTGCCTTTTGTGCTGACGTATATGTACAGGCGGCGGTCCTTAAGTGGTTAAAAAAAAGGGGATCACTTTTATTGCTGTCACAAGGAATGTAAACATCCCTTGTGACAGTAATAGGTGGTGACAGGTACTCCTTTTTTTATTTTTTTGTTTAACCACTTCCCTTTCCAGCCATAGTCAA
Organism: Rana muscosa; assembly: GCA_029206835.1. Lineage (NCBI taxonomy): Eukaryota > Metazoa > Chordata > Amphibia > Anura > Ranidae > Rana > Rana muscosa. The sequence continues at coordinate 1,092,939,539 of CM055116.1, forward strand.
ATGACGTCCACAGATGGGATCTCACATCCTGGGTGGACTGGCTTTGTAGGGGGATATCTGAATGACGCCTGCAGCTAGAGGCGTCATTCAGATATCCTTTTGAAGTGCCGGCGATTCTGTGCGCCATAAGAACAATCATAGCGGTGGTTCCGCCGCTTGATCGTTCTTGTAGGCGGCGGGAGGGGACATCCCCCCCCCTCCCGGTGCTTCTCCGGGCTCTCCCGTGCGATCGGGGACCCGGAGCGAATCTTCCGGTGCCGTTGGGTCACGTGACGAGCATAGAGATGACTGGTGACCAGATGGTCACCAGTCATCTCTTTGAGCGTCGGAGGCCCGGGCGCGATGTGATGATGTCACGCCCGGGTCCTCAAATGTAAACAAAGCCGCCATTGCGGCTAGTAAGTATGAGATCAGTGGAAAAAATGTCACTGATCTCATGCTTTCCAGCCTGGAGGAGAGATATGGGGTCTTATTGACCCCGCATCTCTCAAAGAGGACCTGTCGCACAAATTCCTATTACAAGGTATGTTTACATTCCTTGTAATAGGAATAAAAGTGATAAAAAAAAAGTAAAATAATTGTAAAAAAAAAAAATTAAACTCCCCTGTCCCCGGTAGCTTGCGATCAGAAGCGAATGCACACGTAAGTCGCCCACATATGTAAACGCCGTTCAAACCACATATGTAAAGTATCGCCGCGTGCGTTAGAGCGCGTGCAACAATTCTAGCACTAGACCTCCTCTGTATTTCTAACCTGGTAACCTGTAAAAAAAATGAAAGCGTTGCTTATGGAGATTTTTAAGTACCGAAGTTTGGCGCCATTCCATGAGTGTGCGCAATTTTAAAGCGTGACATGTTGGGTATCTATTTACTCGGCGTAACATCATCTTTCATATTTCTTTCTCGTACATCACGGGACACAGAGCGACATAGTCATTACTAATGGGTTATATAGATACCGTCAGGTGCTGGCACTGGCAACTTCCAAAACCGGAAGTACCCTCCCCTATATAAGCCCCTCCCATCCGGGAGCACCTCAGTTTTTTGCCAGTGTCTAAGGTGTTGGCCAAGAAGAAACATGTGTTTTTCACTGAGCTTGCGTACAGGTTCTTTTGGGCCTCAGTAAGCTATTCTGGATCCGACCAAAAAAGCTTCATAGCTAAACGGTCGGTACCCGGGCTTTGCAGAGAAGAGCAAGGTTTTGCCTGTAATGCTTCTCTTAGGAGAGCTGGACCCTGGGATCCAGAGCTCTGGTCATACCCACGACCAAGATGTTTTCTGTGCAGGGTGCTATACAGGTCCAGGGGAGTGGAATCCTTGGGAACCCGGTCCCTGAAGGTTTGATTACAATGCCTGCCGTGATAGGTGAAGTTTGGGCTTTTGTGGACCAAACAAAGTCCTGCGGCGGGGAACAGGTAAGTGGGGGCCCCCAGGAACTTGGTTCTATTGGGGGACCCCCAAGCCTAATTTGTCTTTCTGTCTGTTACCTAATGGTATTCCCGCAAAATTCTGTGCATGCCTGTAACTACTAAAAAAATGTAATAATTTTTAATGGTGGTCAAGAAAAAAAAAAAAAAAATTTTTTTATATATATTTAAGATATTAGACTGCGGTACCTGTGTTTGTCCACTAGAGGCCGCTGTGGAATGTTTTCTTGTCATGTGGACTAGTTTCTTCTCAGCAGAGCAAGTCCAGGCAGATGGTGAGTTCTCTTATGGGAAACTGCTTCCTCTGCCATGTTGCAATGCTCGTCCATCCCCCGGCCTGCGGCAAAGAGGGGCCCTGGCTCTTGTCCCTAGTCTCCATTTTTCAAAATTAGCGCCGAAGGCGCACGTGGCCGCGCCTCTATATATAGAAGTGAGCCAGGAAAGGGGGCGGAGCCTGGGGGATGACGCTCTGTGTGCGCCGCAGCGCTTCTGCGCATGTGCGGGCGTCCCAGCATGTAAAAACCTCAGTTTTGTGTGGTGAGCTGTCTATGAAGTACAGAGACAGAGCTGGCAACATTTAAAAAAGGGCATACAGCAAGCGGTTGATACAGGCATCCCCTAGAAAGGCACATTAGTAGACACCAACTGTGATATAGCAGCAATTGTGCTAGACTATTCTCAGTAAAAGTGGTGTATTACGGCTGGAATACCTCAGCTTTAGGCTTAGGAATATGCCGTCCAGAAGCTCCGGAACTGAATCTTCCAGGAAGCGAAGGGGGTCTCATCGGGCTCGGAGGATCTTGGGCATACTTCTGCTGCACCAGTCTCCCCTGAAGTTCAGAGGTAAGTGACCGTAGAGACCCCGCAGGGGTACTTGGTACTGTGGCTGTCCTCAGTTCACCTGCTCCTGTGTATGTAACAGAGGAGGTTTTTTCCTCAGCTCTGGGAGGATTAGAGAGAGATTGTCAACATTTATCGCTGCCTCCCTGTCAGGGAAAGCACGCCCGATCTCCGTCTCCTCCTTCAGAGTGCCTGTTAGCAGAGCAACAGTCCCATACAGGGATCGACCTGCCTGAAGGGGATCAGGATGAGGTTGATTCTGTTATAGAGGAATCAACAGTGGGGGAACCTTTTCTCAGCATCTCAAGCTGAAAGATTATGGGTTCAGTCTCTGACTAACATGGTCCGATCAGCATTTAAAAATGCACCTTGCGGAACCATCAACCACTACTGTATCCTCGTTGGGGTCGCTAGAAGCCCCCAGACTGTCTGTTCTTTTCCACTTCACCCTTTACTGAAAGGGCTCATTTACCAGGATTGGGAACGTCCTGAGAAAATATTTATTCCCCCAAGAGATTTCCGGTGGTCTATCCCATGGAGGATAAGTTCATCAAAAAAAAAAAAAAAAAATGGAAGGTCCCTACAGTGGACGCAGCCATCTCTTGTATGTATAAATCACTGACATGTCCAGTGGATAATGTCCAAATGTTCAAGAACCCAATAGATAAAAGATTGGATTCCTTATGAAAATCTGTTTCTTTCTACAGCAAGCTTGGTGACACAACCAGCAGTAGCAGCTATTGGGGTCTGCTAAGCAGTGAAGGATCAGTTGAAACAGGTCTTGAGGGACTTGACAGATCAGCAGGCTTTGCCCTAGCTGATCTGCCTAGAGCCTTAGGCTTTGCGGTTGACGCCATAAAGGATTCAGTCCATCAGGCCTCCCGCCTTACGCTGTCTATAGTACATATGCGTAGGCTCCTATGGCTCAAAAACTGGTCTGCTGAAGCTCCCTGTAAAGAATGGCTGGTTAGCGTCCCATTTCATGGTGAACGCTTATTCAGGGAAAACCTGGACAAATATATCCAGAAAATTTCCAGCGGTAAAAATACGCTCTTGCCGGTTAAAAACAGAGTTAGAGGTCCCTCTTTAAGAGGCCTGCTTCTCCAGTCCCTGGGGCATCGGCTGTGTAACAGTTCCGACGGCCTCCTCGGTCAATTGCCGGGGGTAAAAAACAGGGACAATAGCAGGGTAATGAGAAACCCTGGGTCAGGGGAGGTACAAAACCTCCCCCAAAGTTAAATTCATTGAAGCCCCCACTCAGTCGGGTGGGGGGGAGGACTCCAGTTGTTCGCAAGAGACCTGGCGGGACACGATCAAGACAGATAGGTGCTCTCCGCAGTATGTTTGGGATACAGTTTGGAGTTAAAAGACTCTCCTCCTTCCCATTTTTGAGGTCAAACGTGCCAAGGGATCCCCGGAAGAGAGAGTCCCTCCTGTTGGCACTAGAACAACTATTGCTCCAAGGAGTAATTATGGAGGTTCCCCTGGAAGAATGAGGGTTCGGGTTTTACTCAAACCTCTTTACAGTCCCGAAGCAAACGCGGACGAGAGGCCCATATTAATTCTAAAAGGGCTATACAAATTCCTGTATATCAGGACTTTCCAATAGAGTCAATCCGATCGGTGGCCACTGCCCTACAAGGGGAGGATTGGTTAGCCGCGATCGACATCAAAGATGCTTATTTGCGCATTCCCATCTTTCCAGTCCACCAAAAATTTCTACGCTTTGCAGTAGAAGGGCGCCATTTTCAGTTCAGAGCCTTACCCTTCGGTTCGGCCACAGCACCACGAGTGTTTACAAAAATTCTGGCCCTTTATTGGCCAATCTAAGAACACAAGGTGTAATGATAATGGCATATCTAGATGACTTGTTGCTGATAGACCACTCAGTGAAAAAACTAGACGTGGTCGTTCACAAGACAATCAAGTATCTGGAATCTCACGGTTGGATTATCAACCGAGACAAGTCACCCCTAAAAACCAGTCAAAAGTCTGGAATACTTGGGGCTAAGGTTGGATTCAGGCCAGAGAAAAATATTCTTGCCTTGAGGAAAGGTGTTGTCTTTGAAAGATTTGATCCACTTAGTGGGTACAAAAAAGACAGCCGTCCATACGCCTGTATATGAGGCTGCTGGGAAAGATGGTGGCATCATTCGAAGCAGTACCCTACGGTCAATTCCATTCAAGGAATTTGCAAGGGGCCATACTGTCAGCCTGGAACAAAAAAGTTCAGGCCCTAGACTTACAATGTCCTTGTCCCCTTCCGTTCGCAAGAGCCTCCGTTGGTGGTTGGTTCCCCAGAATCTGGAAAAAAGGAGATCCTTCAGTCCGATTTCTTGGAAGGTGGTCACTACAGATGCCAGCCTTATAGGCTGGGGAGCAGTACTGGAGCAATGGTCTCTCCAGGGCAGATGGTCGGATGCAGAAAAGGCCCTGCCCATCAATCTCTTAGAGATACGAGCAGCCCGGTATGCCCTAGTAGCATGGACATCCAAACTCCAAGGGTCCCCTGTCAGAATTCAATCATCAGGGGGGCACCAGGAGTCGTGCAGCCCAGAGGGAAGTAAATTACATCCTGAAATGGGCAGAAAAATATGTCCCAGCCATATCTGCGGTATTCATTCCAGGAGTGGAGAATTGGAAGGCGGACTTTCTAAGTCGCCAGCAATTAGGCCCAGAGGAAGGGTCCCTTCACCCCGAGGTTTTCTGGACAATATGTCAGCGGTGGGGAACATCGGATGTAGATCTTCTAGCATCCAGATTCAACGCAAAGGGGGACAGGTTTGTCTCTCGGACAAGGGATCCCCTAGCTTGCGGCTCGGATGCCCTAGTGTTCCCTTGGGATCAGTTCAAGCTGATATATGCATTCACACCGCCACAATGGTTACCTCGATTACTCCGCAGAATCAGGGTTCGCAGAACGGATACTTTGTTTATTCTGCCGGAAGGCCCCAGAAAGGGTCAGGCAGCGTCAAAATCTACTTTAGCCAAGTGGATTCGACAGGTCATTATGCAAGCTTATGGCTTGAGAAGGAGACCGCCTCCGTTCAAAGTTAGAGCGCACTCCACGAGAGCAGTTGGAACTTCATGGGCAGTGCATCACCAGGCCTCCCTGGCTCATATCTGTAAGGCCGCAACATGGTCTTCAGTACACACGTTTACTAGGTTCTACCAGGTGGACGTTAGAAGTCAGGAGGATGTCGCCTTTGGGCGCAGTGTGTTGCAGGCCGCAAAAGATCCTCATGTCTGATAGCGCTCAGCTTATATATGGTGTATCCCCCCCCTCATTTGGCATTGCTTTAGGACATCCCATTAGTAATGACTATGTCGCTCTGTGTCCCGTGATGTACGAGAAAGAAAATAGGATTTTTATAACAGCTTACCTGTAAAATCCTTTTCTTGGAGTACATCACGGGACACAGAGCTCCCGCCCCTCTTTGGGGACACTTATTGCTTTGCTACAAAACTGAGGTGCTCCCGGATGGGAGGGGCTTATATAGGGGAGGGTACTTCCGGTTTTGGAAGTTGCCAGTGCCAGCACCTGACGGTATCTATATAACCCATTAGTAATGACTATGTCGCTCTGTGTCCCGTGATGTACTCCAAGAAAAGGATTTTACAGGTAAGCTGTTATAAAAATCCTATTTTTCCCAAAAAATTGGGCTAACTTTACTGTTTTTAATTCATGAAACCGATTTTTAACAGATCAAAATAAATCAACCAGTGGGGATTAAAACCAGTATAAGGTGTATAATTACGGTTGTAAATAACACATTTGTGGTAAAGGAACCTGAATCGGTAAACCTCTTATGCGTCAAATACTTAAGTTGATTATGACTGATTCGGCTATCAGGGGTGAAAAGTGACGACAGGTACTCTTTATGGAGGGATTGGGGCTCTAAAAGACCCCAAATCCCTTCTTTGCACTTCAAAGTATTCAGACGGCCAAAAACAGCAATTCTCAATACTGTCATTTTTTTAAAAACATTGGCAGCCGTGTAAACCGGAAGTGACGTGACACCGTTTCTGGCTTTGTGTCAGTCTCTCTAGCCGTCGGAAGTGCTGGATAGCGGATCGGTGGAACGGGAGGCCCGGTAAGAGCGACGTAAGGCGGTGGGAGGGGGGGCGTCCCATTCTGCTCCTCCGGTATAACAGCCGAGTGGCTTTTAGCCACATCGGTTGTTATCCCTGAAGAGCCGACCGCCTGCTCTAAAAAATGGTACCAGGATGCCTGCAGCTGCAGGCATCACCGGTATAACCCCCTAAAGCAGTGGTTCTCAACCTGGGGGTCGGGACCCCTCTGGGGGTCGATTGACTATTTGCCAGGGGTCACCAAATCCTGGGCTGTTCCTGGAGCCCGCAGCCGCCCACTCAGCCTCTTCACAGCTGCCCATTCAGTTCACAGCATGGCTGGGGGGCAGAGACTAGAGGTCAGCTGACTGGTGAGGAATGTGAAGTGGGAGGGGCTGGAGGAGACCCTATCTCCTGATTTCGGCATAGGTGTCACTGCTACGAGACACCACAGAGCTGGAGACACAGTGAGTAACACTACCTGTGATTAGAGTTGCCATTAAAAGCCCCCCACTACAGTTCTCAGATTAGCAGATGACCTTGATCAAGAGCACCTAAGTTGGCTGATCAGAACTCTCCCCCCCCCCCCCCCAGCACTACCATTCATCCCACCCCCCCCCCCCCCCCACCAATGAGTGAGAGAAGGAATCAAAAGAGAATACATGGAAGGGGGAGGAACAAAGAAAGAGGGAAAGAATAAGAAAACAAGAAAGAGGGCTAGAGAGATGGAGGGGGAACAAGAAATTAGGATAGAGAGAAATAAAAGGGAAAGAAAGCAGAACAAAGAGTGGTACATCCTGAAATGTATCATAAGGGGTTTTAATACTGTACGAGTGGAAGGGACTCGGAACGCTAAATGTCCGTGGGTTAGGGGTGCAAATTACTTGTCTTGCCTTGGGTGCTGACAATACACGCTACGAAAATTTTACTGTTAGGGGTCCCCACATTTTGACAAATGTTATCAAGGGGTCACGGCACTAGAAAGGTTGAGAACCACTGCCCTAAAGCCTAAGGCCTCATATCTGCTTACGCTGGGTGGGAACGAGTTAATATGGGTACAGTGTTGCATGGCTGCGCATTTGTCCTGCAAAATGTGACAGCGCCAAGGGCCAGTTCACACCACATGCAGTCCAGTGCGGTTTTTTTTTTTCTTCTGCATCAAAAATGCATAGAAGGTAGGTTATATGGTTTTTAATGGCATACTACATACCAGTGCTTACAGTTCCAGTTCCAGAAAAAAAGTGGAGCATGCTGCATTTCTCTTATCATCCATGGACTGACACGGTGTCTCTTTACACTTTACACGTGGGTTATGTCCCTGCCTGCAGGAGAAGACCTAGGCAGAATGTGAGATGTTATACATACATTCTAAAAGCCAGAGCTGAACAGCCCCACCCAGGGGGCGGTCCCTCCGGACATAACCCTCCCACTACAGTCAGCAGACTTCAGTTTTTTTCTGCCTAGCAGAAGGAGAAGACGTGGCTCTCTCAGGAGCCAGTCTCCTGACCTATTTTTTATTCCTTTTCTGGAATTCTTTTTTATTTTATATTTGAGAATCTTCTATCAACTGTCGGCTGGGCAACAGGTTGGGTACAAGATATCCTCGTAGTCTTCCCTGTCCGACCATCGAGCGTGCTGATCCTCGCCTTGTGTGCGTGAGACTCAGTTCACGACAGGCCCCATGACTCCAGGGGTGGCCGGGTTTGCTTTCATGCTCCCACGGTCCTCTCAAGACTGAACAGTTCCTGACTGACTGTATCTTTCGCGGTGGACCGGGCCGACAGCTACTCGGTACTGCACTGTGATAGTCCTGTCAGAAACACACCAGTGGGTCCCTCAGGGGACGGGTAAGTAGTCTCTCCTGCCTGCAGGTGAGTACAAAAAGCTGTGTGTTTCTCTGTGGGGGATTTTCCCTGTCTCCCCCTGTATTTCATTGTCACTCTCTGTCATGGTGCTGTGCTGTGTGGGGTGCCTGGGGGTCACACTGTTCTTGGAGGGGCTCATTCTGGTCTGCAGATATGCTTGGGGCCTTTTTTTGTGAGTTTTGGGGCCTGAGCGCCGAGTGGCGCTGTGTGTGTGCTGTTGTTTCACTTTAGCTGCGTCATGGCAGCCATCTTGCCGCGGATCGCCTCAGTGAAGTGCGGCGGCCATTTTCTTGTAGCCTGCGGGCTCTTCAGCACTAGTTTTGGCCTCTAGCGCTGCTGTAACAGCGCGAATCTCCTCACAATCTCCTCACAGCTCACCAGCGCTGACACTGCGCGGTACAGACAGCGGAACTGAGCGGTCCCTGGTCCGGTTTGGTGAGTCCCCTGGGCGCCCCCTCCTCAGTCAGCACAGCCTGTGGGTGGACTTTTTATCTGAGGAGTCTGAGGGGGGCAAGGTGGAGTCTCGGTCACCAGCTTCCCCTAAATGTCAGTGGACAACAGGCAGTGCTTCAGCACCTGCGGTCCCTAGGGACCAGTTGTTGGCAGTCCTGGAATCATTTCTGACCAGGATGGGAGCTGTGTGCAAGCGCAAGGGAGCAAAAAGCGCCCTCTCCCCACTTTACTACATGAGGGCAGTGCGCTGATTCAGATATGGGCCTAGCCACTACCGCTCAGGACCCTAGTTCTGAATGTATTGGATGGTTTTGAACAGGACATTCCTTATGTGGAAAACTCCAGTTCTGAGTCAGTAAATGACAGGGCGCTTGTTAGTGTACTCATGACTGCGGTGAGGGACACTCTCAGGCTAAAATGCTGCGGATGCAGAACCTCAGGCTGATACAGTCTCCTTTTGGTTCTTTTAAGGCCAGGCCTTCTAAAGAGGTTTTTCCATATGTACTTTCTTTGACCAGCTCATTGATAAGGTCTGGGAAAAGCCGCAGAAGAATTTTTTTATGGTCCCGCGGCGTTTGTCTATCAGATACCCCTTGAAGATGCCCTACTTAAAAAGTGGGCTTCTCCCCCAGTGGTCGACCTTCCAGTCGCCCGGTTGAACAAGGCCATCACTCTCCCGATGGAGGGGACTCCTGCATTTGAGGACCCCACTGACAGGAGGTCAGAAGTGGTGAGCAGAACCATGTTTGCCTTGTTGGGATCCGCCCTACGACCTGTGGTAGCGGCGACCCTTGTGTCAAAAACACTTACAGGTTGGGCAAAAATGTTGCACTTAGCTGTACAGGAGCATATTCTTCCTCCAGACACAGTTGCTCTGGCCCACCAACTGGTTCAGGGCCTGGTTTCTGTGTGCGACGCCACGCTGAACGCGGCCCCTTTAATATCCAGGGCCTCTGTCTTGGCGGTGGTATTGCGTCGTCTTATCTGGTTGAAATGCTGGTCTGCTGACCTAGCCTTAGGAAGCTCCTGACGGATCTACTATTTAAAGGCGGTAGACCTTTCGGTGCTGCTCTGGATGACATCGTCATGGATGTCACGGGAGGTAAACGCACTCTTCTTCCTTAGACTAGCAAGGGTGAGGAGGCCCGCCGCAAATAGGGGCCTTCCTTTCCAGCAAAACGGGGTTTTTTCGTCAGTCAGAGTCCACAGGTAGGCCCTCTCAGACTGACAGCAGTGCGGCTGGTGGGCACAAGTGCCCCTGGGTGCGTAAGCCAAACAAGCGGCTCCCAAGCCCGCCTCCGCGTGAAGTCTTGCCTCCGCCCGACTCTGGGGTGGGGGGACGACTTCGCAGGTTCACGGATCGGTGGACCTCCCGAATCTCCGACTGGTGGGTGTGCGAGGTGGTCACCTCAGGATATAGGATAGTATTCCGATCCTGGCCCCCACACAGATTCTTTCCCTTGAATCTTCCTCTCCTTCCTACCTGTCGGGCAGCCCTCTTGGGGGCTGTACAGGATTTGATCAGGTCCGGAGTGATTGTGCCGGTTCCGTCACAGGAGAGTTTTCAGGGATTCTACTCTAATCTGTTTGTCGTCCCAAAAATAGGACGTGGTTCGACCTATCCTGGACCTCAAGGCCCTGAATGCCTTCGAGAAGGTGCAGAAATTCCGCATGGAATCCATTCGCACGGTGATCGCTACACTCCACCAAAGAGTTTTCTTCTGGCGTCCTTGGACTTCAAGGACGCCTACTTGCATGTTCCGATCTGCGCAAGTCACCAGAAGTTTCTGCGCCTTGCGATCAGCTTAGTCCACTATCGATTGTGGCTCTTACTTTCGGCCTTGCCTCTGCACCAAGGGTGTTCACCAAGGTGCTTGCTTCGGTTCTAGCCTTCTGTTACAGCGAGGTATTGCTGTTGTGGGCTATCTGGACGGTCTTCTGCTATGAGCAAAAAGTGGCTCAGACTTAGAGGAAAGGTGACTATCGTCAATGAGACCCTCAGGGACTTCGGGTGGTTCCTGAACATTCAGGAGTCAGTCCTGGTCCCGACTCAGTGTCTGGAGTATCTAGTTCTGGTTCTGGACTCCTTGGAGGCAAAGGTATCCTACCTCTGGAGAAGTTGCTGACACTTCAGTCTGCGGTGCGGGTGCTGACATCCCGAAAATGGTTGTCAATCCGTTGTTTGCATGAGAGTCCCGGGACTCCTGGTGGCCTCCTTCGCGGCCATTCCGTATGCCCAATCACACACCAGGGCATTGCAGAATGAGATCTTGTCCACCTGGGACAAATCCCCGTTGTCCTTGGATCTTCGGATCCAGGTGATTCACCTGGTCAGGGCGTCCCTGACATGGTGGTTGAGACCCTCGGCTCTTCGGTCCGGAAAGTCGTTCCCCTCCCATCCAATGGACGGTACTCACGACGGACACCAGCCTGACGGGCTGGGGTGGAGTCTGGGGAGTCCTGTCGGCTCAAGGCCTTGGACTCCGGACGAGCCCGTTTACCAATCACTGTTCTGGAAATACGGGCCATCAGACTGTGTCTCTCCTCAGGTCGGAGAGAGTACGGGGTCGCTCCATCAGGAGCCAGTCGGACAACGCCACGGCGGTGGCGTATGTAAACCATCACGGGGGGACTCGGAGCTCAGCTGCGGCTTCCGAGGTAGTCCGTATCCTGAAGTGGGCCGGAAGAAACGTGCCGGCTCTGTAGGGGCGGACTATCTGAATCGCCAATCGCCAGACGCCGGACCAGGAAGAGTGGTCCTTGCATATTTCAACTCCTTTGCTGACGGTGGGGCACGTCGGATGTGGACCTGATGGCCTCTCGACTCAGTCGCAAGGGTCGAGGTTGTGGCCAGATCCAGGGATCCTTGGGCGATGCCTCGGATGCTTTGGTGGCCCCATAGGGTCCTTATCGCCTGATATAAACTCCGGTGATCCTAATTGTTCCGGATTGGCCTCAGCGTCACTGGTACGCTGATCTGGTACGTCTCGTTGCGGACGTTCCCTGGCGGTTGCCGATGAGGGAGGACCTTCAGTCTCAAGGTCCTATGTTTCATCCGGCTTACAGTCTCTGGCTTTAACGGCAGGGCTGTTAAAAGCCAGGTGTTGAGGGACCGAGGTCTCTTGGACTCTGTCATTTTGACCATGTTAAGGACACGGAAGTCTTCCTCCAGGCAGATCTATCACCGTGCCTGGAAAGCTTATATCGCCATATGCAAAGCGCTGGACTGGCGTCCTCGGACGTATTCCGTCCCCAGAATCCTGCGTCCTCTGCAGTGTGGAGTGACCCAAAAGCTTGCTTTGAGTACCATCAAGGATCAGATTTCGGCCTTGGCCGTCTTCTTTCAGCGACCTCTAGTGGATCATTTCTTGGTTAGCACCTTGTGTTGGGGGTTCGCCATGTGCTCCCTCCTGTCAAGCCTTCTCTCCCACCGTGGGATCTGAATTTGGTGCTCTCGGTCCTCCAGGAACCTCCTTTTTGGGAATATCCAGGATATTCCTCTCTTGTCTTGTCTCAGAAGGTGGCCCTTTTAGTGGCAATCACTTCTGTTTGACGAGTGTCTGAGTTGGCGGCTTTGTCCTGCAAGTCGCCATATTTAGTCATCCATAAGGATAAGGCGGTGTTGCATCCGCGACCTTCCTTTTTGCCAAAGGTGGTGTCTACCTTTCACCTACATGAGGACACTGTCCTCCCGTCCTTGTGTCCTCACCCATCGCATCCCAGAGAGTTTGCACTGCACATATTGGATGTGGTACGAGCCTTACGGGTGTACCTGTCTGCTACTGCTTCTATTCGGAAGTCCGACTCACTGTTTGTGACTGTCCCTGGTCCATAACAGGGCCAAGCGGTTTCGTCTGCCATCATTTTTAGGGGAATCAGACAAACCGTCATTCATGCCTATGCTCTCAAAGGGCGGGCGCCTCCCTTTCCGGTTACGGCGCATTCCACCAGGGCAATTGGTGCTTCCTGGGTTTTCCGACATCAAGCGTCGGTTGCACAAGTGTGCAAGGCGGCGACCTGGTCGTCTGTTCATGCCTTTTAAGTTTTTTTATAAGGTTGATGTGGCTGCATCTTCGGATGCTTCCTTCGGCCGCAGGGTGCTGCAGGCCGCTGTTTAAAGTTGCGACTCCTCCGTTGAGGAGATCTGCCTTCTTGGAGTGAAGTTTTGGTTTTTCCATTTATACTGCTCCCATCCCTCTTGACACTGCTTTGGGACATCCCACGTGTAAAGTGTAAAGAGACACCGTGTCAGTCCATGGATGATAAGAGAAAATAGGATTTTTTGTACTCACCGTAAAATCCTTTTCTCTGACATCCATGGACTGACACGACACCCACCCTTCCTTTTAAGTTTGTACTGCTTTGTTACGAACTGAAGTCTGCTGACTGTAGTGGGAGGGTTATGTCCGGAGGGACCGCCCCCTGGGTGGGGCTGTTCAGCTCTGGCTTTTAGAATGTATGTATAACATCTCACATTCTGCCTAGGTCTTCTCCTGCAGGCAGGGACATAACCCACGTGTAAAGTGTAAAGAGACACCGTGTCAGTCCATGGATGTCAGAGAAAAGGATTTTACGGTGAGTACAAAAAATCCTATTTTTTCCTGCATGGGACTGTACTGGAACGCTGTAAAAGGCATCAAAAACGCACATGTCTTTTGTTTTAGGTTAAGGGAAAAAAATGCACTGAGATGCACCAAAAACACGCATGCAGAAAAGCATCTGGACTCTGTTTCTATGGTGTGAAGTGGCCCTAAAAGCTGAAAATAGGCCTTGACAGGAAGGGGGTTTAAGTGTCAGCTATTAAAGCGGTTAATATCGTACTTGTCTCAAAATATCACCCAAATTATTCTCTACATTTTTTCCAAGATTTCCTGCCTACTTGCTCCCGCGTTACCACCTCCAATGCTTGTCTCCATGACTTCTAGACTCTCTCCCAACTTCTGAAAATCCCTACTCAAGATCTCCTCCTACCTCCTACCATTTCTGCCTTTTAGCTGTTCCCTGACAGCTCATCTCTTTAGGGAAGCCCATGCTGCTCCTAACTAAAAACTGAATGTTTACCTTCTCGATCAACTCATCCTCCCCTCCACAGTTAATGCTGTTTGTATAACTTGTTCCTCCCTTTTACATTGTGAGCTCACAAGCGGTGCTCTCCCAAATCTCGCGTCTGGCATTGTATTGTAATTACTGTCTCCCTTTATATAAAGTGCCGTGAAACTGTTGGCACTATATAAATCCTGAATTATGTTAGCATTTGCATGTAGCAGATTGTTTTTGAGTGGGCATGTGGCTAGTACAAACCAGGGAGCCTGCACCCTTATAGATCTTATATGTCAGACTTCTGTTTGGAAGTGCAATAAGCAAGAGTACCAAAACATGTTGATGGACAGGGTCTGACAGACTGGTTGTTACTTGATGCTGGCCGAGAAGAAGGGTTTCATCTTGAGCTCAGAGCATGGTATGCCATTAACTTGTATGAATTCCCCATGGGACTGAATGGGAAAGAGTACAAACTTTTCAATTGCCTTGTCATGTGAATGAGATGAGCTTCCTGCATATTTTCTCTCCAATACTGAATAAGACCCACAGCATGCACTCTTGTTCTAGGTCAGTAACTCCATGTTAGAAAATTAGCAGTGATCAGCCAAATTTCAAACCATCTATGGCCAATTTTCGCTTCAGGGAAGTAGCAAATGCCATAGGTGGCTGGAGTGCTGATCAGTATATTCTGACAGCTTAGAAGTCCCGCGGTCAATACAATGGTGCAGTGGGGAGGATTCCTTTATCCACCCCCCTGAATGGTGTGGCTGGGAGAATCTTCTGATCCATTTATGGTCAGCCTTAGAAATCTCCCTCACTTGATGATACTAACTTTCTCCCATGCTCTGCCACCAGTACTTTTGCTGTTGGAGTTATGCCAGGAGCATGTGACCACCTCCCAGGATGCAGGGCTTTGGCCAGGGTGGGCATTTGCCAGACCCGAAAACTGTCACGTTAGGCCTCATGCACACTGGACGTTTTTACAGCTGCTGTTTTTGGCTTCAGGCGTTTTTTTTGTTTTTTTTTCTGCAGCCACTAAACTCCCCAGCAATACAGTGGGGCAAAAAAGTATTTAGTCAGCCACCAATTGTGCAAGTTCTCCCACTTAGATGAGAGAGGCCTTTAACCACTTAAAGACCCCTCACTGTATATATACGTCGGCAGAATGGCTCGTACAGGCACAATCACGTACCTGGCCTTTTAACTGCCGACGTCGGGGGTTCGCGTGCGCGACCCCCCTGCCTTCCCCGTGAGTCGGACCGCGGACTCGATCGCCGCGGGGATCTGCGCAATCGTCCCACGGAGGCAGGGAGATGTTAATGTAAACACAACATCTCCCCGCTCGCTTACTGACCATGTCAGCGATCTCCGCTCTGTGTAATCAGAGCGGAGATCGGTGACGTGTCACTAGTAGCCACGCCCCCTCAGTTAGAAACATGCCCCTAGGCACACTTAACCCCTCCAGCACCTCTAGTGGTTAACCCCTTCACTGCCAGTGTCATTTTTACAGTAACCAGTGCATTTTTATTGCGCTGATCGCTGTAAAAATGAGAATGGTCCCAAAAATGTGTCAAAAGTGTCTGATGTGTCCGCCATAATGTCGCAGTCACGGAAAAAATCGCTGATCGCCGCCATTACTAGTAAAAAATTAAATAATAAAAGTGCATTAAAACTATCCCCTATTTTGTAAACGCTATAATTTTTGCGCAAACCAATCAAACGCCGATTTGCGTTTTTTTTTTTTTTTTTTTTACCAAAAATATGTAGAAGAATACGTATCGGCCTAAACTGAGGAAAAAAAAAATTTTATATATTTTTTGGGGATATTTATTATAGCAAAAAGTAAAAAAATTAATTTTTTTCAAAATTGTCGCTCTATTTTTGTTTATAGCGCAAAAAATGAAAACCGCAGAGGTGATCAAATACCACCAAAAGAAAGCTCTATTTGTGGGGGGAAAAAGGACGCCAATTTTGTTTGGGAGCCACGTCGCACGACCGCGCAATTGTCAGTTAAAGCGACGCAGTGCCGAATCGCAAAAAGGGGCCTGGTCTTTATGCTGCGTATTGGTCCGGGGCTTAAGTGGTGTGTGAAATGTATTTTGTCCATATGCATTTTAGCTCCTTTATTTTGCTTGTAAATTCCCAAGTTTACTGTTTAGGAGAAGCCGTTCTTGGGAGTCGGTGGTACAGTGTATTACTCACACTTAAACTATGTTAAATGTTTATGAAATATGTGCAGCTTCTGCCTACTTTTTTTTATTTATTTTTTTCCTCCTGTAAATTGATCATGCCAATGAATTCATTTAATATTTTCATTTTTATTTTTATTTTTTTATTTTTTTATTTTTTTTACATCTAGCCTTGATTCGACTTGTGTAAGTCAAATGGAATGGAAAATAAGATCCATCTGTTGTTACTTGGCCAACTAATATTTTAGCAGATTTTATTTTTAAAGCTGAACTGTGCCTATGTTGGCACATTATGATTAAATGGCATGGGCAGAAGTGACACATTTTTGTTTTAACTTGCAAGTTGCAACACTTCCATGGTATCTCCTGAATCGTTGACAATTTACAGTAAATTGATGTTTAAGGACTTTGAGGCTCAATTCACTAAACCCTATTACATGCGATATTTGATCCATATATTGCAAGTGATACTGAAAAAGTTCATTTAGATTATGCGGTATTTACCTCAAAAATAACAAACGCACTGTATAATACCTCATAAACTGACATAAGTCAGTTCAGAAAAAACAATACATTTGTTAGGTCGTAGTTAAACTTTATGCTGTAAGTTCAATATTTTTATTGATATTTTTAGAAGTAATGACAGTCTTGTTATACATTAAAACTTTAGATGAAGTACATATGAAAGAATGAATATGACAGAATATAGGTACCAATCAGGGTCAAACATAGTATCCATAATGAGTGCTGAATGTAAGGTGAGCTGTGTAGTCCAGTGCCCCCTGACACCCCATTTGGGTGCAAACGGTCATGGGGGGGGGGGGCCTGGAACACATCTCTCCTTTAGATCTAGTGAACTTTTAAGAATAAAATAACGTGGAAAAACATTAACAACTTAGATCATATCATGGGGTGTTTGTTTTTTCATGCCACTCTAGCCAGTGTGACCATTGTTTGGAGATTGAAGACATAACTACATGCCATTTAAAGAGGAAGTCCAGCCAAAAAAAGAAATGTAAAAGTCAGCAGCTACAAATACTTCAGCTGCTGACTTTAAGTATTAGGGCACTTGCCTGTCCAGGGAGCTTGCGGTGTCTGCACCCCAGCCGATCTTCGGACCGACTCTCGGGTGCTGCCGCTGCCATTCCTGGCAAGGGAACCATTCCTGTTAAGGGAACCAGGCAGTTAAGCCTTTTGGCTTCACTGCTTGTTTCCTACTGCAAAGCGCACTGCGTTTGCCAATTGGCCTGGTGGCAGAGGAAGGGGGGGGGGAGAGAGCACATAAGCAGAAGTTCCAACTTTGGGTGGAACTCCGCTTTAGAGAATGTATGAAAGTAGCTGGTTATTAAGGAGCTGGTATCCTTACAACCAGTGGCTCATCCCTGCTACAGCAGAATGTAAACAAAAGCCCCGACTGAGCAGGAAGAAAAAAAAAAAGCATGGGGCTCCCCCCAAAATTTATACCAGGGTCTGATATGGATTTTAAAGGTGACACCATGCAAAAGAGCAAAAGGTCCCTACAAAAATCATTACCAGTCCTGCATCCAAACATGCAGGCCAGGAAGGTGTGTGTAGGGAGGCAAGTATGCGCCATCTCCCCCTTCTGAACCATACCAGGCCACCTTCCCTCAAAGTGGGGGGGGGGGCTTCATGGGAGGGGTTTCTTTGCCCTTGTTGTTAATAGCCTCTTCTCCACAAACCTGGCCTGGTGATTGTGGAGGTCTGCGGGCCGCAAGGGTTTTTTCAGAATCTGGGAGCCCGCCTAACAAACAAGGGGGCTGCCGGATGTCACAAATCTATTTTACTCTTTCGTCCATGGACCGACACAGCTTCTCTATTGACAAAGTGGATATTATCCGTTAATTAGGAGTGACTAGGCAGAAAAACTTGTAAAAAGTGTTGCATCACACCTTCTACAGTACCGCCGGGTGACAGGCTGGAGCCTCGATCCTTGTAGTCTCCCCAGTTTCGGCCATCGAGCGTGTGCCGACCCTAGCTACGCGCTGGGTTTTCCACGACATGCCCGTCGCTCCACGGGTGGCCGGTGAGCCTACGCTCCGGGGCCTGCATCGGACCGCTCAGCTTCGGCTGACCTTACGGCCGAGTCGCAGCAGCCTGGCCGGTGAGCTTACGCTCCAAGGCTTGCATCGGACCGCTCAGCTTCGGCTGACCTTACGGCCGAGTCGCAGCAGCCTGTCCGGTGAGCGTCATGCTCCAGGGCATACATTTGATGGTCCCTTCTGGGTCCAATCACAGCATGCCTGGCCAACAGTCACCTTCCGTGCGCGGACGATGATCTGTTTGGAATGTCTTCCAGCAGAATACATGCAGGATAGGTAAGTAAAACTCCCCTGCCTCGGCTGGGTGATTTAGCTGGACATTCCTGGAGAGATCAAGTAAGTGGTTGTGGCCCCTTTCTTCCCTCTCTCCCTGCCTTTCCCTCCTCCCTGGGCTTCTAGCTAAAGGTTGCTGGGTGCTGGGGGTCACCTAGGGGGTCCCACTGGAGCGGGGCTGGCTGTAACTAACATTTAAAAGAAATGTCATTTTTTGCTTACCTGTGTTTCTGTGTCTCCATGCTGTCGGCGGCCATTTTGAGGTGGTCCATGCCAAGTTTGGCCTCTTGTAACTGCCTGGCGGCCATCTTCCTGTGGTTCGGCCACACCCACTGGCCCCTATCAGGTGATCGGCGGCCATGTTTGTCCACCCTGTATGCAGATATTGCCGTTCGGCGGCCATCTTTTTGTGGGCTATGGCTGCCTGACCTCTATCTTCTGTCGGCGGCCATTTTCTAAGAGCCCACATTATCTTCCATACAGACGTTTTTGGCAACCATTTTGCGAGAGCCTCCGGCCTCTAGGGTGCATTACACTGGCGCGAAAATTCACACAGGAAGTGCTGATAAAAGCAGACTGACACAGCAGAAAGGGGACAGCATCACAGGCGCAGCATAGCAGTACCTATCCAGGGTGGTGAGTCCTCTGGGTAACCCAGCATCTCTGCAGCACAGGAGGGTGGCCTATTGATATCTTGCCTGGAGCCCTGTGAGTGTCAGCGTGTGGTCAGCATGGCATCTGAGCCAGAGGTCTTCTCCCCTGAAACACCAGATTTAGCAGCTGGTGTCCCTGAGGTGTCTATGGACGCTATGTCGGCAATCCTAGAGGCGTTTGCTGCCAGGGTGGAAGCAGCACACGGGAATACAGGGGGTAATAAACGCCCCCGTCCCCTGCAATCTTCTGGGGATATTTCTGATGCAGAACCAGGTCCAGCTACGGCTCATGGCCCAGATTCTGATGCATCAGAGACTGCAGACCGTGACCGATCGGACAGTGAGGAGGACTCCAAGTCCAGGTCAGTACGCGAGACGGCTTTGGTATCTGACCTTATTACTGCAGTGCGGGATACACTAAAGTTGGAAAGGACTGAAGAAGTAGCAGATACTCCAGTCCCCTTTGGGTTTCGTAAACCTGCCCGCACTGCTAAGGTGTTCCCTTGTGTGTCTTATTTTGACAAACTCTTATACAAGGAATGGGAGAACCCACTGAGGGTCTTTACAGCCCCAAAGAGGTTTGCGGTACGGTACCCCTTTGAGGAGAGTTTTCTGAAGATATGGAACTCTCCCCCTATAGTGGACCCTTCGGTGTCCAGACTTAATAGAGCCACCACTATTCCAGTAGAAGGGGCTCCTGTTTTCAAGGACCCTGTGGATAAGAAGGCTGAAGCACTCGCTCGCTACCTATACTCAGTGGTAGGCTCGGCAGTACGCCCGGCATTGGCGGGGGCCCTAGTGTCTCAGACACTTACTGAATGGGCAAAATTGCTACTCCAGGGGTTAAAGGAGCGAGATGCTCCTCCTAATGAGATAACTTTGGCCGACCAGTTGGTCCAGGGCCTTAAGTTTGTCTGCGAGTCATACATGGATACTATTCCCCTGCTGTCAAGAGCTTCGGTTTATGCAGTAGCAATACGCCGCCTGATCTGGCTAAAGGGCTGGTCTGCGGACCAGACTTCCAAGAAAGCCCTATTGGATCTGCCTTTTTAAGGGCGACAGACTTTTTGGGGCTTCTCTGGATGACATCATCAAGGATGCCACAGGAGGTAAAAGCACTTTGCTTCCCCAAACTAGCAAGGGTAAGGGACCACGCCAAGGGCAAGGGCCCTCCTTTACTGCACGTAAGCGTTTTTTTCGCCCCCTTAAGGCGACAGGGAAAAGACCCCAGGCGATAAAGCGCCTGCCCAAGGACAAAAGCGTCCTTGGTCCCGCAGACCCAACAAGCCTGCGGACAAATCTGCGTCCACATGAAGGTCCGCCCCCACCCAGCTCTCGGGTGGGGGACGTCTTCGCAAATTCGCGACTCAGTGGACTGCTCTAGTCTCCGACAGGTGGGTTTGCGAAGTAATCTCCTCAGGCTACAAGATAGAATTTCTCTCTTGTCCACCAGACAGATTCATCACCTCCAATCTCCAGCTACTACCGACCCGTCGGGAGGCCCTGTATGGGGCGGTCCAGGGTCTACTGGAACGCGGGGTAGTTATTCCAGTTCCAGAACAGGAACGGGGTCAGGGTTTTTACTCAAATCTGTTCATTGTGCCGAAGAAGGAGGGGGTTCGTCCAAGCTTTGATCTCAGAGCCCTCAATTGCTTTGTGAAGGTACAAAGTTTTCGGATGGAGTCGGTTCGATCTGTAGTCACGGCTCTCCATCCGGGGGACTTTCTGGCCTCCTTGGACATCAAGGACGCATACCTGCATGTCCCCATATACTCCAGACACCAGAGGTTTCTGCGATTTGCTATCGGGAAGGACCACTACCAGTTTGTGGTCTCCCGTTGGGCCTTGCCTCAGCACCCAGGACGTTCACCAAGGTGCTCGCTCCGATTCTGGCACTTCTAAGACAGCGGGGTATCGCTATCACAGGTTACTTGGACGACCTTCTGCTGAAGGCCCCTTCAAGCTCAGAATTAGAGGTAAGCGTGTCCATTACCTGTCAGACTCTTCGAGACTATGGTTGGATACTAAACACGCAAAAGTCAGTATTGGTGCCCACTCAACGCCTAGTGTACCTGGGGTTGATTCTGGATTCCTCAGAGGCAAAGGTATTCCTCCCTGTGGAGAAGTTGCAGACCCTCCGGGCTGCAGTACGGCAGCTGACTTACAGGAATTGGTCGTCACTCCGTTTTTTGCATGCAAGTGTTGGGCCTCAGGGTAGCCTCCTTCGAGGCGGTCCCATATGCTCAATACCACACTCGAGTGTTACAGAAGGAAGTTCTGTCCAGATGGAACAGATGTCCATCATCTCTGGATTATCAAATCCGAGTGAGCCACATAGTCAGGAGATCCCTGGTATGGTGGCTGACAGCACCGGCTCTAATGGCTGGGAAGTCATTTCTTCCGGTTTACTGGATAGTGATCACGACTGACGCCAGCCTTACAGGTTGGGGGGGAGTCTGGGGTGTTCAGTCGGCGCAAGGTCGCTGGACCCCAGAGGTCTGTGCCTCTTCAAATGGTCTCAGAGGCTGCAAGGGCGTCCAGTCAGGATCCAGTCAGACAACGCCACAGCAGTGGCATATGTCAATCATCGGGGAGGAACAAGAAGCTCAGCTGCAGCATCGGAGATCGCTCGCATCCTGAAGTGGGCAGAGAGGAGCGTACCGGCACTGTCGGCCGTGTACATTCCGGGTGTGGAAAACTGGCAGGCGGACTACCTGAGCCGCCAGATGCTGGACCAGGGCGAATGGTCCTTACACCCGGAGGTGTTCCAACTCCTCTGCCAAAGATGGGGCACACCAGATGTAGATCTTCTGACTTCCCGACTCAATCGTAAGGTGTTGAGGTTTGTGGCCCGGTCAAGAGACCCATGGGCAGACGCAACGGACGCGTTGGTGGCATTGTGGGGTCAGTATCGGCTAATCTATGCCTTCCCTCCCTTAAGGCTTCTTCCTCTTCTGCTCCGCAGAGTGGAGGCAGAGGGAATTCCAATGATCCTAATCGCTCCAGATTGGCCTCAGCGTCCTTCCTTGGTACGCCGATCTAGTACGTCTGGTAGCAGACGTCCCCTGGTGCCTACCACTGCAGAAGGACCTGCTATCGCAAGGTCCCATAATCCATCCTGCTTTACAGTCATTGGCTTTAACGGCATGGCTGTTGAGAAACCAGGTACTGAGAGACCGGGGCCTGTCAGATTCAGTAATCTCTACGATGAGAAGTGCTCCAAAACCATCCTCTAGGAAGGTTTATCACCACACTTGAAAGGCCTACATCTCCAGGTGTGAGGAAATGAAATGGCATCCGCGTACTTATTTGGTTTCCAGAATCCAGCTGTTTTTACAGCATGGGGTGGACCAAAGGCTTGCCTTAAGTACGATTTAAGGGACAGATATCTGCCCTGGCTGTCTTTTTTTCAGCGACCCCTGGCGGCTCACTCTCTCGTGAGTACATTGTGCAGGGGGTTCAACATATGGCCCCTCCTGTCCGTCCCCCGCTACCTCCGTGGGACTTGAACCTTGTCCTCTCGGTGCTTCAGAAGGCGCCGTTCGAGAATATTAGAGAGATTCCCCTGTTGACACTTTCTCAGAAAGTGGTCTTTTTGGTGGCTGTTACGTCAGTTAGACGAGTCTCTGAGCTGGCAGCCTTGTCCTGCAAGGCTCCCTATTTGATTTTCCACAAGGATAAGGTGGTGCTGCGGCCGCAGCCTTCCTTTCTTCCGAAAGTCGTTTCGGCTTTTCATCTCAACGAAGACATTGTACTTCCATCCTTGTGTCCTCATCCGTCGAATCCTAAGGAGTCGGCGTTGCATTCCTTGGACGTTGTCCGAGCTTTGAGAGTATACCTATCTGCTACTTCCCTGTTCTGGAAGTCAGACTCACTGTTTGTTTCGGTGGCTGGTCCCAAGAAGGGCCAAGCAGTCTCATCGGCCACCATCTCTAGGTGGATCCGACAGATAGTAATCCAGGCTTACGCCTTAAAGGGTCAGGCGCCCCCCTTTCCTGTCACGGCGCATTCGACCAGGGCAATAGGTGCCTCTTGGGCTTTCCGACATCAAGCGTCTGTTTCCCAATTATGTAAAGCGGCGACTTGGTCGTCCGCTCACACTTTCACAAAATTCTACAAAATTGATGTAGGTGCATCTTCGGATGCCTCTTTTGGCCGCAAGGTTTTGCAAGCGGCTGTTTAGAGTTGCAACTCCTCCGTTGGAGTGCTGTTTTGTGTTTGGGGTGAAGTTTATTTTTATGCTGTTACCACCCCTCGTTTTTTCTCTGACACTGCTTTGGGACGTCCGACTTTGTCAATAGAGAAGCTGTGTCGGTCCATGGACGAAAGAGTAAATAGGATTTTTTATTCACCGTAAAATCCTTTTCTCTGAGTCCATGGACCGACACAGCACCCACCCCTCCTTTTAAGTTTGTACTGCTTTTTGACGAACTGATCTGCGAAGATGCAGACTGAGAGGGTATACCCAGAGGGTCCGCCCCCTGGGCGGTACTGTAGAAGGTGTGATGCAACACTTTTTACAAGTTTTTCTGCCTAGTCACTCCTAATTAACGGATAATACCCACTTTGTCAATAGAGAAGCTGTGTCGGTCCATGGACTCAGAGAAAAGGATTTTACGGTGAGTAAAAAATCCTATTTTTCTACTTTTTTGTTATAAGAAAAATCAAATAAGCTCAATTTTAGTCATTCATTTTAGGCCAAAATGTATTCAGCCACATGTCTTTAGTAAAAAAAATGTGAATAAGCGTATATTTATATATTGGTTTGCGCAAAAGTTATAGCGTCTACAAACTAGGGTACTTTTTCTGGAATTTACACAGCTTTTAATTTATGACTGCATATCTCATTTCTTGAGGTGCTAAAATGGCAGGGCAGTACAAAACCCCCCCAAATGACCCCATTTTGGAAAGTAGACACCCCAAGGAAATTGCTGAGGCATGTTGAGCCCATTGAATATTTTTTTTTGTCCCAAGTGATTTCAATGACAAAAAAAAAAATTTACAAAAAGTTGTCACTAAATGATATATTGTTCACACATGCCATGGGCATATGTAGCATGGGCATATGTGGAATTACACCCCAAAATACATTTTACTACTTCTGAGTACAGGGATACCACATGTGTGGGACTTTTTGGGAGCTTAGCCGCGTACGCGGCCCCAAAATCCAATCACCGCCTTCAGGATTTCTAAGGGCGCAAATTTTTAATTTCACTCACTACCTATCACAGTTTTGAAGGCCATAAAATGCCAAGATATCACAACCCCCCCCTCCCCCCCCAAATGACCCCATTTTGGAAAGTAGACACCCCAAGCTATTTTCTGAGAGGCATGGTGAGTATTTTACAGCTCATTTTGTTTTTGAAAATGAAGAAAGAAAATAATTTTCTCTTATCCATGGACTGACACGGTGTCTCTTTACACTTTACACGTGGGTTATGTCCCTGCTTGCAGGAGAAGACCTAGGCAGAATGTGAGATGTTATACATACAGTCTAAAAGCCAGAGCTGAACAGCCCCACCGGACATAACCCTCCCACTACAGTCAGCAGACTTCAGTTTTTTTCTGCCTAGCAGAAGGAGAAGACGTGGCTCTCTCAGGAGCCAGTCTCCTGACCTATTTTTATTCCTTTTCTGGAATTCTTTTCTATTTTATTTTTGAGAATCTTCTATTAACTGTGGGCTGGGCAACAGGTTGGGTACAGGATATCCTCGTAGTCTTCCCTGTCCGACCATCGAGCGTGCTGATCCTCGCCTTGTGTGCGTGAGACTCAGTTCACGACAGGCCCCATGACTCCAGGGGTGGCCGGGTTTGCTTTCATGCTCCCACGGTCCTCTCAAGACTGAACAGTTCCTGACTGACTGTATCTTTCGCGGTGGACCGGGCCGACAGCTCCTCAGTACTGCACTGTGATAGTCCTGTCAGAAACACACCAGTGGGTCCCTCAGGGGACGGGTAAGTAGTCTCTCCTGCCTGCAGGTGAGTACAAAAAGCTGTGTGTTTCTCTGTGGGGGATTTTCCCTGTCTCCCCCTGTATTTCATTGTCACTCTCTGTCACCATTGCTGGCGCTGTGCTGTGTGGGGTGCCTGGGGGTCACACTGTTCTTGGAGGGGCTCATGCTGGTCTGCAGATATGCTTGGGGCCTTTTTTGTGTGTTTTTGGGCCTGAGCGCCGAGTGGCGCTGTGTGTGCTGTTTTTTCACTTTAGCTGCGTCATGGCGGCCATCTTGCCGCGGATCGTCTCAGTGAAGTGCGGTGGCCATTTTCTTGTAGCCCGCGCGCTCTTCAGCACTAGTTTTGGCCTCTAGCGCTGCTGTAACAGCGCGAATCTCCTCACGATCTCCTCACAGCTCACCAGCGCGGTACAGACAGCGGAACTGAGCGGTCCCTAGTCCGGTTTGGTGAGTCACCTGGGCGCCCCCTCCTCAGTCAGCACAGCCTGTGGGTGGACTTTTTATCTGAGGAGTCTCAGAGGGGGGCAATATGGCGTCTCTGTCACCAGCTTCCCCTAAATGTCAGTGGACAACAGGCAGTGCTTCAGCACCTGCGGTCCCTAGGGACCAGTTGTGGGCAGTCCTGGAATCATTTCTGACCAGGATGGGAGCTGTGTGCAAGGGAGCAAAAAAGCGCCCTCTCCCCACTTTACTTCATGAGGGCAGTGCGCTGATTCAGATATGGGCCTAGCCACTACCGCTCAGGACCCTAGTTCTGAAATGTATTGGATGGTTTTGAACAGGACATTCCTTATGAGGAAAACTCCAGTTCTGAGTCAGTAAATGACAGGGCGCTTGTTAGTGTACTCATGACTGCGGTGAGGGACACTCTCAAGCTAAAATGCTGCGGATGCAGAACCTCAGGCGGATACAGTCTCCTTTGGTTCTTTTAAGGCCAGGCCTTCTAAAGAGGTTTTTCCATATGTACTTTCTTTGACCAGCTCATTGATAATGTCCTCTGAAAAGCCGCAGAACAATTTTTTTATGGTCCCGCGGCGTTTGTCTATCAGATACCCCTTGAAGATGCCCTACTTAAAAAGTGGGCTTCTCCCCCAGGGTCGACCCTCCAGTCGCCCGGTTGAACAAGGCCATCACTCTCCCGATCCGGGGGCCTCCTGCATTTGAGGACCCCACTGACAGGAGGTCAGAAGTGGTGAGCAGAGCCATGTTTGCCTTGTTGGGATCCGCCCTACGGCCTGTGGTAGCGGCGACCCTTGTGTCTTAAACACTTACAGGTTGGGCAAAAAATGTTGCACCTAGCTGTACAGGAGCATAATCTTCCTCCAGACACAGTTGCTTTGGCCCACCAACTGGTTCAGGGCCTGGTTTATGTGTGCGACGCCACGTTGGACGCGGCCCCTTTAATATCCAGGGCCTCTGTCTCGGCGGTGGCATTGCGTCGTCTTATCTGGTCGAAGTGCTGGTCTGCTGACCTAGCCTTAGGAAGCTCCTGACGGATCTACCGTTTAAAGGTGGTAGACCTTTCGGTGCTGCTCTGGATGACATCGTCATGGATGTCATGGGAGGTAAAAGCACTCTTCTTCCTTAGACTAGCAAGGGTGAGGAGGCCCGCTGCAAACAGGGGCCTTCCTTTCCAGCAAAACGGGGTTTTTTCGTCAGTCAGAGTCCACGGGTAGGCCCTCTCAGACTGACGGCAGTGCGGCTGGTGGGCACAAGTGCCCCTGGGTGCGTAAGCCGAACAAGCGGCTCCCAAGCCCGCCTCCGCGTGAAGTCTTGCCTCCGCCCGACTCTGGGGTGGGGGGACGACTTCGCAGGTCACGAATCGGTGGTCCTCCCGAATCTCCGACTGGTGGGTGTGCGAGGTGATCACCTCAGGATACAGGATAGTATTCCGATCCTGGCCCCCAGACAGATTCTTTCCCTCAGATCTTCCTCTCCTTCCTACCTGTCGGGCAGCCCTCTTGGGGGCTGTACAGGATTTGATCAGGTCCGGAGTGATTGTGCCGATTCCGTCACAGGAGAGTTTTCAGGGATTCTACTCGAATCTGTTTGTCGTCCCAAACATAGGACGTGGTTCGACCTATCCTGGACCTCAAGGCCCTGAATGCCTTCGAGAAGGTGCAGAAATTTCGCATGGAATCCATTCGCACTGTGATCGCTACACTCCACCAAAGGGATTTTCTTCTGGCGTCCTTGGACTTCAAGGACGCCTGCTTGCATGTTCCGATCTGCGCAAGTCACCAGAAGTTTCTGCGCTTTGCGATCAGCGAAGTCCACTATCGATTGTGGCTCTTCCTTTCGGCCTAGCCTCGGCACCAAGGGTGTTCACCAAGGTGCTTGCTCCGGTTCTAGCCTTCTGTTACAGCGAGGCATTGCTGTCGTGGGCTATCTGGACGATCTTCTGCTAAGAGCAGAAAGTGGATCAGACTTAGAGGAAAGGTGACTATCGTCAATTAGACCCTCAGGGACTCGGGTGGTTCCTGAACATTCAGGAGTCAGTCCTGGTCCCGACTCAGTGTCTGGAGTATCTAGTTCTGATTCTGGACTCCTTGGAGGCAAAGGTATCCTACCTCTGGAGAAGTTGCTGACACTTCAGTCTGCGGTGTGGGTGCTGACATCCCAAAAATGGTTGTCAATCCGTTTTTTGCATGAGAGTCCTGAGACTTGTGGTGGCCTCCTTCACGGCCGTTCCGTATGCCCAATCACACACCAGGGCATTGCAGAAGGAGATCTTGTCCACCTGGGACAAATCCCCGTTGTCCTTGGATCTTCAGATCCAGGTGATTCACCTGGTCAGGGCGCCCCTGACATGGTGGTTGAGATCCTCGGCTCTTCGGTCCGGAAAGTCGTTCCCCTCCCATCCAGTGGAAGGTACTCACGACTGACACCAGCCTGACTGGCTGGGGTGGAGTCTGGGGAGTCCGGTCTGCTCAGGCCTTGGACTCCGGACGACCCCGTTTACCAATCACTGTTCTGGAAATATGGGCCATCGGACTGTCTCTCCTCAGGTCGGAGAGAGTACGGGGTCGCTCCATCCGGATCCCGTCGGACACCGCCACGGCGGTGGCGTATGTAAACCATCAAGGGGGAACTCGGAGCTCAGCTGCGGCTTCCGAGGTAGTCCGTATCCTGAAGTGGGCCGGAAGAAACGTGCCGGCTCTGTAGGCCATTTTACATTCTGGGCATAGACAATGGGCAGGCGGACTATCTGAGTCACCAATCGCCGGACCAAGAAGAGTGGTCCTTGCATATTTCAACTCCTTTGCACGCCGGATGTGGACCTGATGGCCTCTCGACTCAATCGCAAGGGTCAAGGTTGTGGCCAGATCCAGGGATCCTTGGGCGATGCCTCGGATGCGTTGGTGGCCCCATAGGGTCCTTATCGCCTGATATAAACTCTGGTGATCCTAATTGTTCCGGATTGGCCTCAGCGTCACTGGTACGCTGATCTGGTACGTCTCGTCGCGGACGTTCCCTGGCGGTTGCCGATGAGGGAGGACCTTCAGTCTCAAGGTCCTAGGTTTCATCCGGCTTACAGTCTCTGGCTTTAACGGCAGGGTTGTTGAAAGCCAGGTGTTGAGGGGCTGAGGTCTCTCGGACTCGGTCATTTTGACCATGTTAAGGACACGGAAGTCTTCCTCCAGGCAGATCTATCACCGTGCCTGAAAAGCTTATATCGCCATGTGCGAAGCGCTGGACTGGCGTCCTCGGACGTATTCCGTCCCCAGAATTCTGCGTCCTTTGCAGTTTGGAGTGACCCAAAAGCTTGCTTTGAGTACCATCAAGGATCAGATTTCGGCCTTGGCCGTCTTCTTTCAGCGACCTCTAGCGGGTCATTTCTTGGTTAGCACCTTGTGTTGGGGGGTTCGCCATGTGCTCCCTCCTGTCAAGCCTCCTCTCCCACCGTGGGATCTGAATTTGGTGCGCTCGGTCCTCCAGGAACCTCCTTTTGGGAATATCCAGGATATTCCCCTCTTGTCTTGTCTCAGAAGGTGGCCTTTTAGTGGCAATCACTTCTGTTTGACGAGTGTCTGAGTTGGCGGCTTTGTCCTGCAAGTCGCCATATTTAGTCATCCATAAGGATAAGGCGGTGTTGCATCCGCGACCTTCCTTTTTGCCAAAGGTGGTGTCGACCTTTCACCTACATGAGGACATTGTCCTCCCGTCCTTGTGTCCTCACCCATCGCATCCCAGAGAGTTTGCGCTGCACATATTGGATGTGGTACGAGCCTTACGGGTGTACCTGTCTGCTACTGCTTCTATTCGGAAGTCCGACTCACTGTTTGTGACTGTCTCTGGTCCATAACAGGGCCAAGCGGTTTCGTCTGCCATCATTTCTAGGGGAATCAGACAAACCGTCATTCATGCCTATGCTCTCAAAGGGCGGGCGCCTCCCTTTCCGGTTACGGCGCATTCCACCAGGGCAATTGGTGCTTCCTGGGTTTTCCGACATCAAGCGTCGGTTGCACAAGTGTGCAAGGCGGCGACCTGGTCGTCTGTTCATGCCTTTTAAGTTTTATAAGGTTAATGTGGCTGCATCTTCGGATGCTTCCTTTGGCCGCAGGGTGCTGCAGGCCGCTGTTTAAAGTTGCGACTCCTCTGTTGAGGAGCTCTGCCTTCTTGGAGTGAAGTTTTTGGTTTTTCCATTTATACTGCTCCCATCCCTCTTGACACTGCTTTGGGACATCACACGTGTAAAGTGTAAAGAGACACCGTGTCAGTCCATGGATGATAAGAGAAAATAGTTTTTTTTTGTACTCACCGTAAAATCCTTTTCTCTGACAAACATGGACTGACACGGCACCCACCCTTACTTTTTAAGTTTGTACTGCTTTGTTACGAACTGAAGTCTGCTGACTGTAGTGGGAGGGTTATGTCCGGAGGGACCGCCCCCTGGGTGGGGCTGTTCAGCTCTGGCTTTTAGAATGTATGTATAACATCTCACATTCTGCCTAGGTCTTCTCCTGCAAGCAGGGACATAACCCACGTGTAAAGAGACACCGTGTCAGTCCATGGATGTCAGAGAAAAAGATTTTACGGTGAGTACAAAAAATCCTATTTTTTTTTTTTTTTCAATTTTCAAAACTTTGTGACAAGAAGCGAGATCTGCAAAATATTCACCATACCTCTTAGCAAATAGCTTGGGGTGTCTACTTTCCAAAATGGGGTCATTTGGGGGAGGGGGGGTTTGTGCCATCTGGGTGTTCCATGGCCTCCGAAACTGTGATAGGCAGTGAGGAGTGAAATAAAAATGTTACACCCTTAGAAAGCCTGAAGGCGGTGCTTGAGTTTTGGGGTCCTGTACGCGGCTAGGCTCCCAAAAAATCTCACACGTATCCCCGTACTCAGGAGAAGCAACAGAATGTATTTTGGGGTGTAATTCCACATATGCCCATGGCATGTTTGAGCAATATATCATTTAGTGACAACTTTGTGCAAAAAAAAATATGTATTTTTCCCGCAACTTGTCAAAACATAAAATATTCCATGGACTCGACATGCCTCTCAGCAAATAGCTTGGGGTGTCTACTTTCCAAAATGGGGTCATTTGGGGGGGTTTTGTCCTGGCATTTTATGCACAACATTAGGAAGCTTATGTCACACATCATCCACTCTTCTAACCACTTGAAGACAAAGCCCTTTCTGACACTTTTTGTTTACATGAAAACAGTTTTTATTTTTTTTTGCAAATAAATTACGTTGAACCCCCAAACAATATATATTTTTTTAAAGCAAGGGCCCTACAGATTAAAATGGTGGGTGTTGCATTTTTTTTTTTTTCACACAGTATTTGCGCAGCGATTTTTCAAACGTATTTTTCTCTTATCGTCCATGGACTGACACAGCCTCTTATTGTGGGTATATGTCCCTGATCGCAGGAGAAGATCTAGGCAGAATGTTAGATGTTACAACATACATTCTAAAAACCAGAGCTGAACAGCCCCACCCAGGGGGGGGCGGTCCCTCCGGACATAACCCTCCTACCTGCAGTCAGCAGCCTGTTTTTTTTCCTGCCTAGCAGAGGAGAAGACGTGGCTCTCTCAGGAGCCAGTCTCTTGACAGATTTTTTTTTTTTTTTTTTATTCCTTTGGGAATTTTATTTTTGAGATCTTCTATCAACTCTCGGCTGGGCAACAGGTTGGGTACAAGATATCCTCGTAGTTTTCCCTGTCCGACCATCGAGCGTGCTGATCCTCGCCTTGTGTGCGTGAGACTCAGTTCACGACATACCCCATGACTCCAGGGGTGGCCGGTGGGCTTTTATGCTCCACGATCCTCACAAGATTGAGCAGTCCTGCTGTATCTTTCGCGGTGGACCGGGCAGACAGCTACTCAGTACCGCACTGTGATAGGTCTGTCAGAAACACATCAGTGGGTCCCTCTGGGACGGGTAAGTAGTCTCTCCTGCCCGCAGGTTAGTACATGCTGTGTGTTTCTCTGTGTGTGGGATTTTTCCTGTCTCCCCTTTGTTATTGCTGCTCTCTGCACCTTTACTCTGGCGCTGTGCTGTGTGGGGGTGCCTGGGGGTCACTCTGTCCCAGGGGCTGGGGCTCATGGCTGCCTGCATGGAGCTGGGGGACTTTTCTGTGTGTCGGGCCTGGGCGCCATTCGCCGCCTTGTTTGTGGTGTTTTACTGTGTGCACAGCGGCTATCTTGCTGTGGATCGATGGTGCAGTTGCATTCGGCCGGCGGCCATTTTCTTGAAGCCGCGCAAGCTTTTCACATTACTTTGGCCTCTATCGCCGCTGGTAACGGTGCAAATCTCCTCACACTCTCCCCTCACACTCTCCCCTCACACTCTCCCCTCACGGCTCACTCGCGCTGGTACAGCGTGGTACAGGCAGCGGAACTGAGCGGTCCTCTCCAGGTTGGTGAGTCCTCTGGATATCCCCTCCTCAGTCAGCGCAGCCAGTGGGTGGACTTTTCTTCACTTTGTGCATTTAAGGTCTCAGAGGGTGGCGAGTTATGAAGTCTTGTTCACCTGCTTCCCCATTCATGTCAGAGGCAACAGGCAGTGCCCCAGCACCTGCGGTCCCTATGGACCAGTTGTCGGCAGTCCTGGAAACGTTTCTTGTCAGGATGGAAGCGGTGTGCGAGCGCAGGGGAGCTAAAAAGCGCCCTCTCCCCACGCTATCTCTTCAAGGAGTGCTCTGATTCAGATATGGGCCTAGCTGCTGCTGCTCAGGACCCTAGCTCTGAATTCTTTGATGTTTTTGAACAGGACATTCCTTGTGAGGAAGACCCCAGTTCTGAGTCAGTAAATGACAGGGCGCTTGTAAGTGAACTCATTGATGCTGGGAGGGACACTCTCAAGCTAGATGCTGCGGAACCTCAGGTGGAAGCTGTCTCCTTTGGTTCCTTTAAGCCTTCTAAAAAGATTTTTCCGTATACGCCTTTCTTCGACAGGTTCATTGATCAGGTTTGGGAAAAGCCGCAGAAGACTTTTACGGTCCCGCGGCGTCTGTCTATTAGGTACCCCTTTTGAGGAGGCCCTGGTTAAAAAGTAAGCCTCTCCCCCGGTGGTCGACCCCCCGGTCGCCCGTTTGAATAAGGCTACCACTCTCCCAATGGAGGGGACGCCTGCATTTGAGGGCCCCACTGACAGGAGGTCAAAAGTGGTGAGCAGAGCCATGTTTGCCTTGTTGGGGTCCACCTTACGTCCTATCGTAGCGGCGACCCTTATGTCTCAGACACTCACGGAATGGGCAAAGATTTTGCACCAGACTGTGCAGGAGCATAATCTCCCTCCAGATACCATTGCCCTTGCCCACCAACTTGTGCAGGGTCTGGTGTATGTGTGTGATGCCACTTTGGACGCGGCCCCATTAATATCTGGGGCCTCTGTCTCTGCGGTGGTGTTGCGTCGTCTTATCTGGTTGAAATGCTGGTCGGCTGACCTAGCCTCCAAGAAGCTCCTGACTGATTTGCCCTTTAAGGGCAATAGACTGTTTGGTGCTGCCCTGGATGACATTATTAACCACTTCCCGCCCAGTCAATAGCATATTGATGTCCGGGAAGTGGTTCAGTTATCCACACTGGACGTCATATGACGTCCTGCGGGATAACAGCCGCCGCGCGCCGGGGGGGGGGGGGGGCGCGCATCGCGGCAATCGGTGTAGCGGTGGGTCAGTCTGACCCACCGCTACACTGATCTCGGTAAAAAGCCTCCGGCGGAGGCTTTTTACCATGTGATCAGCCGTGTCCAATCACGGCTGATCACGATGTAAACAGGAAGAGCCGCCGATCGGCTCTTCCTCACTCGCATCTGACAGACGCGAGTAGAGGAGAGCCGATCGGCGGCTCTCCTGACGGGGGGTTCGCGCTGATTGTTTATCAGTGCAGCCCCCCCTCGGATACCCACACTGGACCACCAGGGAAGCCCCCCAGGACCACAGGAAAGCCCCAAGCATGTGGATGGCCCCCATGGCCATCCACATGTAGTAAAATAAAAATAATTAAAAAAAATGCCAATCAGTGCCCACAAATGGGCACTGACTGGCACTATGATGGGACAACCACAATGTGTGGTGGCTGGCATTGCTGGGCATCAGTGTCCATCAGTGCCACCTACTAGTGTCCATCAGCGCCACCTATCAGTGCCCATCTATGAGTGCCAATCAGTGCCGCCTAGGAGTGCCAATCAGTGCCGCCTAGGAGTGCCAATCAGTGCCGCCTAGGAGTGCCAATCAGTGCCGCCTAGGAGTGCCAATCAGTGCCGCCTATGAGTGCCGCCTTATCAGTGCCCTTCAGTGCCGCCTTATCAGTGCCCTTCAGTGTCGCCTTATCAGTGCCCTTCAGTGTCGCCTTAGTGCCCTTCAGTGTCGCCTTATCAGTGCCCGTCATTGAAGTAGAAAAGGTACTTACCGTATTTATCGGCGTATAACACGCGCTGGCGTATAACACGCACCCCAAGTTTAGGAGGGAATTTTAGGGGAAAAAACTTGTAGGAGCGAAGTTTAAGGAAAAATAACTTGCATTTAAATGCAGCCTTATCAGTGTCCATTGCAGCCTTGTCACAGTGCAGCCTTGCCCCAATGTCCATTGCAGCCTTGTCACAGTGCAGCCTTGTCAGTCTCCATTTCAGCCTTGCCCCGGTGCCCATTTCAGCCTTGCCCCGGTGCCCATTTCAGCCTTGCCCCGGTGCCCATTTCAGCCTTGCCCCGGTGCCCATTTCAGCCTTGCCCCGGTGCCCATTTCAGCCTTGCCCCGGTGCCCATTTCAGCCTTGCCCCGGTGCCCATTTCAGCCTTGCCCCGGTGCCGCCGTGTCCCAGAGTCCATTTCAGCCTTGCCCCGGTGCCGCCGTGTCCCAGAGTCCATTTCAGCCTTGCCACGGTGCAGCCTTGTCCCAGAGTCCATTTCAGCCTTGCCACGGTGCAGCCTTGTCCCAGAGTCCATTTCAGCCTTGCCACGGTGCAGCCTTGTCCCAGAGTCCATTTCAGCCTTGCCCCAGTGTCGCTTTGCTGGATTTTAAAATTGGCGCCGAGACTGAGCGCAGCGGGGCGAACGCCGCCTAGAATGCAGGGACTGGGCGGAGCTGAGATACACATAGCCGAGTGTACTCGGCTATACTCGGCTCCGCTCACAGTCACGCCGAGTCCCGCCCTATGATGGACATAAGACAGGTCCAATGGCGGGACTGGGCGTGACTGTGAGTGGAGCCGAGTATAGCCGAGTACATTCGGCTATGTGTATCTCGCTCCGTTCTGCTCACAGTCAGCAGGGACCGCCCGGGGATGTGGGTATCGGCGTATAACACGCACCCACGATTTCCCCCTGATTTTCAGGGGAAAAAAGTGCGTGTTATACGCCGATAAATACGGTATTTACAAAAAAAATTTGCAGAAACAAAGAAAAACATAGTTTTTTTTTTCAAAATTTTCGCTCTTTTTTTTATTTGTTGTGCAAAAAATAAAAATCGCAGAGGCGATCAAATACCACCGAAAGAAAGCTCTATTTGTGGGAACAAAATGATAAAAAAATTGTTTGGGTACAGTGTAGCATGACCGCGCAATTGTCATTCAAATTGCGACAGCGCTAAAAGCTCAAAATTGGCTTGGGCAGGAAGCTGTATAAGTGCATGGTATTGAAGTGGTTAAGGTTGTCACTGGGGGTAAGAGTAGTCTGAGGAAGGAGGGTGCTAAGGGAAAGGAGCCCTGCCATAAGCCGGGCCCCCCCTTTCCAGCTAAAAAATTTTTTTTCGTCAGTCAGAATCCACGGGTAAGCCCTCCCAGGCTGACAACAGTGCGGCTGGTGGACAGAAGCGTCCCTGGGTGCGTAAGCTGAACAAGCCCGCCCCCGTATGAAGTCTTGCCCCCGCCCGACTCTGGGGTGGGGGGGGGCGACTTTGCAGGTTCACGGATCGGTGGACCTCCCTGGATCTCTGACCAGTGGGTGTGCGAGGTGGTCACCACAGGATAGAGTTCCGTTCATGGCCCCCAGACAGATTCTTCCCCTCAAATCTCCCTCTCCTTCCTGCCCATCGGGCGGCCCACTTGTGGGCTGTACAGGATTTGCTCAGGTACGGCGTAATTGTGCTGGTACCGTCACAGGAGAGGTTTCGGCGGTGCTATTCGAATCTGTTTGTTCCGAAGAAGGACGGGGTCCGGCCTATCCTGGACCTCAAGGCCTTGAATGCCTTTGTGAAGGTGCAAAAGTTCCGTATGGAATCCCATTCGCACAGTGATCGCTGCACTCCTTCCTGTGGACTTTCTGGCGTCCTTGGATATCAAGGACGCCTACTTGCATGTTCCGATCTGCGCAAGTCACCAGAAGTTTCTGCGCTTTGCGATAGGCGAAGTCCACTATCAATTTGTGGCCCTTCCCTTCGGCTTAGCGTCGGCACCACGAGTTTTCACCAAGGTGCTTGCCCCGGTTCTAGCTTTGCTGAGACAGCGAGGCATTGTTATCTGGACGCTCTTCTTCTGAGAGCAGACAATGGCTCAGAGTTGGAAGAAAATGTGACAATAGTCAGTCGGACCCTTTCGGGATTTTGGGTGGCTCCTGAACCTTCAGAAGTTGGTCCTGATCCCAACTCAGCGTTTGGAGTATCTGGGTCTGATCCTGGACTCCTCGGAGGCGAAAGTATTCCTACCCTCAGAAGTTGCAAGACACTTGGGTCTGCAGTACGGGTCCTGACGTCCCGGAAATGGTCGTCAGTCCGTTTCTGCATGAGAGTTCTGGGACTCGTGACCTCCGTATGCCCAATCACACACTCGGGCATTGCAGAAGGAGATCCTGTCCACCTGGGAAAAGTCCCTGTTATCACTAGTTCGTCAGATCCGGGTGAGTCACCCTGTCAGGGCGTCCCTGACGTGGTGGCTAAAGTCCCCGGCTCTTCGGTCTGGGAAGTCGTTCCTCCCCATCCAGTGGACGGTGATCACGATGGATGCCAGCCTTTCGGGCTGGGGCGGTGTTTGGGGAGTCCTATCAGCTCAAGGGCTCTTGACTCCGGATGAGTCCCGTCTACCGATCAATGTCCTGGAACTGCGGGCAATCAGACTGTGCCTCTCCTCGTGGTCGGAGAGGCTACAAGGCCGCTCAGTCAGAATCCAGTCGGACAACGCCACGGCAGTGGCGTATGTCAACCATCAGGGGGGTACTCGGAGCTCGGCTGCGGCATCCGAGGTCACCCACATCCTAAGGTGGGCGGAAAGAAGCGTGCCGGCTCTGTCGGCCGTCTACATTCCGGACGTAGAAAACCGGTAGACGGACTATCCGAGTCTCCAGACGCTGGACCAGGGGGAATGGTCCTTGCACCTGGAGGTTTTTCAACTTCTTTGCCGGCGGTGGGGCACGCCGGAGATGGACCTGATGGCCTCTCGACTCAATCGCAAAGTGTCGGTTTGTGGCCAGGTCCAGGGACCCCTGGGGGGACGCGTTGGTTGCCCCGTGAGGTCAGTATCTCCTGATATATGTGTACCCTCCGCTGCAGTTACTTCCTCGCCTGCTGTGCAGAGTGGCGGCCGAGGGGGTTCCGGTGATCCTCATTGCTCCGGATTGGCCTCGGCGTCATTGGTACGCTGATCTTGTACGTCTCATCGCGGACGGTCCTTGGTGACTGCCAATGAGGGAGGACCTTCTGTCTCAAGGTCCTATATTTCATCCTGCTTTACAGTCTCTGGCTTTGACGGCATGGCTATTGAAAGCCAGGTGCTGAGGGACAGAGGTCTCTCGGATTCGGTCATTTCGACCATGTTGAGGGCACGGAAGTCTTCCTCCCTGAAAGATCTATCACCGTACCTGGAAGGCTTACATCGCTATGTGCGAAGAGCTTGACTGGCATCCACGGACGTATTCTGTCCCCAGAATCCTACGGGTTCTTGCAGCGTGGTGTGACCCAAAAGCTGGCTTTGAGCACCATTAAGGGGTCAGATTTTGGCCTTGGCCGTTTTCTTTCAACGTCCACTAGCAGGCTATTCCTTGGTTAGCACCCTTGTGCAGGGGGTTCGCCATGTGATCCCCCTGTCAAGCCTCCTCTCCCTCCTTGGGATCTGAATTTTGGTGCTCGGTTCTCCAAGAACCTCCCTTTTTAAAACCTCAGAGATATTCCTCTCTTGACTTTGTCTCAGAAGGTGGCCTTCTTAGTGGCCATTACTTCTGTTAGATGGGTGTTTGAGTTGGGGCCTTGTCCTGCAAGCCGCCTTACTTGGTCCTCCATAAGGATAAGGCGGTGTAGCGCCCGCGACCATCTTTCCTTCCAAAGGTGGTCTCGGCCTTTCACCTTAATGAGGACATTGTTCTTCCGTCCTTGTGTCCTCACCCGTCGCATTCCAGAGAGTTTGCCCTTCACAGGTTGGATGTGGTACGTGCCTTACGGGTGTACCTGTCTGCTACTGCTTCCATTCGCAAGTCTGACTCACTGTTTGTGTCTGTCTCTGGTCCAAAACAGGGCCAAACGGTTTCGTCTGCCACCATTTCTAGGTGGATCAGGCAGACTGTCATACAGTCCTATGCCCTTAAGGGGCGGGCGCCTCCCTTTCCGGTTACGGCGCATTCCACCATGGCAATTGGTGCTTCCTGGGCTTTCCGACATCAAGCGTCGGTTGCACAAGTGTGCAAGGTGGCAACCTGGTCCGTCCGTTCATACCTTTTCTAAGGTCTATAAGGTTGATGTGGCTGCATCTTCGGATGCTTCTTTTGGCCGCAAGGTGTTGCATGCGGCTGTTTAATGTTGCGCCTCCTCCATTAAGGAGCTCTGCCTGTTTGGAGTGAAGTTTTGGTTTTCCATTTATACTGCTCCCACCCCTCTTCTTGACACTGCTTTGGGACGTCCAACAAGTCAAGTATAAGAGGCTGTGTCAGTCCATGGACGATGAGAGAAAATAGGATTTTTGTACTCACCGTAAAATCCGTTTCTCTGACGTCCATGGACTGAAACAGCACCCACCCTTCTTTTAAGGTTTGTACTGCTTTTTTACGAACTGGGCGGGGCTGTTCAGCTCTGGTTTTTAGAATGTATGTTGTAACATCTAACATTCTGCCTAGATCTTCTCCTGCGAGCAGGGACATATACCCACAAGTCAAGTATAGGAGGCTGTGTCAGTCCATGGATGTCAGAGAAACGGATTTTACGGTGAGTACAAAAATCCTATTTTTGTGGAAAAAATACTTTTTTTAATTTTAATGCACTAAAACACACTATATTGCCCAAATGTTTGATGAAATAAAAAAGATGATCTTGGGCAGAGTACATGATTACCAAACACGACATGCTTTAAAATTTCGCACAAACGCACAGTGGCGACAAACTACATACATTTTTAAAAGCCTTAAAAAGCCTTCACAGCTTACCACATTAGATTTACAGAGGAGGTCTACTGCTAAAATTACTGCCCTCGATCTGACCTTTGCGGTGATACCTCACATGCATGGTTCAATTGCTGTTTACATATGACGTCATATGACCGACGCTTGGGGGTGTTTTGTCAATAATTTATTTTTGCTTTTTTATTTTATTTTTAAACTGTTGCTTCCATTTTTATTTTATTTTTTATTATCTCAGGGAATGTAAATATCCCCTATGATAGCAATAGGTAGTCACAGGTGCTTTTTTTTTTTTTTAAATTGGGGTCCATTAGACCCTAGATCATTCCTCTGCCCTCAAGGCATCTGACCACACCAAGATCGGTGTGATAAAATGCTTTACCAATTTCCCAATGGTGCTTTTTATATCGGGGGGGGGGGGGCATTCCCTCCCACTGCTTTTTAAAAGCAGTTCAGGGGCTAATTGGCCCCTAAGATTGCTTTTACATGAAAGCTGGCCGCTGGCTGAAAAGAACGATACTAAGATGATGCCTAAACCCACAGGCATCATTCTGGTATAACCATTCAAAGTCCAGCAACATACCAGTACATTGCTGGTCCTTGTAGGACATGTATTGTAATCTTTTTTTTTTTTTTTTTTTTTTTCATGCAACGAAAAAAGAGATTGAAAATGTTTCCATTGGGAACTCCACTTTACGTTGTATTTTTTTTTGTCACAATTTTTTTTTTTTAAATTAAGAAATTACTTAGTGAGGGGTAAAAAGTCACATAGGCTGCATACTTACAGTGTGAATGAGCGGTTTGAGCTGCAAGGGCCATAGTGCCCATGTGAAAGCGCCTTATCCTGAACACTGGGTAGAACATAAAGTAAAAGGCAACTCTACATTCTTTTCTAAAAGATTATAAACTGAAAAGTCTTGATTGCACAAGTATTCCTCCCAATATATAAAGAACTCCCTATACAAGTTCGGACGTAAATACGCCTCGTGCAAAATCAGTAGGTGATCCCCTACTGATTTTGCACAAGGTGTATTTACGTCCGAACTTGTATAGGGAGTTCTTTATATATTGGGAGGAATCCTTGTGCAATCAAGACTTCTCAGTTTATAATCTTTTAGAAAAGAATGTAGAGTTGCCTTTTTCACAGGCTTTTACTTTGTTCAGGATAATCCTTTCACATGGGCACTATGGCCTTTACAGTGTGAATGAGCCGTTTGAGCTGCAAGCATGTAGCCTATGTTACTCTATGGTGGTGCAGTGACTGTACAGACGATGTAATTGCAGGGTTGCCCACTCAAGCTTGTTAAATTGGGACATGTGGCTTTGTCAGTACAGCCACTGCATCCCCATAGAGTAACATAGCAGCTAAATAACAAGCAGCTCCTGGCGGCTCCAGCTACCAAAAACAAAACGGTTCTTTCATGCGGTACAGGCTATAGCACCCATGTGAATGAGCCCTTAAGCCAGCTTTTAATTGAACTGCATTTGGAGGCAATGTTCTTTATGACATGTACAGTATAGATAAATTGGCTATAGCTATTTTTTTATCTGTACTAAGTTTCTTTTCTTTTTTCTTTTTTTTTGCAAATGTATTTTTAATATTTTGCATAGTACAAAAGACACAAAAAGAAAGTAAACAAAACCATACCCTGCAGGGCGGGATTCATAGAAAAAAAACAAGTAAGAATTAGAAACTCCCATAACATCCCCCCCCAGTCTAGGTCAGTGTTTCTCAATTCCAGTCCTCAAGGCGCACCAACAGGTCATGTTTTCAGGCTTTCCATTATTTTGCACAGGTGATTTGATCCGTTTCACTGCCTTAGTAAATACTACAGCTTTTTTATTTGAGGGAAATCCTGAGGACTGGAATTGAGAAACACTGGTCTAGGTTCACCACCCTGTGGACAAATCCACCTTCCCAGATGCAATTCCCCTAAAAAAAGAAAAGAAAAGGGGGGCATGTATACCAACATCATATTCTAGGCATTAGTATAACGAGTTTGCAGTTCTCAGGGTAATAAGGCCATCAATCATCCCTACATACAGCTATCCAAGCACCAGTCAGTCCCTAAATCACATTGTTAGTACAAGAATTACAGAGCCATATACACCCATATTCATCACCACCCAGGCAACCTCCTCCCAATTAGTGCAATCCATATAATCATTAGGCTATAGAAAGATCGTTGTCCAATCAAATCTTCCAAACTTTGTCAAATTTCTTTATCTGTACCAAGTTTAAAGTGGATATAAACCCGATTCATGAATTTTCAAAGCCCTATATCCCATGGCTTTCTCCTGCACTGTTCTTCTGTTAGCATAACTTCTGACAAGTTCTCTGTCAACTGTGATAAAACCAGCCTGAAATTTGTGTCAGGGTAGTTGCTATAAATAGATTAGCAAAGAGCTGATCAATTCACAGCACAGATCTGCAAGACTCTGCCTATGAGTATAGGGGGTGTGTGCCTTTCTTCCAATCGGCTGTCTCACAATGTATGTCAAGACTCCCCTCCCCCCTGCTTTAACCACTTAAGCCCCGGACCATTTGGCTGGCCAAAGACCAGAGCACTTTTTGCGATTTGGCACTGCGACACTTTAACTGACAATTGCATGGTCGTGCGACGTGGCTCTCAAACAAAATTGACGTCCTTTTTTCCCACAAATGGAGCTTTCTTTTGGTGGTATTTGATCACCTCTGCGGTTTTTATTTTTTGCACTATAAACAAAAAAAGAGCGACAATTTTGAAAAACAATAGTTTCTCTTATCGTCCATGGACTGACACAGCTGGATACTGTAAACGTGTGGGTATATGTCCCTGCTCGCAGGAGAAGATCTAGGAAGAATGTTAGATGTTAGAAACATACATTCTAGAACAAACCAGAGCTGAACAGCCCGCCCAGGGGGGCGGTCCCTCCGGACATTACCCTCCCACCTGCAGCTAGCAGCCTCAGTTTTTTTTCTGCCTAGCAGAAGAAGACGTTGCTCTCTCAGGAGCCAGTCTCCTGGAAGATTTTACTTTTTACATTTTATTCCTTTTGGAATTTTATTATTTTATTTTTGAGACCTTCAATCAACTGTCGGCTGGGCAACAGGTTGGGTACACTGGTATCCTCGTCTTCCCTGTCCGACCATCGAGCGTGCTGATCCTCGCCTTGTGTGCGTGAGACTCAGTTCACGACATGCCCCATGACTCCAGGGGTGGCCGGGTTGCTTTTAGCTCCCGCGGTCCTCTCAAGATTGAACAGTACCTGACTGGCTGTATCTCTCGCGGTGGACCGGGCCGACAGCTACGCAGTACTGCTCTGTGATAGGTCTGTGTGAAACAAGCCAGTGGGTCCCTGAAAGGGACGGGTAAGTAGTCTCTCCTACTGCAGGTGAGTACATGCTGGCTGTGTTTCTTTATATGGGGGGTTTCTCCCTGTTTCCCCCCTGTTATGCTGCTCTCTGCACCCTGTACTGGTGCTGTGCTTGGGGGTCACTCTGGCCTGGCTTGGCGCTCATGTCTGTAGTGGGCTCAGGGGTGAGGGGCAGTTTTCCTGGTGTGTGAGGTGATTATTGCGCGCGCTGTTTGCCTTTGAATTTCGCGTTTGGCGGCCATCTTGGCGTGGTTCAATGGCGCAGTTATAGCTGCGGCCGGCGGCCATTTTCTTGTAGCCACCGCACATTTACTTTCGGTTTCGGCCTCTAGCGGCGGCGCAAATCTCCTCACAATCTCCTCACAGATTCTTCACTCTCCTCAAGCTCACAGCGCGGTTTCTTCAGCAGGACTGAGCGGTCCTTAAGGGTTGGTGAGTCCTCCCAGGTATCCCCTCCTCAGCCTCAGCGTAGCCAGTGGGTGGACTGTATATTCACTGTAGTAGTGTATAAGGTCTCAGAGGGTGGCGATATGGAGTCTGATACACCTGCTTCTCCACACTTGCCTGGGGCAACTGGCAGTGCTGCACAGTTAAACATGTTCATATGTTTCCTGCACCTGCGGTCCTTATGGACCAGTTGTCGGCAGTCCTGGAATCATTCCTTGTCAGAATTTTCACTTATCCCATGGACTTGGTATCTGTGCCTGCTCATCCCAGGGAGCTTTTGTACCTGCTACCTCTCCCCCAGGTTACAGTATGTATTATACTCTCTGGGTCGGCGCGGGTTTCCGCCGGGGGCTCCGGTTTCCTCCCGCGCTCTCATGGTATGTGCGCTTCGGCTCTCTGCACAGTATAGACATGTTCAATATGTTTATTGCACATACTAAACATATTTACAGTATGGGTATACTGTTTGCGTGGGGTTCCTCCGGGTACTCTGGTTTCCCCCCACGCTCCAATGGAAATGCACAGCATAAACATGTGCAATATGTTCACATGCTATCATTCCTACATCGGTATCGGTGTGCTGTCTGCGTGGGGTTCTCCAACGCGCTGATGGTATGTGCGCCTTTGGCCCTCTGCACAGGTAAACATGTTCAATGTTTATCACGCATGCTATAATACCTACACGGTATGTGTATGCAGTCTGTGTGGGTTTCCTCCGGGTACTCCGGTTCCCTCCCACACTCCATTGGTATGGGCGCTTCGGTGCTATGCGCAACTTAAAATTTGTGCGATTTTGATATCCACATACTAACATACCTACCCGGTATGTCTGTGCAGTCTGCGTGGGTTTACTCCGTGTTTCCGCCCACGCTACATGACATGCATGCCTTTGGTGCAATACACGGTGTAAACATACACATTATGTTTATACACCACACTAAATACATTCACAGTAGTTGTAGGTATTGCATTCTCTGGGTATGCGTGGGGTACTTCGGTTCCTCCCATGCGCCAACGGTGCGCGCGCCTTCGGTGCTATGCACACATAGGCTTGTGCAAAATGTTTAGCACACATACTATAATACCTACACGGTATGCGTATGCAGTCTGCGTGGGTTTCATCCGGGTACTCTGGTTTCTCCCCCGCGCTCCAATGGTGTGCGCATTTTCAGCGCTATGCACAGTATAAACATGTGCAATTTGTTTATTCGCAGGCTAACATACCTACACGGTTGTGTACGCAATCTGTGTGGCTGGTTTGCGTCCAAGGCCCGATGATGTGCGCGCTTTCGTCGCTGGCACAGTATAAACGCGTTTAATAGGTTTATCCACACATACTAAACTACGTAAGTCGTATGTGGTTGTATTACGCCAGGGCTCGACAATCCCCGGGCGCCAGGTCGCATATGCGACTAGAATTAGCGACCTGGCGCCTGGGGCAGCACAGCTGAGGTTACCTGTATCTCCGTGCGCCCCCCCTCCGCGATCGCGTGATCTCGTCGGGCCGCGCCAGCCGTTAATTTAAGCCGCGGCTTTGCGGCCTTCTGCAGGCCTAGGCTTCATTCTGTACTCTGGCGCCATCTTGTGGTGGCCGTTGGTATGACAAGTCAACCAGCAATGCTTGCCTGTTTCACTGCCCGCCCATCTCCTTCCCTTTACTTAGAAGTTAACCCCCAAAC
Organism: Rana muscosa; assembly: GCA_029206835.1. Taxonomy (NCBI): domain Eukaryota; kingdom Metazoa; phylum Chordata; class Amphibia; order Anura; family Ranidae; genus Rana; species Rana muscosa. The sequence continues at coordinate 1,092,983,611 of CM055116.1, forward strand.
ATTATATATTTTATTCTAACACCCTAGAGAATAAAATGGCGGTCGTTGCAATACTTTCTGTCACACCGTATTTGCGCAGCGGTCTTAGAAGCGCACTTTTTTGAGGAAAAAAATAAGACAACAGTAAAGTTAGCCGAATGTTTTTTTATATTGTGAAAGATAATGTTACGCCGAGTAAATTTGATACCCAAAATGTCACGCTTCAAAATTGCGTCCGCTCGTGGAATGGCGACAAACTTTTACCCTTTAAAATCTCCATAGGCGACATTTAAAAAATTCTACAGGTTGCATGTTTTGAGTTAGAGGATGTCTAGGGCTAGAATTATTGCTCTCGCTCTACCAATCGCGGCAATACCTCACATGTGTGGTTTAAACACTGCTTTCATATGCGGGCGCTACTCGCGTATGCGTTCGCTTCTGCACGCATTGGTCGTTAAAAAAAAACCTGGCTCCTAACTTTTTTAGCTGGCTCCTAGATTCCAAGCAAATTTGTCAAGCCCTGTATTATGCTCTTTGTGGCTGGGTGGGTTTCCTCCCACACTCTATTTGCGCGTTTGACGCAATACATAGTATAAACTATTTGTACAATCAGCACTTATCTATGGGTAGCTGCTGGATGGAGCATTGTCATAAGGATCCCTGGTTTCAGGGGTACCACTTTCCACCTGCTTTCAGTGGTGATCAGAAGCGCTGGCTTGGACTGTGTTCGCCAGGCTGAGGTTAGCGTTACGCCTGTTCGTGGCTGCGTCTCTGCCGTTTCTGTAGCTCAATGACTGGGCAAAAGCCTCTGCTTCATCTATCAGTCGACTAGCAGGTGCACTGCAACTGCTTTAGCCTTCAGGGTCTCTGTTCCCGGGGTGGGTTTGCGCCACCTGTGGAGGCTGAGGTACTGGTCCTCTGACCGAGTTTCTAGGGAAGCTCTGTCAAGTGACCTCTATTGGCCAACAGTTGAGGCACCCTGTACATCGGGGCCTCTCTTCTCCGATACATTGCAGAGTCTCTTTGGGATTTTCATACATCTCGCTGCAAGATGGTCCTGTCGGCCGTGTGCATTGCAGGGGGCGGGTCCTTGCATCCGGAGGTGTTCCACCTCCTTTACCAGAGGTGGGGCACCGGATGTGGGCCTTATGGCCTCTCGACTCACTCGCAAGGTGGCAAGAACGTGGCCAGGTCCAGGAACCCCTGGGCAGATGCGTCGGAAGCCCATGGGGGCAGTATCGCCTGATATATGCTTACCCTCTGCTACTGTTGTTGCCTCGCCTGCTTCGCAGAGTAGGGGCTGAGGCCATTCCGGTGATCCTCATTGCTCCGGAACGGCGACATTGGTACGCCAATCTACTTCGGCTAGTCGCAGATGTTCCTTGGCGACTGCCTATTGGGGTGGACCTTCTGTCTCATGATCCTATACTTCATCCTGCTTTACAGTCCTTGGCTTAATGGCATGGCTGTTTTAAAGCCAGGTGTTGAAGGACAGAGTTCTCTCGGATTCGGCCATCTCTTCTTTGTTGTTGGCACGGGAATCTTTCTCCAGAAAGATATATCACCATACCTGAAAGGCTTACATCGCTATGTGCTAGGTACTTGAGTGACGTCCTCGGACGTATTCCGTTCCCAGGATTTTGCTGTTCTTACAGCGTGGTGTGACCCAAAAGCTGGCCTTGCATACCTTTTTGAGGGTCGGATTTCGGCCCGGGCTGTCTTTTTCAATGACCACTACCGGGTCATTCCTTGATTAGCACCTTTTGTGCAGGGGGCTCGCCATGTGATCCCCCCTGTCAAGCCTCCTCTCCCTACTTGGGATCTGAATTTGATGCATCTCGGTTCTCCAAGAACATTCCTTGAGAATATCAGAGAGATTCCTCTCTTGACCTTGTCCCAGAAGGTGGCCTTAGTGGCCATTACTTCGGTTAGATGGGTGTCTGAGTTGGCCTCCTTGTCCTGCAAGTTGACTTACTTGGTCCTCCATAAGGATATGGCGGTGTTGCGCCCACGACCGTCCTTCTTTTCAAAAGATGGTCTCGGCCTTTCACCTTAAGGAGGACATTGTTCTTCCATCCTTGTGTCCTCACCCATCGCATCCCTGAGAGTTTGCACTTCATACATTAAGATGGGTACAAGCCTTACGGTTGTACCTGTCGGCTACTGTTTCCATTCGGAAGTCTGACTCACTGTTTGCTTCTGTCTCTGGTCCAAAACAGGGCCGAGCGGTGTCGTCTGCCACCGTCTCTAGGTGGATCAGGCAGACCGTCATACAGGCCTAAGCCCTTAAGGGGCGGGCGCCTCCCTTTCCGGTTGCGGCGCATTCCACCAAGGTAATTTGGTGCTTCCTGGGCTTTCCGACATCAAGCTTCGGTTGCACAAGTGTGCAAGGCGGCGACCTGGTCGTCCGTTCATACCTTCTCAAAATTTTATAAGGTTGATGTGGCTATATCTTTGGATGCTTCCTTCGGCCGCAAAGCATTGCAGGCCACTGTTTAATGTTGCAACTCCTCTGTTGAGGAGCTCTGCTTGTTTGGAGTGAGGGTTTGGTTGTTCCTTTACTACTGCTCCCACCCTTCTGATACTGCTTTGGGATGTCCTACACGTTTACAGTATCCAGCGTTCGTCCATGGACGATAAGAGAAAATAGGATTTTTGTACTCACCGTAAAATCAGTTTCTCTGACGTCCATGGACTGACATAGCACCCACCCTTCCTTTTTAAGGTTTGTACTGCTTTGTTACGAACTGAGGCTGCTAGCTGCAGGTGGGAGGGTAATGTCCAGAGGGACCGCCCCCCTGGGCGAGGCTGTTCAGCTCTGGTTTGTTCTAGAATGTATGTTTCTAACATTCTGCCTAGATCTTCTCCTGCGAGCAGGGACATATATCCACACGTTTACAGTATCCAGCTGTGTCAGTCCATGGACGTCAGAGAAATGGTTTTTACGGTGAGTACAAAAATCCAATTTTTTGCTATAATATCCCCAAAAAATTATATTAAACGTTTTTTTCCCCTCAGTTTAGGCTGATCTCTATTCTACGTATTTTTGTTAAAAAAAAATCGCAATAAGCATTTGATTGGTTTGCGCAAAAGTTAGTCTACAAAATAGGGGATAGTTTTATGGCATTTTTATCAAAAATCTTTTTTTACTAGTAATGGCGGTGATTTTTATCGTGACTGCGACATTATGGCGGACACATCGAACACTTTTGGCGCTTTTTGGGGACCATTCACATTTACACAGCGATCAGTGCTATAAATATGCACAGATTACTGTGTAAATGTGACTGGCAGTGAAGGGGTTAACCAGGAGGGGGTGCTGAAGGGGGTCAAGTGTGTCCTAGGGATTTGTTATAACTGTAGGGGGGGTGGGCTGTGTGTGACACGACACTGATCACCGCTTCCGATTACAGGGAGCTGTGATCAGTGTCCTGTCACTAGGAAGAATGGGGAAATGCTTGCTTACATTAGCATTTCCCTGTTCTTTCTCTCTGTGAGACGATCGCGGGACTCCCGGCGGACATCGAATCCGCGGGACCCACGGTCAAACTCGCAGAGCTTGCGGCGGGCGGGTGTGCGCGCCCACAATGCCTTTTCTTAAAGGGGACATACCTGTATGCCCTTATGCCTGTCCGTGCCATTCTGCCGACGTATATCGTTGTGCGCTGGTCAGCAAGCAGTTAACAAGAAAAGAAAATTCTAACAGGACACGCACTTTCTAAACAGTATATAAAGCTGAAGACAGATATACAAGTAAAACTTATGTAGGGAGATTTGTTTTATCTCTGTGTATTATCTGAGGCTGTTCACTTCACTGGGTATATGTGAGGGTTTACATCCACTTTAAAGTGGTTGTAAACCCTTTACAACCACTTTAACCTACAGGTAAGCCTAGATTAAGGCTTTACCTGTAGGTGCTTGAAATATCTTCTAGACCTACACGGTCTAGGAGATATTTGCAAATATCGTACGGCGATTTCTTCTGCGCATGCGTCGGAGTTAGAAAGGGCACGCTGTGCCGTTTCTAGCTCGGGTCATGCCGTTAAAGGCGGCTCCCGTGCGCATGCGCGAGAGTGACGTCACGTGACTCCGGCCAGTCACAGAGACTGAGTTTGCGGCCCCGGAAGGAAGAGGGGTGAACAATGGACGCTCGCTGCTAGCGAGGAAGACGGGATATTGCGGTTTTCTCCTGAAGATAAGTGTCACATAATGGGCTACTATGCGATGCATAGTAGCCCATTATGCTTTTACCTTTGCAGGGAAACAAAAGGAAGTAACACCCATCAGGGTTTACTTCCTCTTTAAAGTGAAACTTTGTTGAAAACAAAAAAATGCAAACAGATGATTTTAATGCAGAAGAGAAATACTATGTCTCCTGCAATAAAATTCTAGCTCAGTGTACACATTTCGACAGTGCCGGGATGAATGAACTTGCATGCATTGGGGAGTGATGTCATCTCAGCCAAGCCAATCAAAATAGCTGAAGATCGGTACCTGGAAGCTGATCCAGCTAGAGAGAAGGTGAATGTTCTGCTTTTAAACACGAGTTATGTGAATTGCAAAAAAACATTTGAATTTTCATATCGCTACAGACTTTCATGGCTATACTGTTAAATAAGCTCTAGTTAAACCAATTGTAACTATGCCAAATGCTTCTGTCTTACAGATGAGCCTACACGATCTTTGAGTGGACTGATCCTAAAAAATAATGTGAAAGCTCATTTTCAGAACTTCCCCAATGGGGTGACGGACTTTATAAAGAGCGAGTGCTTGAATAACATTGGTGACTCATCCCCACTAATTAGAGCAACTGTAGGTAAGTGCTTTCTGGTAAAAATCATCACGGTTATTTTATCTGGTCAGTGATAAGGACAGTAAAATTGTATAGTTGAAATTGCCCACATTTTTTGTTTAAACACCCCCCAAATCCCTAACCGATAGGCTAAAGGCACCCAACTAAAGAAATTTCTCTATCTACTGTAGCATCCCTTAAGATCTCATTTAAGAAAGGGTCATCTTACTCAGTTTGCTCTTTAGTTCATCCTAGGAATAGGGAGATTTTTTAAGGCTACATTCCTACTGTATCCAACTCATGTTCTACTAAAAGTTCAGGTGCTTCAACAAAGTATTAGTTTAAGTGTGTGCACACTTATGCAACCATATTATTTAAGTTTTTTTATTTTTACTTCCCGTCACCTAAGATTTCATTTTTTTGTTCAACTTTGTACAGTTTCAGGCTGGGTTCACACTGGTGTGCTGTGTGAGATCTCATGTGATTGGCACCGCAAATCACATGTGATGTCCGTGCAATTTGATTTCAGCCATACAGATAGTATGGCTGATCTAGCACTGCATTTGGACCAAACACGCACAGGAACCTTTTTTGGTCTGCACCAGAATTGCATCGCATGGGTGTTCACACCTATGCGATCCGATTTATGTCCGAACTGTCAGTTCGCAGTGCGATATGCGAGCTGAAATGGGGCTGTCGTTAATGTTGTATGACACTCCCCAGCAGTTTGCATATGGCTGTGTGAACTGTGGCAGTGTGAAGTTTTCCTGCATCGGGTGCAATGCGCGGGAACCCGCAATGGATTCGCAGGGTTCCCGCATCGCACTAGTGTGAACCCAGCTTAAAGGTGGAAAAAGTTCTGAAATTATTAATCTTTGTCATTTGTTTACATCACAGAAACCTGACATTTTAACAGGGGTGTGTAGACTTTTTATATCCACTGTATGTTGCCCCTAGCTGCGAGTTTATTCCATCATTAGAGTCCTTTTTCTATTTCGGTAGTTTTTATTGTTATTCATGAAAAGGAAAATACAATACTTCTCTGATGGCAAGGTGGACAATAAAAATTAAATAAATGTGTGTAACAATCGAAGTGCATAAGGGCAAAATATCCTTCAGTATATAGCTAAATTAAGCATAAAGCGCTTGAGATTCAGATATGGTGTGAGGTGTCGTTCCTTGGGTCAAGGAGGGCTTGCAGCAGAATCTCATGAGTGTTGAACTCTGTAATAAAGTTCTAATATGGAAACCAGCCCAAGATGAGGGACTTGGGATACCATAGAGGAATACATCTATGGCCTTTCTGGAAGAACAATACTTGTGTAAGCACCATATCATACAATGCATAACACCAACTGTTCAACTTTATTTTTTATTTTTTTCCCCCCTCTATGGAGATTGGAAGCACTCTGAAAAGCTGTTTACTCTCCTCCAAAGGCTTATAAACCGTGCAACCTTTTGGTTAGTTTTTTTGTGGAAAAGCGCCCTTATCTCCACTGTGTATCTGGCAGTGTCCCACTTTAAGAAAGCGACTACCAAATCGGTGGAGGAAGTCTCTAAAGTGAAAGACCAAGCTAGAACTAGGGAGGGGGGGGGGTGCTTGGAGGGTTTTCAATTAAATTTTATGGACGTTTGGAGAGCTTGCATTTCAGACGCTTGGGTGTAAAAGGTGGTATCCAGGAATACAAGCTCAAACTTTGTTCCATGACACCACCACCTCCGTTTCTTACCTCCAGCTTAATTTGTCACCACACAGGTTAGCAGATCCCCCATCACTCCCTCTTGTGTTGTCTGGACCAAGATTTCTCCCAGTTTTTTCGGTAGAGCGGTTCCAGGTGTTTTACTTGAGCCTGTTCGAATGGCGTATCTGTCCCATCTTAGACCTCAACGTTTTTGAATGTCATTCTTTGAGCCAAGAAATTTCACATGGAATCCACTGCGTTGGCCAAGGGAGTTCTCCTGGCTTCTGTGGATGCCAAGGATGCATGTGCCCATCTTTCTAGCATATCTGCATTTCTCTCATATTGTGGGTCCTTTATGCAACTAGTTTGTGGTCTTGCTCTTCAGTCTCTCATGTGCACCTTGGGTGTTCACAAAGTTGTTTGGCCTTGGTATTAGCCTCGTTGTGCTTTTGTGGCATCCCAGTTGTGGAAAACTTTGACTATCTCCTGTTGCACCACAGTTGGCGAGGGCTTGGGTCAACATGGCTTTTTGGCTGTCCAAACATTACATTGGTTCTGATGTATTCTGAACCTTCAGAAATTATTGATGGTGTAGTGTAGACTCATTTATTTGAAGTATCTGGGTTTAGTACTGGATGTAGTTTAGGCCAGGTCGTTTCTTCCACATAAGAGACTTCAGACTCCATGATGAGCAGCTTCCGTGATGGATGTTTGACACACGCAAATATGTAAAAACCCCTTGTCACGTACCTGGTGGTAGAACCCAATATGCAAGGAGCATATGATAGAGCAGACAGGAGCTCCGAAGTACAAAGGGGCACAAGTGCCAAGCAGGAAACTGGTGTAGAGGGCTGGTTGCAGCAAACAGCAGGAAGGTGTACTGTAGTCCTGGAGCAGGATGCAGATAGAAGCCTGGAGACTGCAGACAGCAGGGAGGTGCTTGGTAGTTCAGGAGACAGGTAGGTGAAGAAAAGCCAGGTCAAACACGGGTGGGCAGATCGGGTACATAAACAGAAACCAGAGAATGGTCAAAGTCCAGGCAGGGTCGGTAATCAGGCGGGCAGCAATCGGGTTTGGAGGATAAGTAGAGGCAAAGTCAGGATCAGAGGCGGGAAGCAAGCAGGAAAGTTCAGAGGAAGCAAAATCAGGTAACAGGTCAAGTAATCTGGATCACGGGTAGCAGGGGTCTCCGGAACACTGTAGACCGGACAGCAAAGCAGAAAGGCAACAGTTGCCTTTAAATGGCCAATCTTGGCACCAAGTGCCGTCACAAGGTGTGCGCGCGCCGCTACTGCGCATGCGTGCGCGTCGAACGGCCCTTCTGTGCACAGGCATTCTTCTGGCACGCAAATTGCTGGGGAGATTGCTGAAACGTCTTTCCTGACACCACTGCTTTAATTCTTACCCATGACTAGTGTGCACCACTATTGTCTGATGATCATTTATCTGTAGATGCCAGTTGATAGAACTACTTTTTCAAATTCGCCTTTAAAGTAGATGTAAACCCACTCTCGTCCTTTCCAAACTACTGCCATAGTGGTTATCTATAAGGATATGCATGCCTCCTGCATGTATCCTTATCTGTCAAATGTCTCCCCTCTGTCTGTTATGGGACCCAAAAAACTGCAGATTCTGTGGGTGGGTCTGTTGTCCGTAGCTCGATGGGTGGAGTCGTTATGTCAGACTCCCCGCCCACCTCTAAACTCCCCTTGTCAACGTGTATTTTTCTCCTGTGTATTTCTTACACTGAACTGCTATGATCACTAACATCCAGTCAAAACCCAGGAAGGTCACCACATGACTTCAGCATGCTCAATCTTACTGAGGTGTGGAGCAGCCAATCCTGTGAGAGTTGGAGAACAAAGGAGGAGGGGATCTGAAGTACATAGAATGTCTTTCGCTCGTGCATTAGATGTGTAAATTACCTGTCGCTCACAGCAAGGGGGAAGAACTGACTCCTATTTCTCTGTGTGTCAGTTTTTACCTTACTGAAAAAAGATGATTGCTCAGACCTGGATTAACTCTTCGTGGCAAAACTGGTCACAGATGACATGAAATCCTATACTGTACATGGACATGGTGCATGCCTTAATTAAAAAAAAATAAAAAAAAATTTGGGGTTTACATCCACTTTAACTACATAGCTCCTGAGCCTAATTATTTTAACCATATGCCCCAATGCTTATGCTCACCTTTCAAATTTCTTGGTTGATCCCTCCTTTTCAGGCTCCTCTCCTGACCTTATGCTATTTTAGCATGACATTTTTGTCTGGTTCCATATTCAGTAACATGCTTATTGGCAGCTTGGTTGCCCCTCTGAGAAATCCTCTCATGTTATGCTGATGGACCTTTTTTGAGACATCCTGTGCTTTCCCCACACAGTCATTGGGACTCTTCTCTTCCCTAAATGTGTGTGGTTAGCTCCACTGGCTAGAGCTTCTTCTACACCTTATTATCGTAATACATATATCTCGATGGCTTGCAACCCTCAGACTCTGCCATGATTCTGCATGAGGTCTGATTTGCCCTTCCCTCTTTATCAGAGCTGCGGATTGCCAAGTCACAAATTTTACTGGCTATGAAGCCATTCTGCTCTCATCTTATCAAATTGAAATTTTGTACTCGCCTTTTAAAATCCCTTGCTTGGTATCCATTGAGAGTCAATTTTTTTTTTTTTTAACCTTTTGGCTAATACTGCTGCCTAAGGACCCTTTCACACTTATACCATTTGTCCCACGATTTTGGACTGCATTGATTACCATTCATATTGGCACGACTAAGTCGTGCCGACTTCAAAGCAGTTCCTGCACTACATTTTTTCTAAAGTCGGATCCCGTATTAACGGATCCGACTTTGGCATGCGACTTGTGCATGAAGGGGAACTCCACGCCAATAATAAAAAAAAAAAAAATGCAGGCATAGGTTCCCCCTTCATTAGTATACCGGGCCCTTCGGTCTGGTATGGATTTTAAGGGGAACCCCCATGCCTAAAAAAAACGGCGTGGGGGTCCCCCATAAGTCCATACCAGACCCTTATCCGAGCATGCAAAACGGCCGGTCAGGAAAGGGGGTGGGGACGAGCGCCCCCCCCTCCTGAAACGTACCAGGCAGCATGCCCTCAACATGGGGGGTTGGGTGCTTTGGGGCAGGGGGCCCTTCGCCCCCCCACCCCAAGGCACCTTGCCCCCATGTTGAGAACGACAAGGGTCCCTTCCCGACAGCCCTGGACGTTGGTTGTTGGGGTCTGCCGGCGGGGTGCTTATCGGAATCTGGAAGCCCCCTTTAATAAGGGGGCCCCCAGATCCCACCCCCCACCCTGTGTGAATGAGTATGGGGTACATCGTACCCCTACCCATTCACAGGTTTATAAAGTAATTTATTAGGCAGCTCTGTGGGTCTCTTCCTTCGCTCTCTGCAGCCTCTTCTCCAATTCTCCTCCTGCTGTCCGGTCGTCTTCTGCCGAGTTCTTCTGCTCGTTTGCCCGCTGTTTTGCTAGCTCTTGCCCGGTCTTCTCAGTCATCTTCTTCCCTTCCGATGTTGACACAACGCTCTCTGCCACTGTAATGCCGTGTGCGCGGTGCGCAATGACTTGTATAGGCATGGGGCGGGGTCACCGGGTGCTGGCATCACCATCCCATCATGCCCCAGGAGATGACGTCATAAGGGGGCGCATCACCAGATGACATCACCCGGTGACCCTGCCCCATGCCTATATAAGTCGTTGCGCTCCACGCACATGGCATTACAGCGGCAGAGAGCCTTGTGTCAACATCGGAAGAAGAGGGAAGAAGACTATGGAGAAGACCGGGCAAGAGCTAGCAGAAGAACCCGGCAGAAGACGACCGGACAGCGGGAGTTGAATTGGAGAGGCCGGAGAGAGCGGAGACGGAAGACACCCCCGGAGTTGCCTAATGACTTTAAAAACCTGTGTAGTGTGTGTGTTTTATTTTTGACACTTTTTATTCCAGGTGAATGGGTACGATGTACCCCATACTCATTCACATAGGGTGGGGGCTGGGATCTGGGTGCCACCTTATTAAAGGGGGCTCCCAGATTCCGATAAGCCCCCCGCCCGCAGACCCCGGCAACTAACGGCCAGGGTTGGTGGGAAGGAGCCCTTGTCCTCATCAACAGGGGGTTCCCCACTGCCCCAAAGCACCCACCCCCCCATGTTGAGGGCATGTGGCCTGGTATGGTTCAGGAGGGGGGGTGCTCGCTCGTCCCCACCCTCTTTATTGACTGGCTGGGCTGCGTGCTCGGATAAGGGTCTGGTTTGGGGTTCCCTTTAAAATCCATACCAGACCAAAGGGCCCGGTATGCTCATGCAGGGGGTACCCATGTTTTTTTTTTTTTTTAATTGGTGTGGAGTTCTCCCTAATTATTAGGGGATCAAAGTCGCGTCCCTTGTCATTGAAGCCATGCTTCAAGTCGTAGGGCAATATCGGATCCACAGTCGTATAACTGTCTTGTCAAAATCGTGGCCGCAAAATTGCGGCACTTTGGAGTAGCGCAAGTGTGAAAGGGGCCTAAAGGAGGATTGGACACTGGCAAACAAATCTGTAGGCCAGTCCAAAATAACTTCTCCCAATACCAGCATGCCTGAGTTTTGTAGCAAAGCAGAACAAAGAGTGATAAATGAAGAGGGGTTGGACTTGCGGCAGTGGACTTCAAGAAAAGGATTTTACAGTGAGTGTAGACAATAGGCATTTTGATGTACCTGTACATTTTGTACTTTGGAGTACAGTACACGACACAGAATTGATTCGTAGACCATGGGTTACATGCCACTACCTTAAGGTGTTTGTACACTGGTGAAAGCGTCATCTTGACCCCCCCACCCAGTGTACCCTGTGATGTTGCTCCCCCCCTCAAAAAAAAAAAATGAATAAAAAGATTACAAAGAAAAGGGGGGTTGCATCCTACATCGTACCCTAAGATGTGGAATTAACAGGTACATAAAAATTCCTATTTGAAGAATAGGTAACAAAATAGCTACAACAGTAGTAACAGGCCACAGGATAAAACAAGGGTCAGCTGACCAAAATGGACGGTTGACAGCAGAAGCACATTGAGACTCTGCTGTTACAGGCTTCAGCTGCAAACAGCCACCGTGGCCCAGTAACTTTTGAAAAGGACAAATGGTGTGTGTGTGTGTGTGTGCCCAGACATCTTTGGGAGGATGGACTCAGGCAGGGGAGGAGTGACTTGTTACCTGAGGGCAGATGCACTACAAAAAAAGAGAACATTGCCACCCATCCAGCTAGAAGAGAAGGATGGAATCCCACAGCATGACTGCCCTGAGGCAAGAGAAGAGTAGTCGGTTCCCATGTAAAGACATGGCAGGTAGGCTATACATGACAGACCCCACGCATAAGGTTAATTGTAAAATGTTTAAAATGCCTTCAGGCTTGACATGGAACAGGAAAATGGCAGTCCCTCAGAATAGGAGAAAGCCCCAGGAAAGCAAGAAGAAAACTGCTTCCAGGGTATTTGGTTCTTGGAAGTAGCAGCATACATGGTTCAAAGAAAGACTGAGATGCCTGGAGATTTCTGAACAAAAACCTGCAGCGCAGTTGTATAACTAAAGATGCAGACAAGTGCCAGGGTACATACAAACTGCTTGTAGAGAAGGAAACAAACACATTAGAAGAGCACTAAGAATCGGGGAAAAGCAGACTTTTTTTCTAAGTACTAAGCCGACAAATGTAGTTGATCGGTACAAATAAACACCCATTTTTCCTATTAAGTGTATTATTTTCCTTCTAAAGCTTTTATTTATGACTACATGCTTTTCAAATTCCTATAAGCATCGAAAAGCTAAGTGGACTGTATTTTTTCGACTCTTGACAGCCATTGGTGTCTCTCCAGCAACCCTTAATACTACTTGCATTAGTTTTGGTGGGGTTTTTTATTTTATTTTATCCTATTTTGGATCGTCAAAAATAATTACCATAGAAGAGTAGCTCTCTGCTCCCTTTGTCTTCAGACTTTTAAGAAGCAGTTCCTCCCCAGAGAAATAATTTGTCAGCCCAGCTGAAGAAAGTGTTAAAAAGGTTGTATTGCTGTGTGTGAAGGCCATTGTTTACTAATTGTTACATATCTGTTTTATATTGTTGTTTTTTTTAGGAATCTTAATCACAACGATTGCCTCAAAAGGAGAGTTGCAGAATTGGCCAGAGCTGCTGCCAAAGTTGTGTAGTCTGTTGGACTCGGAGGATTATAACACATGTGAAGTAAGAATATTTAAAAAGTCCTTGGTGCTTGTGAAATGTGTTTTTCTGTTCGTTGATGTTTTTACAGCATGTATCTGTTGCATTTGCCCCATGCATTTGGTTTTAGTGTTTTGATTGTAAAAGTCAATTATAAATGTATGTTAAAATACTGATACCTTCTAGAAGGTACATACTGATTCATTATAAATAAAGGCTTTCATTAGATAAAGCAGAACTCCAGACAAATGGCATATCAGGTTTTCAACTGTATCTCATAGGTAATGTTCTACTTTAATTGGTGGTTGCAAACATCCTCTGGGGAATATTATCAAATCTGAAGCACCTGTGCATGGTAACTAAGGGCTCTTTCACACGGAGGTCCGCCTGTCAGTTTTTTAGGCGGACCTGAAACGGATCCTCCATGCACCCCTATGGAAGCACGGATGTCAGCGGAGACATGTCCGCTGACATCCGCTCCGCCAAAGTGTGACGGAGGAAAACCCTATTTTTCCTTCCGTCAGCGGATCGGATGACAACGGACTCTACGGTCCGTCGTCATCCGATTCCCCATAGGGGAGAGCGGCGCTCTGACAGGGCGGTCCCTGCACAGTGTGCGGGGACCGCCCAGTCATCCGTCGGCTCAGCGGGGATCAACGGAGCGATCCCCGCTGAGCAAGCGGAGCTTCACGGGGCCGATCTGCACGGATCCGCCCCGTGTGAAAGGGGCCTAAGCAGCTTCTTTCTGTCTTTCATTTTCAAAGCTCCACTTTCACCTAGTGATTTGGAAACATGGGCGGAATCATTGATTCTGCCTGCGATTCCAAATCTTGTGAAAATTGCAACGTGTTTGGGTGACATTCATTCTTTATGGCACTCCAAGCGCAGTTTGGTTTTTCAGCGATTATCGCACGTCAAAAACGCACTTGGCAGAATTGCGCAAAAAAGGTACACAAGTTTCTTTGCATAACAAATGGCGCATATGGCAGTCCATTTAAGTGAATGCGAGATGTGATCGGGGCTTATAAGTGATTGTAAACGATTGCCTTATAAAACAACCCATTTGGTTTAAAATATAAATGAAAGGCAAAACATTTGTGCATAGATATAAAAAACATTATAAATATCTTTTATTGCCTTTTTTTTAATAAGTGATTACATTTCCTCTGTTCTCAGCTGCATAAGGGCTGGGGGGAGGAGAAGCAACAGTGTACTGGGCTTCCCAGTGAATGGCTGTGCAGTGGGAGCGTGTCAGGACAAGTCTGATTATTGGAGAGCAGGCCGAGTTCCCAGCATAGCCAGAGAACTGAGCAAGGTGTGTTCTCCTGCTTAATCTGATCGTTAGTACAGAGCTTTCGAGAGCCAATCAAGACCGTTCATTATTTGATTGGACATGCACAAAACTTTTTTCGTATGATGCCAGATCCTAAGATTTTTCATTTTAATCAGTACAGTTGTTGTTCGCAAATGCAATACAAATACACTACAACACATGACACCACTTCCGAATTTTTACTCTGTCGTACAAGAATTTTCGTGACTTTAGTAAACTCTTCAGGTTCGATCAGAGATTGGCACGCAAAAAACAAACAAAAAAAAGGATGATCATTCGTCCGATAATCTCATTGTGTGTACCAGGCATTAGGGTGGTCAGTTTTTAATAGGAAAGCAGAGGGACTAGCAAGAACACCTGGGATGTCGCACAAAAGAAGCAATAAAAACTTCATACGAGTACATGTTACAGCACATATCACGGAAATTAAATGCCATCCCTCATGCTCCAGCCTACTGATTGGACAGTGAAGTATCAGCATGATACTGATGAGGTAATTCACGTTTTCCGCTTCAGTTAGCATCCTCATTAAGCCAACGAGCACTGTACAGTGCTGTAGAGCTCAGACACTTATTCTGCTGCCTATCCTTTTTGTAAGTGCTGCTGTGCAGGGGATTGCAGGAGGCTGACATCAAGAAGTTAAGGTACTAATATTGGAAATTTATTGAATTTGTTTTTAAATCTTTGTCTGGAGTTCTGCTTTAAAGAAAACATTGCATGTTGATGTGATAAAATTACTGCAGTTAAAGTGACTTGCAGCTTAAGCACTTACGGACCGCCCGCCGCAGGAATACGTTGGCTGTTTGAAGAGGAATACCGTTGTTATGGTAGCAGCTAGCTACCATAACCCCGGTATCCTCTTCTTCAGCGGGTGGTCCGCTGCAAGATGAAAGTAGTTTCTGTGGCGGATACGCTGCAAGATCACTTTTATCGGCGGTGGGAGAGGCCCCCCCCCCTCCGGTGCCCTCTGCCATTTACCGGAGCCGTTGGCAGCAGCGATCGGATCCTGTCCCTGCCTGGGAAGATGGCCCACACTCGTCTCTATATCACTGCAGGGCGGAAGACGTTAAAACGTCACTTCCGCCCATAGCTCTTAAAGGGACATTTTTTTTTTTTTTTTTTAGAATCACATAAAAAAAAGTTTGTTATTGCATTTTAGTCTAAATATATGATCTGAGGTCTTGTCATGCTTTTTCTATTACAAGGGATGTTTACATTCCTTGTAATAGGAATAAAAGTGACCCAAAATGTTTATTTTTTTAAAAAAAGTGTCAAAATAAACAATTTAACCACGTAACGACCGCTCGCTGTATATATACGTCGGCAGAATGGCATGGACAGGCACAATCACGTACCTGTACGTGACTGCCTTCGTATAGTTGGGGGGTCCAATCGGACCCCCCTTCTATACAGTGAGCGGTGGTTCTCGGTGCCGGAGCGATCCGTGATGAGGGGACGGCCATTCGTTTCCGGCCACCCCCCCATGATCGCTCCCGGCGAATGAAAAGCTTCCTCTGCCTGTGTAATGTTTACACAGGCAGGAGGAAGTAATGTCTTCTCTCATGCGGCGCTCACATATACCGAGCGCCGCATGAGAGAAGACACAGGTTAGTGCACTAAACGGCACACTGACACCACACACAGGCACACGATCGCCCCCCCCCCCCAGACCAGCCCCCAGTCAGTGTCACTGATTGCAGTGACCATTTATTTACTGATCACTGCAATCGGTGACATTTGTGACTGTAAAAGTGTCAGGGCAGAGTGTTTTAGGTCCAGTGTAGCCCCCTAACCCCCCCCCCCCTTAATAAAGATTTAACCCCTTGGTCGCCCCCCCCAGGTAACCCTTTCACCCCCTAGCACCGCTGTCACTAAGCGATTGTTTTTCTGATCGCTGTATTAGTGTTGGTGATGCCGATACGTAGCCAGTTATTTTTTTTAGGTTCGCCGCAGGTTTTTATAGCGTCAGGTACCCCCATATATTACCTAATAAAGGTTTAACCCCTTGATCGCCCCCCCAGGTAACCCTTTCACCCCCTTTTGCCAGTGTCACCAAGCTATCATTTTTCTGATCGCTGTATTAGTTATGCTGGTGCCGATAAATAGCCAGTTATTTTTTTTAGGTTCGCCGCAGGTTTTTATAGCGTCCGGTTACCCCCATATATTATCTAATAAAGGTTTTAACCCCCTAATTGCCCCTAGTTAACCCTTTCACCAGTCATCACCGTAGAAGTGTTACTGGTGACGCTGGTTAGCCAGTTAGTTTTGTTATTTAGGTTCCCCGTCAGGTTTTTATATAGCGTCAGGTACCCCCATATATTACCTAATAAAGGTTTAACCCCCTGATTGCCCCTAGTTAACCCTTTCACCAGTGATCACCATATAAGTGCTACGGGTGACGCTGGTTAGTTAGTTTGCTTTTTATAGTGTCGGCACCCGCCGTATATAACCCAATAAAGGTTTAACTCCCTGATCGCCCGGCGGGTGATATCAATTAGGTTTTAGTGTCAGAGAGGGTCTGCGTCACCCCAGGCAGCGTCAGGTTAGTGCCAGGAACGCTAACACCCACGCGTGAAGCATACACCTCCCTTAGTGGTATAGTATCTGAACAAATCAATATCTGATTAGATCTAAACTAGCGCCCCCAGCAGTTTAGGGTTCCCAAAAACGCAGTGTTAGCGGGATCAGCCCAGATACCTGCTAGCACCTGCGTTTTGCCCCTCCGTCCAGCCCAGGCCACCCAAGTGCAGTATCGATCGATCACGGTCACTTACAAAACACAACACACAACTGCAGCGTTCGCAGAGACAGGCCTGATCCCTGCGACTCCAGTGCTGTAGGAGGTGATTTCACCACCACAGTTAAAAAAAGAGCATATATGCCGAAGCATGGGGGCAGCAGGGGCGAAGGAGCGATTTTGCTCCTAATGCCGTGTACATACGGTCGAAATTCCGACGGAGGCTTGCCCGTGGAAAAGTCCGACCATGTGTGGGCGGCATAACTTTTGCGGGAGGATGCCCCCATGCTTCGGCATATATAAATGGTGCATGTATGCCCATCATTAGAAGTGGGTGAATGAAGGGAGGTATTCTAATGGTGGGCATACCCACCGATCAATCTCTTTTTTTCGTTCAGCCAACAGGCTGCATGAAAAAAAAGATTACAATACATGTCCAACAAGGACCAGCAACGTACTGGTATGTTGCTGGACTTTGGTTATACCAGATTGATGCTTGCGGGTTTAGGTATCGTCTTGGTATCATTCTTTTTAGCCAGCGGCCGACTTTCATGTAAAAGCAATCCTAGCGGCTAATTAGCCTCTGGACTGTTTTTACAAGCAGTGGGAGGGAATGTCCCCCCCCCCCCCCCCCCCCGGATATAAAAAGCGCCATTGGGAAAGCATTTTATCACACCGATCTTGGTGTGGTCAGATGCTTTGAGGGCAGAGCAAAATTCTAGGGTCCAATAGACCCCAGTTTTTTCAATAAAAGAGTACCTGTCACTACCTATTGCTATCATAGGGGATATTTACATTCCCTGAGATAACAATAAAAATGATAAAAAAAAAAAATATGGAAAGAACAGTTTAAAAATAAAGCAAAATTAATAATAATAAAAAAAAGCATCCCTGTCCTGCCCTGCTCTTGCGCAATGGCGAACGCAAGCGTCGGTCTGGCGTCATATGTAAACAGCAATTGCATCATGCATGTGAGGTATCACCACGAAGGTCAGATCGAGGGCAGTCATTTTAGCAGTAGACCTCCTCTGTAAATCTAACGTGGTAACCTGTAAAGGCTTTTAAAAATGTATGTAGTTTGTCACCACTGCGCGTTTGTGCGAAATTTTAAAGCATGTCGTGTTTGGTATCTATGTACTCGGCCTAAGATCATCTTTTTTATTTCATCAAACATTTGGGCAGTATAGTGTGTTTTTAGTGCATTAAAATTAAAAAAAGTGTATTTTTTCCCAAAAAAATGCGTTCGAAAAATCGATGCGCAAATACTGTGTGGGAAAAAAAAATTAAACACCCACCATTTTAATCTGTAGGGCCTTTGCTTTAAAAAAATATATGATGTTTGGGGGTTCAACATAATTTTCTTGCAAAAAAAATAAAATGTTTTCATGTAAACAAAAAGTGTCAGAAAGGGCTTTGTCTTCAAGTGGTTAGAAGAGTGGATGTAAGCTTCCTAATGTTGTGTATAAAATTCCAGGACAGTTCAAAACCCC
This sequence comes from Rana muscosa, assembly GCA_029206835.1. Taxonomy (NCBI): domain Eukaryota; kingdom Metazoa; phylum Chordata; class Amphibia; order Anura; family Ranidae; genus Rana; species Rana muscosa. Next base: position 1,093,001,833 of record CM055116.1, read on the forward strand.
CTCCCAAATGACCCCATTTTGGAAAGTAGACACCCCAAGCTATATACTGAGAGGCATGTCGAGTCCATGGAATATTTTGATATGATATATTGCTCAAACATGCCATGGGCATATGTGGAATTACACCCCAAAATACATTCTGTTGCTTCTCCTGAGTACGGAGATACCACATGTGTATGACTTTTTGGGAGCCTAGCCGTGTACGGGACCCCAAAAACCAAGCACCGCCTTCAGGCTTTCTAAGGGTATAAATTTTTGATTTCACTCCTCACTGCCTATCACAGTTTCGGAGGTCATGGAATGCCCAGATGGCACAAAACCCCCCCAAATGACCCCATTCTGGAAAGTAGACACCCCAAGCTATTTGCTGAGAGGTATGGGGAGTATTTTGCAGATCTCGCTTTTTGTCACAAAGTTTTGAAAATTGAAAAAAAAAAAATATTTTCTTTCTTCATTTTCAAAAACAAATGAGAGCTGTAAAATACTCACCATGCCTCTCAGCAAATAGCTTGAGGTGTCTACTTTCCAAAATGGGGTCATTTGGGGGGTGTTTTGTGCTATTTTGGCATTTTATGGCCTTCAAAACTGTGATAGGTAGTGAGGAGTGAAATCAAAACTTTGCGCCCTTAGAAATCCTGAAGGCGGTGCTTGGTTTCCGGGGTCCCGTACGCGGCTAGGCTCCTAAAAAGTCCCACACATGTGGTATCCCCGTACTCAGGAGAAGCAGCAAAATGTATTTTGGGGTGCAATTCCACATATAACCATGGCATGTGTGAGCAATATATCATTTAGTGACAACTTTTTGTAATTTTTTTTTTTTCAGCCATTATTCAATCACTTGGGACAAAAAAAAAAATTCAATGGACTCAACATGCCTCTCAGCAATTTCCTTGGGGTGTCTACTTTCCAAAATGGGGTCATTTGGGGGGGGTTTTGTACTGCCCTGCCATTTTAGCACCTCAAGAAATGAGATAGGCAGTCATAAATTAAAAGCTGTGTAAATTCCAGAAAATGTACCCTAGTTTGTAGACGCTGTAACTTTTGCGCAAACCAATAAATATACGCTTATTGACTTTTTTTTACTAAAGACATGTGGCTGAATACATTTTGGCCTAAATATATGACTAAATTGAATTTATTCGATTTTTCTTATAACAAAAAGTAGAAAATATCATTTTATTTCAAAATTTTCAGTCTTTTTCCGTTTATATCGGGAAAAAAAAAAAAATCTCAGAGGCAATCAAATACCATTAAAAGAAAGCTCTATTTGTGGGAAGAAAAGGACGCAAATTTTGTTTGGGTACAACATTGCATGTCCGCACAATTTCCAGTTAAAGCAGCGCAGTGCCCAATTCTGAAAACACCTCTGGTCCTTAACCACTTAAGCCCCAGACCATTTGGTAGCTAAAGGACCAGAGGTGATTTCAGAGTTTTGCACTGCGCTGCTTTAACTGTAAATTGTGCGGACATGCAATGTTGTACCCAAACAAAATTTGTGTCCTTTTCTTCCCACAAATAGAGCTTTCTTTTAATGGTATTTGATTGCCTCTGCGATTTTTATTTTTTGCGATATATACGGAAAAAGACCGAAAATTTTGAAAAAAAATGATATTTTCTACTTTTTGTTATAAGAAAAATCGAATAAACTCCATTTTAGTCATACATTTAGGCCAAAATGTATTCAGCCACATGTCTTTAGTAAAAAAAATGTCAAGTGTATATTTATTGGTTTGCGCAAAAGTTATAGCGTTTACAAACTAGGGTACATTTTCTGGAATTTACACAGCTTTAAATTTATGACTGCCAATCTCATTTCTTGAGGTGCTAAAATGGCAGGGCAGTACAAAACCCCCCCCAAATGACCCCATTTTAGAAAGTAGACACCCCAAGGAAATTGCTGAGAGGCATGTTGAGCCCTTTGAATTTTTTTTTTTTTGTCCCAAGTGATTGAATAATGACAAAAAAAAAAAAATTACAAAAAGTTGTCACTAAATGATATATTGCTCACACATGCCATGGTTATATGTGGAATTGCACCCCGGAAACCAAGCACCGCCTTCAGGATTTCTAAGGGCGCAAATTTTTGATTTCACTCCTCACTACCTATCACAGTTTTGAAGGCCATAAAATGCCAAAATAGCACATTTGGGCATTCCATGGCCTCCGAAACTGTGATAGGCAGTGAGAAGTGAAATCAAAAATTTACACCCTTAGAAAGCCTGAAGGCGGTGATTGGTTTTTGGGGTCCCGTACGCGGCTAGGCTCCCAAAAAGTCTCACACATGTGGTATCCCCGTACTCAGGAGAAGCAACAGAATGTATTTTGGGGTGTAATTCCACATATGCCCATGGCATGTTTGAGCAATATATCATTTAGTGACAACTTTGTGCAAAAAAAAAAAAAAATGTATTTTTTCCGCAACTTGTGTCAACATATAAAATATTCCATGGACTCGACATGCCTCTCAGTATATAGCTTGGGGTGTCTACTTTCCAAAATGGGGTCATTTGGGGGGGTTTTGAACTGTTCTGGCATTTTATACACAACATTAGGAAGCTTACATCCACTCTTCTAACCACTTGAAGACAAAGCCCTTTCTGACACTTTTTGTTTACATGAAAACATATTTTTTTCTGCAGGAAAATTATGTTGAACCCCCAAACATTATATATATTTTTAAAGCAAAGGCCCTACAGAATAAAATGGTGGGTGTTGCATTTTTTTTCTACACAGTATTTGCGCAGCGATTTTTCAAACGAATTTTTTGGGGAAAAAATACACTTTTTTAAATTTTAATGCACTAAAACACACTATATTGCCCAAATGTTTGATGAAATAAAAAAGATGATCTTAGGCCGAGTACATAGATACCAAACACGACATGCTTTAAAATTTCGCACAAACGCGCATTGGCGACAAACTACATACATTTTTAAAAGCCTTTAAAAGCCTTTACAGGTTACCCCGTTAGATTTACAGAGGAGGTCTACTGCTAAAATTACTGCCCTCGATCTGACCTTCGCGGTGATACCTCACATGCATGGTGCAATTGCTGTTTACATATGACGCCAGACCGACGCTTGCGTTCGCCATTGGGCAAGAGCAGTGCAGGACAGGGGTGCTTTTTTTTATTTTTTTATTATTATTAATTTTGCTTTTTTATTTTATTTTTAAATTGTTCCTTCCATATTTTTTTTTTTTTTGTTATCTCAGGGAATGTAAATATCCCCTATGATAGTAATAGGTAGTGACAGGTACTCTTTTTTTGAAAAAACTGGGGTCTAGACCCTAGATCTTTCCTCTGCCCTCAAAGCATCTGACCACACCAAGATCGGTGTGATAAAATGCTTTCCCAATGGCGCTTTTTATATCCGGGGGGGACATTCCCTCCCACTGCTTGTAAAATCAGTCCAGAGGCTAATTAGCCACTAGGATTGCTTTTACATTAAAGCCGGCCGCTGGCTGAAAAGAATGATACCAAGATGATACCTAAACCCACAGGCATCAATCTGGTATAACCATTCAAAGTCCAGCAACATACCAGTACGTTGCTGGTCCTTGTTGGACATGTATTGTAATCTTTTTTTTTTCATGCAGCCAGGTGGCTGAACGAAAAAAGAGATTGATCGGTGGGTATGCCCACCATTAGAATACCGCCCTTCATCCACCCACTTCTAATGATGGGCATACATGCACCATTTATATATGCCGAAGCATGGGGGCATCCTCCCGCAAAAAAGTTATGCCGCACACACGTGGTCGGACTTTTCCACGGGCAAGCCTCCGTCGGAATTTCGACCGTATGTACGCGGCATTAGGAGCAAAATCACTCCTCCGCCCCTGCTGCCCCAATGCTTCGGCATGCTTTTTTTTTTAACTGGTGGTGAAATCACCTCCTACAGCACTGGAGTCGCAGGGATCAGGCCTGTCTCTGCGAACGCTGCAGTTATGTGTGTTGTGTTTTGCAAGTGACCGTGATCGATTGATGCTGCACTTGGGTGGACTGGGCTGGACGGAGGGGCAAAACGCAGGTGCTAGCAGGTATCTGGGCTGATCCCGCTAACACTGCGTTTTTGGGAACCCTAAACTGCTGGGGACGCTAGTATAGATCTGATCAGATCAGATATTGATCTGTTCAGATACTATACCACTAAGGGAGGTGTATGCTTCACGCGTGGGTGTTAGCGTTACTGGCACTAACCTGACGCTGCCTGGGGTGTGACGCAGACCCTCTCTGACGCTAAAACCTAATTGATATCACCCGCCGGGCGATCAGGGGGTTAAACCTTTATTGGGTTATATACGGCGGGTGCCCTGAAACTATAAAAAGCAAACTGACCAGCGTCACCCGTAACACTTATATGATGATTACTGGTGAAAGGGTTAACTAGGGGCAATTAGGGGGTTAAAACCTTTATTAGATAATATATGGGGGTACCCGACGCTATAAAAACCTGCGGCGAACCTAAAAAAATTACTGGCTACCGATCTGCATCACCGACGCTAAGACAGCGATCAGAAAAATGATCGCTTAGCGACAGTGGTGATAGGGGGTGAAAGGGTTACCTGGGGGGCGATCAAGGGGGTTAAACCTTTATTAGATATTTTATGGGGGTACCCGACGCTATAAAAACCTGCGGCGAACCTAAAAAAAATTACTGGCTACCGATCTGCATCACCGACGCTAAGACAGCGATCAGAAAAATGATCGCTTAGCGACAGTGGTGATAGGGGGTGAAAGGGTTACCTGGGGGGCGATCAAGGGGGTTAAACCTTTATTGGATATTTTATGGGGGTACCCGACGCTATAAAAACCTGCGGCGAACCTAAAAAAAATACTGGCTACCGATCTGCATCACCGACGCTAAGACATCGATCAGAAAAATGATCGCTTAGCGACAGTGGTGATAGGGGGTGAAAGGGTTACCTGGGGGGCGATCAAGGGGTTAAACCTTTATTAGATAATTTATGGGGGTACCTGACGCTATAAAAACCTGCGGCGAACCTAAAAAAAATTACTGGGTACCGATCTGCATCACCGACGCCAAGACAGCGATCAGAAAAATGATCGCCAAGCGACGACGGTGCTAGGGGGTGAAAGGGTTATCTGGGGGGTGATCAAGGGGTTAAACCTTTATTAGGGGGGGGGTTAGGGGGCTACACTGGACCTAAAACTAAATGTAGTGACACTTTTACAGTCACAAATGTCACTGATTGCAGTGATCAGTAAATAAATGGTCACTGCAATCAGTGACACTGTGACTGGGGGCTGGGGAGTGATCTGGGGGGGGCTGGGGGGTGATCTGGGGGGGCGATTTATGTGCCTATGTGTGCTGGTGTTAGTGTAGTGTTAGTGCACTGACCTGTGTGTCTTCTCTTGTACGACGCTCGGTATATGTGAGCGCCGCACAGGAGATGACATCACTTCCTCCTGCTTTCTCGGTCTGTGTAAACATTACACAGACAGAGGGGGCATTTCTATTCGCCGGGAGCGATCGCGGGGGGGTGGCCGGAATCTAACGGTCGCCCCCCCATCTCGAAACGCTCCCAGACGAATTCCGACCGCTCACTGTACAGAAGGGGGGTCCGATCGGACCCCCCAACTGTACAAAGGCAATCACGTACACTCTACGTGATTGTGCCTGTCGGTGCCATTGTGCCGACGTATATATACAGTGAGCGGTCGTTAAGTGGTTAAATTGTTGCTTCCATATTTTTTTTTTTTTTAGCATTTTATTGTTATCTCAGGGAATGTAAATATCCCCTATGATAGCAATAGGTAGTGACAGGTACTCTTTTTTTGAAAAAACTGGGGTCTAGACCCTAGATCTTTCCTCTGCCCTCAAAGCATCTGACCACACCAAGATCGGTGTGATAAAATGCTTTCCCAATTTCCCAATGGAGCTTTTTATATCCGGGGGGGGGGGACATTCCCTCCCACTGCTTGTAAAAGCAGTCCAGAGGCTAATTAGCCACTAGGATTGCCTTTACATGAATGCCGGCCGCTGGCTGAAAAGAATGATACCAAGATGATACCTAAACCCGCAGGCATCAATCTGGTATAACCATTCAAAGTCCAGCAACATACCAGTACGTTGCTGGTCCTTGTTGGACATGTATTGTAATCTTTTTTTTTTTCGTGCAGCCAGGTGGCTGAACGAAAAAAGAGATTGATCGGTGGGTATGCCCACCATTAGAATACCGCCCTTCATCCACCCACTTCTAATGATGGGCATACATGCACCATTTATATATGCCGAAGCATGGGGGAATCCTCCCGCAAAAAAGTTATGCCGCACACACATGGTTGGACTTTTCAACGGGCAAGCCTCCGGAATTTCAACCGTATGTACGCGGCATTAGGAGCAAAATCACTCCTCCGCCCATGCTTCCCCAATGCTTCGGCATATTTGCTTTTTTTTTTTTTTAACTGTGGTGGTGAAATCACCTCCTACAGTACTGGAGTCGCAGGGATCAGGCCTGTCTCTGCGAACGCTGCAGTTATGCGTGTTGTGTTTTGTAAGTGACAGTGATCGATCGATACTGCACTTGGGTGGCCTGGGCTGGACGGAGGGGCAAAACGCAGGTGCTAGCAGGTATCTGGGCTGATCCCGCCAACACTGCGTTTTTGGGAACCCTAAACTGCTGGGGACGCTAGTATAGAAGATCAGATCAGATATTGATCTGTTCAGATACTATACCACTAAGGGAGGTGTATGCTTCACGCGTGGGTGTTAGCGTTACTGGCACTAACCTGACGCTGCCTGGGGTGTGACGCAGACCCTCTCTGACGCTAAAACCTAATTGATATCACCCGCCGGGCAAACAGGGGGTTAAACCTTTATTGGGTTATATACGGCGGGTGCCCTGACACTATAAAAAGCAAACTAACTAACCAGCGTCACCCGTAACACTTATATGATGATCACTGGTGAAAGGGTTAACTAGGGGCAATTAGGGGGTTAAAACCTTTATTAGATAATATATGGGGGTACCTGACGCTATAAAAACCTGCGGCGAACCTAAAAAAAATTACTGGCTACCGATCTGCATCACGACGCTAAGACAGCGATCAGAAAAATTATCGCTTAGCGACAGTGGTGATAGGGGGTGAAATGGTTACCTGGGGGGCGATCAAGGGGGTTAAACCTTTATTAGATAATTTATGGGGGTACCTGACACTATAAAAATCTGCGGCGAACCTAAAAAAATTACTGGCTACCGATCTGCATCACCGACGCTAAGGCAGCGATCAGAAAAATGATCGCTTAGCGACAGTGGTGATAAAGGGTGAAAGGGTTACCTGGGGGGCGATCAAGGGGGTTAAACCTTTATTAGATAATTTATGGGGGTACCTGACGCTATAAAAACCTGCGGCGACCGTAAAGAAAATTACTGGCTACCGATCTGCATCACTGACGCTAAGACAGCGATCAGAAAAATGATCGCTTAGCGACGGCGGTGAAAGGGTTATCTGGGGGGTGATCAAGGGGTTAAACCTTTATTAGGGGGGGTTAGGGGGCTACACTGGACCTAAAACTAAATGTAGTGACACTTTTACAGTCACAAATGTCACTGATTGCAGTGACCATTTATTTACTGATCACTGCAATCAGTGACACTGTGACTGGGGGCTGGGGGGTGATCTGGGGGGGGCGATTTATGTGCCTATCTGTGCTGGTGTTGGTGTAGTGTTTGTGCACTAACCTTGATGTCTTCTCTTGTACGGCGCTCGGTATATGTGAGCGCCGCACAAGAGATGACATCACTTCCTCCTGCTTCCTCTGCCTGTGTGTACATTCGACAGACAGAGGGGGCATTTCCATTCGCCGGGAGCTATCGCGGGGGGGGGGTGGCCGGAATCGAACGGCCGTCCCCTCATGTCGGATCGCTCCCCAACGAATTCCGACCGCTCACTGTACAGAAGGGGGGTCCGATTGGACCCCCCAACTGTACAAAGGCAATCATGTACACTCTACGTGATTATGCCTGTCGGTGCCATTGTGCCGACGTGTATATATACAGTGAGCGGTCGTTAAGTGGTTAAGCTGCATAATGGTCCGGGGCTTAAGTGGTTAAATAAATAATAACAAAAAAACATTACTCTTTCGTCCATGGACCGACACAGCTTCTCTATTGACAAAGTGGGTATTATCCGTTAATTAGGAGTGACTAGGCAGAAAAACTTGTAAAAAGTGTTGCATCACACCTTCTACAGTACCGCCCAGGGGGCGGACCCTCTGGGTATACCCTCTCAGTCTGCATCTTCGCAGATCAGTTTTTTTCTGTCTAGCAAGGAGTAGGACATGGCTCCCTTCGGGCCCATTGGTCCGGGGAAAAAAGATATATATATATACAGGTCCTTCTCAAAAAATTAGCATATTGTGATAAAGTTCATTATTTTCTGTAATGTACTGATAAACATTAGACTTTCATATATTTTAGATTCATTACACACAACTGAAGTAGTTCAAGCCTTTTCTTGTTTTAATATTGATGATTTTGGCATACAGCTCATGAAAACTCAAAAATCCTATCTCAAAAAATTAGCATATTTCATCCGACCTATAAAAGAAAAGTGTTTTTAATACAAAAAAAGTCAACCTTCAAATATGTTCAGTTATGCACTCAATACTTGGTCGGGAATCCTTTTGCAGAAATGACTGCTTCAATGCGGCGTGGCATGGAGGCAACCAGCCTTTGGCACTGCTGAGGTGTTATGGAGGCCCAGGATGCTTCGATAGCGGCCTTAAGCTCATCCAGAGTGTTGGGTCTTGCGTCTCTCAACTTTCTCTTCCCAATATCCCACAGATTCTCTATGGGGTTCAGGTCAGGAGAGTTGGCAGGCCAATTGAGCACAGTAATACCATGGTCAGTAAACCATTTACCAGTGGTTTTGGCACTGTGAGCAGGTGCCAGGTCATGCTGAAAAATGAAATCTTCATCTCCATAAAGCTTTTCAGCAGATGGAAGCATGAAGTGCTCCAAAATCTCCTGATAGCTAGCTGCATTGACCCTGCCCTTGATAAAACACAGTGGACCAACACTAGCAGCTGACATGGCACCCCAGACCATCACTGACTGTGGGTACTTGACACTGGACTTCAGGCATTTTGGCATTTCCCTCTCCCCAGTCTTCCTCCAGACTCTGGCACCTTGATTTCTGAATGTACTTTGGACTACTGAGCAACAGTCCAGTGCTGCTTCTCTGTAGCCCAGGTCAGGCGCTTCTGCCGCTGTTTCTGGTTCAAAAGTGGCTTGACCTGGGGAATGCGGCACCTGTAGCCCATTTCCTGCACACGCCTGTTCACAGTGGCTCTGGATGTTTCTACTCCAGACTCAGTCTACTGCTTCCGCAGGTCCTCCAAGGTCTGGAATCGGTCCTTCTCCACAATCTTCTTCAGGGTCCGGTCACCTCTTCTCATTGTGCAGCGTTTTCTGCCACACTTTTTCCTTCCCACAGACTTCCCACTGAGGTGCCTTGATACAGCACTCTGGGAACAGCCTATTCGTTCAGAAATTTCTTTCTGTGTCTTGCCCTCTTGCTTGAGGGTGTCAATGATGGCCTTCTGGACAGCAGTCAGGTCGGCAGTCTTACCCATGATTGCGGTTTTGAGTAATGAACCAGGCTGGGAGTTTTTAAAAGCCTCAGGAATCTTTTGCAGGAGTTTAGAGTTAATTAGTTGATTCAGATGATTAGGTTAATAGCTCGTTTAGAGAACCTTTTCATGATATGCAAATTTTTTGAGATATGAATTTTGGGTTGTCATGAGCTGTATGCCAAAATCATCAATATTAAAACAAGAAAAGGCTTGAACTACTTCAAGTTGTGTTTAACGAATCTAAAATATATGAAAGTCTAATGTTTATCAGTACATTACAGAAAATAATGAACTTTATCACAATATGCTAATTTTTTGAGAAGGACCTGTATATATTTTTATTTTTTTTGCTACATTTGTTGTTTCCTGCGATCTTCGATCAACTGCCGACTGGGCGACAGGCTGGATCCTCGATCCTTGTAGTCTCCCCAGTTTCGGCCATCGAGCGTGTGCCGACCCTAGCTATGCGCTGGGTTTTCCACGACATGCCCGTCGCTCCACGGGTGGCCGGTGAGCTTACGCTCCAGGGCCTGAATCGGACCGCTCAGCTTCGGCTGACCTTACGGCCGAGTCGCAGCACCCTGGCCGGTGAGCTTACGCTCCAAGGCTTGCATCGGACCGCTCAGCTTCGGCTGACCTTACGGCCGAGTCGCAGCAGCCTGGCCGGTGAGCTTACGATCCAAGGCTTGCATCGGACCGCTCAGCTTCGGCTGACCTTACGGCCGAGTCGCAGCAGCCTGTCCGGTGAGCGTCATGCTCCAGGGCATACATATGATCGTCCCTTCTGGGTCCAATCACAGCATGCCTGGCCAACAGTCACCTTCCGTGCGCGGACGATGATCTGTTTGGAATGTCTTCCAGCAGAATACATGCAGGATAGGTAAGTAAAACTCCCCTGCCTCGGCTGGGTGATTTAGCTGGACATTCCTGGAGAGATCAAGTAAGTGGTTGTGGCCCCTTTCTTCCCTCTCTCCCTGCCTTTCCCTCCTCCCTGGGCTTCTAGCTAAAGGTTGCTGGGTGCTGGGGGTCACCTAGGGGGTCCCACTGGAGCGGGGCTGGCTGTAACTAACATTTAAAAGAAATGTCATTTTTTCTTACCTGTGTTTGTGTCCTTCCTCCATGCTGTCGGCGGCCATTTTGAGGTGGTCCATGCTAAGTTTGGCCTCTTGTGACTGCCCGGCGGCCATCTTCCTGTGGTTCGGCCACACCCACTGGCCCCTATCAGCTGATCGGCGGCCATGTTTGTCCACCCTGTATGCAGATATTGCCGTTCGGCGGCCATCTTTTTGTGGGCTATGGCTGCTTGACCTCTATCTTCTGTCGGCGGCCATTTTCTTAGAGCCCACATTATCTTCCATACAGACGTTTTTGGCAACCATTTTTCGAGAGCCTCCGGCCTCTAGGGTGCATTACACTGGCGCGAAAATTCACACAGGAAGTGCTGATAAAAGAAGCAGACTGACACAGCAGCAGGGGGACAGCATCACAGGCGCAGCATAGCAGTACCTATCCAGGGTGGTGAGTCCTCTGTGTGACCCGGCCTCTCTGCAGCACAGGAGGGTGGCCTATTGATATCTTGCCTGGAGCCCTGTGAGTGTCAGCGTGTGGTCAGCATGGCATCTGAGCCAGATGTCTTCTCCCCTGAAACACCAGATTTAGCAGCTGGTGCCCCTGAGGTGTCTATGAACGCTATGACTGCAATCCTAGAGGCGTTTGCTGCCAGGGTGGAAGCAGCACACGGGAATACAGGGGGTAGTAAACGCCCCATCCCCTGCAAGCTTCTGGGGATAATTCTGGTGCAGAACCAGGTCCAGCTACGGCTCGGGGCCCAGATTCTGACGCATCAGAGACTGCAGACCGTGACCGGACAGTGAGAATGACTCAAAGTCCAGGTCAGTACGTGAGACGGCTTTGGTATCTGACCTTATTACTGCAGTGCGGGATATGCTAAAATTGGAAAATACTGCAGAAGCAGCAGAGACTCCGGTCCACTTGGGTTTCATAGACCTGCCCGCACTGCTAAGGTGTTCCCTTGTGTGTCTTTTGATAAACTCTTATACAAGGAATGGGAGAACCCACTGAGGGTCTTTACAGCCCCAAAGAGGTTTGCGGTACGGTACCCCTTTTGAGGAGAGTTTTCTGAAGAAATGGACCTCTCCCCCCTATAGTGGACCCTCCGGTGTCCAGACTTAATAGAGCCACCACAATTCCTGTAGAAGGGGCTCCTGTTTTCAAGGACCCTGTGGATAAGAAGGCTGAAGCACTCGTTTGCTACCTATACTCAGTGGTAGGCTCGGCAGTACGCCCGGCATTGGCGGGGGCCCCAGTGTCTCACACACTTACTGAATGGGCAAGATTGCTACTCCAGGGGTTAAGGAGCGAGATGCTCCTCCTGATGAGATAACATTGGCCGACCTGTTGGTTCAGGGCCTTAGGTTTGTCTGCGAGTCAGACATGAATACTATTCCCCTGCTGTCTAAAACTTCGGTTTATGCAGTAGCAATACGCCGCCTGATCTGGCTAAAAGGCGGGTCTGCGGACCAGACTTCCAAGAAAGCCCTGTTGGATCTGCCTTTTAAGGGCGACAGACTTTTTGGGGCTTCTCTGGATGACATCATCAAGGATGCCACAGGAAGTAAAAGCACTTTGCTTCCCCAAATTAGCAAGGATAAGGGGCCACGCCAAGGGCAAGGGCCCTCCTTTACTGCACACAAGTGGTTTTTTTCATCCCCCTAGGGCGACAGGGAAAAGACCCCAGGCCGATAAAGCGCCTGCCCAAGGACAAAAGCGTCCTTGGTCCCGCATACCCAATAAGCCTGCGGACAAATTTGCGTCCGCATGAAGGTCCACCCCCACCCAGCTCTCGGGTGGGGAGACGTCTTCGCAAATTCGCGACTCAGTGGACAGCACTAATCTCCGACAGGTGGGTTTGCGAAGTAATCTCCTCGGGCTACAAGATAGAGTTTCTCTCTTGTCCACCGGACAGATTCAACACCTCCAATCTCCAGCTACTACCGACCCGTCGGGAGGCCCTGTATGGGGCGGTCCAGGGTCTATTGGAACGCGGGGTAGTTATTCCAGTTCCAGAACTGGAACAGGGTTTTTACTCAAATCTGTTCATTGTGCCGAAGAAGGAGGGGGTTCGTCCAAGCTTGGATCTCAGAGCCCTCAATTGCTTTGTGAAGGTACAAAGTTTTCGGATGGAGCCGGTTCGATCTGTAGTCACGGCTCTCCATCCGGGGGACTTTCTGGCCTCCTTGGACATCAAGGACGCATACCTGCATGTCCCCATATACTCCAGACACCAGAGGTTTATGCGATTTGCTATCGGGAAGGACCACTACCAGTTTGTGGCCCTCCCGTTGGGCCTTGCCTCAGCACTCAGGACGTTCACCAAGGTGCTCGCTCCGATTCTGGCACTTCTAAGACAGCGGGGTATCGCTATCACAGGCTACTTATACGACCTTCTGCTGAAGGCCCCTTCAAGCTCAGAATTAGAGGTAAGCGTGTCCATTACCTGTCAGACTCTTCGAGACTGTGGTTGGATACTAAACACGCAAAAGTCAGTATTGGTGCCCACTCAACGCCTAGGGTACCTGGGGTTGATTCTGGATTCTTCAGAGGCAAAGGTATTCCTCCCTGTGGAGAAGTTGCAGACCCTCCGGGCTGCAGTATGGCAGCTGACTTCCAGGAATTGGTCGTCACTCCGTTTTTTGCATGCGAGTGTTGGGCCTCAGGGTAGCCTCCTTCGAGGCGGTTCCATATGCTCAATACCACACGAGTGTTACAGAAGGAAGTTCTGTCCAGATGGAACAGATGTCCATCTCTGGATTATCAAATCCGAGTGAGCCACATAGTCAGGAGATCCCTGGTATGGTGGCTGACAGCACCGGCTCTAATGGCCAGGAAGTCATTTCTTCCGGTTTACTGGATAGTGATCACGACGGACGCCAGCCTTACAGGTTGGGGGGGAGTCTGGGGTGTTCAGTCGGCGCAAGGTCGCTGGACCCCAGAGGAAGCCCTCCTGCCGATCAATGTCCTGGTAATCCGGGCGATCAGGCTGTGCCTCTTCAAATGGTCTCAGAGGCTGCAAGGGCGTCCAGTCAGGATCCAGTTAGACAACGCCACAGCAGTGGCATATGTCAATCAAGGAGGAACAAGAAGCTCAGCTGCAACATCCGAGATCGCTCGCATCCTGAAGTGGGCAGAGAGGAGCGTACCGGCACTGTCGGCCGTGTACATTCCGGGTGTGGAAAACTGGCAGGCGGACTACCTGAGCCGCCAGATGCTGGACCAGGGAGAAGGGTCCTTACACCCGGAGGTGTTCCAACTCCTCTGCCAAAGATGGGGCACACCAGACATAGATCTTCTGGCTTCCCGACTCAATCGGAAGGTATTGAGATTTGTGGCCCGGTCAAGAGACCCATGAGCAGACGCAACGGACGCGTTGGTAGCATCGTGGGGTCAGTATCGGCTAATCTATGCCTTCCCTCCCTTAAGGCTTCTTCCTCTTCTGCTCCGCAGAGTGGAGGCAGAGGGAATTCCAATGATCCTAATCGCTCCAGATTGGCCTCAGCGTCCTTCCTTGGTACGCCGATCTAGTACGTCTGGTAGCAGACGTCCCCTGGCGCCTACCACTACGGAAGGACCTGCTATCGCAAGGTCCCATATTCCATCCTGCTTTACAGTCATTGGCTTTAACGGCATGGCTGTTGAGAACCAGGTACTGAGAGACCGGGGCCTGTCAGACTCAAGTAATCTCTACTATGAGAAGTGCTCGAAAACCGTCCTCTAGGAAGGTCTATCACCGCACTTGGAGGGCCTACATCTCCATGTGTGAGGAAATGAAATGGCATCCGCGTACCTATTTGTTTTCCAGAATCCTGCTGTTTTTACAGCATGGGGTGGACCAAGGGCTTGCCCTAAGTACGATTTAAGGGACAGATATCTGCCCTGGCTTTCTTTTTTCAGCGACCCCTGGCGACTCACTCTCTCGTGAGTACATTTGTGCAGGGGGTCCGACATGTGGCCCCTCCGGTCCGTCCCCCGTTACCTCCGTGGGACTTTAACCTGGTCCTCTCAGGGCTTCAGAAGGCACCGTTTGAGAATATTAGAGATATTCCCCTGTTGACACTTTCTCAGAAAGTGGTCTTTTTGGTGGCTGTTACGTCAGTTAGACGAGTCTCTGAGCTGGCAGCCTTGTCCTGCAAGGCTCCCTATTTGATTTTCCACAAGGATAAGGTGGTGCTGCGGCCGCAGCCTTCCTTTCTTCCGAAAGTCGTTTCGGCTTTTCATCTCAACGAAGACATTGTACTTCCATCCTTGTGTCCTCAGCCGTCGAAACCTAAGGAGTCGGCGTTGCATTCCTTGGACGTTGTCCGAGCTTTGAGAGTATACCTATCTGCTACTTCCCTGTTCCGGAAGTCAGACTCACTGTTTGTTTCGGTGGCTGGTCCCAAGAAGGGCCAAGCAGTCTCATCGGCCACCATCTCTAGGTGGATCCGACAGAGTAATCCAGGCTTACGCCTTAAAGGGTCAGGCGCCCCCCTTTCCTGTCACGGCGCATTCGACCAGGGCAATAGGTGCCTCTTGGGCTTTCCGACATCAAGCGTCTGTTTCCCAATTATGTAAAGCGGCGACTTGGTCGTCCACTCACACTTTCACAAAATTCTACAAAATTGATGTAGGTGCATCTTCGGATGCCTCTTTTGGCCGCAAGGTTTTGCAAGCGGCTGTTTAGAGTTGCAACTCCTCCGTTGGAGGAGTGCTGTTTTTGTGTTTTGGGGTGAAGTTTGTTTTTATGCTGTTACCACCCCTCGTTTTTTTCTCTGACACTTCTTTGGGACGTCCCACTTTGTCAATAGAGAAGCTGTGTCGGTCCATGGACGAAAGAGTAAATAGGATTTTTTACACACCGTAAAATCCTTTTCTCTGAGTCCATGGACCGACACAGCACCCACCCCTCCTTTTAAGTTTGTACTGCTTTTTGACGAACTGATCTGCGAGATGCAGACTGAGGGGTTATACCCAGAGGGTCCGCCCCCTGGGCGGTACTGTAGAAGGTGTGATGCAACACTTTTTACAAGTTTTTCTGCCTAGTCACTCCTAATTAACGGATAATACCCACTTTGTCAATAGAGAAGCTGTGTCGGTCCATGGACTCAGAGAAAAGGATTTTACGGTGAGTAAAAAATCCTATTTTTTTAAGCGCCCCGTCCCAACGAGCTTGCAAGCAGGAGCGAGCACATGCGTGAGCAGCGCCCGTATATGAAAACGCTGTTCAAACCACACATGCGAGGTATCGCCGCGATCGTTAGAGCAAGAGCAATAATTCTAGCCCTAGACTTCCTCTGTAACTCAAAACATGCAACCTGGAAAAGAATTTAAACGTCGCCTATGGAGATTTTTAAGGGTAAAATTTTGTCGCCATTTCATGAGCGGGCGCAACTTTGAAGCGTGACATGTTGGGTATCAATTTACGCGGCGTAACATTATCTTTCACAATATAAAAAAAATTTGGGCCAACTTTACTGTTTTATTTTTTAATTAAAAAAAGTGTGTTTTTAAAAAAAAAAAAAAGTGCGCTTGTAAGACCGCTGCGCAAATACATATTGCAGCGACCACCGTTTTATTCTCTAGGGTGTTATAAGAAAAATATGTTTGGGGGTTCTAAGTAATTTTTCTAGAAATTATTATTTTTTTAACTTGTAAACACCAAATCTCAGAGGCTTAATCCTTAACCGCTTCAGCCCGAAACCGTTTTTTTGGTCAAAGACCAGGCCACTTTTTGCGATCCGGCACTGCGTCGCTTTAACTGACAATTGCGCAGTCGTGCGATGTGGCTCCCCAAAAAAATTGATGTCCTTTTTTTACCCCACAAATAGAGCTTTCTTTTGGTGGTATTTGATTACCTCTGCGGTTTTTATTTTTTGCGCTATAATAAAAAAAAAGCGTAAATTTTTTTAAAAAAAACATTTTTTTTACATTTGCTATAATAAATATCCCCAAAATATATATTATATATATATATATATATATATATATATATATATATATATATATATATATATATATAAAATCCAGTTTAGTCCGATACGTATTCTTCTACATATTTTTGGTAAAAAAAATCGCAATAAGCGTTTGGTTTGCGCCAAAGTTATAGCTTCTACAAAATAGGGGACTGTTTAATGGCGTTTTTTTTTTTTTTACTAGTTATGGCGGCGATCAGTGATTTTTATTATGACTGTGACATTATGGAGGACACATCGGACACTTTTGACACCATTTTGGGACCATTGTCATTTTTACAGCGATCGGTGCTATAAAAATGCACTGATTGCTGTAAAAATGCACTGATTACTGTAAAAATGACACTGGCAGTGAAGGGGGTTAACCGCTAGGTGGCGCTGCAGGTTTTAAGTCAGTACTAGGGAGTGATTCTTACTGTTGGGGGGAGTGGCTACACGTGACACGTCACTGATGACCGTTCCCGATCATGGGGAACAATCGGTGACAGTGTAACTAGGCAGAATAGGGGAATGCCTTGTTTACAAAGGGAAATTTAAAGGGACGTACCTGTACGCCAATGTGCCTGCCCGTGCCATTCTGTCGACGTACGTCGTGCTATGGTCAGCAAGTACAACCACTTTTACCTACAGGTAAGCCTAGATTTAGGCTTACCTGTAGGTGCTAGAAATATCTCCTAAACCTACACGGTTTAGGAGATATTTACAATAGAGACTTGCGCCGATGTCTACGGTGCATGCGCCGTAGACAACGGCGCAGGCGCACTTTAGAAATGGCGATCGTGCCTTTTCTAAAGGTCATGCCGTGACTGGCGGCTCCCGCGCGCATCGCGGTTCCAGCCAATCACAGCTCGGGAGCCACGATACACAGAAGTAACTCCGGGACGACATGTCGTCCGGTGCTGTGTCGGGCGCCGCAACGGGGCTTCGATCCCAGCTGAGTATTACATAATTTATGCCTTTTGTCTTGCAGGTGTTTTTTTTTTTTTTTATAAAGTGGGTTTTCAACAGTGATCCGTGGCAAATAAATTGAACTGCTTATTCTGCTGTAGTAAGAGGCCAGCTGTATAGAGACCGGAGGGCATTGCGTGCTCGGCACCCGCAGAAGCGGCTTGCCGGCGGCACACGCGCGATTCCTGCAGGTGGAAGTATGGAATCGTGTGTGTGTGTATACACGTGATCCGCCGCCCTCTAGCAGTAAAACTACTATGGGGCGGACGGCAAGCTGTTAATGATACAACTGGCCCTTTGAGGGCAACCATGATGCTGATTCGGTCTGCAATGAAATTGAGTTCGACACCCCTGCTCTAGACCAATGCTTCTCAACTCCAGTCCTCAAGTACCCCAACAGGTCATGTTTTTAGGCTTTCCATTATTTTGCACAGGTGATTTGATCAGTTTCACTGCCTTGGTAATTACCACAAGCCGTTTCATCTGAGGGAAATCCTGAAAACATGACCTGTTTTGGGGTACATGAGGACTGGAGTTGAGAAATCTTGCTCTAGACTAATGTAGGCATTTAAAAAAAAAGTTCATCCAGAATACAATTGCCTATATACTCGAGTATAAGCCGAGGCACATAATTTTACCACAACAAACTGGGAAAACGTATTGACTCGAGTATAAGCCTAGGGTGTCCATCTGCATGCCTCACTTTGCCTCACTGTGCCCAATCTCCCTACCTGATCTCTGGCGCTGTGTGACTAGACTGACGTTTAACATGGAAGGGGTGCCCCCGGCCGTAGGTCCCCCGGACACCAAACTTTGCACACTTGTAGAGGAAGAGTGGGACTACATGTGTGCCTAGTCAGGCGCACAAAGGTGAAGATATACACCGACTCGAATATAAGCCGAGGGGGGCATTTTCAGCACAAAAAAATGTGCTGAAAAACTCTACATATACTCGAATATATACGGTATATACTTTTAATAAAATTTTAATATATGTAATGATGACAATCTGGAATGATATACTATGTACATTTCTATGTATAACTAAGTTATGTGTCACATAACAGCTCGTGCAATCTGATCTCTCCATGTTACAGGATTTATATAGCGCCAACAGTTTGCACAGAGCAGATACAATTCAATAAAGGAGTAATCATTACAGCTTACAATTTAAGCTATCTAGAATTCTTTCTGTTTGCTAAATGTCCCCTGATATAAATATTTTATTGAGGCCAGGGCTCGACAAACCCCGGGCGCCAGGTCGCCATTGCGACTAGAATTAGGGACCTGGCGCCTGGGGCAGCACAGCTGGGGAATCCTGTCTCTCCGTGCCCCCCCCCCTCCGCGCCGCGGGATTGCGTCGGGCCGTGCCGGCCGGTAATTGAGGCCGCGGCTTTGCGGCCTTCTGCAGGCCTATGCTTCCTTCTGTGATCTAGCGCCATCTTGTGGTGGCCGTTGGTATGACAAGTCAAACAGCAATGCTAATGGAGTTTCCCTGTCTGTTTTCACTGCCATCTCCTTCCCTCTAATTAGAACCCCCAAACATTATATATATTTTTTATTCTAACACCCTAGAGAATAAAATGGCGGTCGTTGCAATACTTTCTGTCACACCGTATTTGCGCAGCGGTCTTACAAGCGCACTTTTTTGGGAAAAAATACACTTTATTTTTAATAAAAAAATAAGACAACAGTAAAGTTAGCCCAATTTTTTTTAATATTGTGAAAGATAATGTTACGCTGAGTAAATTGATACCCAACATGTCACGCTTCAAAATTGCACACGCTCGTGGAATAGCGCCAAACTTCGCTACTTAAAAATCCCCATAGGCAACGCTTTAAATATTTTTAGTCCGCTCGTGGAATGGCGACTAACTTTTACCCTTTAAAATCTCCATAGGCGGCGTTTAAAAAATTCTACAGGTTGCATCTTTTGAGTTACAGAGGAGGTCTAGGGCTAGAATTATTGCTCTCGATCTACCGATCGCGGCGATACCTCACGTGTGGTTTGAACACCGCTTTCATATGCGGGCGCTACTCACGTATGCGTTCGCTTCTGCGCGTGAGCTCGGCGGGACGGGGCGCGTTTCTTTCTCCTAACTTTTTTAGCTGGCTCCTAGATTCCAAGCAAATTTGTCAAGCCCTGATTGAGGCTATTGGCCTTAATGTGAGCTTTCCTAAAACTGTACGTGGCCAGATGCGTTTGCCAGACCCAACTTTTTCTCCTTGTCATGCAGCCCTCTCTTAGCACGTTTTGGCCTATTCTGAGCAATCGGGTCGTCTTGTTCCGTACCATACTTCTGGGGTTGTATAATTCCCTTTCGTGACTAGGCCTATTTCTGACATTTGTTGCTTGCAAGTTAAAATCTGTATTTTCTCTTGTCATCCATGGACTGACACAGAGTGTCTTATACACCTTTACACGTGGGTTATGTCCCTGCTTGCAGGAGAAGACCTAGGCAGAATGTGAGATGTTATACATACATACATTCTAAACAGCCAGAGCTGAACAGCCCCGCCCCTCCGGACATAACCCTCCCACTGCAGTCAGCAGACCTCAGTTTTTTTCTGCCTAGCAGAAGGAGAAGACGTGGCTCTCTCAGGAGCCAGTCTCCTGACCTATTTTTATTCCTTTTGGAATTTTTCCCTATTTTATTCTTTTGAGATCTTCTATCAACTGTCGGCTGGGCAACAGGTTGGGTACAAGATATCCTCATAGTCTTCCCTGTCCGACCATCGAGCGTGCTGATCCTCGCCTTGTGTGCGTGAGACTCAGTTCACGACATGCCCCACGACTCCAGGGGTGGCCGGTGGGCTTCCAGCTCCGCGGTCCTCTCAAAATAGAACAGTCCGGCTGTATCTTTCGCGGTGGACCGGGCCGACAGCTACTCAGTACCGCACTGTGATAGTTATGTCAGAAACACACCAGTGGGTCCCTCAGGGGACGGGTAAGTAGTCTCTCCTGGCTGCAGGTGAGTACATGCTGTGTGTTTCTTGTGTGGGGGATTTCCCTGTCTCCCCCTGTGTTTTTTTAATGTCACTCTCTGTTCACTAGTGCTGGCGCTGTACTGTGTGGGGTGCCTGGAGGCCATACTGTCCTGGGGGGGGGGGGGGGCTCATGCTGCTCTGCATTCGCTGGGGCTGTTTTGGTTTTGAATGTGAGGGGCCTGGGCGCCGTTCGGCGCCATGTTTGGTGTGTGTGCTGAGTTTACATTGGCGGCCATCTTGCCGTGGTCCGCCGAAGCACATTGCGGCGGCCATTTTCTTGTAGCCGCACGGTTTTCTAGCACTAGTTTGGCCTCTAGCGCCGCTGGGAACGGCGCGAATCTCCTCACACTCTCTCCTCTCAGCTCACTCACGCTGAGCAGCGCGGTGCAGTGAGACAGGGCAGCGGAACCGAGCGGTCCTGGTCAGGTTGGTGGGTTCCCTGGGCATTCCCCTACTTCAGTCAGCACAGCCTGTGGGTGGTCTCAGAGAGGGACATTATGGAGTCAGAGTCACCAGCTTCCCCTCACATGCCAGAGGCAGCAGCCAGTGCTCCAGCACCTGCGGTCCCTATGGACCAGTTGTCTGCAGTCCTGGAATCATTTCTGACCAGGATGGAAGCTGTGTGTGAGCACAAGGGAGCAAAAAAGCGCCCTCTCCCCACTTTATCTGCACAAGGGGAGTGCTCTGATTCAGATATGAGCCTAGCTATTGCTGCTCAGGACCCTAGCTCTGAATATTTGGATGGTTTTGAACAGCACATTCCTTGTGAGGAAGACTCCAGTTCTGAGTCAGTAAATGACAGGGCGTTTGTTAGTGAACTCATTGATGCTGTGAGGGACACACTCAAGCTAAATGCTGCGACTGCAGAACCTCAGGCGGATATAGTCTCCTTTGGTTCTTTTAAGACCAAGCCTTCTAAAAAGGTTTTTCCATATGTACCTTTCTTTGACCAGCTCATTGACCAGGTCTGGGAAAAGCCGCAGAAGACTTTCATGGTCCCGCGGCGTTTGTCTATTAGATACCCCTTTGAAGACGCCCTGCTTAAAAAGTGGGCTTCTCCCCCGGTGGTCGACCCTCCAGTCGCCCGTTTAAACAAGGCCACCACTCTCCCGATGGAGGGGACTCCTGCGTTTAAGGACCCCACTGACAGGAGGTCAGAAGTGGTGAGTAGAGCCATGTTCGCCTTGTTGGGATCCGCCCTACGGCCCGTAGTAGCGGCGACCCTTGTGTCTCAGACACTCACGGAATGGGCAAAAATTTTGCACTAAACTGTGCAGGAGTATAACCTTCCTCCAGACACTATTGCTCTGGCCCACCAGATGGTGCAGGGTCTGATATATGTGTGCGACGCCACGTTGGACGCGGCCCCTTTAATATCCAGGGCCTCTGTTTCGGCGGTGGTATTGCGTCGTCTCATCTGGTTGAAATGCTGGTCTGCTGACCTAGCCTCTAAGAAGCTCCTGACGGATCTACCTTTTAAGGGTGGTAGACTTTTTGGTGCTGCTCTGGATGACATCATCAAGGATGTCACGGGAGGTAAAAGCACTCTCCTTCCTCGAACTATCAAGGGTAAGGAGGCCCGACGTAAACCGGGTCCTTCCTTTCCAGCAAAAAAGGGGTTTTTTCGTCCGTCAGAGTCCACGGGGAAGCCATCCCAGACTGACAACAGTGCGGCTGGCGGGCACAAGCGCCCCTGGGTGCGTAAGCCGAACAAGCCGGCTCCCAAGCCCGCCTCCGCGTGAAGTCTTGCCCCCGCCCGTCTCTGGGGTGGGGGGACGACTTCGCAGGTTCACGGATCGGTGGACCTCCCGGATCTCCGACCGGTGGGTGTGCGAGGTGGTCACCTCAGGATACAGAATAGAGTTCCGCTCCTGGCCCCCAGACAGATTCTTTCCCTCAAATCTCCCTCTCCTTCCTGCCCGTCGGGCAGCCCTCTTGGGGGCTGTACAGGATTTGATCGGGTCCGGAGTAATTGTGCCGGTTCCGTCCCAGGAGAGGTTTCAGGGGTTCTACTCGAATCTGTTTGTTCCAAAAAAGGACGGGGTTCGGCCAATCCTGGACCTCAAGGCCCTGAATGCCTTCGAGAAGGTGCAAAAAATTCCGCATGGAATCCATTCGCACGGTGATCGCTACACTCCATCAAGGGGATTTTCTGGCATCCTTGGACATCAAGGACGCCTACTTGCATGTTCCGATCTGTGCAAGCCACCAGAAGTTTTTGCGGTCGGCGAAGTCCACTATCAATTTGTGGCTCTACCCTTCGGCCTAGCCTCGGCACCGAGGGTGTTCACCAAGGTGCTTGCTCCGGTCCTAGCTTTGCTGAGACAGCGAGGCATTGCTATTGTGGGCTATCTGGACGATTTTCTTCTAAGGGCAGACAGTGGCTCAGAATTGGAAGAAAGTGTGACTATCGTCAGTCAGACCCTCAGGGAGTTTGGGTGGCTCCTGAACGTTCAGAAGTCGGTTCTAGTCCCGACTCAGCGTCTGGAGTATCTAGGTCTGATTCTGGACTCCTTGGAGGCAAGAGTCTTCCTACCTCCAGACAAACTACTGACACTTCTGTCTGCAGTACGGGTGCTGACGTCCCAAAAATGGTCGTCAATCCGCTTTTGCATGAGAGTCCTGGGACTCACGGTGGCCTCCTTCGAGGCCGTTCCTTATGCCCAAGCGCACACCAGGGCTTTACAGAAAGAGATCTTGTCCACTTGGGACAAATCCCCGCTGTCCTTGGATCTTCAGATCCAGGTGAGTCACCTGGTCAGGGCGTCCCTGACGTGGTGGTTGAGGTCCCCGGCTCTTCGGTCCGGGAAGTCGTTCCTCCCCTTCCAATGGACGGTGATCACGACGGACGCCAGCCTGATAGGGAGTCTGGGGAGTCCTGTCGGCCCAAGGGCTTTGGACTCCGGACGAAGCCCTCTTACCGATCAATGTGCTGGAGATACGGGCAATCAGACTGTGCCTCTCCTCATGGTCGGAGAAACTACAGGGTCACTCCATCAGGATCCAATCGGACAACGCCACAGCAGTGGCGTATGTCAACCATCAAGGGGGGACTCGGAGCTCAGCTGCGGCTTCCGAAGTCGCCCGCATCCTGAGGTGGGCCGAAAGAAGCGTGCCGGCTCTGTCGACCGTCTACATTCCGGGCGTAGACAATTGGCAGGCGGACTATCTAAGTCGCCAGACGCTGGACCAGGGAGAGTGGTCCTTGCACCCGGAGGTCTTTCAACTCCTTTGCAGACGGTGGGGCACGCCGGATGTGGACCTGATGGCCTCTCGACTCAATCGCAAGGTCTCGAGGTTTGTGGCCAGATCCAGGGATCCCTGGGCGGATGCCTCGGATGCGTTGGTGGCCCCATGGGGTCAGTATCACCTGATATACGTTTATCCTCCGCTGCAGTTGCTCCCTCACCTGCTCCGCAGGGTAGCGACCGAGGGAATTCCGGTGATCCTCGTTGCTCCGGATTGGCCTCGGCGTCACTGGTACGCCGATCTGGTACGTCTCGTCGCAGACGTTCCCTGGCGGTTACCAATACGGGGGGACCTTCTGTCTCAAGGTCCTATATTTCATCCTGCTTTACAGTCTCTGGCTTTAACGGCATGGTTATTGAAAGCCAGGTGCTGAGAGACCGAGGTCTCTCGGATTCGGTCATTTCGACCAAGATAAGGGCACGGAAGTCTTCCTCCAGAAAGATCTATCACCGTACTTGGAGAGCTTACATCGCCATGTGCGAAGAGCTGGACTGGCACCCACGAACGTATTCCGTTCCCAGAATCCTGCATTTTCTGCAGCGTGGCGTGACCCAAAAGCTCGCTTTGAGTACCATTAAGGGTCAGATTTCGGCCTTGGCCATCTTCTTTCAGCGACCGCTGGCGGGTCATCCCTTGGTTAGCACCTTTTGTGCAGGGGGTTCGCCATGTGCTCCCCCCTGTCAAGCCTCCTCTCCCCCCGTGGGATCTGAATTTGGTGCTCCCAGTTCTCCAGGAACCTCCCTTTGAAAATATTAGAGATATTCCCCTCTTGACTTTGTCTCAGAAGGTGGCCTTCTTGGTGGCCATTACTTCCATTAGACGAATGTCTGAATTGGTGGCCTTGTCCTGCAAGTCGCCCTTTTTGGTCATCCATAAGGATAAGGCGGTGTTACGTCCGCGACCTTCTTTTCTGCCAAAGGTGGTCTCGGCCTTCCACTTAAATGAGGACATTGTCCTCCCGTCCTTGTGTCCTCACCCATCGCATCCCAGAGAGTTTGCGCTTCACACTTTGGATGTGGTACGAGCCTTGCGGGTGTACCGGTCTGCTACTGCCTCTATTCGCAAGTCTGACTCACTATTTGTGGCTGTCTCTGGTCCAAAACAGGGCCAAGCGGTTTCGTCTGCCACCATTTCTAGGTGGATCAGACAAACCGTCATTCAAGCTTATGCTCTCAAGGGGCGGGCGCCTCCCTTTCCGGTTACGGCACATTCCACCAGGGCAATTGGTGCTTCCTGGGCTTTCCGACATCAAGCGTCGGTTGCACAAGTGTGCAAGGCGGCGACCTGGTCGTCTGTTCATACCTTTTCTAAGTTTTATAAGGTTGATGTGGCTGCATCTTCGGATGCTTCCTTCGGCCGCAAGGTGTTGCAGGCCGCTGTTTGATGTTGCAACTCCTCCGTTGAGGAGCTCTGCCTTGTTTGGAGTGAAGTTTTTGGTTTTCCATTTATACTGCTTCCATCCCTCTTGACACTGCTTTGGGACATCCCACGTGTAAAGGTGTATAAGACACGCTGTGTCAGTCCATGGATGACAAGAGAAAATAGGATTTTTGTACTCACCGTAAAATCCGTTTCTCTGGCATCCATGGACTGACACAGTACCCACCCTTCTTTTTAAGTTTGTACTGCTTTGTTACGAACTGAGGTCTGCTGACTGCAGTGGGAGGGTTATGTCCGGAGGGACCGCCCCCCTGGGCGGGGCTGTTCAGCTCTGGCTGTTTAGAATGTATGTATAACATCTCACATTCTGCCTAGGTCTTCTCCTGCAAGCAGGGACATAACCTACGTGTAAAGGTGTATAAGACACGCTGTGTCAGTCCATGGATGCCAGAGAAACAGATTTTACGGTGAGTACAAAAATACTATTTTTTGCTTAAAAATTACTTGGAACCCCCAAACATTAATATATATATATATATATATATATATATATATATTATATTTTTTTTAGCAGAGAATCTAGAGAATAAAATGAAGATCGTTGCAATATTTTGTCACACTGTATTTGTGCAGCGGTCTTTCAAATGCAATTTTTTAGGGAAAAATACACTTTTATGAATTAAAAAAACCTAAGCAGTAAAGTTAGCCCAATTTTTTTGTATAATGTGTAAGATGTTATGCCGAGTAAATAGATACCCAACATGTCATGCTTTGAAATTGCACACACCCGTGGAATGGCGACAAACTATGGTACCTAAAAATCTCCATAGACGGCACTTTAAAAAAAGACGGTTACCAGGTTAGCGTTACAGAGGTCGTCTAGTGCTAGAATTATTTCTCTCGCTCTGACGATCGCAGCGTTACCTCACGTGTGATTTGAACACAGTTTACATGTGCGGGCCAGACTTGCGTGTTTGTTTTCTTTGCTGCGCGAGCTCACGAGGACACTTTAATTTTAATTTTTCTAATCTATCTTTATTTTTTTAAATTTAAATTTTTTTGTTACTTAAACAAATTTACTCTTTCGTCCATGGACCGACACAGCTTCTCTATTGACATAGTGGGTATTATCCGTTAATTAGGAGTGACTAGGCAGAAAACTTGTAAAAAGTGTTGCACCACACCTTCTACAGTACCGCCCAGGGGGCTGACCCTCTGGGTATATCCCCTCAGTCTGCAGTTTTTTTCTGTCTAGCAAGGAGTAGGACATGGCTCCCTTCGGGCCCATGTTGGTCCAGGGGAAAAAATGTTTTTTTCTACATTTCGTTTTTTTGTTTGTTTCCTGCGATCTTCGATCAACTGCCGACTGGGTGACAGGCTGGATCCTCGATTCTTGTAGTCCCCCCCAGTTTCGGCCATCGAGCGTGTGCCGACCCTAGCTACGCCCTGGGTTTTCCACGAAATACCCGTCGCCCTACGGGTGGCCGGTGAGCTTTACACTCCAGGGCCTGCATTGGACCGCTCAGCTTTGACTGACCTTACGGACGAGTCGCAGTAGCCTGACCGGTGAGCTTACGCTCCAAGGATTGCATTGGATCGCTCAGCTTCGGCTGACCTTACGGCCGTGTCGCAGCAGCCTGTCCGGTGAGTGTCGCGCTCCAGGGCATACATATGATCGCTCCTCAGGGTCCAATCACAGCATGCCTGGCCGACAGTCACCTTCCGTGCGCGGCTCATGATCTGTTTTGGAATGTCTTCCAGCATGACACATGCAGGATAGGTATGTAGCTCCCCTGCTTCGGCAGGGTGACTTGGCTGGACATTCCTGGAGAGATCAAGTAAGTGTTTGTAGCCCCTTTCTGTCCTCTCTCCCTGCCTTCCCTCCTCCCTGGGCTCTGAGCTAACGTTGCTGGGTGCTGGGGGTCACCTAAGGGGTTCCATCTGGTGCGGGGCTGGCTGTAACTATGCATTTTAAAGATGTCATTTCTGCTTACCTGTGTGTGCTTCTTCCCCCTCCATGCTGTCGGTGGCCATTTTGCGGTGGTCCATGCCTGTTTCGGCCCCTAGTGACTGCCCGACGGCCATTTTCTTGTAGTTTTGCGCCTATATGTATATATTGCCGCTTGGTGGCCATTTTCTTGTGGTCCGCACCTGCTTGGCCTCTATCGACTGTTTGGCGGCCATGTTTCCTAGGATTCACGCTTTGTGTTTACCGCCGCTCGGCGGCCATCTTTTTGGGGTCCGCAGCCGCTTTTGCCTCTATATTCGGCTCAGCGGCCATTTTCTTGGAGCCCACATGTTCCATACAGCCGCTTGGCGGCCATTTTGCGATAGTCTCCAGCCTCTAGGGTGCATTACACTGGTGCAAAAATTTACACAGGAAATGCTGATAAACTATCAGACTGACACAGCAGCAGTGGGATAGCATCACAGGCGCAGCACACGACAGGATAGAGGTACCGATCCAAGGTTGGTGAGTCCTCTGGGTGACCCAGCATCTCTGATCAGCTAGGAGGGATGGTCTATTGATATCTTGTCTGGAGCCCTGTCGGTGTCAGCATGGCATCTGAGCCAGAGTTTTTTTTTTTTTCCCTGAAACACCAGATTTAGCAGCTGGTGCCCCTGATGTGTCTATGGGCACTATGTCGGCAATCCTAGAGGCTTTTGCTGCCAGGGTGGAAGCAGCACACGGCAATACAGGGGGTAGTAAACGCCCCCGTCCCCTGCAATCTTCTGGGGATAATTCTGATGCAGAACCAGGTCCAGCTATGGCTTATTACCCGGATTATGATGCATCAGAGACTGCAGACCGTGACCTGTCGGAGAGTGAGAATGCTCCAAGTCCAGGTCCGCACGCAAAACGGCTTTGATATCTGACCTATTACTGCAGTGCGGAGTACGCTAAGAATAGAGAATGCCGCTGAAGCAGCAGAGACACCGGTCCCCTTTTTGGGTTCCCTAAAGCCAGCCCGCACTGCTAAGGTGTTCCTTGTGTGTCTTATATTAATAAGCTCTTGTACAAGGAGTGGGAAAACCCACTGAGGTTTTTTCCTTTTTCAGCCCTAAAAAATGTCTTATTTTTGGGCGGTCCGGTACCCCTTGAGGAGAGTTCCTGAAAAGATGGACCTCTCCCCCGATAGTGGACCCCCCTGTGTCCAAACTTAAGTTACCACGATTCCAGTGGAGGGGGCTCCTGTCTTCAGGGACACTCGCTAGCTATACACAGTGGGGGGCTCAGAGGTACGTCCAGCATTGGCTGGGGTTTGTCTGATGTTTCAGACACTTACTGAGTAGGCAAGGTACCTACTCCAAGGGTTAAAAGCACGGGAGGCTCCTCTGTACGAGGTAGCTCTGGCCGACCAGTTGGTACAGGGCCTTGAGTCTGTCTGCAAGTCAGACATGGATACTATCCCCTTGCTGTCTTGAGCCTCAGTTTATGCGGTGGTGCTACGCCACCTGATCTGACTAAGGTGCTGGTCTGCAGACCAATCTTCCAAGAAGGCCCCGTTGGATCTGCCCTTTTAGGGCGACAGACTTTTGGGGCCTCGCTGGATGACATTTAAGATGCCACAGGAGGTAAGAGCACATTGCTTCGGCAATCCAAATAAGGGTAAGGAGCCACGCCATAGGCTAGGGCCCTCCTTCACCGCATACAAGCGGTCCATTCGTCCGCCTAGTGCGGCAAGTAAACAACCCCAGGCCTATAAAGCGCCTGCTGAGGGACAGAAGCGTCCCTGGGTTTGCAAGCTCAACCTGGCTTGCCTACCGAACAGATTTCTTTTTCGTACATCACGGGACACAGAGCGACATAGTCATTACTAATGGGTTATATAGTTACCGTCAGGTGCTGGCACTGGCAACTTCCAAAACCGGAAGTACCCTCCCCTATATAAGCCCCTCCCATCCGGGAGCACCTCAGTTTTTTGCCAGTGTCTAAGGTGTTGGCCAAGAAGAAACATGTGTTTTTCACTGAGCTTGCGTACAGGTTCTTTTGGGCCTCAGTAAGCTATTCCGGATCCGACCAAAAAAGCTTCATAGCTAAACGGTCGGTACCCGGGCCTTGCAGAGAAGAGCAAGGTTCTGCCTGTAATGCTTCTCTTAGGAGAGCTGGACCCTGGGATCCAGAGCTCTGGTCATACCCACGACCAAGATGTTTTCTGTGCAGGGTGCTATACAGGTCCAGGGGAGTGGAATCCTTGGGAACCCGGTCCCTGAAGGTTTGATTACAATGCCTGCCGTGATAGGTGAAGTTTGGGCTTTTGTGGACCAAACAAAGTCCTGCGGCGGGGAACAGGTAAGTGGGGGCCCCCAGGAACTTGGTTCTATTGGGGGACCCCCAAGCCTAATTTGTCTTTCTGTCTGTTACCTAACGGTATTCCCGCTAATATCTGTGCATGCCTGTAACTACTAAAAAAATGTAATAATTTTTAATGGTGGTCAAGAAAAAAAAAAAAAAAAAAAGGAATGTTTTTTTATATATGTTTAGTATATTAAACTGCGGTACCTGTGTTTGTCCACTAGAGGCCGCTGTGGAATGTTTTTCTTGTCATATGGACTAGTTTCTTCTCAGAGAGCAAAGTCCAGGCAGCTGGTGAGTTCTCCTACAGGAAACTGTTTCCTCTGCCATGTTGCAGTGTTCGTCTATCCCCCGGCCTGCGGCAAAGGGGGCCCTGGCTCCTGTCCCTGGTTTCCATGTTTGAAAATTAGCGCCGAGGCGCACGTGGCCGCGCGCGTGCGCGTGCACGCGCCTCTATATATAGAGGTGGCCGGAAAAAGGGGCGGGGCCTGGGGGATGACGCTCTGTGCGCGCCGCAGCGCTTCTGCGCATGTGCGGGCGTCCCAGCAGGTTTTTAAAAAGCCACATTATTGCAGTAAGCTGGCTATGAAGTACAGAAACAGAGCTGGCAACATTTAAAGGCATACAGCAAGCGGTTGATACAGGCATCCCCTAGAAGGGCACATTAGTAGACACCAACTGTGATATAGCAGCAATTGTGCTAGACTATTCTCAGTAAAAGTGGTGTATTACGGCTGGAATACCTCAGCTTTAGGCTTAGGAATATGCCGTCCAGTAGCTCCGGAACTGAATCTTCCAGGAAGCGAAGGGGGTCTCATCGGGCTCTGAGGATCTTGGGCATACTCTTGCTGCACCAGTCTCCCCTGAAGTTCAGAGGTAAGTGACCGTAGAGACCCCGCAGGGGTACTTGGTACTGTGGCTGTCCTCAGTTCACCTGCTCCTGTGTATGTAACAGAGGAGGTTTTTTCCTCAGCTCTGGGAGGATTAGAGAGAGATTGTCAAAATTTATCGCTGCCTCCCTGTCAGGGAAAGCACGCCCGATCTCCGTCTCCTCCTTCAGAGTGCCTGTTAGCAGAGCAACAGTCCCATACAGGGATCGACCTGCCTGAAGGGGATCAGGATAAGGTTGATTCTGTTATAGAGGAATCAACAGTGGGGGAACCTTTTCTCAGCATCTCAAGCTGAAAGATTATGGGTTCAGTCTCTGACTAACATGGTCCGATCAGCATTTAAAAATGCACCTTGCGGAACCATCAACCACTACTGTATCCTCGTTGGGGTCGCTAGAAGCCCCCAGACTGTTTGTTCTTTTCCACTTCACCCTTTACTGAAAGGGCTCATTTACCAGGATTGGGAACGTCCTGAGAAAATATTTATTCCCCCAAGAGATTTCCGGTGGTCTATCCCATGGAGGATAAGTTCATCAAAAAAAAAAAAATGGAAGGTCCCTACAGTGGACGCAGCCATCTCTTGTATGTATAAATCACTGACATGTCCAGTGGATAATGTCCAAATGTTCAAGAACCCAATAGATAAAAGATTGGAGTCCTTATGAAAATCTGCTTGGTGATACAACCAGCAGTAGCAGCTATTGGGGTCTGCTAAGCAGTGAAGGATCAGTTGAAACAGGTCTTGAGGGACTTGACAGATCAGCAGGCTTTGCCCTAGCTGATCTACCTAGAGCCTTAGGCTTTGCGGTTGACGCCATAGAGGATTCAGTCCATCAGGCCTCCCGCCTTACGCTGTCTATAGACATATGCGTAGGCTCCTATGGCTCAGAAACTGGTCTGCTGAAGCTCCCTGTAAAGAATGGCTGGTTAGCGTCCCATTTCATGGTGAACGCTTATTCAGGGAAAACCTGGACAAATATATCCAGAAAATTTCCAGCGGTAAAAATACGCTCTTGCCGGTTAAAAGCAGAGTTAGAGGTCCCTCTTTAAGGGGCCTGCTTCTCCAGTCCCTGGGGCATCGGCTGTGTAACAGTTCCGACGGCCTCCTCGGTCAAATCCCGGGGGTAAAAAACAGGGACAGTAGCAGGGTAATGAGAAACCCTGGGTCAGGGGAGGTACAAAACCTCCCCCAAAGTTAAATTCATTGAAGCCCCCACTCAGTCGGGTGGGGGGGAGGACTCCAGTTGTTCGCAAGGAGACCTGGCGGGACACGATCAAGACAGATAGGTGCTCTCCGCAGTAGGTTTGGGATACAGTTTGGAGTTAAAAGACTCTCCTCCTTCCCATTTTTAAGGTCAAACGTGCCAAGGGATCCCCGGAAGAGAGAGTCCCTCCTGTTGGCACTAGAACAACTATTGCTCCAAGGAGTAATTATGGAAGTTCCCCTGGAAGAATGAGGGTTCGGGTTTTACTCAAACCTCTTTACAGTCCCGAAGCAAACGCGGACGGGAGGCCCATATTAATTCAAAAAGGGCTATACAAATTCCTGTATATCAGGACTTTCCGATGGAGTCGATCCGATCGGTGGCCACTGCCCTACAAGGGGAGGATTGGTTAGCCACGAT
Organism: Rana muscosa; assembly: GCA_029206835.1. Taxonomy (NCBI): domain Eukaryota; kingdom Metazoa; phylum Chordata; class Amphibia; order Anura; family Ranidae; genus Rana; species Rana muscosa. The sequence goes on from CM055116.1 coordinate 1,093,033,840, forward strand.
CGACATCAAAGACGCTTATTTGCACATTCCCATCTTTCCAGTCCACCAAAAATTTCTACGCTTTGCAGTAGAAGGGCGCCATTTTCAGTTCAGAGCCTTACCCTTCGGTTTGGCCACAGCACCACGAGTGTTTACAAAAATTCTGGCCCTTTATTGGCCAATCTAAGAACACAAGGTGTAATGATAATGGCATATCTGGATGACTTGTTGCTGATAGACCACTCAGTGAAAAAACTAGACGTGGTCGTTCACAAGACGATCAAGTATCTGGAATCTCACGGTTGGATTATCAACCGAGACAAGTCAGCCCTAAAAACCAGTCAAAAGTCTGGAATACTTGGGGCTAAGGTTGGATTCAGGCCAGAGAAAAATATTCTTGCCTCGAGGAAAGGTGTTGTCTTTGAAAGATTTGATCCACTTAGTGGGTACAAAAAAGACAGCCGTCCATACGCCTGTATATGAGGCTGCTGGGAAAAATGGTGGCATCATTCGAAGCAGTACCCTACGGTCAATTCCATTCAAGGAATTTGCAAGGGGCCATACTGTCAGCCTGGAACAAAAAAGTTCAGGCCCTAGACTTACAATGTCCTTGTCCCCTTCCGTTCGCAAGAGCCTCCGTTGGTGGTGGGTTCCCCAGAATCTGGAAAAAAGGAAATCCTTCAGTCCGATTTCTTGGAAGGTGGTCACTACAGATGCCAGCCTTATAGGCTGGGGAGCAGTACTGGAGCAATAGTCTCTCCAGGGCAGATGGTCGGATGCAGAAAAGGCCCTGCCCATCAATCTCTTAGAGATACGAGCAGCCCGGTATGCCCTAGTAGCATGGACATCCAAACTCCAAGGGTCCCCTGTCAGAATTCAATCATCAGGGGGGCACCAGGAGTCGTGCAGCCCAGAGGGAAGTAAATTACATCCTGAAATGGGCAGGAAAAATATGTCCCAGCCATATCTGCGGTATTCATTCCAGGAGTGGAGAATTGGAAGGCGGACTTTCTAAGTCGCCAGCAATTAGGCCCAGAGGAAGGGTCCCTTCACCCCGAGGTTTTCTGGACAATATGTCAGCGGTGGGGAACATCGGATGTAGATCTTCTAGCATCCAGATTCAACGCAAAGGGGGATAGGTTTGTCTCTCGGACAAGGGATCCCCTAGCTTGCGGCTCGGATGCCCTAGTGTTCCCTGGGGATCAGTTCAAGCTGATATATGCATTCACACCGCCACAATGGTTACCTCGATTACTCCGCAGAATCAGGGTAGAAAAGAAACCAGTGATTCCGGTGGCTCCAGCGTGGCCCCGAAGAGCGTGGTACGCGGAGATTGTAAAATTTCAGTGGGGAGTCCTTGGACTCTCCCACGTCGTCCGGCTTTCGCAAGGACCGATATACCACCCTTCCTTACCAGCCCTAGGTTTGACGGCCTGGCTATTGAAGCCCACATTCTAAAAAAGAGAGGGCTCTCTAATGCTGTGGTATCTACCATGATCAATGCCAGGAAGCCGGTATCCAGGCAGATCTACTATAGAATCTGGAAGGCGTACATCGCGTGGTGTGAGGCCAAGAAATGGCATCCACATAAGTACGTAATAGGTAGGTTTCTGGACTTCCTACAGTGGGCTGTAGATAGGAAGCTTGCCTTGAGTACTATCAAGGGTCAGATTTCGGCCTTGTCAATATTTTTTCAAAGGCCCTTGGCTTCGCATTCATTAGTCAAAGCCTTTATACAAGGAGTGATGCGTATTAGTCCTCCGGTTAATATTCCCATATGTCCATGGGATCTAAACTTGGTTCTGTCGGTTCTACAGAAACAACCATTTGAACCATTACAGCATATTTCCTTGGTGCTTCTCACCAGGAAATTGATTTTTCTAGTAGCCATTTGTTCGGCTAAAAGAGTATCGGAATTAGCAGCTATGTCCTGTAAGGAGCCATATCTGGTTATCCATAAGGACAGAGTAGTGTTACGTCCTCATCCAGCCTTTCTTCCTAAGGTGGTATCGAGTTTTCATTTGAACCAAGATGTGGTTCTTCCTTCTTTTTTCCCCAAGCCTACTTCGGTAGAGGAAAAGTTATTGCATTCTTTGGATGTAGTAGGAGCAGTTAAACCTTATCTAAAAGCCACTGCTCAGATTCGCAGAACGGATACTTTGTTTATTCTGCCGGAAGGCCCCAGAAGGGGTCAGGCAGCGTCAAAATCTACTTTAGCCAAGTGGATTCGACAGGTCATAATACAAGCCTATAGCTTGAGAAGTAGACCGCCTCCGTTCAAAGTTAGGGCGCACTCCACGAGAGCAGTTGGAACTTCATGGGCAGTGCATCACCAGGCCTCCCTGGCTCAAATCTGTAAGGCCGCAACATGGTCTTCGGTACACACGTTTACTAGGTTCTACCAGGTGGACGTTAGAAGTCAGGAGGATGTCGCCTTTGGGCGCAGTGTGTTGCAGGCCGCAAAAGATCCTCATGTCTGATAGCGCTCAGCTTATATATGGTGTATCCCCCCCCCTCATTTGGCATTGCTTTAGGACATCCCATTAGTAATGACTATGTCGCTCTGTGTCCCGTGATGTACGAAAAAGAAAATAGGATTTTTATAACAGCTTACCTGTAAAATCCTTTTCTTGGAGTACATCACGGGACACAGAGCTCCCACCCCTCTTTGGGGACACTTATTGCTTTGCTACAAAACTGAGGTGCTCCCGGATGGGAGGGGCTTATATAGGGGAGGGTACTTCCGGTTTTGGAAGTTGCCAGTGCCAGCACCTGACGGTAACTATATAACCCATTAGTAATGACTATGTCGCTCTGTGTCCCGTGATGTACTCCAAGAAAAGGATTTTACAGGTAAGCTGTTATAAAAATCCTATTATTTCCCTCTTAGCCGCCAGTTTCTGCCGACTTGTTGGGAAGCCCTACATGGGGCGGTACAAAACCTGCTGATACGCAGGGTAAACCTTGCTATCTTAGTACAGGAACGGGTTCTACTCAAATCTGTTCGTAGTACTGGAGAGGGTTCGTCCTATCTTGGGTATCAGGACCCTCAACTGCTTTGTAAGAGTACAAAGATTCCGGAAAGGAGTTGGCTCGCTCTGTTGTCGCTGCCCTCCATCCAGGGGATTTTCTGGCATCCTTAATCATCAAGGACGCATGCTGCATGTCTCCAGATGCACCAGGCATCAGAGATGTCTGCGTTGGCGGCCGGGGAAGACTACTACCAATGGTGGCTCTCCCCTTTGGCCTGGCATCAGCACCAAGGGTGTTCACAAAGCTGCTTGCCACGATGCCGGCCCTACTAAGACAGCGTGGCAGGAAGATTTACCGTTGCACTTGGAAGACCTACACATCCATTTGTGAGGAAATGGGGTGGCACCCGCGTACTTATTTGGTTTCAGAGTCCTGCTGTTCTCAGCATGGAATGGGCCAAAAATTCTACTGTTAAGTACAATTAGGGGGCAGGTATCTGCCCTGGCTGTCCTTTCAACGACCCCTGGTGACTCACTCTCTAGTGAGAACGTTTGTACAGTGGGTTCGGCAGGCGGTCCCTCCGGCCCACGCTCCACTACCTCCGTGGGGCTTGTGTAGCAGACGTCCTTTTGGCGTCTACCACTACGAAAGGACCTGCTGGTGCAGGGTCCCATATGCCATCCTGCTTGCAGGCTATGGCTTCATCGGCATGGCCTCTGGGTGTCTCAAACCACTGTTTTTAGAACATCAGGGAGATTCCCTTGTTGACTTTTTTTTTAGAAAGTGGTCCTCTTGGTGGCTGTTACACCAGCTAAGACGGGTTTCTGAGCGGGCAGCCTTGTCATGCAAGCCTCCCTATCTGATCTTCCACAAGGATAAGGTGGTGCTGTGTCCGCAGCCTTCCTTTCTTCCTAGAAGTCTGATTCGACTTTCCATCTCAAAGAAGACATTGTACTGCCATCCTTGTGTCCTCAGACGTCGAATCCTAAGGAGACGACGCTGCATTCTTGGACGTTGTCCAAACTCTGAGAGAATGCTTGTCTGGTACTGCTCCGTTCCAGAATTCAGGCTCACTGTTTATTTTTCAGTGGCTGGTCCCCAGTAGGGCCCATCGGTCTCGTCGGCCACCATTCTAGGTGGATCCGACAGATTGTGATCAGGCTCACGCCATGAAGGGTCAGCACAAAAAAATGTGCTGAAAAACTCGGCTTATACTCGAGTATATACGGTAAGTACAAATTGTTAAATACTAATTGTGTAGGTGGCTGCTAACGGTAAATTGTGTTCTCACAACCTATACAGTATATGCAGATAATATCCTACCACATAAGCTCTACAATGCAGTTGTGCTAATGACATATGTGGGCTCCAAACTCAATCTGTAAAAAAGAAAAAAAATCATGAATACAATGTGAAAAGCACAAAATTACAAACCAGATCATTGAATATAATGCTTCAATGTACTCTTATGTGTGTCAATCTCTTTTCCTGATGTATCACTAAGTGATTCTTCATGTGGCATGTGTCTGAAGCATTAGGACTTGGCCCTGTGGCCAGCGCACATTACCTGTCACCAGTGTGTCACTGCGTGGCTCAGGTCCACTTGCAAGAAGAGGACACTGCAGGAATGAGCTGACTGCTATCACTCAGCCTCATAACATTCTGAAAAAGTCAGCATAAAACTAAATCTCCCAGCATTCAGGGTGCAGCCAGTGGTGAATGGGAATCGGCAAGACTACAACTTAGGGAAACTTTGCTCTAAACTCTAATGCCGCGTACACATGACCGTTTTTAATGTCATTGAAAAAAATGGCGTTTTTCTCAACGTGATTCTTCTCACGTCTCATACTTGATTCTGAGCATGTGCATTAAAAAAAGAGAAAAATTAGAGCATGTTCCAATTTTTTCATGGCCATTTTTCACGTCGTGAAAAATTCTCTGAAGCCCACACACGATCATTTTTAATGACCGTTTAACAAATTTTCAATTTTTCTCATCCTTAAAAACGGTCGTGTGTACGTGGCATTAGTGCCTTGCAGTCCAGGGACTTATAATTCTGAAGATGAATGAGAGAGGTACAACTTCTGGTGTGTTATCAATGTAGTTGACAGGGTTTTTCCTAGGTCGCCCTGGTGACAAAGAATTGTCCAGCTCTGTGTTAATGTGAGATGTATTTTTGTTTACTGGTAGCAATTCCCAAGCTTTCTGATTTGCATAAAATACATTTTGTTGATTGTTTTCCTTTACGAAATAATGCAATGTAGTGCTTTAACTTTTTTTTTTTTCTTCTGACCTCAGGGAGCTTTTGGAGCCCTTCAGAAAATCTGTGAAGACTCTACTGAAATTTTAGACAGTGATGTATTGGAAAGGCCGCTTAATGTTATGATTCCAAAGTTTTTGCAGTTCTTCAAACACAGTAGTCCAAAAATAAGGTACAATTTTTCTCTCATTTGTGACTGTGATTTTTGACTGTACCACATCCCATTCTATTTAGCAGGCTGTCAGGACTTGAACTTTTAATTTTCTGCTTAAAGTCATAGTTGTACTCGCTTCTTTACAAAAAATCTCTGCCCAGATCATGCACACAAGTATTTACATTCATGCCTATTTATTGGGGGACAAAGTTTTGACCTTTGGGTTATACTACCCTGTACAAGAAGATTGGACAATGGGAAAAAAAACTTACGGCCGTTCCAGTATAACCCCATCCAGTGCCATCGTGCTAGTGTCTTAAAGGGTGGCCAGACAAGAGCAGGTCTCTTGTGTCTATTCGGTTTCATAGAGAACTCCTTGATTAGAATGTGGTTCTCTGTGCTTCATAAGCTGCCATTTGTACCCAGTAGAGACAATCCTCTATTAAAGCTTGGTTCACATATGTCCGTCCGTGGTTTCAGCGCAGTTTTTAAAAGGCATCTGTGTGGTTTTGTTTACTGGTCCAGGTGCAAATTATTACCTGAACTGGACTCAAAGGACAGGCTTCTGTACTGATGGCCTTATCATGCAAGGAACTCTTTCTGGTTTTGCATTGGTGTAAATGTGTTGTGCCCAGGACTTCTTGTTGAAGGTAGTTTCTGCCTTTCACTTCAAGTACATCTTTCGTCTCTCCCTCGATCTGCCTCCAGTTCACCAAAAGAAAATTTCACTTCATAGCCTGGTTGTGGTTTGAGCTGTGTCTACCTATTTGCTTTTTTTTTAGCAATATTGATTTCCTTTTTGTTATTCCAGATTGTCCCTGTAAGGCTGGTTTCACACTGGGGCGGTGGCGGTATAGCGCCGCTATTTTAGCGGCGCTATACCGTCGGGATTGTTGAGCTATTCGGCCGCTAGCGGTGCGGTTTTAACCCCCGCTAGCGGCCAATAAAGGGTTAATACCACCCGCAAACCGCGGCTACAGCCGCGGTTTGCGGGCGGTATTACCGCGGTATCCCATGCATTTCAATGGGAAGGAGCGGTGTAGGAGCGGTAAACACACCGCTCCTCTCACCGCTCCAAAGATGCGGCTAGCAGGACTTTTTTTACAGTCCTGCTAGCGCACCGCTCCAGTGTGAAAGCCCTCAGGGCTGTTTAGGCTAGGTTTGCAGGCGCTATTTTTAGCAAAATAGCGCCTGCAAACCGCCCCAGTGTGAAAGGGGCCTAAGGGTGCACTTGCTTTTTGTTCTACCTTCTCAAAGTGGCTTAGGCGGACCAGCACCCAATCTTATGGTCTCAAGGATGGGCTTTCACTTTTCTCAAGGTGCATTCTCCTAGACCTCTAAATGATTTTTGGGCTTTTTGGTATGAAGCAACTGTTCCAGATTTGCAATTGTTCACTATTCTTACCACGTGGACATTACGTCCCCCATCTGATGCCAGCTTTAGGTCCTTCAAGCTGCTGTCTTTAAACCCCAGGCGCTGACAGTACGCAAATATGCAGCCTCTCTGCAGGTGCACCTTGTGGCAGAGCGGGCGCATATTTTGCGTACCAAATAGCAGAAAGAGCTGTGCTCCCGACAGTTAGCGGTGGCTAGGGGAACCTGAGAAGAAGAGGATCTGTTACTCCATGCAAAAAAAGTTGCACAGAGCATGTAAGTATAACAGGGTTTATTATTTTAAAGAAAAAAAACTTTCACTTGAATTACTTTAACCACCTGTATTTGTCAGAAAGCTTTTTGGGCAAGGCAGAATTGAGCAAAACGAAAGCTCCATATAGTTAGGTCCATATATATTTGGACACAGGCACAATTAAAAAAAAATTCAGGTATTTACCAAAATATATTTAAGCTATAGTTCTATAATGGATGTGAAAGTACACACTCTCAGGTTTAGATTAAGGGTATGTACATCCAAATTGGAGGAAAGGTTTAGGAATTACAGCTTATAAGAATAGCAATCCCCCCCCCCCCCCCCCCCACCTTTTCAAGTGACTAAAAGTAATTTGACAATTGAATCAAAAACTTGCATTTCCAGGTGTGGGCTATTCCTTCGTTATTTCTTCATCAATTAAGGTAAAAGTTCTGGAGTGTAATCTAAGTGTGGTATTTGCATTTGGAATCTATTGCTGTGAACCTACATCATGCGTTCAAAGGAGCTCTCCATGCAAGTGAAGCAGGCCATTGTAAGGCTTCAAATATTAAACCAGCAGTCCATCAAAGAGATAGCAACATTAGCAATGGCCAAATCCACAGTTTGGTACATTTCTGAGGCAAGAAGAACGCACCGATGAGCTCGGCAACATAAAAAGGCCTGGATGTCCACGGAGGACAATGATGGTGAATGATCGCAGGATCATCTCTATGGTAAAGAAAAACCCATTCACAACATCCAGACAAGTGAAGGACACTCTCCAGGAGGTGGGCGTATCATTGTCAACGTCTACAATCAAGAGAAGATTTCATGAGGGCAAATACAGAGGAGAGGGTTCACCACAAGATGCAAACTATTCATAAGCCTGAAGAATAGAAAAGCCAAATCTTTGCATCTAAAAAAGCCAGACCAGTTCCGGAAAAGCATTCTTTGGCCGGAAAAAACGAAGATTAATCTGTACCAGAATGACAGGAAGAAAAAAGTGTGGAGAAGGCTTTTAACAGCCTAGGTTCCCAACCGCACAACGTCGGCTGTAAAACATGGATGTGATGGCATGGGCATGCATGGCTTCCATTGGCACTGGGTCATTGGTGTTAATTGATGTGACAGAAGCAGCCGGATGAATTTTGTAGTGTTTAGAGAGATACCGTCAGCCCAGATTCAGACAAATGCAGCAAAGTTGATTGAACGGCGCTTCACAGTACAGATGGACAATTATCCAAAACACACTGCAAAAGCAACCCAGGAGCTTTTTAAGGAAAAGAAGTGGAATGGCCAAGTCAATCACCTGATCTCAACCCAATTGAGCTTGCATTTGACTTGCTGAAGGCTAAACTAGAGGCAGAAAGACCCACAAAGAACAACTGAAGACAGCTGCAGTTAGAGCCTGGCAAAGCATCAGAGGAGGAAACCGTCTTTGGTAATGTCCATGAGTTCCAGACTTCAGGCAGTCATTGCCAGTAAAAGATTCTCAACAAAATATTAAAAATGGACATATGATGATGATTCTTTGTCGAATTACATTTGAGCCCCTGAAAATGGGGGGGACTGTGTATAAAAATGGTTGCAATTTGTACTTGATATTTATATTCAATCCCTTGAATTAAAGCTGAAAGTCTGCACTTCAAATTCATTTGGATTGTTTTGTTTTACTTTTATTCTGGTGGCATACAGAGCCAAAAGTATGCAAATTGTGCCTGTGTCCAAATGTATATAGACCTAACTGTACCTCTGCTGCAGGGTTCTAATCATTTAAAAGTTCTGTATCAGGCTCATTAAGTGATTCTATGATGATCCAGTTCAAACCTAAATATAATGGGTAGGTAAGACCTTACTGAATGGTTTTATTAGAAAAATGCTTGCTTTGTCTAGCTATATTTAATTTGTATGCATATTAGTTGTGCCGTTGTAAAGCATTTCTTTCTGAAATTAATTGTAATCGTAAAAGTTTTTAATGGTAGCACAGCCCCATCTAATTACTCATCTGTCACTCAGTTAATCAAAACCTGACAGCAGAGGGCGTGGCGGAGCCGGACTGTCTGTTTGAATAGACGCAAGCAGCCCGGTTCGGGATCGAGCACACACGAATGCCATCATAGCTATTGGCTTCCTTTTTAGGGGCACTTGAGATTTGCAACAATCTCAAGGCATTTCAGTATGTGCTTTGTATCCTCTTTCTCTTTCCACAGTCTCATACTTATGTAGGGTGTGTTCTGTGCGTAAGCCGTTTTTGCCTATGAATTTGATCTTGTATTCCTTCTTTCCTTCAACGTAGGTCACATGCTGTTGCCTGCGTCAACCAGTTCATTTCTGCGAGAACACAAGCTCTTATGATGCATATTGATTCCTTTATTGAGGTATGATTGTAGTTGATAGCCTGTGTAGTACACTGTGCTAAATAATGAAGGGTTGGGAAAATGGCAACAAAAGGAAATTGTACGTCATAGACCAGTAGAACTTTTTAGCCTGCCGTAATAAAAGTACAGGCATACCCCGCTTTAATTACACTCACTTTACGTAGACTCGCGTAAGGACAAAGTGCCTCGCAAGTACTGTACAGACATTTTGCAGCCACAGTAGAAGAAGATGAAGCTCCGAGAGTGTAGCTTGCCCTGTTCCAATGTGCCCCTGACACCACCACTACACCCTAGAGGTGAAAAAAGGTATTGCTTCACTTTAGGTACATTTTCGTTTTTCATACATACTCTGGTCCCATTGTGTCCCATTAAAAGTGGGGTATGCCTGTAGTAAACTTTGCTGCCTTTTTAAGTGTTAGTTTTTATACAGTAATTTCATGATTTAAAACTTGGCGATGCGTCGCGTAGATAACCATTTATCCCTTTCACTAGCAGATGGTTTTCTTTTTTTTTTCCACATGCTTAAAAATAATTTCAGGCCTAAAATGTGTATACATTTTCCTACAAGAGTATATATTTTCTGAAAGCAGAGACCCTGGAGAATAAAATAGTGGTTGTTCTAGTTTTATTGTTACAATATCTGCACAACAGTTAAAGCGTTTGTTTAACCCAAAAAATAAATAAAAAAAATCCTGTTCCTTTAACCACTTACGGACCTGCCGCCACAGTTATACATCAGTACTTTGACGCGGAATTACCGTTGTTATGGCAGCAGATAGCTGCCATAACCCCAGTATCCTCTTAAATGGCGGGCGGTCCACTTTCAGATAAAAGTTATCTCTGCAGCAGATTCGCCGCAAGATCACTTGGCGGCGGGAGAGGTGCCCCTCCTGCCGCGCTCCGTTCGTCTCTGAACCATCGGAAGCGGCGATGATCTTATAGCCTAACAGGCCTGGAGCCGAGTGAGGCAAAGATGGCCCCCACTCGGCTCCATAAGATTGGATTATGGAAGCAACGTCAAACGTGGCTTCCGCCCAATGGCCCTAAAGTGGAACTTCCGCTCATCGGATTCCCCCCCCCTCTGGTGCCACAATTGGCACCTTTCGGGGGGAGGGGGGACAGAATACCTGTCAAAGACTGGTATCCTTTCCAACTTCCTGGAGTCTGGCCGCGACGTGGCCGTGACGTCACCGCGGGGCTCCCTCCACCTCCCCTGGCTGCCGGGCTAATATGAGAGAGGCGCGGGCCTCGCGCATGCGCTGTAGGGTTACCGGCGTGAAGCCGAAAGGCTTCACTGCTGGGTTCCCTTACCCGCAATGGCGGCACCCCACAGCTGATGTGAAACATCAGCTGTGGTGACAGCTGATGTGAAACATCAGCTGTGGTGTCGACATCTAGGGACACCAGGACAGGCAAGTCTCCATTTATTAAAAGCCAGCAGCTGCAGTATGTGTAGCTGCTGGCTTTTCACTTTTTATTTTTTTTGCCCGGGGTTGCCTGGAACACCCCTTTAAGTGGAAATGTGACATCTGAGGACTTTTTGACCCCTGATCTCACATTAAAGAGGTCCTGTCAAGCTTTTTTTCTATTTCAAGGGATGTTTACATTCCTTTGTAATAGAAATAAAAGTGACCCAATTTTTATTTTATTTTTTAACGGACAGTGTAGGAATAAAAATAAAAATTTTAAGCACCCCGTCCCGCCGAGCTAACACGCAGAAGTGAACGCATACGCAAGTCATGCCTGCATATTAAAATGGTGTTCAAACCACACATGTGAGGTATTGCCGCGATATTTAGAACGAGAGCAATAATTCTAGCACTATATCTCCTCTGTAACTCAAAACTGGTAACGTGTAGAAATTTTTAAGTGCCAAAGTTTGTCGCCATTCCACGAGTGGGCGCAATTTTGAAGCTTGACATGTTTGGTATCAGTTTACTCTGCGTAACATTATCATATAGAAAGAAAATTGGGCTAACTTTGCTGTTGTCCTATTTATTTTTTAATTTAAAAAAGTGTATTTTTTCCAAAAATATTGCGCTTGTAAGACCGCTGCGCAAATATAGTGTGACAAAGTATTGCACCAACTGCCATTTTATTCTCTAGGGTGTCTGAAAAAAATATATATAATGTTTGGGGGTAACTAAGCATGCAAGGTAAGAAATTTTCTAGAAAAAAAAAACAGATTTAACTTGTAAACAACAAGTTTGAAAAAAAGGCCTGGTCCTTAGGTGGTTAAAGCATTTTATACAGCACAGTGCTTGTGCTGTGTCATTTGGCCCACCTGAAATACCTGGCCAATCCTGCCTGGCTATACCCCCCCATGTACGTTGACTCCGATATATCATGGCTGCTGAGCCCTGACACCGGAATCATCTGTACGTGCCTCCGTCCTACGCAGCCGGCTATCTGTCTCCTCTGTGCTCTCTCCCCCCCTCCGGTCTCTGCCTGTCAGCTTGTGACAGTGCCTGCCCCTTAACTCCTGCTGCTCAAATAACACTCACATTTTCATACCATCCCCTCTGTGTTCTAATCCTGTGCGCCCCTGTGTAAGTGATTTATAAAAAAAAGTCTGCTATACCTTATTTCAGAGCTCTTCTCAGCGATCACATAATCAGCTGACTCTCTCTGCTCTCCCGAGTTATTTCAGCTGGGGAATCTCGCCCCGCCTGCTGCATCCATCAGTCGGGGAGAGAAGAAAGCCAGCCGATTATGTAATCGCTGAGAAAGAGCTCTGAAATGAGGTATAGAAGACTTTTTATTTATAAATCACTCACACAGGGGCACAAAGGATTAGAACACAGAGGGATGATATGAAGATGTGAAAGTGGCTTAACAACCACTTTAAGCACAAATATTCAGTAAGAAAATTAAAGCGAATTAATTATAGGGCACACAAATGTAATACATGACTCGGTTTTTGTTAAAATATAAAAGATGAGGTTGTGCTATGTAAATGGTTACCCAGCATGTCAAACCTTAGAGTTTCTAAACCTAGGACCCTGCATTTACTATATCTGGTCTCCCACAGTACATAGAAATGCAATTATTTTAGTAAACATTAACGCTTAAATACCTTTTTTCATCAACCGTATATAGCAGTAAGGATACACTGATTTGTCGACCAAAAGTAGGGTTATCGGCATTTTGCCGATAGAAAAAAAGGTGGCAATAAAGGCCATGGGAAAACTGCTTTTTTCATAGGTCACGTGACCTCAAAAAGTGCATAAAAAAACTTGTTGTTTTCATTCTCCTTGTACTGTTTGTTTTATAAAGCTGCATGACCCATGACTTTGTCTAGACAGTGCTGATTGGCCCTGCTAATCGCATTTGCCTTCCCCGAAAAAAAAAACTCTAGCAGTACAAACCAAACTGCATGTGCAGAATGCCTCCTAGGGCTCTGTTCTATCAGCAGATGGATTGGGGATAGTAAAAGAAGGGGAGGACCAGAGAAGACATGATAGTCTTTTTTACACAATGCAGAGGATTAACCCCTTAGGTTCCACAGTATAACCAGCTTGCTTTACTACATATACAGACTGATTTCACTGTTGTGGGTTTAGTAACACTTTTTAAAAATTGGTATCTTTAACCACTTGAAGACCAGGGCTTTTTCTGACATTTTGTTGCTTACAAGTTGAAATCCGTGTTTTTTTTTTTTTGCTAGAAAACTCATTGGAACACCCAAAAAAAAAGAAAAAATAATAATATATATTAATTTTTATTTTACACTGGGTCAGATTCAGGGGGTCTAACCCCAGTCTTTTAAAATAATCCTCAAACAAATAAATATATATATATATATATCCTTTTTTTGTAAGGATATTTTCCCCCTTTGCTCCTGATGAAAAACCTGCATTAATTTATGACATCTGCCCTTAAATGAATGCTCTATCTGTGCCTCAGAAATATACACATGTTAAAATGACCCATAAAGATAAAGAAAGGCAATGCAAAAACAACATATTTCCTTGAAGCAAGTTATGTTTCTAAGGAAAATAATACCATGGACATTTTATTTTCATTGTTCAATGCTATGGACACTCATCGTGTACTGATGTGATAGAACAACATTCATGCTTAGAAATGAATTCATAGGTCTTGCATTCCAATGATTTCCAATAAGCATGACCGACTGATCAGGATGATAATGTGTTTGACACCTGCAGATATTGACAGCACCAGTATGTTGGTACTTGTAGTATTGGAATCTGACACAGCTGAAATGCTATTAATATGCTAGCGGATGATCTGCCTAGTTGATGCTGGCTCTTTCGCAACACAGGCTTCTGTAACACAGGATGGAAAGTTAACTAAAATAAAATGCAATTGCACAGTCATTTAAAAAGCTTTTTTTCATATTACAGAATAGGTGAATATTTGTTATACAACCCCAGCTCCCAAAAAGTTGGGACACTGTAAAATATACATAACAGAATGCAATGATTTGCAAATCTCCTAAACCCATATTTTATTTATAATAAACATATCCAGTGTTTAAACTGAGAAAATGTAATATTTTAATAAAATGAATAGGGTATTTTTGGAATTGATGGAAGCAACAAGTTTCAAAAAGGGTCAAACAAGGAAACAAAAAGCTGGCAAAGTGGTACTAACAAGGAAGAGCTGGAAGAACATTTAACAACTAATTGGATACAGATCAGTAACATGATTGGGTGTAAAAAGGGCATCTTGGAGAGTGTCTCAGTAGTAAAGATGGGAAGAGGTTCACCAATCTGTGAAAAGCTGTGTTTAAAAATTGTAAAAGTGAAGAAAGAAAATAAATGCGCTACCCAAAAACATGTAAGGTTACAAATAATGACCCAAAAAGGGGAGGCGAAGCAGCCGCACAAGAATCTGACAAATTCAAGCAAAATGGGGGGTAATATGCAGCGCTACATATAGGCCAGATGGACTGAACTATATCAAGAAAATAATGTGACCATGTGATATACAGTGCCTTGCGAAAGTATTCGGCCCCCTTGAACTTTTCATCCTTTTGCCACATTTCAGGCTTCAAACATAAAGATATAAAATTTTAATTTTTTGTGAAGAATCACCAACCAAGTGGGACACAATTGTGAAGTGGAACGAAATCTATTGGATATTTTAAACTTTTTTAGCAAATAAAAAACTGAAAAGTGGTGCGTGCAAAATTATTCGGCCCCTTTACTTTCAGTGCAGCAAACTCACTCCAGAAGTTCAGCGAGGATCTCTTAATGATACAATGTTGTCCTAAATGACTGATGGTGATAAATAGAATCCACCTGTGTGTAATAAAGTCTCTGTATAAATACACCTGCTCTGTGATAGTCTCAGGGTTCTGTTGAAAGCGCAGAGAGCATCATGAAGACCAAGGAACACACCAGGCAGGTCCGTAATACTGTTGTGGAGAAGTTTAAAGCCGTATTTGGATACAAAAAGATTTCCCAAGCTTTAAACATCCCAAGGAGCACTGTGCAAGCGATCATTTTGAAATGGAAGGAGTATCAGACCACTGCAAATCTACCAAGACCTGGCTGTCCCTCTAAACTTTCAGCTCAGACAAGGAGAAGACTGATCAGAGATGCAGCCAAGAGGCCCATGATCACTCTGGATGAACTGCAGAGAACTACAGCTGAGGTGGGAGAGTCTGTCCACAGGACAACAATCAGTCGTACACTGCACAAATCTGGCCTTTATGGAAGAGTGGCAAGAAGAAAGCCATTTCTCAAAGATATCCATAAAAAGTCTTGTCTAAAGTTTGCCACAAGCCACCTGGGAGACACACCAAACATGTGGAAGAAGGTGCTCTGGTCCGATGAAACCAAAATCGAACTTTTTGGCCACAATGCAAAACGATATGTTTGGCGTAAAAGCAACACAGCTCATCACCCTCAACACACCATCCCCACTGTCAAACATGGTGGTGGCAGCATCATGGTTTGGGCCTGCTTTTCTTCAGCAGGGACAGGGAAGATGGTTAAAATTGAGGGGAAGATGGATGCAGCCAAATACAGGACCATTCTGGATGAAAACCTGTTGGAGTCTGCAAAAGACCTGAGACTGGGACGGAGATTTATCTTCCAACAAGACAATGATCCCAAACTTACAGCAAAATCTACAAAGGAATGGTTCACAAATAAACGTATCCAGGTGTTAGAATGGCCAAGTCAAAGTCCAGACCTGAATCCAATCGAGAATCTGTGGAAAGAGCTGAAAACTGCTGTTCACAAACGCTCTCCATCCAACCTCACTGAGCTCGAGCTGTTTTGCAAGGAAGAATGGGCAAGAATTTCAGTCTCTCGATGTGCAAAACTGATAGAGACATACCCCAAGCGACTTGCAGCTGTAATCGCAGCAAAAGGTGGCTCTACAAAGTATTAACGCAAGGGGGCCGAATAATTTTGCACGCCCCACTTTTCATTTTTTTCTTAGTTAAAAAAGTTTCAAAAATCCAATAGATTTCGTTCCACTTCACAATTGTCCCACTTGTTGATTCTTCACAAAAAAATTTAATTTTATATCTTTGTTTGAAGCCTGAAATGTGGCAAAAGGATGAAAAGTTAAAGGGGGCCGAATACTTTCGCAAGGCACTGTAGCACAAAAAGGGGGAGGGGGGCGGGGCTGGGCAATGAATACCCAGCAAAATAAATTGTGTGAATCAACCCACAAAGTATCCACCATATAAACAAAATGTCAATGTGATATAGTGTCCCAATACAAAAAAGGAAGGTATCATGAAGTGGATGAAGAAATCCCGACATTAGTCTTCACGTAAACGATGACATACATATGCGCTTACCGGAAACGTTGGACCCGAATGTCATACGACACCGGATCAATCGAGCTTAAGGGTATCTCAAACGACTGCTGCACGAAGATGTCACCAAGAATCTGGAAGATGGTATAGTTTCCCTCCTCGGCAGTCAGATGTCTACAATCCAGGTAGGACGGATAGGCCCGAGATTCGTCAGCCACCAATAGCTTCAACACTGAAGATCCTGCTGGGAAGTTGGTATGTGGATCATGGTGACCCACCAGACATTTGGGTAAATCAGGCTCGAGAGAATGGTAACCCCAACCAGGGTATTGGAAGAACCAGCTGGAGGTAACTGAAAAAAACCTTGTCTTTCGCAGATTCATGCAAAGAGGAGAGAAAAAAATAGGGGGCTCCAGTGGTGCAGGTCATAGATGGATTTTAATAAAAAAAACAGCATACAAAATAAAAAGTGATCGCAGTTCATGGTATATTTAAAATATTTACAGGCATGCCCCTGTAGACGTCTATTTAGGAACGAAACACGTTGGGCTATGCATTTTGCTCCCCATATTGCCTTTTAAATATACCATGATCTTCGGGTGCTCCGAAGGCACTGCATTAAAAATAGCCATGATTCTGAATGCATCCAGAAATCGCTGTCTGAACACAGTTCACTATGCCATCCAAAAATGCATGGTAAAGCTCTGACCTGCAAAGAAGAAGCCATATCTGAACATATCCAGAAACCCTGCAGTCTTCTCTGGACCAAAGCTCATTTAAAATGGGCAGTTGCAAAGTGGAAAATCGTTCTGTGGTCAGACGAATTGAAATGTGACATTTTTTGGCGACCTTGAGCACCACGTCCTTCAGACTAAAGAGGAGAGGGATGTTCTACCTTATCAGAACTAAGTCTGCATCTTTGATGGTATGGGGGTGCATTAGTGTGTATGGAATGGGCAGCTTGCACATCTGGAAAGGCACCACCAATGCTGAAAGCTATAACCAGGTTTTAGAGCAGCGTATGCTCCCATCCAGATTTTTTTTTCAGGGAAGGTGTATATTTTAGCAGGACAATGCTAAACCACATACTGCATCTATGACAACAGCATGGCTTTTGTAGTAGGAGAGTCCAGGTGCTTAAATGGCCTTCCTGCAGCGAAGGCCTTTCACCAATTGAAAATTTTTGGTGCATCCTAAAACGCAAAGACAACCCAGGGCTGTTGAGCAGTTAGAAGCCTATACCAGGCAAGAAAGGGGCAACATTCCTCTCCCAAAACTCCAGCAGCTGGTCTCAGTTCCCAGTGTTCCAAGTGTTAAAAAAAAAAAAGAGGGGATGCTACATCGTGGTACACATGACCCTGTCCCAACGTTTTTTGAATTGGGGTTGTACTTTGCCAGCTTATGGTTGCCCAGTCAACTTTTTGGATCTGTTGCTGCCATTAATTTCAAAATGACCTTATATTTTTCTTAAAATGGTAAATTTTCTGAGTTTAAACATTTGATATGTTTTCTATTGTGAATAAAATGTTTTTATGAAATTTGTAAATCCTTGCATTCTGTTTTTATGTAGATTTTACACAGCTTTGTTTGGAGTTGGGGTTGTATTTGTTATGGGTAAATGACCACAGAATGAACAACATTTTAGTTTCTCCTCTCTTGGGCATGCTGGCGGGGCATGTATTGCAGAGTTCGGACCTTAAATAAAGTCACTATGATCTTGGATTGACTTTAGTCCAAACCAGCATGTGCTCTTATGGATTGTGGCGCTCAAATGGGGGCACTACGGTTTTGCCTCAGATAAGCATCTTGTTTTGGA
The DNA here is from genome assembly GCA_029206835.1 of Rana muscosa. Classification (NCBI taxonomy): domain Eukaryota; kingdom Metazoa; phylum Chordata; class Amphibia; order Anura; family Ranidae; genus Rana; species Rana muscosa. Next base: position 1,093,051,769 of record CM055116.1, read on the forward strand.
GGTGGAGCTCAAAATAAAAAGCTTTCAGATGTATACCTACAAGTAGATCAAATGATTCTCACCAGAAATTTAAAGTCTCATTCATGAACACTGACATCAGCCGAAACATTAAGATCACTGACAGATTAAAGGGTAAGTTCACCTTTACAGAAAAAATCTGTAAGGTGAACTTAAATTGGACGCCCTCCCCATCGTACCTTGTCCCTCTGTACCTGAAGCCGGCGCTCTCCCGCACGGATACATCATAAAGCCACTTTACCGGTCCAGAGATCAGAAATCCCTTGCGGCTAAATCTCCTAACCGGTCCTCGAAAGGGACGTATAGGAGGCGTTATGATTGGATGGCGCTGTCACATGGGTGGCGCCGACCAATCGGCACTTGCGTAGCCCGTCCTGTCAGTGAGGGAGAAGAGATGAGAAAGCCGCCGCAGGGATTTCAAATCCCTGGACCGGTAAAGTGGCGATACGATGTGTCGATGCGGCAGATTTCCGTCCTCAGGTACCGCAGGGCCGAGTGCGATGGGGGAGGGGGTCCAGTGTAAGTTCACCTTACAGATTTTCTGTAAAGATGAACCTACACCAGGGGTGTCAAACTCATTTTCATCAGGGGCCGCATCAGCAGCAGTGTGGTTGCCCTCAAAGGGCCGATTGTATCTGGGTCGCACTACGTACAGAGTGCAGAGTTCAGGATTACGCTATGTACAGAGAGCAGGGTTCAGCAGTGCGCTATGTATAGATGGCAGGGGTTGAGGGGTGCGCTGCGTATAGATGGCAGGGGTTGAGGGGTGCGCTGCGTATAGAGGGCAGGGGGTGAGGGGTGCGCTGCGTATAGAGGGCAGGGGGTGAGGGGTGCGCTGCGTATAGAGGGCAGGGGGTGAAGGGTGCGCTGCGCCCAATGTGCAACATCTCGCTTCCATCTCTCCTCCTGGATTCTGACCCCTGCACCCAGCACTCTGCCTCCATCCCCCCCACCTCTAAACACATCTTCCTACCAAAGCAAACCTCCCATCTGTACTCTCTCCCATCTGGTGTAAGATGGCATTTACAAGAATGCTTTCATGGCCAGTACTGCTACAGGTCCTTAAAACCCGTTCCCTCAAGATGCAACCGCTCCATGTAGATTGGAACACAGACACCGGACCCGTCGGGTACCTCTGCCAAAGACAGGCTGTCGATATGGGTCCCTCATCGGATAGTGCATGGACTGCGCAATCGGAGCCGACGGAAATCTCAGAGGATTAACAGGTGTTCATCAGCTGTAGATGGCGCATGCGCAATCAACACGCTGCTCCCTCCCGATGCACTATCCAATGGGGGACCCTTCTCGAACAGAACACCGGTGTCCGGATCGACAGCGCATGCGCTCATCTACACACACACAGCCATCAGAATTGGTAATGTAAGTGACGTTTCGTCGCCGCCATCTTGCTACACCTCACACTCTACCATAGTAAAGATAAACTGAGAAGGGGGTAAGTGGACATCTTGTTACACCCACTGGAGTCTTGCATTTTACACTTTTTTTAACAGTAGACTGAGATGATATAGTGAAATACAGTACTTAAAACTCCGTCTGACTGTTTATATGTTGAATTTAAAAAAGCAGCGGCAAGCCTACTAATCTCACAGGCTTGCTAATCGGACAGAAGTTTGCTGCTTTTAAAATTCAACATGTAAACATATACACGGAGTTGTAAGTAGTGTATTTTACTATATCAACTCAGTTTACTGTAAAAAAAAAAAAAAAAGTAAACTGCAAAACTCTGATGGGTGTAACAAGATGTCCGCTTGCCCCCTTCTCAGTGTACCTACTGGGGTGGATTGTGGGGTGTAGTAAGATGGTGGCGTTACCAATTCTGACGGCACACGGGCGCCGCTGAGGAGAGCAGAGAAAGTGTTTACTCCTGTTGCCAAGGAGACCTGTTCGTGACAGCGGAAAGCGGCAGGTGAGAACAGGAGGTGGAGGCTGGCGGCTGCTGTGCGGGCCACATGACAAGGCCTGGCGGGCCGGATTCGGCTCGCGGGCCTTGTGTTTGCCACCTGTGACCTACACTTTTAAGGCCTCATGCACACTGGACGTTTTTTGACATTTACAGCAGCTGTTTTTGATTTTTTTTTTCTACAGTCATTAAACTCTTCATGTTATCCTATGCGTTTTTGATCCATTTAAAAAAAAAAAAAAAAAAAGCAAATAAACGCTATTGCAAAAACATTGGAATGTTTTTGGAACGTTATTTTAGCCGGTTCCCGACCGGCTCAGAGTGGCTCTCCTGGGCGAAATCCCATACATATACGGCTTCGCCCAGGAGAGCCACCAGAGGGCGCGCGGTCGGTGGGCACAATCGCTTGCACGAGCGCCAGCACGGGGCTTTGTGTTAGTCCCATCCCCCCACAGTTAGAACACACAATAGGGAACACAGTTACTCCCTTGATCGCCCTCTAGTGTTAACCCCTTCCCTGCCTGTGACATTTACATAGTAATCAGTGCATATTTATACCACTAATCGCTCTGTAAATGTCAATGGTCCCAAAAATGTGTCAAGTGTCCGACCTGTCCGTCGCAATACCGCAAAAAATCGCAGATCACGCCATTACTTAGTAAAAAAAAAATATATATATATATATATATATATATAATATGTCATAAATCTTTCCCATAGTTTGTAGATGCTATAATTTTTGCGCAAACCAATCAATATACGCTTATTGCGATTTTTTTTTTTTTTTTTTTACCAAAAATATGTATAATGCATATCGGCCTAAACTGAGGAAAATATATATTTTTTTCTTCCAAAACTGCCGCTCTTTTTGTTTATAGCGCAAAAAATAAAAACCGCAGAGGTGATCAAATACCACCAAAAAGCTCTATTTGTGGGGAAAAAGGACATCTAGTTTGTATGGGTACAACATCGCGCGACCGCGCAATTGTCAGTTAAAGCGGCGCAGTGCCGTATCGCAAAAAATGGCCCGGTCATTGAGCAGCCAAATCTTCCGGGGCTGAAGTGGTTAACGTCCAGTGTGCATGAGGCCTTGGTGTATAATATTGGTTATCTTATTACAATGGCATCTGATCTTCGTTGACATAGATTAGGCAGCGAGTAAACATGTTGTCCCTGAAGCCGATAAGTTGAAAGCAGAAAAATTTGGGCATCGCAGTTTGTTGTGTATGGGGCCGAGTAGCTGCAGATCGGTCAGGGTGCCCATGCTCTTGACTGTGTTCACAGCCAAAAGCACCTACAATGAGCACTTGAACACCAGAACTGGACAACAGAATAATGGAAGGTGACCTAGTCTCATTACATTTTCTTTTACATCATGTGGATGGCTAGGTGAATGTGTGTCACTTACCTGAGGAAAGATGGTACCAAGTGTGCTTTGTGACGCTTTGGGCAGTGTTCTGCTGGGAAACCTTGGCTCTTGCCATCATGTAGATGTTACTTTGACACGTACCACCTATCTAAACATTGTTTCTGACTAAACACACCCCTTTATGAAAACGGTATTCCCTGTGGCAGTGGCATTTTTTAGCAGGATAATGCACCCTACTACACTGAAAATTTCAGTGCTGAGATGTTGACTTGGGATGCACTGGAAAAACAAGTCAGATGCAAGTTAGGCACCACCACCTGAAAGATCTGCTAGGAACAGCTTGGTGCCAGATACCACAATATACTTTTAGAGGTCTAGTGTTGTCCATGCTGTGACAGGTCAAGTTTGTTTTTGCGGAGGAAAGGGGGACCTACTCAGTATTAGGTGGGTGTTCATAAAGTTATGGCTGATGCGTGTATATGCTGGTGCATTGCAAAAGCATGCAGGATTCGCCTTTGCCTGTCCAGAAGTACAAAAATAGTGAAAGCTCGAGTCGTTTCAAACAAGTAGAACAGTTGGCATCTGACTTCCCTCTTCGAGATTAGGCGTGATCAAATTCCTGAGCCTCTATTGTCAGTAGACGCACATGTGTGCACCTCTGCGCCTAGATTAGACAGCCTGACTAAAGCTTTCTGCATTTATTTATCCATGCTTCCTGGTGGTCCTCTAAAAGATTTGAGGAAACTTGTCTTTACACAAACAGGCTTATTCTGCTCTGCTCTTTCCTTCTGAAAATAATTATCTAGATCAGGGCTTAAAATTTCAAGTCTAGACCTACTAGCCAGGCAAAAACCTTACTCTCCACCAGTTGCCCCACCCAACCTTTCCCAGGTCCGTCCCCCAGCCCTGCCCCCTTAAAGCCCTGCCCCCTTAAAGCTTATGAAATTTAATTTTTCTTAAGAATAAAAAATCCAAAATATAAAAAAATGCAATTATAACATAGCTTTAGTCAATTTAAACATAACATCAGTGTCCCCAGAGAGCCCCCCCTTACATCACTGTCCCCCAGAGGGCCTCCCTCTAAATAAGTGTCCTCAGATGGCTCCCCATCTTACCTTAAGCTGGTGGGTGTAGGGATGTGCACCGTTGGCAGGCGGCCTCTCCTCGTGTCCCCCACGGCAGTGGAGAGCGGACCTCTCCTCGTGTCCCCCACGGCAGTGGAGAGCGGACCTCTCCTCGTGTCCCCCACGGCAGTGGAGAGCGGACCTCTCCTCGTGTCCCCCACGGCAGTGGAGAGCGGACCTCTCCTCGTGTCCCCCACGGCAGTGGAGAGCGGACCTCTCCTCGTGTCCCCCACGGCAGTGGAGAGCGGACCTCTCCTCGTGTCCCCCACGGCAGTGGAGAGCGGACCTCTCCTCGTGTCCCCCACGGCAGTGGAGAGCGGACCTCTCCTCGTGTCCCCCACGGCAGTGGGGAGCGGACCTCTCCTCGTGTCCCCCACGGCAGTGGGGAGCGGACCTCTCCTGCACCTGTCCCCTGTAATGGCGCTGCCGACGAAGAAGCCGCAAACCGGAAGTCAGCTTCAAAATGAGGCCTGGAGCGCAGGTGCACAGCAAATTGATCCCCGGGACCTGGGGATCACATTTGGCGAGCGGGCGAGTGCAATTTTCAAGCCCTGATCTAGATGTCATGTTGTTGAATCCTTGCCCCAGAACAAGTATGTCAAGAATTTTGTCTTTACAGATCTGCATGGCATGTAGCAAAAGTAACTAGTGCGCTCTCTTACAGAACTTATTTGCATTGGCTACAGACGATGAGCCAGAAGTTCGGAAAAATGTTTGCCGGGCACTTGTAATGCTGCTTGAAGTTCGGATGGACCGCCTGTTTCCTCATATGCACAACATTGTGGAGGTTAGCTTTTATTTTACTTGATTACATCATCATATATATTTGTATGGCTGTGAATGTATTCCTTTGTAAGATCTTTTATGTTTTTCACATATTTATAATTTGTTTGATCTTAGTATATTAAAGCAGTATTAAACCCAAAACGAAATGTTTTATTTATTGCAGCTTACCAATCCTTACATGTGGCTGCATCGGTTTTCTTTTTCTTATCTTTTTACCTGCTGATCTGGCCAGTAACACACCTGTATTGGAGTGCCAATTGTTTTCAATGTGTCCTAGCAGTGACTGGCGTTCTACCAGTGTGGACAAATGTCAGTCACCACACTATGAAATTGCCCTAAAGTGTTTTTTTCTTTTTTTTACCCCTTGCCACCTATTACTATTGTGTGTGTGTGTGTGTGTGTGTGTGTGTTTTTTTTTTTTTTTTCCCGTTTACAGAAATCTTCTCCGCACTGCCACCGGTCTTCTGATGCTGCTGGGGGTTTAACATCTGCCACTGCGAGGGTGAAAGAGCTGCGCCGCTTGCCCACTTTTCCACCTGCCATAAAGGGTTCTATGATTCAATTAGGTGGAACCTGTCATTTATCTGCCTGTCCTCAATTCACAGCAGCACAACTTTCACATTCGCAGCAGCTGATGTTAACCCTTAACATCACTGTGGGTAGGACTCGGCAGCAGTGAAGATTTCTGCACTATGCAGAAGCCGTTGGACACACTTTATCGAGTTAAAGTAATGTCACTGGTGATGCATAGTTAAAATAAATAAATTTCAGCTTTCGCTTTGGTTCACACTAATGCGCTTCAAGAGACGCAGCAAATCCTTTATCCTCCACTGCGTCCATGCAATCTGCTGTGGGGGGTGTCAATGTTAGATTACCGGTACCCAAAACAGATTGCCAGAATCGGATACACCCATGCGATGCAATTCAGGCACAGGGGGGAAAAAATGGTCCTGCACCATTTTTGTGCTGATGTGATTTTGAGCCATACAAAATGTATGGCTCAAATCGCACTGCACAGACATTGCATGTGATGTTCACAGGAATGGGGTGCAATTCCTGTGCCAATCATATGCAGTGTCGGGCAACACACAAGTGTTGAACCCAGGCTAAAGGTCAAATTGAACTTTCCTGCCTGCTCCGCCATCAGGCTGAGTGAGAGATTTGGTTACACACTGGTGCTGCCATTTAAGTGTTAGAGCCCTGAGGATCCCATAAAAATGTGCTTTCCCTGGAAGGATACGGGAACATAACCCTGCTCTGATTATTTTCTGTGACCAAATTCAGGTTGTGCTTAATAAATTGGTGCTTTTCTTCTTTTTTTTTTTTTTAAGAAACGTATACATAATTTGTATTTTGTAGACTGCTCATAACGTTCTTATTTGACTTGCTTCCCTTGTTCTTCCTTGTGACAAAAGTACATGCTGCTGAGGACGCAGGACCCTGATGAAAATGTAGCATTGGAGGCTTGTGAGTTTTGGCTGACACTTGCTGAGCAGCCGATTTGCAAAGAAGTCCTCTCCCGGCATCTTGCAAAGTAAGTGACTGTGTCTTTGTACATTTGAAGCACAAGCCCTCCTAAAATGCTATATGTTAAAGTGACTCACCCAGTGGTTTCTTACCAATTTGCCCACTAAGCAAATCTTATTACTGGTGGTGCACCTGACATTGCCCAGGTTGTGGTGCCTCACTGTTGTAAAAGAGGGTTAACATTTATGCTTGCGCTCTGTTTAACTACCTAAAGTGGAGTTCCACACGTTTCTTTAGTTTATTAAAAGTCAGCAGCTACAAAAAGTGTAGCTGCTGACTTTTAATAAACAGACACTCAGCTGTCCCACAGTCCAGCGATGTGGGCGCCCGGAGCCTCGCTACTCTTCCCCCTCCTGCCTGGCGCGGTCATAGCAACCTAGGGCGAGAGGAGGAGTTGCCTAGGCAGCCAAGAAGAGGAAGTAGGAAGTGGGACAGGAAGTCAAACAAAAAAAGTACACCCCCCCAAAAAAAATATGACATGCCAATTGTCATTTCTGGGGGCGAGGAGTGCTTAAAGTGGAAGTTCCGCTTTTAAGGACCAGGCCTATTTTTCAGCCTGTGTTTACAAGTTAAAATCTTAATTTTTTTATTTTTATTTTTTGCTAGAAAGTTACTTGGAACCCCCAAACATTCTTTATTTTTTTCTAACACCCTAGAGCAGGGATATGCAATTAGCAGACCTCCAGCTGTTGCAGAACTACAAATCCCATGAGGCATAGCAAGACTCTGACAGCCACAAGAATGACACCCAGAGGCAGAGGCATGATGGGACTTGTAGTTTTGCAACAGCTGGAGGTCCGCTAATTGCATATCACTACCCTAGAGAATAAAATGGCGGTCGTTGCAGTACTTTGTCACACCGTATTTGCACAGCAGTCTTACAAACGCACTTTTTTTAAGGAAAAAATACACTTTATTTTAATTAAATAAGACAACAGTAAAGTTAGCCCAATTTTTTGTATATTGTGAAAGATAATGTTACGCCGAGTAAATTGATACCCAACATGTCACGCTTCAAAATTGCACTCGCTCGTGGAATGGCGACCGGCCTTTACCCTTAAAAATCCCCATATGCGACGTTTAAAAATTTCTACAGCTTACCAGTTTTGAGTTAGAGGAGTTCAAGGGCTGGAATTATTGCTCTCACTTTAACGATCGTGGCGGTACCTCACGTGTGGTTTAAACTGTTTTCATATGCGGGCCCTACTCACATGCGTTCACTTCTGCGCACGAGCTTGTCAGGGCGGGGCACTTAAGATTTTTTTTTTTTCCTTTTTATTTTGACAGTGTCCTTTTAAAAAAAAAAGAATTTTGGGTCACTTTTGTAGACATCCCTTGTAATAGAAAAAAGCATGACAGAACCTCTTAAATATGAGATCTGGGTCAAAAAGACCTCAGATCTCATATTTACACTAAAATGCAATAAATAAAAATGTAATTTGAAGGCAAAAATAAATTCTCCCTTTCAGAGCATTGGCCGGAAGTGACGTTTGACGTCGCTTCCGCCACTCAATGCTATGGAGCTGAGTGGGGGCCATCTTCCCCCTCACTCGGCATCCAGCCAAACACGAGAGAGGATACGATTGTCTCCGCCGCTACCGGCGGCTCCGGTAAGTGGTGGAGACCACCGGAGCACGAAGGGAGAGGGGGGTCCTCTTCCGCCACCGATAAGTTATCTTGCGGCAAATCCGCCGCAGAGACCACTTTTAGCTGAAAGCGGACTGCCTGCTGAAGAAGAGGATACTGGGGTTATGGCAGCTATCTGCTGCCATAACACCGGTATTCCTCTTTAACCACTTGACCACTGGGCACTTAAACCCCCTTAATAACCAGACCAATTTTCAGCTTTCGGTGCTCTCACATTTTGAATGACAATTACTCAGTCATACAACACTACCCATATGAAATTTTTGTCCTTTTTTTCACACAAATAGAGCTTTCTTTTGGTGGTATTTAATCACTGTTGGGTTTTTTATTTTTTGCGCTATAAGAGAAAAAAGACTGAAAATTTTGTAAAAAAATGATTTTTTTTTCGTTTGTTATAAAATTTTGCAAATTACTATTTTTTCTTCATAAATTTTGGCCAAAATTTATACTGCTACATATCTTTGGTAAAAATAAGTACAAATTGGTGTATATTATTTGGTCTTTGTGAAAGTTATAGAGTGCCAATATCTGAAAATTGATCACACCTGAAGTACTGACGGCCTATCTCAATTCTTGAGACCCTAACATGCCAGAAAAGTACAAATACCCCCCAAATGACCCCTTTTTGGAAAGAAGACATTCCAAGGTATTCAGAAAGAGGCATTGTGAGTTTTTTGAAGTTGTAATTTTTTCCCACAATTCTTTGCAAAATCAAGATTTTTTTTTCTCTTTTTTTTTCTCACAAAATTGTCATATTAGCAGGTTATTTCTCACACACAGCATATGCATTCCACAAATTACACCCCAAAACACATTCTGCTATTACTCCCGAGTATGGCGATACCACATGTGTGAGACTTTTACACAGCGTGGCCACATACAGAGGCCCGACATGCAGGGAGCACCTTCAGGCGTTCTGGAGCACCCAGGCCAATTCTGACATTTCTCTCCTACATGTAAAAATCATCATTTATTTGCTAGAAAATTACATAGAACCCCAAAACATTATATATGTTTTTTTAGCAAAGACCTTAGAGAATATAATGGTGGTTGTTGCAACTTTTTATCTCGCACGATATTTGCGCAGCAATTTTTTTAACGCGTTTTTTACGGGAAAAAAATGTTTTGTGCTTAAAAAAAAACAAAACAGTAAAGTTAGCCCAATGTTTTTGCATAATGTGAAAGATGAAGTTACGCCGAGTAAATAGATACCTAACATGTCGCCCTTAAAAATTGCACACACTCGTGGAATGGCGCCAAACTTCGCTACTTAAAAAATCCCCATAGGCGACGCTTTAAATATTTTTACTGGTTACATGTTTTGAGTTACAGAGGAGGTCTAGGGCCAAAATGATTGCTCTCGCTCTAACGTTCGCAGAGATACCTCACATGTGTGGTTTGAAAACCGTTTTCATATGTGGGCGGGACTTACGTATGCGTTCGCTTCTGTATGCGAGCTCACGGGGACAGGGGCGCTTTAAAAAAAAAAAAAAAATTATTCTTCATTTTACTTTATTTATTTTAGTTTGACATGTTTTTTCCGCCCTAAACATTTTTTTGATCACTTTTATACCTATTACAAGGAACGTAAACATCCCTTGTAATAGGAATATGGCATGACAGGTCCTCTTTACAGTGAGATATGGGGGGGGGGGGGGGGTGTCAATAAGACCCCACATCTCACCTCTAGGCTGGGAAGCCTGAAAAAAATACAAAAAAAAAAAACAACAATCCTGGCTTTGATCGTAGCGGTGAGTCGGTAGAAGCACCGGAGGGCGGCGGGGGGGGACATCCCCTCTCGCCTCCCGTAAGAATGATCAAGCGGCGGAACAGCCGCTATGATTGTTCTTATGGTGTAGGGAATCGCCGGCTGAAAAAGCTAATATCTGAATGATGCCTGTAGCTGCTCCCATCATTCAGATATCCCCGCACAAAGTCAAGGACGTCATATGGAGGGCGGGAAGTGGTTATTGCGGAGTATTGCCGGGCATTGCGGAGTATTGCCGGGCATTGCGGAGTATTGCCGGGCATTGCGGAGTATTGCCGGACTATGGCGGAGTATTGCCGGACTATGGCGGAGTATTGCCGGACTATGGCGGAGTATTGCCGGACTATGGCGGAGTATTGCCGGACTATGGCGGAGTATTGCCGGACTATGGCGGAGTATTGCCGGACTATGGCGGAGTATTGCCGGACTATGGCGGAGTATTGCCGGACTATGGCGGAGTATTGCCGGACTATGGCGGAGTATTGCCGGACTATGGCGGAGTATTGCCGGACTATGGCGGAGTATTGCCGGACTATGGCGGAGTATTGCCGGACTATGGCGGAGTATTGCCGGACTATGGCGGAGTATTGCCGGACTATGGCGGAGTATTGCCGGACTATGGCGGAGTATTGCCGGACTATGGCGGAGTATTGCCGGACTATGGCGGAGTATTGCCGGACTATGGCGGAGTATTGCCGGACTATGGCGGAGTATTGCCGGACTATGGCGGAGTATTGCCGGACTATGGCGGAGTATTGCCGGACTATGGCGGAGTATTGCCGGACTATGGCGGAGTATTGCCGGACTATGGCGGAGTATTGCCGGACTATGGCGGAGTATTGCCGGACTATGGCGGAGTATTGCCGGACTATGGCGGAGTATTGCCGGACTATGGCGGAGTATTGCCGGACTATGGCGGAGTATTGCCGGACTATGGCGGAGTATTGCCGGACTATGGCGGAGTATTGCCGGACTATGGCGGAGTATTGCCGGACTATGGCGGAGTATTGCCGGACTATGGCGGAGTATTGCCGGACTATGGCGGAGTATTGCCGGACTATGGCGGAGTATTGCCGGACTATGGCGGAGTATTGCCGGACTATGGCGGAGTATTGCCGGACTATGGCGGAGTATTGCCGGACTATGGCGGAGTATTGCCGGACTATGGCGGAGTATTGCCGGACTATGGCGGAGTATTGCCGGACTATGGCGGAGTATTGCCGGACTATGGCGGAGTATTGCCGGGGTATGGCGGAGTATTGCCGGGGTATGGCGGAGTATTGCCGGGGTATGGCGGAGTATTGCCGGGGTATGGCGGAGTATTGCCGGGGTATGGCGGAGTATTGCCGGGGTATGGCGGAGTATTGCCGGGGTATGGCGGAGTATTGCCGGGGTATGGCGGAGTATTGCCGGGGTATGGCGGAGTATTGCCGGGGTATGGCGGAGTATTGCCGGGGTATGGCGGAGTATTGCCGGGGTATGGCGGAGTATTGCCGGGGTATGGCGGAGTATTGCCGGGGTATGGCGGAGTATTGCCGGGGTATGGCGGAGTATTGCCGGGGTATGGCGGAGTATTGCCGGGGTATGGCGGAGTATTGCCGGGGTATGGCGGAGTATTGCCGGGGTATGGCGGAGTATTGCCGGGGTATGGCGGAGTATTGCCGGGGTATGGCGGAGTATTGCCGGGGTATGGCGGAGTATTGCCGGGGTATGGCGGAGTATTGCCGGGGTATGGCGGAGTATTGCCGGGGTATGGCGGAGTATTGCCGGGGTATGGCGGAGTATTGCCGGGGTATGGCGGAGTATTGCCGGGGTATGGCGGAGTATTGCCGGGGTATGGCGGAGTATTGCCGGGGTATGGCGGAGTATTGCCGGGGTATGGCGGAGTATTGCCGGGGTATGGCGGAGTATTGCCGGGGTATGGCGGAGTATTGCCGGGGTATGGCGGAGTATTGCCGGGGTATGGCGGAGTATTGCCGGGGTATGGCGGAGTATTGCCGGGGTATGGCGGAGTATTGCCGGGGTATGGCGGAGTATTGCCGGGGTATGGCGGAGTATTGCCGGGGTATGGCGGAGTATTGCCGGGGTATGGCGGAGTATTGCCGGGGTATGGCGGAGTATTGCCGGGGTATGGCGGAGTATTGCCGGGGTATGGCGGAGTATTGCCGGGGTATGGCGGAGTATTGCCGGGGTATGGCGGAGTATTGCCGGGGTATGGCGGAGTATTGCCGGGGTATGGCGGAGTATTGCCGGGGTATGGCGGAGTATTGCCGGGGTATGGCGGAGTATTGCCGGGGTATGGCGGAGTATTGCCGGGGTATGGCGGAGTATTGCCGGGGTATGGCGGAGTATTGCCGGGGTATGGCGGAGTATTGCCGGGGTATGGCGGAGTATTGCCGGGGTATGGCGGAGTATTGCCGGGGTATGGCGGAGTATTGCCGGGGTATGGCGGAGTATTGCCGGGGTATGGCGGAGTATTGCCGGGGTATGGCGGAGTATTGCCGGGGTATGGCGGAGTATTGCCGGGGTATGGCGGAGTATTGCCGGGGTATGGCGGAGTATTGCCGGGGTATGGCGGAGTATTGCCGGGGTATGGCGGAGTATTGCCGGGGTATGGCGGAGTATTGCCGGGGTATGGCGGAGTATTGCCGGGGTATGGCGGGGTATTGCCGGGGTATGGCGGGGTATTGCCGGGGTATGGCGGGGTATTGCCGGGGTATGGCGGGGTATTGCCGGGGTATGGCGGGGTATTGCCGGGGTATGGCGGGGTATTGCCGGGGTATGGCGGGGTATTGCCGGGGTATGGCGGGGTATTGCCGGGGTATGGCGGGGTATTGCCGGGGTATGGCGGGGTATTGCCGGGGTATGGCGGGGTATTGGCGGGGTATGGCGGGGTATTGGCGGGGTATTGCCGGGGTATGGCGGGGTATTGCCGGGGTATGGCGGGGTATTGCCGGGGTATGGCGGGGTATTGCCGGGGTATGGCGGGGTATTGCCGGGGTATGGCGGGGTATTGCCGGGGTATGGCGGGGTATGGCGGGGTATTGCCAGGGTATGGCGCAGGGTATGGCGCAGGGTATGGCGCAGGGTATGGGGCAGGGTATGGGGCAGGGTATGGCGCAGGGTATGGGGCAGGGTATAGCACAGGGATGGCTGAGCAGGGATGGATGGATGGCTGGATCTGTGACTGCAATTGTCACAGATCCAGCCCACAGTGCTGCTGCTGCCATCCGCTCCCTCCCCCTCCCCTCTCACACTGTACCGATCGGTATAGAGAGGGGAGGGAGGAACCGGCGTCATCAAATGACGCCGGTCTGTTTACAAGTGATTGCTCCGTCATTTGACGGAGCGATCACGTGGTAAACGGCCGCTATCAGCGGCGATTTACCGCGATTCGTGATCCGCCGGGTCCTCTGGACCCGGCGGTCACGGAGTTTCCCGTGTGCGCGGGGGCGCGCGGGAGCGCGATTCTGGGAGGACGTTGTATAACGTCCTCCCAGAGTTAAGCAACCACCTTGTCGACGTTATTTGTCGGCAGGTGGTTGTTAAGTGGTTAAACAGCCGAAGTATAACGACGGAGGCGATCCACAAGTGGTTAATGTAAAACTAAATGTGGGGAGTGGGGAGGAGATGGCAATTCCTTCTAATGGCCTAAGCGTGTGGGAGGATCTTGTGTGGTCAGTTGATATTTGGAACTAGAGTGTGATTTGAGATATCAACATCTAATTGAAATGGCAATTGTGTTGGTAGTAAACCTTTCCTATGTGCAGGGTGGCTGTACATTTTAGAGAGACACATAACTTGCCTTTTTTCTTTTATTGTTTGAAGTCACCAGGAAAGTGACTTCCTAAAAATGTTTTGTATATGTTTTAGGTAATGTTTTTTATAATATTTTCTTGATAGGTTGATACCGATCTTGGTGAATGGGATGAAATATTCAGAAATAGATATCATCTTACTAAAGGTAAGGGACATTTCCGTATGATTTATACAGGTGTCCCTTCTGTTTTTCACACTTTAGGCTTTGATTATGCCATGTTTGTTTACTTTTGTAGGGTGATGTAGAAGAGGATGAAGCTGTGCCTGACAGTGAGCAGGATATCCGACCTCGGTTTCACAGATCGCGAACGGTGGCCCAGCCTCATGAGGAGGATGGTATTGAGGAAGATGAGGATGATGATGATGACCTTGATGATGATGAGACAATATCAGACTGGAATATAAGTGAGTTAGTGTATCTAAAAGCAAAGTGTTTTTTTTTTTTACTTTAATGCATTCTCTGCATTAAAGGTAAAATAAGCCTTTCAATAGTCTCTTCCCCCAGCCCCCCCCTTTAACACTTAACTGAGTTCATTCTTGATCCAGTGCTGTGCCCATCTGCTGCAGCTCCTCTTTCCTCTTCCTGAATTCACTCCGTTGCTGTCAGTTGAATCCAGTGAGGAAAGAGCAAGGGGCTGGGCCAAGCAGTGCTGTGTGCATTTATGGACGCACACAGCCGAGCTCGAAAGTGAGCCTGCACATGTTCCCCATAGTATACAAATTGCTATGGGAGCACACTCAGAAGAGGAGCAGTGGGGAATCAGAAGAGGAGATATGAGGCCGCTCTGTGCAATGTCCTTGCACAGTCTTGGCCAATGGAGGACAGGCATGCTTTGCTACCAGCGCAACCATAAACTGACCACGCTGGGATGGATGTGCTTTCATGCCTAGTGTGGTCAGTTTGCAATAGAAAAGCAGGCGGACTGGCAAGGTCACCAGGTATTTCATGCAAAGGAAACCATGCAAAGAACAGGTTAAAAAGGAAAGCAAGTACATGGTACAGCAGGCAAATATCAAGAATATGAAATGTTGGGGTAACAAACACGTTTAAATCTTTTATTATTCTTGTGAATTGAGAAGAACTTAACGCTCAATTGCTGGGTCATGTAGCTAAACTACCCTTTTATTTTTTTATCCAAGAAAAGATTTTTTATTGATTCAAAGGTGGTATACAGCCATTAACAGCAATACAATAACCAACATGTCCATACACACGACCAACTGAAACATGTTAAAATAAATTCAGCATTACCACAATGTCACCTTTTCTACTACACTTCAACCTCTATGCAGATTCACTAACCCACATTCAGTCCCAACAACCTGTCCATGACCAGGTCCAGCGGGGCAAGCCCCGGTGTATCCAGCCACGGGGCCGAAAGATTTTCGTATACTTCCCCTGTGTTGGTAGATAGGGGATATGCTACGCATGGAGAAACTTATCTTACAAATCCATTCCCTCGAAGTCTGGGTTTTTTCTGATTTCCAGGAGACCAGAATCAGCTTTCTGGCTTGAAATGGCACTTTCTGAACTGCCTCCCTGGTGTGCCCCTCCATCTCAAACTCCTCCAGTACCCCCAAAAGGCATACTCTGGGATCTACAGGTAGAGATACCCTGAACACCAAGTTGACAGTGTTCCCCACCTTGGTCCAATACTTATGTAGTTTGGGGCATCGCCACAGGAGGTGAAAAAGGTTCCCATGGTCACGCTTACATCTGGTGCAAGTATCCTCAGACTGCAACCCCATCAACTGTAATCTATGGTGGTGTATAGTATACCCTCAAGATGATGTATAGTTGAGTGAGCCGCTGGGCCACATTCAGTGAACAAATGCTCACCCCCTGAAATATCTCTTCCCACTGCTCTCCATCTATTTGGCCCATGTCCCTCTCCCATCTTTCCCTCACCTGTATGGGATGCTGCCCCAAGAAGTTTTGTAAAAGAATGGCATAACTTTGAGAAATGAATCCCTTCGAAGACACAGCATCCCTAATGGGGCTAAATACCGGGGTTGGTGACAAATGCCACTCCGAAGACCTACTCTGAGCCCTAAGCGTTCCATGTTTAAAAATATGTTTTAATATGTGTAATCCCGTATGGTTTCCAACTAGCTCCTCCCTGTAGTTTGGCCAGCTCCGTGTAAGTATCATTAAGCCATAGGGGGCTATATTCAGTGTACCCATCAGCCTGTTGGATGTATTTGCATTTGTTCCACACTTTTTGTATGAGATTGTATGAAGGGTATTTCTTCTTCGGTTTGGCAAAAGCTAAGGCTTCCAGTGCCATGGGGATGGGACCTGTACCTACCGTGCGGAGCATGAGTGCCTGGGAAGAGCCAGCCGGCTCAGTACCGAAATACCCCACCAGGTGCTGTAACTGAGCTGCCAGGTAGTACAACCACGTCTTGGGTAGCGCCAACCCGCCATTATCTTTAGGCCGTTGAAGATGCTCTAATTTAATCCTGGGTGGTTTATTCTTCCATATCAAAGTACGGAAGATGGAGTTCACTATTCAAAAGATTTTCAAAGGGATCACCACGGGGTATTGTGGAGACAGTAAAGTAGTTGTGGCATGAGAATCATCTTCACTAGGTTCACTTTGCCCGCCACCGAGATGCGGAGGCCGTTCCATGTTTTGACCCGTTCTCTAAACCTCTGAAGCAGGGGAGAAATGTTCAAGTGGCTAAATTCCCTTGGGTTTGAGGTAACGTGAATCCCTAAGTATTTAAAGGAGGTCGTGACTGGAATGTGACAGGACAAGGCCACCGTTTGTGTGTCATCACCATCTAGAAGCAATAGGGCAGACTTTGACCAATTGATCTGTAGTCCAGAATACACCCCAAATCTCGTAATGGTTGCCATGGCCTCCCACAGGGACTTGTCAGTATCTCCCAGCATAAGCAAGGTGGTATCGGCATAAAGCATTACTTTCTCCTGCAGGGGGCCATAACAAAATCCTACAATACACGTATTCGCTCTGATCTCGATGGCCAGGGGTTCAATAGCTAATGCGAAGAGCAGAGGGGACAGCGGGCAACCTTGCCTCGTCCCCCTCCTCAACGCAAAGTCATGGGACAGACAACTGAAGGCCCTAATAGCAGCCTCCGGTCTACTGTATAGTAGGCGCAACCACGCTATATATGTGTGACCGAACCCGAATCGCTCCAATACTGCCCACAAGTAATTCCAATCAATACTGTCAAATGCCTTAGTGGCGTCTAAGGACAGCAGAGCCCTGCTTCCTACATTATCCTCATCTGACTGCATATTCAGGAACAACAAACTATCCTTTTATGCTTCGGATGAGTGATGCCAAAAGTGGTGTCACTGGTTGATTCTCAGTAATATATATAAGAGAATTTGATGTCACACTGCAGCTTTTTTGGCCCCAGTAAGGTTTTGGGATGATCTCCCTATAACAGACCTGAAGATTATTACTTCTTAGAATCCTGCGATAGTCCACACAGAATAGCTGTAAACACGGATAATGAATTGGTGCCTGATCACTTGTGCATTTTATTATACATTTGTAGCTTGACATAAAACTTGATGTCCGAACTGGTACTAGTGATTTATGTCTCCTTTTTTTTTCCAGGGAAATGTTCGGCTGCAGCTCTTGATGTGCTAGCCAATGTATTTCGGGATGAACTTCTGCCACACATTTTGCCTCTGTTAAAAGAACTCCTTTTTCATCAAGAATGGGTAGTCAAGGAATCTGGAATCCTTGTTCTTGGAGCTATTGCAGAAGGTTAATATTTGCTCCTCTGCTTTTTCTCTTATGTCCATTTTGAGTGTGCACGTCACATATCCACCACCATTTACTTGCATACATCTGTGAAGTGATTTGTTATATGCAAATGTGAAAATTTTTATATAAATATAAACCAAAAAGGGATAAAAAGTTCTTAATGTCAAAGTTTATCTAAGTGAATCAATCAAATCAGTCTTATAACATCAGCCACCTCATCTGATTTTAAACCAAAATCTTCCAGTGTGTAGTATCTGCCATTCACCGAATTAATCAATCTCACACCAGAACTGATGGCTGCATAGGTTTTAGCAGCAAAAATTGTGGTGTGATTAGACAGTGGTTAGTTCCCTCTTCATGCCAGCGCCTGTCTGTGACAGATGTGGCTGTCTCCGCTACTCCACCAGGGGGCAGTAGGACCAGCCAGCAGCTGGATCAACAAAGCAGTGTACAATGCTAATGTCATAGCAGTGGTCAAGAACAGGAGGGTGGTAGAACAAGGCACCCAGAACCAACTTTTATTTTGCAGTGTCTGCTTTACTCTGTCATAGTTTTACTTCCTTCACACGGTAAGCATATTGAGGATTTAAATTAATAAAAACATCAAAAGTCGTCCAAATATGCACTATGCAGTGGAAATGTCTGTTTCCACTGCATAGTGCAGGTTTGGCAGACTTTTGATGTTTGAAGTAATTTTAAAGTATCATGTTTATGAACTTTGTGAAGGAAGGTAAAGCAGCAACACTGCAAAAGGAAAGTTTGGTTATAAGTGCCTTGTTCTACCACCTTCTTGTTCTTTATCACTGTGATGACATCAGCATTCTGCACTGTGCTTTGTTGATGTAGTTGTTGGGTGGTCCTACTGCCCCCTGATGGTGTAGCGGAGGAGAGACTGTCACATCTGTCACAGGCAGGAGCTAGCATAACAAGGAAGTGTACCACTCTGCCTACTCAGGCTGTTTTTGCAGCCATTATTTCTGGTGAGTGAGATTTGTGATTGCATACTACACACTGCAAGATTTGGGCTCACGATTAGATGAGGTGTCAGTTAAAGGAGTTGTAAAGGCAGAAGTTTTTTTTTTCTTAACCACTTAAGCCCCGGACCATTTGGTAGCTAGAGGACCAGAGGTGAATTCAGAATTTTGCACTGCGCTGCTTTAACTGTAAATTGTGCGGACATGCAATGTTGTACCCAAACAAAATTTGCGTCCTTTTCTTCCCACAAATAGAGCTTTCTTTTAATGGTATTTGATTGCCTCTGCGATTTTTATTTTTTGCGATATAAACGGAAAAAGACCGAAAATTTTGAAAACAAATTATATTTTCTACTTTTTGTTATAAGAAAAATCGAATAAACTCAATTGTAGTCATACATTTAGGCCAAAATGTATTCAGCCACATGTCTTTAGTAAAAAAAATGTCAATAAGCGTATATTTATTGGTTTGCGCAAAAGTTAAAGAGTTTACAAACTAGGGTACATTTTCTGAAATTTACACAGCTTTAAATTTATGACTGCCTATCTCATTTCTTGAGGTGCTAAAATGACAGGGCAGTACAAAACCCCCCCAAATGACCCCATTTTGGAAAGTAGACACCCCAAGGAAATTGCTGAGAGGCATGTTGAGCCCATTGAATTTTTCATTTTTTGTCCCAAGTGATTGAATAATGACTAAAAAAAAAAAAAAAAAATTACAAAAAGTTGTCACTAAATGATATATTGCTCACACATGCCATGGTTATATGTGGAATTTCACCCCAAAATACATTTTGCTGCTTCTCCTGAGTACGGGGATACCACATGTGTGGGACTTTTTGGGAGCCTAGCCGCGTACGGGACCCCGGAAACCAAGCACCGCCTTCAGGATTTCTAAGGGCGCAAATTTTTGATTTCACTCCTCACTACCTATCACAGTTTCGAAGGCCATGAAATGCCAAAATAGCACAAAACCCCCCCAAATGACCCCATTTTAGAAAGTAGACACCCCAAGGAAATTGCTGAGAGGCCTGTTGAGCTCATTGAATATATTTTTTTTTGTCCCAAGTGATTGAATAATGACAAAAAAAAATTACAAAAAGTTGTCACTAAATGATATATTGCTCACACATGCCATGGTTATATGTGGAATTACACCCCAAAATACATTTTGCTGCTTCTCCTGAGTACGGGGATACCACATGTGTGGGACTTTTTAGGAGCCTAGCCGCGTACGGGACCCCGAAAACCAAGCACCGCCTTCAGGATTTCTAGGCACAAATTTTTATTTTCACTCCTCACTACCTATCACAGTTTCGAAGGCCATAAAATGCCAAAATCGCACAAACCCCCCCCCCCAAATGACCCCATTTTGGAATATAGACACCCCAAGCTATTTGCTGAGAGGAATGGCGAGTATTTTACAGCTCTCATTTGTTTTTGAAAATGAAGAAAGAAAATATATATATATATATTTTTTTTTTTTTCAATTTTCAAAACTTTGTGACAAAAAGCGAGATCTGCAAAATACTCACAATACCTCTCAGCAAATAGCTTGGGGTGTCTACTTTCCAAAATGGGGTCATTTGGGGGGGTTTTGTGCTATCTGGGCATTCCATGGCCTCCGAAACTGTGATAGGCAGTGAGAAGTGAAATCAAAAATTTACACCCTTAGAAATCCTGAAGGCGGTGCTTGGTTTTTGGGGTCCCATACGTGGCTAGGCTCCCAAAAAGTCTCACACACGTGGTATCCCCGTACTCAGGAGAAGCAACGGAATGTGTTTTGGGGTGTAATTCCACATATGCCCTTGGCATGTTTGAGCAATATATCATTTAGTGACAACTTTGTGCAAAAAAATAAATAAAAAATTGTCGTTTTTCCGCAACTTGTGTCAACATATAAAATATTCCATGGACTCGACATGCCTCTCAGTATATAGCTTGGGGTGTCTACTTTCCAAAATGGGGTCATTTGGGGGGGTTTTGAACTGTTCTGGCATTTTATACACAACATTAGGAAGCTTACATCCACTCTTCTAACCACTTGAAGACAAAGCCCTTTTTGACACTTTTTGTTTACATGAAAACATTAATTTTTTTTGCAAGAAAATTATGTTGAACCCCCAAACATTATATATATTTTTAAAGCAAAGGCCCTACAGATTAAAATGGTGGGTGTTGCATTTTTTTTTTCTACACAGTATTTGCGCAGCGATTTTTCAAACGCATTTTTTGGGTTAAAAAATACACTTTTTTTAATTTTAATGCACTAAAACACACTATTGCCCAAATGTTTGATGAAATAAAAAAGATGATCTTAGGCCGAGTACATAGATACCAAACACGACATGCTTTAAAATTTCGCACAAACGCGCATTGGCGACAAACTACATACATTTTTAAAAGCCTTTACAGGTTACCCCAGTAGATTTACAGAGGAGGTCTACTGCTAAAATGATTGCCCTCGATCTGACCTTCGCGGTGATACCTCACATGCATGGTGCAATTGCTGTTTACATATGACGCCAGACCGACGCTTGCGTTCGCCATTGGGCAAGAGCAGGGCAGGACAGGGGTGCTTTTTTTTTTTTTCTTTTTTTTTTATTATTAATTTTGCTTTTTTATTTTATTTTTAAATTGTTCCTTCCAAGTATTTTTTTTTTATCATTTTTATTGTTATCTCAGGGAATGTAAATATCCCCTATGATAGCAATAGGTAGTGACAGGTACTCTTTTTTTGAAAAAACTGGGGTCTTCTAGACCCTAGATTTTTCCTCTGCCCTCAAAGCATCTGACCACACCAAGATCGGTGTGATAAAATGCTTTCCCAATTTCCCAATGGCGCTTTTTATATCCGGGGGGGGGGGGGGCATTCCCTCCCACTGCTTGTAAAAGCAGTCCAGAGGCTAATTAGCCGCTAGGATTGCTTTTACATGAAAGCTGGCCGCAGGCTGAAAAGAATGATACCAAGATGATACCTAAACCCGCAGGCATCATTCTGGTATAAACATTCAAAGTCCAGCAACATACCAGTACGTTGCTGGTCCTTGTTGGACATGTATTGTAATCTTTTTATTTCATGCAGCCAGTTGGCTGAACGAAAAAAGAGATTGATCGGTGGGTATGCCCACCATTAGAATACCGCCCTTCATCCACCCACTTCCAATGATGGGCATACACGCACCATTTATATATGCCAAAGCATGGGGGCATCCTCCCGCAAAAAAGTTATGCCGCACACACATGGTCGGACTTTTCCACGGGCAAGCCTCCGTCGGAATTTCGACCGTATGTACGCGGCATTAGGAGCAAAATCGCTCCTCCGCCCCTGCTGCCCCAATGCTTCGGCATATTTGCTTTTTTTTTTTTTAACTGTGGTGGTGAAATCACCTCCTACAGCACTGGAGTCGCAGGGATCAGGCCTGTCTCTGCGAATGCTGCAGTTATGTGTGTTTTTGTTTTGTAAGTGACAGTGATCGATCGATACTGCACTTGGGTGGCCTGGGCTGGACGGAGGGGCAAAACGCAGGTGCCAGCAGGTATCTGGGCTGATCCCGCTAACACTGCGTTTTTGGGAACCCTAAACTGCTGGGGACGCTAGTATAGATCTGATCAGATATTGATCTGTTCAGATACTATACCACTAAGGGGGGTGTATGCTTCACGCGTGGGTGTTAGCGTTACTGGCACTAACCTGACGCTGCCTGGGGTGTGACTCAGACCCTCTCTGACGCTAAAACCTAATTGATATCACCCGCCGGGCGATCAGGGGGTTAAACCTTTATTGGGTTATACACGGCGGGTGCTCTGACACTATAAAAAGCAAACTAACTAACCAGCGTCACCCGTAACACTTATATGGTGATCACTGGTGAAAGGGTTAACTAGGGGCAATCAGGGGGTTAAAACCTTTATTAGATAATATATGGGGGTACCTGACGCTATAAAAACCTGCGGCGAACCTAAAAAAAATTACCAGCTACCGATCTGCATCACCGACACTAAGACAGCGTTTAGAAAAACGATTGCTTAGCGACAGTGGTGATGGGGGTGAAAGGGTTACCTGGGGGGGCGATCAAGGGGGTTAAACCTTTATTAGATAATATATTGGGGTACCTGACGCTATAAAAACCTGTGGCGAACCTAAAAAAATTTACCGGCTACCGATCTGCATCACAGACACTAAGACAGCGTTTAGAAAAACGATCGCTTAGTGACAGTGGTGATAGGGGGTGAAAGGGTTACCTGGGGGGCGATCAAGGGGGTTAAACCTTTATTAGATAATATATTGGGGTACCTGACGCTATAAAAACCTGCGGCGAACCTAAAAAAAATTACTGGCTGCCGATCGGCATCACTGACGCTAAGACAGCGATCAGAAAAATGATCGCTAAGCGACAGTGGTGATAGGCGGTGAAAGGGTTATCTGGGGGGTCATCAGGGGGTTAAACCTTTATTAGGGGGGGTTAGGGGGCTACACTGGACCTAAGACTAAACTTTGGTGACACTTTTACAGTCACAAATGTCACTGATTGCAGTGATCACTAAATAAATGGTCACTGCAATCAGTGACACTGTGACTGGGGGCTGGGGGGGTGATCTGGGGTGATCTGGGGGGGGGGGGGGCGATTTATGTCCCTATGTGTCCTGGTGTCAGTGTAGTGTTGTGTGCACTGACCTGATATCTTCTCTTGTACGGCGCTCGGTATATGTGAGCGCCGCACCAGAGATGACATCACTTCCTCCTGCTCCCTCTGTCTGACACAGACAGAGGGGGCATTTCCATTCGCCGGGAGCGATCGCGAGGGGGTGGCCAGAAACGAATGGCTGCCCCCTCATCCCGGAATGCTCCCGGACACTTAGCCACCGCTCACTGTATAGGAGGGGGGTCCGATCGGACCCCCCCAACTGTACAAAGGCAATCACGTATGCTCTACGTGATTGTGCCTGTCGGTGCCATTCTGCCGACGTATATATACAGTGAGCGGTCGTTAAGTGGTTAATGCATTTTATGCATTAAGATAAAAAAAAAACTTGTGTGTAGCAGCCACCCCAGCATCCCCCTAATTACTTACTTGAGCCCCATCTCTCTCCAGCAATGTTCACGAATGTCTAAGCCCTCGGGACACTCTTCCTGATTGGCTGAGACACAGAAGCGGCGCCATTGGCTCCTGCGGCTGTCGATCAGCCAATAAGGGGAGGGGGCGGGGCTCCGTGTCTGAATGGACACACGGAGCTGTGACTCGTCTCCAGTGTCCCCATAAGAAGCTGCTGAGTGTGGGGGCACTCGATAGGAGGGAAGGGCCAGGAGCAGCAATGAGGGACCCGGGAAGAGGAGGATCTGAGCTGCTCTGTGCAAAACCAACTGCACAGAGGAGGCAAGTATAACATGTTTTTTTTTATTTTTATTTAAATGAGACTTTACAATCACTTTAAGACTGATTTAGTTGATTCACTGGGATGAAGTTTGATAATAAGAACTTCATCACCTTTTGTTTTTTTGGTTTTTTTAACGGTTTAAGTGCTAGTTCACACCAGACGCAGTTCTGTGCAGTTCCGTTTTTTTTGCACCAATACACTCAGTTCCGGTCAGTTTCTGCACCCGGAAACTGACTGCATGGTGTGAACTAGAGCCATTGGAATACATGGAAAACACTGTGCATGCATTTTTAGTGCAGGAAAAATGCGTACGGAACTGCGTCTGGTGTGAACTGGCCCTAAGTGCTGCAAAATGTGTTTAACTTTTGTTGTTTCTGGGTCTGTATATCTACCTTTTTTGCTGGCAGTCTCTTGGTTCACCTTCTAGAGCTGACTTGATATGTATATTTTTTGTTTTTTATGAGATGTGCCTCTTTTTTTGTTTTGTTCTGTTCTATGGGGGAAATATATTGGCGAGTGTTTGTCCCTTTTGCCACATACAGTAGGTTTTAAGCATCTTCAGATTCATTTATCTGCTGAAATTTTGATATGACCTGGATATCCATGATGGTTATGTTAATAGATATTATGTATGAAAATTTGGTATTTGTGCAGTTTTTAGATGCAACAGTAATTCTTTAAAGGCTAATTGAACCTTTAGTTTAAATCTACTAAATACGTTCCAGGTGCTTAAAAACAAAAGGTGTTCAACGTCTTAGTTTGTTTTACGTGCAGCGATATTAGAAAAGCCTGTCTGCTGCCAGAAGCTATAGAGTGAGACCCTTGCTCTCTGTGTAAAAGCAGTATTCTCCCTGAGAGTTCACACACACCCTGCTGGATTGAAAGCTCTGGCTTGGATGCACAAGGCGGTGTGTTGAATCTCTGCAGAGAAATTTCTGCTTACCCCTATGGTCCTGCTCTACTTCAAGCTGACAGGACACAAGATTTCCTACTCGGGCTCTGTTAGATGGAAAATGCACTGTAAGGCTGAGGAACCGGCCGAGATTCCAACTGTGTATGGGCAGTCTGAATGTACCAAGTTGATCACTCAACTTGGGTACAACCAGTCTGTTGTATTTACAGTGGGTAAAAAAAGTATTTAGTCAGCCACCAATTGTGCAAGTTCTCCCACTTAAAAAGATGAGAGAGGCCTGTAATTGTCATCATAGGTATACCTCAACTATGAGAGACAAAATGTGGAAACAAATCCAGGCAATCACATTGTCTGATTTGGAAAGAATTTATTTGCAAATTATGGTGGAAAATAAGTATTTGGTCAATATCAAAAGTTCATCTCAATACTTTGTTTATATATCCTTTGTTGGCATTGACAGAGGTCAAACGTTTTCTGTAAGTCTTCACAAGGTTGTCACACACTGTTGCTGGTATGTTGGCCCATTCCTCCATGCTCCTCTAGAGCAGTGATGTTTTGGGGCTGTCGCTGGGCAACACAGACTTTCAACTCCCTCCAAAGGTTTTCTATGGGGTTGAGATCTGGATACTGGCTAGGCCACTCCAGGACCTTGAAATGCTTCTTACGAAGCCACTCCTTCGTTGCCCGAGCGGTGTGTTTGGGATCATTGTCATGCTGAAAGACCCAGCCATGTTGGGAGGAGGTTTGCACTCAAAATCTCACGATACATGGCCCCATTCATTCTTTTATGTAAACGGATCAGTCGTCCTGTTCCCTTTGCAGAGAAACAGCCCCAAAGCATGATGTTGCCACCCCCATGCTTCACAGTAGGTATGGTGTTCTTTGGTTGCAACTCAGCATTCTCTCTCCTCCAAACACGACGAGGTGTGTTTCTACCAAACAGTTCTACTTTGGTTTCATCTGACCATATGACATTCTCCCAATCCTCTTCTGAATCATCCAAATGCTCTCTAGCAAACCTCAGATGGGCCCGGACAGGTACTGGCTTAAGCAGGGGGACACGTCTGGCACTGCAGGATCTGAGTCCCTGGCAGCATAGTGTGTTACTGATGGTAGCCTTTGTTACATGGGTCCCAGCTCTCTGCAGGTCATTCACTAGGTCCCCCCGTGTGGTTCTGGGATTTTTGTTCAACATTCTTGTGATCATTTTGACCCCACGGGGTGAGATCTTGCGTGGAGCCCCAGATCGAGGGAGATTATCAGTGGTCTTGTATGTCTTGCATTTTCTAATTATTGCTCCCACAGTTGATTTCTTCACACCAAGCTGCTTGCCTATTGCAGATTCGGTCTTCCCAGCCTGGTGCAGGTCTACAGTTTTTTGTTTCTGGTGTCCTTCGACAGCTCTTTGGTCTTCACCATAGTGGAGTTTGGAGTGTGACTGTTTGAGGTTGTGGACAGGTGTCTTTTATACTGATAACAAGTTCAAACAGGTGCCATTAATACAGGTAACGAGTGGAGGACAGAGGAGCCTCTTAGGCTGGGTTCACACTGGGGCGACGAACGCTCCGACATTGGGAGCTCATGTCGCATGACATGTAAAAATCAATGTTTCCCTATGGGAGCCGTCTTAACTGGTCCGACACATGTCGGTCCGACTTAGAAAATGCTCCCTGTACTACTTCGGTCCGACTTTGATCCTACTTCAGCCCATTGACTATCATTGAAGTCGGACCGCAGTCTTGCATGATCCGACTTTGGCATGCGACTTGTGCTCTGCTGCTCTTGAGGGGGAACTCCACACCAAATTTTAAATAAAAAAACGGCATGGGTTCCCCCTCCGGGAGCATACCAAGCCCTTGGGTCTGGTCTGGATTTGTAGGTGAACCCCTACGCCGAAAAAACGGCGTGAGGGTCCCCCCAAAATCCAAACCAGACCCTTATCCGAGCACGCAACCTGGCAGGCCGCAGGGGAAGAGGGGGGGGACGAGAGAGCGCCCCCCCTCCCTCCTGAACCGTACCAGGCCGCATGCCCTCAACATGGGGAGTTTGGTGCTCTGGGGCAGGGGGGCGACCTGCGGCCCCCCCACCCCAGAGCACCCTGCCCCCATGTTGATGAGGACAGGGCCTCTTCTCGACAACCCTGGCCGTTGGTTGTCGGGGTCTGCGGGCGGGGGGCTTATCGGGATCCGGGAGCCCCCCCGCCTTGATAAGGGGGCCCCCAGATCCCGGCCCCCCACCCTATGTGAATGAGTATGGGGTACATCGTACCCCTGCCCATTCACCTGGTGGGAAAAAAATGTCAAGAAAAAACACAACACAGCTTTTTAAATTAATTTATTGCACAGCTCCGGGGGTCTTCTTCCGACTTCGGGGGTCTCCGCGCTCTCCGGTTCTTTCTTCCGCCGGGCCTCCGCTATCTTCTTCCAGCTCTTTTGCTAGTGGAGGCCCAGTCTTCCCGTCGTCTCGTCCGGCTCTCCGTTGTCCTTCTGCCACCGGAGCATGTGACTGTGACGTCATGAGAAGCCTATATTAATGCGGAGCGGAGCGAACAGCCAGTATTACAGCGAGAGGAAGCGACGCGTCAACATCGAGGAGGAGAAGAGAGAAGAAGATGGTGACGACGGGAAGACCGGCCCCTCCACTAGCAAAAGAGCTGCAAGAAGATAGTGGAGGGGCCGGCAGAAGGACAAACGGAGAGCCGGACCAGACAACGGGAAGACCGGGCCTCCGCTAGCAAAAGAGCTGGAAGAAGATAGCGGAGGCCCGGCGGAAGAAAGAACCGGAGAGCGGGAGAAGAACCGGAGAGCGGGAGAAGAAGAAGGCGACGGAGAAGACCGGGCCCCGCTAGCAAAAGAGCTGGAAGAAGATAGCGGAGGCCCGGCGGAAGAAAGAACCGGAGAGCGCGGAGACCCCCGAAGTCGGAAGAAGACCCCCGGAGCTGTGCAATAAATTAATTTTAAAAGCTGTGTTGTGTTTTTTCTTGACATTTTTTTCCCCACCAGGTGAATGGGTAGGGGTACGATGTACCCCATACTCATTCACATAGGGTGGGGGGCCGGGATCTGGGGGCCCCCTTATCAAGGGGGAGGGGCTTCCGGATTCCGATAAGCCCCCCGCCCGCAGACCCCGACAACCAATGGCCAGGGTTGTCGGGAAGAGGCCCTGTCCTCAACATGGGGGCAGGGTGCTCTGGGGTGGACGCAGGTCGCCCCCCTGCCCCAGAGCACCAAACCCCCCATGTTGAGGGCATGCGGCCTGGTACGGTTCAGGAGGGAGGGGGGGCGCTCTCTCGTCCCCCCCTCTTCCCCTGCGGCCTGCCAGGTTGCGTGCTCGGATAAGGGTCTGGTTTGGATTTTGGGGGGGACCCCCACGCTGTTTTTTCGGCGTAGGGGTTCCCCTTCAAATCCAGACCAGACCCAAGGGCCTGGTATGCTCCTGGTGGGGGGAACCCATGCCGTTTTTTCTTTATCGTACACCACGGGACACAGAGCTAGTCATTACATAATGGGTTAAGGGTCACCAGCGGTGATTGGACACTGGCACAACCAATGGAAGACAGTTCCCCTCCATATAACCCCTCCCATCAGGGAAGTACCTCAGTTTTTTCGCCAGTGTCGAAAGGTGTTGGACGCGTTAGGAGGTGCTAAAGGAAAGCTCTACCAAAGAGACCCTCTGGGGGTAAAAGAGCTATGCTTTCGGATCCATCCAAGACGCCTACAAATGAGCTGAATCTGGATGGGATCCGGGCCTCATCCATGAGGCGTCGCCTGTAATGTCTCTCTTCGGAGGACTGGGCTCTAAGATCCAGCACTTTCGCTATTTCGCTATAAAGTCCTGGTAAGAGTCTTGTACAAGGCCCAGGGAGAGGTATCCTTTAAATAGGAACCCATATCCCTGAAGGTTGGCACACATAGCCCACCGTGAGGGGTGAAGTTTGGTATCTGTCTGAAATCTTTCAGCAGAAAAACCTGCGGCGTGGATAAGGTGAGATTAGAAGGTCCATAACTAGGTTGGGACCTTTTTCAAAAAATGGATGTCTTCTTTTTTTCCACCACTGGGGGGAGTAAAGAGCTGAATATACTCACCTCACTCTGTTCAGTGTCGGCTTCGGCGAAGTACACTGCTCGTCACCTCCGCTGCTGAGCTTGCTGGGGCACCCCGATCCTCCTTTCGGTGGCCGACCAGACACCTGCAGATGCAGGTAAGTGGGAACAAGGGCTGATGAGAGTCCTCTCTCACTATGGCCACCGCCATAGCGCTAAGGGCCGCGCGCAGGCACAGAAACGGCGCCAAATTTAAAAGACTGTCAGTGTGAGAAGCACTGCAGCAGCAAGCTCGTTAGTTCTCTTGTTCCTGGCAGAGAAACACAGCAGCTATACAGGGACGTAAGACTCCATGTGGTTGGATTGGGTACTTCCTAGAAGACATCCATATTATGCATAGTTATGTGTTAAAAGTTGCATACTTAATGTATTTGCTAAACTGAACACGGTAGTATATGCATTTAGGTACCTTGTATTTTGTCTAAACAGTAAGCCTTCCAGGGGAAGTAATACGGACAAAAAGAGATAAGAAAGCACCACCGCCTGAGAGGAGGCTCTAACTGTGCTGACTCGGTACCTTTCTCTCCTGTGTTGCTAAATGCACCTGTTCAGGATGAGCCATTACCTCTGTCAGGTATGGCGGCTTCCTCAGTGAAGCCTGGGCCTGTATATGTCACTGAGGACACTTTATCAGCTGCCCTAAATAATCTGGAGGAAAAAATTGCTACCTTAATCGCTAAGTCCTCTAAAAAGGGACAATAAGCGAAGCAGGTCTCTTCCAGTATTGGACCTCCCTTCAGAAGTACCTGAGGGAGGAGGATGAGGAGGCTACATCAGCAGAGGATGAGGAGCCAGATTTTAAGGTCACAGGTACAATGCTATAGCAGTGCATTTAAGTTAACCTCTGCGGAGGTAACGGAATTACCTGTCTCCTCCCTAGGGTCATTAAGATCCCTGCAAGGTGCATGCTCCTTCCCGGTTCATCCGTTACTAGAGGATCTAATATACGCAAACTGGCAACATCCAGATAAGCGTTTCTCACCTCCAAAAAGGTTTAACATTCTTTATCCTATGGGGGAATTTTTTTTTTTAAAGAAATGGAGCCTGCCTGCGGTAGTTGCGGCTATTTCTTGTGTAAATAAAAACCTGACATGTCCGGTGGATAATGTACAAGGGTTTAAAAGATCCTTCTGAGAGGAAGTTGAAATCCTCCTTCCTTTTGGCCGGCTCAATTACCCAACCTGCAGTAGCAGCAGTCGGTATGTGTCAGGTCATCAGCCAACAGGTAAAGCAGGGGCTGAAGGAACTGCCTTCAGAGCAGGCTAGAAATTGGGAAAATTTGCCTAAAGCCTTATGCTTCACAGTGGATGCCATGAGAGATTCTATCATACAGGCATCATGCCTTACACTCCAGCTGGTACAGATGCGCAGAGTACTTTGGCTTAAGCATTGGTCAGCGGAAACCCCATGCAAAAAGCTGTTGGCAAGTTCCCGTTCCATGGCGAACGCCTATTTGGGGAAGATTTAGAAAAATATATACAGAAGATATCAAGTGGTAAAACGACTTTTACCTGAGAGAAAGAAAAACAAGAGATCTTGTTTTAAACGCTCTCTCTCCCCAGCTCCCGGGAAATCTGACTCCAACCAGTGGCGGCGGCCTGTTTTAGCCGCCCACAAAAGCCAAGGGGCAAGCTCAGAAGAACAAGAAGCCGTGGGGTGCAAGAGCTAATAAGCAAGCCCCCAAAGCCTCTCAGTGAAGGGGCGCCCCCGCTCGGCCGAGTGGGGGGAAGGCTTTGTCAGTTCTGAGCGACTTGGTGGTCAGAAATCCAGGACAATTGGGTAGTATCCACAATATCCTCAGGGTACAAACTGGAATTTTGAGAGATCCCACCTTCTCAATTCCGAGGTTCAAGACTCTCCAAGGATCCACAAAAAAGAGAATCCTTCTTCAAAGGTTTGAATCACTTAATGGCTCAAGGGGTAGTTACAGACGTACCCCAAAAAGAGCGAGGTTCAGGTTTTTACTCAAACCTCTTTGTGATTCCAAAGCCAAATGGAGATGTCAGACCCATCCTGGATCTAAAATCCCTAAATCGGTTCCTGAACGATCGCCATTTTCGAATGGAAACGATCCGATCCGTGGCCGCCACTTTAAAGGGCGGAAAATTCATGGCGCCCATAGATATCAAGGACACACATTTACACATACCCATCCTCCCCGCTCACCAAAGATTCCTAAGGTTTGCGGTAGAAGATCGCCACTTTCAATTTGTGGCTCTGCCGTTTGGTGTAGCCACCGCGCCCATAGTATTCACAAAGGTGCTAGCTCCTCTGTTAGCAAACCTAAGAACACGGGGCATTGCGGTAACAGCCTATCTGGACGATCTACTAGTAATAGATCAGTCAAAGGAGGGATTGGGTCACGCTGTACACACTACAGTAGGATACCTGGAGCATTTAGGATGGATTATAAATTTACAAAAATCCTCTCTCCAGGCCCAAAGAAGGATAGTGTACCTGGGCATGATCATAGATACAGCCCAAAACGGGGTATACCTGCCAGAACCGAAGATACAGTCTCTGAAAGACCTGATCCACAAGGTCAAAGCAAACAAGAGGCCGTCTATTCGCCTTTGCATGAGACTATTGGGAAAGATGGTAGCCTCCTTCGAGGCGGTCCCTTACGCCCAGTTTCATTCGAGACTACTTCAAGGCAATATTTTAGCTTCCTGGAACAGGAAGAGCCAAGCTCTGGATATACCCATGCGCCTGTCCTCACAAGTACGCCACAGCTTCGATTGGTGGCTAGAAGCCAGGAATTTACGGAAGGGAAAGTCCTTCCTCCCAGTGGCCTGGAAGGTGGTATCTAGGGATGCCAGCCTATCGGGCTGGGGTGCAGTATTCAAGGAGGCTTCTACCCAGGGAACCTGGGCCAAGACTCAGGGGATCCTGCCCATCAATGTGCTAGAGATCCGGGCGGTATATCTAGCCCTCAAAACCTGGACATACAGGTTACAGGGCTACCCAGTTCGGGTTCAATCCGACAATGCTACTGCAGTAGCTTACATCAATCACCAAGGAGGCACCCGCAGTCGGGCAGCCCAAAGAGAGGTGAACCGGATCCTGGCATGGGCAGAAGAGCATGTACCTTGCCTTTCTGCAATCTTCATTCCAGGGATAGAAAATTGGCAAGCAGACTACCTGAGTCGTCAGCAGCTGCTACCAGGAGAGTGGTCTCTTCACCCCGAGATCTTTCAGGCCATATGTCTGAGATGGGGAAACCCAGATGTAGACCTGCTAGCTGCCAGGTTCAACAAGAAATTGGACAACTTTGTGTCCAGAACGAGAGATCCTCTAGCCTACGGGACAGACGCTCTAATAATACAGACGCTCTAATAACTTCATGGAATCAGTTCTCACTGATCTATGCATTCCCTCCGATCCCTCTTCTACAAAGACTGCTTCGCAGGATCAAGGAGGAGGGAATACCAGTAATCCTAGTGGCCCCAAACTGGCCCAGGAGGCCTTGGTACGCCGAGATTGTAAAAATGGCGATAGGAAGGCCCTGGAAGTTTCCACTTCGACACGACCTGCTGTCACAGGGTCCAGTATTCCACCCTTCCTTACAAAGGCTAAAGTTGACGGCCTGGCTGCTGAGACCCACATTTTTAAAAAGAGAGGGGTCTCTGGTCCGGCTCTTTCTACGCTCATTAATGCTAGAAAGCCAGCCTCCAGACTCATCTATCAGAGAGTCTGGAGAGCATACGTTTCCTGGTGTGAATCCAGATGTTGGAATCCTCAGAAGTATGAAATAAGTAGGATTCTTGCTTTTTGCCAGTTAGGAGTGGATATGAATTTAGCCCTTAGCACCATCAAAGGGCAAATATCGGCTCTATCAGTCTTCTTTCAGAGACCATTGGCATCTCACTCCCTAGTTCGGACATTCATTAAGGGGGTACTGAGGATAAATCCTCCAGTTAGGACTCCCTTGTGTCCATGGGATTTGAATTTGGTATTGTCAGTGTTGCAAAAGCAACCTTTTGAACCTATTCGCCATATTCCTTTAATTATATTGAGTAGGAAGTTGGCCTTTCTGATTGCTATAGCTTCTGCTAGGAGAGTATCAGAGCTAGCAGCTCTTTCTTGTAAAGAGCCTTATCTAATTTGTCACAAGGACAAAATCGTACTACGACCCCATCCGGCTTTTCTACCTAAGGTGGTGTCGGCTTTTCACTTGAATCAAGACATTGTTCTGCCTTCCTCTTTTCCAAACCCGCGGACGGGGGGGTAAAAATTATTACACTCTCTAGATCTACTGAGAGCGGTAAAGGTGTATCTGCAAGCAACCGCTCAGATACGTAAAACAGATGTTTTGTTTATTTTACCAGATGGGCCCAAGAAGGGCCAAGCGGTATCAAAATCCACCATTTCCAGGTGGATTAGACAAGTAATTATTCAAGCTTATGGTTTAAAGAACAGGACTCCTCCTTTTCCTGTTAAGGCGCACTCTACCAGGGCGATAGGTGCTTCATGGGCAGTGCACCACCAGGCTTCGATGGCTCAGATCTGTAAAGCTGCAACTTGGTCTTCAGTCCATACATTTTCCAAATTCTATCAAATAGATGTGAAAGGACATGAGGATTCCGCCTTTGGGCGAAGTGTGCTGCAGGCAGCAGTATAGGGCTTCTGGTCCGCAAGCGGCCTGTTTTGATCTGTGTCTCCCCCCCTTCATATGAGCATTGCTCTGGGACGTCCCATTATGTAATGACTAGCTCTGTGTCCCGTGGTGTACGATAAAGAAAATAGGATTTTTATAACAGCTTACCTGTAAAATCCTTTTCTTGGAGTACACCACGGGACACAGAGGTCCCCCCCTTCTTATGGGAACCTTACTGCTTTGCTACAAAACTGAGGTACTTCCCTGATGGGAGGGGTTATATGGAGGGGAACTGTCTTCCATTGGTTGTGCCAGTGTCCAATCACCGCTGGTGACCCTTAACCCATTATGTAATGACTAGCTCTGTGTCCCGTGGTGTACTCCAAGAAAAGGATTTTACAGGTAAGCTGTTATAAAAATCCTATTTTTTATTTAAAATTTGGCGTGGAGTTCCCCCTCAAGATTCATACCAAACACAGTGCCTGCTATTGGCGGGGATCCAAGTTGGATCCCTGTTCATTGAAAGTCGGACATATGTCGGCTTCATGTCGCAGGGCAAAGTCGGATCAAAAGTAGGACAGATGTCGTGTCGCACTAGTGTGAACCCAGCCTTAAGGCCGGGTTCACACTTGTCCGACAAACGCTCCGACATTGGGAGCTCATGTCGCATGACGTGTGAAAATCAATGTTTCCCTATGGGAGCTGTCTTAACTGGTCCGACACAAGTCGGTCCGACTTTGAAAATGCTCCCTGTACTACTTTTTTGGTCCGACTTTGATCCTACTTCAGCCCATTGAATATCATTGAAGTCGGATCAAAGTAGGAGCCTTGTCCTTACCATCTGACTTTTGACATCCGACATGTGATTACAGCAGCAGTAAAAGGAATTTATCTCACTCTAGGATTGTTTTGATTGGTCAAAGAACAAGTCAGACTATCACAAAGTCGGATCAAAGTAGTATCCTGTTCATTCAAGTCGGATGGATGTCGGACCAATGTAGGACCGATGTAGGACTGATGTCGCAGAGCAAAGTAGGCTGAAAGTTGTATGACTGTCGTGTCGTACAAGTGTGAACCCAGCCTCAAGAAAAATAAGATACAGGTCTGTGAGAGCCAGAAATCTTGCTTGTTTGTAGGTGACCAAATACTTATTTTCCACCATAATTTGCAAATAAATTCTTTCCAAATCAGACAATGTGATTGTCTGGATTTGTTTCCACATTTTGTCTCTCATAGTTGAGGTATGTGTATGATGACAATTACAGGCCTCTCATCTTTTTAAGTGGGAGAACTTGCACAATTGGTGGCTGACTAAATACTTTTTTGCCCCACTGTACTTGTGATTATAGTGAGCAGCTGCCATAGCCACTAGCAATAATAACCTGTGGTTGCAGGAAAGATTCTTGCACAGCCTATGGCCTGCCTAAGATATTAA
Source organism: Rana muscosa (assembly GCA_029206835.1). NCBI lineage: Eukaryota > Metazoa > Chordata > Amphibia > Anura > Ranidae > Rana > Rana muscosa. Next base: position 1,093,086,898 of record CM055116.1, read on the forward strand.
ATGCCTTTTTTGTTTTGATGCACCTGGGATGTGTTTAGACCATTTAAACTGAAGGTTCATTTAGGGGGTTAAGCTGTAACAGAAAATAAGCTTGCATAAACATAATCATGAAGACCATTTAACCTTTTTTCTCCCTGCTTTTACTCTATAGATGGCTTGAAAAATGTAAAGGGCGGGTAAATGGCAACTTTTGTCAGGTAGTGATAAAATGTATGCAGAATACATGATTGTCAATGATTGCTCATGTTTTGTCTTCTAGGTTGTATGCAGGGTATGATTCCTTACCTTCCTGAGCTGATCCCCCATCTTATTCAGTGCCTTTCTGATAAAAAGGCTCTTGTGCGTTCCATTACTTGCTGGACCCTTAGCCGCTATGCACACTGGGTAGTCAGCCAGCCCCCAGACATGTATTTAAAGCCATTAATGACAGAGCTGCTAAAACGCATTCTTGACAGCAACAAGCGAGTACAAGAAGCTGCTTGCAGGTATACTTACGTTTGGTGTTTTATATCAAATGTGTTTGTTCAGAATTGCAAGAGAATAAGTATCTTATGCCTTACATTGGTGTAAATGCATAGTAATTTCTAACACTAGAGCTGTGGTGGCAATAGCAATAATGTAATTTACTCTTTCCTCCATGGACCGACACAGCTTCTCTATTGAAAAAGTGGGTATTATCCGTTAATTAGGAGTGACTAGGCAGAGAACTTGTAAAAAGTGTTGCATCACACCTTCTACAGTACCGCCAAGGGGGCGGACCCTCTGGGTATATCCCCTCAGTCTGCATCTCACAGATCAGTTTTTTTCTGTCTAGCAAGGAGTTAGGACATGGCTCCCTTCGGGCCCATTGGTCCGGGAGAAAAAAAATTTTTGATACATTTTTTTCTTTACTGCGATCTTCGATCAATTGCCGACTGGGTGACAGGCTGGATCCTCAATCCTTGTAGTCTCCCCAGTTTTGGCCATCGAGCGTGTGCCGACCCTAGCTACACGCTGGGTTTTCCACGACATACCTGTCGCTCCACGGGTGGCCGGTGAGCCTATGCTCCAGGGCCTGCATCGGACCGCTCAGCTTCGGCTGACCTTACGGCCGAGTCGCAGCAGCCTGGCCAGTGAGCTTACGCTCCAAGGCTTGTATCGGTCCGCTCAGCTTCGGCTGACCTTACGGCCGAGTCGCAGCAGCCTGTCCGGTGAGTGTCGCGCTCCAGGGCATACATATGATCATCCCCTTGGGTCCCATAACAGCATGCCTGGCCAACAGTCACCTTCCGTGCCCGGACGATGATCTGTTTGGAATGTCTTCCAGCATAATACATGCAGGATAGGTAAGTAAACTCCCCTGCCTCGGCTGGGTGATTTGGCTGGACATTCCTGGAGAGACCAAGTAAGTGGTTGTGGCCCCTTTCTGTCCTCTCTCCCTGCCTTTCCCTCCTCCCTGGGCTTCTAGCTAAAGGTTGCTGGGTGCTGGGGGTCACCTAAGGGGTTCCAGTGGAGCGGGGCTGGCTGTAACTGACATTTAAAAGAAATGTAATTTCTGCTTACCTGTATGTGCTTTCTCCTCCATGCTGTCGGCGGCCATTTTGTGGTGGTCCATGCCGGGTTTGGCCTCTAGTGACTGCGCGGCGACCAACTTCCTGTGGTTTCGGTGCCATTTTCTCGTAGTTCCACACCCACTGGCCTCTATTGACTGATCGGCGGCCATGTTTGTAATGATCCACGCTGTATGTACATATTGCCGTTCGGCGGCCATCTTTCTTTTTCGTACATCACGGGACACAGAGCGACTTAGTCATTACTAATGGGTTATATAGTTTACCTTCAGGTGTTGGCACTGGCCAATTCCAAACCGGAAGTACCCTCCCCTATATAAGCCCCTCCCACCCGGGAGCACCTCAGTTTTTTGCCAGTGTCTAAGGTGTTGGCCAAAGAGTAACATGTGTTTTCACTGGGCTTGCGTACAGGTTCTTTTGGGCCTTAGTAAGCTGTTCCGGATCCCACCAAAAAAGCTTCATAGCTAAACGGTCGGTACCCGGGCCTTGCAGCAGAAGAGCAAGGTTTTGCCTGTAATGCTTCTCTTAGGAGGGCTGGACCCTGGGATCCAGAGCTCTGGTCATACCCACGACCAAGACGCTGTCTGTGCAGGGTGCTATACAGGTCCAGGGGAGTGGAATCCTTGGGAACCCGGTCCCTGAAGGTTTAATTACAATGCCTGCCGTGATAGGTGAAGTTTGGACTTTTGTGGACCAAACAAAGTCCTGCGGCGGGGATCAGGTAAGTGGGGGCCCTCAGGAACTTGGTTCTATTGGGGGACCCCCAAGCCTAATTTGTCTTTCTGTCTGTTACCTAACGGTATTCCCGCTAAATATCTGTGTTTGCCTATAACTACTGAAAATGTAAAATTTTAATAGTAGTCAAGAAAAAAAAAAAAAAAAAACAGGGACCGCGGTACCTGTGTTAAACCACTAGAGGCCGCTGTAGTCCATTTTTCTTGTAAATGTGGATCTTTGGTTTTCTCAACTCAAAAGATCCAGGCAGCTGGTAAGTTTCTCTGAGGGAATCCACTTCCTCTGCCCTGTTGCTGCGTTCATCCACCGCACAGGCCCTCCGGCAAAAAGGGCCCTGGCTCCTAGTCCTCTGTTGGTTTTCGAAAAGGGCGCCATTGGCGCACGGGCGCGCGCGCGGGCGCGTGCACGCGCCTCCTATGAAAAAAAAGGGGCGGGGCGGGTGGATGACGCTCGATGCGCGCCGCGGCGCTTCTGCGCATGTGCGGGCGTCCCAGCATGGTTAAAAGACACAGTACAAGTGTCAGCTGCATGCAAACAGAGCTAGCAACAAACAGTGGCACACAGAGGCGGTTGATGCAGGCATCCCCATAGAAAGGCACTTTAGTGGACACCAGCTGGTATATAGCAGCACCTGTGTTAGACTATTACCAGCAAAAATTGGTGTATGACGACGGGAATACCTCAGCTTTGTGCTTAAAGGATATGTCGTCCAGACGCTCCGGAAATAGATCTTCCAGGAAGCCAAAGGGGTCTCCATCGGGCTCTGAGGATATTGGGCATGCTTGCACTGCACCAATCTCCCCTGAGAATGCAGAGGTCAGTAGCCGTAGAAACCCCGCAGGAATGCCTGGTGCTGCGGCTGTCCCCAGTCCACCAGCTCCTGTATATATAACAGAGGAGGTTTTATCCTCAACTCTGGGAGGATTGGAAGAGAGATTAACAGCATTGATCGCTGCTTCCCTGTCACAGGAAAAGCGCGTCCGATCTCCGTCTCCTCCTTCAGAGTGCCTGTTAGTGGAGGAACAGCCCCACACAGAGATCGACCTACCTGAAGGGGATCAGGATGAGGTTGATTCACTTATAGAGGAATCAACAGTGGAAGAACCTTTCTCAGCTTCTCAGGCTGAAAGATTATGGGTTCAGTCTCTGACTAACATGGTCCGATCAGCATTTAAAATGCCTCTGGCGGAACCACCATCCACTACGGTTTCCTCGCTGGGGTCGCTAAAAGCTCCCCAGGCGGTCTGTTCCTTCCCAATCCACCCTTTATTAGAAGGGCTTATTTACCAGGATTGGGAGCATCCTGATAAAATATTTGCTCCCCCCAAGAGATTTCCGGTGATCTATCCCATGGAGGATAAGTTCATAAGAAAATGGAGGGTCCCTATAGTGGACGCAGCCATCTCTTCTGTTAACAAATCACTGACATGTCCAGTAGATAATGTTCCAATGTTCAAAGACCCAATAGATAAAAAATTGGAGTCTTTACTAAAATCTGCTTTCTCTACAGCAAGTATGGTGACACAACCTGCGGTAGCAGCGATTGGAGTCTGCCAAGCAGTGAAAGATCAGTTGAAACAAGTCTTAAGGGACTTACCAGATCAGCAGGCTCATGCCCTAGCTGACCTGCCTAGAGCCTTGTGTTTTGCGGTGGACGCCATAAAGGATACAATCCAACAGGCCTCCCGCTTTACGCTGTCTATAGTACATATGCGTAGGCTTCTGTGGCTCAAAAACTGGTCTGCTGAAGCTCCCTGTAAAAAACTGCTGGTTAGCTTCCCATTTCATGGAGAACGCTTATTTGGAGAAGATCTGGACAAATATATCCAGAAAATTTCTGCCGGTAAAAGTTCACTCTTACCGGTTAAGAACAAGGGTAGAAGTCCTTCTTTTAAGAGGCCTACCTCTCCAGTCCCGGGCACATCGGCTGTGAAGCAGTTCCGACGGCCTCCGCGGTCAAATTCAGGGGGCAGAAATCAGGGACAATCACAGGGTAACAAGAAGCCCTGGATCAAGAGAGGTACAAAACCTCCCCCTAAGGCATGAAGTATTGCCCCCGCTCAATCGGGTGGGGGGAAGACTTCAGTTGTTCACAGAGACCTGGCGGGACACCATCAGAGACAGATGGGTGCTCTCCGCAGTAAGTCTGGGATACAAGCTGGAGTTAAAAGGCACTCCTGCCCAATTTATGAGGTCAAACGTGCCAAGAGATCCCCAAAAGAGAGGATCCCTCCTTCTGGCACTAGAACAACTATTGCTCCAAGGGGTAATCATGAAGGTTCCCCTGGAAGAAAGCGGATTCGGGTTTTACTCGAACCTTTTCACAGTCCCCAAACCAAATGGGGACGTGAGGCCCATATTAAATCTAAAAGGGCTAAACAAGTTCCTAAATATCAGGACCTTTCGGATGGAGTCGATCCGATCAGTGGCCACCGCCCTACAAGGGCAGGAATGGCTAGCCTCGATCGACATAAGGGATGCTTATCTGCATATTCCCATCTTTCCGGCCCATCAGAAATTTCTACGCTTTGCAGTAGAAGGGCGCCATTTTCAGTTCAGAGCCTTACCTTTCGGTCTGGCCACAGCACCACGAGTGTTCACAAAAATTCTGGCCCCATTATTGGCCAATCTAAGAACACAGGGTGTAACGATAATGGCATATCTAGACGACCTGCTACTAATAGACCACTCAGTGGAAAAGCTGGAAGTAGCTATTCACAAGACAATCGAGTATCTGGAATATCACGGTTGGATTATCAACCGGGACAAGTCAGCTCTAAGACCAGTCAAAAGTCTGGAATACTTAGGGCTAAGGCTGGATTCAAATCAGAGAAAGATTTTCTTACCTCCAGAGAAGGTGTCGTCTTTAAGAAATTTGACCCACTTAGTGGGTACAAAAAGAAAACCATCCATACGTCTCTGCATGAGGCTGCTGGGAAAGATGGTGGCTTCATTCGAAGCGGTACCCTACGGTCAATTCCATTCAAGGAATTTGCAAAGGGCCATACTGTCAGCCTGGAACAAAAAAGTTCAGGCTTTAGACTTACCAATGTCCCTGTCCCCTTCCGTTCGCAAGAGCCTCCATTGGTGGTTGGTGCCCCAGAATCTGGAAAGAGGGAAACCCTTCAGTCCGGTTTCTTGGAAGGTGGTCACTACAGATGCCAGCCTCATCGGCTGGGGGGCAGTGCTGGAGCAATGGTCTCTCCAGGGCAGGTGGTCAGAAGCAGAAAAGGCCCTGCCCATCAATCTCTTAGAGATACGAGCAGCCCGGTATGCCCTAGTAGCATGGACATCCAAACTCCAGGGGTCCCCTGTCAGAATTCAATCAGACAATGCCACGGCAGTGGCATATATCAATCATCAGGGTGGCACCAAAAGTCGTGCAGCCCAGAAGGAAGCAAATTGCATCCTGGAGTGGGCAGAAAGATATGTCCCAGCCATATCCGCGGTTTTCATCCCAGGAGTGGAAAATTGGAGAGCGGACTTTCTAAGTCGCCAACAATTATGCCCGGGGGAATGGTCTCTTCACCCCGAGGTTTTCCAGGCAATATGCCAGCGGTGGGGAACACCGGATGTAGATCTGCTAGCATCCAGATTCAACGCAAAGGTGGACAGGTTTGTGTCTCGCACAAGGGATCCCCTAGCTTGCGGCTCGGATGCCCTAGTGTTCCCTTGGGATCGGTTCAAGCTGATATATGCATTCCCACCGCCACAATTGTTACCGCGATTACTCCGCAGAATCAGGGTAGAAAAGAAACCAGTGATTCTGGTGGCTCCAGCGTGGCCCCGAAGGGCATGGTACGCGGAGATTGTAAAAATGTCAGTGAGGAGTCCTTGGACCCTCCCACTTCGTCCGGACCTGCTGTCGCAAGGACCGATATACCACCCTTCCTTACCAGCCCTAGGTTTGACGGCCTGGCTATTGAAGCCCACATTCTGAAGAAGAGAGGGCTCTCTAATTCTGTGGTATCTACCATGATCAATGCCAGGAAACCGGTATCCAGGCAGATCTATTATAGGATCTGGAAAGCGTACATTACGTGGTGTGAGACCAAGAAATGGCATCCACGTAAGTACATGATAGGGAGGATTCTGGACTTCCTACAGTGGGCTGTAGATAGGAAGCTGGCCTTGAGTACTATCAAGGGTCAGATTTCGGCCTTGTCAATATTTTTTCAAAGGCCCTTGGCTTCGCATTCACTAGTCAAAGCCTTTATACAAGGAGTGATGCGTATTAGCCCTCCGGTTAGTATTCCCATATGTCCTTGGGACTTAAACCTGGTTCTGTCGGTTCTACAGAAACAACCGTTTGAACCATTACAACACATTTCCTTGGTTCTTCTCACCAGGAAATTGGTTTTCTTAGTAGCCATTTGTTCGGCTAAAAGAGTGTCGGAATTAGCAGCTATGTCCTGTAAGGAGCCATATCTGGTTGTCCATAAGGACAGAGTAGTATTACGTCCTCATCCAGCCTTTCTTCCTAAGGTGGTATCGAGGTTTCATTTGAACCAAGATGTGGTTCTTCCTTCTTTTTTCCCCAAACCTAGCTCAGTAGAGGAAAAGTTATTACATTCTTTGGATGTGGTAAGAGCAGTTAAAGCTTATCTAAAAGCCACTGCTCAGATTCGCAGAACGGATTCTTTGTTTGTTCTGCCGGAAGGCCCCAGAAGGGGTCAGGCAGCATCAAAATCTACTTTAGCCAAGTGGATTCGACAGGTCATAATACAAGCCTATGGCTTGAGAAAGAGACCGCCTCCGTTCAAAGTTAGGGCGCACTCCACAAGAGCGGTTGGAACTTCATGGGCAGTGCATCACCAGGCCTCCCTGGCTCAAGTATGTAAGGCCGCAACATGGTCTTCGGTACACACGTTTACTAGATTCTATCAGGTAGACGTTAGAAGTCAGGAGGATGTCGCCTTTGGGCGCAGTGTGTTGCAGGCCGCAAAAGATCCTCATGCCTGATGGCGCCCAGCTTATGTACCCCCCCCCTCATTTGGCATTGCTTTGGGACGTCCCATTAGTAATGACTAAGTCGCTCTGTGTCCCGTGATGTACGAAAAAGAAAAAGGGATTTTTATAACAGCTTACCTGTAAAATCCTTTTCTTGGAGTACATCACGGGACACAGAGCTCCCACCCCTCTTTTTGGGACACTTATTGCTTGGCTACAAAACTGAGGTGCTCCCGGGTGGGAGGGGCTTATATAGGGGAGGGTACTTCCGGTTTGGAATTGGCCAGTGCCAACACCTGAAGGTAAACTATATAACCCATTAGTAATGACTAAGTCGCTCTGTGTCCCGTGATGTACTCCAAGAAAAGGATTTTACAGGTAAGCTGTTATAAAAATCCCTTTTTTTGTGGTCTACGGCTGCTTTGGCCTCTATCTTCGGCTCGGCGGACATTTTCTTAGAGCCCACATTATCTTCCATACAGACGTTTTGGCTGCCATTTTGCAAGAGTCTCCGGCCTCTAGGGTGCATTACACTGGCGCGAAAAATTCACACAGGAAGCGCTGATAAAAGAAGCAGACTGACACAGCAGCAGTGGGACAGCATCACAGGCGCAGCACACGGCAGCATAGCAGTACCGATCCAGGGTGGTGAGTCCTCTGGGTGACCCAGCATCTCTGCAGCGCAGGAGGGTGGCCTATTGATATCTTGCCTGGAGCCCTGTGGGTGTCAGCGTGTGGTCAGCATAGCATCTGAGCCAGTTGTCTTCTCCCCTGAAACACCAGATTTAGCAGCTGGTGCCCCTGAGGTGTCTATGGATGCTATGTCGGCAATCCTAGAGGCGTTTGCTGCCAGGGTGGAAGCAGCACACGGGAATACAGGGTGTAGTAAACGCCCCCGTCCCCTGCAATCTTCTGGGGATAATTCTGATGCAGAACCAGGTCCAGCTACGGCTCATGGCCCAGATTCTGACGCATCAGAGACTGCAGACCGTGACCGATCGGACAGTGAGGATGACTCCAAGTCCAGGTCAGTATGCGAGATGGCTTGGTATCTGACCTTATTACTGCAGTGCGGGATACGCTAAAGTTGGAAAATACTGCAGAAGCAGCAGAGACTCCGGTCCCCTTTGGGTTTCGTAAACCTGCCCGCACTGCTAAGGTGTTCCCTTGTTTGTCTTATTTTGCCAAACTCTTTCACAAGGAATGGGAGAACCCACTGAGGGTCTTTACAGCCCCAAAGAGGTTTGCGGTACGTTACCCCTTTTGAGGAGAGTTTTCTGAAGAAATGGACCTCTCCCCCCTATAGTGGACCCTCCGCTGTCCAGACTTAATAGAGCTGCCACTATTCCAGTAGAAGGGGCTCCTGTTTTCAAGGACCCTGTGGATAAGAAGGCTGAAGCACTCGCTCGCTACCTATACTCAGTGTAGAGGTCGACTGATATGGGTTTTTCTCTGGCCGATGCCGATATTTAGAAATTGGGGCGGCCGATATATGATGCCGATCTTTGTGGCCGATATTTTAGGCCGATTTAAAAAAAAAAAAAAAAACCTCCCTCACCCACTCCATTCCTTCCTGCTTACTCCTGTCACTCTAGCACACACTTGATGTCCTTAGTACAGATGGCACTGGTTTGGAACTGACAGATGGCACTGGCAGGTGGCACTATTGGCACTGGCAGGTGGCACTATTGGCAGGTGGCACTGGCTGGCATTGGCAGGTGGAACTGGTTTGGAACTGACAGATGGCACCGATTGGCATCAGGGGGCACTGGTTTGGAACTGACAGATGGCACTAGTTTGGGACAGATGGCACTGATTGCCAGTGGCACTTGCAATTGGCACTGATTGCCAGTGGCACTTGCAATTGGCACCGATTGGCGGTGGCACTGACAGATGGCACCGATTGGCGGTGGCACTGACAGATGGCACCGATTGGCGGTGGCACTGACAGATGGCACCGGCTGGTGGCACTGACAGATGGCACCGGCTGGTGGCACTGACAGATGGCACCGGCTGGTGGCACTGACAGATGGCACCGGCTGGTGGCACTGACAGATGGCACCGGCTGGTGGCACTGACAGATGGCACCGGCTGGTGGCACTGACAGATGGCACCGGCTGGTGGCACGGGACCCAAATCTGTTCATTGTGCCGAAGGAGGGGGTTCGTCCAATCTTGGATCTCAGAGCCCTCAATTGCTTTGTGAAGGTACAAAGATTTCGGATGGAGTCGGTTCGATCTGTAGTCACGGCTCTCCATCCGGGGGACTTTCTGGCCTCCTTGGACATCAAGGACGCATACCCTATATACTCCAGACACCAGAGGTTTCTGTGATTTGCTATCGGGAAGAGCCAGTACCAGTTTGTGGCCCTCCCGTTTGGCCTTGCCTCAGCACCCAGGACGTTCACCAAGGTGCTCGCTCCGATTCTGGCACTTCTAAGACAGCGGGTATCGCTATCATGGGCTACTTGGACGACCTTCTGCTGAAGGCCCCTTCAAGCTCAGAATTAGAGGTAAGCGTATCCATTACCTGTCAGACTCTTCGAGACTGTGGTTGGATACTAAACACGCAAAAGTCAGTATTGGTGCCCACTCAACGCCTAGTGTACCTGGGGTTGATTCTGGATTCCTCAGAGGCAAAGGTATTCCTCCCTGTGGAGAAGTTGCAGACGCTCCGGGCTGCAGTAAGGCACCTGACTTCCAGGAATTGGTCGTCACTCCGTTTTTGTATGCGAGTGTTAGGCCTCATGGTAGCCTCCTTCGAGGCGGTCCCATATGCTCAATACCACACTCGAGTGTTACAGAAGGAAGTTCTGTCCAGATGGAACAGATGTCCATCATCTCTGGATTATCAAATCCGAGTGAGCCACCTAGTCAGGAGATCCCTGGTATGGTGGCTGACAGCACCGGCTCTAATGGCCGGGAAGTCATTTCTTCCGGTTTACTGGATAGTGATCACGACGGACGCCTGCCTTACAGGTTGGGGGGGAGTCTGGGGTGTTCAGTCGGCGCAAGGTCGCTGGACCCCAGAGGAAGCCCTCCTGCTGATGTCCTGGAAATCCGGGCGATCAGGCTGCGCCTCTTCAAATGTTCTCAGAGGCTGCAAGGGCGTCCAGTCAGACAACGCCACAGCAGTGGCATATGTCAATCATCAAGGAGGAACAAGAAGCTCAGCTGCAGCATCGGAGGTCGCTCGCATCCTGAAGTGAGCAGAGAAAAGCGTACCGACACTGTCGGTCGTGTACATTCCGGGTGTGGAAAACTGGCAGGCTGACTACCTGAGCCGCCAGATGCTGTACCAGGGAGAATGGTCCTTACACCCGGAGGTGTTCCAACTCCTTTGCCAAAGATGGGGCACACCAGACGTAGATCTTCTGGCTTCCCGACTCAATCCGAAGGTATTGAGGTTTGTGGCCCGGTCAAGAGACCCATGGGCAGATGCAACGGACGCGTTGGTGGCATCGTGGGGTCAGTATCGGCGAATCTATGCCTTCCCTCCCTTAAGGCTTCTTCCTCTTCTGCTCCGCAGAGTGGAGGCAGAGGGAATTCCAATGATCCTAATCTCTCCAGATTGGCCTCAGCGTCCTTGGTACGCCGATCTAGTAAGTCTGGTAGCAGACGTCCCCTGGCACCTACCACTACGGAAGGACCTGCTATCGCAAGGTCCCATACTCCATCCTGCTTTACGGTCACTGGCTTTAACGGCATGGATGTTGAGAACCAGGTACTGAGAGACCGGGGCCTGTCCGATTCAGTTATCTCTACTATGAGAAGTGCTCGGAAACCGTCCTCTAGGAAGGTTTATCATCGCAATTGGAAGGTCTACATCTCCATGTGTGAGGAAATGAAATGGCATCCGCGTACTTATTTGGTTTCCAGAATCCTGCTGTTTTTACAGCATAGGGTGGACCAAAGGCTTGCCTTAAGTACGATTTAAGGGACAGATATCTGCCCTGGCTGTCTTTTTTTCAGCGACCCCTGGCGACTCACTCTCTCGTGAGTACATTTGTGCAGGGGGTTCGACATGTGGCCCCTCCGGTCTGTCCCCCGCTACCTCCGTGGGACTTGAACCTGGTCCTCTTGGTGCTTCAGAAGGCACCGTTTGAGAATATTAGAGATATTCCCCTGTTGACACTTTTTCTCAGAAAGTGGTCTTTTTGGTGGCTGTTACGTCAGTTAGACGAGTCTCTGAGCTGGCAGCCTTGTCCTGCAAGGCTCCCTATTTGATTTTCCACAAGGATAAGGTGGTGCTGCTGCCGCAGCCTTCCTTTCTTCCAAAAGTCGTTTCGGCTTTTCATCTCAACGAAGACATTGTACTTCCATCCTTGTGTCCTCATCCGTTGAATCCGAAGGAGTCTGCGTTGCATTCCTTGGACGTTGTCCGAGCTTTGAGAGTATACCTGTCTGCTACTTCTCTGTTCCGGAAGTCAGACTCACTGTTTGTTTCGGTGGCTGGTCCCAAGAAGGGCCAAGCAGTCTCGTCGGCCACCATCTCTAGGTGGATCCGACAGATAGTAATCCAGGCTTACGCCTTAAAGGGTCAAGCTCCCCCCTTCCCGGTCACGGCGCATTCGACCAGGGCAATAGGTGCCTCTTAGGCTTTCCGACATCAAGCGTCTGTTTCCCAATTATGTAAAGTGGCGACTTGGTCATCCGCTCACACTTTCACAAAATTCTACAAAGTTGATGTAGGTGCATCTTCGGGTGCCTCTTTCGGCCGCAAAGTTTTGCAGGCGGCTGTTTAGAGTTATAAAGAAAAACCCACCAGGGAGAAACCTAGAGAGTTGGACTCCCCCTGGATAAAGAAGCCACAGGTGGACCACGCCGCTTATGAAAACAGATAACTTTTAATGGTACAAAAAAATTAATTAAATAATAATAGAAAAATCAATACACAAATTACTGATGCTCAAAAAAACCCACACCAGCACCCACAGACAATTAAAATTAATATGATGACGTCATCAATATTAAAACCACAAACTACTTAAATGCGGATGCATGCATGCATTAGAACAGGGTAATCAACTGGAAAATTGGTCCAGGTAATGGCCCTGTGTATAATAGGGCCAGTCAATAGGGCTAGACCAGTTCCAAAGGAACATAAAAAATGCAGATATAGCTGTGCAATGAAAAGCTGAAACTGGGATAAAAAAGTGACACCATGCAAAAAATACGGTTCTAATTGAGTATTTTGGTATGAAATAGCAATGATGAATGAAAATTGGATAGGTCACATTATATCAATCTATTCACTGGTTGAAGCAAGCAAAAAGCAGAAAAAGCAAAAATAGAAAACGCAGGTCAATGCAGGGCAGCAAATTGGCAGCAAACAGCAAAAAACCACTGAGTGTGGATAAGACAGGCAGTTGTGATCATCAAGTGGCTAGATGAAACAGCAGCATGAACAGCGGCCTGAATAAAGTGACATTGCTTGGACCGAAGGTCCCCTCACCCAGCCTGGGAGCAGCAGACACTCGTCCTGTGTTGCAGGGTTTGTCCTCTCTGTATCAATAGGAGGCATTCACAGCAGATAATACGGCCGTAATTGGCATGTTCACCCCGTGCAGGGGTCAAAGGTGCTGATTCTCCTAGATAAGAGGAATATTAGTGCCTTGTATAAGTCTTCCAGGCGTCAGTCATCCAGGATCGGGCAGAGAGCTAAAAGTCCCGCTCCCACAATCACTCAAGCCGCATATAGAGAGCCTGCTACACAGCGTGATGCTTCAGCTCAGTCCAGTCTCAGTGCAGAGCGCATGCGTCCGTACAGCGTAGCTGTGTGTAACGGAGGAACGTTACTACAACATGTAATCCGACATGTTTCAGCCCATAGGAGGGTCTTTCATCAAGGGATAGGGAGGGGCATAAACCAGGTCCTTATATACATAAGTTTAAATCAACCTGTAAGTGGTACCAGCTGCGTTGCAAAGGGAATCCACTAGATGTCACTCCCTAGAACACTGTTATAGTAAAAGTTCATTCACCAGTCGCAGAGATCACCATCAGCAATGGATAGATAGCAAATTATAAAAATAATTTTAAATCTTAAAAAAAAAAAAAAATTATATATAAAAAATGAAAAAAACAGATGATATCACCCCTATAGGTATGTATAATAGCCATTACCCATATTCCTGCCACATGTCATCCATAGTAAACAGGGGCCCATTGCTAGAAGCCAACAGGGGCTAGATAATATAGTATATCCCCCTGTTAGGTTAGAACGCAAAATAAACGGCAGATAATATGAGTCAAACAGTTAATGTTCACCATGGATAGACATATAGACACGAACGTGGGCAATTAGATAGATAAATCAATCAAAATAAATCAGAACACTGGCAGTAAAAAGTAACCAATAAAGAAACAGGTAGGGAAATATAGCACTTGTAGGAGAAGATTTATTACCCCCCCTATAGGTAAAGGTATAGGACATGGCTCCTCTATAATAATCTACCTCAATAGACTCGATATGGATGTAGCCAGTCAGTAACCATTTAATGGTATTTAGCCATATAAAAACCTCAAGGAAGGAATAAAGGTATATATCATCCTAGATGTGCATATGGCGTGAATTAAAATATTCCATACACATACTGGTATCGTATAGAGGGTAAGACACTAGTAGTTTATACAGTAGGTTATCTGGTCAGAAATGGCTGAAAGCTACATTCAACATTCAAGCCAATGGGGGCCATAGTACCAAGTTTGAAGATCCACATTTTTTCACGTTGTAGGAGGACTGTATCGAAGTCCCCTCGTCTGGCTGACAAGTCCAGAGTGTAGATTCCCTTGACCCTCAAGCCAGATATATTGCTGTCATGAAACTCGGCAAAATGTAAAGCTATCGCAGACAGTTCCTCTCTGGCCTTACCTTTAGAGAAATGCAGTTGACCTACATCTTTAACATATTTGGCCGAGTTTTTAATGCTCCGGAGATGTTCACCAATGCGAATGCGCAGCTGTCTTTTTTGATCTTTCCAACATAGTACTTATGACAGGGACATTCAAGCATATAGATTACCCTGGTTGTTGCGCAATTAATAAATTTATTGATGAAAAACCGGGTGCTGCCATCCACATTGGTAAACTCTGCTGTTTTTTCAACATGACTGCAAATCTGGCAGTGACCACAGGCATACATCCCTTTTAGAGGGGGAAGATCGGTCAACCAGCTAGTCGTCCGCTCCCTTGTGTGTTCTGAATGGACCAAGGTATCTCGTAAATTCCGAGCTCTCCTTGCCACCATCTGTGGGCAGGGTCCCACAATTTCATGGAGCAAGGGGGACCTTGTAAGTAACCCCCAGTGCTTTTCCAAGACCAATCTGACATCATTCTATTGTGTACCATAGGTAGTGACAAGACGTGGGAAATTATTTTTATTTTTATCTTTGTTTTTGACAGCTGTCTTTGATTGAGTTTTAAGGAGATCACACCTATTGGTTTTCCAAGCCTTTTTGCGTGCTCTATCTAGCAATTTCTGGGAATGACCCCGCTCTCTGAATCTGCCATGCATATCGACTGCCTCACGTTTGAAATCATTATCACTTGTACAGTTCCTGCGTAAACGCAGAAACTGACCCACAGGGATGCCCTTGATCAAGTGATCAGGATGGTGGCTTGAGGCCTGGAGAAGGGTATTGGCGGCAGTGGGCTTTCTGAAAGTACACGTGGTCACGCGGTTATCAACAATAGAAACATTTAGGTCCAGAAAGGAAATAGACTTAGAGTCAACAGTATAAGTAAGCCTAATGTTCCTATCGTTAACACCAAGCTCAAGTAGAAATTCCTGTAGTTGCTCCATATCGCTCTGCCACACCAAAAGGACATCATTGATGTACCTCAGCCAAAGAAGTGCATGGCTGAGGTACATCGGCATAGTGTGGACCACCTCCAGCTCCCACAGTCCAAGGTGGAGGCAGGCATATGAGGGTGCCCAGGGTGCACCCATTGCCGTGCCTCTGATCTGTTGGTAATAACACTCAAGAAACTGGAAGTAGTTATTGGACAAAGCCAGTTCCAGGAGCTCCAGGATGAACTCGTTTTGAGCTCCAAATTCTGGATAGTGTAGATCCAGGAAGAAGGAAACCGCCCTGAGGCCCCACTCATGAGGTATCGACGTGTACAGAGATTCCACGTCGATCCCGACGAGTAGAGCCCCAGGGGGGACCTCCAAGTCCTGTAGTTTGACAAGGACATCTCTGGTATCCCTTACATAGGAGGGCAGCTGGACGACCAACATTTTAATAAAGCTGTCCACAAATCTGCCCACTCGTTCTAGTGGGCCATTAATTGCTGACACGATGGGCCTTCCAGGTGGATCAGTAAGGGACTTGTGAAGTTTGGGGATCACATAGAAGGTGGGGTTATTGTATTCCCCCACCTTCAGGTATTCCCGTTCTTTAAGATTAAGTAGGTTAGCCTCAAAAGCCAGAGAGATGGTTCGATTTAATCTGACAACCAGGGGAGGAAACGGGTTTGAGGTCAATTTGCGATATGTGACAACATCACTAAGCTGTCTGAAGGCCTCTCGCTCATAGAGGTCACCAGACAGCAGTACCACATTACCCCCCTTGTCACTGCCCTTAATCGTCAGATCACCTGCCATTTCCAGTTCAGCTAGAGCAAGACGTTCCTCACTGGATAAGTTGTCTGGGCCACGTTTTTTCCAGTCAATACCTTCTAGGTCTCTCTTAACCACTTCAAGAAAAAGACGTATCCAGTGGTATTTATGTATCGGGGCTCTCTGTTGCCCCTTCCCCTCCTGCCCTAGGGCCCGCTGCGACCGGGGTGTACCTGTGGGGGGGGGGGCTCCGAGTCACTGTGGGGCACCGGGGTCCGCTTTCTGTGTGAGGGGGGTCTGTCTCCTGGGAAGTCTCTGCAGGCCTTCTCGTCCACATCCCGGGGCTCGGGCGCCATTTTTTGCGGCGCTTTCGCCATTTAGTGTGATTTTTTTTTATTCTATATTGCTATTTCCACAGGGCAGTGCAGCATGGAGGGTGGACTCTTATGTGTTTTTCACTTGGTCCCTGAGGGCTGTCAGTGGGTGTTTATGGAGTCAGTATGTGACCTTTCTTCCCCTACATTGCCAGAGGCAGCTAATGGTGCCCCTGCATCTGCGATTTCCATGGATACGTTGTTGACAGTCCTGGAATAATTTGTTGCCAGGGTAGAGACGGCGTGCGGACGTAAGGAGGGGTAATAAAGCGCCCCCTCCCCCCGCCATCTTCTGGGGAATGTTAGTCAGGGCACTTATGAATGCACTTCTGATGCTGTGCGGGACACTCTCCAGCTGGTAGATGCAGCTGGGACTTCCGCAGAGGAGTCTGTCTTCTTTGGGTCACACAAATCTGACCGCTTTGGCTTTTTGACAGGTTTCCTTATGTTAGTCTTTGATAGGTTCAGAAATAAGGAATGGGAACGGCCGCAGAGGTCTTTTGTGGTCCCCCAGCGCATGGCTGTTCTTTATCCTCCAGGACCCTACTGATAGGAGGTCCAAAGCGGTGTCCGTCTCCAGGTTCATTATGCTGGGGTCAGTGTTGCGACCTATATTGGCTGCGACTTTGGTGTCTCTGACATTCACTGAATGGAGGGCAGCACAGTGGTGTAGTGGTCATCTCCCTCACCTGACAGCAAGGGGGTTACTGGTTTGACCCGGACCCCGTCACCATCTGCCTGGAGTTCCTACGGGTACTCCAGTTTCCTCCCACACGCCAAAGACGTGCGCCTTCGGCGCCACAGTAAAAACATATACACTAATACATACTCGGTGTGTGTATGTAAATGATTTCCAGAACCTTTATATCTGCGGTGGTACTGCGCAGCCTGATTGGCTGGAATGCTGGTGCGCTGACCAAGCATCCAAGTGTGCCCTGGCAGATTGTCTTTCAGAGGTTTTTTGGTACCTCGCTGGACGACATTATTAAAAATGTCACTGGAGGTAAGAGCACACTTTTCCCGCAGTCCTCTGAGGGGAAGGAGCCGTGCCGTTGGCCGGGGCCCTCCTATTCCGCGCAGAAGCGGTATTTTCGTCAGTCAGGGTCAGCCTGCAGATCCTCCCAGACTGACAAGGCTCTAGCTGGGGGATAGAAGCGTCCCTGGGGGCGTGCGCGAACAAGCCGGCTAGCAATTTTGCCCCCGCCCGACTCAAGGGTGGGGGGGGGATGGCTTAGCGAGTTTGCAGCTCGGAGGACCTCCCTGCTTGAACAGTCCAAAGGTTGTGGGTTTGCGTCCCACCAGAGTCGCCACTCTGACGTGGGTCTGCGAGGTGGTCACTAAGGGGTACAAGATAGTTTCTTCTTGTCCACCTAACAGATCTTTCCCTCAAATCTTGCTCTCCTTCCGGCTCATCGGTCTGCTTTGATGGGAGCAGTACAAGACTTGCTCTGGTGCAGTACCTGTGCCCCCGGTGGAACGGTTTCATGGATTCTATTCAAATCTGTTGGTAGTCCCTGGGAAGGACGGTGTCCGTTCAATCTTGGACCTCAGGGCCCTCAATACCTTGTAAAAGTGCGGAGTTCAGGATGAAATCCATTCGTTCGGAGGTTGCTGCGCTCCATCCGGGGGATTTCTGGCGTCCCTGGACACCAAGGATGCATACTTGCATGTCCCCATCTGCAACAGCCATCAGAGGTTTCTGCGCTTTGCTATTTGACATAGCGTCGGCACCAAGAGTTCTTGACAAGGTGCTCGCCCCGATCTGGCTTTGCTGAGACAGCGAGGCATTGCTATCGTGGGCTACTTGGACGTTCTTCTTCTGAGAGCTGCTTCTGGCTCAGAATTAGAGGAAGACATGTCTATAGCCAGTCAGACCCTCCAGGACATTGGTTGGGTACTGAACATACAGAAGTCGGTGTTGGTACCGACTCAGTGTCTGGAGTACCTAAGCTTGATCCTGGACTCTTCTGAGTTGCAGACGCTCCAGTCGGCGGTGAAATTGTTAGCATCCTGTAAATGGTCCTCTCTCCGTTTTTTGCATGCGAGTTCTGGGACTCATGGTGGCCTCCTTCCAGGCAGTTCCGTATGCCCAATTCCACACGAGTATTGCAGGAGGAGATCCTGTCCACTTAAAACAGATCTCAATTGTCTCTAGATTCAGGTAAGTCACCTGGTCAAGGCTTCCCTGAGTGGGCGGCTGAGATTCCCGGCTCTTCAGTCCGGGAGGTCGTTCCTTCCTTTACATGGGACTGTGATCATGACGGATGCCAGCCTCACGGTTTGGAGTGGAGTCTGGGGGGGTCCATTCAGCCCTGGGCTGGACAGATCTTGCCTGCCGATCAATGTCCTCGACCTTCGAGCGATCAGACTGTGCCTCTCCAAGTGGTCGCAGAGACTTCAGGGGCGTCTGATCAGGTTCCAGTTGGATGACGCCACGGCGGTGGCTTCTGTCAACCATCAGGGAGGAACAAGGAGCTCGGCCGCAGCATCAAAGTTGCTCACAGCCTAAGTTTGGCCGACAGGAGCATGCTGGCTCTATCGGCTGTTTACATCCGGGCATAGAAACCTGGCAGGGGGACTATCTGAGTCGCCAAATGCTAGACCAAGGGGAATGGTCATTACACCCGGAGGTGTTTCAATTACTTTTCAGAATTGGGGCACAACAGTTGTGGATCTCCTGGCCTCTCGACTCTCAATCGAGGTGTCAAGGTTTATGGCCAGATCCAGGGATTCCTGGGCAGACGCGTCGGACGTGTTGCTCGCTCCATGGGGAATTTATGCCTTCCCCCCCCCCAATGAAATTGCTTCCTCGTCTGCTCCGCAGAGTGGAGGCCGTGGGGATTCTGGTGATTCTAATCGCCCCAGATTGGTCCCGGCGTCCCTGGTATGCCGACCTCGTGAGACTGGTAGCTGACGCTCCCTGGCGGCTGCCAATGCGGGAGGACCTTCTGTCTTAAGGTCCTATACTTCATCCTTTTTTACAGTCGCTGGCTTTAACGGCATGGCTATTGAAAGCCAGGTACTAAGGGACCGTGGTCTGTCAAATTCGGTAATCTTTCATGTTGAGGGCCCGGAAATCTTCTTCCCGGACGATCTACCATTACACTTGGATGGCCTACATCTCTGTGTGTGAAGAGATGGCCTGGTGTCCACGGACATATTCGATTTCTCGGATCCTGCTTTTATTACAGTGCAGAGTGGATCTGAAACTTGCCTCAAGCACTGTTAAGGGGCAGATTTCAGTCTTGGCTGTCTTCTTCCAACGGCCCCTGGTAGCTCACTCACTGGTAAGTACGTTTGTGCAGGGGGTCCGACACGTGGTTCTCCCGATTGGACCACCGCTTCCTCCGTGGACTTGACTCTAGTGCTCTCAGTACTTCAGGAACCTCCCTTTGAGAACATCAGGGACATTCCACTCTTAAGGCTTTCTCAGAAAGTTGCCTTTCTAGTTGCAATTACATTGGTCAGAAGGGTTTCTGAATTGGCAGCCTTGTCTTGCAAGTCACCTTACTTGGTCCTCCATAAGGATAAAGCGGGGCTACGCCCGCAACCTTCATTCCTTCCTAAGGTAGTTTCGGCTTTTTCACCTAAACGAGGACATTGTGCTTCCATCCTTGTGTCCTCGGCCGTCGCATCCCAGGAGGCTGCGCTACATACCTTGGACGTGGTACGTGCCCTACGGGTGTACTTGTCTGCTACTGCTCCATTTCGGAGTTCTGACTCACTGTTCGTGTCAGTGTCTGGTCCACAGAAGGGCCTGGCGGTCTCGTCGGCTACCATTTCTATGTGGATCAGGCAGACCTTCACCCAGGCCTATGCCCTTAAGGGGCGGGCGCCTCCCTTTCCTGTCACGGCGCATTCGACCAGGGCAATTGGTGCCCCCTGGGCTTTCCAACATCTAGCATCTGTCTTCAAGGTGTGCAAGACGGTGACCTGGTCGTCTGTTCACACTTTCTCAAAGTTTTACAAGGTTCATGTGAGTGCATCTTTGGATGCTTCCTTTGGCCGCGTGGTTTTGCAGGCGGCTGTTTGAGGTTGCAACTCCTCCGTTGAGGAGCTCTGTTTGGGTTGAAGTTAAGTCTTCTTTTGATTGCTGTTCCCACCCCTCGTATTTTCTGACACTGCTTGGGGATGTCCCACTTTGTCAAGATTTAAGAAGCGGTGTCCGTCCATGGACGGACACCGCACCCACCCCTCCTTTTTTGGTTTGTACTGCTTTTCTCTGAACTGAGGCTGCTGACTGCAGGGAGGAGGGTTATGTACGGAGGGACCGCCCCCTGGGCAGGGCTGTTCAACTCTGTTAAAGGTACATGTTTTAAGATAACTAACATGTTCTGCATAGTCCTCTCCTATGAACAGGAACATAACCCACTTTGTCAAGATTTAAGGAGCTGTGTCCGTCCATGGACGATGGAGAAAAGGATTTTACGGTGAGTACAAAAAAAATCCTTTTTTTTTTGTATTAAAATAAACCTTTTATATTTACATTCTCTACAAGAGTTTTGTACAGAGCGGCCCCAAACCCTCAGCAAGCCACGTTGTATGGATGGAACTCGTGTGGGCCTACTCCCGAACTAGTCTGTGTTGTCCATTGACGTGCGTAGCTCAGCCCTGCTCCCTCCTTAGTTTTTGATTGACAGTAGCAGGAGCCAATGGCTCCTGCTGCTGTCTCTGAGCCTGAGAGAGGAGAGCAGTGCTGCAGCTCTTGGACAGATCACTGGATCGGGATCGGGCAAGTTTTTAGAGGGGCTGTGGGGAGCCGAACATAAGGTTGTTTTTTTTACCTTTTTAATGCAGAGGATGCATTAAAGGAGTTGTAAAGACAAAAGGTTTTTTTATCTTGATGCATTCAGGAGCAGCGAAGAGGGACCCGAGAAGAGGAGGATCTGGGCTGCTCTGTGCAAATCCACTGCATAGAGCAGGCAAGTATAAACATGTTTGTTTTTATTGAAAAAAAAACAAGACCTTACAATCACTTTAAGGGGAGGAAAACTCTTGCCTTTTAGGCCCCATTCACACCTGAACATAGTGTTTTCAGGCAGAAAGTCGCGCAATTTTACCCCGATTATGCAGCGTTTTTTGCCGCGATTTTGTGCAGGTCCAAGGGTCACCAATGTAAAAAGCTGAAAAACGCCCAAATCTGCCCAATTCGCGTGACAAAAAAGGGTCCTGTACTTGTTTGAGCTTCAGGCGTTCGGCTTCAGGCGTTTTGGCGTGGAGATGTGAACCATCTCCATAGAGAATAATGGATTTTTTCCCCTCTAGCGTTTTGTAGCTTCAGGCGACAAAACGCTCAGGTGTGAATGCAGCCTAAGAACCATTTTGAAATGGAACTTTAGGCTCCAAAATTAAAATGGGTGAACAGACAGGCTTTGTCTCTTCTGCATTAAAGCTACTTACCTGTTTGTCTGCCCTTGTACAGTTAGCTGCGCAAGCGCAGCTCAGTGCACAAGTTTGGCAATTCTGAATCTGACGTAACTCCCGCACATGCGCGTGAGTGATGTTATCTCAGCATGGCTAATGATGGCGGCCGTCGATCAAGACCCAAAGCTGAAGCCCTAAGATGTCAGCAGCCAACGGTGAGTTTTGGGGAGATGGCGCATCACTGGATTGGAGGGGAGTATAGTTCCGCTGTAAAGTGATTGTAAAGGTTAGTTTTGTTTTTTTAAAATACACATGTAATACCTGCTCTCTGCAAGAGTTTTGCACAGAGCAGCCCCAATCCTCCTTTTCTGGGGTGCCCTGGCGGTGCTCCTGGCTCCTTCTCTTCATCGGGTGCCCCCACAGAGAGCCGCGTTCCATTGGGGCACCCGTGCGGGCACACTCCCGAGGCCTGCTGTGTCCATTGGCACAGAGAGCACGACTTGGCTCCGTCCCCTGCTCCTTTGTCACTGGATTTGATTGACAGCAGCGGGAGCCAATGGCTCTTGCTGCTATCAATCTATCCAGTGAGGATGGAGACAACGGCTAGAGTCGCTGGGCTCCTCCACATCATTGGAACGGAATGGCTCAGGTACGGGGGGGGGGGCCCTGGGGGCAGCTGCAGCAGAGAGAGTCTTTACAACCCCATTAAGACACCCAGGCTTTAAAGTGGTTGTAAACCCTTTACAACCACTTTTACCTACAGGTAAGCCTAGATTAAGGCTTACCCCTGTAGGTAGGTGCTCTAAATACCTCCAAGGTTTAGGAGATATTTACAAAAATGACGGGCGCCGATGTCTACGGCGCAGGCGCACTTTGGCAAAGGCGATCGTGCCGTTCCTAAAGGAGGCCGTGCCGTGACTGGTGGATCCCCTGTGCATGCGCGGGAGTGACGTCATCGCAGCTCCGGCCAATCACAGCGCCGGAGCCGCGATACCCAGAAGTAACCCCCGGGAGAGATGTCGGCCGTCCGAGCGGTGTACAAGGACAGCTGCGGGGGCTTCGATCTGAGGTGAGTATTACATAATGAGCTAGTATGCCTTTTGTCTTGCAGGTGGTGTTTTTTTTTGTTTTTGTTTTTTTTTGTAAAAGTGGATTTATTTACTCTTTAATGGTTTTTGTCACTAACCTGGAACAAGAATACAGATTAGGGTTTTCAGCTTCAGTTGCTGCATGCTTGTTCTAGGCCTGTGAATCATAAACGATTTAAAGTCTAACAGTCAAACTAAATTTTCAATACATGAGCGTTCAACTACTTGATTAAGCAAAAGACGAGTGCTAGATGTAAAGTAGCATCTGATGTTTGTGTTTACAAAGCTTATATATACTCCGTGGTATCATTTTTCTTATGTTTGGTAAATGTCATTTGTTTTTGTATTCCTTTAGTGCCTTTGCTACTTTAGAAGAGGAAGCTTGTACTGAGCTTGTTCCCTACTTAGCTTACATTCTGGATACATTGGTCTTTGCATTCAGTAAATACCAGCATAAAAACCTTCTCATCCTTTATGATGCTATAGGAACATTAGCGGATTCCGTTGGACATCACCTAAATAAGGAAGTGAGTACATAAAGTTCTTCATGTCAGCTTTTGTACTGGCTGTTAGCGTTTTATATACAAAGAAATTTAGTAAAAACTTTAAAGAATTGGTGGTTTTGACATATTAAGTTTTATACAGTTGTGCTCAAATGTTTGCATACCCTGTCAATATTGTAAATAACTGATCATGCCAAAAAACTGTCTTTTATTTAAGGATAGCAATCACATGAAGCCATTTATTATCGCATCGTTTTTTGGATCCTTTTTAAATCATTATAGAAATCTCCCAAATGGCCCTGATAAAACGTTTACATACCCTTGGAATGTTTGGCCTTGTGTGGGGGGGGGTTAGCTCGGCAGCGGGTGTGTGTGATCCCCTGGATGGGCTCCCCACACAAAAACAGGCCCAGCAGACGGAGGTTGTGGTTTTCAAGATCAAAAAGGTGCGGTTTATTTCTCTATTTACAGTGACAAAAAAACACAGCAAAACAAAAAGAAACATAAACAAAATAAACCCTGGTCAGCTTGACCTCTGACTAAACATGCAGGTTTCCTAACTAACAACTGGGATCAGCCTGGTGCTGTCCTAGTCCCTAAGTCCCTGGTTTAGTAAATGTCCAAACAAATAGCCACACAGGCTTTGTCTCACCGCACAGGGGTTCACTCTCCCTAGACAGTCCACACAGGTCTGGTTCCAGGCATGAGCAAACACCTAATGAAGCTGGGAGTTTTTATAGAGGCCTTAAACGAGCTGACAAGCTTCAGCTGGTCTCATCAACTCCCTGCCTGCACGACGCCCAGCACTCTCCCTAGAGGTATGAATCATCCATGAGCCCACTAGCCTCAGCTGGGCTTTATCAACTCCCTCCCTAGTTGTATAAGTCGGCATAAAGCCTGAATCTGGGAGAAATATATCTACCCCCCTGGATGCAACCAGGTGACTTTACCTTCCTGCTGTCACACTTGGTACAGACACAGAAGTTGGCACACACAGGTTAAAATGGCAATTAAAGGTTAATTTCCTACATTTGTGGGTTTTTAAGTCACAATTAGTGTCTGTGTATAAATGGCTCTTGCATGGATGCACTAAGCAGGCTAGACGCTGAGCCATGAGGCGGTAGAAAAGAACAGTCAAAAGACCTGTGTAACAAGGTAATGAAACTTTGCAAAGATGGAAAAGAATATAAAAAGATTTCCAAAGCTTTGAATATGCCAGTCAGTACTGTTCAATCACTTAAGAAGTTGAAAATGTTGGGATCTCTTGATACAAAGCCAAGGTCAGGTAGATCAAGAAAGATTTCAGCCACATCTGACACAGGAACTGTTCGGGATACAAAGAAAACCCCACAGGTAACCTCTGGAGAAATACAGGCGGCTCTGGAAAAAGATGGTGTGGTTGTTTTTAAGGCGCACCATACGATGATACTTGAACAAAAAAGAGCTGTATGGTCAAGTTGCCAGACAGAAGCCTTAGCTGTCCAAGTTCCACAAAAAAAGCCTGATTACAATATGCCCAACAACACCTTGACATGCCTTATTGGCTTTTTTGTGTCATTGGTACAGTAAAGGCTTCCTTCTTGGCAGCTCAACCAGGCAGCTCTTTTTTTGTTCAAGTATCGTTTAATTGCACCCCTTAAAAACAACCACACCGTCTTTGTGGAGCGCAGCCTGTATTTCGCCTGAGGTTTTCTGTGGGGTTTTTCTTTGTATCCTGAGCAATTCTTCCGCCAGTTGTGGCTGCAGTCTTTCTTGGTCTACCTGACTTTGGCTTGGTATCAAAAGAGCCCCTAATTTTCCCACTTCTTAAGAAGTGAATAAACTGTACTGAATGGCATATTGCACTAAAAATAGCGCCTGCAATTCGACCTGAAACAGCCGCTGCTGTCTCTCCAGGGCTTTCACACTGGAGCGGTGCGCTAGCAGGACGGTAAAATAAGTCCTGCTAGCAGCATCTTTGGAGCGGTGAAGGAGCGGTGTGTATACCGCTCCTCCACCGCTCCTGCCCATTAAAATCAATGGGGCACCGCGGCTATACCGCCTCTGCAGAGGCGCTTTGTGGTGGTTTTTAACCCTTTCTCGGCCGCTAGCGGAGGGTAAAACCGTCCCGCTAGCGGGCTGAATAGCGGCGCAAAGCCGTCGGTAAAGTGCTGCTAAAAATAGCGGCGCTTTACTGCCGACGCACCTCCTGCCCCAGTGTGAAAGGGGCTTTAATATAAGACATTTTTTTTGGCATGATCAGTCATATTTTCAATATAAATGCCAAAGTTTTACAATTTCTGCCTGGGTTTGCAAACTTTTGAGCACAACTGTATATCAACATAGTGCAATAAAACAGATTTTTAGCATCAGAAATTTCTTTGCATAAGTATGATGCTAAAGCATTACTAGGAAGTCTGTTTACCTTGGTGGAATATTGCCATGTCTACATTTTTACTCAGGTCATACAGTTTGCAGTGGCTGAAGTGGTCTTAAACAGATACATTTTGTCATAAGAGACCTTTAAGCCTAATGTAGTTTAAAGTGGTTGCAAACATCAAATGAAAATTAACAAAGCATATCCTTCTATAGTTTGTACTTGCCCCAATCCAAGGCACCAAGTGTAATTTCTCTTTGAGCTCTCTTCCCTTTTATCTGCATGGGTCACATTGATGACCACCTCTCCCCTCCTTCTTGGTATAAAGCAGCACACAGCTTTAACTCTATATGTTACCCTATCAGTGTGTAGAGGCAGGTGTGTCAATACGCTCACTCAGGTTTCACGGAGCTCTGTGCTCTAGCTCTGCAGTATGTGACATCAGATCCTTGCTCCCTTCTACTGCTGAGATGTAGCCTTTGATATGTGTGTTTTAGGAGGATGTAGATGAGGGCGCTCCAGATAAACGGATACAATTTATGTTGGAGGATTTGTTTTATCCGATCACCACCTGGGGCTAATCACTTCAGTCGGTGCATGTAAAACCTGGTACACACAATCGGATTTTTCTTCCGTTCATGGACGGACACAGCAGCATCTTGACATATGGGTATTATCCTCCTGTTAGGAGATTGACTAGGCAGAAAAACAGCATGTTAAGTGTTAAAACACATCACACAGTACAGTACCGCCCACGGGGCGGCCCCCCTGGGTACATCCCCTCTCACTGCATCTTGCAGCTCAGTTTTTTTCTGCCTAGCATAGGAGAAGGACATGGCTCCCTGTGGGCCCACGTGGCCTGGGGATTTTTTTTCTACTTTTTTGATCCTGAGATCTACTATCAACTGCTGACTGGGTGACAGGCTGGATCCTCGATTCTTGTAGTCCCCCCCCCCCCCCCAGTTTGGCTATTGAGCATGTACAGGCCTTTTAGCTACGCGCTGGGCCATCCACGACATGCCCCGTTGCTCCAGGGGTGGCTGGTGAGCTATATGCTCCGGGGTACGCATATGACCGGGCTCTATGTCCGTGTCACAGTGTGTCGGGTCGACAGCCATGCCGTAACCGCGCGGACGTTGGTCTGTCTGGAATGCCTTCAGCTGGTCCTCGTAGGACGGGTAAGTAGCAGTTCCCCTGCTCCGGCAGGGTGGTACGGCTGGGCATTCCTGGGGAGGTCGATTAGAGGGTTCCACCCTTCCTTTCCTCTCTCCCTTCCTCCCCGTTTTTACATGCTTCGGCGGACATTTTCTTGTAGCCCGCGTGCTCTGTTTACAGAGCGGCGGGTCAGCGGCCATTTTGGGTGGTGTTTTGGCCTCTAGTGTCCAGAATATCGGCGCAAGCGGTTCCAGCACACTTCCTGAGGGCATGGGGAGAGCACCTTAGGAGACTTGGGCGAACAGCAGCTGTGAGGTACCTGGCCTGGGTGGGGAGTCCTCTAAGGGGTCCCTCGTCTCTCTGCGGCAGCTAGGAGGGTGGTCCGTGCATCTTGCCTTACATCCCTAGCGGTGTCAGGTGGGTCAGCATGGCTTTGCAGGCGGACGCCACTTCCCCGGACATAACTACTTGCCCTGCACCTGCTATGTTGGCGGTCCTGTTGCCAGGGTGGAAGCGGCGCATGGACAAAAAGGGGGTAAAAAAAAGCACCCCCGCCATCTTCTGGGGATACCTCTGATGCAGAATCGGGCCCAGCTACTGCTCCCGGCCCTGGTTCTGATGTGTCAGAGGCTGCGGACCTCGACCGTACAGACAGTGAGGATGACAATGGCTCAGGGTCAGCGCATGATAAGGGGGTTGTAGGAGCACTTATCACCGCGGTGCGGGATACTCTGAAAATGGAGGATACGGCAGAGGCGACAGATGTGGGTCCCTTTTGGATTCCGTAAGCCGGCCCGCACTGCTAAGGTGTTCCCTTGTGTACCTTATCTGGATAAACTTTTGTACACGGAATGGGATCGGCCGCAAAAGGTTTTTTCAGCCCCAAAATGTTTAGCGGTCCGTTATCCTTTTGAGGAGAAATTCCTGAAAAAATGGACTTCTCCCCCGACAGTGGACCCCCCTGTGTCCAGACTGAACAAGGTGACCACGATACCTGTGGAAGGGGCTCCTGCTTTCAAGGACCCCGCAGACAGGAGAGCTGAGGCAGTGGCCTGCTCCCTGTTCACGGTGGTGGGGTCAGCGGTGCAACCGGTCGTGGCCGGGGCTCTAGTGTCTCAGACATTTACTAAATGGGCAAAAATGTTACTCCAGGGGTTAGAGAAGCATCAGGCTCCCCCGGCCTGTGTGGCACTGGCCGAACAGTTGGTGCAGGGCCTTAAATTTGTTTGCGAGTCAGCCCTGGATACGTTTCCCTTGCTCTCCAGAGCCTCGGTCTATGCAGTGGTGTTACGCCACCTGGTCTGGCTGAAATGTTGGTCCGCGGACCAGTCTTCTAAGAAGGCCTTGGTGGACTTACCCTTTTAAGGGTGAAAGACTTTTTGGGGCCTCTCTGGATGACATTATTAAAGATGCCACGGGAGGTAAGAGCACTCTGCTCCCACAATCCAGTAAGGGTAAGGAGCCTCGCCGTAGCCAAGGGCCCTCATTTACCGCCCACAAGCGTTTTTTTCGTCCGCCCGGTGCTGCAGTTAAGCGCTCCCAAGCCGCTAAGGAGCCTGCTGAAGGGCAAAAGCATCCCTGGTTCCGCAAGCCCAACAAGTCTGCGTCTGCATGAAGGTCTGCCCCTGCCCGACGCTCGGGTGGGGGGCCGTCTTCACGAATTCGCGGCTCGGTGGACGTCTCTGCTCTCCGACCGGTGGGTTTGAGAAGTAGTTTCCTCGGGGTACAAAATAGTTTCTCTCTTGCCCGCCAAACAGATTTTTTCCATCCAACCTTCAGCTTCCTCCGAGTCGTCGGGAGGCCCTGTTTGGGGCAATTCAGGATTTGATGGTACGGGGGGTGATCGTACCTGTCCCATCTCAGGAACGGTTTCAGGGGTTTTACTCCAATCTGTGGTCCCCAAGAAGGAAGGGGTCCGTCCAATCCTGGATCTCAAGGCCCTCAATTGCTTTGTGAAAGTGCAAAGATTCAGGATGGAATCAGTCCGCTCTGTCGTCGCTGCTCTCCATCCGGGGGAATTTCTGGTGTCCTTGGACATCAAAGACGCATACTTGCATATACCCATATGCTCCAGGCATCAGAGATTTCTGTGCTTTGTGGTCGGGGAAGACCTCTATCAATTTGTGGCTCTCCCCTTCGGCGCCGAGGGTATTCACCAAGGTGCTTGCCCCGATTCTGGCCTTGCTGAGGCAATGTGGGATCGCTATTGTAGGCTACCTGGATGACCTTCTTCTGAGAGCCTCTTCAAGCTCAGAATTAGAGGAAGATGTGTCTATCACCTGCCAGACCCTCCGAGAATTTGGTTGGGTGCTAAACATTCAGAAGTCGGTATTGGTGCCATCTCAACGCCTAGAATACCTGGAGCTGGTCCTGGATTCCTCAGAGGCGAGTTTTTCTTCCCATGGAGAAGCTGCAAACTTTGCGGGCTGTGGTGCATTGGTTGACATCCCAAAAATGGTCGTCGCTACGCTTTTGCATGCGAGTCCTGGGTCTCATGGTAGCCTCCTTCGAGGCGGTGCCGTATGCTCCATTCCACACTCGAGTGTTAGAGAGAAATTCTGTCGCGTTGGGACAAATGCCCATCGTCTCTGGATTGTCAAATCCGTGTGAGCCACCTGGTCAGGACCTCCCTGGTGTGGTGGCTGACGTCTCCGACTCTTTGGGCCGGGAAGTTATTCCTTCCGTTTCGCTGGACGGTGATCACGACGGACGCCAGCCTCTCAGGCTGGGGGGGGGGGGGGATGAGGAGTATGGGGAGTTCAGTCGGCCCAGGGGAGCTGGACTCGGGAAGAATCCCACCTGCCGATCAATGTCCTGGAACTTCGGGCGATCAGGCTGTGCCTCTCCAAGTGGTCTCAAAGGCTACAAGGTCATCCAGTCAGGATCCAGTCGGACAACGCCACAGCAGTGGCGTATGTCAATCATCAGGGAGGAACAAGAAGCTCGGCTGCAGCGGCGGAGGTCGCTCACATCCTGAGGTGGGCAGAACGGGCGTACAGAACTGGCAAGCGGACTAAGTCGCTGGACCAAGGAGAATTGTCGCTTCACCCAGACGTGTTTCAGCTTCTGTGTCTGAAATGGGGCACGCCAGACGTGGATCTCCTGGCGTCGCGACTCAATCGGAAGGTGTTGAGGTTCATGGCCAGGTCAAAAGACCCGTGGGCGGATGCATCAGACGCGTTGGCGCCGTGGGGTCAGTATCGGCTGCTTTGTTTTCCCTCCTCTGAAGCTTCTTCCCTGTCTACTCCGCAGAGTGGAGGCCGAAGGGCTGTCGACGATCCTGATTGCTCCAGATTGGCCTTGTCGTCCCTGGTACGCCGACCTAGTGCGTCTGGTAGGGGATGTTCCTTGGCGACTGCCACTGCGAGAGGACCTTCTGTCCACAAGGTCCCATATTTCATCCTGCTTTACTGTCATTGGCTTTAACGGCATGGCTATTGAAAACCAGGTGCTAAGGGACCGAGGTCTGTCGGACTCGGTGATCTCTACCATGAAGTCAACCTCCCGGAAGATTTACCATCGTACGTGGAGGGCTTACATCTCTGTGTGGGGAGATGAGGTGGAATCCGCGTGCATATTTGATTTCCAGGATCCTGCTGTTTTTACAGCGTGGAGTGGACCAGAAACTCGCCTTAAGTACAATTTTAAGGGGCAGATTTCGGCCATGGCTGTTTTCTTTCAGTGACCCTTGGCGACGCACTCTCTAGTGCGCAAGTTTGTGCAGGGGGTTCGACATGTGGCCCCTCCGGTACGTCCTCCACTACCTCCGTGGGACTTGAATCTGGTCCTCTCGGTACTTCAGAAACCACCGTTTGAGAACATTAGGGAGATTCCCTTGACTCTCTCCCCAGAAGGTGGCTTTTTTGGTGGCGATTACATCAGTCAGACGGGTTTCTGAATTGGCGGCCTTGTCATGCAGGGCTCCCTATTTGATCTTCCACAAGGATAAGGTGGTGCTTCGTCCACAGCCGCCGTTCCTTCCTAAGGTTGTTTGGGCCTTTCACCTTAATGAGGACATTGTTCTTTCGTCTTTGTGTCCTTGGCCGGCGCATCACACAGAGGCTGCGTTGCATTCCTTGGACGTCGTCCGAGCTCTGCGGGTGTACTTGTCTGCGACTGCTCCTTTCCGGAGATCGGATTCACTGTTAGTGTCGGTGGCTGGTCCTAAGAAGGGTCTGGCGGTCTCGTCAGCCACCATCTCTAGGTGGATCAGACCGATCCTGATTTAGGCCTATGCTCTAAAAGGGCGGGTGCCTCCCTTCCCGGTTACAGCGCATTCGACCAGGGCAATAGGTGCCTCTTGGGCTTTCCGACATCAAGCGTCTGTTTCCCAGGTGTGTAAGGCGGCGACCTGGTCGTCCGTTCACACTTCCTCAAAATTTTACAAGGTTGATGTGAGTGCATCTTCGGATGCTTCCTTTGGTCACAAGGTTTTACAGGGGGCTGTTTAAGGTTGCAACTCCTCCGTTGAGGAGCTCTAGTTTGTTTTGGGGTGAAGTTTGTTTGATGCTGTTTTCCCACCCCTTGTTTTTTTGACACTTCTTGGGGACGTCCCATATGTCAAGATGCTGCTGTGTCCGTTGTACTCACCGTAAAATCCATTTCTCTGAGTTCATGGACGGACACAGCACCCGCCCCTCCTTTTTTATGTTTGTACTGCTTTTTTATGAACTGAGCTGCAAGATGCAGGGAGAGGGGATGTACCCCTGGGCGGTACTGTACTGTGTTATGTGTTTTAACACGTAACATGCTGTTTTTCTGCCTAGTCAATCTCCTAACAGGAGGATAATACCCATATGTCAAGATGCTGCTGTGTCCGTCCATGAACTCAGAGAAATGGATTTTACCGTGAGTACAAAAATCCTATTTACTTTTTCGTTCATGGACGGACACAGCTTCTCTGTTGACATAGTGGGTATTATCCGTTAATTAGGAGTGACTAGGCAGAAAACTTGTAAAAAGTGTTGCATCACACCTTCTACAGTACCGCCCAGGGGGCGGACCCTCTGGCTATATCCCCTCAGTCTGCATCTCGCAGATCAGTTTTTTTTCTGTCTAGCAAGAAGTAGGACATGGCTCCCTTCGGGCCCATGTTGGTCCAAGGGAAAAAATATTTTTTTCTACATTTTGTCTTTTGTTTGTTTCCTGCGATCTTCGATCAACTGCCGACTGGGTGGCAGGCTGGATCCTCGATCCTTGTAGTCCCCCCAGTTTCGGCCATCGAGCGTGTGCCGACCCTAGCTACGCGCTGGGTTTTCCACGACATACCCGTCAATCTACGGGTGGCCAGTGAGCTTACACTCCAGGGCCTGCATCGGACCGCTCGGCTTCGGCTGACCTTACGTCCGAGTCGCAGTAGCCTGTCCGGTGAGCTTACGCTCCAAGGCTTGCATCGCACCGCTCAGCTTCGGGTGACCTTACGGCCGAGTTGCAGCAGCCTGTCCAGTGAGTATCGCGCTCCAGGGCATACATATGATCGTTCCCTAGGGTCCAATCACAGCATGCCTGGCCGTCAGTCACCTTCCGTGCATGGATGACGATCTGTTTTGGAATGTCTTCCAGCATGAGACATGCAGGATAGATGAGTAGCTCCCCCGCTTCGGCAGGGTGACTTGGCTGGACATTCCTGGAGAGATCAAGTAAGTGGTTGTGGCCCCTTTCTGTCTTCTCTCCCTGCCTTCCCTCCTCCCTGGGCTCTGAGCTAAGGTTGCTGGGGGTCACCTAAGGGGTTCCATCTGGTGCGGGGCTGGCTGTAACTATGCATTTAAAAAAAAAATCATTTCTGCTTAGCTGTGTGCGCTTCTTCCCCCTCCATGCTGTCGGTGGCCATTTTCTTGTAGTTTTGCGCCTAGAGCTAGATTTCGCCGCTCGGCGCCATTTTCTTGTGGTTCACACAGTTTTGGCCTTTATCGACTGTCGGCGGCCATGTTTCTGAGGATTCAGGCTGTAGGTAAATACACAGGAAACGTTTATAAAACTATCAGACGGACACAGCAGCAGTGGGATAGCATCATAGGCGCAGCACACAGCATAGCGGTACCGCTCCAAGGGTGGTGAGTCCTCTGGGAGGCCCAGCATCTCTGATCAGCTAGGAGGGTGGCCTATTGATATCTTGCCTGAAGCCCTGTGGGTGTCAGCGCGTGGTCAGCATGGCGTCTGAGCCAGATGTTTTTTCCCCTGAAACGCCTGAATTGCCAGCTGGTGCCCCTGATGTATCTATGGGCGCTATGTCGGCAATCCTAGAGGCTTTTGCTGCCCGGGTGGAAGCAGCACATGGGAATACAGGGGGTAGTAAACTCCCCCGTCCCCTGCAAAATTCTGGGGATAATTATGATGCAGAACCAGGTCCAGCTATTGCTCATGACCCAGGTTCTGATGCATCAGAGACTACAGACCGTGACCAAGCAGACAGTGAGAATGACAGACTCCAAATCCAGGTCAATACGCGATAAGGCTTTGGTATCTGACCTTATTACTGCAGTGCGGGATACGCTAAAAATGGAAAATGCTGCTGAAACAGCAGAGACTCCTGTCCCCTTCGGGTTCCGTAAACCTCCCTGCACTGCTAGGGTGTTCCCTTGTGTGTCTTATTTTGATAAGCTCTTATACAAGGAGTGGGAAAACCCACTAAGGGTTTTTACATCCCCCCAAAGAATTTTGCAGCACGGTACCCCTTTGAGGAGAGTTTTCTGAAGAAGTGGACCCTTCGGTGTCCAGACTTAACAGAGCTACCACAATCCCAGTACAAGGGGCTCCTATTTTTAAGAACCCTGTGGATAAGAAAGCTGAAGCACTGGCTCGCTACTTATTCTCTGTGGTAGGCTCAGCGGTGCACCCCGGCATTGGCGGGGGCCTCAGTGTCTCAGGCATTTACTGAATGGGCAAAATTTCTACTTCAGGGGTTAAAGGAGCGGGATGCCCCTCCTAATGAAATAACTTTGGCCGACCAGTTGGTCCAGGGCCTTAAGTTGGTCTGCGAGTCAGACATGGATACTATTCCCCTGCTGTCAAAAGCTTTGGTTTATGCAGTAGCAATACGCTGGCTGATCTGGCTAAAAGGCTGGTCTGCGGACCAGGCCTCCAAAAAAGCCCTGTTGGATCTGCCTTTTAAGGGTGACAGACTTTTTGGGGACTCTCTGGATGACATTATCAAGGATGTCACAGGAGGTAAAACACTTTGCTTCCTCAAACTAAGAAGAGTAATGGACCACGCCAAGGGCAAGGACCCTCCTTTACTGCACGCAAACATTTTTTTCGTCCGCCCAGGGCGACAGGGAAAAGACCCCAGGCCGACGAGGCGCCTGTCCAAGGACAGAAGCGTCCTTGGCTCCGCAAACTTAACAAGCCTGCGGACAAATCTGCATCTGCATGAAGGTCCGCCCCCACCCAGCTCTCGGGTGGTGGGACGTCTTCACAAATTCACTACTCAGTGGACAGCTCTAATCTCCGACAGGTGGGTTTGCGAAGTAATCTCCTCAGGCTAGATAGAATTTCTCTCCTGTCCACCGGACAGATTCGTTCCCTCCAACCTCAGCCGACCCGTCGGGAGGCCCTATATGGGGCGGTCCAGGGTCTGCTGGAACGCGGGGTGGTCATTCCAGAACAGGAACGGGGTCAGGGTTTTTACTCGAATCTGTTCATTGTGCCAAAGGAGGGGGTTCGTCCAATCTTGGATCTCAGGGCCCTCAATTGCTTTGTGAAGGTACAAAGATTTTGGATGGAGTCGGTTCGATTTGTAGTCACTGCTCTCCATCCGGGAGACTTAATGGCCTCATTGGACATCAAGGACGCATACCTGCATGTTCCCATATACTCCAGACACCAGAGGTTTCTGCGATTCACAATCGGGAAGAACCAACTATCAGTTTGTGGCCCTCCCGTTTGTCCTGGCTTCGGCACCCAGGACATTCACCAAGGTGCTTGTGCCAATTCTGCCACTCCTAAGACAGCGGGGCATCTCTATCATAGGCTGCTTGGACGACCTTCTTCTGAAGGCCCCTTCAAGCTAAGAATTAGAGGTAGGCGTGTCCATTACCTGTCAGACTCTTCGAGAATGTGGTTGGATACTAAACATGCAAAAGTCAGTATTGGCGCCAACTCTACGCCTAGTGTACCTGGCAGAGGCGTAACTAGAAACCTCTGGGCCCCGGTGCAAGAAATCACAAAGGGCCCCCCCTCGAAAAAGCATGATTTTGATACTTTTTTTTGAGGTGGGTTGCAACGGCGGTAGTTGAGGGGGGATGGCAGCTGTGGTACTTGAGGGGGGTGGCAGTGGTGGTACTTGAGGAGGGTGGCTGCAGTGGCAGTGGTGGTGCCATCCTCTCCCACCACCACCTGTGCCTCTTACTGATCCCATCCTCCCACCACTGATCTCATCCCTATCCCCCCCATCACCTCTGTTGTAGAAGTAATGGGGGGATAGGGATGAGATGAGTGGTGGGGGGATGGGATCAGTAAGAGGCACAGGTGGTGGAGGTTGGCATCGATTGCTTAACTCTGCAAAATGTCACTTACCGTCAATCAATCGATTCCCCGGGAATTCCGTTCGATCGGTCACGGTCACGGTGCCTTCTAATCTCCCGCCAGGATGCCTTCTTGCCTCATGGGTGGACCGTATAGGTATTCCACGCAGAGAGGAAAGCTCCTCCCTCGCCTTCTCTCATTGGTGTCAGCAGGTCTACCCAGGCCCAGATTTACTCCCTTTGCCGCCCCAAGGCCAGGTCCTTCAATACCGCCCCCCCACACACACCATCACATAGGGGGACTCCCCAGAGAGCCCCCCTTACATCAGGGACCCCACAGAGCCTCCCTACTTACATCAGGGTCCCTAGAGAGCCTCCTCCTACATTAGGGTCCCCAGAGAACCTCCCCTTACATCAGAGTCCCCAGAGAACCTTCCCTTACATCAGGGTCCCTAGAGAACCTCCCCTTACATCAGGGTCCCCAGAGAGCCTCCCTACTTACATCAGGGTCCCCAGAGAGGCCCCCCCTTACATTAGTGTCCCCAGAGAGCCTCCCCTCCTACATTAGTGGCCCCAGAGAGCCTCCCTTCCTACATTAGTGTCCCCAGAGAGCCCCTCCTTGCATCAGGGTCCCCAGAGAGCCTCCCTACTTACATCAGGGTCCCCAGAGAGCCTCCCTACTTACATCAGGGTCCCCAGAGAGCCTCCCTACTTACATCAGGGTCCCCAGAGAGCCTCCCTACTTACATCAGGGTCCCCAGAGAGCCTCCCTACTTACATCAGGGTCCCCAGAGAGCCTCCCTACTTACATCAGGGTCCCCAGAGAGCCTCCCCACTTACATCAGGGTCCCCAGAGAGCCTCCCCTTATATCGGGGTCCCCAGAGAGCCTCCCCTCTTACATTAGTGTCCCCAGAGAGCCCCTCCTTACATCAGGGTCGCCAGAGAGCCCCCCCTTACACCAGGGTCCCCAGAGAGCCCCCCCTTACACCAGGGTGCCCAGAGAGCTCCCCTTACACCAGGGTGCCCAGAGAGCTCCCCTTACACCAGGGTCCCCAGAGAGCCTCCCCTTACATCAGGGTCCCCAGAGAGCCTCCCCTTACATCAGGGTCCCCAGAGAGCCTCCCCTTACATCAGGGTCCCCAGAGAGCCTCCCCTTACATCAGGGTCCCCAGAGAGCCTCCCCTTACATCAGGGTCCCCAGAGAGCCTCCCCTTACATCAGGGTCCCCAGAGAGCCTCCCCTTACATCAGGGTCCCCAGAGAGCCTCCCCTTACATCAGGGTCCCCAGAGAGCCTCCCCTTACATCAGGGTCCCCAGAGAGCCTCCCCTTACATCAGGGTCCCCAGAGAGCCTCCCCTTACATCAGGGTCCCCAGAGAGCCTCCCCTTACATCAGGGTCCCCAGAGAGCCTCCCCTTACATCAGGGTCCCCAGAGAGCCTCCCCTTACATCAGGGTCCCCAGAGAGCCTCCCCTTACATCAGGGTCCCCAGAGAGCCTCCCCTTACATCAGGGTCCCCAGAGAGCCTCCCCTTACATCAGGGTCCCCAGAGAGCCTCCCCTTACATCAGGGTCCCCAGAGAGCCTCCCCTTACATCAGGGTCCCCAGAGAGCCTCCCCTTACATCAGGGTCCCCAGAGAGCCTCCCCTTACATCAGGGTCCCCAGAGAGCCTCCCCTTACATCAGGGTCCCCAGAGAGCCTCCCCTTACATCAGGGTCCCCAGAGAGCCTCCCCTTACATCAGGGTCCCCAGAGAGCCTCCCCTTACATCAGGGTCCCCAGAGAGCCTCCCCTTACATCAGGGTCCCCAGAGAGCCTCCCCTTACATCAGGGTCCCCAGAGAGCCTCCCCTTACATCAGGGTCCCCAGAGAGCCTCCCCTTACATCAGGGTCCCCAGAGAGCCTCCCCTTACATCAGGGTCCCCAGAGAGCCTCCCCTTACATCAGGGTCCCCAGAGAGCCTCCCCTTACATCAGGGTCCCCAGAGAGCCTCCCCTTACATCAGGGTCCCCAGAGAGCCTCCCCTTACATCAGGGTCCCCAGAGAGCCTCCCCTTACATCAGGGTCCCCAGAGAGCCTCCCCTTACATCAGGGTCCCCAGAGAGCCTCCCCTTACATCAGGGTCCCCAGAGAGCCTCCCCTTACATCAGGGTCCCCAGAGAGCCTCCCCTTACATCAGGGTCCCCAGAGAGCCTCCCCTTACACCAGGGTCCCCAGAGAGCCTCCCCTTACACCAGGGTCCCCAGAGAGCCTCCCCTTACACCAGGGTCCCCAGAGAGCCTCCCCTTACACCAGGGTCCCCAGAGAGCCTCCCCTTACACCAGGGTCCCCAGAGAGCCTCCCCTTACACCAGGGTCCCCAGAGAGCCTCCCCTTACACCAGGGTCCCCAGAGAGCCTCCCCTTACACCAGGGTCCCCAGAGAGCCTCCCCTTACACCAGGGTCCCCAGAGAGCCTCCCCTTACACCAGGGTCCCCAGAGAGCCTCCCCTTACACCAGGGTCCCCACGAGAGCCTCCCCTTACACCAGGGTCCCCACGAGAGCCTCCCCTTACACCAGGGTCCCCACGAGAGCCTCCCCTTACACCAGGGTCCCCAGAGAGCCCCCCGTTACACCAGGGTCCCCAGAGAGCCCCCCGTTACACCAGGGTCCCCAGAGAGCCCCCCGTTACACCAGGGTCCCCAGAGAGCCCCCCGTTACACCAGGGTCCCCAGAGAGCCCCCCGTTACACCAGGGTCCCCAGAGAGCCCCCCGTTACACCAGGGTCCCCAGAGAGCCCCCCGTTACACCAGGGTCCCCAGAGAGCCCCCCGTTACACCAGGGTCCCCATAGAGCCCCCCCCTTACACCAGGGTCCTCAGAGAGCCCCCCCTTACACCAAGATCCACATAGAGCTCCCCCCTTACACCTGGGTCCCCAGAGAGCCCCCCCCTTACACCAGGATCACCAGAGAGCCCCCCCTAACATTAGTGTCCCCAGAGCCCCCCCCCTAACATTAGTGTCCCCAGAGGCCCCCTTCCTTACATTAGTGTCCCCAGAGGCCCCCTTCCTTACATTAGTGTCCCCAGAAACCCCCCCCTTCTTACATCAGGGTCCCCAAACAGCTGACTCCCCCCTTGCAGGGGTTCCCCTGTACCTGGCTGGTGGAGGTGGGAGGTGGCGATTGGCAGCTCCATGGTGTCCACAGGCAGGGGGGTCTTGCTGGGGCTAGTAGTTCTATATCCGAACCATGTGAGGGGGGAGGGGCCTCTGACCCGGGCATCAGCAACATTGTGCAAGCAGAGTGAAAGTGAAACTAATACCTGCC
The DNA here is from genome assembly GCA_029206835.1 of Rana muscosa. Classification (NCBI taxonomy): domain Eukaryota; kingdom Metazoa; phylum Chordata; class Amphibia; order Anura; family Ranidae; genus Rana; species Rana muscosa. The sequence goes on from CM055116.1 coordinate 1,093,125,302, forward strand.
CGGGTCAGAGGCCCCTCCCCTCCCCTCCCCTCTCCTCTGTATACACACTGACACTCGAGTACTACAAGCCCCAGGGAGATCTTGCTGCCCACACAGGCACCATAGAGCTGCCGATCGCCGCCTTCCACCTCCTCCCACATCTCCCAACTGCACTCTAAACGGCCAGCCAGAGGTGCAGGCAGGGGAGATGTCTTGGGAGTCTTGGGAGTCTTGGGGGGCTGCCGCGGTGCCGCCCCTGCATCCACTGCCTTGTCAGCACCCGATCCCTGCGGTCGGAACGGCTCCTCATACTGGTGGGCGGTGGGCGGGCCCCTCACACGGGCGGCGGGCGGGCCCCCCGGACTTCACGGAACTACAGGGCCCAGTCGCAGCTGCGACTGCTGCGACCCTGAAAATTCCGCCACTGGTACCGGAGGTTGATTCTGGATTCCTCAGAGGCAAAAGTATTCCTCCCTGTGGAAAAGATGCAGACCCTTCGGGCTGCAGTGCGGCAGCTGACATCCAAGAGTTGGTCGTCACTCCATTTTTGCATGCGAGTGTTAGGCCTCATGGTAGCCTCCTTCGAGGCGGTCCCATATGCTCAGTATCACACTCGGGTATTACAAAAGGAAGTTCTGTCCAGATGGAACAAATGTCCATCATTTCTGGATTATCAAATCCGGGTAAACCACCTAGTCAGGAGATCTCTGGTATGGTGGCTGACATCACCGGCTCTGCTAGACGGGAAGTAATTTCTTCCTGTGTACTGGATAGTGATCACAACGGACGCCAGCCTTACAGGTTTTGGGGGGAGTCTGGGTTGTTCAATCGACGCAAGGTCGCTGGACCCCAGAGGAATCCCGCCTGCCGATCAATGTCCTGGAAATTCGGGCGATCAGGCTGTGCCTCTTCAGATGGTCTCAGAGGCTGCAAGGGTGGCCAGTCAGGATCCAATCAGACAACGCCACAGCAGTGTCATATGTCAATCATCAAGGAGGAACAAGAAGCTCCGCTGCAGCATCGGAGGTCGCTCACATCCTGAGGTGGGCAGAAAGAAGCGTACCGGCACTGTCGGCCTCGTACATTCCGGGTGTGGAGAATTGGCAGGCGGACTACCTGGAGCACGCCAGACGTAGACCACTTGGCTTCCCGACTCAATCGGAAGTTATTGAGGTTTGTGGCCTGGTCAAGGGACCCATGGGCAGATGCAACGGACTCGTTGGTGGCATCGTGGGGTCAGTATCGGCTAATATATGCCTTCCCTCCCTTAAGGCTTCTTGCCCATCTGCTTCGCAAAGTGGAGGCAGAGGGAATTCCAATGATCCTGATTGCTCTAGATTGGCCTCCGCGTCCCTGGTACGCCGATCTAGTTAGTCTAGTAACAGACGTCCCTTGGCGTCTACCACCACGGGAGGACCTGCTGTCGCAAAGGTCCTATACTCAATCCTGCTTTACGGTCACTGGCTTTAATGGCATGGCTGTTGAGAACCAGGTACTGAGAGACCGGGGCCTGTCAGATTCAGTAATCTCTACTATGAGAAGTGCTCGGAAACCGTCCTCTAGGAAGGTTTATCACCGCACTTGGAAGGCCTACATCTCCATGTGTGAGGAAATGAAATGGCATCCGCGTACTTATTTGGTCTCCAGAATCCTGCTGTTTTTACAGCATGGGGTGGACCAAAGGGTTGCCTTAAGTACGATTAAATGCCAGATATCTGCCCTGGCTGTCTTTTTTTCAGCGACCCCTGGCGACTCACTCTCTCGTGAGTACATTTGTGCAGGGGGTTCGACATGTGTCTCGTCCGGTCCATCCCCCGCTACCTCCGTGGGACTTGAACCTGGTCCTCTCAGTGCTTCAGAGGGCATCGTTTGAGAATATTAGATATTCCCCTGTTGACACTTTCTCAGAAAGTGGTCTTTTTGGTGGCTGTTACGTCAGTTAGACGAGTCTCTGAGCTGGCAGACTTGTCCTGCAAGGCTCCCTATTTGATTTTCCACAAGGATAAGGTGGTTTTGCGGCCGCAGCCTTCCTTTCCTCCGAAAGTCGTTTCGGCTTTTCATCTCAACGAAGACATTGTACTTCCATCCTTGTGTCCTCATATGTCGAATCCTAAGGAGTCGGCGTTGCATTCCTTGGACATTGTCCGAGCTTTGAGAGTATACCTATCTGCTACTTCCCTGTTCCGGAAGTCAGACTCACTGTTTGTTTCGGTGGCTGGTTCCAAGAAGGGCCAAGCAGTCTCATGGCCACCATCTCTAGGTGGATCCGACAGATAGTAATCCAGGCTTACGCCTTAAAGGGTCAAGCGCCCCCCTTTCCTGTCACGGCGCATTCGACCAGGGCAATAGGTGCCTCTTGGGCTTTCCGACATCAAGCGTCTGTTTCCCAATTATGTAAAGCGGCGACTTGGTCATCCGCTCACGCTTTCACAAAACTCTACAAAGTTGATGTAGATGCATCTTCGGATGCCTCTTTCGGCAGCAAAGTTTTGCAGGCGGCTGTTTAGAGTTGCAACTCCTCCGTTGGAGTGCTGTTTTGTGTTTTGGGGTGAAGTTTACTTTTATGCTGTTACCACCCCTTGTTTTTTTCTCTGACACTGCTTTGGGACGTCCCAATATGTCAATGGAGAAGCTGTGTCGGTCCAGGAACGAAAGATTAAATAGGATTTTTTACTCGCCGTAAAATCCTTTTCTCTTGAGTTCATGGACCGACACGGCACCCACCCCTCCTAAGTTTGTACTGATTTTTGACGAACTGATCTGCGAGATGCAGACTGAGGGGATATACCCTCTGCCTAGTCACTCCTAATTAACGGATAATACCCACTATGTCAATAGAGAAGCTGTGTCGGTCCATGAACTCAGAGAAAAGGATTTTACGGTGAGTAAAAAATCCTGTTTTCCGTTGACAAAGCCTAAGACTTTTGTCCGAAGGGCGTTGGCCATGAACTTGTTTTGCATACAAACGGCAAAGAATTGTCGGCCAACAAACACGAAACTACGTGGTTTTCAGGTCTTTAGCGCCACCCTTTGGGCAACTTCTGCTAATGATGTGTTGTGTTATGGTTAGCATTGCTTCTGAGCATGCGTGTTTGTACTTTGGATTTTTTTTTCGAAGGACTTTGTACACACTATCGGATAATGTACAATGTAAAAATAACATCAATATTGTAGTTGGTCTTGAAAAGAAAATTGTGATGTGCAAGTCTGAAGCTAAAGCAGCTTCCTTAAGTCTCTGTAGCAGTCTGCCAAATGTGCTTTTGTTCTTAGCTTTTACTTCTAAAATCTGACCCCTCACTTTATCTTTAAAAGGGCTGGTTTAAAGTTCTTCTGAGTCTTATTGTCCTACAGACTCTTCTAATGAGACCTAGCTTCCCCCCTCCCCTCGCTGAGACCTGGCTGTTGAAATGCAAGACGAAACAGCTACACTGACATACCATAGGAATCCCTGGAGATTGATATGAACCATATGTACAACATATACCTACCTGTACAATATATTTTTATCTAACATCCAAATCAAATAATGTTACATAAATCAGTATGTATATTATTTTCAATGAAAGGCCCTTGTTCTTATTCATATCATAATCAAGAAATATTATAGCATAAAGAACTTATATTCTCATATATATATATATATATATATATATATATATATATATATATATATATATATGAGAATATATCTACCAGCTCAAGCTTAATTACTACCACATGTTAATTCTCCAAAGAGAAGCACATACTGAAGCTATAAAACTGTATATGTATATTTTCACATAAATATAAAAGTATATATTTCACTTTTCCATATCTAGACATAAATATATACAACTCAATCATACTATAAAGATTTACATCACCCATTCATTTGTTAATATTGTTAATTGATAAATATTGGTTTAAAGAAAACTAAAGGCGGCCATACACGGTTCGAATTTCGAAAGAATTTTCTTTCGAAAATCGTATCAAAGAATTTTCGTACGAATTTCGCACCGTTAGTGGGCTGCAGCAACAGCCGATTTTCGTGCGGCAATCAAATTTGAGGAATCCGACATGTTGGAAATTTTTTGAAAAACAAGCGATTTTCTGATCAATAATGGGAGAATCGTGCGAGAAATGTAATAGAAAAAAAAATGCGCATGTGCAAGAAAAGAATATTCCTGGAGAGAAACGAATATTCCCGGAGAGAAAAGAATATTCCCGGCAACATGAAGGTTTGGTCGGCCGAATTTTGAAAATCAATGGTGACATCATCGGGATCACAAAAAAACAAACTTTCTGATTTTGAAAAGAAAATTTGTTCGAAATTCGACCGTGTATGGCCTGCTTAACACTGTAATTTGTATTGCAGGACTAATCTTCATGTTCTAGATTGTCTGAACACTGATAAAACCGTTTGACACATTTGAATCATTACAATCGTATTTGTTTATTACAGTGAATTGGATATTGTCTAATTTAATCATTTATTTTTGTCAGGAATATATTCAGATGCTGATGCCTCCACTTATTCAAAAATGGAATGTTTTAAAGGATGAAGACAAGGATCTTTTCCCTTTACTTGAGGTAAGTCCTTCTGAGCGTGATGACAGGTGAGGGATTCTTCTGGTTATTTCAAGAATGTCATGTGTAAGGCTCGCCTAATTTATTTGTACCTGTTCAGCAATTTATTGTTTTATGTACGTGTCTCAAGTCTCAGACATAAATGTGAAAAGTGATATCTAAAGTGGTTGTATAGTGTTCCCTTCCCCCCCCCCCCCTTAATGATATGTAGAAGAAAATGACTAAGGGACTTTCAGGCTGGGTTCACACTGGTGCGCTGTGCAATATATTTTTTTTTTTTTTTACAATCAGGTTGTGTTTATTGAGCAGTTATATATACATGAACATATAAACAGAGCTCGGCCAACATAGCCGAGGAATATGACATTACAAATTGTGACATACAAATCAGTGTATTCAGCAGGCAACAGCGACATATAAGGGATAATGTAAAGAATATAACTTCTGGGGGGGGGGGGCTCCCGCCCACCCAACCGGCCATCCTATCTCGACCGGGCGCAAGGGTCCAGAAGGGGGTTGCAGGACCAATCAAGGCGATATCCAGGGCAGCCACACCTTGTCAAACTTCCAGGGGCATCCTCTGCTGATATACGTCAGCCTGTACATTGGTATTGCAGCATCAACCATGGCCAGCCAGGAGGACACTGACTGAGAGCTAGGGGATATCCACTTGCAAATAATAGACTTTTTTTGGCATAAAATAACAAATACGCAATCAACTGTTTCCTATGGCGGGGTCTCTGCTCATCATCTTGGACCCCAAACAAGGCTAGCTCTGGCGACACGGGAAGCTCCAAGTCCAGTTTCAGATTGATCAATTCAAACACCCCTCTCCAGAATACCTGTATCTTAGGGCATTCCCAAAGTAGATGTATAAGGGTGCCAGGGTGGGTCCGACATCTTGCGCAGCAGGGGTCTCTGTCAGGGTATATCCTATGGAGCCTAACCGGTGTATAATACACCCTGTGCAGCATTTTGATTTGTGTCAGTTTGTCCCGGGAGGAAATCACCAGCTTGGGACATTCCTCCAGCGCGTCCTCCCACTCCTCCTTCCCCAGGGATGGGACGTCCGCCTTCCACCTATCCCAAAGCCTGTCCAGTCTCGGGGTATCTGGTTTGAGCAGTGTCCCATATAGTACAGAGAGTGGCTTTTTGAGGTCCTCCTGTACCAAGAGCGATTCAACAGGATCAAATTCTAACAGGGGTCTAGTGGAAAATTGCGCCCTAGCAGCGTGGCGTAGTTGGAGATATCGGAAGAGCATCCATCGCAGCACCTGAAACTGCCTGCTAAGCTGTGCAAAGGTTAAAAGTACCCCATTTGGCATAATGTCCTGCAGTGTTTTAACCCCGAATCTGGCCCAGACCTGTGGATCAGGAATCGATCTAAAGTGCGGCAGTCCAGGATTGCCCCACAATGGCTGAGCCGGGGCCCATCTATTGGGCAGGGAGAACCTTTTCCTAGCAGCCGCCCAAACCTTAAAGGTAGTTTTGGTGGGGGCCGGAACCATAGAATATGCCCTTGCCCCTCTGTATATCAGGTTTCGCAGGTCCATCAAGGAACCCAAACAGGCTGCCTCGAGGCACACTGCTGCATTTGACCTATCTCCCGCCACCCACCAGTGTGCCGTCACCAGGACAGCTGCCCAGAAGTAGACCAGCAGATCTGGTAAAGCGAGCCCCCTCAGCCACGTAGGAAGATGAAGGGTAGACTTAGCCAGTCTGGGGACCCTCCCATTCCACAGAAATGAGGTAATGCACCCATTAACAACTCTAAAGAAGGAGGCCGGGATCCAGACCGGGGTGTTCCGAAATATATAATTAAACTTTGGTAGCAGAACCATCTTAATAATGTTGATGCGTCCTATGAGGTTCAGGGGGAGACCAGACCAAGCCAGGCACTTCTCCTTTACTACATTCAATAGGGGGAGAACATTATGTGTATAATATTGGGCTGCCTCCCTTGTCACCATTACTCCCAAGTATTTAAATTCAGTGACCCACTTTAAGGGGGACGGGCTAGCCAGAGAGGGAGCCTGGGCATCCAGCGGGAAGAGCACCGACTTGGACCAGTTTATTCTAACTCCAGAGAACGTCCCAAAAACGTTGAACGTCTCCAGGGATGCCAGCAGCGAGGGACCAGCGTCATTGAGGTACAGGAGGGTGTCGTCCGCGTAGAGGGATATCTTCTCCTCCAGCCTCCCAACCAATAGCCCGGAAATCGCCCGGGACTCCCGGACAGCGATCGCTTGGGGTTCCAACGCAAGGGCAAAGAGGCTGGGGGAGAGGGGGCACCCCTGACGAGTCCCCCTGGAAAGCGGAAAGGGCTCCGAGACCCACCCATTGGTGCGAACCCTCGCCACTGGCCTCCCATACAGCATCCGAATCCAGTGTATAAAACGGGGGCCAAAGCCAAACCTGGCCAAGACCTCCCACAAATACCCCCATTCCACCGAGTCGAAGGCTTTCTCCGCGTCCAGAGAAGCCACCACCCGGGATCCGACGCGGTCATGCGTTAGAGAGATTCAAAAAGAGTCTACGAATATTGATGTCGGTGCCCTTACCCGGCATAAATCCAGTCTGATCCATGTGAATCAGCTCAGTAATCACTCCTGATAGACGGTTCGCAATGATCTTGGCAAGGACTTTAGCGTCCACGTTCAGTAGGGAGATGGGCCTGTAGGAGGCACAGTCTAGAGGATCCTTACCGGGCTTGGGCACCAACACAATAACCGCCTCCGCCATAGATTTAGGCAGGGCACCATGTCTGCTGAATTCTGAGAGAAGCATTGTCAGCTTTGGGGCAAGGGTCTCCAAGTTCTGTGAGTAGAATTCTGTCGGGAGTCCGTCAATCCCAGGGGTCTTACCTCCCTGCAACCCCCTTATGGCCCCCTGAACTTCCTCCAGGGTAATATCTGTCTCAAGGTCTGCCCGCACAGTCTCATCAAGTGTGGGGAATGGGACCGAGTCCAAAAAGGCCTGCAGGTCGGAGGGCGAGTACTGAACTCTCGAGGAGTAGACCCCTTGAAAGAATTGGGAGAATCTAGCATTGATATTGTCCGGGGAAGTAAGCACCGTCCCTCCCTCGTCCCGAACCCCCACTATATGTGTAGACTGAGTCGAACCCCTGGATAGCCACGCAAGCAAGTGTCCGTTCTTGTTTCCATGTTCAAAAACTCGTTGGGCAGAGTATAACATAGATTTCTTAGTCTGATCAATCCGGCACAGGGAAAGCTTCCTAAGGGCCTGCTGCCATGTAGAATATGCTGCCTCCGTAGGGGCCTCAACATAGGATCTCTCACACCCACTAGCCTCCTCCTCCCTGTCAAGCAACTCCTTCTCACCCTCCCTTTTGCAATGTGGATATCCGGGAGATATTTCTTTCTCGTACATCACGGGACACAGAGCGACATAGTCATTACTAATGGGTTATATAGATACCGTCAGGTGCTGGCACTGGCAACTTCCAAAACCGGAAGTACCCTCCCCTATATAAGCCCCTCCCATCCGGGAGCACCTCAGTTTTTTGCCAGTGTCTAAGGTGTTGGCCAAGAAGAAACATGTGTTCCGGATCCGACCAAAAAAGCTTCATAGCTAAACGGTCGGTACCCGGGCCTTGCAGAGAAGAGCAAGGTTTTGCCTGTAATGCTTCTCTTAGGAGAGCTGGACCCTGGGATCCAGAGCTCTGGTCATACCCACGACCAAGATGTTTTCTGTGCAGGGTGCTATACAGGTCCAGGGGAGTGGAATCCTTGGGAACCCGGTCCCTGAAGGTTTGATTACAATGCCTGCCGTGATAGGTGAAGTTTGGGCTTTTGTGGACCAAACAAAGTCCTGCGGCGGGGAACAGGTAAGTGGGGGCCCCCAGGAACTTGGTTCTATTGGGGGACCCCCAAGCCTAATTTGTCTTTCTGTCTGTTACCTAATGGTATTCCCGCAAAATTCTGTGCATGCCTGTAACTACTAAAAAAATGTAATAATTTTTAATGGTGGTCAAGAAAAAAAAAAAAAAAAAAAAATTTTTTATATATATTTAATATATTAGACTGCGGTACCTGTGTTTGTCCACTAGAGGCCGCTGTGGAATGTTTTCTTGTCATGTGGACTAGCTTCTTCTCAGCAGAGCAAAGTCCAGGCAGATGGTGAGTTCTCTTATAGGAAACTGCTTCCTCTGCCATGTTGCAGTGCTCGTCCATCCCCCGGCCTGCGGCAAAGAGGGGCCCTGGCTCCTGTCCCTTGTTACCATATTTTGAAATTAGCGCCGAAGGCGCACGTGGCCGCGCGCGTGCACACGCCTCTATATATAGAGGTGAGCCGGGAAAGGGGGCGGAGCCTGGGGGATGACGCTCTGTGCGCGCCGCAGCGCTTCTGCGCATGTGCGGGCGTCCCAGCAGTTTAAAAAAACCACAATATTGTAGTGAGCTGGCTATGAAGTACAGAGACAGAGCTGGCAACATTTAAAGGCATACAGCAAGCGGTTGATACAGGCATCCCCTAGAAAGGCACATTAGTAGACACCAACTGTGATATAGCAGCAATTGTGCTAGACTATTCTCAGTAAAAGTGGTGTATTACGGCTGGAATACCTCAGCTTTAGGCTTAGGAATATGCCGTCCAGAAGCTCCGGAACTGAATCTTCCAGGAAGCGAAGGGGGTCTCATCGGGCTCGGAGGATCTTGGGCATACTTCTGCTGCACCAGTCTCCCCTGAAGTTCAGAGGTAAGTGACCGTAGAGACCCCGCAGGGGTACTTGGTACTGTGGCTGTCCTCAGTTCACCTGCTCCTGTGTATGTAACAGAGGAGGTTTTTTCCTCAGCTCTGGGAGGATTAGAGAGGCTGCCTCCCTGTCAGGGAAAGCACGCCCGATCTCCGTCTCCTCCTTCAGAGTGCCTGTTAGCAGAGCAACAGTCCCATACAGGGATCGACCTGCCTGAAGGGGATCAGGATGAGGTTGATTCTGTTATAGAGGAATCAACAGTGGGGGAACCTTTTCTCAGCATCTCAAGCTGAAAGATTATGGGTTCAGTCTCTGACTAACATGGTCCAATCAGCATTTAAAAATGCACCTTGCGGAACCATCAACCACTACTGTATCCTCGTTGGGGTCGCTGGAAGCCCCCAGACTGTTTGTTCTTTTCCACTTCACCCTTTACTGAAAGGGCTCATTTACCAGGATTGGGAACGTCCTGAGAAAATATTTATTCCCCCAAGAGATTTCCGGTGGTCTATCCCATGGAGGATAAGTTCATCAAAAAAAAAAAAAAAAAAATGGAAGGTCCCTACAGTGGACGCAGCCATCTCTTGTATGTATAAATCACTGACGTCCAGTGGATAATGTCCAAATGTTCAAGAACCCAATAGATAAAAGATTGGAGTTCTTATGAAAATCTGCTTGGTGATACAACCAGCAGTAGCAGCTATTGGGGTCTGCTAAGCAGTGAAGGATCAGTTGAAACAGGTCTTGAGGGACTTGACAGATCAGCAGGCTTTGCCCTAGCTGATCTACCTAGAGCCTTAGGCTTTGCGGTTGACGCCATAGAGGATTCAGTCCATCAGGCCTCCCGCCTTACGCTGTCTATAGTACATATGCGTAGGCTCCTATGGCTCAAAAACTGGTCTGCTGAAGCTCCCTGTAAAAAATGGCTGGTTAGCGTCCCGTTTCATGGTGAACGCTTATTCAGGGAAAACCTGGACAAATATATCCAGAAAATTTCCAGCGGTAAAAATACGCTCTTGCCGTTTAAAAACAGAGTTAGAGGTCCCTCTTTGAGAGGCCTGCTTCTCCAGTCCCTGGGCCATCGGCTGTGTAACAGTTCCGACGGCCTCCTCGGTCAAATCCCGGGGGTAAAAAACAGGGACAGTAGCAGGGTAATGAGAAACCCTGGGTCAGGGGAGGTACAAAACCTCCCCCAAAGTTAAATTCATTGAAGCCCCCACTCAGTCGGGTGGGGGGAGGACTCCAGTTGTTCGCAAGAGACCTGGCGGGACACGATCAAGACAGATAGGTGCTCTCCGCAGTAGGTTTGGGATACAGTTTGGAGTTAAAAGACTCTCCTCCTTCCCATTTTTGAGGTCAAACGTGCCAAGGGATCCCCGGAAGAGAGAGTCCCTCCTGTTGGCACTAGAACAACTATTGCTCCAAGGAGTAATTATGGAGGTTCCCCTGGAATAATGAGGGTTCGGGTTTTACTCAAACCTCTTTACAGTCCCGAAGCAAACGCGGACGGGAGGCCCATATTAATTCTAAAAGGGCTATACAAATTCCTGTATATCAGGACTTTCCGATGGAGTCGATCCGATCGGTGGCCACTGCCCTACAAGGGGAGGATTGGTTAGCCGCGATCGACATCAAAGATGCTTATTTGCACATTCCCATCTTTCCAGTACACCAAAAATTTCTGCGCTTTGCAGTAGAAGGGCGCCATTTTCAGTTCAGAGCCTTACCCTTCGGTTTGGCTACAGCACCACGAGTGTTTACAAAAATTCTGGCCCTTTATTGGCCAATCTAAGAACACAAGGTGTAATGATAATGGCATATCTGGATGACTTATTGCTGATAGACCACTCAGTGAAAAAACTAGACGTGGTCGTTCACAAGACAATCAAGTATCTGGAATCTCACGGTTGGATTATCAACCGAGACAAGTCAGCCCTAAAAACCAGTCAAAAGTCTGGAATACTTGGGGCTAAGGTTGGATTCAGGCCAGAGAAAAATATTCTTGCCTCGAGGAAAGGTGTTGTCTTTGAAAGATTTGATCCACTTAGTGGGTACAAAAAAGCCAGCCGTCCATACGCCTGTATATGAGGCTGCTGGGAAAAATGGTGGCATCATTCGAAGCAGTACCCTACGGTCAATTCCATTCAAGGAATTTGCAAGGGGCCATACTGTCAGCCTGGAACAAAAAAGTTCAGGCCCTAGACTTACAATGTCCTTGTCCCCTTCCGTTCGCAAGAGCCTCCGTTGGTGGTTGGTTCCCCAGAATCTGGAAAAAAGGAAATCCTTCAGTCCGATTTCTTGGAAGGTGGTCACTACAGATGCCAGCCTTATAGGCTGGGGAGCAGTACTGGAGCAATAGTCTCTCCAGGGCAGATGGTCGGATGCAGAAAAGGCCCTGCCCATCAATCTCTTAGAGATACGAGCAGCCCGGTATGCCCTAGTAGCATGGACATCCAAACTCCAAGGGTCCCCTGTCAGAATTCAATCAGACAATGCCACAGCAGTGGCATATATCAATCATCAGGGGGGCACCAGGAGTCGTGCAGCCCAAAGGGAAGTAAATTACATCCTGAGATGGGCAGAAAAATATGTCCCAGCCATATCTGCGGTATTCATTCCAGGAGTGGAGAATTGGAAGGCGGACTTTCTAAGTCGCCAACAATTATGCCCAGGGGAATGGTCCCTTCATCCCGAGGTTTTCCGGACAATATGTCAGCGGTGGGGAACACCGGATGTAGATCTGCTAGCATCCAGATTCAACACAAAAGTGGACAGGTTTGTCTCTTGGACAAGGGATCCCCTAGCTTGCGGCTCGGATGCCCTAGTGTTCCCTTGGGATCAGTTCAAGCTGATATATGCATTCCCACCGCCACAATTGTTACCTCGATTACTCCGCAGAATCAGAGTAGAAAAGAAACCAGTGATTCTGGTGGCTCCAGCGTGGCCCCGAAGAGCATGGTACGCGGAGATTGTAAAAATGTCTGTGGGGAGTCCTTGGACCCTCCCACATCGTCCGGACCTGCTTTCGCAGGGACCGATATACCACCCTTCCTTACCAGCCCTAGGTTTGACGGCCTGGCTATTGAAGCCCACATTCTAAAAAAGAGAGGGCTCTCTAATGCTGTGGTGTCTACCATGATCAATGCCAGGAAACCGGTATCCAGGCAGATCTACTATAGAATCTGGAAGGCGTACATCGCCTGGTGTGAGGCCAGAAAATGGCATCCACGTAAATACGTAATAGGTAGGATTCTGGACTTCCTACAATGGGCTGTAGATAGGAAGCTTGCCTTGAGTACTATCAAGGGTCAGATTTCGGCCTTGTCAATATTTTTTCAAAGGCCCTTGGCTTCGCATTCACTAGTCAAAGCCTTTATACAAGGAGTGATGCGTATTAGTCCTCCGGTTAATATTCCCATATGTCCATGGGATCTAAACTTGGTTCTGTCAGTTCTACAGAAACAACCATTTGAACCATTACAGCATATTTCCTTGGTGCTTCTCACCAGGAAATTGATTTTTCTAGTAGCCATTTGTTCGGCTAAAAGAGTGTCGGAATTAGCAGCTATGTCCTGTAAGGAGCCATATCTGGTTATCCATAAGGACAGAGTAGTGTTACGTCCTCATCCAGCCTTTCTTCCTAAGGTGGTATCGAGGTTTCATTTGAACCAAGATGTGGTTCTTCCTTCTTTTTTCCCCAAACCTACTTCGGTAGAGGAAAAGTTATTTCATTCTTTGGATGTAGTAAGAGCAGTTAAAGCTTATCTAAAAGCCACTGCTCAGATTCGCAGAACGGATACTTTGTTTATACTGCCGGAAGGCCCCAGAAAGGGTCAGGCAGCGTCAAAATCTACTTTAGCCAAGTGGATTCGACAGGTCATTATGCAAGCTTATGGCTTGAGAAGGAGACCGCCTCCGTTCAAAGTTAGAGCGCACTCCACGAGAGCAGTTGGAACTTCATGGGCAGTGCATCACCAGGCCTCCCTGGCTCAAATCTGTAAGGCCGCAACATGGTCTTCAGTACACACGTTTACTAGGTTCTACCAGGTGGACGTTAGAAGTCAGGAGGATGTCGCCTTTGGGCGCAGTGTGTTGCAGGCCGCAAAAGATCCTCATGTCTGATAGCGCTCAGCTTATATATGGTGTATCCCCCCCCTCATTTGGCATTGCTTTAGGACATCCCATTAGTAATGACTATGTCGCTCTGTGTCCCGTGATGTACGAGAAAGAAAATAGGATTTTTATAACGGCTTACCTGTAAAATCCTTTTCTTGGAGTACATCACGGGACACAGAGCTCCTGCCCCTCTTTGGGGACACTTATTGCTTTGCTACAAAACTGAGGTGCTCCCGGATGGGAGGGGCTTATATAGGGGAGGGTACTTCCGGTTTTGGAAGTTGCCAGTGCCAGCACCTGACGGTATCTATATAACCCATTAGTAATGACTATGTCGCTCTGTGTCCCGTGATGTACTCCAAGAAAAGGATTTTACAGGTAAGCTGTTATAAAAATCCTATTATTCCCCCCTAACCCAGGCCTTAAAAGCATCCCACTGCACACCAGAGCCAGCCGAGTCCCTGTTAGCAGACCAATAATTACAGATAGACTCCGCCATATCTTCCTGAATCCTGTCGTCCATGGCTCAGTACCTGGAAAGGCGCCATAGCCTCGCATCCCCAGGGTCCGCAGGCGATAGATCCAGACAGACGGGCGCGTGATCCGATATGCCCCTAGATAGATGACTAGCATCTCAAACCCAATTGAGGGCCGCATTAGTGGCATATATTAGATCAATACGAGACAGAGTTTTATACGTGGCAGAGTGGCACGTGTACTCCCTAGTATGAGGGTGAAAGTGTCTCCACACGTCCGTCAGTCCATATGCATCCACCCATCGGGGGAGGTCCGAGGAGGGTCGAGACACGGAATGCAACCTGTCCATGCCCTGGGAGGGGACCAAATTAAAGTCTCAAAACGTAAAGAACTGGTGCATCAAATTCAAGAATTATCCCCATAAGATCATATAGCAGTTGTATCGAGGCCGGGGGGGGCAAGTACACCCCAGCCAAGACCACCCGCTTATCAAAAATACATGCATGGAGAACCACAAATCTGCCCCCGGGGTCCGTACGGACGTCTATGATCCGGAACGGCAGAGACTTCCTAATCAGGATACTCCCCGGGCATAGCAGGAGTAGGTGGAGTGGTATGCTGCTCCAACCCAGGCCCTGCGCAAAGCAAGAATTTGTGAGCCCGTCAAGTGAGTCTCCAATAGAATACAGATGTGGGGGCTAATCTTCTGAAGGTACCGGAACACCAGGGATCTCTTGACCGCAGAGCCGAGACCCCGGACGTTCCAGGAAACAACTCTAATCTGAGCCATCAGGACGAGTGACGGACATAGATATCCCCACCCCGCACAGGCATAGAGTGCCCAAGATCCAAAAAAAGGCATAGGGACCCCCCCTCCCCCCCAGAACATCTCCATCACCGAACCTGCAAAAGGAAATTATTAGGCATGTAATGTCACAAAGAAACAAAGCAAAAATCTTCCCCTCCCCCTGCAACAGCAGTATAACAACCAGTTCCCTACCCACCCCGCCACCCCATCCCAATCATGGAGAGCATAATCCCCTAACCCCAGACAACAGGTCTGCTAGAACAAGGTACTAGTGTATCGGGCCGTGGACCGGAGGAGACCACACACTAGTCCAGGTGCTAGTTCAGCACCAGAGCCGCTGGCCACCACATGAAAGTACCTATTAATGCAGGTAGCAACCCCAAATTCCCACGGCAGTCCATGGCAAAGTACAGGAGCCAAAAAAAAAAAAAAAGTCTACCAGGTCACCAGGAATAAGGACAACAGGTGGTAAGTCAGTCAAAGAAACATCTCCTGCAAGCAGGGGCACATTACTTGAGAGTAACTGCACTCGAGGCATTCAAAAGAGCATAGTACATACCCCATGACAGCACTGGTGTCCCCAGGCAGCAGCAGAACCCAAACTTCTGGAGGGTCCAGGCAGAATTGAAGGCAGAGAGGTGGGCCCTACCGCAGCCAGGGTGGCAGCAGATAAAAGGCAGATATGTCTTCTCATGCATAGAAGGAAGGTAGTTGTCAACTCAGTGACGAGGTGGTAGTGTGTTGATCCAGGAGAAAGCTTCCCTTGGTGACATGAAGATGCGTATGGTTTCACCATCTTGTACCCGGAGTCGTGCAGGGAACATCATATTGTAACGAATATCACGGGTGCGGAGCTGGGCCTTGACCTGGTCGAATGACTTCCGCAACTTCTGGGTCTCCATCGAATAATCCGGGAAGATGAGAACTTTAGCGTTCTCGTACCGAAGCTCTCCCTTACCCCTTGCGGCTCTCAGCACCTCATCCCTGTCCCGAAAATTCAGGAACCGGAGAATGAACGTGCGGGGAGGGCCCCCGGCAGGATTCGGCCGCGGAGGGATCCGGTGCGCTCGCTCCACCGCATAGAAGGGAGAGAAGTGAGCCTCTGGGAGGAGATCACGCAGAAGGCCTTCCACAAATCCAGTTGGAGACTGTCCCTCCGCACCTTCCGGGAGTCCAACAATCCGGAGGTTGTTCCTCCTATTTCGGTTTTCGGCGTCGTCGGCCTTATATTCCAGTGCCTTGATCCGGTTGTGCATGGCTCGGAGGTCAGCGGAGTGGCTTGTCACTATGTCCTCCACATCCCCCACCCGCCGCTCAGCCTCCGAGACTCGGGACCTTATCTTGTCCATATCCTGCCTCATGATCCCCATCTCCAGCTGCACAGCCTCAATCTTAGAGGTGAGTGTTGCTTGGCAAGTCGCTATGGCTGCCATGATGTCGGCTACATAGCTGGGCTGGGACGGGGGCTCCTCCACCCGCACTGTTTGTGACGCCATCTTGGAAGGCCGCTCACCACGAGGCCGCACACAGGCCGGGGGAGAGTCTGCAGGGATCTCGGACAGCGGAGGAAACCGAAGCGTCTTACCTCCACCTGAGCCTCCCCGCCGTGTGCGGCGTCTCATCTGCCAGGGGAGGGGAGCCACGAACGGAGTTTAAACCCGCCTGGACAGGATAAAAGGCAAGGTAGCCAGCAGAGCTCCGTTAAGTGCGACTGTTCAGGTCTCCATCTTGGCCACGCATCGCTGTGCAATATTAAATGTGATTTGCACCGCAGTGCAAATCACATGCGATGTCTGTGCGATGCAAATCTGTGCGACCAAAGTCGTGCAGGGCCCTTTTTTTGGTCTGTACCAGAATCAGATCGCATGGGTGTGAACGATTCATGTCCCAATTGACCGTTCACACTGTGATATGCAAACCGATCTGGGGGTGTCATTTACTTTGTATTGACACTCTCAGCGGTTCGTATATGGCAGTGTGAACTGCCTGCGAGTCCTGTGCGATGCAGCAACCTGGGCTGGATTATGCACGGGTTCTCGCATCGCGTATGTGTGAACCGAGCCTTAAAGTGGTTGTTAAGCCACTATCTCATGTTTATATCATCCCCTCTGTGAGATAAAAAGCTGCATCCTAATGCCTGTGCTTTTATATTTTATATAACGATTTCTACCTGTTTTTAACAGCATCGCCCAGCAATAAGATGACTCCAGGCTCTCTGCTCTCCCCATGTGATGTCTGCAGTGGGCGGGGCCGAGATTCCCCTGCTGACGTCAGCCAGGGAGGAGGGGAGGAGCAGAGACGGGAGTCATGTTAACGCTGGTAGAGATTGATCGTTCTTTATAAATAAAATAAAACTTAAACACTAGGACACAGCTTTTTATCTGACAGAGGGGATGATATACAGATCAGTTCGTTTTTGAAACAGTGAGGAGAGGAGCAGATCAGCGATGGTGAGAGATGACAGGCAGGGAGGGGAGGAGGACAGAGGGAGACACAGGAGAGCTGCAGATAGCAGCGTATGATGAAGGCACGTACGCTGACAAACGGTGTCAGGGCTCATCAGCCATGATATATTGAAGAGGGGAGGGTAGAAACCAGCAGAATCAGCCAGGAATTTCAGGTGATGGAGGGGGTCAAAATACACAGCACAAGCACTGTGCTGTATAACCTGCTTTAAAGGAACAGGGTCTTTATTTTAATTTTTTGGGGTTAACAAACGCTTTAAGGTACTAGAGAAAGGTCTTAAAGTACATACAATGTAATAAAAATTAATACATTTAATTTGGTCATAACATTTTACGCAGTCTAATCTAATACAGCAAGACTCGTACATAGTAAAACATCTCAAGAACTACACACTTTATTCCCCCATCTTCTAACAGTACATATACAGTACATTATTTATAGTATAAACATTTTAAATATTTCCAAAATCTTCAGGGGTTAATGATGTGTAAGCAATCTAGCATATATCATACTAAAAGAAGACATAAGAACCATCCATATGCAGTCACGTGGCTGTCGGCATTTACAAGGCAGGACGGGGTAGGAGGCACTACCAGGGACTAGAGGAGAGCACATCCCCCAAACATTTATGTATACAGGAGTTGGACAAAATTATGGAAACACCAGGTAAAAACAATATTGCTGCTAATCTAGTGTTGGACCGCCTTTGGCATCCAAGACGGCCTGAATTCTTTTGGAAATTGACAAATATAATGGTGAATAATTGAATCCGATACCACTCTTCATGCAAAAATCGTTGGTTCTTGCATAAATGCCGGACTCAGTAAAGGAGCCCGGACCTTGTTCTCCAAAATTGACCATAGTGGCGCTATAATATTGAGGTCCAGTGACTGAGGCACCCAGGAAGGTGCGAGACTTCGTCTGCATGCTCATCAAACCACGATTTGACCACACCAGCTGTGAATTGGAGCATTATGTTCTTGGTAAATTGTGCTTTTTTTTGGGAAACAATGTCTGCACATATACATGGGGATTTACATGGGTCAGCCAAATTTGTACATGGTCGCTGGCAATGACTCTACCTTTCGAGGTGATGATGGGGCTTGCAGGATACCAAGATATGGCTGCCCAAACCATAATTGCACCGCCGCCATGCTTTACCCTTGGCACAAGACAGTCCGGGTCGTAAACTTGGGACGGTGTTCGCCAGATAAACATGTCTGGTGGTTGGCAACAGTGTGAAGCTCGATTTTATCGGACCATATTGCAGTCTTCCATTGATCGATGGTCCACGATTTATGGGTGTTGCACCACTCTCTCCTCTTCTGAGCATTAATATCGGTCACTAGTAGTTTGGCAATTGCAGTCACTTTTGCACTTTTCTTATTCTGAGTCACAATCCTGTGCAACGTCCTTCTTTGTCTTTCGGTTAGTTGACCATGACGACCTTGCTTATGCTTATCAGACGACATATTCCTGAAAACTGTGTATGCTGTCATAACCTTTGATGCTGTACCTCATGCCGCCGCAAATTGGTAACTTTAGTCAGAGGCAACAGCTAAGCGGGCACCAACAGTTTGCCCTCTGAAACTTCGTAAGCTTTGACATGACTCTGTACTCCTAGCCGCGCACGCAGTGAATGACAAAAGCAAGGCTTCCCACCTGTTAGCTAGGTGTCTTATCACACAGCGGAAGCAAAAGAATGCTTCATTACTTCTGCTTTCAACGCAAAACTTGTCACTTTCACACCTGCAAATCATGCAGGGTTTCCATATTTTTTTTACCCCTGTATGTGATCCACCCTTAACACGTCAGTGGAAATAAACACCTGGCAGAGCACCTTTAACACACAGTACAGAGACTTATTCGGACTCCTGACAGACGAGCCTTGGCCTCTTCCAAACACACCCACCTTCCTTGCGCAAGGCCCCTATTCCACCCTGCTTCTCAGTGGCTGTCTTTAAAGTGATTGCTGAAACCCAGGTCTTGAAGGATAGACCTTATAGGATAGGATCTCTGATTTCCACCTTTCTCTGTAAAAAAAAATAAAAATCTACCCTCCACAAGATCTATAAAAAAATTTTAGAAAACGTATCTTGGACAAAATTTATAAAACACAAATATGCAATATATTATATAATTCGTAGTAGCAGCCAGCAAACAAAAGTCCAATTGGTCGTGAACCAGAACGACAATGTAAAATTCTAAATATGCAGCGCTAAAACTTTGTAATAAAAATACATTTTAATTCAATAGTATTGAGACTACTGGATCACTATAGAAATTAAACAAAAGAACCCAAACCCGGCTTCCAAAGTGATATAAGACAGCATTGGCACCAAGATTATCAACCCAAGCTACTTACCAAATATCAAGGACCCTCAAGTAATAGTGGTCACAAAAGCTTAAGGTTTTGCAGGTCTCACAAACGCTCAAATGGCACCGATGTTTCAAGGGTTAAATGATCATTTAATAGCTGGCACAGATCCAAGGCATATGGACATATCCTCAGTGAACTAAAGCCTCCATAGTTTAGTATGTACGAAAAAATTGTTTAAGTAATCCACTCATGTATCAAAGAGTAACAATGCTTTGTTTCAAACAAAAAAGATGGCTGCTGCGTCCAGCGTGAGGACGTCATACATAGTAGGCCCTGCTTACTTTGCCTGGTGTGAAGACTAAAAGCGGAGTTCCAGGGAATACTCTTGGAACACTAGATGCGGTCTTCTCTTCTAATACCACCATCTCTGACATCCAGAACAACGATCTTATATGGACAGATCATAAATTAATCTCATACCAACTCAGAGACTTTAGACTTGGGTGCTCCCATGCAGCAAGCCAAGCCATATCGTTCACTTAAAAACTTAAGTCCACTCACCTTCATGGCAACATACTTGGCTCTTGAACCCATCACCCTAGACAGTGAAGATGATCTCTCTATTAACTTTGAAATCCATCTTGACAGAGTCACCAAAGCCCTGGACGCATTTGAACTAAAAATCCATCATACACTTGAAAAGCTTGCCCCACTCAAAACATTGCGTCTTCGTAAAAAGATTACCAAGGCTAAACCTTGATACACTAGCAACCTAGCCCTAATTAAAACTAAACGCAGACAGCTTGAAAGAAAATGGCTTAAGACTAACGCACATCAAGACAAGCTCGCATACCGAATAATCTCTCGGGCATATTTCAAAGCCTTTCGCCACAGGAAAAAAGCATATTACAGTGAACAAATCGATAACGCCGGAAATCAGGATAAGAAACTTTTCGAAATCGTAAACAAAATGCTTAATCCACGTAGGTTAATCAAGACGATAATACCATCACAAGAATTCACCAATAAATTAGGGATCGCCTTCCAAGATAAAATTCATAAAATCCGGTTGGGCATTGCCAAGAACATTCACCTCATTGACCAACCTGGTCCACTACCAGAGGCTATCCGACTTACTTTGTCCGGCCTAAACAACTTTACACCTATCACGCCGGAGTTATTACACAAAGTAATTCTTAAACTGAAGCCCACACACTTTGCGGATGAATTCTGCCCTGCCTGGTTTTTCAAATTCCAGTCAGAGGCATTCCTTCCAGACTTATGTACAATCATCAACTTCAGTTTGAGGCTGGGAGTTATACTAGGAAAACTTAAACACTCATACGTTACGCCAATACCCAAAAAAAATAATCAGAGCTTCAAGACCCGAATAATTTAAGACCCATTTCTAGCATCCACTTCGTGGCAAAGATTATGAAAACCATCGTCCTTGAGCAACTCAAGGAATACTCTGAAGGGGAGGGCCTATTCCACGATGTCCAGTCCGGGTTCCGACCGGGCAGGGGAACAGAGCTCTCCACGATGGCCATGAGGGAACAGCTGCTCAGGGTCAGGGACGCTGGGGAATCGGCGGCCTTAGTGGTGTTGGACCTCTCTGTGGCTTTTGACACCATTGATCACGACATTCTGATCTTGCGCCTTCATGACCAGTTTGGAATTCGAGGTGCTGTCCTGTTATGGTCTTTTCTACAAGATACCCAACAGGTTAAGCTGGGACCTTTCAGGTCAGCTATAAGTCCAGTGCCCTGGGGAGTACCACAGGGCTCTGCCCTCTCTCCATACGTTTTCAACTGTTATATGCGCCCCCTACTCGATATATTGCAGTTACATGGCCTACAAAGCAAACTATATGCCGATGACATCCAAATCCTAGTCAACACTTCCAAAAATGACAGATATGTCCAGACCCTAGCTGAATGCATGACTCGCATCCATTCCTGGATGAATAGAAACTAGCTGAGCCTTAATGGCTCCAAAACAGAAATACTCCTAATGGGCGAACCTTTAGCCTCTCCTATTCTATCGCGATGGCCATCTGACCTAGGTACCTGCCCAGACCCTAAAAGACAAGTCAAGAACCTTGGAATTATTTTTGACGCAAAGCTCACCTGGATTCCGCAAATCATGACCTGTATGAAAAATGCCTCATTTTATTTGCAAATTATTCTAAAGATCAGACCTCTACTTTTCAGATCGACATCAAATCACACTTACTTTGGCTCTAGTATAATCCAGACTAGACTTAACCAATGGTTTTTGCCTTGGCCTTCCCCTTAAGTGGGTTAAAAAAATCAAAATTGTACAGAATCAAGCAGCACGCACTATTACGGGTACACCATATAGACATCACATCACCCCCGTGCTGGCACAGCTACATTGGTTACCTATAGTACACAGAGTACAATTCAAAATCTTGGTTCTGATGTTTATAGTATATTGGGGCTTGGGCCCACTCTATCTCACGGAAATGGCCCCCCACTACACACCAATTAGAGCATTGCGGTCCGGGCTTCAAAATGGGATCATCCAAGAACCTGCCCGACTCCAATCCTTGGGAGGTCGACGAATGCAGACCATGGGCGCGGCTCTTTGGAACCAACTCCCTCACCATCTCCGGCTCCCAATGCCCCAAGCTCTTTTTAAAAGGCAATTAAAAACCCACCTTTTTAAAAACGCTTTTTCATAATTACGGATGTAGAGACATCAAAATCAGTAATTAATGTCCACTTTGTTTTCTCTCTCCTCTCGTGATCCTTCCCTTTTTTTTTTCTGCTCCCTTTTTCTCAAACAGTTTTTTTTTCCCCAAGGCTGATTGGTGAATTTATGGTACAGCGCGCTTAGTTGCAGTCCTCTAAGACCGTATTTGGCGCGATATAAATTTAAATATCAATCAATACTTGACCAGTGTCTTGCCCAAGGTAACCCTTAAAGTGGACCACCTCTACAAAAAATGTACCCAGTGAAAAAAGTGTCTGCACAAAAAATGGGCTGTTCCTGTGGTTGATACTGCCATCTTTGTCTTAACCACTTAACCACTTCCTACCGGGTCATAGACATATGACGCCGGCAGGAACCCTCCCTCCCTCCGGGCGGACGTCATATGACGTCCTTTTTTCCCGGCCGTCTATGGGGCTGACCCGGTGAGTGTGCCCGGCGGTCGCGATGTCCGCTGGGCACCCGCGATTGCCCACGATCACGGCAGAAGTGTGGATCTGTGTGTGTAAACACACAGATCCACCTCCTGTCAGAGGTGAGGAGACCGATGTGTGTTCCCAGTACAGAGGAACACAGATCGGTCTCCTCCCCTTGTGAGTCCCCTCCCCCTACAGTTACAATCACTCAATAGGGAACATATTAACCCCTTGATCGCCCCCTAGTGTTAACCCTTTCCCTGCCAGTCACATTTACACAGTAATTAGTGCAGTTTTATAGCACTAATCGCTGTATAAATGTGAATGGTCCCAAAAACGCGCCAATAGTGTCCGATGTGTCTGCCGCAATGTCACGGTCACAATAAAAATCGCAGATCGCCGCTATTACTAGTAAAAAAAATAAAAAAAATAAAAATGCCATAAATCTATCCCCTATTATGTAGACGCTATAACTTTTGCGCAAACCAATCAATATACGCTTATTGCAAAAAAAAATTACCAAAAATATGTAGAATACGTATCGGTCTAAACTTAGAAAAAAAATTGTTTTAAAAAAAAAAAATTGTGATATTTATTAAATCAAAAAGTAAAAAATATTGCATTTTTTTCAAATATGTCGCTCTTCTTTTGTTTATAGCACAAAAAATAAAAACCGCAGAGGTGATCAAATACCACCAAAAGAAAGCTCTATTTGTGGGGGAAAAAGGACGTCAATTTTGGTTAGGTTCAACGTCGCACGACCGCGCAATTGTCAGTTAAAGCGACGCAGTGCTGCATCGCAAAAAGTGCTCTGGTCAGGAAGGGGGTAAATTCTTCCAGGGCTGAAGTGGTTAAGGATCTGCGCACGACTATATACGTCCTCTTTTTTTGAAGAGGAATATCTCGGTAAAGGCAGCTGCTGCTGCCACAACTAAGGTATCCATCTCTTCAGGCGCGCCGGTCCTGTAAATAATGGTGGTCTCTGTGTCTGATTCACTGCGAGATCACCGTTATCGGCAGTGGGAGAGATCCCCTCCCACTGCTCTCCGTCGCTTACTGGAGCCGTCGGTAGCGGCAGAGGCGATCGGGTCCTCTTCCTAGCTTGGTATGGAGACGAGTGAGGGGAAGATGGCCCCCACCCGTCTCCATACCATAGCAGGGCGTAAGCGACGTCAAAACGTCGCTTCCGTCTTGAGCACATTTTTTTGTTATTTTTTCAAATTACTTTTTTTTTTTTATTGCATTTTAGTCTAAATATGAGATCTGAGGTCTTTTTGACCCCAGATCTCATATTTAAGAGGACCTGTCATGCTTTTTTCTATTACAAGGGATGTTTACATTCCTTTTAATAGGAATAAAAGTGACCCATTTTTATTTTCTCTTTTCGTCCATGGACGGACATAGCTCCTTAATTCTTGACAGTTGGGTTATGTTCCTGTTCATAGGAGAGGACTAGGCAGAACATGTTAGTTATCTTAACACATGTAACTTTAACACAGTTGAGCAGCTCTGCCCAGGGGGTGGTCCCTCCGTACATAACCCTCCTACCTGCAGTCAGCAGCCTGTTTTTTTTCTGCCTAGCAGAGGAGATGGCCGTGGCTCCCTTTTGGGACCTGAGTCCTGAAGAAATTTTTATTTTAAAGATCTATCAACTGCCGGCTGGGCATGACAGGCAGAATATTATAGATCCTTGTAGTCCCCCCAGTCCGGCCATCGAGCGTGTTGCAGTACCTTGCTAATAGGCGTTGGGTCTGTCACATACCCCATGACTCCAGGGGTGGCCGGTGAGCTTCTGCTCCAGGGTCCACATATGACTGGGCTGCTTGCTGTCACACTCAGTGGACCGGACTGACAGCTACTCCGTACCGCTCGGTTGTAGGCCTGTCAGGAACGCACCAGCAGGTCCTCGTTTGGACGGGTAAGTACAGTTCCCCCTGCCTCAGCGGGTGTGAACAGCTGGGCATTCCTGGGAAAGGGGGTTCTCCTGTCCTCCCCTTCCCCGTTTTCTGTCACCTTTATCCCTTCTGCCCCAGCGGGGCTGGCTGCGACCGGGGCGTACCTGTGGGGGGGCTCCGGGTCCCGTTGGGGGTCCGTGTGGTGTCGTAGCTCATTCCTCTGTGGGGGGTGCTCTACTCTGGGGAATCCCATGCCTGGCCTTCTTGTCCTCAGAGAGGATTAAGCGCCCTCTGCGCCATAGATTAAACATACACAATTATGTTTATAGTGTCTGCGTGGGTTTCCTCCGGGTGCTCCGGGTTCCTCCCACGCTCCTATGACATGCGCGCCTTTGGCGCAATGCACATTATAAACATAAACAATATGTTTATATACAGTGGGGCAAAAAAGTATTTAGTCGGCCACCAATTGTGCAAGTTCTCCCACTTAAAAAGATGAGAGGCCTGTAATTGTCATCGTAGGTATGCCTCAACTATGAGAGACAAAATGTGGAAACAAATCCAGACAATCACATGGTTTGATTTGGAAAGAATTTTTTGGGCAAATTATGGTGGAAAATAAGTATTTGGTCACCTACAAACAAGCAAGATTTCTGGCTCACAGACCTGTATCTTTTTCTTTAAGAGGCTCCTCTGTCCTCCACTGTATTAATGGCACCTGTTTGAACTGGTTATCAGTATAAAAGACACCTGTCCACAACCTCAAACAGTCGCACTCCAAACTCCACTATGGTGAAGACCAAAGAGCTGTCGAAGGACACCAGAAACAAAATGGTAGACCTGCACCAGGATGGGAAGACTGAATCTGCAATAGGCAAGCAGCTTGGTGTGAAGAAATCGGCTGTGGGAGCAATAATTAGAAAATGGAAGACATACAAGACCACTGATAATTAGAGGTGCGCATCTTCACTGGCCTCACGATTCGATTACGATTATCAGGTCAACGATTCGATTCCGCGATGCATCACGATTACAGCGCAAGCGCGTATGGTTTTCATAAAAAAAATTGCAGACAATAGTACAGGAGATGATCAGAGCCTGCAGACATAGTGAAGGAGATGATCAGAGACTTTTGACATGCTACAGGAGGTGGTCAGAGAGACTGCGGACATGCTACATGAGATGGTCAGAGAGACTGCGGACATGCTACATGAGATGGTCAGAGAGACTGCGGACATGCTACATGAGATGGTCAGAGAGACTGCGGACATGCTACATGAGATGGTCAGAGAGACTGCGGACATGCTACATGAGATGGTCAGAGAGACTGCGGACATGCTACATGAGATGGTCAGAGAGACTGTGGACATGCTACATGAGATGGTCAGAGAGACTGCGGACATGCTACATGAGATGGTCAGAGAGACTGCGGACATGCTACATGAGATGGTCAGAGAGACTGCGGACATGCTACATGAGATGGTCAGAGAGACTGCGGACATGCTACATGAGATGGTCAGAGAGACTGCGGACATGCTACATGAGATGGTCAGAGAGACTGCGGACATGCTACATGAGATGGTCAGAGAGACTGCGGACATGCTACATGAGATGGTCAGAGAGACTGCGGACATGCTACATGAGATGGTCAGAGAGACTGCAGAAATGATACAGAAGATCAGCAGGTAAGTATATCTTTTTTACTTTAAAGAAAAAATAATACCCGTTAGTAGGGTTGTCCCGATACCACTTTTTTAAGACCGAGTACAAGTACCGATACTTTTTTTCAAGTACTCGCCGATACCGATTACCGATACTTTTTTTCAATGTCATGTGACAGTTTGAAAGATGGGGACTGATAGGTGGCACTTATGGGCACGGATCGATGGCACTTATGGGCACTGATAGGTGGCACTTGTGGGCAGTGATAGGTGGCACTGATAGGTGGCACTTGGGGGCACTGATAGGTGGCATTTATGGGCACTGATAGATGGCACTTGTGGGCAGTGATAGGTGGCACTTGTGGGCAGTGATAGGTGGCACTGATTGCACAGAAAGGTGGCACTGCACTGATAGGTGGCACTTGTGGGCACTGATAGGTGGCACTTGTGGGCACTGATAGGTGGCACTTGTGGGCACTGATAGGTGGCACTGATTGCACTATCGGTGCAATCAGTGCCATCTATCAGTGCCCACAAGTGCCATCTATCAGTGCCCACAAGTGTCACCTATCAGTGCCCACAAGTGCCACCTATCAGTGCCCACAAGTGCCACCTATCAGTGCCCACAAGTGCCACCTATCAGTGCAATCAGTGCCCATAAGTGCCACCTATCAGTGCAATCAGTGGCATCTACCAGTGCCACCTGATAGGTGGCACTGGTAGATGGCACTGATTCCACTGATGGGTAGCACTTGTGGGTACTGATAGGTGGCTGGCACTGAAATGCTGCGGGGGGTGAGGGGAAATGACACAGGATTTAAGAAAAAAAAAACTGCTGCAACGCCCATCTTGGTACACCCTGCACTCGGCTGCAGTAAGCAACAGCAGACATCTTGTTACACCCAGCCCATATAGCTCGGGCTGGGTGTAACAAGATGTCTGCTGCTGCTTACTGCAGCCGAGTGCAGAGTGTACCAAGATGGGCGTGGGGACGTTCAGCCGCTGACGGCGACCGAATGTGACAGCACCGGTCACCGATCCTGATGCGGCTGCGCCCTGAACCCCTGCCAGCTTACCAGGTTCAACTGCAGGTGAGGGACTCGCTCTCCGCCCGCGGACTCCGTCCACCGACTGTGCCCGCCCTCTTCAGCCAGACTCCGCCCGCACTTTCCTCTCCCGCCCTCCCCAGCCACTGACTCCTCCCGCCCTCTCCGGCCAGACTCTGCCCGCACTCCCCCGCCCTCTCTCCTGCCCTCCCTAGCCACTGACTCCTCCTGCCCTCTCCGGCCACAAAAAAAAAAAAGTATCGGGTGAAGCATCGGGAGCATTTGCGCGAGTACAAGTACTCGCGCAAATGCTTGGTATCGGTCCCGATACCGATACTAGTATCGGTATCGGGACAACCCTACCCGTTAGTATCACTTTAACAAAGTCAACATCACTGCAAAAATAAAAAGAGAGAAATTCCAATCCGCAAGAAACATACTGCTTGCAGATCAGTAGATGGTTCCAGAGGGGAGAGATGGTTGGAAAATCACAGGAAGAAATTAGACAATAAGAGTTTGTGCAGCCCCAATGTGTTAGGCACACACACACAGTGGATAGCTGCAGCAGGTGGAGGGGGGATGTGCCACTTCTATACAACCGCACATATATCAAAACATGACAGGCTGATCTCTCACC
This sequence comes from Rana muscosa, assembly GCA_029206835.1. Taxonomy (NCBI): domain Eukaryota; kingdom Metazoa; phylum Chordata; class Amphibia; order Anura; family Ranidae; genus Rana; species Rana muscosa. The sequence continues at coordinate 1,093,153,139 of CM055116.1, forward strand.
GCCGGAGCACTCCCATCCCCCCCCCCTCCTCTCCTTTCCTTTCCTAAAGCCGACTCTTTACCTCATCCCACGGATGTTAAGACAGCTACAGCGATCTGTGTGTCTTAGCTCCGTGCAGCATCTGTGTGTCTCAGCTCCGTGCATTGATCTGTGTGTCGGCTCGGCGCCCACCCATCAGGGAGATGACCAGTGTCACTGTCCAGAGAAGGGGGAGAGCGTGGGTGGGGGCAGCACTCTGAGGCTACATTGTCCATTGAGGAGGGAACAGCACCAGGCGCAGCCAGCCGTACGGCAGCTTGTCATTCCAGCAAAGACACTGCCGAGAGGGGGAGGTGCCGCAATGACGTCATACATAATCGATTATTGCTGGATACCGCATCGATGCTGAATCGGGAAGGATCTAATCTTGATGCGGCGATCATTTTCAACACCCCTACTGATAATCTCCCTCGATCTGGGGCTCCACGCAAGATCTCACCCCGTAGGGTCAAAATTATCACAAGAACGGTGAGCAAAAATCCCAGAACCACACAGGGGGACCTAGTGAATGATCTGCAGAGAGCTGGGACCAACGTAACAAAGGCTACCATCAGTAACACACTACGCCGCCAGGGACTCGGATCCTGCAGTGCCAGACGTGTCCCCCTGCTTAAGCCAGTACATGTCCGGGCCCGTCTGAGGTTTGCTAGAGAGCATTTGGATGATCCAGAAGAGGATTGGGAGAATGTCATATGGTCAGATGAAACCAACGTAGAACTGTTTGGTAGAAACACAACTCGGCGTGTTTGGAGAGAGAATGCTGAATTGCAACCAAAGAACACCATACCTACTGTGAAGCATGGGGGTGGCAACATCCTGCTTTGGGGCGGTTTCTCTGCAAAGGGAACAGGACATCTGATCCGTGTACATGAAAGAATTAATGGGGCTATGTATCGTGAGATTTTGAGTGCAAACCTCCTCCCATCAGCAAGGGCATTGAAGATGAAATGTTGCTGAGTCTATCAGCATGACAATGATCCCAAACACACCGCCCAGGCAACGAAGGAGTGGCTTCGTAAGAAGCATTTCAAGGACCTGGAGTGGCCTAGCCAGTCCCTAGATCTCAACCCCATAGAAAACCTTTGGAGGGAGTTGAAAGTCTGTGTTGCCCAGCGACAGTCCCAAAACGTCACTGCTCTAGAGGAGATCTGCATGGAGGAATGGGCCAACATACCAGCAACAGTGTGTGACAACCTTGTGAAGACTTGCAGAACACGTTTGACCTCTGTCATTGCCGACAAAGGATATTGAGATGGACTTTTGATATTGACCAAATACTTATTTTCCACCATAATTTGCAAAAAAAAATATTTCCAAATCAGACAATGTGATTGTCTGGATTTGTTTCCACATTTTGTCGCTCATAGTTGAGGTATACCTATGATGACAATTACAGGCCTCTCATCTTTTTAAGTGGGAGAACTTGCACAATTGGTGGCTGACTAAATCCGTTTTTGCCCCACTGTACGACACTAAATACATTCACAGCATATGTCTGTATGGTTATTCTCTGTGTTTGCATGGGTTTCCTCTGGGTGCTTCGGTTTTCTCCCACTCTCAATGTCATGCGCGCCTTTGGTGGAATACACAGTATGAACATACGCAATATGTTTATACACAACACTGAATGTATGTATTATTGTTATCTGTGTCTGCGTGAGTTTCCTCCGGTTCTCCGGTTTCCTCCCACGCTCCAATGGTATGTGCGCCTTCTGGGCTATGCACAGCATAAACATGTTCAATATGTTTATTCAAACATACTAAAATACATGCACTGTATGTCTGTTCTATGCTCTCTGTGGCTGAGTGGGTTTCCTCCCACGCTCCAATTGCGCGTTTTGGCGCAATACACAGTATAAACTATATGTGTTTGTACAATCGGCGCTTATCAATGAAGTAGCTGCTGGAAGGTGCCAGTCCCTTTTTTGGGTCACACTCGACCCACTCTATATTGAAGAAGCGTGCCGACTCTTCATAAATGGGGACTGGGTTTGTCGCAGAGGTCCTTTTTGGTCCCTCAACGCACGTTATTCCTTGTAGAGCATTTTCATAAGGATATGTACTTTTGCCTATGAAGTTGACCCCTGGTATCAGGGGTACCACTTTCCCGGCAGGGGGGTCACCTGCCTTTCGGAGGTGATCAGAAGCGATGGCTCGGACTGTGTTCGCCATGCTGAGGTCAGCGTTACGCCCGTTAGTGGCTGCGTCTCTGGTGTCTCTGACACTCAATGACTGGGCAAAGAAAGCTTTTGTACCAGGCAGTGGAGGAGCATCAGCTTCCTCTCTAAGTCAACCAGCAGGTGAACTGTGACTGCTTTAGCCTCTAGGGCCTCTGTGTCCGGGGTGGTTTTGCGCCACAGAAAAGGCTGATATACTGTTCCGCTGACCGAGTTTCTAGGGAAGCTCTGACAGATTTGCCTTTCTTTGGCTAATAGTAGAGGCGTCCCGTAAGCTGGGTCCTAACTTCTCCAATATATTGCAGTGTTTCTTGGGGGTTGTCATACCCATACCGCTGCAGGACAGATTCAGATCTGTTCATGGCTCTTAGGCCTCAAGGCCCTGAATGCCTTTGTATAGCCGTCCGGTTTTTCTGACCACAGAGTTTGTGAAGTGGTCGCTTCATAAAAGATCTGTTTTCTTTCTTATTCATCATTGGTCTCTGTGAGAAACCGGTACCCCTTAACTGTGCTCTTCCTATGTACCACCACTGCGCTTATGAGAATAATAATACACCACCTAAATAATGAAAAAGCAGCCACTCTAAATAAATAAATGTATGGCAATAGTGTCAAATCTAAAAAGAAACCACACAGTGGCGCAAGAGAGCAATTTTCTAGCGTAATATTGTCCTTAACAAATAACACCCTGTGTCATAAGTGAATATGTGCACAACCTAAAAAAATGTAAAAAAGAAGAAAGTCCACACATTGGAAGAATTTATGCACTGGATTTAATTAGACAATCTTCCACCACACACAGTGTTCAGTGATCCCTCTCTCGTCAGATGGACACTCACCACAGCGAGTTGCCTCACACTTTCGTGTTTGGCGTGAAAAAACTTAAACAGGATCTTACAACTCAGTGTAGTTAATCTTCCAATTTCCAGTCAGGTGATTTAAAGGATTACTCCATATGCAAATATAAAGAAAGCTCCAAATAGTGTGATAACATAAACCACTTTAATAACACACTTCAAATATTGCACTCACATGTAGCCCGTAACTCATGAGCATTAAAACACTGCCAATACACTGCATCCAACAACACCAAAAACGAGTGTATAGGTCGCGGCAGACCCTCGGTGTAACACTGATCTCTCACCGCCTTCCCGCTGCCGTTCGCTCGTATTCCTCGTGTTCGTATTCGCTTGTATTCTGCTGTTTGATACGACCCTGTAACGTCACACATTCTGTCAGACGATTGCCGCACAGCCACGCACCGACATGTTTCGTCATTGGTCTCTGCATGGTCTTCTTCTTTTATAACCTGTTTTCAGTTTAGAATTAAAGGAAGACGTGTCTATAGTCAGTCACCATCCTGGGGCTGGTTCTGTGCTCATCAGAGGCGGGAATTTTTCTTCCTCCAGAATAGTTGCGGATGGTCCAGGGGGCAGTGAAATGGGTCTCATGATGGCCTTCTTCAAGGCAGCACAGTTTTTCAGATTCCACACTTGGAAGGGGGATTCGGTCCTATGGAACACATCCCCCATTGTCTCTGGATCATCAGATTCAGATGAATCGCCTAGTTAGGGCCTCTCTGACTTGATGGCTGACATTCCAGCACTTCTGCCTGGGAAGTTTTTCCCTTCTTTTCTATTGAAGGGAGTTTGGGGGGTCCAGTCGGTCCAGGTCGCTGGACTCTGGACGAATCACGTCTGCTGGTCATGTTCTGGAACTTTGGACGATCAGGAAGTCATGGAGACTACAAGGCCGCCCAATCGGGTTCCAGTCTGACAATGCCACGGCTGTGGCATATGTCAACCTTCTGGGTTATCCTGCGGTGGACGGGAAGAACCGTGCCAGCTCTGTCGGCTGTCTACATTCTCGGTGTGGAACTCTAACTGGCGGACTATTTGAGTCGCCAGTTGTTGAACAAGGGGACTGCTCTTGCACCCGGAGGGGTTTCTACTCCCTTTGCCAGAGGTGGATGTCAGACGTGGACTTCCTGGCTTCGCGACTCATTTGCATGATGCTGAGATTCGTGGTCCGGTCCAGTAATCCCTGGGCAGACGCGTGGAGGCTAGTTTATGCCTATCCTCCACTGATGTGGCTACCTCGGCTGCTCCTCAATGTGCTGATCGTGGGGATTCCCGGTGATCCTAATCGTTCTGGATTGGCCCCGTTGTCCTTGGTACGCCGACTTCGTAAACCTGGTGGCGGATGCCAATGCGGGGAGGACCTTCTGTCTCAAGGTCCCACACTTCATCCTGCCTTACAGCCGCTGGCCGTATGGCATGGTTATCGTCAGCCAGGTACTAAGGGACCAAGGTCTTTTAGATTCGGTTATCTCGACCATGCTGAGGGCACTGAATTCTTCTTCCTGCAAGATCTACCTTCGCACCTGGATGCCTACGTCTCCAGGTGCGTGGAGATGAAGTGCCGTCCACGGACGTGTTCGGTTCCCAGTGCCTGCCGTTTTTACAGCATGGAGTGGTTTTAAAAAACTTGTTTAAAGCACCACCAAGGGTCAGTCTCAGCCTTGGCTGTTTTCTTTCTATGGCCGTTGGCGTCCCATTCCCTGGTGGGTACCTTTTTTGTACAGGAGTTTTGATGGGGGCTTCCCCCAATTAGACCACTTCTCCCTCCTCAGGGATTTGAACCTGGTGCTCTTGGTTCTTCAGGAACCTACTTTTGAGAACACCAGTGAGATTCCTCTCCTGACGTGATCTCAGAAGGTGGCCTTTCTAGTGACCATTACTTCTGTCAGAAGGGTTTCTGAATTGGCGGCCTTGCAAGTCCCCATGTTTTTCCTCCATAAGGATTTAGCGGTACTACGCCCGCGACCTTAGTTTCTTCCACAGGTGATTTCGGCTTTTCACCTGAAAGAGGACATTGTACTTCCATCCTTTGTGTCCTCGGTCATCACATCCCAGAGAGTCTGTGCTCCACACTTTGGACGTAGTACGGGCCTTGCTGGTGTACCTGTCTGTTACGGCTCCGTTTCGGAGGTCTGACTCACTGTGTCGGTGTCCAGTCCACAAAATGGGCCTGGCGGTCTCGTCGGCCACCATTTCTCAGTGGATCAGGCGGACCGTCATCCAGGCCTATGCCCTTAGGGGCGGGCGCCTCTTTCCCGTTACGGCGCATTCGACCAGGGCTTTTGGTGCCTCCTTGGGCTTTCCGACTTCAATCATCTGTATCACAAGTGTGTAAGGTGGCGACCTGGTTGTCCGTTTACTCTTTTTTCCAAATTTTACAAGATTGATGTGCATCTTCGGATGCTAGCTTCGGCCGCAAAGTTTTGCAGGCGGCTGTTTTGAGGTTGCAACTCCTCCGTTGATGCGCTCTGCTTGTTTGGGGTGAAAATGTTTTTTTTGATGCTGTGCCCACCCCTCGGTTTTTTTTTTTTACACTGCTTTGGTGCGTCCCAACTGTCAAGAATTAAGGAGCTGTGTCCCAGTCCATGGACGAAAAGAGAAAATAGGATTTTTGTACCGTAAAATTATTTTCTCTGTCGTCCATGGACGGACACAGCACCCACCCCTCCTTTTTTAGGTTGTACTGCTTTACTACGAACTGAGGCTGCTGACTGCAGGTAGGAGGGTTACGTACAGAGGGGCCGCCCCCTGGGCGGGGCTGTTCAACGCTGTTAAAGTTACATGTTTTAAGATGACTAACATGTTCTGCCTAGTCCTCTCCTATGAACAGGAACATAACCCAACTGTCAAGAATTAAGGAGCTGTGTCCGTCCATGGACGACAGAGAAAAGGTGAGTACAAAAATCCTATTTTTTTTATTTGAAAACCGTGTAAAAATAAATAAAATCAAGTAAAATAAATAAGAATTTTTTATTTTTTAAAACGCCCCGTCCCGTCAAGCTCGTGCGCAGAAGCAAACGCATACGTGAGTAGCGCCCGCATATGAAGACTGTGTTCAAACCATGCAAGTGAGGTATCGCCGCAATCGTTACAGCGAGAGCAATAATTCTAGCCCTAGACCCCCTCTAACTCAAAAGATGCAACCTATAGAATTTTTTAAATGTCGCCTATGTAAATTTTTAATGGTAAAAGTTTGACGCCATTCCACGAGCGGGCGCAATTTTGAAGTATGACATGTTTGGTATCAATTTACTCGGCGTAACATTATCTTTCACAATATAAAAAAAATGGGCCAACTTTACTGTTGTCTTATTTTTTTTTATTCAAAAAAGTGTTTTTTTCCCAAAAAAAGTGCGCTTGTAAGACCGCTGCGCAAATACGGTGTGACAAAGTATTGCAATGACTGCCATTTTATTCTCTAGGGTGTTAGAATTTTTTTTTAATAATATTTGGGGGTTCTACGTAATTTTCTAGCAAAAAAAATAGTTTCTCTTATCATCCATGGACTGACACGGTGTCTCTTTACACTTTACACGTGGGTTATGTCCCTGCTTGCAGGAGAAGACCTAGGCAGAATGTGAGATGTTATACATACATTCTAAAAGCCAGAGCTGAACAGCCCCACCCAGGGGGCGGTCCCTCCGGGCATAACCCTCCCACTACAGTCAGCAGACTTCAGTTTTTTTCTGCCTAGCAGAAGGAGAAGACGTGGCTCCCTCAGGAGCCAGTCTCCTGACCTATTTTATTCCTTTTTGGAATTCTTTTTTATTTTATTTTTGAGAATCTTCTATCAACTGTCGGCTGGGCAACAGGTTGGGTACAAGATATCCTCGTAGTCTTCCCTGTCCGACCATCGAGCGTGCTGATCCTCGCCTTGTGTGCGTGAGACTCAGTTCACGACAGGCCCCATGGCTCCAGGGGTGGCCGGGTTTGCTTTCATGCTCCCACGGTCCTCTCAAGACTGAACAGCTCCTGACTGACTGTATCTTTCGCGGTGGACCGGGCCGACAGCTACTCAGTACTGCACTGTGATAGTCCTGTCAGAAACACCAGTGTGTCCCTCAGGGGACGGGTAAGTAGTCTCTCCTGCCTGCAGGTGAGTACAAAGGGCTGTGTGTTTCTCTGTGGGGGATTTTCCCTGTCTCCCCCTGTATTTTATTGTCGCTCTCTGTCACCATTACTGGCGCTGACTGTGTGGGGTGCTTGGGGGTCACACTGTTCTTGGGGGGCTCATGCTGGTCTGCAATGTATGCCTTGGGGCTTTTTTGTGCTGTTTCATTTTAACTGCGTCATGGCGGCCATCTTGCCGCGGATCGCCTCAGTGAAGTGTGGCGGCCATTTTCTTGTAGCCCGCGCGCTTTTCAGCACTAGTTTGGCCTCTAGCGCTGCTATAGCAGCGCGAATCTCCTCACAGTCTCCTCACAGCTGACACAGCGCGGTACAGACAGCGGAACTAAGCGGTCCCTGGTCCGGTTTGGTGAGTCCCCTGGGCGCCCCCTCCTCAGTCAGCACAGCCTGTGGGTGGACTTTTTATCTGAGAGAGTCTCAGAGAGGGACAATATGGAGTCTGTGTCACCAGCTTCCCCTAAAAATGTCAGTGGCAACAGGCAGTGCTTCAGCACTGCGGTCCCTATGGACCTGTTGTGGGCAGCCCTGGAATCAATTTCTGACCAGGATGGGAGCTGTGTGCAAGCGCAAGGTGCAAAAAGGCGCCCTCTCCCCACTTTATCTACTCGAGGGCAGTGCGCTGATTCAGATATGGGCCTAGCCACTATCGCTCAGGACCCTAGTTCTGAATGTATGGATGGTTTTGAACAGGACATTCCTTATGAGGGAAACTCCAGTTCTGAGTCAGTAAATGACAGGGCGCTTGTTAGTGTGCTCATGACTGCGGTGAGGGACACTCTCAAGCTCAAATGCTGCGGATGCAGAACCTCAGGCGGATACTGTCTCCTTTGGTTCTTTTAAGGCCAGGCCTTCTAAAGGGGTTTTTTCCATTGTACTTTCTTTGACCAGCTCATTGATAAGGTCTGGGAAAAGCCGCAGAAGAATTTTTTTATGGTCCCGCGGCGTTTGTCTATCAGATACCCCTTGAAGATGCCCTACTTAAAAAGTGGGCTTCTCCCCCAGTGGTCGACCCTCCAGTCGCCCGGTTGAACAAGGCCATCACTCTCCCGATGGAGGGGACTCCTGCATTTGAGGACCCCACTGACAGGAGGTCAGAAGTGGTGAGCAGAACCATGTTTGCCTTGTTGGGATCCGCCCTACGACCTGTGGTAGCGGCGACCCTTGTGTCTAAAACACTTACAGGTTGGGCTGTACAGGAGCATATTCTTCCTCCAGACACAGTTGCTCTGGCCCACCAACTGGTTCAGGGCCTGGTTTCTGTGTGCGACGCCACGCTGAACGCGGCCCCTTTAATATCCAGGGTCTCTGTCTCGGCGGTGGTATTGCGTCGTCTTATCTGGTTGAAATGCTGGTCTGCTGACCTAGCCTTAGGAAGCTCCTGACGGATCTACTATTTTAAAGGCGGTAGACCTTTCGGTGCTGCTCTGGATGACATCGTCATGGATGTCACGGGAGGTAAACGCACTCTTCTTCCTTAGACTAGCAAGGGTGAGGAGGCCCGCCGCAAACAGGGGCCTTCCTTTCCAGCAAAACAGGGGTTTTTTCGTCAGTCAGAGTCCACAGGTAGGCCCTCTCAGACTGACGGCAGTGCGGCTGGTGGGCACAAGTGCCCCTGGGTGCGTAAGCCAAACAAGCGGCTCCCAAGCCCGCCTCCGCGTGAAGTCTTGCCTCCGCCCGACTCTGGGGTGGGGGGACGACTTCGCAGGTTCACGGATCGGTGGACCTCCCGAATCTCCGACTGGTGGGTGTGCGAGGTGGTCACCTCAGGTTATAGGATAGTATTCCGATCCTGGCCCCCACACAGATTCTTTCCCTTGAATCTTCCTCTCCTTCTTACCTGTCGGGCAGCCCTCTTGGGGGCTGTACAGGATTTGATCAGGTCCGGAGTGATTGTGCCGGTTCCGTCACAGGAGAGTTTTCAGGGATTCTGCTCGAATCTGTTTGTCGTCCCAAAAATAGGACGTGGTTCGACCTATCCTGGACCTCAAGGCCCTGAATGCCTTCGAGAAGGTGCAGAAATTCCGCATGGGATCCATTCGCACGGTGATCGCTACACTCCACCAAAGGGATTTTCTTCTGGCGTCCTTGGACTTCAAGGACGCCTACTTGCATGTTCCGATCTGCGCAAGTCACCAGAAGTTTCTGCGCCTTGCGATCAGCGAAGTCCACTCTCGATTGTGGCTCTTCCTTTCGGCCTTGCCTCGGCACCAAGGGTGTTCACCAAGGTGCTTGCTCCAGTTCTAGCCTTCTGTTACAGCGAGGTATTGCTGTCGTGGGCTATCTGGACGGTCTTCTGCTATGAGCAGAAAGTGGCTCAGACTTAGAGGAAAGGTGACTATCGTCAATTAGACCCTCAGGGACTTCGGGTGGTTCCTGAACATTCAGGAGTCAGTCCTGGTCCCGACTCAGTGTCTGGAGTCTCTAGTTCTGGTTCTGGACTCCTTGGAGGCAAAGGTATCCTACCTCTGGAGAAGTTGCTGACACTTCAGTCTGCGGTGCGGGTGCTGACATCCCGAACATGGTTGTCAATCCGTTGTTTGCATGAGAGTCCCGGGACTCCTGGTGGCCTCCTTCGCGGCCATTCCGTATGCCCAATCACACACCAGGGCATTGCAGAAGGAGATCTTGTCCACCTGGGACAAATCCCCGTTGTCCTTGGATCTTCGGATCCAGGTGATTCACCTGGTCAGGGCGTCCCTGACAGGGTGGTTGGGACCCTCGGCTCTTCGGTCCGGAAAGTCGTTCCCCTCCCATCCAATGGACGGTACTCACGACAGACGCCAGCCTGACGGGCTGGGGTGGAGTCTGGGGAGTCCTGTCGGCTCAAGGCCTTGGACTCCGGACGAGCCCGTTTACCAATCACTGTTCTGGAAATGCGGGCCATCAGACTGTGTCTCTCCTCAGGTTGGAGAGAGTACGGGGTCGCTCCATCAGGAGCCAGTCGGACAACGCCACGGCGGTGGCGTATGTAAACCATCACGGGGGGACTCGGAGCTCAGCTGCGGCTTCCGAGGTAATCCGTATCCTGAAGTGGGCCGGAAGAAACGTGCCGGCTCTGTAGGGCCGGACTATCTGAGGCGCCAATCGCCAGACGCCGGACCAGGAAGAGTGGTCCTTGCATATTTCAACTCCTTTGCCGACGGGGGGGCCACGTCGGATGTGGACCTGATGGCCTCTCGACTCAGTCGCAAGGGTCGAGGTTGTGGCCAGATCCAGGGATCCTTGGGCGATGACTCGGATGCGTTGGTGGCCCCATAGGGTCCTTATCGCCTGATATAAACTCCGGTGATCCTAATTGTTCCGGATTGGCCTCAGCGTCACTGGTACGCTGATCTGGTACGTCTCATTGCGGACGTTCCCTGGCGGTTGCCGATGAGGGAGGACCTTCAGTCTCAAGGTCCTATGTTTCATCCGGCTTACAGTCTCTGGCTTTAACGGCAGAGCTGTTAAAAGCCAGGTGTTGAGGGACCGAGGTCTCTTGGACTCTGTCATTTTGACCATGTTAAGGACACGGAAGTCTTCCTCCAGGCAGATCTATCACCGTGCCTGGAAAGCTTATATCGCCATATGCAAAGCGCTGGACTGGCGTCCTCGGACGTATTCCGTCCCCAGAATCCTGCGTCCTCTGCAGTGTGGAGTGACCCAAAAGCTTGCTTTGAGTACCATCAAGGATCAGATTTCGGCCTTGGCCGTCTTCTTTCAGCGACCTCTAGTGGATCATTTCTTGGTTAGCACCTTGTGTTGGGGGTTCGCCATGTGCTCCCTCCTGTCAAGCCTTCTCTCCCACCGTGGGATCTGAATTTGGTGCTCTAGGTCCTCCAGGAACCTCCTTTTTGGGAATATCCGGGATATTCCTCTCTTGTCTTGTCTCAGAAGGTGGCCTTTTAGTGGCAATCACTTCTGTTTGACGAGTGTCTGAGTCGGCGTCTTTGTCCTGCAAGTCGCCATATTTAGTCATCCATAAGGATAAGGCGGTGTTGCATCCGCGACCTTCCCTTTTGCCAAAGGTGGTGTCTACCTTTCACCTACATGAGGACATTGCCCTCCCGTCCTTGTGTCCTCACCCATCGCATCCCAGAGAGTTTGCGCTGCACATATTGGAGGTGGTACTAGCCTTACGGGTGTACCTGTCTGCTACTGCTTCTATTCGGAAGTCCAACTCACTGTTTGTGACTGCCCCTGGTCCATAACAGGGCCAAGCGGTTTCGTCTGCCATCATTTTTAGGGGAATCAGACAAACCGTCATTCAAGCCTATGCTCTCAAAGGGCGGGCGCCTCCCTTTCCGGTTACGGCGCATTCCACCAGGGCAATTGGTGCTTCCTGGGTTTTCCGACATCAAGCGTCGGTTGCACAAGTGTGCAAGGCGGCGACCTGGTCGTCTGTTCATACTTTTTAAGTTTTTTATAAGGTTGATGTGGCTGCATCTTCGGATGCTTCCTTCGGCCGCAGGGTGCTGCAGGCCGCTGTTTACAGTTGCGACTCCTCCGTTGAGGAGATCTGCCTTCTTGGAGTGAAAGTTTTTGGTTTTTCCATTTATACTGCTCCCATCCCTCTTGACACTGCTTTGGGATATCCCACGTGTAAAGTGTAAAGAGACACCGTGTCAGTCCATGGATGATAAGAGAAAATAGGATTTTTTGTACTCACCGTAAAATCCTTTTCTCTGACATCCATGGACTGACACGGCACCCACCCTTCCTTTTTAAGTTTGTACTGCTTTGTTACGAACTGAAGTCTGCTGACTGTAGTGGGAGGGTTATGCCCGGAGGGACCGCCCCCTGGGTGGGGCTGTTCAGCTCTGGCTTTTAGAATGTATGTATAACATCTCACATTCTGCCTAGGTCTTCTCCTGCAAGCAGGGACATAACCCACGTGTAAAGTGTAAAGAGGACACCGTGTCAGTCCATGGATGTCAGAGAAAAGGATTTTACGGTGAGTACAAAAAATCCTATTTTTTAACGTGTAAACACAGAGTCTGAAAAACAGGCAAGGTCCTTAAGTGGTTAAACATCTCACTGTACTTATTGGTGTCCCTTTTGCCAGAAAATTTTAGACGCTTTTAGAAACTCTAACCTGGCAGGCCCAGCCCTGCAACCAACTCTTGCTGCTATTTCTGTGTGTCAAACTGTAGCTAACTGGACTAGGAGAATGAATAACCAACATGACCCTGTTTTTTGGGATTTTGCAGTTGCAGGGCAGTTACCAAAACTGCCTTCTGCTCTTCTTTTTTGTGTAGATGCCCTGCAGAACGTCATGAGGCAAATATCAAAAATGGTTCTAATCTCCATTTATATGCATTTTTTTGGGCTCAAGCTTTGAAGCTACCTGTAAAAGGTGCCTCACATGTATACTCTTCCAGGAAAGATGCCAGTTTGATGATTCACTTGACCAATTCATAAGAGGTCACAGGTGTGAAAGTTTTATTTCCCCAGGAGACAAATCCTTGCTCCTCTAAACGCAGAGCACCTCCAGGCTCTACCTAGGCTTCACTTTCACCCAAGTTCAGACCTTACATTTGACACAAGGCTTGGCCCACTAAGGCTACCTCTTCTCAAAGGCAGCTGTGGTACCAGTACAGCCACTGGAGAGGTACAAGAGATTACACTCAAACTTGTTCACTGTGCCAAAACTCAACGGATTTGAAATCCCCCAATGAATTCCTACACATTCCAATGTTTCATTTGGAATCTGGAAGGTCATGAACTGCCCTTCTAGACAAGTAGAACATATGGCATCAGTGGACATTCAAGATGCTTACCTACAAATTTCCATTTACCCATCTGATCAGCGCTTTCTATGCTTTGCACTGGCAATGACCACTTCCAGTTTGTTGCATTGTATTTCGGACTGTCTTCTTCCCCCAGGGTGTTCACCAGAATCTTAGCACTTTTTGCCTACTCGACAAGGCAAATGTGACATGCTAACTAGATGACCTTATCCTGAAGGTTTCACCTACCTTACAACTCTCGTCAAATGTCCAAAAATCAAACGAACAGCGTCAGGCCTTTTGCTGAGTGATCACCTTCAACAAATCTGATTTCCAGCCCTCCCTGCACCCCCCCTATACTTGGGTCTAATACTGAAAACATCTCTGGCAAAGGTCTTTCTCCCAGAAGAAAAAGTTCTCTAAGAGCTCAAGATATTCCACAGCGAGTTCTGGGTCTAATGGTGGCCTTCTTCGAGGCAGTATCTCCCACCCAATTCCATTCACGTTTTCTCCAACTAAACATTCTATCGAAATGGAAAAAGCAGGCTCTTGAGATCTCCCCATGCTTCTAACAGCCCAAGCAAGAAAGTCCTTTTCCTGGTTGATCACTACTGCAGTTCTGAACAGTAGGAAAATCTTTCTTTCCTCACAGACAAAATGGGGTAAGGGAGGAAGACTAATTTTTCTGGCACAAAATTTGCCCTGAGCAACCTGTTTACACAAACTTACTTCCCAAGCGGCCTGATCTGTTATCCCATTGCCCTCCTAGTTGTTAACCCAGTTGTAAAAGGACAGAGGGGTTTGAGTTTGTTTTTTCTTGCCTTGCTGAAAGCTACTTTCAGGTATATTTATTATCATACCTGGAAATCTAGTGTCACCTAGTGCAGGCGTAGTCTATTGAATCCTAGAGATTATTTTTTGCGTCACATTCTTGCCTTCTTACAAACAGGTCTTTACCAGACAATGGCTCTTGACATCCTGAAAGGAGATGCATCCTCATTTTGCATCCTTTTTCAAAGGCCTTTTGGCTTTGCCATACCTTTGTTAAAAGTTTTATATATGGTGTCTCATGTCAGGCCCCCTTTACAGCACCCACTGCCTCCCTCTGAACTTAATTTGGTTCTCTTTGACTTGCCCTTTGAACCCATGAGGGATATTCTCTTGCAAATTCTTGGTCACTATAACTTCTTTGAGGCGTGTTTCTGAATTAAGGGCCTTTTCCTGTAAATAGTCTTTCTTCATACTTGCAATCAAATTGTCTTTATGGACCAGGTTGTCCCTGGTGTGACCCATTATTCTTTTCAGGAGAATGGGGTGGTCCCCCCCCCCTTCCCATGTGGGGACTCCACGTGCTGGGGTGTCTCCATTATCATGGCTTCAGTCTGGCTCCACCAGAACAGAGGGTTCCCTTCACAATGAGGGAGCCTTTCTTGAGACCGCTTCCTGTGTTGGAATCCATTGGACATCACCTTGGTGTTTGCATGTTGGCATTAGTCAGTTGTCTCGAGACTTTAGTGCGCTCGGCCCTAAATTACTCCTAGATTACGTCGGCTGGCTTGATTTATTTTTTTATCATATGAAATAATATAGCAGCAGAGATGAGCTTCAGATGAAAATTGATCTGTGCTAGATGGTACTGGTACCTTACATTTTATGCAGAAACATTTAAATCCATTATCATTCATGATCCTGGTGAATTCTTCATTCAAATGTGAACTTGCAGTAGGTATCGTATAACTTTTTATCCCATAAAATTTCAATAACTTCATGGTTAGTACAATATAAGCCTTTGTACCCTTATCTTATCCCTAAAAGGGTAATATTACTGAGATTCACTTTGTTTTGCCTGAGATTCACTCTTTTTTGCCTGAAGGCGAACTAAATGGGTTCTTCTGTATCGTAATCCATGATTGCAAGGTATATTTGCGAGGTCTTATCTCTGGCCTATTTTCTCCAACCTCCCTTACGAAGCGGTATTAAACCAAAAATGTAATACATACAAATCATTAGATGTGGTGGCTGCATTTGTTTTCTTTAGGCCTTTTCCCTGTTGTCTTCTGGTGATCTGGTCAGTAAAATACTCCCTGTATTAGAAAACCCCTCTGGATGAAGGAGCACAGGGGGCACATTTGGACAGGGAGGGGGAGTGTTAAATGTACTAGCAGATTTAGATACACACAGCTCACACTGCAGTTACACAAGTGGTTACAGCAACAGTTTGTCAGTGGTATATGGTTTGTCTCATCCCTGTAATTGCTACATCAGCAAGCTTGTTCTTTTCAAAAACACTTACTGGCCGGATCACCAGGTGGAAAGAAAGCCTAAAAGGAAAAAAAAAGCAGCCAACACATCTAAGATTTGGTAAGCTGCATTATGATGTTTGCTTTTGGATTTAATACCACTTTTAAGGCTCAATCTACCAGATCTGTTAGCATGCCTTGGGCGTTTCAAAATGAAGCTTTTGTTGCACAGCTTTGTAATGCAGTTACCTGATCTTTTATGCATACTTCTGCTAAGTTTTACTGAGTAGATGTTTGGCCCTTGATGAACTTGGTTTTGGCCTTGTTTGGCCTTTGTTTTGAGGGTGTGTTGGCTGTGGTGGTTTTTTTTTTTTTCCCTATAGCTATTCCTCCCTCATTACTGCTTTGGGACACCCCATTCACTATGATTTGAAAACGTGTGTCCTGTAGAGTACTTTATGATCAAGATAATTGGATTTATTATGTACAGATAAAATACTTCTAAGGCACAGTACAGGACCCTCCCCAATGGTCCCTCATTGCTTGGTACAAAACACACATGGTGGAAAGGGGTTATATGAGGAAGTGTTAAAAGCTTTGAGAGGCTTTGCCAGTGTCCAATCACCCAAAGGTGCAGCATGTAACCCATCTATTATGATTTGAAGACCTGTGTCCTGTACTGAACTCAATATAAAGAACTTTACCTGTATGTATAATGCACAATTTAAAAAAAATATATCCATCAGCGTGTTCTGAAAAGCGAAAAAGAACCATTATCAAATTCTTATTTAAACATTTCTTTTCAGTCTTTAACACTGCTCTAGGTGAGTTAATCTAAACTATATTTCTTTCCAAATTCTCTAAATATGGAGCATTGTAGTGCTGATTCATTTTAAGAACAATTCTGTGTTTTTCTGTCAATATGGGGTGCTGTGTGTACATTAATGAGGAAAAAAATGAACTTAAATGATTTTAGCAAATGGCTGCAATATAACGGAGTGAAAAATTTAAGGGGGTCTGAATACTTTCCGTACCCACTGTATCTGCTCTGTGTAACGATCTTGCACAGAGTGGTCCCTTACCTCCTCTGAGAGTCCCCTCTCGGCTCTGTCTGTCTGCTCCTCATCCAAATGCCCCCTAGCAAGCTGTGCTATGGGGGGCACACACGCGGACATGCTCCTGATCCAGGGCGGTGTGTGTCCTTAGATATACAGGGCTCTGCCGTGGCCCCTGCTCCCTCACAGGATTTGACGGACAGCAGCAGGAACCTATGGCTCCCCTTGCTTTCAGTGTAGCCTGTGAATCCAGAAAGGAGGATGAGAAGAGCTGCAGCCAGGCACAGCTCTGGATCGAAAGCGGACTATGAAAAGTGTTAATTACAGGGGGCTCGGACATATGGGGGGGGGGGGGGTTGTTTAACCCTAATGGAGGAAATGCATTAAGGTAATCGGTTTAGGCTTTTGCAGGTCTGAGGGATTTACTGAAGGGTCTTATCCTCAAAGAAAATTCATCAAGCTTTTCTTCAGGGATGATTAAGCACACACAGCCTAATAAAGCTGTGCCTGTGTCCTCCATTCTAGACTGTTGTGCCCAAATTCTCCACCAGTTGAGTGCCAACTATCAAGTTACCTGGAGCCCCCGTTCACATCGGTACGATTTGCCGGTGTTGTGCCGAGAAATGACCCTTGTCAAATAATGCCCGCCCTGTACTGCGCATTACGGAGCCGCCGAAAGTCTCCGAACATGAAGAGCTGTACACGGCGCCTGCGCAAAGAAGATGACGTTCTGCCACACGCTTGCACACGATCCCAGTGCTCGTGCAACTCTGCAAGGGGCAAGTGTAATATTGATTGAATTATGCAAGGGGCGGATGCCTACAGAAGAGGCTGTATTGTGTTTGAGAAATCCTCCCCCAACTTATCAGCTCTGCCCATCATTCTTAAATACGGCATCTGCCCCTTGCAGAGTTCAATCAAACATACACCCGCCTCTTGCAGTGTTGCACGAGCATTGGGAGCGAGCGTGTGGCAGTATGTCGTCTTCTTTGCGCAGGCGCCGTGTACAGCTGTTCGCGTTTGGAGACTTTCGGCGGCTTCGTCGTGTTCCATACTGCGCAAGCGCTGCGCCTGCGCAGTACAAGGCAGACTTTATTCGACGGGGGGGGGTCATTTCTTGTCAGAACACCGGAAATAGGGAGAGCCAGAATTGGTGCAACGCCGACTTTGCAGCACTGCACCGATTTCCAAAAGTAGTTCCTGCACTACTTTTGGCTACTTCGGGGGCTTTTTCAATAGACATCTGTGCATGAAACTGCACAGATGTCTTTCAAGTCGCCCCTAAAGTTGGACTGAAATGCGGCTTTGAAAGCGTGCAAGTTCAAATAAACTTGCACGATTTCAAAGCCGTGTTCAGTGTGAACGAGGGCTGAGTCTACTTTGATGTCAGCTGGCCTAATTTATTCTTAAGCATGTGAAATGGCACAACAGCAGTGATATGAGCTTCAGATAGAAATGGCTCTGCTCAATGGTTCTCAGGCCTACATTTTTACAAACAAGCAGACATACTACAGTTATTGTATGCAAACCACAATCTATATTTGATGGTAACTCCCCATAGTCTTCCTCTATATGGTATAGAAACGATATTAGACAAGAACTTTCCTTTCTACTGATGATGGTGAAACTATAATCTTGCGTATAGGCTGAATAGAAGTCCTGGCCACTTAAAAATAGAGATGGGGGGGGGACCTTTCCTCACAAAAATACATGTGCAAGGTTAAAATTGAGTTTACGGATGACATCTTTAGATAAGTAACAAAGTTTAATCTGAAGGCTATAACCATTGTCAAAAGAACTACAAGTGCTAGTGATTCTGAACATTTGCAGAGCTTTCACATGCAAAAAGGATTGAGTTCTCCCTGCAGCAAGACAAGTAGTCTGGTCTTTGTGCTGGTTGACACTAAGAATACTACTTCTGAACCGTCTACCCTAAGGACAATGCATTGAAATCTGTCTCTCCTCACCTGATAGTCTTTGCATCGAAGTAAGAGGTTTTGCACACCTGTGTGAGCCTTGTTTCCTGTGTGCCAGGCAGAAATCAATGTAGTAGGCCAAACATGCTGGGTTCCTCCTGAAGGGGATAAAGTACATTGGGATTCCTTCATTGGACCTGATCACCTAGGAGTAAAAGTTCTCTCTGGATGATCTGCAGCACCGGTTTGAGGTAGTTTCTCCAGATATCTTACCTGATTCTGCCCTTAATCAGGCAATTCTTGGCAGTGTGGCTAGGTGTCCTGTTCTAATCTGTGTTCCCCAGCTATGGGTGTTTCACTGGACTGGGGAAAGGTAAGGCAATTGTTAGACATCTGTTCTGTGTTAAAGGTAGGCAGGCCCTGCTGAACTCTCCAGAAACACCTCCTGGTGTTAAGCTTGGGTACACACGAATCAAAATTTGGTCGGTTCAGCAGGGACAGTAGATTTACTCCTGTCAAACTTGATTGCTAGAAAACTTTCATTCTATCAGCCAATCATTGGAGTCCCCACCATCAGAATACAATACCTGAACAAAAAAAACTATACTTGTGTACTCCACATTAGAGTGGATGTTTTATTGTTTATATAACTTCCATCCCTGCCTATCCTTATGGCGGTGTCTCCAGTGCATTCTACCCCTTTCAGTTGACTGGCTTTTATGGGGCTGGGCTGTTCTCTTGTGTTCTCTACTAGGCTCAATGATCACCTTACAACCCTTAATTGGCTATTGTGCTGTGATGCTTCTAAATATTCTTGGGTGATTTGCTTGGCGAGATTGGTTGTTTCGGTAGACAATCTTCTGATCATGAAGTTTTGTTTAGCGTGTCTTCTTTCAGACCCAATTTTGTTTGTGTTTCTTTGTGGGGACCTGTTTTCCTGGGGAATTGACCCAGTATTTTTCTTCAGTTGTCCATATTGTGTTGTGGGTTTGTTCTTTCCTAATCAGGTTGTCTTGTTTTTATACCTGCTTATGGCCAAGTTCACACTGGTGCGACAAGACAGCCGTCCTACTTTGGATCTGACTTTGCCCTGCGACTTGAAGCCGACATACATCCGACTTTCAATGAACAGGGATCCAACTTGGATCCCCGCTAATACCAGGCACTGTGTTTGGTATGAATCTTGAGGGGAAACTCCACGCCAAATTTTAAATAAAAAACCAGCATGGGTTCCCCCTTCAGGAGCATACCAGGCCCTTTGGTCTGGTATGGATATAAAGGGGAACCCCCTACGCCGAAAAAACGGCGTGGGGGTTCCCCCAAAATCCATACCAGACCCCTATCCGAGCATGCAGCCCGGCCAGTCAGGAAAAGGGGATGAGCGAGTGCCCCCCCAACCGTACCAGGCCGCATGCCCTCAACATGAGGGGGGTGGGTGCTTTGGGGTAGGGGGCACCCCAAAGCACCCTGTCTCCATGTTGATGAGGACAAGGGCCTCTTCCCGACGACCCTGGTTGTCGGGGTCTGCGGGCGGGGGGCTTATCGGAATCCGGGATAAGGGGGCCCCCCCAGATCCCGGCCCCCACCCTATGAGAATGAGTATGGGTAACATCCTTATGGCTCGCTCGTCCCCACCCCTTTTCCTGACCAGCCGTGCTCGGATAAGGGTCTGGTTTGCTCTTGGAGGGGAAACCCATGCTGGTTTTTTATTTAAAATTTGGCGTGGAGTTCCCTCTCAAGATCATCAGAGCACAAGTCGCATGCCAAAGTCGGATCATGCAAGACGGCGTTCCGACTTTGATCCGACTTCAATGATAGTCAATGGGCTGAAGTAGGATCAAAGTCGGACCAAAGTAGTACAGGGAGCATTTTCAAAGTCGGACCGACATGTGTCGGACCAGTTAAGACGGCTCCCATAGGGAAACATTGATTTTCACACATCATGTGACATGAGCTCCCAATGTCGGAGCGTTTGTCGCACCAGTGTGAACCCGGCCTTTATTGATTTTTGGTTTCAGTCTCTCGCTTGTTCAGGCTCAGTGTACCTTCATTCCCAGCTGGTGGTAATTTCCTCTGTCCTGGACTTAAACTTTAGGATGATCCTCTGTGTTCTCCGCCTGGTCATTAGTAGCTTCCCCTATATTACAGAGTTGTACTCCTCATCTAGGTCAGATTTAAAATATAACTATAAACAAAACTTTATTTTTTTTTCATTTTGGCTAGAGCAAGGGAGGGTTATAACCCCTCTCAGATTATTATTTTTTGCCACCTGTGTCCCGTTGTGGATATTTCCCTTTACTTCTTGTTCCATAGCCAAACAAAGTGAGGAAATCTCTGCAAATTAAGTTAATTTCTCGGGGACCCCCAGGTCACCAATACTGGTGCCCCCATTGGAAGACTTCCCTTCTACTTTTGCTGGTGACAACCCAAACTTTGGGATTTTCTTTTACTTTCAATAATAATGGTAAACAGGACAAATGGAGAGGAGTCGTCTCCTTAACGGGCGCACAGACGGCAATAAGAACTGACAAGTGTTCTAATCCCTCTGCACTCTATCCAAAAAAAAATTATGGGGTACTTTAAATGTTGGTCCCTTTTTAGGTGCGTTGCAGACAGTCCGTTTCAGGGTGGCTTTTTTTCCTCTTGCAGCGTCCAGTGGAGCCACCCTTGCATACATGGGCTAGTTAAGTCTCTTTACACTGTGTACATCAACAGAAACAGACCGGCTTAAGGGTGCACTGACAATTGTTAAAGGAGAAGTCCAGCCTGAGCTTTTTAGGCTGGGCTTTTCCTAAGGGTCACAGGAGTGCAATTAGTTTTGTACTCCTGTGACCCGTTTTCAGCGGAGAGCGGTCTGAATTCCGCTCTCCGCTGACGTCACTGCCATCAGTCGGGGCAGCGCGTCATCACGACTTCCCAAGTCGGGATCCGCCAGCTGCCCTGATTGATGGCAGTCTTAGCGTATCAGCGAGATGCTGAGACAGCCTCTCCCTGCCCCTCCACTGCTCAGCGCTCCAATGAGGGTGGAGAAGCAAAGCAGAGAGGAAAGCCGCTGACTGATAGTCAGCGGCTTTCCTCTCAGGGATCTGTGAGAACCGAGCCAGCGGTGATGTTCGGTGGTTCTCCATCTGTCCTCCGCTGTGCACAGACAGCGGAGGACAGATGGAGAATCGGTCTGATGCTCCATCCACCGAGGTAAGAATGAATCCTAAAAAACCTGGAAACCCATAATTCTCCTTTTAAATTTTAAATAATAGTTCACTAAGGAATGTTTATTTTATTGTGCCAAATGTCTTTAGCTAACAAATACTGCAGGTTTAATAATACTTATAATTATTGTTTCATTAGAACTCTCCATATAGTTTTTTTTTATATCCCATAAGTATTATGACTTTCATCTTGTAAATGGCTCAGGGCAAAAGTAGAAAACATGATCACATCTATGTTAAAGGTTTTTCAGGAAAGCAGCTGGACATAAGTATTCCATTGTCCATTGTGTGTAGAAAGTTGTGACATAAATCTGTTAACCTGGAAAAAAAAAGACCTAAAGCTGTTGATATACTCACTATGTGCTCCTACACAAAAAATAATCTTAAATGTGTATTTTTTCACTGTTTCAGTGCCTATCTTCCGTTGCTACTGCACTTCAGTCTGGTTTCTTACCATACTGTGAACCTGTATACCAGCGTTGTGTGAACTTGGTACAAAAGACTCTTCAGCAAGCAATGGTAATGTTTAATTAACATAAGTCTACACGCTTAGTATAGTAAAAGGCTGTCTGTCTTTGTTTTTCTTTTTAGCTCTTTTCATATCTGCTTCACAAATGTGTTTCGGCTTGCAATTATTCAAATTAGAGAGGCCAGTAAAATAACATTTAATGTAGATGAGACCCTTTACTTGCATTTAAAAAATATGGTGAAATTCGGGCATATGTTTGACATGGTGTTTTCTTGCAAGTGTTATGAGACACCGTCACTATTTATGCTACAACTTGTAAGACAAAGTGATATATCCAACCAAATGGCAACAGTTTGGTGAAGGCTGTGTTCTATTGCAGCATAATGGTGCCCTGCCCTTGACCTCCACCTTACTGAATAACTTTGTAATGATTGGCGTGCTGATTGCCACCCAGGTCTTCTCATCCAACATAGGTACCTGACCTGACAATGTTTTTCTATATTTTTTTTGAATGGCCACAAATTCACACAGACCTACTCCAAAATCTTATTGTAAGAAGAGTGGAGATGGTTAACGATGCAAAGTTTAGCAGAAATTACTGTTGCTCATGGTTTTGTCATGTCCAGCAGATTGATATATATGTGATAAGGTGTTCACAAGCATTTGGCAATATGTATGTAGATAAAAATATAAATCAAAATTGTAATGCGTCTTGTTCCACTGTGTGTGATATAGATTGTAACTGTTCCTTTGCACAGTCATTGTTTTGACAGAATTTCTTAAAGTGGAAGTAAACCCTCCTATAGTTTTCAGCCAAGGAATCGAACATCTTGGCCTTTGTTTAATCGTCAATTGCCATGATGCTTGACATTTTGATTGAGAACAGTTACAGTCCCAGCATGAGCTGGAAATGTAACTGTTTTTTTAAACTGTTATATCTTTGGGTTAATTCCACTTTTAGTGTACATTTTTAAATCTCTTCGGAAACAGCAATATTTTTCAGCACAGTGGCTAAGTGGTTAGCACTTCTGTCTAGCAGCACTAGGGCCATCAGTTCAAATCCCAGTCACGGCACTACCTGCCTGGAGTTTGCATTTTCCCCGTTACCTGTGTGGGTTTCCTCCAGGTACTCCGGTTTCCTCCCACACTCCAAAGACATGCTGGTAGGTTAATTGGCTCCTGTCTAAATTGGCCCTAGTATGTGTATGAATGTGAGTTAGGGATCATCGTTTGTAAGCTCCTTGGGGGCAGGAACTGATGTGAATGTACTATATATATGTAATGTGCTGCAAAATTTACCAAGGTATATATATATCTACCTGTGATAATAAAATAAAGCAAGAAACAATGATTATTTTAACCTCTATAGAAAGTAGTGACTTTTTATTAAATTTTAGATGCACAATGCACAGCCAGACCAGTACGAGTCTCCAGATAAAGATTTTATGATTGTGGCCCTAGATCTACTGAGTGGGCTGGCTGAAGGGCTTGGTGGTAACATTGAACAGCTTGTGGCTCGGAGCAACATCCTGACTCTAATGTACCAGTGTATGCAGGTAAGAGATCTGACGGACAGAACAGTAGAAAATTTGACCATCTATTGGTAAATATTAAACCATTTTGTATTACAGCCTCCTAACCTTCATGTAAACTTTGTTTCCCTAGGATAAGATGCCAGAGGTGAGGCAAAGTTCTTTTGCATTATTGGGAGACCTTACCAAGGCATGCTTTCAACATGTCAAATCATGCATTGGTACGTATACTACGCTTCTCTATTCCACTTAAAGCCACTCTGTCACAAAAGTTGGGGGAAAAAACGCACCCACCTATTCTATTAAAGGGGGTTATACTTGCCAGTCATGCACTCATACTTCTGGTCTTCACGGTTTTCAAGCGCTACATTGGTTGAAGAATCTTTAGCTTCTGCAGGGAGCATGAGATGCCTTGTCTCCCAGTCCCATGCACTGTGGTTTTCTTTCTGGTCTCCACTCACTAATGTTGTTCAGCATGCAGTGGGGGGCATTGTATGTTTTGGATAGTTAACCACTTAAGCCCCGGACAATTTCGCTGACCAGAGCATTTTTTGCGATTCGGCACTGCGTCGCTTTAACGGACAATTGCACGGTCGTGCAACGTGGCTCTCAAATAAAATTTACGTCTACAAATAGAGCTTTCTTTTGGTGGTAATTGATCACCTCTGCGGTTTTTATATTTTGCACTATAAACAAAAATAGAGCGACAATTTTGAAAAGTGCAATATTTTTTACTTTTTGCTGTAATAAATATCCCCCAAAAATCTATAAAAAAACGAATTTTTCCACAGTTTAGGCCGATACATATTCTTCTTATTTTTGGTAAAAAAAAATCGTATATTGATTGGTTTGCGCAAAAGTTATAGCATCTACAAAATAGGGGTAGTTTTATGGCATTTTTATTATTATTTTTTTAGTTGTAATGGCGGCGATCTGCGATTTTTATCGTAACTGCGACTTTATGGCGGACACTTTTGACACATTTTTGGGACCATTGTAATTTTTACAGTGATCAGTGCTATAAAAATGCACTGATTACTGTGAAAATGACACTGGCAATGAAGGGGTTAACCACTAGGTGGCGCTAAAGGGGTTAAGTGTGTCCTAGGGAGTGATTCTAACTGTTAAAGGGCGTGGCTACGAGTGACACGTCCCTGATCACTGCTCCCGATGAGAGGGAGCAGGCTATCAGCGACAGTGTCACTAGGCAGAACGGGGAGAAGCATGTTTACACTTGCCTCTCCCCGTTCTGCAGCTCTGTGACCCGATCGCGGGCACGGTCACGGAATTCGCGGCAGGGGCGCGCGCCCCGCATGGGGAGAATTTCAAAGTGACGTAAATATTAGTTACTTTGCCCAGCCATGCAATTCTGACGACGTAAATGTATAGGAGCTGGTCCTTAACCGGTTAAGATGAACGTGATTGTAAACGATCACCTTGTAAAACAACCAATTCAGTTTAACTACCTCCCTCTTGATCTATAGCCGAAAAACTACAGCGTGACCCCACATTGCTAGGAGGGTGTCTATGGACGTCCTCCCAGTATCACGCTTCCTGCGCACCCCTTGTGGTGCGCATTGGCGTGGATCTGTGATCTGTCGTTGGACAACTGATCACAGATCAGGCATGTGAGGAGGGGCGATAACTGGCACATCCACACGGGATGTCTACACTGATAATCAGGGCACTGATCATCAGTGTCCTGATGATCAGTGCACCCCCAACAGTGCCCACCAGTGCTGCCAAACTGTTGCGCTTATCAGTGAAGGAGAAAATTTCCGTTATAAAATTTTCTTAATAAAGTAATTTAAGAGAAACTTTTTTTTAAATTTGTGGTCTTTTTTTTGTTAAGCAAAAAAATGAAAAACCCACTGGTGATCAACCCCAAAAGAAAGCTCTGTCTCAAAAAAAAGATGAAAATTTATAGTTTAAGTACAGTGTTGCATGACCACGCAATTGTCATTCAAAAGGCCCGTACACACGGATATTCCGACAACAATTGTCCGATGGACGTGTTTTGTCGGACAATCTGACCGTCTGTATGCTCCATCGGACAATTGTTGTCGGAATTTCTGACAACAAATGTTGGCTGTGCATGCTATCGAATTGTCTGACAACAAATGTGTTCCGTCGGATTATCCGATCGTGTGTACACATCCGTCGGACTAAAATCCAAAGTACAAACACGCATGTTCCGAACCAATGCTAACCATCAGACAACATTAGTAGAAGTTGCCCAAAGGGTGGCGCTAAAGAGCAGAAAAAACACGTAGTTTCGTGAATGTTGGATGAAAAAGTTCTGCCGTCTGTATGCAGAACAAGTTCACGGACAACGCCCTTCGGACAAAAATCCACGGATTTGTCCAATGGAAGTCCGATCGTGTGTATGAGGTTAAAGTGTGCCAGTACTGAAATCTGAAAATTGGCCAGGGTCGGAAGGGGGTGAAAGTGGCCATTAGACAAGTGGTTAAAATAGAAATGAAAGGCAAAACATTTGTGTATAGACACAAACATTATAAATACCTTATTTATCCCCCCCCCCCTTTTTTTTGAAGTGATCATGTACCCTCTGTTCTCAACTGCATAACAGCTGGGGGAAGAGAAACAGTAGGACACTGATCTTACCAGTGAATGGCTTTGCGGTGGGTATCGGGACAAGTCTGATCATTGTAGGAGAGCATACAGAGTTCCCAGCATAGCTAGAGAACTGACCACGATGTGCTCTCCTTAGTGTGGTCAGTTTTTAATAGGAAAGCAAAGGGGGCTGGCAGGAACACCAGGGATTTCACACAAAGGAAGCAATACAAACAGACCAAGATACTTTGTCATACAAGTACATGGTACAGCAGGCACATATCAGGAATATGAAATGTTGGGTTTGCATATTCTTTACTGTTAAGGAGAGCACCCAGACATGTGTGGCAGGACAGATAACTATAATACTACTTTTATTGGGTTAGATTATTTTTGTGACAGTTGCTTTAACCTTAGAATGTTTAATACGTCAACATTTTTGTAACACATGCTCAGGTTTTTTTTTTTTGTTTGTTTTTTTATCCTTTTAGCGGATTTCATGCCTATCTTAGGAACAAACCTAAACCCTGGCTTAATTTCTGTATGCAACAATGCTACCTGGGCAATTGGTGAAATTTCTATACAAATGGGTAAGCTTTACTTGGTGAAAAACAGGTACTCAATTTAGGTATAGTTCAGAGGTGTTTAAAATGAAATGAGTGTTATCAGTTTGTGAAATACTAATGTTCTCTTAAAAAAACATCACTGCTATGTTAAACTAGAATCCACTCCACTCACCTTTTGAACATTAATTCTGTGGGAAAAGGTTTAAAAATTACCCTTGCTGCTGCGTTATGGGTAAAGTTCTGCTTTAAGGGCTGGTTTCCACCTAAAAAACGCACTCCAGATCCCTTTCGGATGCATTTCTGCATGCGCGTTTTTTTTTTTGACGCATTTCCGGATCCATTCCAGATGCTTTTATTTTTCCACTGTACTGGGGTCTGGGGCATTTTTTTATGCGTTCCAGTGCATTTTGGTGCGTTTGTGATGCGTTTTACTGCGTTCCAGTGCAGGAATAATGAAGCATGTTCTTCTTTCTTTTTTTTTTTTCTTGAACTGGAAAGCCCTGGAACTGGCCACACTGGTGTGAACTATGCCATTGGAAACCATATAACCTACTTTCCATGCACTTTTGATGCAGAAAAAAATGCATTGCACTGTATGTGGTGTGAACTGGCCCTGAAGCCATATGAATAAAAGCCAACCCTTGTAAGCCCCCCTGGCAGTGTTATATTCTTTGTCCCATCCTCTGTAACTGTACCTTTTGCTGTTCAGCTTGGCCTACATATCAAGGTGTAAACAATATATGAAGGCGGGGGGGGGGGGGGTGAAGAATTAATACACTGAAAATGATCAGGTATTCACCCCATACACTTACAAAGATACAATTTTCTGATAATCGCCTTATTCATTTAATGGGTGGGACTGTTAGACGATCAGTTTCCCTTTTTAGTATTTGTTTGTTGCTCATGGTGTCTTTGCTTTTTAGCTGTATTTTTTTTTTTTAAATCAAATTATCCTATTGGGTGGTTTAAATGTTAATAGCTGGTCAGCGTTTGATCTGAATTTTCCTCCAGATCAGCCTTTTTCAACGTTTTTTTTTTATATTATTTTTACCGCAGATGAAAGCTTGTCTTTTTCTAAGCGCCTTGTTCAGAAATGTATAACGGCCCAAAAAAAAACAGACTGTGATAATTTGTAGTTTTTTTACTTTGGCGATCAATGGAAAAGGGCTTCCATACATGGGTGGTTAGTGGAGAGGGGGTTACCTTGCATACATGGCCAGTGAATGAATGCTCCCCTCTTACAGACTGTTTGTTTCTTACATGAGAGGAGAGGTTTCACTGCTTCTGCACCACTGGCTTTGCTATGAGATGTCAATGCTAAAACGTGGCAGGCGTCAACAGGCCACAGTTCAGGGAACCCATATTTAACCCCTTTGTAAAGGTGCTGGGATGCAAGTTGGGCAGAGTTACAGTAATTGCTTTAGGGGAAATCTTGAAAGCACCCTAATATTTCTTTCCCCATTATGAATGCTTTGATAATTGGCTCTGACTGCAACTTATTTGGCAAAAAAATGAGGAGTTGGCGTAGGCAAGGCCTTTATAGCCCCATACTTTTCTGTTCCAGTTGGAATGCTAAGACAATCTAGCTTATTAGTGCTGCCTTGAAAAAAGTGCCTGGAAAGCAAATTTGGTGTAAGCTTAATAGCTGATTTTGTTTCCTTAGCACGTTTATAGAAAAAACTCATAACCTTACCTCAAAACTGTCATATTTACTTTAAACGTGTTTTAATTGTGTTGCCTAGTCTACTCTGCGTTCATCCGAGTATACTGTGTGTGTTTTTTTATTTTAAAAATGTTTTCTTTTTTTGTCCTTTGAGGGTCACAGGTATCTTTTAACTTTCAGGTTATACTGCCCCCTGCAAGATATCTGGATGCTGGGAAAAAAAAAAGCTCCAAGCCTTCTCAGTACCAGCATGCCTAATTTTTTATTTTTTTGTCCATGCCATAGGAGGATGGATGTCTCTACATCGCTGTTGGAGCTTGCCTCCTTCTAGCTATCTGACACAGCTGTCCTCAGCCTGGATTTAAAGTATCATGTCTGAATTCTGCTGTACTGGACAATGAGAGTGACATTTGAAAACTGGCTTCAACATAGTGCTTTCCAGATTCCCTTCTAGTCGTTAACCGCAGAACACTTTACAGGTCCAGAGCAGCTGCCATTGCTTCATCACTTGCCCTGTCTGTAGAGATGCCTTTAAAAAGTCAGTTTCCTGCTTGTTTCTACCATGGAATGAGTTAAAACTGACCCCAAGCACTGACCCCCCCCCCCCACCCCCTCCCCACCCCACCCCCTCCCCACTGGGTGGAGTGTTGCATGGGCTCTTTATCACCATAGGGCATCAATTAAACATTTTCTGCTGCTACAGCATCTGCTTGCAAAGAGCAACATTGAAGTGTGATCTTGATTCATAAATACTGCCCACCCAGTTACTTTGTTCACCTCTAGCCATCTGACCCCCACATGCTACCAGTTGTCTGGGTTTTGTGAGTACCTTCAGGCTTTGACTTGTGTTATTGGTTTCAGGGCTGTTTGCAGCACACATCCTGATTATGCCAACATCTGCAGCCTGGAATACTGCCCTCCGCACCTTTAATCTATTCACTGGTCTCCTCTCTATAGCTCTGTTGGGTATAGAATTCATGGAGCAAATAGCTGTAACTTCAGTTGCAATGGTTTGTGGGAGGCTGTGCAGCTTATCTCTTGCATGGGTCTCCTGTCAGTACACATGTGTAGGACACCTTGGTTAAAGTGTTGCACTGAAATCTGCGACCAAAAAGATTCTGATCTCCATGGCATTCAAGGGAGAACATTTTTCTCTTAAAAGCATTATTAGGAATGCTACCAGTGGAATGGGCACCAACCTTTTCAGCCAAAAAAGCTTAAAGAACAGCATGCACGCCTCTTCTGCCTTAAAGCCCACCAGCTTGTCCCACAATCCACCTGCAAGTTCTGGTGCGCAGTGTTTCCCGGATCTTCAGACAAACCGTCCTCTGCATGAAGGGTGCACGCTCGCTTTTCAGTGGAGGAATATTTGTCAACTTTTCCAAGAACTTGGACAGCTTGCATGTTGTTGCTTGGTGTAGGAGATAGTATCCTAGGGCTACATGGAGTTTTGTTTGCTGCACCCTCCTCAGTCTTCCCACCTTAAAATTTTCTGTTGTCACTGCACAGATTAATGCACCTGATTTTCCCACCGACAGACATGAAGTAAGGGGTATAACCAATTGTCCTGCAAAAGGGAGTTATCGATTGAAGATGGATGGTATACCTTTAGAAAGAGAATCGTACAGGCATATATGATCAAAAGGGGTGAGAGTCAAAAGCGAATCTGTGTGTTTTAGGGTCAACTGCACATAGTTACGAATTTGAAGATAATGAAATGGTTCTACAGCTGGAGCCTTGTGTGAAGATTACAGTGAAGGGTAGCTTAACATAGTGCCCTGCAAAAACTGCTTTTATATTGCCACAAAATCAATGCGACTCATTGTATCCTGGGGAAAAGGATTTTTAGTGAGGTTTGCAAAGGATGTAAGTCATGACGGCAGCCTCCCAGAATAGTTTAGAGTCCCAAATATTCAGCAAGTGTTTGCACACAAAATTGTTTATGAAAGTCGGGAGCCGTCCATAGGACCTTGTCTATCGCCAGGGGCTTCATCAGGTATTCTTCAATACTGTTCCACAATGGAGTGTTGGAAGTTGTAAGATGAAGAGGGGGGTGACGATTTGTGCTGCTAAGTAGTAAGTAATATGTGGTATTGCTATTTCTCGGTCTAAAATCATGGCAGACTAACCTCTTACATGCCCGTTGAATGAACCCTAATAAGTGCAAGGGACCGTTAAAAGGGAGGACCCTGAATGGGTACAACAGTTCAGGAAATGCCGTCCTTATCAGAGTTACTGTCATTCCCAGCCAATATATTGATTTTTCTCCCAGGATGCAATTACGTTTTTTGTTAAATAAAAGCTGTGTAGCTAGCTAAATGCAAAGCCTTGTAATGTGTGAGTGGCTCCTAAATGGGCCACTCACACGACGATAGGTAAAGGTATATTTGGGAACTTGGACTTTTACCACCTGTAAATGTAACATTTAAGGCCATGAATTTCGAATCATTAATGCACAATCCTGAAAT
This sequence comes from Rana muscosa, assembly GCA_029206835.1. Taxonomy (NCBI): domain Eukaryota; kingdom Metazoa; phylum Chordata; class Amphibia; order Anura; family Ranidae; genus Rana; species Rana muscosa. The sequence continues at coordinate 1,093,183,743 of CM055116.1, forward strand.
GGCTAGAAGTCATTGAGAATTTGAATAAGGTTTGGAAGCGAGATTGTGGTAGTAGTAGTAAGAGGCAAAAGGACACAAGGATCTGCAAAAAGGCAAGCCTTTTGTTGGTATCTGGCCACCTCTATGCTTTAGACATCCAGGTTTGCCTTAATAGTGAGGGTCAAGGTTCAATCACATAGGCAAATTATTTGGGGGATAGAGGGCATACCTGTATCGTACCCCTAAGAACGGTAAAGTGAGGTAATCCAAATCCTGCATATTGTATAAATGCCTTGTGGTTGTCTTAAGTTTTTTCTTTAGAGCCTTCTGGACTGGCCCAGGCAGATGTTGAATGCAACCTGGTAAGACTCCTGTTGGATGCTTTGTGAGCTCTGCCAGATCATCTGGATATTTTGTCTCGAGGACCGATTTGTCATCCTGCTTTGTTTCCTGCATTTAACAACATGGCTGTTGAAGCTCAGGTTTTGAGAAATGGGCATCTCTGAATCTGACTTTCCTTGATGCCTTTGTTAGGAAGACTCTTTCCCGCAAAGTCTTTCATTGGGATAGTTTACATGCAGGGTGTCCCAGAGCTCCCACTCTAGTAGTTTCTCTGTGGGATGAATCCTTTCCTTCCTTCTTTCAGCTGAATCTAGACCAGCTTTTGACTCTGAACATTATTTAAAGCGAAGGTTCCGCGGTCCCTCGTTTTTTTTTTTTCTAGGTGCATGTAATGGGGTTACAGAAAACATGTAAGCACTCACTTGTCCTGCGATTAGAAACAACGCCCGTCTATTTCAGTTTATAAATTCTGACTTTTATAAATTGATCTTCTTTTTGCCATTTTGCTTGTGGGCACTGTGAAGCCCACAAGCGGAGACTTCCGGGATGCGGTGAATGCATCCCAGCATTCACCACTGTATCACCAGTATTGGCGAGTGAGCGAGGTTGCCATGATAACGGGTGACGTCATTCAAAGGGCGCCGGGGAAAGAAAAAGATACGCCCACTCCTGCGGGAGGAATACATGGAAGTCCTGATTCGGAACGACTGATTCACGGTAAGTACAAGCGCAAAAAAAAAAAACAATAGGCATATGTATATGTATCTGCTACATAGATTAGTATAATATAATGTCAGGATTTAGGGTGAACCTCCGCTTTAAGGTCCGGTTCCTGTAATTTTTTATTTTCGATCTCGTTTCAGAGACAGACCCACTCCTTAAGACCTTATTACAGTCTTCCATGTAGCTCCCCCTGTTTGTTCCAATGTGTTCGATCTGAATCTAGTTCTCTCTGCACTTCACAAGCTGCTGTTTGAACCAGTCAAATATTCTTTCTTCTACTCTCACCCACAAGGTGGTGTTCTTTGTAGCCTTCACCTCTGCAAGGCGAAAGTTGAACTTGCATCCTTATCCTAAAAGGAGCTTTTTCTGCTTTTGCATGTTAACATGGTGGTGTTGAGGTCCAGGACTTCCTTCCTAAGGTAGTTTCTGCCTTTTACATCAACCGGCTCCAGTGGACCAAAGTGAATTTCCCTCCATTCTCTCTGGATGTGGTTTAGGCTGATAGTCTATTTCTTGGCCATTGCATCTTTGTCGTGCAAACAGAATCGCGATACGCCTGTCGCCCAAAAGAAGTTTCCAAACTACTTTTGGGGCGACGGGCGCACTGCGATTCTGTTTGCGCAATTTTACTGCGATTCGTCAGGCGACAATCGTGGCCCCATTGGAAGTAATGGGATTCACAAGGGTTTCCTGTGATTGCCAGCGATTCGGGCTTGCGGGCAGAATCGCAGCGATTCCGCCCACAATCCGGGATGTCTAGATGTGAATGGAGCTGTAAGGATACATGTGCTGCTGCTTCCATTATCTTTAGGTGGCTTAGACAGACCATCATTTAAGCCTATGGTCTCAAGGATCAGGACCCACCCTTTCCTATCAATGTGCACTGTACTAGATCAGTTAGTGCTTCTTGGGCTTTTTGGCACTAAGCAACGTTGCCGTCTGGTCGTCTTTTTGCATTTTTTACAAGTACTAGCAGGTGGATGTCCGTCCCAGAGGTGACATATGGTGTCCCTCCAGTGGAAAAGAAAGAAAATAGGATTTTTGTACTTATTGTAAAAATCCTTCTCTTGGAGTCCCTTGAGGGAAATATGTTCCACTACGTTGTGTTTATGATCATACTCTGTGTACTGCTTTGCTACAAAAATGGCATGCTGGTAGCTGGCTGGCTTACTGCTTACCATTGTCCAATACTCCAATATAACCTGAAAGTGAAATACCTGTGTCAAATCAATTTTCTTATTTTTTTTTCCTATTGTGAATACGCAGTAGGTGTCTTAACTAAGAAGCCTGTTTTTTTATTTTTAATATATTTTTAGGACTTGAAATGCAGCCTTATGTTCCAATGGTGTTGCCCCAACTTGTAGAAATCATTAACAGACCCGCCACGCCAAAGACTCTCTTAGAGAATACAGGTAACCTATGCCAGCTGTTTTGAAGAGCGAGTAAAACGCTTGGTTTGCTTTAAGATGTGGGAGTTTTCTGCTTTTTATACTTGCGATCACTTTTTCAAATGCCAAAATGTCTACAAGCCAGAGATTTTTTACAGTTCACTACATTTAGCAATTATCAAAAGAAAATGTTCTTCAATGCTGTACAGCCTAGGGAGAATTAATGAAGCACGCTTTGTATTTTAACTCTTTCGCTGCCATTTTTCACTTTTTATTTACTCCATGTGGCCAAGCCACTTTTTCCTAAGGGAGTGTTGCCTTCTCCAAAATTGTCTAGAAAAAGGACAGCATAGGCATTCCTCATAATCCAGGTCAGTAAATGAGTTAATTAAAGCTTGTTTTCCAGGTGACTAAAACTTTGTCACCAGGAGAGATTTACATTTTCATGCATTTGGCCCACAAGGAAACACCATTTTAAACATACACCTAGAATGCACATGTAAAGTGATTGCGTAACATGTATTGGGTATAATCACGAACACCCGAGTGAGAGGAATAATTCTAAGGCCATCATTTACAGTCATCTCTAAACTGATGAGCTGTAAAAAATTTAAAACCTTGCCGATGTGCAATTACTACAATATCGTAATTTGTGGTAGTTTTGCAGGTGTATGGATTTTTGAGGCCTGACCTAGTTGGTATTGGCTTGACACAGGTCTCCTCTTTACTTTACAAATAAAATAGATATTGTGTTTTTGTGCACTAAAATGTATTGTATTTTTTTTCTGCAAATATTGGTTTGATAACGTTTCTTGTGACTTTAAAATTTTCAACTACCATCTTTTATTCTACAGGTCCTCTGCTTTCTGAAAATGTGTAACGTAATTGGGATTTTAAGTCCTTTTCAGGCCAAATATTGCAATTTTAACAAGTGAGGTTCAGCACCTAAAGAGTTAAAGCTCCGCTACAGCCAAATCATTTGTTCTATATTTGGTTTTGGACTGAGTGGGGAATTATTTTTTCTTGTGTATGTCCTTGTTGGCAAAGTTTCCCTATCCTGTCAAAACAGGAAGTGAAAGCATTCCCTTTTATTGCTCTTCTAATTTCTTGTCCTGCTGACATGGGGTTATGAACAGCAATAAAAACAATTAAAGTATTCTTGCATGCCTATCCCAAATATTAAAGTTTGCCTGGAGTTAGGCTTTAAAGCTGACTTTCAGGTATTGGGTATTTTATACATAGTTACAGTGGTCCAGCTTGGACTAATGTAACTATGTATATATACCATAACTGGCTGATGCCATTGGAAGCAGGAAATCATTGAAGTAGACACCGCTACTTTGGTGATCTCCACTTCTGTGTCTCGTGCCGAGTGGCTGGGCTGAGGCATTATGAACACAGGAGGTTGGCTGGTTAACACGGGCACCATTCAGAGACTGGTTTGCATTTGCTGAATGAATGCAAAGCCTTCTCTGATTGGATGAGACGGAGAGGCGGGCAGATGACATCTGTGCTAAGTGGCCGACTACCTGTGTTCTCAATGCAGCAGGCCATGTAACTGTAAAAATTTACCATATCTGGAATTCATATTTAAGAAGCCAGGGAACTTTTATTTCCGTTGACTATGGAAACTGTTTAGAAATGTTGGGTCATGCTGCTTTAGGTTTTCTACAGCTCTACTGTAATGGACTGGACTTGTACATTTTAGCATCTTTTTTCATCAAATAGGAATTTAAAGTAGACTAAAATGAGGTTAAGGCCTTGTCCTCCCCTCTAATTAACATGCCTCATACTGTTTGCAATAAATCAGCCCCCCACACACACCTTGGAGCAGTCCCATAATCAGAGCTTCCTTATGCTGTGCATCCGTTGGAGGCTTGATAGCGGTACTGAATTTACTTGACTGTGAAGTCACCGCTGTAGCCACATGACCGCTCTAAAAAAACAGGGGGGGGGAGGCATTTACACTGTTTATTGCAAGCAGCATATTTATTAATTTGGGGGAGGGGGGGGGCAATGTACTGTTCCTTTTTTAGCCTTTACTTTAAATGATCAGAAAACTTCCACATTTACAAACTATTGTATTTTTGCTGTGTGTTCAGCTTTTAAAGAGAATGCCTGTATATACGGAAGCTCAATGTTGTCCATTACAGCAGGGTGTTTAGCCTGTGAATTGTTTAATCCTGTGTAATTGGAGATAGTGTATAGCAGAACTATAATCTCCAAGCCATAGTAAGGAAACAGTGGATAATTACAGCAACATTATTGTAAGGCTCATATACTCTTGTATTTTTGTTTTTAGTTAATTTTTGTATTTTCTTTTTATAAATGTTAAATGTGATGTGCTTTTTGACTAAAAGTTCACTGTGGGATGATAAATGACTTGAGAGAATACAATATGTGGTAAACGTTTCTGACTCATTCATTTATGCGTGTTGGGGCATGAGTTATTTGAGCTCCCTAAACAGGCTTTTTCTGAGCAGAGCAGTTAAGATTATCTGGTAATATGCGAACAGGGCCTGGAGCGCCTCTTGCTGTCTGGAAAAAGTAAGTGTTCAAAGGCAATATTTCACCAGACTAAGGCTGGCCATACATGTTCAATTTTCCTTTTCAAAATATTCCTTTAGATTTACCAAAAACCATATAATGAGGGTAAAACACAGCAATTTTCAACTGTATCCAATTAGGCAGGCCCTTGCACGAAGATAAATCTAAAGGAAAATTGTACAAGAAAATTGAACATGTATGACCAGCCTTAGATTCCCCCCCCCCCCAAAATGTAGAGGTTTAGTCCTAATCATAAACAAAATGTATATTTATATGTGACATGTGAGAAAATAAACCATCCTTCGAAGTGACACTCACCACAGGGTACCTTGTAGACACAGCCCAGGCTATAAAAGAGCATGCTTACCTTTCCAGAGGTCCTTCTCTTCAAATTTCACCACTGCAGGTATTACACTTTTGGGTGTGACGCATATCTGCTCCTCCTACTTTATGCTTTGGTTCCACCCATTTCTTCTTCTGTCACTGTAGGACATATTAATCTGAAGGAGGAACCACCACATGCTACCAGGGGCGCAAGTATCTGTCACACCTGAAAGTTGCTGTGGTAGTTCATTGTTGGAGTATTTGCTTACTCGTATGGGTAAGACCACCTGCCTGGCATGAGGGATCTGCTGATAGCTGGTGGTGCAATGCTTTACAGGTGCCTGCAACAAAAAAAAAATTAAATGCACTTTTTTTTTTTTTTACCTGCAAAAGAAGTGCATTTATTCTTCTTTTATATATATATATATATATATTTATATATATATATATATATATAAAATAAATCTCTTTTTGCATTAAGAGAAAATGGATGACCAGGATTGTCTTGCTCTGTTGGTCTTCTAAAAAGAAGAACCCTTGGAATAATAAGGATGGGGAGTCACCACTGATGAATGAGTAAATAGACTTGTTTCAGCACAGCTTGAAAGTTATTGTTACATGTGAGCAGACTCCATCTACTGTCTGGATAGAAGACCGTGGTTATATATTAGCTAGACTAAATTTTTATTTTAAGTAAAATAAGCACAAAACTACTATACATTCCCTTTTTGCATTCTGCAGTCCCTGCCCAGTTTCTTATACGACATGACTGGCACAACAAAAATCATTTCATATGAATGCTAAAGTTCTTTTCGGTAATGTGTTTTTTTTTAAATGTTTTCTGTAAAGTATGCTGAAACCCTAATTAATACATTTTCATTGAATGGATACTGGAGTACACTCAGCAAGAGCTCAAGCCACATAATCCCTTAGGCTGCATTTACACTATTGTTTGAGGGGGCAGTAAAAATGCGCAACCAAGCTGCGTTTTTACTGAATTGCCTCCAAACCCTCCCCCTAATGCTGCAAAGGCAATGAAGAAGAGAGTACATATCTTGTGGCCACGATTCTTTGCATCGCAGTGCAGCAAAGATGATTCCTGCTTGTGGGGCAGTATCACCACCTAAACGTGACCCATTCAACTGAATGGGGATGCCCCCACAATGCAAGCGGTTGCAGTGCGCTAGTGCAGTGTTTAAAGTTGTTGTAAACTCCTATGATTGTACCTATAGGTAAGCTTATATTAAGGCTTACAAATAGGTACTGTTAAATATCTCCTAAACCTGCGCCATTTAAGAGACATTTACTTTATATGCAGCCGATGACGTCATCGGTGCATGCACTCTGAAGGAACGGCCACCTGTGCCGTTCCTTCAGAGCCCTGTGCCATGACCCGGCGGCTCCTGTGCGCATGCACGGCATTGACGTTGCGCGGCTCCAGCCAGTCACACAGCTGGAGTCCGAGACCCCAAATGGAAGACAGGGGAAGATGGGTGCGGCCTCCAGCGGTAACAACGCATCGGTCTAGGGCTTCGATTGCAGGTAAGTTTCACATAATGTGCTAGTATGTAATGCATACTAGCACATTATGCCTTACTTTGCAGGTCGGTTAAAACCGATGACGAATAGGCCGTACATTGCCTCCTTACCACCCTGCCAAATGTTCTATGAAGAGCGATCCAAATGCAGATGCACTTCGGAGAGCACTTCTAGTGTAAACAAGCCCATTTAAACCCTCTCACATCGTCCTCTACAGAAAATGCCCATAATATGTAATACAGTGTACATAAACCAAATACACTTTCATATATCCATGCTGCCTTCTTTCTTACTGTGGCTTTTTAGGCTGTGCAACCTGTGTCCCTGCTCCCGCACTGCCATTTTTAATTGGCCCTCCCTCGGCTCACAATATTATACTGTGCATGTGCAAGATGGAGCACATAATGACATGCGCCATACTACATTCATCTATATATATATATATATAAATATCTATATTTTAAGTCTTCCACAAGATGCAAATGAGTTTAGTTCTGTATGGGGCATATGAGACCTCCTTGAAGGCACTAGTGATTTTACCTTCCCATTGGACATCTGTGTGCCTGGGGCTACGGTCACTAGTGCCTTCAGGGGAACAAGAAAGTGAACGCAAGTGAGGTAACTTGAATTACTTTTTTTTTTTATTTAAAGGATTTTACATCTGCATGCAGAAATGCATGCTGATGTGAATTTTAGTAAAAGGATGAAAAGATCCGCTTTAACTGGTGTATATGGACTTAATTTCTCTATGCACCCAGACTGTGCTTTCACAGGTTGGTTTAGAACCTATTTCTTTTGTTTATTTTGGCTTAAATTTTTACCTGTGATTGCAGGAGAAAAATTCGCCCCATCTATGGCTCGCCCCAAGCAGGCCATACAGGTTTCAGATTTTTTTTTTCCCCCTATATATTCAGTGCATCCGGAAAGTATTTACAGCACTTCACTTTTTCCACATTTTGTTATGTTACAGCCTTATTCCAAAATGGATTAAATTCATTATTTTTCTCAAAATTCTACAAACTATACTCCATAATGAAATTGTGAAAGTAGTTTGTAAAAAATCGTTACAAAGTAAAAAAATAAAAAATAAATCACATATACAAAAGTATTCCTTTGCTCAATACTTTGTTGAAGCACCTTTAGCACCAAATACAGCCTCTCGCGCTCCATCAGGGTGGCTGGCAAATGTCAGTGCACAGCCAATTTCAGATCTCTCTAGAGATATTCAATCGGAGTCAAGTCTGTGCTCTGCTTGGGCCTCTCAAGGGACATTCACAGAGTTGTCCCATAACCACTCCTTTGTTATCTTGGCTGTGTGCTTAGGGTCGGTTGTTCTGTTGGAAGATGAACCTTTGCCCCAGTCTGAGGTTCAGAGCGCTCTGGAGCAGGTTTTCATCAAGGAAGTCTCTGTACATTGCTGCATTCATCTTCCCCTCGATCCTGACTACTCTCCCAGTTACTGCCGCTGAAAAACATCCTCACAGCATGATGCTGCCACCACCATGCTTCACTGTAGGGATGGTATTGGCCAGGTGATGAGCGGTGCGTGATTCCTTCCCGACATACTTGCCAGTCAGGCCAAAGAGTTCAATCTTTGTTTCATCAGACCAGAGAATTTTCTTTCTCATGGTCTGAAAGTCCTTCAGGTGCCTTTTTGGCAAACTTCAGGTGGGCTGTCATGTGCCTTTTACGGAGGAGTGGCTTCTGCCTGGCCATACATACAGGCCTGGTTGATGGAGTGCTGCAGAGATGGTTCTTCTCCTTGAAGTTTCTCCTTTCTCCACAGAGAAATGCTGGGGCTCGGTCAGAGTGGCCATCTAGTTCTTGGTCACCTCCCTGACTAAGGCCCTTCTCCCTGCTCTGTTTGGCCGGGTGGCCCGCTCTAGGAAGAGTCCTGGTGGTTTCAAACTTCCATTTATGAATGATGGAGGCCACTGTGCTCATTGGGACCTTCAATGCTGCAGAAATTTTTCTGTACCCTATCCCAGCCATTTTCAGATCTCTCCAGAGATGTTCAATCTGGTTCTAATCTGGGCCACTCAAGGACATTCACAGACTTGTCCCGTAGCCACTCCTTTGTTATCTTGGCTGTTTAGGGTTGTTGTCCTGTTGGAAGATGAACCTTCGTCCCAGGCTGAAGTACAGCACTCTGGAGAATCAATGATATCTGTACATTGCTGCATTCATCTTTCCCTCAATCCTGACTAGTCTCCCAGTTGCTGCTGCTGAAAAACATCCCCACAGCATGATGCTGCCACCACCATGCGTCACTCTAGGGTTGGTATTGGCCAGGTGATGAGCGGTGCCTGGTTTCCTCCAGACATGACGCTTGCCATTCAGGTCAAAGATTTCCATCTTTGTTCATTGGACCAGAGAATTTTCTTTCTCATGGTCCGAGCGTCCTTGAGGTGCCTTTTGGCAATCACTAGGCAGGCTGTCATGTGCCTTTTACTAAGGAGTGGCTTCCGTCTGGCCACTCTACCATAGAGGCCCTGATTGGTGGAGTGCTGCCAGAGATGGTTGTTCCTCCTGGAAGGTTCTCCTCTCTCCACAGAGAAACACGAGATCTGTCAGTGTGACCATCAGGTTCTTGGTCACCTCCGCAAGGCCCTTTTTCTTCTGATCGTTCAGTTTGGCCAGGCGGCCCACTCTAGGAAGAGTCCTGGTGGCTCCAAACTTCCATTTACGGATGATGGAGGCCGTTGTGCTCAATGTAACCTTCAATTCTTCTGTACCCTTCCCCCAGATCTGTGTCTCGATACAATCCTGTCTCGGAGGTCTGCAGCCAGTTTCTTGGACTTCATGGCTTGGTTTGTGCTTTGACATGCACTGTTAACTTTGGGACCTTATATAGACAGGTGTGTGCCTTTCCAAATCATGGCCAATCAACTGAATTTACCACAGGTGTACTCCAATCAAGTTGTAGAAACATCTCAAAGATGATCAGTCCGTGCCTAGATGTGGGCAAATTGTGTGTATGTTTTATAAAAACTCAATAAAAAAGATTTAAGAAAAAAAAGAAAAAAAGATGATCAGTCCAAACAGGATGCACCTGAGCTCAATTTTGAGTGTCATGGCAAAGGCTGTGAATACTTATGTACAAGGGATTTTTTTTTTTTTTATAAATTTGCAAAGATTTCAAACTTCTTTCACGTCATTATGGGGTAGTATTTGTAGAATTTTGAGGAAAATAACGAATTGAATCCATTTTGGAATAAGGCTGTAACAGGGGGAAATAGCCAAAAATTTATACAAATTTGGCCAGTCCCCGCTGAACCAACCAAATTGCGCTCCATCTACAGCCAGCTTTACTGTCCACAGCTTGCTGCAATATAACAGGATTCCTATAGAGATTTCTGTACTAGAATAAGGTGGTACAGAGTGTTGACAGTTTATGTTGACTTTTGTGATCACTGGCTATTTTTTTTGGGAGAGAAGCTTCTGTGTTAGATGGATATGGCACAGAGGCGTTATGAGAATCTTTGGCAGAGTGGGGGCAGGAAAGGAGGCTTGCAGAAATTTGCTGGGTAGTGTAAAAAGGTGATGCTGACATAGCTGAGTCTTGGTAGGTGATGCATGGTAATGGCCAACACCCCACAGTAAATTTACTGTCTGCATAATTACATGCTGCTCTTGGGCATTGCAGTGATCGTGTAACTTTGTGAAGCAGTGTTTTAATTTAACCACTTTTGTTAGATGGCACTTTAAAAGAGGAGCTCCAGTCATTTTTTGTGTTTATTAAATATCATCAGCGGCAAAAACTGTAGCTGCTGACTTTTAACAATCGCCTGTCCCAGTATCCTGTAATGTGCTCGTCTGAGCTGTTCTTTCCCTTGGTCTTCTGCTGCTGGCATCTCAATTGTCGACACCCGGCTGTGACAGCTTGCGGCTTCCCATTGGGTGGGTCGCAGTCTTCTGGGACCTATGATGCGTCCCAGAAGAGTACGGGGTGGGGGGAGAATTTCAACTCAGATCACCTCTCAAAACCAGGTACCCGCAAACCCCCCCCACCATTTGGTGAAGAGGGGGGGGTCTTAACGTGGAACGACCCCCTTTGGGTGGAGCTCCGCTTTGAAGATTTGCTTATGGAACTGTGTGTGTGTGTGTGTGTGTGTGTGTGTGTAAAGCAAATTACTGGAATATTTTAGCTTAAAATACAACTCAACTAAGTAGAAGCATCCCCAAGTGAAAGTCACAACCATTAACTTTTGATTTCCCTTAATTTTTAAGGGCAATTAGTGATTTGTTTAATGGTCCCACATTGATCTTTTAAACTGAAAGAACATCATCTGCTTTTAATTGCATGCTATCATCAGACTGTTCACAAATGCCTGTTTAATGAGAATGTTGCATAGTTTGTGTCACCTGAACATAGGTTTTGTTTTATGCTGCTTCAATACAGATCTGCTGAGTTTTTAGTATTTGTTTACTTTGCTTACAGAGTTTTTAAATTACTACCTGCATCCCCTCTCATTTCTCTTGTCTGGACAATTAAATCATCCCGAATGAGAGAGCACACCTAAAATGCACAGACTGAAATAAAATTATATGATGCCTAAAAACATTTCATTCTTCTAATGCTTGGAAATTGGCTTTCACATTTTTTACACTTTCATCTTGGCTATATGTTTACTAGGGTTTCCTAGTCTCTTTTGCCTCTGAAATAACTTGGCTTTTAAAAATATTGGTATATGTGTATTCAAATCCCCCTCTTATACAATGTGTGACTTGAACATGGTTAACTCCATGGAGGGCAGGTATACATTGTACCTGCCACAACACACATGCAAGCTGGTTTTGGGAACCTGTGACCAGTCACTGGGGTCTACACATTTTTTTTTTTAATGCATGCAGGGGAAGTGTTGAGTGAGCGCTGAGCAACCTGTGTAATGGCCAGTTATGGATTAGGAAGCTGTCAAAATAATCTTTTTGCCCTACATTAATGATCTGCCTGATCCTATTGGAATCACTGTCATTTACAAAGTATATCTAAACCCAGGAACAAAATTTTTTTAATAGAATTAAACCAACCAATTTAACTTTCTTGAATGATAACTGTTAAATTTGCTAGTATGCTTATGTTGGCTCTTAGTTGAACTGTCAAGCCATCAGATAGCTGGTGTCATACTGAAAACACATGCAGCATCATGGATACTGCAGATCAGAGGCTAAGATAGCAAGCAGCTTCCTTCGCTGTAAAGGATGGGATTGATTTGTTCTGCTTTAAAAAAAATTGCAGCTTATCAAACAGTTTCTAGATGTATTGACCCTTTTTTTTTTTTGGGCTAAGTTCAGTAAGGGGAATGTAAAGAGACCAGTAACTGTGCATGGCATTCAATCAGCTTCTGTCTTTCATTTTCAAAGTGTAACTGAACAAGTTAAAATAGAATCTTGAGCAGTTGTATAGTAACCAATCGGCTTTTGTCTGCTGCAGTTTGAATACAGTCTCCCCAGTATTCTTATTTATTGTGCACTAAACTGAAGCTCCAATGTAAACTACAGGAAGCTTCCTTGCTATGGTATGAAGATGGGAGGGCGGAGGTGGATGTAGTCCAAATGAAAGAACAGCCTGGAGTGGTTCTACAACTCCTAGATGCATTTTAGTGAGTGTTGTCACCTTAAGTGAGAGAGCATGTTACTGGCAGGTTTACCAGGTGGAAATAAAAGCCTGAATAAAGGAAACTAGTGCAGCCACCACATCCAAGGGCTGGTAAGCTTCTATATATAAATTTTTGTTCTTGCGTTTAGATTAACTTTATCTCCTCACCCTGAATAGTGTTTGCATAACTCTTCAGGGGAAGCAGCCGCTAGCGATAATGCGGCAGGCTGGTTGTACCCAAGTTGATTGACTTGGTTCATTCAGCCTGCCCATTACTGGTTTGAATCTTGGCGGGTTCAGCAGGAACTGGCTGAGATTTGAACCGTGTTTGGCTGGCCAAGTTGCAAGTTTCAGTGTACTTGCTAATCTGAAATAAAAGAAATAGTCCCAAAAAGTAGTCAGCACACAGCCTTCTTAAAGTGGTCAGTGTGCTCCTAGATTTAGCTGATTGGCTCTTGATTCTTTCTTGAGGCCTATGTGTTAAAAGATAAGTTCACTTTTTAACAAAAAATATTGCAAGTTTTTTTGTAACATGTTACACCCTGTGTATGGATGTAAAATGTTACGAAAGGTGAACTTAGGAGTTATAAAACTCATGGCTAGCAGAAAACAGACCTGATGAGGCTTAAAAAAAAAGTGCATTGGTTGTGGCCCAGCTTGGATTGTTCAGTCCTTCGTTACATTCTCCGTAATGGCAAAACAGTGACATTGCATGTGTTGTAAAAAGTGGTGACTCTTGATTATTAAATGGATAAAAATAAAAAAAGATTTAAGGCATGGATCAGAAGCCTAGAAAATAGATCACTGACACAATATGGAACTTTAGAGCTTTTATGAGTGGTTTCTGAAGTAAAAATTTAAAAAATGAAATTTTCCATATTTATGCATTTAGTCTGTCAAACAAGCAAAGTAGGCTCTGTGTTTTAGGTGTTCTCTCATATTTCCTCCTCCTCTTCATTCCCCTTGCCTTCCCCTCCAATCCAAACCTCTAACCTTCCTCAGATGGTTTTGTCATGTGTCACTACCTTTGCAAAGGCAGTGCTCATAAACTACACTAGTGATATCTTATGTTATTATCATACACAGATTCTGTTTTCTGTTTCTGAGTTATTTGTTGTTTTTTTCTTTATTTTTTTCTCCTCCCCCCCCCCTCATTTGCTCATGTCTTGGTTGGCGTTTGGTGGTGTATAACCGTGATTGCGTTGCCTTAGCAATAACAATTGGTCGTCTTGGTTACGTTTGTCCTCAAGAGGTGGCCCCCATGCTACAGCAGTTTATAAGACCCTGGTGTGTATTCTTCAATCTTTTTTTAATTCATTTCTCTTCATGTTTTCTTTATAGTTCACATCTTTGGAATTTTTTATTTTTATTTTTTTTATTCGTCAGTTATTACATGAAGTCATTTGTCAGCCATGTGACTAATCTTGTCCTCGGTTTCGTCAATTTTTGTTTATTTTTTTCTTTCAAACATTGTCATGTAAACTGTTACCTATTTCTTTGTTGTGGCTAACTAATTGATGATGCATGGGAGCATGGGATAAGATTGTCACATGCTTGCTGTGTCTAGAGCTTGTTGTATACAAGTATACCTGTAGTCTAGACATTGGAGGGATCCATTTTGTGAATGTTGCCTCTTTGCTGAACTAGAAACTAGTGATCTCATTGTTAAAATACATTATGGAGCCCTCTTCCATGAGTAAACTACAAGTATACTTAAAGCGGCATTAATTGTGAATTGATAGAAATTATGCATGCCCATCTTCTGCTCGCCAATGAATTAGGTCTTACAATGCAGTAGTTACATTGGCGACTTTCCTGAAATCTATTGGGTTTTTTTTGTGGTGTATATGGCAGTTTTAAATATACAATTCAAATTTTTTATTTTGCTACATTAAAAATATTAGGCAATGGTCCATACTATGGGGACTTTTGTTAAAAGGAGGACATACACAGGCAGATGGAGCCACCTTAGATTTCTCTTCTTTGGCTGCCTCTTGTACAGCAGGGTTGACCATCAATGTTGATGGCCAAATATGATAAAAACATAGTCAAATAATGTTCCCTTAAAGACCACAGATGTCAAATCATATCTTTCTCCTTGTTCAGATGATGTCCAGCAGGTAAAGGTCAGTGGCAGCTGAAGTGTGTGCTGGTTAATGGCAGAGGAGTTGTTAAATTATCCTACTCTGCAGATTATCTGTATGTGAATGGCCATTTTAATTGTGTTTATAGTGAGAGATTTGCTATACCATTTGTTTTTTTCTTTAGCCTGTTAAATGTATTTTTCTGAAAATTAAAAGAAAACACCAGCACTACTGCAACTTTGCATTAGGGTTTTAACACCTGCGTCTATATCTTTTTATCTATGTTTTTGTAAAGTTGAGGGTAGTGTAACTTGTCTGGGATTTCCTTAGGTGTACTTCATTACGAAACATTCGGGACAATGAGGAGAAGGATTCTGCTTTTCGTGGAATTTGTACTATGATCAGTGTTAATCCTGGAGGTGTAGTTCAGGTAAAATTTATCCATGCATTTTTTTTTTCTTTCAGCTTTATAAGTGATATTTCTATAGTGTTTCATAAAAGGTTGGCTTTCTTCACTTGAAAGAGATTCATGGTTTCCACAGGACTAAATTTGGAAATACGCTAAAATTCTGCTCACATTGCCGCATTTGCTTAGGTAGAAATAGCTGCCATATTTATAAAAACAAACAAAACTTAAGCAGATGAATTTTGTAGAAGTTACTCAATAAAGCCCCCGTTTTATTTGGTTACTTGTGTTCTTATGGTATCGGTTTG
The DNA here is from genome assembly GCA_029206835.1 of Rana muscosa. Lineage (NCBI taxonomy): Eukaryota > Metazoa > Chordata > Amphibia > Anura > Ranidae > Rana > Rana muscosa. Next base: position 1,093,198,982 of record CM055116.1, read on the forward strand.
TGTATGTATACCTATGGGTTTTTTTTTTGTGTGTGTGTGTGTGTTATTGAAATGTAGTCATATGTTTTTGTTTGTTCCCCCCCCCCCCCCCCTTTTTTTTTTTTTTTTTATATCATCCCTGTATGCACTCTTGACAAAGCTGATACAGGACATGCTCCTCCGTGTACACACTTGGTTATTTTTATTTTTTTCAACTTTAGTGATTCGTTTTTTGATATATAGTACTACATTTTTATCATAGGATTGGGCAATTATAGTTTTCATGAATGTTGCTAGAAAGAAAACTTAATTCTCCAATGTAGTACTTGCCCATTGATCTAAAATTCTTTTGTTTCAGGATTTTATATTTTTCTGTGATGCTGTTGCATCGTGGATTAATCCAAAGGAAGATCTTCGAGACATGTTCTGTAAGGTATAACACACGCTTTAGTTTTATGAACTAGCCAAATTGTTGACAAGAATCTGCTACACTTATAATAGCCTAGTTTATTTTCATTCCATTACTGTACAACACTACATTTTTACAAATAACAAAAAGCAGCGCTCGATGGGAATAGCATAAACAACGTTATAGTCTTAAATAAGTAACAAGATAAATGTATTGCACTGAAGATAAAATCAATAAAAGCTGCAGCAACTGTCAAAATTGGACGAGTATTCCCCCACATCTCGCGGCAAGGCTTGCCGTGTCCATCTGAAGGGTGTCCCTTACTGTGTCCATACATCTGCATGCCGGCAGAACATCACCACCTGCCAGATACAAGGGCTGTTAAATCACACTCCCCTCTCATATATCAGGATTCCATTTCCATGTACCAGGAGTTGTGATAGTTCCCTTCACGGTCCATCTACATGCCGACTGGTCGATGTTAACCCCTTCTCACCTGGACTCGGCAGTGGTATCGTTTAATATTTTTACCAGTATCTTACTAAGCTACATGCTCCTATGACTGTCCTTGCTACCATCTTGACTAGTACTCGTACTATTTTGACAGTTGCTGCAGCTTTTATTGATTTTATCTCCAGTGCAATACATTTATCTTGTTACTTATTTAAAGACTATAAAGTTTTTTTTTTTATGCTATTCCCATTGAGTGCTGCTTTTTGTTGTTTGAAATCCTGTTATCCTTTTTTCCAGTGGTTGGTAGCTGCACTGGGAATCGGCCCTCTTTATTTGTTCCAGGTCGCACATGCCCATGTATATGACTGGCAGTTTGTAGCGCTAATAGGAACTGTATATATGTTTGACACAATTTTACACTGTTATGGAAAAGGATTATTTCATGTGCTATAAATATACAGTGCATCTGGAAAGTATTCACAGCGCTTTACTTTCAATGCTGCAGAATTTTTTTTATACCCTTCCCCAGATCTGTGCCTCGATACAATCCTGTCTCGGAGGTCTACAGACAATTCCTTGGACTTCATGGCTTGGTTTGTGCTCTGACATGCACTATTTACTGTGGGACCTTATATAGACAAGCGTTTGCCTTTCCAAATCATGTCCAATCAACTGAATTTACCACAGGTGGACTCCAGTCAATATAAGGAAATAATTTCGGATGGCTGCACTTCCAAAAATCCTTTTATTGAAGCTGCATATGACAAGTGGTGGAGCAGGGGACAAAGAGGTAGATGCATTTCGCGCAAATGTTAGCGATTAGTCATTACCTCATTACGCGTCTATCTCTTTGTCCCCTGCTCCATCTGTAAACCACTTGTCATATGAAGCTTCAATAAAAGGATTTTTGGAAGTGCAGCCGTCCAGAACTATTTCCTTATGTTACACAGCTTGCGAGCTGGGCTAGCACCTGACTAGTGTGTGTGGGGATTAACCTGAGTCTCGGTCGCCTAAAGCGGCTTTTCTTGTTTCATTGATAGACTCTAGTCAAGTTGTAGAAACATCTCAAGGATGATCAGTGGAAACACATTTTACATTGTCATTATGGGATATTGTTTTGTAGAATTTTGAGGAAAATAATTGAATCCATTTTGGAATAAGGCTGTAACATAACAAAATGTGGAAAAAGTGAGGCGCTGTGAATACTTTCCGGATGAACTGTAGTTTTTACACTATACTTTTTGATTGACCTTTCCATGAGTATACAAGTTTGCATTTTTTTTTTTTTACTTTGTGTAGCCTAATAACCTAGTAGTATCATAAAGAAGACTTTGCATCATCAGCTCATAGAAACGGAAAATATTAGTCTATAATGTAATTTCATACCAGAGATCTTGGAGACAATCTGTGGACCACGTGTGGTCTGTATTTTCTAAATAGACATGCTGTGGCGCTGCCTTATTTTGGTAGCTTCAGATAGCATAGAGAAAAGCCATTATTCATCTTTCTTCTCACTTCCATTGACGTTTCCAGACAAACGTTAGACAGCAGTGAAGTCAGTATTTAGAGGGTGATGATTGATGTCGCATGAACAGGAGTTTATTTGACAGGGTGGTTATGGAATCTGTATAATGATGTTGATGGGACAACCAAAATATACCACAGAACATTATGTTTACAGACATTTAAGCTAGTGATCGAAAGGGGCAAGGGTTGTTTTTTGTTGTTTTTTAGCCAAGGCATGCATTAATAAATTCAGCTATTTCATTCTGTTTCTGCAGTCTCAGGCAATTAAATGTTATTTTCTTTGTAGATTCTTCATGGGTTTAAAAACCAAGTAGGGGATGAAAATTGGAGACGCTTTTCAGACCAGTTTCCACTTCCCCTTAAAGAACGTCTTGCAGCATACTATGGAGTTTAACCTAGATGTGCTCTAGCTGCAGTCTCACCATTAGGGGTAAGTAGCATTGCAAAATGATATGCAATATTTAAGCATCTCCTGCCTCTAATGCATGCTCGTTTGTTAAAATGATCTGAATCTACTAGCTCATTGGTTTCTTATTTTAAGACTAGAGCCTAGTACATGCAGGCCAGGTGGCATCAGCCGGTTTAATAGAAACTGGCCAACATTCGGCCCATGTGTACTTCAGCCGGTCCAACAGAAGCCGATAGCTGAGAGCGCTGACTGAAGTGTTCTGGCGTGGGAGATGCCCCCCCTGTCAGAACACAATAGAACAGCAGGGTAGATCGTTGTACCAACAGATTGTTAGTACAGCAGCTCTAACCTGAGCGGTCAGGTTTTTTTTTTCCTTCAGCTCGCTAGATTAAACGAAAAAACAAAACAAAAAAAACACGTTTAATGTATACTTGGCTTTAGATAATCCTTTCCTGAAGGAAGCTTGAAAATTGCCATTTGTTATTCCCCCCCCCCCCCCCCCTGAAAGCGATAGGTGCTTCCATAATCGTTCTTGGTCAATGATTCAGAAAGTATTGACAGTATACCAGCTAGGTATTTACATTTTTGCAAGAAAATACCCATTGGCTTCCACCATACTTTTATTTGGGAAGTGCTTCTAAAGCCTTAGGTTTTTTATCTTAATGTAGAGAAAAAAAACCTGTGTCCAGGGTCCCCCAGCCCCCCTTATACTTGCCTGATCTCCATCCAGCGATGCACACAAGAGCAGTGGCGCTTTCCACTCTCTCCTTATGGGGCAGATCGATAGCAGTGGGAGCAATTGGCTCCAAAAATGGATGTAGTGCATGCACTTGAAGGAACCAGATAGTATTGATTACCACATAAAATTGATATAAAAAGTTCATATTGCTGGTCCACAATGGATATCGCGATATGGCAGCAGACAAAAAGAAAACATTTATATGCTTAGAGGCACTTTTCCCTTGTTTTCTTGTTGTCTGCCGTTGGCTCCTGCTGCGGTCAATCAAATCCTATGATGAGGCAGCAGGGGGTGAGGTTGAGCCTGTCTGTGATAGCGGGTAGCATGGCTCAGGATCGAGCCTGCACGATTGCCCCCATAGGAAGCGGCTTCCTATGGGGGAACTCGCCAAAGTGGTAAAGCTAGTTGCATCTGGGGGACTAGAAGCCATTGCACAGATCAGGTGAGTATAACATGTTTTATTTTTTTAAATAAAAAAAATAAGGTTTATAATCCACTGTAAGGTGTTTTTTTTATTTCTCAGTTGACTGTTAACAATACTTGTACACGTCTTGGATAAGGGGTTGCAAAATGAAGGATGTGTTTTAAATTTTCTGCCAATTCAGCAGGGTTCACCTGAAATTTGAGCCACATTTGGCTCCCTGAAGGGATCTTTTTTTTGACCACTTGCTTACCCCACTATAGCTGAAAGATGGCTACAGCGCTGTGATCCAGTTTTGGGAGCGTGTCTATTGACATCCTCCCAGAACCCCACCCCCCTGCGTGCCCATGGGACACGCTCTGTGATCGAGGTAAAGGGCCAATCACAGCGGCCCTTTACCATGTGATCAGCTGTGTTTAATCACAGCTGATCGCATGTAAACAAATGCTGGTTATTGGCATTTCCTTTCCTCAGTGCTGTCACTGTGGTTTGTTTAGGAAAAAAAAGAAAAAACCCAGTGGTGATTAAATTTTATTAAAGAAAGCGCTATCCGTCTCAAAAAATAAACCTTTCATTTCGGTAAAATGTTGCATGACCGCGCAATTGTCATTCAAAGTGCGACAGCACTGAAAGCTGAAAATTAGCCTGGGCAGGAAAGGCGTAAATGTGCCCAGTATGCAAGTAGTTAAGGTTGTCCCACACGTCTCTCTAAAACATATCAGTTTCCCCTCCACTCCTAGGGACAGATCCAATCAATGCTTATCTATGTGGTTTTGCAGACCCAATGTTGTGTAATGCTTGAAGAAGAAACCTAAATTGTTTGAAAAAGCTTGTGTGTATGTATATTCTTCAATATGTATATATTTTTTTCCCTCTCATAGGTCCTTCAGTCTGGGAGACAGCGGGGGAGCCTCTGCACCCAGGGAAAAAAGCTACCCTTTAAGAGGGGGGAAGGGTAAACCAGTAGGAAACACAGTACAATCCCAAAGCCTACTGGGAGGGGCGGGAGGGAGGTGTTGCCGTCACTGTATTAAGTCGATGTTGGGAAACGTTTAAACCGTCTGGAGCCTTTGTGGGTGGAAATATGTCTCCTTTACAATTCTGCACTGGATGTGAAGAAGCAAATTCTCATCGCCAAACAGCACATTCTGGTATATAGGGAATTGTACTTAAGAGTACCTTTATAATTGAACTCTAGAGGGTTAAGTAAGAAGAAACTAATTTTTGCACACTTCAGAGGAAATCTTAAGAATGGGGGATTATAGCAGTAAATGGCATTTATATTAAAGCAAAAGGGTTGCCTAACTATCCCGCTAATTGGGAATTTTCTGTGTTTGCATGTTAATGAAGACATAAATAGATGAAGTTGGCAAAGTTAAACACAGCTTGCTGCGCGTATTACGAGCAGATAATTGCAGTCTGCACTTCAAATGCCTGTGAAATAAGTTGAGATCTACTGCATAAATTGATGTCCACCAAAATGCCAAATTTAGTATTTTTTTTTTATATTATTTATTTTTTTTTCTCTTCAGGAGGGGAAGGAACAAGTTAAAAAAAACTCCTTATTTTAGTTTACGAAGAACCTTTAATATAAGTATATATTTTTTTAAGAATCACTCCTTTGCTGAATGATAATTTGCAATTTTTGTTTGGCAGCAATAGTTAAATAGACCAAGGCATATTGTTTCTTCCAGTTAAGAGGAGAATATGAAGTGCTTTGCACAAGTGTCGTGAGGGTTTTCCTTCTCTCGGGGCATGCAGTCCAGGATTCTTGTAGTGGTTAAGAATTAATAAATTTAGTGGGGTTAAGTTTGTATCACATAATAGGGTAGGTCAACATTACCTGTATGCGCCTTTTTTCTTTTTTTGCGGTTTATTCATTAAGTTTCACCCTGCATCCATATTGTCTGTTTTAGGTATCATAGATTATTACGTTAAGTGCTATAGAATACGGTTAAACTCTAGCCCTTTTGTCTGTCTACCTCACTGCCCTGTGAGGGTCTACCTCACTGCCCTGTGAGTCTCATTGATGGGGAAGGGAGGGTTAAATGATAAAATCTCCAGCATAGGGAAAAAAAATAAACATTATATAGCAACACAATGTGGAAAGCTGGTTGAATTGTGCATAAACCTGTTTGCCTTTGTGCTATCAGTGTGATGTGCTTTCTGCATGATTAAGTACTAGTGATTACTAAAAGTTACACGGAGTAAGGTCAAATTAGATGGCTCATACTGAAAACTTTAGACAACAAGTTAACTGCTATAATTTTTGTATTCATTGACACTTCACAACATATTACCCATCATAAGTTCTTTTTCTTATGTTGTTTGTCAAAGCATGATCATAAAGCATTGATTTTGTAGATGATGCAGGGTATATGCACTGTATCGATGGCGCATGTTGGTGGCCCTATGTACCCTGAGCTGAAACTTTTGGGGTACAATTTAAATAGCTACAGAATGAATGTTGGGTTGTGGTCCCCCTTTACATCCCCAAATTAATTTGTTCAGCTCTTTTATGTTGCTTTTTTTCTCCCTTCATTTGTATTCCTGTGAATAAACCCATATTAAGTTAACCTTTTATTTTTCTTTCCATGTGTATTTTCTTATGTACTGTAAATGTGAAAACTTTAACTGGCACTCTTTAACAGAAGTGCTGATGTAAAAGTGCAAGTCTTTAATAATTCAAGTCGCCTCAAAGGTATCCCATGATGATAAAGAAAAGTAACGGACTTAAACTCTGCGGGTCAGAGCTGAAACAGCCACTTTCTTAAAGCAGATTATAAAAACTTGCAATGTTAAGCCATAACCATTTTTAATAGAATATTTACTTTGCCCTGAACTCGTTTTGCAATTAAACAATTGAAATCAATTTTGTAAGAAGTATTGTTCTTTAATTTTGCATGGTTTTATTAAAGCTTTAAATGGTAACTGAGGACAGGTGAACTAAAAAGAAAAACTATCTTACAAGGGGTGCTGGGATGCGTGTAGTTTTGCTCTGGCAAATCCCTGGCAAGTAAAAAATATATTCAAAGCTTGCTAAAACAATTTTTTTTATTTTGATAAGTGATGAAAAATGCAAAGAAACCAAAGGATTCTAGGAAGATGTCTAAAAGTAAGCCTAGAAAGCAAAAGCAAATGTTTTTCTTTTGACAACATTTCTTGTTCTGTGTTAAGATGAAAAAAAAATTGCAGTTGTGTGAAAAAAAAAATAGATGAATGCCAGCATTTTATAAGTTATTTATACCTAATAAATTATTAGTATTAATAGTGCTGCTAAGGTATTTAATAATCTAATAAAATGGAAAGTTTGCTCTCTAACTCCTTGTTTCTTTAGAAAACTGAAAATTTGCCAAGTGCTTAGATTCTCTTATGGTCTTTAAAGGACAGTGCACACAAGGATATTTTTTTGGTTAGAATCAAAATTTAAAGGCAAAACTTTTATATTTTTTGTTGTTGTGGAGAGGGATTAGAACACCTTCCAGTTTTTATTGCTGTCAGTGCTATTTTTAGGGAGAAATACTCTGTCCTGTTTGTCATCGAAAGTAAAAGAAAATCCCAAATTTTGGGTTGACATCAGAACACTAATGGAAGGGAAATCTTCCAATGAGGTACTATAGTTCTGGTGACACACCTGGATTCCCTCACTTTGGAGAGATTTCCTTTTAACTTCCTGTTTTTAGCTATGTCACAGGAAGTGAAGACAAATCTACCCAATGGGAAACAGATGGCCAAAAAAACGATGAGGTTTATAACTCTCCCTTACGCTAGCCAAAAAAAAAGTTTTTGCCTTTTAAGTTATACTTTAACCATTTACTATTTTACAGAAATTCTTACTTGATTTAACTGCCAGAGATAATGTGTTCATTGTAGATCTTCAGTTTTAACAAGGCAAATGCATAAGTTATAATTTGTAGTTCCTGTATTTATAGTTTGTTGTATTAATAGTTGTCCATTGCAATTCATGCGATTTGTCACAAAACTTTGCCAGCATAAGTCAGAACATTTTTATAAAACCATTCAAATGCAAAATTGATATGCATTTTACCAAAACGAGTTTTTTTTTTTTTTTAAACCTGTTTAATTCCTTCACATAAAAGCCATGTTTGACACTGTAATATCAGTCTTTTTGTCTTGATGGCTACAGGAGACAGCTTTTTTAGTAGTGTTTTTTTTGTAGTTCTTTAATTCTTGCATCATGGGATATTTAAAAGCATCTTACTATTGTGGTCTCGTTTTGACAGTTTTTGAATGTCAGTGGAATGTTTATAGAATTGTGGGTCTTTGTCTTGTTACATTCCAGTATTTTCTGCCTCTTGGCATGCTAAAAGCACGGCTTACAACTGTGTCTGTCTTTCACACTGAATAAAAGTGCTGTTAGAGTGCTAAACTACAGAAATAGCCGCTGCTATGTGATGTAGATTCTCTACTTGAATATTTTTATGTTGTAGGAACCTCAGGAGGTCTGTGTTTACTGTTTTTTATATCTACCTTCTCTTTCCTGTTTGAGCTTCCCTTTTTTGAAGGACTCTAACAATGATCAAAACTACCCATCAACCTAAGTTGGTAACAGAAAGTGAACACTTATAAAACCTTACACATTCAGTTGACATGTAGGAAGGACCTCTCTTGGAAATCTCACCTCAGTGCTGTAGTTAAAGGCTGAAGCCATCCACAGCTGAATTATGGGTGGATTCTGGTGGGTTGAAACATCTCACTGGGGGGTAGCAGTTGATTTCTCCAGATAACCAAGGTTTTTCACTGCTGTCATCGCATAGGGTCTAGCCCTTCCTCCTGCATTCTTTGTAAAATATATACTAGTAATGCCATTTATGGGGATGGGACATCCACTTAGTATATGCAGTGGTTAACAGAAGTAGTAAGTTAAGGGAAGATGACTTTCCCTGGAAATCCCCAAGGGATGTAAGACTCCAACCAAAAATGTAAATGTACAAAGTTTTAAATCTTTTACATTGGATCATATTAACAGAATTTGTACGCACTTGCCATTTAAGCCCAATGTCATAAGTTGTGGGGGTGTGCCAGTATTTAAGGTATGTCATCACTAGTCTTAAAATACAAGGTTGCATTCTCTATTTTTAATTGATTCGTCAAAAGCCCATGCTCTTGAGATCAGGTAATGCACATTTTAGTAGATATAAAGGTTTGTGCTAGCATTTCCAGTTGGGGCACACCCTGTGTTCAGCTATTTCTAATTACTAAACTCAGAGAGCCCAATAACTTGGCTATAGTTTAAAATGATAGATAAAAAACTTAACTGGGTTTTGTTATAGCAGCGCAGCTTTTTTTTTATTTTGTAAAATAAAATAACCCTGTACAGACTGAAGGTATTCAACAGGGTACACTAGCATAATATGAATGTTGTAAGATGAAAAACCACAAAACTTATCGTTTTGACAAAGGGTATTCATTCTTGTATGGGTTCTGATATTGGAAGGGTAGACTTTGCATATAATACATTATCAATGTGCTAATATGCCACCCTCAACACACAGCTGCTAGTGAAAGAACTGTCACTATTGGGAGAAGTACAAAGCTAAAGATCTCTGGAACGGTGAAGAAAGAATGACCAATTACTGATAGTCATGTGCCCAGGGTTGCATTCTAGTTAACAGCTTAATGATATAGCAGAGATATAGATGGCAAGACCTCATAAGAAAAAAAAGCTGCTCTGCATAATGCTTTTTGCAGTGGACCATCATGACGAACAGTGGTGTGCTATAATCTATACAAACCAATGCAATTAGTTCTCATTGGGGCTTATGTAATGGGCCATGTAAAGCCCACCTTCAGGCACAAGTATTCCTGCCAGGGTTGAAGCATTTTAACATTCCTTTGCCTCAAAGGCCAACTTCATACAGGCTTTCTTCTATATCTGGAAAATCTGTTTACATTCTGGGATTAGTACAGCTTTCAATGTGCTTCCGATTCCGTGCGGATGTAAGCTCTGCAGGTCTCATAGAAGAACTCAGCACTGCTGTCTTGCCAGAGCAAATGACCTTTCCTTCCCCGTTTATTCAGGCCATTCACAAAACACATGGTCCCAGGCTTCGTTTTGTGAATTGCTAGGTGAGAGAGGTGAAGGCAACACCTTAGCACTTGAGTCTGAGGCCTGCAGCTCTTTAATCTGAGCTGATCAGAAGTAATGCAAGGAACTGTACTAATTCAAGCAAGCAAGCAGATTTGATGGCTTTATAAGAAATCCAGGTTGCTTTTTACAGAAAAAAATGTTTTACAGTTTTAACCTTGGTAAAGTTATTCCAGGAGTTGGGCTTTAAAGACAGTCTGATAGCCCATCTGAGCACCACGAGCTTATGAAACTACAGGAGGATTTTGTATAGCTGAACACTAGGAAAATTACTAAATACACTGTGCAAATACACATGCATTGTTTTACATGCCTAAGGACTTGCATTTCTGTTCATCCAGTCTGAGATTTACACAGCCCAGCCAGAATGTGGAGCCAGCCAGGTGGGTAATCCAATTTCTTTAATGCATTTAAACAGTACAGCCTAGTTAGCTCCTCCACAGCAGACTGATGAGCTCATTCCTTCGCTCGCTGTGCTCTCTCCTCCAGTCATCCTGCCAGCACTGTGCTGTGCAGAAAACCTGATCATGTCCTAGAGATGCCCCAGTTCTCAAGCACTTGCAATTCTGTAGTGTCCACTCAACCCTAAAAGCACCTTCATGGAATGCGCCCTGCTTGATTCTCGCTCTGAGTAGTAGGTGGGCCATCAGACAGGTTCTAAGCATTGGTCTTCTCAAGCACATTAAATGCTGATTGGTAGCTGTGGAGTAGTGCACCCATTTCTTTTTTGCGTTAAAAGAAAAAAAAAAAGTAACCAAACTGAATTAATCTAAATGGCACCTGGGTAGAGGGCTACTTTTGGAGGTGATTCCACAACATGAAAATAGTATGTATGTGTGTTATGTGTACTTTTCTTCACAACATTGAGTTTGTCATTTGTGTGATCATTTTGTGAAAACAAGCATGTTTCATTGTGCATCATTTCCAAATGTCATGTTGACACAGCTACTACTCTTCTCTATGTATTGCTCACTAATGGGGGGTGGGGGAGAACTTGGCCTTGGAAGTGGTTCTTAAGGTTTATTTTTCTAGAACCAAGCATATTTTGTGCTTTTAGGTGAATGTTACTAATTTATAAATCAGAAGAATGTTTTTCAAAATTCCCAGAAACCTGTTTTTTCTCAGGGTCCGAAGGACAAATTTGAGGACCACTGCTTTGGGTAGGGGGGGGGGGGGGGCTTAAGCACTAAATTTGGAATAGATAGCCATCAGTAATAGAATCTCTAGCACTGTGATTTCTGAACAGTTCAATCAGCCATGTGAGAAAACAATCAAATGTAATATTTTTATAAAGCAATATGCATATATACATAAAGAAGAATTTGGGATTGATGTTCCCATGAAAAACATCCACTGTATTGCTTTGTTACAAGCAGATAAGATATCTTTCTGCTAGCAACTTAGGTTGAGAGTATTTCTGAATGAAAGCTTTATATTCAATTTCTTTACCTTGGAAAATGTTAATTTTTAGGCTTGTATCCTCATGCTACGTAACAGTCTAATACAGGTGTAGGGCAACCTGTGGCTGTCCAGCATTGAAGATGCAAACAGGATGTGGCGGCTCAATAGCTGGAGAGCCAAAGGCTTCCTTTTGCCGGTCTATTCAACTGAGTCATATTTCTCAAGTTTGCCTATGATTATTGAACTACACTTTAAATAAAAGAAAAAAATAAATATGGTTTTAGTTTTTGATAAGCTGCTGAATTTTAAACATTTTTGGGGCCACCAAATATTTTGGATCATGCAGAGAATATATATATTGTACTGTAGTAATTTTGTATTTACATTTGTATGATGTGTTAATAGATGTGAATGTTAATCACTGCTTGGCTGTGTTAATAAAATTGTTTAAGTACAAACTGGCATTGTTTTTTGTCTAACATGCTCAATTATAAAGTATGAATCCTGTATTCACAATAGGAATGCAAGGCTTTAATGTTCTGCTAATTTTAAAGCTAAACTATAGGCAACTTTTTTTTTCATTTTGGATAGAGTAAGGGAAGGTTTATAGCACCTGTCATTTTTTGCCATCTATATCCCATCCGGGAGATTTCCCTTCACTTGCCCCATAGCCAAAACGTGAAATCCGGTCAAATTAAGGGAATTTCTTGGTGACCCACAGGTCCCAGAACTAGTGTCCCCATTGGAATATTTCCCTTCTATTAATGTTCTGGGGAAAACACCATATTTGGGATTTTCTTTTACTTCCAATGATGGCAAACAGCACAAATAGGATGAATCTCCCTCCAGAGGCAAAGGTCGCAATAAAGATCTGACAGGTATTCTAATCCATCTCCACTTTGTCCAAAATAAAAAAATAAAAATTGTCTTTAGTTATACTTTAAATTCGGTCCTTAATTTCTTTGCACTGCATGATCTTCACTGAGCAATCTGTGGACGTTTATAAGCATGACAGCTGTCATCGTAATAATACAGTGTGCTGTAGTTCATTTAGCCAGGTTGTCTGTGATATCTATCCAGCATTAAATATTCCACATTCTGCTCAAGGAGAGATCAGACTGCACACTTCATGATTACATCTTTGATGCAACTTCAGCTCTCCACCAAAGTAATTGTACCAGCAACAAGAATACCATACACAGAGATGCAAATTATTTTTTATTTAAAATAGTCAACCAGGAACAGGTTCTATTTTTTGAATGAGAAAATGATGGACCTTTTCTCCTTAACAGAGAAAATCACCCGTAGCTTAAAAAGTTTATTATTTTTTTGAATATTTTATCTTTAGATTCTTCAATATACCCCTTGGTGTCTTCTAATGCCAACATACAATCCTACATGAGAATCCTACAGTGAGTTGCTACCTCACTAACACCAACCTACTCGATCCCCTACAGTCCGGCTTCTGCCCACAACATTTCACTGAAACTGCCTTACTAAAACTCACCAATGACCTACTAACTGCTTAAATCAATGGCCAGTACTCCATACTCGTACTCTTAGACCTTTCTGCTGCCTTTAACACAGTTGACCACCCACTTCTACTCAAACTCCACTCCCTCTGCTCTTTCCTGGTTCTACCTATTTCAGCACACTTTCAGTGTCGCATACAACACCACCACCTCCGCTCGTCTTCTTGTTTGGGTACCCCAAGGCTCTGTCCTTGGGCCTCTCCTATTCTCTCTATACCTCTTCCCTGGGCCAGTTGAAAACCTGCTATGGCTTCCAATAACACCTCTATGCTGACTACACCCAGATCTGTCTCTCAACGACTCAACTCGCCTATCAGTATGGATGTCACACCGCTTCCTCAAACTCCATCTGTTTAAAACTGCGCTTGTGATATTTCTTCCTCCCCTGTTCCCCTCCCAATAACTTTACCATTGACATCAATGGCACAACCATTGGTCCCGCCATACACGCCAAGATGCTGGGTATAGGGCTAATACACCTTACCGATCCGTGACTGCTGCCCCCTCTTCACTGGCTTCCCCTCTCCCATTGTATAAAATTCAAAATACTAACCACAACATACAAGGACATCCACAACATTGCCCCTAGCTACATCACCAACCTCCTCTGCAGATATCGGCCAAATAGTCAACTCCGCTCCTCCCAGGACCTCCTGCTCCCTAGCTCCCTTGTTTCCCCCTTCCATGCTTGCCTCCAGGGCTTCTCCCAGAGCTTCACATCCTCTGAAACTCCCTACCCTAGTATGTCCAGTCAGCGCCTACCCTGTCTGCCTTTAGGCAGTCCTTGAAAACTCACTTTTCTCTTTTTGTCCATGGACGGACACAGCTCCTTAAATCTTGACAGTGGGTTATGTTCCTATTCATAGGAGAGGACTAGGCAGAACATGTTAGTTATCTTAAAACATGTAACGTTAACAGAGTTGAACAGCCCCACCCAGGGGGCGGTCCCTCCGTACATAACCCTCCTACAGCCTCAGTTTTTTTTCTGCCTAGTGGCAGGACGTGGCTCCCTTTGGGCCCAGAGTCCTGAAGGATTCTTTTTCTTTTGTGATATCTTCTATCAACTGCCGGCTGGGCGACAGGCTGGATATATAGATCCTTGTAGTCTTCCAAGTTCCGGCCATCGAGCGTGCCAGTCCCTTGCTTCGCGCTTGGTTCTGACCACAACATACCCCATGGCTGGGGTGGCCGGTGAGCACATGCTCCAGGGTCCACAAAATACTGGGCTGCTTGTTGCCACACTCGGTGGACTGGGCCAACAGCTACTCCGTACCATCGGTTGTGGGTCTGTCAGGGATGCGCCAGCTTGTCCTCGCAAGGTCGGTTAAGTACAGTTCCTCCTGTCTCGGCAGGATGGAACAGCTGGGCATTCCCGGGATTTAGGGGTTCTTGCCCTTTCCCCTCCTGCCCTAGGGCCCGCTGCACCCGGGGTGTACCTGTGGGGGGGGGCTCAGAGTCCCTGTGGGGCGCCAGGGTCGCCTTTCTGTGAGGGGAGTCGGTCTCCTGGGAAGTCTCTGCAGCCCTTGTCCACATCCCTGGCGTCGGGCGCCATTTTTTGCGGCGCTGACACCATTTTTAGTGGGTTTTTTTTCTGTTAATTTCCATTGGAGGCCATTTTGTTGTAGCTGCGCTGTGGCGCAGGTAGGTATTGCGGGCGGCCATTTTCTGTGGTTCGCGCCCTTTTTTATCTTGGGCGTCTGGCGGCCATTTTGGAGTGGGTTTGGCCTCCTAGCACTGGTCGCAGAATGGGAATGGCCGCAGAGGTCCTTGTGGTCCCCCAGCGCATGGCGGTCCATTATCCTACAGGACCCTTCTGATAGGAGGTCCAAGGCGGTGATGCTGGGGTCAGTGTTGCGACATATATATGGCTGTGACATTCCATGAATGATTGGCCCCGTCGCAGTTTGCTTGGGGTTTGCTTGTTTTCCCTGTGTCTGCGTGGGTTTCCTCTGGGTGATCCAGTTTCCTCCCACACTCCAAAGACACGTGCGCCTTCGGCGCCATGGTAAAAACGTATACACTAATACATACTCGGTGTGTGTGTGTGTGTGTGTATGTAAATGATTTCCAGAACCTCTATCTGCAGTGGTACTGCGCCGCTTGATAGGCTGGAATGCTGGTCTGCTGGCTAAGCTCCCAAAGGAGCTCTGGCAGATTGCCTTTCTGAGGTTTTTTGGTACCTCGCTGGACGACATTGTTAGATGTCACTGGTGGGAAGAGCACTCTTCTCTCACAGTCCTCTGAGGGGAAGGAGCCGCGCCATTGGCCGGGGGCCCTCCAATTCTGCGCAGAAGCGGTATTTTGGTCAGTAGATCCTCCCGGGCTGACAAGGCTCTAGCTGGGGGACAGAAGCGTCCCTGGGTGCGTGCACGAATGTGCCGGCTAACATACCATGGCCGTCTGTTCACACTTTCCCAATGTTTTACAAGGTTGATGTATGTGCATCTTCGAATGCTTCCTTGGCCGCAAGGTTTTGAGGTTGCAACTCCTACGTGAGGAGCTCTGTTTGTTTGGGGTGAAGTTATGTCTTTTGATGTTTCCACCACTTGTTTTTTCTGACACTGCTTGGGGACGTCCCACTTTGTCAAGATTTAAGGAGCTGTGTCTGTCCATGGACGAAAAGAGAAAATAGGATTTTTTGTACTCACCGTAAAATCCTTTTCTCTGTCGTCAATGGACGGACACAGCACCCACCTCTGCTTTTTTCGTTTGTACTGCTTTACTACAAACTGAGGCTGCTGGCTGCAGGTAGGAGGGTTATGTTTTAAGATAACTAACATGTTCTGCCTAGTCTTCTCCTATGAACAGGAACATAACCCACTTTGTCAAGATTTAAGGAACTGTGTCCGTCCATGGACAACAGAGAAAAGGATTTTACGGTGAGTACAAAAAAATCCTATTCAGGGAAGCTTAGCACACCTTCATCAGATATTACCTGTTGTACCACCTCCCCCTCCCATTAGATTGTAAGCTCCATGAGCAGGGCCCGCCTATTCCTTCTGTATTGAACTGTATTATAATTGGACTCTCCCCATTTTGTTAGTAAAGCACTGCGTAAACTGCTGGCGCTATATAAATCCTGTATAATAATACATGGGTGCTCACCTTGGGACTTGGCCCAACAAGTTGAGTTAACTGCAGGGTGAGATACAGGACCAGGGCCATCGCTAAGGAATATAGAGGAAATTGGCCGCACACAACACTGTAGAGATGCTTTATCCTTTATTCCATATATCAGATGAAGACCGCACTAAAGACAGAGTATGCTGTAGCTGTTAACCATTGCTAAGGAACCCAGTCCCTGAAGACCACTTCAGGGTATGTCCTCCATGACTGGTGAACCCTGGACTTCATATACTGTTCAGCGTCTAGGACAGGGTCACCCTGTACTACCATAATAAAGAAAAAGGGGCTACATTTGGAATGTATTCACTTCAGTGTACTTTTTTTTTTTTTCCTTGTTCAAATGATTTTATTGGCATATAAAGAATAAGCAAACAAACAAGTGCGGTAGCAATCTTGGGTTATAGAGTGAATAATATCACACCAGTTATGTGGGGATGCAGCCCGTAATAGTTTAGTGAGAAAAATATACATAAGACAAATAACGTGCAGTTATTAACTCTACGCATGGGGATGTAATGAATCCCAACTGCTAAGCTATAACAAACGGGGCAGAGAGAGAGGGAGGGATTACTCCTCATGGCGATTTTAAATACATTTGGGATGCATTGTGATCCAACTGTCAAGAACTATTAGGGTGTTTATGTAGGGGTATTGGGCTGGACTGTTTGGGAGGACAGCATAGGCTGCTGGTAGAGATTAAGTGCAGCAGTGACTGCATGACGTGTGGTGCTGCTATCGCATGCATGTCATTGTATGAATGGGCTACCCCGTTTGGGGTAGTCTGTGTTGGGCTAAGACTGCGTGATCTATAGAAGTAGGCAAGAAATGGGAGAGAGAAAAATGGTAGAGAAGAAGGGGGCAGAGGGTAGTAGGAGGAAGATGGGGGTAGGTAAACTAGGTGGGGATATGTCCTGGGGGGGGGGGGTAGTATTGAAGAAGCTTAGGGGGGTCTTCATTCAATGTTCCCTAGTAACATAGGGAGGGGGGATTATGGGGATAGTAGAGTATGATCAAAGTCCGCTCAGTGTACATTTTTTAAACTTGGCCCTAAAGCTGCACCACAATTTTTTTAAGTTTGAGGGGTGACTTGATGTTCCATCACACATACATTATACCGCTACTTCTGCCTAGAACCTTTATACTCGGGTGCTTTCTTCTGCCTCCACGAGAATTTGTTACAGGATGTTCTACGCCTAGGTTACTGCGTACTCCTTATGGATTTGCTTAACTTATATTCTGCACTCCGTGCGTATTCCACAGGAAAATACCTTCACTTTTAGCTATGGTGGAAATCAGACAAAAGGGTGTTTAAAGGCAAAATCACAGGTGAACATTTGGTCTGCCAAAGGCTGAAAAGCTCATTGCCCCTGTCCACCAAAGCCTTGCCATTGTGCAACCTATCTCCTCTGTCTCGCCGTGCCCCTTTGAGTACAAAGAGACCAGCAAAATATACTGTTTATGATGTGCAGTCTGACAACTGGATCATACTAGAAAAGGTTTTCATTCACCCTAAAATCATTGGTAAACCAAATTGTGACTCAGACCGAGCTTCAAGGAGTCTCAGGTTCCCATCTATTCGTCTTTGCATGAGACTTCTGGGGAAGATGGTGGCCATGTTTGAGGTGGTTCCATATACTCAATTCCATTCTAGACCTTTATAGATCCTATTGAAACGGAACAGGAGAGTTCAGTCATTTGAACAGCTGAATGCCCCTAGACCCCAGTACATTTCGGACTTTAACCACTTTGTTACCGGGCCTTAACTGAAAGAAGGCTACAGCATGGCTTTCTTGTTTAGAGAGTGCGTCCATGGACCGCTTCCCAGAACACACCACCTGCACGCCCCCTTGGGTGCACTCTGTGATTGCTGTGTCCTTCGGACACAGATCAAGGTAAAAGGCCAATCACAGCGGATCACATGTAAACAAACTTGCGATTATCGCCATTCCTTTCCTCATGCAATGTCACTGTGTGAGGAAAGGAGAGCCGATTAGTGGCAAGGCCGACAGGGCACATTTACACTGTTCAGGGCACCGATCATCAGTGCAGCCTCGTCAGTGCCTTCTACCAAAACAGATAAACGTGTGTTTTCTCTTTTGTTTTTGCAGCCTTTTTTCGTAAAGCAAAAAATAAAAAACCCAGTGGTGATTAAATACCACCAAAAGAAAGCTCTTTCTGTCTGAAACAAATTATTACAATTTCATTTTGGGTACAGTGTTGCATCACTGCGCAATTGTCAAAGTGCGACAGCACTGAAAGCTGAAAATTGGCCTGGGCAGAAAGGGGGTGAAAGTGCCCAGTATTGAAGTGGTTAAATTGGATGATCCCTCAGAATCTGGGGAGAGGAAAGTAATTTCTTCCAGTGGTTTGTAAGATGCTCACTACTGATGCCAAACTGATGGGCTTGGGAGCTGTCATGGGCTCCTTGTCACTACAGGGGGTGTGGTTTTTCCAGGAAAGGAGTTTGCCCATCAATATTCTGGAATTTCAGGCAGTTAGTTTCGTGCTAACATACTGGACAAGACGGCTATGGGGTCTCCCAGTCGGAGTCCAGTCAGACAATGGTGGATCACATTCTTGTTCGGGCAGAAGGTCATGTTCCAGCCTTGTTGGCAGTACATATCCCGGGGGTAGAGAACTGGCAGGCAGACTTTCCCAGTTGTTAGCAATTGGTTCCAAGGGAGTGGTCTCCTCTTTCAGAGGTGTTCAGTGCGACTTGTCAACGTTTGGCATCTCGGATGTGGATCTTTTAGCATCCAGGTTCTTTGGAAAGCTGGACAGGTTTGTCTACAGAACGAGGAATTCACATGCAATTGGGGTAGATGCCCTAGTGACAGTGGAACTGGTTCTCTAATTTATGCATGTCCACCAGTTAAGCTGATTCCGTGTCTCTTATGGAGGATTCGGGAAGAAAAGATGCTGGTGATTTTTGTAGCTCCGACTTGGTCCAGAAGAGCCAGGTATGGCGACATTGTGAACTTGGCGGTGGACGATCCTTGGGCACCACTGGTCCGGCCAGATCTCCTGTGTCAAGTCCCGATATTACATCCTGCTTTACGGTCCCTGGGTTTGATGGCCTGGCTGTTGAGACCCAGGTGCTGAAACGTCGAAGAGTTTTGGGTAGGGGCTATATCTATGTCATTGAAGGTCAATGATGAATGAATCCTCTTGGAAGATTTATCATAGGACTCTGAGGTCTTATGTAGCCCAGTGCAAGACCAGAAATCCGCATCCCTGTAATTAAGTGAATTAGATGCATTCTGCTTTCCTTCAAGCAGGTGTGGAAATTAAATTAGAACCATTAAATGTCAGCTATCGGCACTGGTGGTGTATTTTAGTAGGCCAATTACCTCTCATTCGTTGATTCACACTTTTGTGCAGGGGGTAATCCGTATTAGTTCGCCTGTTAAGGTCTCCTCTTTGTCCATGAGACTTGAATTTGGTCTTGTCTGTCTGTTTTGCAGAAAACCCCTTTTGAACCAATTCGGGAGATTCCTTTAGTCCTGACTTGAAAGGTGTTTTTTGTGGTAGTGATTACTTCGGCAAGAATAGTTTCGGAATTAGCCGCTCTTTCCTGTAGGGAGCCGTTTTTGGTCCTCCACCATGACAGTGGTGCTGCGTTTTCAACCATCTTTTTTGCCAAAGGTAGTTTTGCATTTTCATTTGAATCGGAGCATTGTCATACCTTGATTTTTTTTTTTTCCCCCAGTCAGTCACCAGGAGAGAAAGGCCTGCACGCATTGAATGATGTTCGGGCTATCAAGGTTTATCTGAAGATGGCTGCAGCAGTGAGGCATTTGGATTTGTTATTCATTCTTCTGAAAATGCTGAGACAGGGTCAGGCGGCTTCAAAATCGACCATTTCACAGTGGATATATATTGGTTTATTGCCCAAGCTTATAGCCTGAGGCTCTACCTTTTCGTGTACTAGGGTGCCTCTTGGGCTATCTATTTATCAGGCGTCGGTGGCTTAGGTTTGCAAAGCTGCAACCTACTCTTTGGTACATAACTTTACAAGTGTAGCACTACCCCCTAAATTTAAACATAGCGTGGACCATTTTGGGCCAGCGCTACATACACCCCCCCCCCCCCCTGTACAAAAGACACTGTCCTCAGTGGCTGAGGAAACAAAATCCTTCAACCCTGAAGGTTTTGTAAAGAAAAATTTACTGTGTACCTGAACCAAAATTTTGGAAGGGGAAAGAAAAGAAGAAAGGCACACAAGATAATACAACCAAAATTACATTTTAAAATATATTATGCATTACCACCCATCACTGACTACCTAATCCCATCCCATTCTCTGGTGGTCTTGATGGCAGTTCCAGCACCTGTAAAAAAAAAAACACCCAAATATGCATAAACTGTAAACATCCTAAACCAGTGATTCTCAACTCCAGTCCTCAAGGCGCACCAACAGGTCATGTTTTTGGGATTTCCTGCAGATAAAACAGCTGTGATAATTACTAAGGCAGTGAAACTGCTCAAATCACCTGTGAAAATCAATGGAAATCCCAAAAACATTACCTGTTGGTGCGCCTTGAGGACTGGAGTTGAGAAACACTGTCTTAAACTACCAATCACATTTACATAGAAGTAAATTGTATCCCCAGGAGGATGCAGTTTCCTTCTCCTAAGTTTTTAAATGCTGTAAAGCAATAAAGTCTACTATATTCCTGCAAACCACTGTCACCTAGTGACAGCAGAATTTTAATGTCCTTTTGCTTTCTAAGCATGGGTTGAGACATGACCATAAAAGAAAAACCACTGTTGAGCACAGCGTATCTCGTCAACCCATCACTATCTAACTAGCCCCAAAGAGTTCAGTAGGAGGGAAAATCTGTTCTTCAGAGATAACGAGGAAAAAAAACTGTTCTGTCTTTTCCTCTTTTTAGAGCAACAAAGCCTTTCACAGCAAAGGATAAAGTCACTTTCCTCCAGGGCACTGTTTACTTGTGAAAGGATGGGAAATAAACAGTAAAGTCAAGTCTCTGATCAAAATTGTCACAAATAGAAACTTGGATCGGGGAGGGTTACTGATTTCCAGTGCCTATCCAAGGTGGTTATAGAATTCACTGCATCAACGATCATCTCCCTGGACAGCAAAGAACCACCCGGTCAGCATGAATGTGTCGGCCATAGGTCCAGTCCAATCGGCACCCTCTGAACCGGTCAGCCATAGTGGCTGAGTACTCAAAGTTTCTGTATGGCTTGGGTACTTTCAGGTAGTCCCAGATGGCATCCCCGTACCACTGCTCACGGCGAGCCTCAATTTCAAACACCAGTTCCTTGGGTACGTAGGGGAACTCCAAGCCGTACTCGGTAGCCACCCTTTTCATCACAATCTGTTGTGGGCGAGCAAGGTTAGGAAAAAACCTAGAGTTTTCCGCACCCGGCAGCATGTAAGAATCAGGACATCTCCGGACCAGAGCTGTAGTGGGTTTAGGCTGAAGTCCTTCACTAGGTACCGGTGCAACCTCCTCCTTTATAATAGAGGCTTCCACCCGGGGTGTGGTGTCCCCAGAACTCATGGGCGAACCCCCTCGGAGACTGCGGAGTGGAGTAACGCATCTCTGATTGTCCCATCCCTTTTCTAGGAATAATTCCTCAATTTCTCCATCTCCAACATCAGATGATGAATCAAGGTCTGAGGAATCCAACTCCTCTGCAGGCAAATAATTTTTTCCCATAGCAGTCACTTTTCCCCCAGCCTCCTTACTGTTCCCTGACATGGACTTCCCGAGACTTCACCGCTCTTGAGGTCCGGTTCCGTCAGGGACTGGGGTAGGCCTCGGCCGCGGGAAGCATTGACGTAGCCCACCTTCCTTTTTGCCGGTGGGATGGAGACACTGGTGGTAACGGTGGCAGCGTCCACTGCAATGTCCGCCGATGGCTCCGCAGTACCAGGGGCATCTTTTCTGGATACATCCGCAGCGATGCGCATAGGTTTAACTGTTGGGGCATAGACAACTTCCTCCGAAGTGATGACGCCTGTGGTCCAGTTGACCCGATAAGCTTTGGGTGGTTCGGTAGGCTGCTCCACCTCAAAGAGAAACTCTCCACAGGCCAGGCACCGTCCGAACGGGCGCAACTGCACAGCCAGTCCACCGCATCCAGGGCAGAGCATGCCCAGGGCCTCCGCATCCCTACGCGAAGCGGTCCCGGGGCTTGAGTCAGATCCCCGTATCCGTAAGCGGGGCTGCAAGCTGAGCAGTATCCACAGCAGTAGGCACAGGAAACATCCGGGGTCCCGACATGACTGAGGTCCATGGAAGTGACGACATACTGCTCCTCTTGCTTGATCCAACACTCTGTTCCTTGGCGCAAAAAACACCCACGTGTAGCACGCAGGTGTCGGGAATTCCTCTCCTTTTCCTTCTTGCTGCACGTAGCTTGTGGGCTTTTCTTTTGAAACCGCAAACGAACTATGCAGTTAGGAAAAACAGAATCGGTACCACTTGACCACTTCTCGTTTAAAACACAGTCCAACACCTTCTCAATGGCTGACTCTTCCAAAAACACAGCAAAATAAACGTAATCCAATTGCGGGAGGTAGCTGCAAATCCTGGACTCGAGCCCCCACGTGTAGCACTACCCCCTAAATTTAAACATGACGTGTACCATTTTGGGCCGGCGCGACACAAGATTTTACCAGGTGGACATAAGGGCCACCGAGGATACATAATTAGGCTGCAATGCGTTAAAAGACATGGAGTAGTTTTCCTTGGGCCTGTTGTGGGCAACTGTGAGTCCCTCCCCTCCAGGGCATTGGTTTGGGACATCCCACATAGTCGTGATTTATAGCCTGCTCTGTGTCTCGTTATGTACGAAAAAGAAACTTGGATTTTTGTACTTGCCTGTAAAATGCATTTCTGGGAGTACATCATGGGAAACAGAGCTCCCTCCCCTCTTTCTGGGGGTTCATTGCTTGCTATAAACTGAGGCGCTCCTGGAGTGGGATGGGTTATATAGCGGAGGACTTCCTGTCTGTTTGATCTGCCAGTGTCTATTCACCACGAGTGGCACATAACCCAAGTAGTTATGATTATAGCCTGCTCCATGTCTCATGATGTACTCCAAGAAATTGATTTTACAGGTACAGTAAGTACATAAAAACCAATTACTGCAGTAATTGGACTCCTGTATGTGGACACGTGGGGTCAGCTCCTCCCTCCACTTCTTCCTGGGGTTTTTTAAGCTATCCCATCAGATATGTAGAATTATGTAATAACACTTCCTATAACACTAGCATATTAGCAGCTAACATTAGAGGGCCACGTATGCTTACAAGTGTGATAGTGAGCGGCTGTACTTCGGGAGCGCGCCCGCAAGAACTTTCCACCATGCGAGGGAGCTCGCATGAAGGTGGACAGTTCTTGTGTGGGGGAGCCGATACAGCCGCCGAGGGACCCCAGAAGACCAGGTTCTGGGCCACTCTGTGCAAAACGAGCTGCACAGTGGAGGTAAGTATTAACATGTTTTGTTATTTTAAGAAAAAATAAATTCTCTTTTAGTGTTCCATTACTTTGGTAGCAAATTTGGATACATAAACAGTATTTGTATTGTTTTTTCAATGCTTTTGGTTTTGAAATTGGCCCACCCACATCAATTTACCCCAAATGCTGTTTAAAATTATATCACATTAAGGCAACCTTTAGGGAACATTCCAGAATAGTAAAGCTTAGAGTAAACATGTTTTTTTTACTATAGGAGAACTTTTATTCCCCTTTCTGTGGGAAAAAAAAACGGATTTGTATAAATTCACACTGGTACTCCTGCATTTAGATTTTCTAACCGTAGGAAGTTTTTTGGGAAATGTAACCAACTTTTATGCCTCACATCACTTTTTCTTACCGTTAAGCGCCGTTCATAGGGGCCTACTTAAGCATACACCCATGCAAGGGCCATGTTTGCCCGTACTGGGATGCACAGGTGTTCTGCATTCCTGTGCAGGCAGCCTAATTCATTTAAACTGGGACGCAGTAGTTGCTCAGACATAATGTGAACAAGGCTTTAGATGTGTCTGTTTCAAAGTAGGTTTAGCTTTGTTTACATGCGTTTATCTGAATTTAGTGTTTCTCTAAAGGCAGTTCAAAAAAATTTTTTTTTAAAGTCAGCAGCTACAAAAACTATAGCTGCTGACTTTTAATACGGACACCTCCTTGCCCAGATAGCCCATGATGTCGGCCCCCGAGGCCGATCCATCCATCGGATCGAGTGCAGGCGCCACCATTGTAACTAAGGGAAACCGACAGTTGAGCTACATTTTTACGTTTTTTTTTTTTTTCAAAACATGACATACAATAGACAACAAACAGACACATATGGAGCGAACATCGCTCAATCCAGTACAGTGCAAAAAAAGTTTTTTTTAGAAAGCTGGTAAACAATTGGCATGTATCAGGAAGACAATATTCGGTCACATTTTTAAGGAGCAGGAGAGACGGTGTTCTCAGAATCAACCCAGTAGCCCCAAACCTTCCTGAATTTTTTCGGACACCCTCTAGCCTCATATGTCAGTTTGTATAATGATACAGCATGGTTAATATTTGTGAGCCAGAAGGCAATAGTGGGCAAGGATGGAGACTTCCAATGGAAGGTTACTGCTTTCTTAGCATAAAACAATACGATTCTCAGAAATGTTTGTGTATTCTCGGATATACTATCATCATCAATATAGCCCAGTAAACACCTTAGAATATTACATACATTAGGTAATTGTGTCAATGAACTAATAAAGGCCGTGACCTCCGACCAGAACTGCCTGATCGGAGCACACTCCCACATTAAATGAAAGAACGTGCTGTCAGCCATGCCGCAACGAGAGCATAATGCAGAGGGCAATCTATTCAGTTTAAATAGTAAGCATGGAGTAAAGTAGGATCTGTATAACAATTTAGTTTGTATTATCTTGTCACGAGAAGAGATGACAGAGGGAACCTGGAGGGGCAAAAGCTCCTGCCAGATTTCCTCCGTCAGCTCAGGGATATCGGCTCTCTAGCTGGCAGCTGTCTTGCGCAGCCTTTGAGCCGTGGAATGCAGAAGGGACCTATAATATGTAGAAACTAGCTTGGTGTGAGAGGAGTCGGTCAACATACGTTCCAGTGGGGAGAGCTGAATAGATATGTTGCGAAGACCAAACTGCGTTGCTGCAGTGTGGCGTATCTGTAGGTAGAGGAAGTAAGCTGTGCGTGGTAGATTGTAATCTCTACGAAATTCATCAAAAGAACGAAACACATTGTCTGAGAATAAATGTAAAATAGTTTTTACCCCCCTTTTCAACCAGAATCCCCCATCAGATCTGCAGAAGAACTCTGGTAGAGTCGGGTTCCCCCAGAGTGGAGTGTTCGGCGAGTAAGTATTACTGTCAGCGAACGACTGTAGTTTTGTTGGCTTAATAAGTCTTATAGTCATTGCCAGGACACTCGTACCCTCCCGCCCTCTAAGGGACATACGATAAATCAGGTTCTGCAGGGACTCATAGGAGGTAAGGATAGCAGCCTCCAAAGCAGTGGCTGCCTTGTTGGCTTCAGGAAAAAAACACCAATGTGCATGAGCTAATTGTGAGGCAATATAATAGGTGTGGAGACAGGGTAAGGCCAATCCGCCCTCCAGTACCGGTAACTGGAGGGTGGTCTTGGCAATCCTGACTACCCCCCCCCCCCCCTCCACAAAAAGGAAGTCAGGATGGAGTCTATTTCTTTAAATTTGAGCTTAGTGACATATACTGGCGAATTACCCAATACATACAGAAATTGTGGCAGGAATATCATTTTAAAAATATTAATCCTGCCCAATAAGGTAAGTGGGAGATTTGCCCAGGTTTTGAATGTGGTCTTCATTCTCCCTATAAGGGGGTCTATATTGAGTTTAGCATAAGAGGTAATAGGGCGCTGTACCAGAACTCCTAAATATTGGAAGGAGGTGACTATTTGTAGTGGAAAAGGAGCTACTAAAGCTAAAGTTGGGACTTTTAATTGAGGCAATAACTGTATATACCTCCATCCCGGATATGATTGATAAACATATACTAAAAGGTGGGACTTTATATGAAGCACTCTGCTAATTGAAAAGAGCCAATTAATGTATCCATTGTTTTATTAATACAGACAAAGGACATACACATGTAAAATAGAAGCATTTTATAGTAATAGTAGGTCATAGTAAAAAAGTTTAAACAATAAGTGTGGATACACAACTGTCCAAACATAATACATCGTAGAAGACCAACGGTATGTAGACCGAAGTTTGTAGTGGTAACATATAGGCATAATAACAATGGCAAATTGGCTCAATGCAATAAAATACAGATGTAGAACATAAAAACTGTGACATATCATCATGTGAAGGCTCTATGCGTTTTGTGGTTGTAACCACTCGTCAGGAGCAAAATCACAGTGAAGGAGTGTCTGTAATGAGGTATAAAATGGTAAGATGGTAGGTAAAGAAAATTATATACTTAGAAGTACAGAAAAGGAGGGGGGGACCAAAAAATCCCAGAGTAGTCTCACCTATCTGTATTATCGGGGTACATGAGTAGAATAGTATCAATGTCTGTTTCTCCTACACAGGGATTAGCTTTGACAGTGGGGTTAGGCTTTGCCTCATCATCCCCAGGAGCTGCGACACGTACCGGGGTCTCCCCTCCCATCGTGCGGGTTGGGCCAGACACTCGCTACGTTTCGACGCCACGCCCACATGTCCTGCGGGTGATGTCATTCATGACGCCGCGCTGCGGACATGATTTTTCTCCTCGCGTCCTCCACGAGGGAGGCTTGGATGTCACACGCCAAGCGCGTCCATTTGCTTGGGCGGTGGGTCCGCCCCCTCCATGACGCAGCGTGACATTGACGGCTGCCCTCGGTTTACGACGGTTATATCTACCATCCTTGCACAGAGCCATGTCTTCAGTCCTGCTCCTTGGGCGACACGCTTGCACTTTGGCATATCCCCCTCACCCACCCTCACAGGTACCTATGCATTCACCTCACACCACTTCTTGGTTTTTCTGGCCTTACTCGCATACTATTTTGTTCACAATGGCTATTCTTTGTTCCCATTCATTTGTTACTTCCACTACAACTTACCCTTACACCCCCTCCAGGCCTTCAGCTGCCTAACGAGTTCACTGTCTCCTTATCGATTCCACAGATACCACTGGGAATGTGCATATTTTATGAATTATATTATCCATTATCACCCCAGCTGTACAGCTGGCTTCTCTGTCTATATCCACCACTGGCTGTTGATGCTACCGTCGTACCCTGGGCATCACCGTCTCAGTTCCTGGGGATGATGCTTTCTATGCCTGTTACCATTGATACTATTCTACTGATGTACCCCGATGATACAGATAGGTGAGACTACTCTGGGATTTTTTGGTCCCCCTCTCCTTTTCTGTATTTTTAAGTATATAATTTTCTTTACCTACCATTTTGGCATTTTATACCTCATTACAGATACTCCTTCACTGTGATTTTGCTCCTGACGAGTGGTTACAACCACGAAACGCGTAGAGCCTTTACATGATGATATGTCAGTTTTTATGTTCTACATCTGTATTTTATTATTTTATTGCATTGAGCCAATTTGCCATTGTTATTATGCCTATATGTTACCACTACAAACTTCGGTCTACATACCGTTGGTCTTCTACGATTTATTATGTTTGGACAGTTGTGTATCCACACTTATTGTTTAAACTTTTTTACTATGACCTACTATTACTATAAAATGCTACTATTTTACATGTGTATGTATGTCCTTTGTAATAATAAAACAATGGATACATTAATTGGCTCTTTTCAATTAGCAGAGTGTTTCATATAAAGTCCCACCTTTTAGTATATGTTTATCGACTATTTGTAGTGGGCAAGAGGAAGGTAGCCTGGGTGGGTCTGCCTGGTCAATCTGAAATAGGATGGACTTGTCCCAGTTAACCCGGAGAAATGCCCAAACTTGCCAATAATCTCCAGCAGGACTGGGAGAGACGACTGGGGGTCCGACAAATATATTAACATGTCGTCAGCATAAAGAGACACCTTCTCCTCCAGACCCCCAATCGTCAGTCCCGCAACCTCCCCGCAAGATCTTATCAGTGCTGCCAAGGGCTCTATCGCCAGTGCAAAGAGTAAGGGCGACAGAGGGCACCCCTGCCTGGTGCCTCTCTTTATCGGAAAGGGATCAGATACGGCTGCGTTCACCCTCAGTCGAGCAGTGGGCTTCGAATATAACAACTGGACCCATCTGATGAAGAAACCGCCAAAACCAAACTTTGCCAAGACCTCCAGCAGATAAGGCCACTCGACTGAATCAAATGTCTTGTGTACGTCTAAAGGCCAGAACAGCCCTGGAACCCATCTCCGCATGAGTGGCCTGAAGATTGGTGAACAATCTCCGCAGGTTGATGGAGGTCGATCGCCCAGGGATGAACCCAGTTTGGTCCGCACCAATAATGGTAGTAATAACTGTGTTCAATCGCCGGGCGAGCACCTTGGCCAAAATCTTAACATCCGAGTTGATGAGTGATATTGGTCTGTAAGATTCGCATAGGTGGTGATCCTTATGTTGTTTAGGAATGAGGACAATCAATGCCTCCGACATAGAGGGGGGTAGCTGTCCCGTTTCATAGCAAAATCATACACCCTGCTTAGATGGGGTATAAGCAAATCTTTGTATTGCAGAATACCACTCGATGGGGAACCCATCCAGTCCTGACATTTTGTTTCTGGCAAAAGATTGGATAGCCTCCCCAATTTCCTCTGTCGTCAGAGGAGCGTCAAGGTCCGACGCCTGTTGGGCCTGAAGTCTGGGCATCTAAATATCAGCAAGATAGTCATCCAATTCCACAATCGTGTAGTGAGCTCTAGTAGCATATAGGGAGGAGTAAAAGGAGATAAAGGCTTCCATGATCCCATTGTTCTGTTCTACCACTATGCCCTCTGCGCTCTTAATTCTGGGTATGCTGCATGGCTGATAGTCAGGTTTAGAAAGATATGCCAACAAACGGCTGTTCTTGTCACCAAACTCAAAGATTCGCTAATTCTGGTATAACAGCTTCTTCTGGGTGCGTTCCAAAAGCACTAGGTCCAATTCTCTGGACCCATGCTTTTAGGCAGCACGTGTCTCAGGAGAGGGAGTCGTGATATAAACGGCTTCTGCCTCCCTGAGAGCCCCCTCTGCATCCATCAACTTGGACATAGAGGCCTTGCGTGTCTGACCAACCGCCGCAGCAAAAGAGCCACGTGTAGCGGCCTTAAAGGCATCCCATACCACTGGAACGGTTGCACTCTGTTTATTAAGTAGCCAGTATCATTTCATCTCCGTCATACATTGGTTCACCATGATCTCATCCGTCAACCACAGTGGGCTCAGTCGCCACATCCGATAGGAGGAGGCGGGGCCCAGGGCGAGGTCCACCATCAAAGGAGAATGGTCGGACACTGCCCTAGGGTGGTATTTAACCTCTGATACCATGGAAAGCAGATCCGACGAGACCAGACACAAATCTATATGAGACAGAGTACCGTGTGACTCAGAGTGACACGAATCCTCCTTCCTGTCCGCATGCTTCCACCTCCAGGCCTCCACTAAGTCAAATTGATTTAAGAAGGAACCCACGGGAGTGGGGGGGTAATGAAGAACAACGTAACCTGTCTATGGAATTATCCAGTACTGTATTATAGTCACCCGCTATTAGTAAAGGACCCTCTGCTATTGCCAGAATGGAGGTTATAACCCTTTCAAAGAACAATTTAGTGAAGGGGGGAGGGGCATACAGGCTAGTCACGGTATATGGTCTACACATGAGTTCAAGTACAACAACTTCAAAACACCCTTGCGGGTCCAGTTTAACATGCTTAATACTAACCGGGGCTGATTTGGCTATTAGGATGGCGGTCCCCCTGGCAAATGTGAAGTATGTAGAATGGAGGGCGTAGGCAATTTTTGCTCGTTTGAGGGCCATGACTCTAGAGCCCTGGAGGTGGGTTTCCTGAAGTAGGATTGCATGCGGATTGTGGCGTGCCAAGTAGTCAAACATCAGAGATCTTTTCACCTTGGAATTCAGCCCCGTACATTCCAAGACACTAAACGTAGCTTAGACATAGGGAGGCGTAAAGCACATGACTAACCGTACCCACTTCCCATGGCCCGTCGGAAACAAGCGAGGCCCGAAGGTATAAAACCAGTCAAAAAGATAAGGCAAGAGCATAGGAAATAAAGTGATCAGATACATATCATAAGGGTCAGTTATATCAGCCTGTAAATGGACATGCACAAATGGATACCAGCACTGCAAAACAAAACACATATAAAAATAAAAACTTCAAACAAAAATCCCCAAACATCCCCACCTACCCTAACCCTTTTGGCTCCCAAACCCAAACATATGCGAGCTTTGTTCCCAAAACCAGAACTGCAAAGCAGGGGGGTCATGACACAGACCCCAAACTAACCAACCTTGAGGAGCGTTAAAGTCCCTTAGACGCGGGCAACCGTCCGTGTCCGCACAGGACAAGTATGCTAGTTAACCCTGAGTCTGAAGGAAAAAATGCAGCAGTCATCCAGATCAAACAAGTAAGAAACAAACAGAGTTAGTAGAATGTAGTTCGCCACTTTCAAATAACTGTAAAGTGGGGAGTGAGATGATCACAGGCGTAAGGATTCTCAGGCCCACTCCTACCCCCCCTCAGCTGTCCTTTGCTGGAAAGGGGTAACGTAGGCTACATAAGGCACAAGGTGTAGCTATCAAAAAGTGCAGGTTAGGTGCGATGTCAGCGCGGAGGGGATCTTTGATTCTGATTCCGGCGTTCAGGATGTCCCAGGGTATCCACCCAGTGAGATGCCTCCTTAGGATCCGTGAAGAAGTAGGCCTTGCCCTGGTAAACAATCCTCAATATAGCATGCCATAGGGGATATGAAGTTCAAGGAGCCTGCGTTTAATAGCCAGGAAAGTGGCCCTCTGCTTTTGTGTAGCTACAGAGAAGTCAGGGAAAATAGTAATTCCACTCCTATTAAAGGACACCCTTCCCTTTTCTCTGGCAGCACCAAGAATTGCCTCCCTGTCCCTGAAGTGAAGCAGTTTGGTAATCATGGCACGTGGCTGGGCCCCAGGTGGGAGGGGGCGCATGGGGACCCTATGTGCCCGTTCAATGGCGAATAACGGTGAAAAGGTTGAAGCGCCGAATGTGGTGATTAGCCATCTTTCCATAAAAACCTTCGGGATTCTACCCTCAGCCCCCTCTGGGAACCCCAGGAAACGTAAATTGCTCCTCCGTAAACGGTCCTTCATTTCAGTGAGCGTATCTGCTGTGTAATCCTGGGCCTGGCGTAGCTCCCTAACGGAGCCCTGTAATGGACGGGTCTCATCCTCCAGCATGCTAATGAGCTGCTCAGCATTAGACACCCTGTGGCGGAGGTTATGGACATCCTGTTTTAGGATGGATAAGTCAGTTTTTATGGAGTCCATTTGAGTGGTCAGAGAAGCATAGCTGTGCTGGATGTACTAGGAGCATTTGGTTTTGGTCCATCAGTGATTAGATGGATAAAAATCCTGTATAGTGACCCAAGCACAAAAATTAGAGTCAACAATGATTACTCAGGTAAGATTAAATTGGAAAGGGGCACAAGGCAGGGGTGCCCATTGTCACCCCTGCTTTTTGCGCTAGCAATGGAGCCATTGGCCATAGCAATAAGAACGAACACAAAAATGAAAGGATTTGTGAGACCGACAGGAGAAGAGAGAATCGCATTATATGCGGATGATGTTCTTCTCTTCTTGGGGGACACAGATCATTCACTTAAGCAG
This sequence comes from Rana muscosa, assembly GCA_029206835.1. Classification (NCBI taxonomy): domain Eukaryota; kingdom Metazoa; phylum Chordata; class Amphibia; order Anura; family Ranidae; genus Rana; species Rana muscosa. Next base: position 1,093,230,895 of record CM055116.1, read on the forward strand.
GCTATGAGTATCTTTGGAGAATTTGGTAGACTCTCAGGATTGGTTATAAATTGGGAAAAATCAGCCTTGATGCCGGTGGACCCCACTGCCAATCAAACCTTAGCAGAAATACCCCAATTAGAAATGGTGGATACAATGAAATACCTGGGAATACATATAACAATTGACCCCAATAAATATATAAATAACAACATAGTTCCCCTCCTGTCAAAATGTAAAAATAAAATTCAAATATGGCGACGGCTCCCACTGTCAGTTGCAGGGAGATGTAACCTGATCAAAGTGCTGTGGATGCCACAATTATTATATGTATTGCATAATACACCAACATGGATACATAAGAAATGGTTTAAGAAAATTGATACACTATTTAGAGAATTAATATGGAAAGGAGGCCAAGCGAGGATAGGACTACAGACCCTGCAACTGTCAACAAGGGAGGGAGGCATGGCGGTACCGCACCCACGGTGTTATTTCCTGGCAGCACAGCTGCAGCAGATAGGAATGAGACCAGAGATGGGAGGGGATACAAATGGGCGGTTGATGACAATGGGGTCACCCCACAAGTTGGTGATGGAGGCACTGGAGGCAAATTCATTTCTATACAAATCCCCTACGGTCAAGATGGTAATAAAGGTGTGGAAAGCTGTGAAAGCAATAGGGGGATTAGAAGGAGAGACAGAATATACACCGCTTTGGGATAATAGGAATCTTCAGGAGTTGGAGTTGATGGGGAAAATTAAGGAATGGGAAGGAAAGGGGATAACCAGGTTGGCCCAGCTGTATGAGGGAGAAATCCTAAAAACTTTTGCTACACTTAGAGAGGAATATGATGTCCCTAAACATACATTTTACAGATATTTTCAAATTAGACATGCATTAGATATGCAGTTTGATAGACCAACCTGGCATAAATCCCCTATCTTTTAGAGATTGGGCAACCAGAGTGAGACTGGGGGCCGTATATCCGAAATATACCCACACTTATGCAAAGGAAGTATTACAGCTCCTGAACATCTCAAAAGCAGAGGGAAATGGGAGGAAGATCTGGGGCCCGTATCCGGGGGGCAATGGAAAAAGGTACTAGAGAGTGGACACCATGTATCTGTTTCACCGGCCCAGAAATTTTCATTCTTAATGCTACTACATAGGACATACTATACACCAAAAAGGCTGTTGGACTTTGGGTGGAGAGCAAATGCAGGGTGTCCCAGATGTTAAGACACAGGGGACCTGATACACATGCTATGGAGGTGTCCGAAATTATTTAGGTATTGGACAGGGGTACTGGATAGTATAAATAGGACATATATGACAACAATAGAAATGGACCCTAGAATATGTGTCTTGGGACTAGAGGAGGGAACAAGTAGAGCGATCAGCATAACAAAAGCAGTGCTTAGATGCCTTTTTCATGCTAGAAAATTGATAGCGCAAAGATGGCAGGCAGAAGACCCCCCCTCAGTCAGAGAATGGGCTAACACAGTTACCGCAACAATATGGAAGGAGAGGGTAGTATATATTAAGAGAGGGAACACAAGAGAGTTTGAAAAGGTGTGGAACACGTGGTTGGAAAAAATAGGGACACCCCTGTAAAGCGGAGAGTAAGAGGGAAAGAGAGTAAGAAAAATGGCATAAGGAAAATAAATGAAAACAAAAATAAACTTTGAATAATGTGTAAAAATGGAAGAAAGGAAAATAGGAAAAAACCTAATATGAGAAAAAGTAAAGGGGGAGGGGGGAAGGAGGGAGGGATGATGGTTAATAGAGTGAAACTAACATTGATAATATTTTGCTAATTTATTGTTGTGAAAAGTAAATATAAATAAGCATGTACAATGTTAATTTGATTATGCAAGAAAATTAATAAAGAGAATATAACTATAGCTGTGCTGGATGACCTCCATAATCTGGGACAGGGATGCATCAGCGGTGTCCTTTCTGAGGGTATCAGGGGCAATGTCCTCAGCCGGAGAGAGTAGGAAAGGATCTTCCGGGCTTAGAACAGGGGGGGAACAGTGTGACTCACCCTTCCCTGCATGCTTCGGTTTCAGCGCTGAGGAGTATGAGGATGGCTGGCTGCGTGTGTCTGCAGCATGGTGACCGGCGCCATCTTGCCTCTGTTTGCATGGCGGGGGTGGCGGGACGGATCCTGAGGCTTCCTCCATCGGTGGGCCGTATTTGACCATCTCCCGGTGGACACAAGGTTCCCTGGATGCTGTGGGGACAAACAGGATCCCTGGATGGGGAATAGGTCAGTAGGATTGAGTCAGGATGTTTGCGGAATGGACGGAGCTCAGGCTAAGCACGTCCTCACATCACGGTCGTTGGCCACGCCCCGCCTTCAGGCTTCACAGCCGGTTTCCTACTGTGCATGCGCAAGTCGCGCGGTGCTTTCTAAATGGCCCCGTTGTCTTCTGGACATACACAGGTTCCAGAAGGCAGTGGGGAAGAAGGACGCACTGGGCCGCAGCCGAGCTAGAATGGAAGTACGCTATGTATTTCAGAAAAGGTAAGAAAGAAAGAAAAAAAAAAAAAATTGTTATCCAAAAACAAGGGGTGGCCTTTCCTTTAAGACCAAGTTGTAAAAGTGGGTGGAACTCAGCTTTAACCACTTAACGACCGCCCACCGCCGATTTACGTCGGCAGAATGGCACGGACAGGCAGAATCACGTAGATCTACGTGATCGCCTTTGTGCAGTTGGGGGGACCCCCCTTCACTGCAGTGAGCGGCCGTTAAGTGTTCGGGAGCGATCAGGCATGAGGGGGCGGCCGCTCGATTCCGCCCCCCCCCCCTCGCGATCGCTCCCGGCCAATGAAAATGCTTCCTCCGCCATGTGATGTAAACACAGGCTGGAGGAAGTGATGTCATCTCCCTCGCCGCGGTCTTTTCGTTCCCGGCGCCGAGCAGAGAAGAAGCAGGTTAGTGCTCCAACAGTCCACTGACACGTAGGTACACATAGGCACACAAATCACCCCCCAGTCACCCCCAGATCACCCCCCAGGTCACCCCAAAGCCCCCAATCACAGTGTCACTGATTGCAGTGATCATTTATTTTACTGATCACTGCATTTAGTGTCATCTGTGATTGTAAAAAGTTGCAGGGCAGTTAGGATTAGGCCCCTTTAGGTCCAGGGTAGCCCCCTAACCCCCCCTAATAAAGGTTTAACCCCTTGATCACCCCCCAGGTAACCCTTTCACCCCCTAACTTCAGCGTCACTAAGCGATTGTTTTTCCGATCGCTGTATTCGTGTCGCTGGTGTTTTAGATAGGCAGTTATTTTTTTTTAGGTTCGCCGCAGGTTTTTATTAGTGTCAGGTACCCCCATATATTATTTTAACCCCCTGATTGCCCCTAGAGTTAACCCTTTCACCAGTGATCGCCGTATTGGTGTCACTGGTTAGCCAGTAAGTTATCTAGTTATTTAGGTAACCCATCAGGTTTTTATATAGCGTCGGGTACCCCCATATTTAACCTAATAAAGGTTTTAACCCCCTGATTGCCCCTAGTTAACCCTTTCACCAGTGATCACCATATAAAGGTTACAGGTGACGCTGGTTGATTAGTTTGCTTTTTATAGCATCAGGGCACCCGCCGTATATAACCCAATAAAGGTTTAACCCCCCTGATCGCCCGGCGGGTGAGATCAATTAGGTTTTAGCGCCAGAGAGGGTCTGCATCGCCCCAGGCAGTGTTAGGTTAGTTCCAGTAACGCTAACACCCATGCGCAAAGCATACACCCCCCTTAGTGGTATAGTATCTGATCAGATCTATACTAGCATCCCCAGCGGTTTAGGGTTCCCAAAAACGCAGTGTTAGCGGGATCAGCCCAGATACCTGCTAGCGCCTGCGTTTAGCCCCTCCGCCCAGCCCACCCAAGTGCAGTATCGATCGATCACTGTCACTTACCAAACACAACACACATAACTGCAGCGTTCGCAGAGACAGGCCTGATCCCTGCGATCGCTAACAGTTTTTTTGTAGCGTTTGATATATTTGCTGACGACAGTCAGGTGCTTTTTTTCCTGTGAATCTTACTAGTGTACCCCTAAATTTAGAGCCCAAAATGGCAAGACGAAGGTACACTAGTAAAGAGGCCTACGAGATTCTGAGCATGACAGATAGTGAAGAGGAGGTCACGTATCTGTCAGATTCAGGCTCAGAATATCTTCCCGTAGAAGACAGTGACGTCAGCGGCCCCACGTCAGATAGCTCTGACGACGAAGTTGAGGTCCCTGCTAAGGTCAGGTGTACCCGATCTTCTGAGGTTGTTGAGGAGCAAGAACCGCAGGTCTCTCGTATCATGGAGCAGAGTAGTACTAGCGCCGCTATTCCTTCTGGTGAACTGGCAAGCACCAGCGGCCTAGTACAGCCTGGACGTACATCCAGCACTGCAGTAACACTTGGTGACGTGGCGAGTCCCATAAGTGCAGTTCAAGCTGGCGAGGTGGCAAGCACAAGTAGTGTCCCGCTGCCACCAAGAAGACAAAGGCAGGCCCGTCGTGCCCATACTGCCCTTCCTGCAGAATTCGCCTGTCCTGATTGGGTCCCCACCACTTCTGCAGAACCCGTACTTCCCCCATTCACTGCCCAACCCGGTATTCAGGTGGAAACAGCTGATTTTATTCCAATTGATTTTTATTCGCTGTTTTTCACGGAAGATCTCTATAGATCTATTGTGGACCAGAGTAATTTATATGCTGGTCAATTTATCGCCGCTAACCCCCAGTTGCCTAAAATTGCCAGAAATTGGAAACCAATTACGGTTTCCGAATTTAAGACCTTTCTGGGCCTTTCCCTCAACATGGGCACACATAAATTTCCGTCATTGCGTGCTTATTGGTCCACGCACCCAATTGACCACATGCCCGTGTTCTCTGCCTCCATGTCCAGGGCACGATACAAGCAGATTTTGCGGTTCATGCACTTCAACGACAATGAACTTTGTCGTCCACGTGGGGACCCTGAATACGACCGGCTCTATAAAATTCGGCCCCTCATAAACCACTTCAACGAACGTTTTGCAGCCTTGTTTACTCCCGATCAAGTTGTCTGCGTTGATGAGTCCCTGATTAAATTTTCTGGCCGCTTGTCTTTCAAGCAGTACCTTCCCAGCAAGCGTGCCAGATACGGGGTCAAGCTCTACAAGTTCTGTGACAGGGCAACAGGCTATGTAGTGAACTTTACGGTTTATGAGGGAAAAGACAGTCAGATTGAGTCGGTCAACTGCCCGGATTACATAGGGAGCGCTGGCAAGATAGTGTGGAACTTGGTGTCACCCTTATTCGGAAAGGGGTACCACTTGTATGTGGACAATTATTACACGAGCGTGCCACTGTTTAGTCACTTGTTTGATCATAAGATTGGAGCATGTGGCACCGTGCGACCTAATCGCCGGGGCTTTCCCCAGCGGCTTGTAGATGCCCGTCTTAGGCTGGGGGAGAGAGCCTGCTTGAAGTGTAATAACTTGCTCGCTATGAAGTGGAGGGACAATAAGAATGTTTTCCTTCTTACCTCCCTTCATGCAGACACGACAGTCCAAATTCGTACGGCGACTGGTGTTGTGGAGAAACCCCTCTGTGTCCACGAATATAACCAAAATATGGGAGGGGTGGACCTCAACGACCAGTTGATGGCGCCGTATCTAATTGACCGTAAGGCGAGACGCTGGTACAAAAAAGTGTCTCTATCATTATTCCAATTGGCTTTGCTGAACGCTCATGTGCTATACAGAGCTTCAGGCGGGACGTTATCTCTTCTAAAATTCCAGAATGAGATAGTCACAGAACTCCTGTATCCAGGCGGTTCTGCACCTCACCATCCCCTACCAAATGCAGTAAGCCGGCTGCATGAGAGGCATTATTCGTATGTCCTCCCGAGTACCCCTACCCTAAGCCACCCCCAAAAAAGATGTCGTGTCTGTAGCAAGCGCGGATTTAGGCGTGACACCCGTAGTTTTTGTCCACTCTGTCCTGACAAGCCTGGTCTTTGCCAAGGTGAATGTTTTGAACGCTACCACTCAAAAGTGAAGTTTTAGCGTAGGGTACAGCATTTCACAGACAAGGACACACTTACACAGGGTCTCCCAAGATGCCATTACATTTTGAGAGACCCGAACCATTACAGTTGTAAAGTTACAAAAAAAAGTGTAAAAAAGAAAAAAAAAACGTAAAAAACAAAACAAAAAAAAAATATAAAATAAAAAAAAACAAAATAGTTGTCGTTTTATTGTTCTCTCTCTCTCTATTTTCTCTCTATTGTTCTGCTCTTTTTTACTGTATTCTATTCTGCAATGTTTTATCATGCTTGCTTTTCAGGTATGTAATTTTTTGTTTTCAGGTGCGCCATTCAACTGCAGCGCGGAATTATTTATCTTGACAGCAACAGCGTTTGCTCCCACGATACATAAAGCCGTGACTCCAGTGCTGTAGGAGGTGATTTCACCACCACAGTTAAAAAAAAGAGCATATATGCCGAAGCATGGGGGCAGCAGGGGCGGAGGAGCGATTTTGCTCCTAATGCCGCGTACATACGGTCGAAATTCCGACGGAGGCCTGCCCGTGGAAAATTCCGACCGTGTGTACGCGGCATAACTTTTTTGCGGGAGGATGCCCCCATGCTTCGGCATATATATATTTTAGGCACAGGTTGCGTTAAAACATTTTTTTATTTTTTACTAGGTTTTGTTTTGGTATTTGCTTTGCAGGTATGGCATGGTAAGGTCTTACTGTTGTACTGTAATGTTACTTTGTTTTAATGTTAACTAGGGATGAGCTTCGAGTTCGAGTCGAACTCATGTTCGACTCGAACATTGCCTGTTCGCCCGTTCGCCGAACAGCGAACAAATTGGGGTGTTCGCGGCAAATTCGAAAAATCTATGGGAGAAATCTAAAGTGCTAATTATAAAGGCTTATATGCAAGTTATTGTCCTAAAAAGTGTTTGGGGACCCGGGTCCTGCCCCAGGGGACATGTATCAATGCAAAAAGAAGTTTTAAAAACGGCCGTTTTTTCGGGAGCAGTGATTTTAATAATGCTTAAAATGAAAAAATAAAAGTGAAATATTCCTTTAAATTTCGTACCTGGGGGGTGTGTATGATATGCATGTAAAGTGGCGCATGTTTCCCGTGCTTAGAACTGTCCCTGCAAAAAGTGTCATTTTTGAAAGAAAAAAATGCATTTAAAACTGACTCGCGGCTATTAATGAATTGTCGGCTCCCGGCAATACATACAAAAGTCATTGATAAAAAAAAAAAAAAAAAGCGTGGGGGTTCCCCAGAATTCAATTACCAGGCCCTTCAGGTCTGGAATGGATATTAAGGGGAACCCCGCCGCAAATAAAAAAAAAATTGACGTGGGGTTCCCCCAAATATCCATTCCAGGCCCTTCAGATCTGGCATGGATTTTAAGGGGAACTCCACCCCAAATTAAAAAAAAAATGGCGTGGAGTCCCCCTAAAAATCCATACCAGACCCCTTATCCGAGCATGCAACCTGGCCGGCCGCAGGGGAAAAGGGGGGGACGAGAGAGCGGCCCCCCCTCCCTCCTGAACCGTACCAAGCCACATGCCCTCAACATGGGGAGGATGTCCCCATGTTGATGGGGACAAGGGCCTCATCCCCACAACCCTTGCCCGGTGGTTGTGGGGGTCTGCGGGCGGGGGGCTTATCGGAATCTGGAAGACCCCTTTAACAAAGAGGACCCCCAGATCCCGGCCCCCCCCCCTATGTGAATTGGTAAGGGGTACATTGTACCCCTACCATTTCACGAAGAAAGCGTAAAAAAAATGTTTAAAAAAACACACAAACACCTTGAAAAAGTCATTTATTTAAAAAAAAAAAAAAAAAAAACATTCCAGCGGTGAAATCCAGTGTCCCGCGGCGATCCCGATGTCCAGCGCTGTCCTTCATTGGTTGTGCCTGAGCGGACCTGATGGGGAACTCCCTCTCAGTATTTTAAATGTATAGACCCGCCCCTTCTAAAGTTCCCCATCAGGTCCGCTCAGCGGACCAGATGCGGAACATGAGAAGGGGCGGGTCTATACATGTATTACCAAAGTGAGAGCAGTTCCCCATCAGGTCCGCCTCCTCGGTATGTCAGACCCGCCTACGTCATTGGCTTGAGCGGGGAACTTCCTTCACTATGTAAATTTAAATTTACATAGTGAAGGAAGTTCCCCGCTCAAGCCAATGACGTAGGCGGGTCTGACATACCGAGGGGGCGGACCTGATGGGGAACTGCTCTCACTTTGGTAATACATGTATAGACCCGCCCCTTCTCATGTTCCGCATCTCGTCCGCTGAGCGGACCTGATGGGGAACTTTAGAAGGGGCGGGTCTATACATTTAAAATACTGAGAGGGAGTTCCCCATCAGGTCCGCTCAGGCACAACCAATGAAGGACAGCGCTGGACATCGGGATCGCCGCGGGACACTGGATTTCACCGCTGGAATGTTTATTTATTTATTTTTTTAAATAAAGGACTTTTTCAAGGTGTTTATGTGTTTTTTTAAACATTTTTTTTACGCTTTCTTCGTGAAATGGTAGGGGTACAATGTACCCGTTACCAATTCACATAGGGGGGGGGGGCGGGATCTGGGGGTCCCCTTTGTTAAAGGGGTCTTCCAGATTCCGATAAGCCCCCCGCCCGCAGACCCCCACAACCACCGGGCAAGGGTTGTGGGGATGAGGCCCTTGTCCCCATCAACATGGGGACATCCTCCCCATGTTGAGGGCATGTGGCTTGGTACGGTTCAGGAGGGAGGGGGGGCCGCTCTCTCGTCCCCCCCTTTTCCCCTGCGGCCGGCCAGGTTGCGTGCTCGGATAAGGGGTCTGGTATGGATTTTTAGGGGGACTCCACGCCATTTTTTTTTTAAACTTGGGGTGGAGTTCCCCTTAAAATCCATGCCAGATCTGAAGGGCCTGGTAATTGAATTCTGGGGAACCCCCACGCTTTTTTTTTTTTTTTTTCTCAATGACTTTTGTATGTATTGCCGGGAGCCGACAATTCATTAATAGCCGCGAGTCAGTTTTAAATGCATTTTTTTTCTTTCAAAAATGACATTTTTTGCAGGGACAGTTCTAAGCACGGGAAACATGCGCCACTTCACATGCATATCATACACACCCCCCAGGTACGAAATTTAAAGGAATATTTCACTTTTATTTTTTCATTTTAAGCATTATTAAAATCACTGCTCCCGAAAAAACGGCCGTTTTTAAAACTTCTTTTTGCATTGATACATGTCCCCTGGGGCAGGACCCAGGTCCCCAAACACTTTTTAGGACAATAACTTGCATATTAGCCTTTATAATTAACACTTTAGATTTCGAACGTTCGAGTCCATTGTATTTAATAGGGTTCTAAAGTTTACACGAACATTTTGTCTGTTCGCAGGTTCTGGTGCGAACCGAACAGGGGGGTGTTCGGCTCATCCCTGATGTTAACCACCATTTGCTTAGCAGGTACGCCATTCAGTTGCAGCGCGGATCTATTTATCTTGACAGCAACAGCGTTTGCTCCCACGATACATAAAGCCGTGACTCCAACGCTGTAGGAGGTGATTTCACCACCACAGTTAAAAAAAAGAGCATATATGCCGAAGCATGGGGGCAGCAGGAGCGATTTTGCTCCTAATGCCGCGTACATACGGTCGAAATTCCGACGGAGGCCTGCCCGTGGAAAATTCCGACCGTGTGTACGCGGCATAACTTTTTTGCGGGAGGATGCCCCCATGCTTCGGCATATATATATTTTAGGCACAGGTTGCGTTAAAACATTTTTTTATTTTTTACTAGGTTTTGTTTTGGTATTTGCTTTACAGGTATGGCATGGTAAGGTCTTACTGTTGTACTGTAATGTTACTTTGTTTTAATGTTAACCACCATTTGCTTATCAGGTACGCCATTCAGTTGCAGCGCGGATCTATTTATCTTGACAGCAACAGCGTTTGCTCCCACGATACATAAAGCCGTGACTCCAACCCTGTAGGAGGTGATTTCACCACCACAGTTAAAAAAAAGAGCATATATGCCGAAGCATGGGGGCAGCAGGGGCGGAGGAGCGATTTTGCTCCTAATGCCGCGTATATACGGTCGAAATTCCAACGGAGGCTTGCCCGTGGAAAAGTCCGACCGTGTGTACGCGGCATAACCTTTTATGCCGCGTACATACGGTCGAAATTCCGACGAAGGCTTGACCGTGTGTACGCGGCATAACTTTTTTGCGGGAGGATGCCCCCATGCTTCGGCATATATGCCCATCATTAGAAGTGGGTGGATGAAGGGAGGTATTCTAATGGTGGGCATACCCACCAATCAATCTCTTTTTTTCGTTCAGCCAATAGGCTGTATGAAAAAAAAGATTACAATACATGTCCAACAAGGACCAGCAACGTACTGGTATGTTGCTGGACTTTGAATGTTTATACCAGAATGATGCCTGCGGGTTTAGGTATCATCTTGGTATCATTCTTTTCAGCCAGCGGCCGGCTTTCATGTAAAAGCAATTCTAGCAGATAATTAGCCTCTAGACTGCTTTTACAAGCAGTGGGAGGGAATGTCCCCCCCCCGGATATAAAAAGCGCCATTGGGAAATTGGGAAAGCATTTTATCATACCGATCTTGGTGTGGTCAGATGCTTTGAGGGCAGAGGAAAGATCTAGGGTCTAACCCCCCAATTTTTTTCAAAAAAAGAGTACCTGTCACTACCTATTGCTATCATAGGGGATATTTACATTCCCTGAGATAACGATAAAAATGGTAAAAAAATTAAATATGGAAGGCACAGTTTAAAAATAAAATAAAAAAGCCAAATAAATAATAAAAAAAAAAAAAAAAAAGCACCGCTGTCCCCCCCTGCTCTTGCGCAAAGGCGAACGCAAGCGTCGGTCTAGCGTCATATGTAAACAGCAATTGCATCATGCATGTGAGGTATCACCGCGAAGGTCAGATCGAGGGCAGTCATTTTAGCAGTAGACCTCCTCTGTAAATCTAACGTGGTAAACTGTAAAGGCTTTTAAATGCTTTTAAAAATGAATGTAGTTTGTCGCCGCTGCGCGTTTGTGCGCAATTTTAAAGCATGTCGTGTTTGGTATCCATGTACTCGGCCTATGATCATCTTTTTTATTTCATCAAACATTTGGGCAATATAGTGTTTTTTAGTGCATTAAAAATAAAAAAAGTGTGTTTTTCCCCCAAAAAATGCGTTTGAAAAATCGCTGCGCAAATACTGTGTGGAAAAAAAAATGCAACACCCACTATTTTAATCTGTAGGGCCTTTGCTTTAAAAAAATATATAATGTTTGGGGGTTCAACATAATTTTCTTGCAAAAAAAAATTTTTTTTCATGTAAACAAAAAGTGTCAGAAAGGGCTTTGTCTTCAAGTGGTTAGAAGAGTGGATGATGTGTGACATAAGCTTCCTAATGTTGTGCATAAAATGCCAGGACAGTTCAAAACCCCCCCAAATGACCCCATTTTGTAAAGTAGACACCTCAAGCTATTTGCTGAGAGGCATGTTGAGCCCATTGAATATTTTTTTTTTGTCCCAAGTGATTGAATAATGACCAAAAAAATGTACAAAAAGTTGTCACTAAATTATATATTGCTCAAACATGCCATGGGCATATGTGGAATTACACCCCAAAATACATTCTGTTGCTTCTCCTGAGTACGGGGATACCACATGTGTGGGACTTTTTGGGAGCCTAGTCGCGTACGGGACCCCAAAAACCAAGCACCGCCTTCAGGATTTCTATGGGTGTAAATTTTTGATTTCACTCCTCACTGCCTATCACAGTTTCGGAGGCCATGGAATGCCCAGATGGCACAAAACCCCCCCAAATGACCCCATTTTGGAAAGTAGACACCCCAAGCTATTTGCTGAGAGGTATGTTGAGTATTTTGCAGATCTCGCTTTTTGTCACAAAGTTTTGAAAATGTAAAAAAAGAAAAAAAAAAGAAAAAAAAATGTCTTTCTTAATTTTCAAAAACAAATGAGAGCTGTAAAATACTCACCATGCCTCTCAGCAAATAGCTTGGGGTGTCTACTTTCCAAAATGGGGTCATTTGTGGGGGTTTTGGGCTATTTTGACATTTCATGGCCTTCAAAACTGTGATAGGTAGTGAGGAGTGAAATCAAAAATTTATGCCCTTAGAAACCTTGAAGGCGGTGCTTGGTTTTTGGGGTCCCGTACGCGGCTAGGCTCCCAAAAAGTCCCACACATGTGGTATCCCCGTACTCAGGAAAAGCAGCAGAATGTATTTTGGGGTGTAATTCCACATATAACCATGGCATGTGTGAGCAATATATCATTTAGTGACAACTTTTTGTACATTTTTTTTTTCTTTTTGTCATTATTCAATCATTTGGGACAAAAAAAAATATTCAATGGTGTCAACATGCCTCTCAGCAAATAGCTTGGGGTGTCTACTTTCCAAAATGGGGTCATTTGGGGGGGTTTTGTGCCATCTTGGCATTTTATGGCCTTCAAAACTGTGATAGGTAGTGAGGAGTGAAATCAAAAATGTATCCCCTTAGAAACCTTGAAGGCGGTGCTTGGTTTTTGGGGTCCCGTACGCGGCTAGGCTCCCAAAAAGTTCCACACATGTGGTATCCCCGTACTCAGGAGAAGCAGCAGAATGTATTTTGGGGTGTAATTTCACATATGCCCATGGCATGTGTGAGCAATATATCATTTAGTGACAACTTTGTGCAAAAAAAAAAGGTTTGTCATATTCCCGCAACTTGTGGCAAAATATAAAATATTCCATGGACTGAACATGCCTCTCAGTAAATAGCTTGGGGTGTCTACTTTCCAAAATGGGGTCATTTGGGGGGGTTTTGTGCTATTTTGGCATTTTATGGCCTTCGAAACTGTGATAGGTAGTGAGGAGTGAAATCAAAAATTTGCGCCCTTAGAAATCCTGAAGGCGGTGCTTGGTTTCCGGGGTCCCGTACGTGGCTAGGCACCTAAAAAGTCCCACACATGTGGTATCCCCGTACTCAGGAGAAGCAGCAGAATGTATTTTGGGGTGCAATTCCACATATAACCATGGCATGTGTGAGCAATATATCATTTAGTGACAACTTTTTGTAATTTTTTTTTTTTTTTTTGTCATTCAATCACTTGGGACAAAAAAAAAAAATATTCAATGGGCTCAACATGCCTCTCAGCAATTTCCTTGGGGTGTCTACTTTCCAAAATGGGGTCATTTGGGGGGTTTTGTACTGCCCTGCCATTTTAGCACCTCAAGAAATGAGATAGGCAGTCATAAATTTAAAGCTGTGTAAATTTCAGAAAATGTACCCTAGTTTGTAAACGCTATAACTTTTGCGCAAACCAATAAATATACGCTTATTGACATTTTTTTTACTAAAGACATGTGGCTGAATACATTTTGGCCTAAATGTATGACTAAAATTGAGTTTATTCGATTTTTCTTATAACAAAAAGTAGAAAATATATTTTTTTTTCAAAATTTTCGGTCTTTTTCTGTTTATATCGCAAAAAATAAAAATCGCAGAGGCAATCAAATACCATTAAAAGAAAGCTCTATTTGTGGGAAGAAAAGGACGCAAATTTCATTTGGGTACAACATTGCATGTCCGCACAATTTACAGTTAAAGCAGCGCAGTGCCGAATCCCAAAAACAGGCCTGGTCCTAATGGCCCGAAATGGTCCGGGGCTTAAGTGGTTAAAGTAGAACTAAAGGCAAAACTTTTGTATTTCATTTTTGATAGAGTAAGGCAGGGGTGCCCAACCTTTGGAAGAGCGAGGGCCACTTAAGCGACTTGGTAACCCGTTGCGGGGCACAATGAGCGGAGCGGGTGGATGGCAGCCCACTCTACTCTATAGAGCTCAGTCTACTTTTTTTTTTTTTGGCGGATCGGATTGGAGGTAGGCGTTTGTAAACGGACACAAATCCATTTACATCTGCTACTCCTTAGAGGTAAATGGAGGGTCCAATTGGGTCCGACTGACCGTGTGAAAGGGCCTATGGCTCAGTGCAGGTAACCCGCAAGTGCGCTGCTCTGCACCTGCAGATCAGTTTGAAAGCAGCCCAGTAACAACTACAGAACAGATATGTCCATATATACACTGTGATTTTAGTAATAAACTTACCTTTAATAACCGTATTCTATTTCATCCCAGAGCAGGAGGGCGCGGGCCACATCAGAGGGCTCCGCGGGCCACTGGTTGGGCACCCCTGGAGTAAGGGAAGGTTTTTATTTTATATAACACAGGAATGTCCTATTGGGAAGATTTTAATTTGCTTCGTGTCCCATATTCAAAACGGGAAGTGTGAGGGAATCCCTGGTTGTCACCAGAACTTCCATTAAAAGATTTCCCCTCTATTCCTGTTCTGGGGTCAACCTAAAATTTGGGATTTTCTTTCACATTCACTCCCAGTAATACAGGAAAAATAGAGGGGGTGAATCATCCTAACAGAAGCGAGCGCTGTGTCTTGACCTAGGCTGACAAGGCACAGGCCTAGGATAGCACTTTGCGGGGGGTGGCAAAAAAGCCCCCCCCCCCGCACAAAAAAGACCCTCCTCCTTGTTCTGCCTCCCACACAAACAGTCCCCGGCCGACAGCAGCTTGCTGTAGCACCAGTGTTATTATGGGAAGGATTGGGCAGGTACTGGCGCTAGTTATGGGGCGTATTTGTCCGGGGGGGTGGGCAGGGACTGGCGCCAGTTATGGGTCATATTTGGCTGGGGGGCAGGGACTGGGACTGGCACACACATAAAGGGGCCATGGCTGGCCAGACCAGCCACACTTAATGTGACAGGCTGAGACGGAGTCTAATGCTCTGCCTACCCTCCTCCGCAGCATCCTTGCATATCACAACTTCCTCCCGGCCCGGGCTCTGTTGATAGAGAGGAGGATGAGGGGAACCCCCAGACCAGCCAGGTATGATTAAAATGCAATTGGAGACCCTTATATGGGCAATATCTAATAGGAAAGTATAGTTTATCCCTAATAGATTTATTACATCAGAAAAGATGGTGAGCGTTGTTGTTTTCAGGGTCAAATTCTTCTGACTTTAAAATGAAACATTTTTCCATATTATTGGCAGCAGAGACATAACAGTCCTGCAATTTCCTACTGAAAATATTCAATGTTTGGAATCCATCTGACAGTCAGTAATATTACATACCATTTCCTCTTGTATGTAACAGAAACCTTGTATGTGTTAGTAACCGGGGCAGTTATTTATTCATTATTTTAGTCTTGCCTCCTATATTTTTTCTGATTTAAAGACATTCAGTACATTTTCAGAAATG
This sequence comes from Rana muscosa, assembly GCA_029206835.1. Taxonomy (NCBI): domain Eukaryota; kingdom Metazoa; phylum Chordata; class Amphibia; order Anura; family Ranidae; genus Rana; species Rana muscosa. The sequence goes on from CM055116.1 coordinate 1,093,246,185, forward strand.
TAAATGCACATAAACTGAGTTTTCTTCTATATAGCACAAGCTATTACTTTTGTAAGTCATGTGCCAATTAAACATAAAATGCTCAATTAGAAACCTGCGCAACCAGCAATCGCGCAGCTTTGCTCGGCTGTTCGTAACCGGAAGCAATGACATGACATCGCTTCCAGTTTACTCGGGAACCATCAGCGACAGTTTAAAAAAAATCTAAAGCATTTAAAAACGCAGATATTGGTGTTTTTTAATGCTTTTATGTGCAGAGGAGGGATTTGGGGTCTCGTAAACCCCAGATCTCTCCATAAGGAGTACCTGTCGCGTCCCTATTGCTGTCACAAGGATGTTTACATTCTTTGTGACAGCAATAAAAGTGATTAAAAAAATAAATACAGCAAGTCTAAAAATGTAAATAAATTATTAATTAAAAAATGTATTTAAAGTGCCCCCGTCCTTCCATACTTTGTCTATGGATAGTAACATTTACGTTGTTTGTCGCCTTTTTAGAGCGGTTGGGGTGGGACATATTTAGATGGGGGGTGCCCATTTTTAGTCTTGCCTAGGGCAGCACAAAACCTAAAGACACCACTGCCTAACAGGTATTCTAATCACTCTCTACTCTACTCAAAACTGAAAAAAAAAAATTGCCTTTTAGTTCTACTTTAACGATCATAGCATTTTATCTACTTTATTGCTATTGGAATTTTTGTCTAGACTGATCAAAATCATTTCCTTAAATTGATTGGTTTTGCTCAAAAACGAACAGTGACACAGTTTGTGGCTTTTTGATAATTTATATATTTGATCATATTATCGGATTCTGTGAAGAATCATTTGATTAGATTCACTAATAGTCACTTTGGATGATCAATTGAATGATCATGTTGATGTGTGGTCATCTATAGGGGATACTGTAGGGATTGTAAAAAGCAGATTGCATCTTGTGTGGCAAGCTCTCATGTACTATAGCCAAAACATTTTTATTTATTTTTTTAGTTTTGGATATTGTAGTTAAAGTGGAGCTCCACCCTAAATAGCAACTTTTGCTATTTGGAACCCTCCCCCCCCCTCCGGTGTCACAATTGACACCTTTCAGGGGGGAGGGGGGTGAAGATACCTGTCTAAGACAGGTATTTTCACCCACATCCGGGAGTCCTCTCTCCGGGAATCTGCGGGAGTTATGTCACTTCCCGCAGACTTCCCTTGGTGTTCTGGGAGACACTCGGCTCCCAGAACACAGGAGCACCAATCAGAACGGCGCAGCGCGACTCGCGCATGCGCCGTAAGGAACCGGGCATGAAGCCGCAGGGCTTCACTTCCTGGTACCCTCAGCGAGGATGGCGGAGGGAGCAGCAGAGCGACGAGCGGTCGCTCGTCCTCTGCTGCGGACGTCGCTGGACTCTAGGACAGGTAAGTGTCCAAATATTAAAAGCCAGCAGCTGCTGTAGCTGTAGCTGCTGGCTTTTAATATTTTTTTTCCGGCAGAGCTCCGCTTTAAGGTTTAACCACTTCACTACTGGTCATTTTCACCCCCTTCCTGCCCAGGCCATTTTTCAGCTTTCAGCGCTGTCTAACTTTGAATAACAATTGCGCGGTCATGCAACACTGAACCCGTGTAAACGTTTTTTATATTATTTTTTTTTCACACAAATAGGGCTTTCTAATGGTGGTATTTAATCAGCACTGGATTTTTCATTTTTTGCTAAATGAAAAAAAGACCGAACGTTTTGAAAATAAAAGCACGTGTTTTTTCTTTCTGTTATACAATTTTGCAAATGATCTTTCTTCATAAATTTAGGCCAAATTTAGGCCAAACTGTATCCGAATACATTTCTTTGGTGAAAATAACCCAAAGCAGTATATATTATTTTGTCTGTGTAAAAGTTATAGAGTCCTCAAACTATGGTATATATCTGAATATTGATCAATCCTGATGTACTGATCTCATTTCTTGAGGCCTGAATTTGTCTGGAGAGTACAAATACCCCCAAGTGACCCCTTTTTAGAAATCGGACCGTCCAAAGTATTTAGTATTTTTCCACAGTTTTTTTTTTTATTTTTTTATTTACATACTGTCACCAGTGAAGTACAGCTTCATCATATAACGGGTGTGGTGGTGATCAAGGACACTGACTAGTTTTACTTTTTTTTTTCCTTATGATTGCTTATAACTGTGAATTTCATTGATATAAGCAAACATTTATACTGAATGAAACAGATTCATTCAGTGTGAATTATTGTGATTGGCCACACCTAATCGCATGGTACAGATGGGCTGTGATTGGCCCTTTCTGTACCATGTGATCATTGTGACCAATCACAGCTAGCAACACAACTGTACGCAATGGATGGCATTAAAGAAAGGCATCCATTGTTTACAATTGTCATGTTATCTGCTGTTATTGGTTACAGCTATCACATGGTACTGGCAGCGAGCCGGTACATTGATCAGTAATCGGCTGTGTCTGATGGATACAGCTAGTGACAGATTGCGCCACAGCTCGGCTCGTTCCTGGAGGATGTCATATGACATCTACCCGGAACGCCAAATGGACAGTTGGGTGGGAAGTGGTTAAAGCCCCTGTCTGTTTCCTGCTGAGTAGATTTCCCCTTTTTTGGTAACAGTTGTAAAAGTTGTTCTTCTGTCTCTGTTATAATGATCACTAAGATAAAAAAGATCAATTCTCCCCCCCCCCCCAACTTGAGACACAGGCAGCAGAAAAAATTGACATAGGGTAGAATCTTTCCTTACTTCATCCATCCACTTCTACCTGTCTCATTCCATTGACATTGGTATCCCATGGTGCCTTGCATACACTGTGGACTCCAAGCTTTAAGTCTTGGAGTCCACAAGGCACATGAATCCAAGGGTGACAAAGCTGCTCCTGCTTAGGTACTGTTGTCACCCTAGGACAAGAAGTAAACCCCCCCCCCCCCCTCGGGTCTTCGCCTTTAATTGAGTTGTAAAGTCAAAGGTGAAACAGACTTCCCGACCATGTAATCGCTCTGATTGCCCGTTGCATGATTGGGAGCACTTGGTGAGAGCACCCTCAGCACCTAAACCTTGGTCCCCATGAATGCAAACGTGGAGCCTGTTTACATTAAGGCCTACACGCTCTGTCACTGCACATACACTATATTATCAAAAGTATTGGGATGCCTGGCTTTACACACAGATGAACTTTTTTTTTTTTAAACTTGTTGTTATAATTTTCAAATACACAGATACACAAAAAACAGAGAAAAGAAAAAACAAAAAACACAGACATTACTCAGGCGCATACAACATCCTCATAAAGCAGGTGAATATCATAAATTATAGCAATACAGGCAGGGCTTCACATTATGCAGTATAGCAAGTGCGGATCAGCTAGGCCTCAAATCACAGCTAAACTCAACCAGCCTCACATATCAGCCAGCAGTTTCTGGTTCTGCCAACCATGCGTGCCATATCTTATCATATTTCAGAAAACACCCCCTATTGGCATATGTGTCTTTATAGAGGGGAAGGCTGGTGTTCACCAAGCGTTTCCACTGTAACACTGACGGGGGGGTAGGCTTTTTCCAATGCATGGCAATATTTTTCCTAGCATAAAAGAGCAGAAGACTTACTAAAATACGCCCAGCAGAGGACGGGACGATAGGTTCAATGATTCCCAGGAGACACACCTCCATCTTCAATGGAATGGAGGCCGAGGCCACCTTATTGATTAGGTCTAATACCATGATCCAGTATTGTTGGATCCCGGGGCACTGCCAGAATATGTGCGAGAAGTCGCCTGGGGAGGCGCCGCATCTCCAGCACTCCGCCGAGTGTGCATGGTCTATCTTGTTGAGCCTATGCGGGGTGAAATAAGCCCTATGTACAATTTTGTACTGTACCACCCTATCACGGATGGATACCAGGGATCTGAAAGGTAGGTCCCAGACATCGTCCCAATCATCTGAGTCAAGAGTAGGGATGTCCCGCAACCAGCTGGACCGCAGCCTGTCAAGGGGCGGGAGAGACACACGGAGCAAATATGACTACAAATGTGACGTGGGCTTTTCTGCACAGTCAGACCGCAGTGTTCTCTCCAGCTCCGACTGGGCCACGATACAGGAGGAGCACGGAAATTGTGCTGCAAATGCATGGGACAGCTGACCGTATCTAAAGAGGTAATAATCAGGCAGATTGAAGTTGGATGAAAGGTCAGAAAAAGGAAGTAGGACATTATGTGCTACTATGTGTGATAGAGTTTTTACACCATATTTTGTCCACGCATAGGGGTCTGGGAGATTGTAAAGATGTGACAAGCTGGGATTTAACCAGATTGGGGCATTAGGGGAAACTTCTTGTGGTTTACATTTTTCAATGGCCAGGCTGGCCTTCCACGCCCGCAGGGTGGTGAGCATGGACGGGGTCAACAAATAGGGAGCTCGGGGGCCCCGAAAAAGCAGAAATTGGAGGGCTTCCAGCGAGCCCACCACTGTGGCTTCAAGCACCGTGGATGGGTTTGTCTTGTCCGGCTGTAACCACCACGCCGCAGTTACCAGCTGTGCGGCGAGGAAGTATTTATAGCAGTCCGGAAAGGCCATGCCACCCTGCGTTCGTGGTCTCATCAGTGTCGTAAGCTTGTATCTAGGTGTTGACAGCCCCCAGATAAAGGCAGAAAAAATTTGATTCAGTTTCTGAAAGAAGGACTTTGGGATCCATTGCGGGGATTGACGGAATAGGTATGTAAGCTTAGGGATAATTTTCATTTTTAGTAAGTTTATACGCCCCCAGACGGAGAGGGGTAGGTTGCTCCAAGATTTAAATCTGGATTGGGCCTCCAGGAGCACCGGGGTCAGGTTCAGCGAGACATAGTCAGAAGTCCTGGTGGAGACACAAACTCCCAAATATTTAAATGACTCAACCCATCGAAGGGGAGTCCCGGGTAAAGAGGTGGAGGTAGCCTCGCTGTTGATCGGGAATAGAAGGGACTTGGACCAGTTAACCCTGAGCCCAGTGACCGTCGCAAAAGTGTCAAGGACTGATAAAGCCCCTTGCAGTGATGGACCTGCATCATTGAGAAAAAGGAGCATGTCGTCTGCGTACAAGGCTACCCTCTCCTCCAGCTGACCCACTCGGAGACCCTTGATGTGCGGCGAGGTGCGTAAGGCCTCAGCCACCGGTTCTATTGCTAGGGCGAATAAAGCCGGGGAGAGAGGGCAGCCCTGTCTGGTTCCTCTAAAAAGCCTGAATGGGACAGACAACCCCCCACCCAGACGCACCGAGGAGGTGGGACATTTATAAATTATCTGAAGCCAATTAATGAATACTAAGGGAAAGCCCATTCTACGCAGGGTTTCCCACAGGAAGGGCCATTCGACCGTGTCGAAGGCCTTTTCCACATCTAACGATGCCACCGCCCGGAACCCATTGTTAATATGTTGGGTATGTATATTAGTGAAAAGGCGTCGCAGATTAACATCAGTGGATCGCCTGGGCATAAAACCCGTTTGGTCCGGGTCTACCACCGAGGGCAACATGGGATACAACCTAATGGCCAGAAGCTTAGTCAGAATCTTTAAATCTGTGTTCAGGAGCGCTATGGGTCTGTACGAGGCACACGAGGTGGGATCCTTAGGGGGCTTGTAAATCAACGTCAAATGGGCATGATACATAGAGGTGGGTAGGCTACCGCTAGACAAACAGTCAGTGTAGAGCTGTGCCAGTAGGGGGGCCAGTAAGTTCAAATGTGCTTAGTCTATCGGGAGCCCGTCTGGCCCAGGGGCCTTGCCAGGGGAAAAGGAACGGATGGCGTTTTGAACCTCTAGCGCTGTGAAAGGTTGGACCAAAGTCTCTCTTTCGCTGTCGGAGAGCCAGCCAAGCGCCAACGGGTCCAAGAGGGACCGCAGCATCTCTGGCTGGAAATCCGAGGGCAAGCCAGAGGAGTAGAGACTGGTGTAAAAGTCATTGAAGGTCTGCAGAATGTCCAATGGGGAGGAGACTGATCCACCCCCCGGGACCTGCAAGGAGGACACCAAAGTGAGAGGCTGGTCGTGCTGGGCCATCATGGCCAGAAGACGGCCATTTCGATCACCCTGTTCAAATGCTCTCTGTCTGCTTTTGTATGTCTCAAGTCTCGTGACCTCTGCCAAATGTAACTGCAGGTCCTTCTGAGCCGCCATAAGCAGGTCAAAATGAGCTGGGGTGGGGTCCCTTCTATATATGTCAGTATGGTCTGTAACGTTTTGTTCCAAACTCAGAGTTGCAGCTGAATGCTGCCTCTTTATACTCGCAATGGACGATATGTATTGACCCCTAGTATAAGCTTTGAAGGCATCCCAGGTAACATCCGGAGGGGAGGACCCGGCATTGTGGTCCCAGAACTCCATCAGTAAGGGGGGTAAACTCTCCGAGAGATCCGGATGGGAGACCCACTGAGCACCCAACCTCCAGAATGCAGCATTCCGGGAAGCCGGGGAGCGGAGAACCACTGCCAAGGGGCTGTGATCGGACAGACCGCTCGGCAGATAGGCAGCCTCCAACACATCCGCTAACAGTGCGGGGTTGGAGAAAGCCAGATCTATCCGTGATGCGGTCTTGTACGATGCTGAATAACACGAGTACGTCCGTGTAGCAGGGTGCTTCCACCTCCAGATCTCCTCCAGACCCACCGCCTGAGCCCAGGCTGACAGGTCCAGACAGTGCCTCTTGAAAGGCGTGGGTCTATCTAGATCTGGTGACAGAGTGGCATTAAAGTCGCCCATCACCAGAACCTTACCCGGGCAAAATGGGGTTACCTTTTCTAGTACTGCATAGAGTAGACCTGGCGAAAAGGGGGGAGGAATGTAGACATTGACAACAATATACCTTTGCGACCATAGTGTGAACACCAATATAACGTATTTAACCTGAGGGTCAGTGCGGACCTCTTCAATCACACAAGGAAAATTTTTGTGAATGAGTATCGAGACACCTCTAGCATATGTGGAGTACGTGGCATGTACTGCCCTCTGAATCCATGGTTTTTTCAAAGACAGGATTTTGCCGCCCATAAGGTGGGTTTCCTGGAGGAGTATAAGTTGGGGGGATTGGGACTTTAAGTACTGGAAAAGAAGGGCACGTTTGAACTTAGAATTAAGGCCCCTGACATTCCAAGAAAGGATGGTAAAAGAAGGCGGCGGGGCATCAGCCATTGGGCATGTATGGCATAAAACAAAGCGGGCGAGCTACACTCACCCAAAAGGACCTTAGGGGCGGCAAAACCTCTGCTGCATTGCATAGAACATCGACAGCACCTGAGCATTGTACAAAAACAAAACAGAAAAAAGAAAGTAAACCAAAAACAGACACGTAAATCACCATAACACGTGAACTTCCCAGGCACCAAGTGCCTATCCTACTATGTCCCTTCCCTCCACTAAACATGTGGGGGGGCGGGAATAGTCTAGACCCCTAACAAAAAACCAAAAGACCTATAGATTAGGCGGTGTGAATGAGCCCCGAACTAGGGGCCCCACACAGCCGGAGCCAGCGAACTCACTCCTCTACTAGGCAGTGTCCCAGGGAGTGGTGATATGTGATACCAACACTGGCCACCAGCTAAAGGGGAGGGGGGAGAGCAGTCTCTAACTTGGTGAGGAAAGTAGTGTGTGTCCAGTTCAGAGCTCTGAGCAAACCGACTCCTGCATAGGAGAGAAAAAAAACCCATAAACCAGGCAATGTTCCATAGTGCAGACATGTTCTGATCCATAAGAGCAGCGGAGGCCACGGAGATCAAACCCAGGGCTAGGGATCTTCCCCCCCGGAAATCACGGGTAGTAATCAATGGCAGTTCAGCAGCAGGGGGGGGGGAGGATAGCAACCATGACCCCCCAGGAACGAAGGGAGAGAGAGAAAAAAAATAAAGGGGAAACGAGAAAGCAAACGATGCATCCCACCCCATGAATAAAAAGAAAAACAAAAAACAGGGGTACAGAACATGGGGGGGAACAGGAGGCAACTTGCGGAGTGTCAAATACTTGCTGCTAGGGGAGACATCTACCGGCCATCCAACCAGGACATCGCTGCCTCCGGATCCGTGAAGAATCTTGTGCGGTCACCATCAATTACGCGAAGTTTGCTGGGATAAAGCAGGCTGAACTTGAGGCCCTTATCTCTCAGGCGCTTCCTAACCTCGGTAAAGCTGCGGCGGCGGTGTTGAACCTCTGGGGAGTAATCAGGAAAGAGCATGATGCGGGCACCATTATAGTCCAGGTCTCGTTTCTCCCTGGCAGCTGTCAGGATCCGATCTCTGTCCCTATAATTAAGTAGCCGGAGCAAGAAGGGTCTAGAAGGGTTACCAGGGGGCGGAAGGGTAGGGGGGACTCTGTGCGCTCTTTCCACCACAAATGTGGGAGGCATGGCAGGCAAATCCAGGAGCGAGATCAGGAAGGCCTCAGCAAACTCAGCAGGCCTCACGCCCTCCGCCTTCTCAGGGAGGCCTAGGACACGGAAATTATTCCTCCTGAGCCTATTCTCAGTATCAATGGACTTGTCTTGTAAGGCTTTGACCTGTAGCTGTAAGGCATGGAGTTCCCTGGTGTCCGCCCTGGTAGAATCCTCTAATTGGGAGATGCGGCCCTCTGCTTCAGTGAACCGGGCCCTAAATTTGTCCATGTCATGGCGGATCAGGCTGACATCCGCCACTAGGTGGTCTATTTTGACCATCACCGAGTCCCGACCCTCCCTGATCGCTGCAAGGAGCTCGGCATGAGAGGTGGCCTGGGATGGGGATGGATCGAGATTGGAAGGAGAGCTGGCTGACATGGTCAGATCCCGGGGCCTCGTGGGCAAGATGGTGGCCGCGGACCGGTCGGCTGGCGCCGAGGATGATCGGAGCTTACCCGGAGACAGCTGGGAGAGCCTCGGGGTGGTGGATGCCTTCTTCCGCCCCAGGGTGTCAGGTAAGTGGCTGCTGGAAGGAGGAATCTGCGCTGGAAAACAGAAAGGATTCGGGCAGGAGCGGAGCTCAGCGGTCACACGTCCTCTCCTGTTCACATCCCGGCCACGCCCCCCACACAGATGAACTTTAATGGCATCCCAGTCTTGGTCTGTTGGGTTCAATATTGAGTTGGCCCAACCTTTGCAGCTATAACAGCTTCAACTCTTCTGGGAAGGCTGTCCACAAGGTTTAGGAGTGTGTCTATGGGAATTGTGACAGGCGTCACTTTGGGTGGAGGGCTTGTGGAACCCGGCTTACCTTGGAGAGCTCTGAAAACTGTGTCCAGCTCCCCGACCCCTCCCACGTGTAAATCACCCTGTGTCCATGAACCCCAGTCTGATCTGTGCTAGTCGGACTTGCTGTACAGCCACACTGGAATGTTATTTATATGTCTATATTGAGTATTGTCTCATGCTGTTGGACTAATTGCTTGGATCGTTTTCAGGTGTGGCTGTGTCCAAATGTTCTGTTGTCTGCCTTAGAACAAGTGTATTATGGCATGGATGTTTGTATTGGTGTTCCTGGAATGTAAACCGAGGACAGGGCAGAGAAGGGGGGGAATCCCTCCAACAGCCCTCCCTGCTGATAAGGTGCTCTATTGTTCAAATGTTTCAATGCCTGCGTGTGTCCCTGATTGTTGATTGGACAGCTTACCCCGCCCTGAATCCAAGGGAGGGGGGCTTGTCCCTGAGTTGTATATCTGTTTGTACATGTGTTTCAAGAAACTGTTGCTTTCACCCTACATTGAGTTACAGCTAATGACTAAGTGCTCTTGGATTGTTCAGGAATGCACTAACCATTGCCGTCAGTGCAGCTTTGGAGGGGGGGCAGGACGAGCGCCAAAGATTACCTACAGGAGAATTTCCTGTTTACACGGCGGCCTCTTTAATAGAAAGTCCCACCTCCTTTGATGGACAGAACAGTCGTCCAATGGCAGCGCCGGAGACAAGACTTCCTATTACAGAGGCTGCCGTGTAAACAGGAAATGCTCCTCCTGTATGCACGGCAATCGTCCCGCCTCCTCCATGTCTCCTCCGAGGCAGCAGGCATATATATCCTTTGTGGCCCCGGCGCTGGGAGATTGTCGGGCCACAAAAGATATATATGTTTAGATAACCAGGCGGGCCGACCAATCGCGGCCCGGACTTTGGACATGCCTGCCTTAAAGCCTCATACACACGATTGGATTTTCGTCCGAAGGGCGTGTGCCTGGATTTTGTCTTGCTGAACTCCATGCCCAAGAGGCAGGCAGTGCTGGAAAATAATTGTGGCCACACAAAATATTGACACTTTGGGCCCAATTTGGACATTTTCACTTAGGGGTGTACTCACTTTTGTTGCCAGAAGTTTAGACATTAATGGCTGCGTGTTGAGTTATTTTAAGGGGACAGCAAATGTACACTGTTATACAAGATGTACACTCCCTACTTTACATTGTAGCAAAGTGTTATTTCTTCAGTGTTGTCACATGAAAAGATAGAATAGAATATTTACAAAAATGTGAGGGGTGTATTCACTTTTGTGAGCTACTGTAAATGCTGGGGCGTTTTCCTTACTCTCATTAGAAAGCAGGAGTCCCTTGGACAAGCTATGAAACATTCTCAACATTTCAGAACAAGTCCAGTTAAATGTGACTAACTGCTACTCAATAGACAAAGGGTCTTTAAAAAGTTTCTACACTTTTTTTATATTAGAGTTAAAAAATAAGTGCAGACATTTTTTGAAGAACCCTTGTATCATGACCTGCATAAAGAGATCCTTTGCAGATAGATTAAAGCTAGTTTAGGTACAAATTATATTGAAAAATAAAACTTGGTCCACCTTGGGCTCATGTAATATACTTACATGAGCCCAAGGTGGGGCTCAATTCATCCAAAAAGGGGTTCTGACAGGGCTGTTTCCTGGGCTGCATCCCAGAAAGCAAGGCTGATCATGGAGGACAGCAGCACCATGGTTGCCCCTCTCAAACTGTGTCGCATCGGGGCACTCAGAGCTCAGGTGTGCTGCTGGGTGGGCAAGATACAAAGAACACTGATTGCAAAGGACAGAGATCCCTTCCCTCTACCTCCTCCCCCAGCAGCAGATTGGCGGGCACTCTCTTTAGAGACTTTCTCACATAGAGCATCCCCTGAGGGGTGGAGCCTGCAGGACTTGTTGTTTGATTGGGTGGCCAGCCTGCCTAAGTGCATGTGTGAGGCTGTAGCATCTGTGAAAGCAACACACCGGAGGATGAGATAAGTGAACTCACTCCACCTCCCAGAAAGCATCACAGCGATCTGTATAGAGAACACTCCAGTGATCTGGAAAAAAGGCAGAGTATCCCAGTGATCAGCATACAATGTAGAGAGCAGTGCCGTGATTAGTATAAAATGTAGAGAGCACCATGTTAATCAGTATATACCGTATTTATCGGCGTAAAACACGCACTTTTTCCCCCCTTAAAATCAGGGGAAAATCGTGGGTGCGTGTTATACGCCGATCCCCGCTGTCTATGAGGGGAAGAGAGGCGCGAGCGCCACCGATATACACATAGCCGAGTGTACTGTGTGCTCGCCTCTGCTCGCAGTCCCGCCCAGTTCCGCCATTGGACCTGTGTTATGTCCATCATAGGAGCCTGGCCAAGGGGCGGGACTGCGAGAGGAGATGAGAGGAGCTGAGTACACAGGACATCCGGCTCTGTATATCTTGGCGCCGCAGCGGTAAAATGTAAACGACCATGCTGCAAGGTTACTGGGCAAGGCTGCAGATGGACACTGATCATTCTGCAATGATGGACAAGGCTGCAGATGGACACTGATAAGGCTGCATTGATGGGCATTTAAATGTAAGTTTTTTTCCTTAATCTTCCCTCCTAAAAGTTTTTTTCCCTTAAAATTCCCTCCTAATCTTGGGCTGTGTGTTCTACGCCGGCGCGTGTTATACACCGATAAATACGGCAATATAGAAAGCACTCAGTGATCGGTATGCAATGAAGAGCAGGGTGGATACAAATCAATGATTTTTTTTTTTTTATTGATTTTTTTTATCAAATTTATTTTAATAAAATGCTTTTGGAGTAAAAAAACTACCCTAAGATAGTTTTATATTTAGGATACATGAAATTGAGCTTGGTTATGTAGCATGAGGCTGTGTATTCTGCAATATTTACATTTTTGGTAGACTCATTCAATGAATCCAAGCTCTGCAAGCTGAGATAATATGCACTGCATTGATGCATTCACACAATTTTACAGTAACCATGACATAAAACAAAGTTCAGGAATATTCCTTTATCCCATTATTTTGCAAATCTACGTACACTACAGACTGTATAATTTAATTGCTTCTGATATTGCTGTATTACTAACCTGACAGATTATTATTCTAAATAGGAAACCTTTGTTTTGTTTGCAAATATTAAAGATAAACTTTTTGGAGATGTTGGCGACTATGTGTACTGTATACCGCATATCTGATTGACTGCTTTGGAAGCTGACATTCCATGTAGGTAAGTGCACAGTGATAATTGGTGAATGCACATCCAAGCATTTACATGGTACAGGGACAAATGAATGGAGCCAAATGCAAACTGTCTGCTTCCATGGGCACACATTCCTCCGTTTACTTACATAAATGCTCTGCTATACGTTCCCTGTATAGCCCTCTGCGCCCCTGTGAATGAGCCCTAAGACTTAATTTCTACATCAGTGGCAGTAAGAGGGTTATGTGGGTGGCTTTGGGGGGGGGGGGGGGGGGTTTATACACACATACGTTGGCTGAAACCAACTGGCAACTGTCAGATGTAGGCAATCCGGCGGCTGGATCCCTTCCACACACCCCTGTTACCATTTGATGTCTCATTTAAGAGAACATGTCACCAAAAAATGCATGTTTACGTCAATAGACGCCGCCTGACAATGTGCGGCGTGAAGAAGTTAAATACCACCAAAAGAAAGCTCTGTTTGTGTGAAAAAAAGAACAATTTCATTTGCGTACAGTGTTGCATGACCATGCAATTGCCAGTTAAAGTAGTGCACTGTAGAATAGCAAAAAATGGTCTGTTCATGAGGGGGTAAAACCTTCCGGAACTGAGGTGCAAGTACATAAACCATAGACATTGGGGTCACATTGCAGTTTGTCTCCTAATAGCTCATATTCTGTCAGCGTGTAAATAATTTAGTTGCGACCTATGTACGTGTAATGTACAGTAATGATGGTCATCTTCATTTAGAGTCTGACATGCACACTACCTAATTCAGTGTTATGCCACTAGAGCGAGGGCATGAGAAACCTTTGAAGGGGGCCCTAAGGGTTTGACCGCCTAGAGGCCTCCACAGAGTTTATTCTGGCACTGCCTGTTAGTTTTTATTGCTGTCTGTAACTTTAAGCAGGCCTTTGCTGTGAGCTAGGCCTGTTTGTTTTGATCTGGGGGCAGGGGTGTGGTTTAATATAGCAGTAGGTGACTGACATGTACTTCAGCTCTTGGGCGCCTCCTCTGTTTCCAGGGAGAAGGCTCTGGAAAAGGGGCAGGGCAGAGAGCTGGAGTGACATGGGTTGCACGTGAGGAACTCTGACCAATCCCTAACTAGGATTGGCAGGGGGCAGGCCTCCTACATATACCCATGGTCAGCCTGCTGGGGGAGGAGTTGTCGGCTGGGTGAACTGGATGATGGAGTGTTATGCCGCGTACACACAACCGTTTTTCAGGACGAGAAAAATGCAATTTTTTAATTTGGTCATTAAAAACGATCGTGTGTAGGCTCCAGCGCATTTTTTGCGATGTGAAAAATAGGCAATAAAAATTTGGAACATGCTCTGTTTTTTCTCGTCGTTTTTCACGTTATGAAAAACGGCCGTGTGTAGGCTTTAACGACGGGAAAAAAACGCGCATTCTCAGAAGCAAGTTATGAGACGGGAACGCTCGTTCCGGTAAAACTAGCGTTCATAATGGAGATAGCACATTCGTCACGCTGTAACGGACTGAAGAGCACGAGGCTGAAAATCGCGAATCGTCTCTCTCCAAACTTTACTAACACGAGAATCAGCAAAAGCAGCCCAAAGGGTGGTGCCATTCGAATGGAACTTCCCCTTTATAGTGCCGTTGTACATGTTGTCGAACGTGTTGTACGTCACCGCGCTTTGCGCGAGCATTTTTTTTTTTCACGATCGTGTGTAGGCAAGGCAGGCTTGAGAAGAATCACGTTGAGAAAAGCATTTTTTCAATGACATTAAAAACGGTCGTGTGTACGCGGCATTAGACTGTCGTGTCTGAGGGAACCCCCTTTCTGGGAGGGGGGAGTCTCTCCTTACACGGTCATGGTGGGGTGTCCTGGAATAGGAGCTGGAGGAGACAGTTGGTCTGCACGTCCGGAATAAAGTCATTCAGGACAGGTGTTGGCAAGTGGAAAGCACAGTGGAAAGCTCTGGAAGAGACATGCCAGGGGAGCTGGATGTAGAGCCAGAAGTCGGACTTGCTGGGATCAGTAATCCATCTACATTTATTCTTCTCAAGTAAATCGGTTGCTGCCACAAAGGGGTACTGCAGGCCCTGGCCTACAAAGGGCTATCAATTAAAGACACTGGGACTTATTCAGAGTGAGCTGATGGTGTGACAGGAGTACTAAAGTGGGACAGTGAAGAAGTGTGCTGAGGTAAATGTCTGTCAAGTTTAGGGTCAGCCATCTTGACCTGCTGAGAAGTGTGACGCAGTTACTTTTATTCTACAAAGTACAATTTATTCTATGGGCATCCCATGTCCCTTTTCCCCAACCAAGTTCAATCCCTTAAAAAAAAAAAAAAAAAAAAACAAGCAAGAGACTGTTCAATGACTGAGAAGTGTGTCTAATGGATGTCCGGCAGCAGGGTGAAATGTGTGGATTCTGTAACGCATAGCAAACCCTGCAGGGCCATCGCTACACTAGTAATGGTGGTGATCTGCGATTTTTATCGTGACTGACATTGTGGGGGACACTTTGGAATCTTTTGACACTATTTTGGGACCATTGACATATATACAGCGATCGGTGCTATAAAAATGCACTGATTACTGTATAAATGTCACTGGCAGGGAAGAAGTTAACACTAGAGGGCGATCAAAGGGTTAAATGTGTTACCTAGGGAGTGATTCTAACTGGGGCTAGGGGACTGATAAGAGGATGAGACCGATCGTTTTTTCCAATATACTAGGAACATACGATCCGTCTCCTCTACCTTGACAGGAAGTGGATCTGTGTGTTTACACACACAGATCCACGTTCCTGCTCTGTCACCAGCAATCGCGGGTGGCGGCGGACATTGAGGCCGACAGGCATGCGCGCGCGCTCGCCCCCTATACCGCCGGGAAGCCGAGGACGTCTTACAATGCCCACGCAGGATGGGAGATCCCACTTGTTGACGTCATATGACTATGGGCGGGTAGGGAAGTGGTAAAGTGGCTGTAAACCTCAAACATGAAATATGAACAAAGAATATCCCTCTGTAGTGTGTACTTGTCTCAATCCAGAGAACTAAGTGTCATTTCGGTTGGCTGTTTCGTTTCTCTGCTCTGCTATCTGTCACTTTTAGACCAGGAGAAAAATGGTGAGGGGAGGAGGCTCCAGCATATTGACAGCCTCAGCTCTGTTCCTGTGTGCTGTGGAGGGGAGAGTGTACCTTCCCTCCAATCATCTCTCAGGCCTCTCCTCACTGAGCTCTGCAAAGTGTACCCCCCCTTTTTTTTTTTGTGACAGCACACACAGGCCCAGGGCCAGTGCTAGACTATTTACCAGCTACTTGCACCCCCCCCCCCCCACATCAACATTTTTAAAAACAGTAGAAAATATTAAAGCAGCCTGTAACTATAGTGACACAGTTCCACTTTATATCACCTGATAGCCGTGATGATTCTCTGGACACTGGACTCTTGTGTCATGCCCAGAAGGGGTCTGATGGTGTGCCATGTTGGGGTCACAGAAGCTTTAGTCTCTGTATGTCCTGAGGCTCCAGTGTGATTACCTGGTACCCTGCCAAGATACCATTTTGAGGAGTGGCCTGGGGCTTTGTGGGACCCCCCTAAAGGTACTGCCATGGTGGAGGTGCCAGAAGGATCTGTGCCTTGTGTCGCTTCACATGCATTATTTTCACCAGTCCCCACTGCTGCTTTGCCTGAGAGGGGGTGCCCTCCTTACATGGATTCAGAGAAGGAGGAAGGGGAGGAGACCAACAGTCCCCCTGGAGACCCTCAACGCCCACCATCCTACCTGCCCCCAGGACAGGAGCAGAGCCACCACCTCATGCGGTTGTCATGGCTCCAGCGGTGGATGATCAGGGACGTTATGGAACTCCATGGACTTGCGTTCCCCTATGTCCGGGAAGCTTCAGGTGCTTGTGGAAGAGATAGCTACCTGCATAGAGTATATCGGGGGTGGAACTATGGACACCATATTTATATGGATTAGGTGGTATTGGCCTGTCCCAATTCCAAGGACATCCATTATTATATACAGGTAGTTAGGCAGGTCCTGGGTACGGAGGAGTGGAGAAAGTACACAGACCCCAACTACTATATCTAGTTTGCCCTGCAAAATTCTTTGAGTGTGTTGTTTGTTTTATCAACATGCACTTTCATTACTGCATATTGTGTATGTGAATTTTTCCTATCGAGGTACGGTCTTAATAGGAACAAATCACGTACAGAATATGCAGGTACAAGTTGCAGAGATGTGCACAACAGCAGAGAGCAGCAGGATGTAGACTTACGGCGGACTGTGTGGGGAAGCCAGCGGAATGTTAGGAAGGCTGCATAGAGTAGGGAAACCAGTGGCCGCGCCCTAGGTGGCCGTGCGTCCTAGGCGGCTGCCTACTTCCTCTAGTGGTAGCACCGGTGTTCTGACGAGAAATGTTCCCTGCCGAATAATGCCTGCCCTGTACTGCGCATGCGCAGCGCTTGTGTAGTACGGAGCCGCCGAACATTCGAAAACGATCCTGTTGCTCGTGCAAGTCTGCAAGGGGCGGATTTGTTGATGATGGGAGCGTGTGAAGGGCGGATGGCAACAGAAGGGGGGCGTATTTTGTAATGATGGGCAGTGCTGTTAAGATGGGGGCACAATTTATCTTGAAACTCAAACACATCTCCTAAACAAATATATCTCTGCTGTTCTTCCTACACGTGTTAACGGCAACACGTGTAGGAAGAATAGCAATGATATTTTTGGGTTATGGTTTTGATTTTGGGTTTACAATCAACTTAATTTGAAGTTATTTCCTCTTCACTTCCTGTTTTGGCTATGGGACAGGAAGTGAAGAGCAATCTCCCCAATGGGGTACAGATGGCAAAAAACTGATGGGGTTGTAACTTTCCCTTACACTATCCAAAATGGAAAAAAATTTACTTTTTCCGTCAGTTACACTTTAAAGTGCACCTAAAGTTGCTAAACGGTCTTTGCGGGCATAGTAATGTGCTGAGGGCCGCACACCCTCCATGCACACACAGGCCGCTCATACTTGTCATTTCTGTTCCTGTGTTTATCACCGTTTGAGCCAGCAATGAGAGGCACTGCCTGACTCGGCCAGCAGGGGGCGCTGTGGCTAGGTGTCCCTCCCTTGGCCGTGGCGCGCATGCGTGCTCCCAGTCCCAGGAGGGGGAGGAGGGATTCCGTCTGGTTCCGTAGGTTTGGGGAGAAGCGGAGAAGGGAGAGCGGATCGGGCCGGGGAGCCGGCGGACAGCGGGTCGCATTGGAGAAGACAGAGGGGGGCTGTGTCCGGCCTCTGAGTCCGCCAGCAGCATGGTGATGGCCTACTTCGTGGAGAATTTCTGGGTGAGCTGAGCTCTGATTTGTCTTCTCTTCCTGCCTGGCCTCCCTTCCCTAGAGTGCTGGAGGAGGGGGCTGTACCTGGGACGGGGCCCCTGGGGGCCCTACAGCTGCTGGAACCTTTTCATCACAGGCAGGGGGCATGCTAGGATCTCTAGTACATCAACATAGGGGCCCAACATGACACCCTATTGTGTACTGTACATCACAGTGGCCCCATACTGTCACCACCTGGGGGGGGGCCCGAACTGTCACCACCAGGGGGAGGCCAAACTGTCACCACCAGGGGGAGGCTGAACTGTCACCACCTGGGGGGGCCTGAACTGTCACCACCAGGGGGAGGCCGAACTGTCACCACCTGGGGGGGCCCCGTACTGTCACCACCTGGGGGGGGGCCCCGTACTGTCACCACCAGGGGGAGGCCAAACTGTCACCACCTGGGGGGGGCGTACTGTCACCACCTGGGGGGGCGTACTGTCACCACCTGGGGGGGCCCCGAACTGTCACCACCTGGGGGGGCCCGAACTGTCACCACCTGGGGGGGCCCCGAACTGTCACCACCAGGGGGAGGCCAAACTGTCACCACCTGGGGGGGGGGGCGTACTGTCACCACCAGGGGGAGGCCAAACTGTCACCACCTGGGGGGGGCGTACTGTCACCACCAGGGGGAGGCCGAACTGTCACCACCTGGGGGGGCCTGAACTGTCACCACCAGGGGGAGGCCGAACTGTCACCACCTGGGGGGGGCCCCGTACTGTCACCACCTGGGGGGGGCCCCGTACTGTCACCACCTGGGGGGGGCCCCGTACTGTCACCACCTGGGGGGAGGGCCCCGTACTGTCACCACCAGGGGGGAGGCCGAACTGTCACCACGGGAGGGGGGCCCGTGCTGTCAGCGCCTGGGGGGGGTCGCCATGTTGTCAGCGCCTGGGGGTCCCTGTACTGTCAGTGCTCAAGGGGGGTCACCGCCCGAAGGGCTCTCCGTACTGTCAGCACCCGAGGGGGTTCCCGTACTGTCACCGCTAGAGGTACTGTCACTTCCTGAGGGGCCCCGTACTGTCACCTCCTGGGGGGCCCATACTGTCATTGTACACGGAATGTATGGTGTGATTGAGATCTTCTGATCACCTGGAGGGTCCAAGTCTCTTGCAGCAGAGCGCTCATACAGATGTGGACTTCTTTCCTGATCTGCATAGTGTAGAGAGTATTGTTGGCCAACTTGTAATTGAAAAAGTGTATTATAGAGGGCCCCATGTGTGGCCTCAACACTTCCAGCCTATTACTGTGTGTGTTGAGGTGCATTGTGTCCGTTTAGCCCCCCCAACACCTGAACATTTCTATCCTGCATTTTTTGCAGTATACTGCAACATACAGAACAAAGAAGTGGCCGCACACTGGAACTCCAAAATCGCACGATGTGTCTTTATTGTCACAAATGTCAGACGAACACAGGAACAGCAGTTGATGCATTTCACAAACGAGGACAATAACCCCCAGCTTTGGTGTTAGTGACTGCAATAATAATCCCTAGCATTGGTGTCATTGGCCACAATAGTATCCCCCAACATTGCAATAAGTGGGTGAAATAATAACCCCCAGCACTGGTGTCAGTTACTACAATAATAATCCCCTGCGTTGGTGTCAGTGACTACAATAATAATCCTCGCCATTGATGTCGGTGGGTATATAAAGTCTTAGAATTGGTATCTGTGGGTGCAGTGATAACTCCCCGGCATTGGTATCTGTCACCACAATAATAACCCCCAAAATTGGTCACAGCGATCGCCGTAATATTGCCAACATTACTGTCCAGTATCCCCCAATATTGGTGCCAGTGGGTGCAATATCATTCCCCAGCATTGGTGTGAGTGATCACAATATTAACTCCCAGCACTGGTGTCAAGGGGCAAAATAATGACCTCCAGCATTGGCGTGGGGGGAGGAAGACGCAATAATGACCCCCAGCATTGGTGTCAGGAGAAGCAATAATGGCACTCAGAATTGGTGTTTTAACCTCTTGCTTACTGGGCACATAAACCCCCTTCCTGCCTAGGCGAAATTTCAGCTTTCGGCACTGCGTCGCTTTTAATGACAATTGCGCGGTCGTGCGATGTGGCTCGCAAACAAAATTGACGTCCTTTTTTCGCACAAATAGAGCTTTCTTTTGATGGTATTTGATCACCTCTGCGGTTTTTATTTTTTGCGCTATAAACCACAAAAGAGCGACAATTTAAAAAAAAACACTATTTTTGGATTTTTGCTATAATAAATATCCCAATTTAAAAAAATATATTTTTTTTTTTCTCAGTTTAGGCCGATACGTATTCTTCTACATATTTTTGGTTAAAAAAAATCCCAATAAGCGCATAGTGATTGGTTTGCGCAAAAGTTATAGGGGATAGAATTCTGACATTTTTTTTCATAATTTTTTTTTTTTTTTACTAGTAATGGCGGCGATCTGCGATTTTTGTCAGGACTGCGATATTGTGTCAGACACATCGGACACTTTTGACACATTTTTGGGACCATTCACATTTATACAGCGATTAGTGCTATAAAACTGCACTGATTACTGTATAAATGTGACTGGCAGGGAAGGGGTTAACACTAGGGGGCGAGGAAGGGGTTAACAGTGTTCCCTATTAGTGATTGCTACTGTGGGGGGAGGGGGCTGACTGGGGGAGGAGACCGATCTGTGTCCCTATGCTCGCGCGCCCCCCAGTGGCCGGTTGAGCGGAGGCCGTATAATGACGGCCTCCCGGCATTATAGAACCACTTTGCGGCCGTCATTAGTCGTATGACGGGCGCAAAGTGGTTAAGGGGCAATAATGACATCCAGCATTGGTGTCGGGGGTGCAATAATACCCACCAGCCTTAGTGTCAGTGGGCGCAATAATGACTCCTGACATTGGTGTCAGTGGGTGCAATAATAACCCCGAGCATTGGTGTCATTGGGTGCAGTAAAATTATTAGGTACTTATAAAGCGCTGTCAATTTACACAGCGCTTTACATGAACATTCACATCAGTCCCTGCCCTCAAGGAGCTTACAATCTAAGGTCCCTAACTCACATTCATATACTGGGGCCAATTTAGACAGGAGCCAATAAACCTACAAGCATGTCTTTTGGAGTGTGGGAGGTACCTGGAGGAAACCCACACAGTCACATGGAGAACATGCAAACTCCATGCAGGTAGTGTTGTGGTTGGGATTCGAACCAGTGATCCTTTTTATTGCTAGGCGAAAGTGCTAACCACTAATAACCCCCAGCATTGCTGTTGTTGGCCTCATTAGTAAAACTCAGCATTGATGTCAGTGGGCTCAAAAATAACCCTGAACATTGGTGTCAGTGGGTGCAATAATGACCCACAGCATTGGTGTCAGAGGGCGCAATAATTATAACCCCCAGCATTGGTGTTAGTGGGCGCAATAATTATAACCCCCAGCATTGGTGTTAGTGGGCGCAATAATTATAACCCCCAGTATTGGTGTTAGTGGGCACAATAATTATAACCCCCAGCATTGGTGTCAGTGGGTGCAAAAATAATCCCTTATCATTGGTGTCAGTGGGTGCAGTAATGACCCCCCAGCACTGGTGTCGGGGGCGTAATAACCACCACCAGCCTTAGTGTCAGTGGGCGCAATAATGACGCCCCCAGCATTGGTGTCAGTGGGCTCAATAATGACCCCTGGCATTTGGTGTCAGTGGGCTCAATAATGACCCCTGGCATTTGGTGTCAGTGGGCTCAATAATGACCCCTGGCATTTGGTGTCAGTGGGCGCAATAATGACCCCTGGCATTTGGTGTCAGTGGGCTCAATAATGACCCCTGGCATTTGGTGTCAGTGGGCTCAATAATGACCCCTGGCATTTGGTGTCAGTGGGCTCAATAATGACCCCTGGCATTTGGTGTCAGTGGGCTCAATAATGACCCCTGGCATTTGATGTCAGTGGGCGCAATAATGACTCCTGGCATTTGGTGTCAGTGGGCTCAATAATGACCCCTGGCATTTGGTGTCAGTGGGCTCAATAATGACCCCTGGCATTTGGTGTCAGTGGGCTCAATAATGACCCCTGGCATTTGGTGTCAGTGGGCTCAATAATGACCCCTGGCATTTGGTGTCAGTGGGCTCAATAATGACCCCTGGCATTTGGTG
The DNA here is from genome assembly GCA_029206835.1 of Rana muscosa. Classification (NCBI taxonomy): domain Eukaryota; kingdom Metazoa; phylum Chordata; class Amphibia; order Anura; family Ranidae; genus Rana; species Rana muscosa. The sequence continues at coordinate 1,093,268,055 of CM055116.1, forward strand.
TCAGTGGGCTCAATAATGACCCCTGGCATTTGGTGTCAGTGGGCTCAATAATGACCCCTGGCATTTGGTGTCAGTGGGCTCAATAATGACCCCTGGCATTTGGTGTCAGTGGGCGCAATAATGACCCCTGGCATTTGGTGTCAGTGGGCGCAAAAATGACCCCTGGCATTTGGTGTCAGTGGGCGCAATAATGACCCCTGGCATTTGGTGTCAGTGGGCGCAATAATGACCCCTGGCATTTGGTGTCAGTGGGCGCAATAATGACCCCTGGCATTTGGTGTCAGTGGGCGCAATAATGACTCCTGGCATTTGATGTCAGTGGGCGCAATAATGACTCCTGGCATTGGTGTCAGTGGGCGCAATAATGACTCCTGGCATTGGTGTCAGTGGGCGCAATAATGACCCCTGGCATTGGTGGTGTTGTCCTCATTAGTAAAACTCGGCATTGATGTCAGTGGGCTCAAAAGTTACCCTGAACATTGGTGTCAGTGGGTGCAATAATCTTTTGCATTGGTGTCAGTGGGCACAGTTATAACCCCCAGCATTGGTGTCATTAACTGCAATATTAACCCCCACTTTGGTGTTATTGGCCTTAATAATACCCCCCCCCCCAGCATTGGTGTCAGTGGCTTCTATAATAATCCTCAGCATTGATTGCTGTCACAGAGGGGTTTATTTAGAGAAGGCAAAATTAGTCCCAATTCTGCAGAGAAACCAATCAGCTTCCATATTTTATTGCTAAATTTCTGGCATTGGTGCTGTGGGGCTGGCTCATCTTTGTATTCCCTACATCAGTCTGTCCACAACATCCAAGGCTTCCCACCTGCGTCTAATTGCATGGAACCCCCTGAGTCTCCCATAGGTGATCCCAAACATCCTTATTTATAAGTGTAGACGAGGCCATAAGGTAATACAGGACATGAAGATGTTATGAGGGTGCCGAGTCTTTCAGCTCCTCTACACTGGGTTGGTCCTGAGTTGCCACGTTTGCTTTGTATGGGCGATCCATATCGCTATATTACTTGGCAATAATTACCGTGAACAGGTTTCATGTAGGTGCTATTTTTACCTTTTTATATCCTTTAGTGTCTGGACACATTTGTGAATTGTTTAACCTGTTGGGGTTGATGAGTAATTCTGTATGTAATGGGTGTGTTGTGCTCACACATCTGGTGGTGGATGGAATGTGTTTGCACTCCATACATATCTTCTGCCTTGTGATAGGCTTGGATCTCATACACACAACATATTCAGTCACCGGTGTGTAAAAGGATAGTGAGAGAGGGGCTGCAGTGTTGGGGGATAATGCTACATAGCCGATACCTGTGATATTCAGCTGTCCTTTGTAGAGACCCAGATTGATTCTGTCCTTGCTCAGCAGTGTAAAGTAACACCATTATAGGCTTATGCAATAAGGCAAAGTGCATTAAAGCATAGCGGCCAATAGGAATTCATCTTTCACTGAGCTTACTAACGTAAATCTGTGTAAACACACGTTGCTTTTATTTGTAGATTTTTACACTACCTTGTTGAATAAGTCACTAGGTGTATTAATAAATGTGTCGCAGTGACATACTTGTGATACTAAAGCTTTGTGTTTTTTTTTAAATAACAAAAACATGTCATACTTGCCTCCACTATGCAGTTCGTTTTGCACAGAGTGGCCCCGATCCTCCTCTTCTGGGGGCCCTCGCAGCTCCACCCCACATTGGATAACCCCCTAGGAGAAGTGCTCTCCCTGGGGGGTTACCTTGCGGGCACACTCCTGAGTCATACATACACTCGGCGTCCATAGACGCCGAGTGTATGACTCGGCCCGCCCCCGTCATTGGATTTAATTGACAGAAGCGGGAGCCAAAGGCTGCGCTGCTATCAAGCTGGGACTCCATGGAGAGAAGGACGGCAGGGACATGCCCACGGAAATTCGGGATTCAGGTAAGTAAAACAGGGGGGCTGGGGGGGCCGGACACTGCAAGGTGTTTTTTCAAACACGAGGATTTACAACCCCTTTTTAAAGTGGTTGTAAACCCTTACAGACCACTTTTACCTAGATTAGGGCTTACCGGTAGGTGCAAGAAATATCTCCTAAACCGTGCATGCGCGCCGTAGACAAAGGCGCAGGCGCACTGAGCGTGTCGCTTCTGAATGGGATTGTGCCATCACGGGAGGCTCCCGCGCGGGAGTGTCGTCATCGCGGCTCTAGCCAGTCACAGCGCCGGAGCCCCGATACCCAGAAGTCACTCCGGGAGAGATGGAGGAGGGGAACAAGGACCTCTGCGGGGGCTTCGTTCTCGGGTAAGTAATTCATAATGAGCTAGTATGCTAGGCATACTAGCTCATTATGCCTTTGTCTTGCAGGGTGTATTTTTTTATTTTTTTCTGAGGATTTACTTCCTTTTTAACCATCCTACTAGAGGTGCACCAAATGGAAACTTTGGTGCCGAAACCAAAAATTCAGGATGCACTTGGCTGAAAACTAAAATTACAGCCTTTAAAAAATGATATATATATTTTATATAGTTGTATTATAATCAGCTTTTATTTAATATCAAGAACTTAAATGAATTTGGATTTATTGTCGGCCATTATCAGCACCTTGAGCACAAGAAAAGCTCAATAAAAATGCATCTGTTTAAAATTCTATGTATGTCTTCACACGGGTCCGTTGCGCCTCCGGTGTGGTGTTAAAAAATCTTGCTTGCTGCAGTTTAGGTCAGTTAAAAAATCTGCACCAAAAACTCACCTCCCCATTGAAAAGCACTGAAAATGCATCAATAACGCACCCGTGTTATGTTTTTGATGCATTTTTTGAGTCACATGACCTGTGAAAAACACACCAAAAGCACAGTAAAATTGCAGCAAAGTCTTGCGTTTTCAGCGCCCTTATGGGCACCATTTTCGGCAAAATGCTGAACACCCCATTTTCGGCTGATGTTTCGTCCGACGAATATTCGGTGCATATTTACCTCGTACACATAAGAATATTGGATGAATGATCGTCTGTTTATTTTTTATTTTTTTGCATGCTAGTCTCATATCAAAAACCAATAGGTTACTAAAGTTACAAAAATTCTCCTACAACAGAATACAACAGTGGAAGTGAAGTAAGCCGGTATTCTTTCATTTCTGAGCATGCATGGTCTTGGTCACACAAAAAGCTAGGGTTGCACCGATACCGAAAAAATAGGTGCCGATACCAAGCATTTGCACGGGTACTCATGCAAATGCTCCGATACCTGAAACCGATATCTTTGCTGTGCGATTTGAGCCCATACAAAATGAATGGGCTCAAATGACACTGCACAGAATCGCATGTAATTTAAACAGGAATGCGTTGTGATTCCTGTCCAAATCGCATGTGGTTTCCCCCAACTCTCCTGTGTGAACTCAGGCTCACTATCAGGCTTATCATAGTGACTTCAGCCTGGGTTCACAGGAGCGGTGTGGGAAAGCGCATACGATTCGGTCAAAAATCATACTTCATGCGATTTCCTTGCAGTGCGATTTGAGCCCAATTTAATTTTGTATGTGCTCATATTGCAGTGCAAAGGTATCGGCGAGTGCTTGAGCACAAGTATCAGTACTCGTATTCACCGATAAAAAAACAGTTTCAGTGCAACCCTACAAAAAGCGTTCAAAAAAAGGCAGCCATCTTTTTGGTTTGAAACCTACAGCCATGCTCATATGCCCACACTTGGTCTAAGTGCTCTGCTTATAAGTAGGATTTTATCTATGCTGGCAATAAACTTGTTTAAACGGAGAGCACTAGATTCTTCCTTTATCATTTATACATGTCCTGAGTAGAGATTGTTTGATCGTTGGACGTCTATACCCCATGGTGTGGGGAAATGCGGAGTGACCTTTATAGATTGAATATATGAGATGAGAGGCTATAGGCTGTACTCACCGTTTTCACTGTCACGTCTGTCATCATCAGGCACCTCACTCTTGGAAGCTGTTCATCTCAGTTCATCATTGTTTTGCTCTTTCATGGACAATATTTAACATTTTCTGGACATTGAGGCCTGGTTCACACTTGTCCGACAAACGCTCCGACATTAGGAGCTCATGTCGCATGACGTGTGAAAATCAATGAATCCCTACGAGAGCCGTCTTAACTGGTCCGACACAAGTCGGTCCGACATTAAAAATGCTCCCTGTACTACTTCTGTCCGACTTTGATCCTACTTCAGCCCATTGAATATCATTGAAGTCGGATCAAAGTAGGATCCTTGTCCTAACCATCCGACATTTGACATCCGACATGGTGATTATAGCAACAGTAAAAGGAATTTATCTCACCCTGGGATTGTTTTGATTGGTCAAAGGACAAGTCAGACTAGCACAATGTCGGATCAAAGTAGTATCCTGTTCATGAATGTCGGACCAATGTCGGACCAATGTAGGACAGATGTCGCAGAGCAAAGTAGGATGAAAGTCGTGTCGTATAGTGTGAACCCAGCTTATTATTTATGTTTTATGTTGCGCTGCACTGATTCTGTTTTATAATTTAATTGAGGCTTTTTTGAATTATCCTTGTAGTGTTCAGCTGGCAATTATCTTGTATATTGTTTATCTGCGCTGAATAGTTGTTCTTTATTACTCAGCAAAGCATTGAAGGGTATTGTGCATCATGAGAATACATACACTTTGTCTGTTTGGTGGTCGGTAAGGCTGGCCATAGACTGCTCAATAGTAGCATGCAAGTTTTCAGATTTTGGGCACTCACTTAAGTTGATAAAGAGTGCCTAGGGGCAGGGTTAGATGAGGTCAGGAAAGGGGGCAAAAAGGATATACCGTATATACTCGAGTATAAGCTGAGTTTTTCAGCACATTTTTTGTGCGCTGAAAATGCCCCCCTCGCCTTATACTCGAGTCTGTGTCCGACTTCAACTTTGTGCGCCTGATCCCGGCCAGCCCCCAGTTTGGACCCCAAAATTGGCACACATGTAGCCCCACTCTTTCTCTACAAGTGTGCAAAGTTTGGTTGGCCGGAGAGCACCGATTTTTCAAAGCCGGCACCCCTTCCATAGACTCCAATGTTAAACGGTCATTTCTCCAGTGACTTTGGGGACACGGTACCCGCCGGCCCTAGGTCCCCCTGGACCCCAAACTTGGCACACATGTAGCCCCCCTCTTCATCTACAAGTGTGCAAAGTTTGTTGTCCGGAGGACCAACGGCCGGGGAGCACCGATTTTTCAAAGCCGGGCACCCCTTCCATAGACTCCCATGTTAAAAGTCAGTCTAGTCACACAGCGCCGGAGATCAGGTAGGGAGATTGGACACAGTGAGGCAAAGTGAGGCATGCAGATGGACACCCTAGGCTTGTACTTGAGTCAATACGTTTTCCCATTTTTTTGTGATAAAATTAGGTGCCTCGGCTTATATTCGGGTCGGCTTATACTCAAGTATATACGGTATGCCTTTTTCTTTTAAGTTCCCCTTTATCCTTGACCTGCAGTAGAGAAAATTGGGGTCACCAACCTAGCTGTGCTGTCTGGCATAGCTATGTAAATTTCAGGACTGGATGGATAGAAATACAAATCATTAACCAATTGCCAACCAGCCGCCGTCATTATACTGCAGCAGGTTGGCTCTATTGCGCGAATCACTGTAGCTGTCAGTTCGTGCAAAAGACACAGTGGGCGCGCACGCAGCGCTGGAGCTGATACGAGGGACCGGCGGCCACCCCCGATTGACAGATCCCCTTTCTGGCTCTCTGTGGAGCAATGTAAACAGACAGATCCCCGTTCTGACAGGGGAGTAGAGAGAGAGATCTGCTGTTCTTAGTGATCAGGAACAGCGATCACTCTCCTCCTCCAGTCAGTCCCCTCCCCCCACAGTTAGAAACACCTCCCTTAGGGAACGCATTTAACCCCTTGATCACTGCTAGTGTTAACCCCTTCCCTGCCAGTGTCATTTATACACTAATCAGTGCATTTTCATAGCACTGATCGCTGTATAAATGTCTCTGGTCCCAATGCAGGTGGATACAGATGACTGATAAAAGCCCAGGCACCAGGACAAAATTTATAGTCGCCATGGCGCCAGGCATTTGTCAAGCCCTGTACTCAGTCACTACGGGATTTGTATTCTGCAAAAAACCTGGTTGATCCTGACGTTCTCGGCCTCCCCCTTTTTTTTAGTTTGGGATTTTGCAGAGCAGTGTTGACAGCTAGTGCACATGCTCAGTTTTCAGTGTATTTCTACCCTGAGCATTTCCTCCCCATCATATCTGAGCAGCCTGTGTGATCATAGAGTCTCACATGTGGGCATATACACAGTAGTAAATGACAGCCTACTCCCTCCTCCATGCCCACTAACCAGCTAAACACAATGAGGGTGGCATATTACATCTTGATTGATGGAGGCTTCACCTCCCTGTTATTCCAAGACACAGGCTGAAGGGGTGTGACAAAGCTTATGACTGACAGAATCCACCCACACTATGTTATTGCCAAAAAATAAAGATTTGATTTCAAATATATATTTGAATGACAATTTAAAACAGTTTATTGATATTATTTGTTTTTACTCTTTTGTCCAAAGGCTTTTTTTTTTTTTTCTTTTTGTCAATGTGACCAGCAACAAGGGACTAGAAGCTCCTCCTGCTTATGTTTCCCGGCAGAAAGCCTGGGAAAGAGCTGGGTCATGTGACAGCTGTATATTGATTAGGAAAAAAGATACTTAGATTTTTCTTTATTAAAATAATTACAGTGCCATGATCCATATACAGAAATGGAAGGGACAATGTAAATTAAACAGTGTGTGTTTAGTATCACTTTAATACTTTTACAAAATAAACATTTTACTCTGCACACATGCAAGGCATGTTTTAAAGCGGTTGTATACCCGCAAACGAAAAGAAAAAAACCTTAGAACGAAGTGTCGGCATCGCATCTGGGTCACCGCAGAGGGAGCTGACATTTTCCCCTCTGCGATTCTTCTGAGTTCGCAGGTCCGGCGCCGTGAGTGGCTGGAGCTGCGATAACGTCACTCCTGCGCGTGCACGCGGGAGTCTTCCATTCCGGGACGATACGCCGGACCTACGTTGTGCATGCGCCGCTGACGTCATTGGCTGCATGCAGGGTGAATATCTCCCAAACCGTGCAGGTTAAGAAGATATTCATTTTACCTACAGGTGAGCCCTAATATAGGCTTACCTGTAGGTAAAAAGATTTAAAAAGGGTATATAACCGCTTTAACTATGTTGTTGAAGAATACTCTTGAAAGTCCCTTGGACGGCAAGAAGATCAAACCAGTCAATCCTGAAGGAAATCAACCCTATAGCGTATAGCGCACCAGGCTTTTCTGTCCTCCACTGCCGAACAGGAGCGGATCCAGGGGGGGGGGCAACAGGGCAATTGCCCCCCCCCCCCCCCGAGACCATCTGTCACACTCGCTTGCTTTTTTTTTTTTTTGCGCCTGATCTCCCGGACTTTGGGGACCCGGTACCGGACGGTCGTAGGTCCCCTGGACCCCAATCTTGGCACACATGTAGCCCCATGTCTCCTCTACAAGTGCGCAAAGTTTTGTGTCTGGGGGACCTATGGCCGGGGAGCACTGATTTTTTTTTTTTAAACCCGGGCACCCCTTCCATAGACTCCAATGTTAATTTCTCTGGTGACTTTGTGGACCTGTTACCGGCCGGTCGTAGGTCCTCTTGACCCCAAACTTGGCACACATGTAGCCCCATATCTCCTCTACAAGTGTGCAAAGTTTGGTGTCTGGAAGACCTACGGCCGGGGAGAATCGATTTTTCAAAGCCGGGCACTCCTTCCATAGACTCCCATGTTAAACATCAGTCTAGTCATGGGCACAGTGAAGCATGGGCACAGTGAGGCATGCAGATGGACACCCTAGGCTTATACTCGAGTCAATATGTTTTCCCAGTTTTTTGGGGTAAAATTAGGTGCCTTGGCTTATATTCGGGTCGGTTTATACTCAAGTATATACAGTACTTGTTCTGCCGCTGCCTCTCTGAGTCTCTCTCAGTTTCTCACATCAGCCGATCAGCGGCGCAAAGAGAGAGACTTATCTAATGTAGTTACGCGGTGCACTGACGCGATACCAGGAGCGGAGGAGGAGGTGGGTGGAGCCTCTTCCCTGCACTCGTTGCTAACGCCTGGGCCGCTTGGCGTCTAGCAACGAGTGACGTCAGTGAGTCACGTCGGGCCGCTCTGCGGGCAGGTGCGTTAGCGTGCGGCTCCACAGACGGGTAAGAAAGCGGGCAGCTCCGCTTGCGGTTTGTGGGCGGGCGGCGCGGTTCGTGGGCAGACCGTGCTTCTCAGTGTGTTTGCAGCGCAGGTGAGAGTGAGAGAGCAGGCTCAGTGTGGCAGCTGGCCAATCAGCTAGCCGGGAGCGAGGGAGCAGAGAGATGAGATCATCTCTCATCGCCTGTGCCTGCCCTGCATTCCTGCATTGACTTCCGCCCTCACTGTGCAGGCAGCAGAGAGATTACATGATCTCTCTGCTGCCTGACTCTGGGAGTCTGGGACACAGCAAGAGACAACCAAAATGACACCTTAGCAGGCAAGTTAGTGACAATCCGCAAGGTGTGGCAGGTGACGTGGCAAGTGACAATCCGCAACGTGTGGCAAGTGACACACTCAGGGCTCCCAGTAATTGCAGGCGACGGTGGCAAGTGACACACTCGGGGCTCCCACTGATTCTGCATTGAACTATTTCATTTTATATTACAATGTAGTAATAGAAATAATGCGCTTCAATCATCCTGACACCATAACAACCATGGTGCCGGGATGATTGAAGCGCCGACACCAGCCATTTCCCCGATAAATTTCCCACAAAAAAAACCATATTTTTTGGCAGTGCCCCTTCCGAGAAAAGACTCTGGATCCGCCCCTGCTCCCGAAGCTTGCTTAACTTCATGTTCATTGTTTTGATGATGCTATATATCCATCTTGTTTTCTGTCGTCCTCTTCTCCTTTTTCCTTCAATGTTTCCCAGCATCAGGTTCTTTTCAAATGAGTCCTCTCTTTGCATTAGGTGGCCAAAGTATTTGAGTTTCAGCTACAGGATCTGTCCTTCCAGACACTGACTGCCTGAAGTCTGGAACCCAATGGATATTACCAAAGACTGGGTTTCCTCCTTTCTGATGCTTTGCCAGACTCTAACTGCAGCTGTCTTTAGTTGTTCTTTGTGGGTCTTTCTGCCTTTTAGTTTTCCCTTCAGCAAGTGAAATGCATGCTCAATTGGGTTCAGATCAGGTGATTGACTTAGCCATTGCAGAATATTCCACTTCTTTTCCTTCAAAAACTCCTGGGTTGCTTTTGCAGTGTGTTTTGGATAATTGTCCATCTGTACTGTGAAGCGCCACCCAATCAACTTTTCTGCATTTGGCTGAATCTGGGCTGACAGTATATCTCTAAACACTGTAGAATACATTGGGCTGCTTCTGTCACATCATCAATAAACACCAATGACCCAGTGCCACTGGAAGCCATGCATACCCATGCCATTGCACTGCCTCCACCATGTTTCACAGATGACGTTGTGTGCTTTGGATCATGAGCTGTTCCAAGCCTTCTCCACACTTTTTACTTCCCAGCCTTCTCCACACTTTTTTCTTCCCGACATTCTGGTACAGATCTTAGTTTCATCCGTCCAAAGAATGCTTTTCCAGAACTGGTCTGGCTTTTTTGGTTTTTTTTTTTTAGCAAAGTCTAATCTGGCTTTTCTATTCTTCAGGTTTATGAGTGGTTTGTACCTTGTGGTGAACCCTCTGTATTTGCTCTCATAAAGTCTTCTCTTGGTTGTAGACTTTGACAATAATATACCCACCTCCTGGAGAGTGTCCTTTACTTGTCTAGATGTTATGAATGGGTTTTTCTTACCATGGAGAGGATCCTGCGATCATACACCACTGTTGTCTTCCATGCACATCCAGGCCTTTTTATGTTGCTGAGCTCACCAGTGCGTTCTCTTAACTCAGAATGTACCAAACTCTTGCTTTGGCCACACCAAATGTTGCTGCTATCCCGCTGATGGATTTGTTTACATTTTTGAAGCCTTACAATGGCCTGTTTCACTTGCATGGACAGCTCCTTTGAATGCATGATGTAGGTTCACAGCAATAGATTCCAAATGCAAATGCCACACTTGGAATCAACTCCAGACCTTTTATCTGCTTAAGGCCCCTTTCACACTTGTATGACTTGTCCCACAATTTGGGACTGCAAAGTAGCATGACAAGTCGTTCCCCGTGATTTGTAATGACAACCGTGCCGACTTCAAAGTAGTCCCAGCACTACTTTGGTCAGACTTTGATGCGAGTTCAGATTCATAGACCTCAAGTCTCCCATAAATCGCGGCAAAATCGTGCGACTTTGAAGTCGTGGTAGTGTCAAAGGGGCCTAAGGCTGGGTTCACACTGATACGACTGTTGTACGACTGTCATCCTACTTTGGTCCTAATTCCATCGAACTTGAATGAACAGAATAAGATTTTGCTCCGCCTTTGAGATGGTCTGACTTGTCTTTTGACCAATCAAAACAATCTCAGTTTGAGATAAATTCCTTTTTAGGCCCCTTTCACACTACTGCGACTTCACCACGATTCGCTGCCGCGATTTCAGGGAATTCCTGTGTAAGGCCCCTTTCACACTTATACGACTTGTCCCACGAATTTGGGCTGCAAAGTAGCATGACAAGTCGTTCCTCATGATTTCCAATGACAACCATTCATATTAGGACGACTTCAAAGTAGTCCCTACACTACTTTGGTCCGATTTTGATGCCACTTACACAGGCATTCCTTGAAATCGCGGCCGCATCGCGCGACTTTGAAGTTGCACAAGTGTGAAAGGGGCCTAAGTGGCATCAAAATCGGACCAAAGTGCAGGGACTACTTTGAAGTCGTACTAATATGAATGGTTGTCATTGGAAATCATGGGAAACGACTTGTCATGCTACTTTGCCATCACTTTGCCATCACAAATCGTGGGACAAGTCTTTTAAGTGTGAAAGGGGCCTTACTGCTGCTATAATCACCATGTCGGATGGTTAGGACAAGGATCCTACTTTGATCCGACTTCAATGATATCGAATGGGCTGAAGTAGGACCAAAGTAGTTCTAGGAGCATTTTCAAAGTTTGACTGACTTGTGTCGGACCAGTTAAGACGGCTCCCATAGGGAAACGTTGATTTTCACACGTCATGCGACATGGGTTCCCAATGTCCGATCATTTGTCGTACGAGTGTGGACCTGGCCTAATTGATGAAGAAATAACGAGGTAGTACACACCTGGCCATGAAACAGCTTTTGATTCAAATGTCCAATTACTTTTGGTCCCTTGAAAAAGGGGATGGCTATTCTTGAAGCGGAGCTCCAAACTAAAGTGTAACTTCCTCTCATCGGAACCCTCCCCCCCTCCGGTGTCACATTTGGCACCTTTCAGGGGGGAGGGGGGTGCAGATACCTGTCTAAGACAGGTATTTGCACCCACTTCCAGGAGTCCTCTCTCTGGGTATTCTGTGGGTAGTACGTCACTTCCCGCAGAATACCCGTTGTGTTCTGGGAAACACTCGGCTCCCAGAACACAACGGGGGACCAGTGAGAACGGCGCAGCGTGACTCGCGCATGCACCGTAGGGAACCGGGCAGTGAAGCCGCAAGGCTTCACTGCCTGGTTCCCTCACGAGGATGGCAGTGGGGGCAGCAGAGTGACGAGCGATTGTCTTCTGCTGCCGACGTCGCTGGACTCCAGGACAGGTAAGTGTCCTAATATTAAAAGTCAGCAGCTGCAGTATTTGTAGCTGCTGGCTTTTAATAATATATTTCTTTCTCGTACATCACGGGACACAGAGCGACATAGTCATTACTAATGGGTTATATAGATACCGTCAGGTGCTGGCACTGGCAACTTCCAAAACCGGAAGTACCCTCCCCTATATAAGCCCCTCCCATCCGGGAGCACCTCAGTTTTTTGCCAGTGTCTAAGGTGTTGGCCAAGAAGAAACATGTGTTTTTCACTGAGCTTGCGTACAGGTTCTTTTGGGCCTCAGTAAGCTATTCCGGATCCGACCAAAAAAGCTTCATAGCTAAACGGTCGGTACCCGGGCCTTGCAGAGAAGAGCAAGGTTTTGCCTGTAATGCTTCTCTTAGGAGAGCTGGACCCTGGGATCCAGAGCTCTGGTCATACCCACGACCAAGATGTTTTCTGTGCAGGGTGCTATACAGGTCCAGGGGAGTGGAATCCTTGGGAACCCGGTCCCTGAAGGTTTGATTACAATGCCTGCCGTGATAGGTGAAGTTTGGGCTTTTGTGGACCAAACAAAGTCCTGCGGCGGGGAACAGGTAAGTGGGGGCCCCCAGGAACTTGGTTCTATTGGGGGACCCCCAAGCCTAATTTGTCTTTCTGTCTGTTACCTAATGGTATTCCCGCAAAATTCTGTGCATGCCTGTAACTACTAAAAAAATGTAATAATTTTTAATGGTGGTCAAGAAAAAAAAAAAAAATTTTTTTATATATATATATATTTAATATATTAGACTGCGGTACCTGTGTTTGTCCACTAGAGGCCGCTGTGGAATGTTTTCTTGTCATGTGGACTAGCTTCTTCTCAGCAGAGCAAAGTCCAGGCAGATGGTGAGTTCTCTTATAGGAAACTGCTTCCTCTGCCATGTTGCAGTGCTCGTCCATCCCCCGGCCTGCGGCAAAGAGGGGCCCTGGCTCCTGTCCCTTGTTACCATATTTGAAATTAGCGCCGAAGGCGCACGTGCCCGCGCGCGTGCGCGTGCACGCGCCTCTATATATAGAGGTGAGCTGGGAAAGGGGGCGGAGCCTGGGGGATGACGCTCTGTGCGCGCCGCAGCGCTTCTGCGCATGTGCAGGCGTCCCAGCAGTTTAAAAAAAAAAACACAATATTGTAGTGAGCTGGCTATGAAGTACAGAGACAGAGCTGGCAACATTTAAAGGCATACAGCAAGCGGTTGATACAGGCATCCCCTAGAAAGGCACATTAGTAGACACCAACTGTGATATAGCAGCAATTGTGCTAGACTATTCTCAGTAAAAGTGGTGTATTACGGCTGGAATACCTCAGCTTTAGGCTTAGGAATATGCCGTCCAGAAGCTCCGGAACTGAATCTTCCAGGAAGCGAAGGGGGTCTCATCGGGCTCGGAGGATCTTGGGCATACTCCTGCTGCACCAGTCTCCCCTGAAGTTCAGAGGTAAGTGACCGTAGAGACCCCGCAGGGGTACTTGGTACTGTGGCTGTCCTCAGTCACCTGCTCCTGTGTATGTAACAGAGGAGGTTTTTTCCTCAGCTCTGGGAGGATTAGAGAGAGATTGTCAACATTTATCGCTGCCTCCCTGTCAGGGAAAGCACGCCCGATCTCCGTCTCCTCCTTCAGAGTGCCTGTTAGCAGAGCAACAGTCCCATACAGGGATCGACCTGCCTGAAGGGGATCAGGATAAGGTTGATTCTGTTATAGAGGAATCAACAGTGGGGGAACCTTTTCTCAGCATCTCAAGCTGAAAGATTATGGGTTCAGTCTCTGACTAACATGGTCCGATCAGCATTTAAAAATGCACCTTGCGGAACCATCAACCACTACTGTATCCTCGTTGGGGTCGCTAGAAGCCCCCAGACTGTTTGTTCTTTTCCACTTCACCCTTTACTGAAAGGGCTCATTTACCAGGATTGGGAACGTCCTGAGAAAATATGTATTCCCCCAAGAGATTTCCGGTGGTCTATCCCATGGAGGATAAGTTCATCAAAAAAAAAAAATGGAAGGTCCCTACAATGGACGCAGCCATCTCTTGTATGTATAAATCACTGACATGTCCAGTGGATAATGTCCAAATGTTCAAGAACCCAATAGATAAAAGATTGGAGTCCTTATGAAAATCTGCTTGGTGATACAACCAGCAGTAGCAGCTATTGGGGTCTGCTAAGCAGTGAAGGATCATTTGAAACAGGTCTTGAGGGACTTGACAGATCAGCAGGCTTTGCCCTAGCTGATCTACCTAGAGCCTTAGGCTTTGCGGTTGACGCCATAGAGGATTCAGTCCATCAGGCCTCCCGCCTTACGCTGTCTATAGTACATATGCGTAGGCTCCTATGGCTCAAAAACTGGTCTGCTGAAGCTCCCTGTAAAGAATGGCTGGTTAGCGTCCCATTTCATGGTGAACGCTTATTCAGGGAAAACCTGGACAAATATATCCAGAAAATTTCCAGCGGTAAAAATACGCTCTTGCCGGTTAAAAGCAGAGTTAGAGGTCCCTCTTTAAGAGGCCTGCTTCTCCAGTCCCTGGGGCATCGGCTGTGTAACAGTTCCGACGGCCTCCTTGGTCAAATCCCGGGGGTAAAAAACAGGGACAGTAGCAGGGTAATGAGAAACCCTGGGTCAGGGGAGGTACAAAACCTCCCCCAAAGTTAAATTCATGAAGCCCCCACTCAGTCGGGTGGGGGGAGGACTCCAGTTGTTCGCAAGAGACCTGGCGGGACACGATCAAGACAGATAGGTGCTCTCCGCAGTAGGTTTGGGATACAGTTTGGAGTTAAAAGACTCTCCTCCTTCCCATTTTTGAGGTCAAACGTGCCAAGGGATCCCCGGAAGAGAGAGTCCCTCCTGTTGGCACTAGAACAACTATTGCTCCAAGGAGTAATTATGGAGGTTCCCCTGGAAGAATGAGGGTTCAGGTTTTACTCAAACCTCTTTACAGTCCCGAAGCAAACGCGGACGGGAGGCCCATATTAATTCTAAAAGGGCTATACAAATTCCTGTATATCAGGACTTTCCGATGGAGTCGATCCGATCGGTGGCCACTGCCCTACAAGGGGAGGATTGGTTAGCCACGATCGACATCAAAGATGCTTATTTGCACATTCCCATCTTTCCAGTCCACCAAAAATTTCTACGCTTTGCAGTAGAAGGGCGCCATTTTCAGTTCAGAGCCTTACCCTTCGGTTTGGCCACAGCACCACAAGTGTTTACAAAAATTCTGGCCCTTTATTGGCCAATCTAAGAACACAAGGTGTAATGATAATGGCATATCTGGATGACTTGTTGCTGATAGACCACTCAGTGAAAAAACTAGACGTGGTCGTTCACAAGACGATCAAGTATCTGGAATCTCACGGTTGGATTATCAACCGAGACAAGTCAGCCCTAAAAACCAGTCAAAAGTCTGGAATACTGGGGGCTAAGGTTGGATTCAGGCCAGAGAAAAATATTCTTGCCTCGAGGAAAGGTGTTGTCTTTGAAAGATTTGATCCACTTAGTGGGTACAAAAAAGACAGCCGTCCATACGCCTGTATATGAGGCTGCTGGGAAAAATGGTGGCATCATTCGAAGCAGTACCCTACGGTCAATTCCATTCAAGGAATTTGCAAGGGGCCATACTGTCAGCCTGGAACAAAAAAGTTCAGGCCCTAGACTTACAATGTCCTTGTCCCCTTCCGTTCGCAAGAGCCTCCGTTGGTGGTGGGTTCCCCAGAATCTGGAAAAAAGGAAATCCTTCAGTCCGATTTCTTGGAAGGTGGTCACTACAGATGCCAGCCTTATAGGCTGGGGAGCAGTACTGGAGCAATAGTCTCTCCAGGGCAGATGGTCGGATGCAGAAAAGGCCCTGCCCATCAATCTCTTAGAGATACGAGCAGCCCGGTATGCCCTAGTAGCATGGACATCCAAACTCCAAGGGTCCCCTGTCAGAATTCAATCAGACAATGCCACAGCAGTGGCATATATCAATCATCAGGGGGGCACCAGGAGTCGTGCAGCCCAGAGGGAAGTAAATTACATCCTGAAATGGGCAGGAAAAATATGTCCCAGCCATATCTGCGGTATTCATTCCAGGAGTGGAGAATTGGAAGGCGGACTTTCTAAGTCGCCAGCAATTAGGCCCAGAGGAAGGGTCCCTTCACCCCGAGGTTTTCTGGACAATATGTCAGCGGTGGGGAACATCGGATGTAGATCTTCTAGCATCCAGATTCAACGCAAAGGGGGACAGGTTTGTCTCTCGGACAAGGGATCCCCTAGCTTGCGGCTCGGATGCCCTAGTGTTCCCTTGGGATCAGTTCAAGCTGATATATGCATTCACACCGCCACAATGGTTACCTCGATTACTCCGCAGAATCAGGGTAGAAAAGAAACCGGTGATTCCGGTGGCTCCAGCGTGGCCCCGAAGAGCGTGGTACGCGGAGATTGTAAAATTTCAGTGGGGAGTCCTTGGACTCTCCCACGTCGTCCGGCTTTCGCAAGGAGCGATATACCACCCTTCCTTACCAGCCCTAGGTTTGACGGCCTGGCTATTGAAGCCCACATTCTAAAAAAGAGAGGGCTCTCTAATGCTGTGGTATCTACCATGATCAATGCCAGGAAGCCGGTATCCAGGCAGATCTACTATAGAATCTGGAAGGCGTACATCGCGTGGTGTGAGGCCAAGAAATGGCATCCACATAAGTACGTAATAGGTAGGATTCTGGACTTCCTACAGTGGGCTGTAGATAGGAAGCTTGCCTTGAGTACTATCAAGGGTCAGATTTCGGCCTTGTCAATATTTTTTCAAAGGCCCTTGGCTTCGCATTCACTAGTCAAAGCCTTTATACAAGGAGTGATGCGTATTAGTCCTCCGGTTAATATTCTCATATGTCCATGGGATCTAAACTTGGTTCTGTCGGTTCTACAGAAACAACCATTTGAACCATTACAGCATATTTCCTTGGTGCTTCTCACCAGGAAATTGATTTTTCTAGTAGCCATTTGTTCGGCTAAAAGAGTATCGGAATTAGCAGCTATGTCCTGTAAGGAGCCGTATCTGGTTATCCATAAGGACAGAGTAGTGTTACGTCCTCATCCAGCCTTTCTTCCTAAGGTGGTATCGAGGTTTCATTTGAACCAAGATGTGGTTCTTCCTTCTTTTTTCCCCAAACCTACTTCGGTAGAGGAAAAGTTATTGCATTCTTTGGATGTAGTAAGAGCAGTTAAAGCTTATCTAAAAGCCACTGCTCAGATTCGCAGAACGGATACTTTGTTTATTCTGCCGGAAGGCCCCAGAAAGGGTCAGGCAGCGTCAAAATCTACTTTAGCCAAGTGGATTCGACAGGTCATTATGCAAGCTTATGGCTTGAGAAGGAGACCGCCTCCGTTCAAAGTTAGAGCGCACTCCACGAGAGCAGTTGGAACTTCATGGGCAGTGCATCACCAGGCCTCCCTGGCTCAAATCTGTAAGGCCGCAACGTGGTCTTCAGTACACACGTTTACTAGGTTCTACCAGGTGGACGTTAGAAGTCAGGAGGATGTCGCCTTTGGGCGCAGTGTGTTGCAGGCCGCAAAAGATCCTCATGTCTGATAGCGCTCAGCTTATATATGGTGTATCCCCCCCCTCATTGGGCATTGCTTTAGGACATCCCATTAGTAATGACTATGTCGCTCTGTGTCCCGTGATGTACGAGAAAGAAAATAGGATTTTTATAACAGCTTACCTGTAAAATCCTTTTCTTGGAGTACATCACGGGACACAGAGCTCCCGCCCCTCTTTGGGGACACTTATTGCTTTGCTACAAAACTGAGGTGCTCCCGGATGGGAGGGGCTTATATAGGGGAGGGTACTTCCGGTTTTGGAAGTTGCCAGTGCCAGCACCTGACGGTATCTATATAACCCATTAGTAATGACTATGTCGCTCTGTGTCCCGTGATGTACTCCCAAGAAAAGGATTTTACAGGTAAGCTGTTATAAAAATCCTATTTTTTTTCGGCGGAGCTCTGCTTTAAGAGCTTTAATTCCTAAACCCTTCCTCCGATTTTTATGTACATACCCTCAAATTAAACCTGAGAGTGTGCACTTTCAGCCCATATCCATTATAGAACTACAGATTGAATACGTTTTGGTAAATATGTGAAAAAAAACCTGTGTCCAAATATATATGGACCTAACTGTATATTTGTCATTGTTTATGTACCTACTACCTTTGGTTATGTAAGTGGATGCAAAACTTTATTGCACTGTCTTATTTTTTTTTTGGACTGTAATGTTATTTGTTTAATACAATAAACCTTTTCCTGATTTAAAAAAAATAACAAAAAAAACAAGCAGAATCTGATATACAAGGTGTACAATGATCCTGCAATTGCTTTAGAAGGCCAGAGTAGAAACACATCCCCAGGGGTTTCTCTGTTCCTCATGTTTAGTACTTAGATCTGCAGATAACACTACAGAATTGGGACTCATGCTGTTGCTGTCATGT
This sequence comes from Rana muscosa, assembly GCA_029206835.1. Lineage (NCBI taxonomy): Eukaryota > Metazoa > Chordata > Amphibia > Anura > Ranidae > Rana > Rana muscosa. The sequence goes on from CM055116.1 coordinate 1,093,286,271, forward strand.
GATAGCTTGGAGCCAGTGCCAAGTGGATCATAAAAATTCACACAAGGCACCTTTGTGTTGGCACAGGTGGAGAGTAAGTGTAGTGGGTTACAGGAGGAATCAGAGGGCCTTGCTCGTTAGAGCTTACAATCTAAAAGGGAAGGTCAAGTGATACAAAAGGTAATGGCTATGGGGGATGAGCTGATGGAGGAAATAAAAGTACAGTTGTTAGGTGGAGGCAGGATCAGAAATTTCTGATGGGGAGATAAAGCCATGTCTGTGTAGCTAATACCTGTACCAGCATAGCCTTGCCAACTACAAGTTAGGACAGATCACTTAATATGTACTGCTTATTATTGTGTAATTGGGTGGGGTAAGGGGCCCATGGGTTGTGCGCCTATGCAAATACAGACGTAGAAAAAGTCTACGTTTTTGTAGATGCTTCAAGGTTTTGGAGTAACAGATATTATAATAAAAAGGCCTATGCTGCCTGCAGTCTGCTAAATCTGCTTAGTTCTTCCCATATGTTTGCGTTAAAGAGTATCTCTAGTGGTTTGAACATATTTCCTTACTTTAATACAGGCAGGTGTAAGAAATATACTTTTAATAGTCATTGAGTACAGAAAGGCTAAGCTGCAAAAGAAAATATTGTATATTGGCATAGACAGTCCTTAGTATCTGTGACTTGGTTTGAAATAGAACTATGGTCAGGCTATGCTCATTCCAGTATTTACAATTTCTTAAGAAGCTTTAGGACCTTTTCACCCTCGTTGCATACTAAAATGGTCAGTGTTGGGGCTTATTTTTCCGGGCACTTTATTGAGAATGTACAAAGCTACACTCAAGTCCCTGCACTGCAGTACTGTGAAGTATTGTGCCATCCAGTGTGCTGTGGAAAAATGCAGCATATCTGCATCTTTCTGTACTGCACCACATATTTCACCAGCACTGTGGAGTGATTGGAGGACATAGAAAACTATTTCTTAATAAGGAAGTAAACCCTCTGCAAAATAATAAAAAAATAAAACACCCTGCAAGACAAAGGCATAATGAGCTATCCATAGCATACTATCTCATTATGAATTACTTACCTGAGATCGAAGCCCCCCCAGCGGTCCTTGTTCCCCGTTGCCGCCATCTCTCCTGGAGTGACTTCTGGGTATCGCGGCTCCTGCGCTGTGACTGGCCGGAGCCGCGATGACGTGCCGCCAGTCACGGCACGATCGCAGTTAGAAACAGGACACGCTCAGTGCGCCTGCGCCGTTGTCTACGGCGCAAGCGCCTTATACATCGGTGCCTGACTTTTTTTCAAATATCTCCTAAACCGTGACTGGTGGTGTTCACATTCCAACAAAAATGCCAGTCACTACCTCTCTGACCTCCTGTAGCTGCAGCCACTGTGGAGTATTTAATACTCGGACTTGCAGCTGAAGTTTCTTGATTTTACTTTAACTTTTTCTTAGTAGCTCGGCTCCCCCACCTCCAGAAGGGACTAATCTCCATGGCGGCTTCACACATAGCCCCTATTCACACTTGAGCACAGCACTTGTAGGCAAGTCGTTTGATACTTTTCTAATTTTAACCAAACTAATGATTGTGCATAGCTTTGCTGTGACTTTATAGTTCATTACTAGAACACTGTCCGATGATCCTCTGGTCCAACTTCCATATTTTCCTGAACCATCTTAGTGACTTCCTCAGGAACTCATGCTATTGGCTGGTGGCCTCCGGGTAGTCCTTTTGTCACCTCTTTATGTAATTGTATCCTGTTGTATTCAAATTGTTACACTTCCTATTTTTGCTTTTGTTGGATTGAGTAATTATCCTCTATCCTTAAAGTGGTTGTAAAGTCAGAAGGTGTTTTATCTTAGTGCGTTCTATGCATTAAAGTGGAGTACCACCCAGAAATGGAACTTCCGCAGATCTGATTCCTCCCCCCCTTCCGGTGCCACATTTGGCACCTTTCAGGGGGGAGGGGGAGCAGATACCTGTCAAATCCAGGTATTTGCTCCCACTTTCAGGGGAAAGATCGCTGCAATCTTGTGCGGCGAACTACGCAATGTCCAGGGCAGCCGGAAGTAAACAGACTCCTTTGTCCGTTAACACCCGACTACTTCAGATTTGGTCCTCCTAAATGGAAAAGGACAGAGTCCACTTCTGCTTTTTTTTTTTTTTTATTAGTGGACCTGATCGAACCTGGAGGTAGGTGGATGTAAATGGACACAAGTCCTGTCCCTAGGGATGAATGTCAGCCTGAAAAACTGACAGGCAGACCTGATCGGAATGGCTGTTTGAAAGGGGTCTTATTTACACCTCTGTGTTAAAATCCTGTGTGCTCCATCTTTAATGCAAGTTTCCATAGGGATGAATGGTAACCCACAGAAAATGCTTGTAAAACATGTCTGCACTAAAACTAGACCACATAAAGAACACATAAATGTGCGAATGTAGCCTGAGACATTCTCATCTATCTGGTACAACTTCTGAAAAGAAATGACAGAATAAAGCTTATTTTATTTACTAGAGTCACTTTTTGATTAATGCCGTTTTTTTAGCCTCATCTGCAGCCTCACCGTCTCCTTTATCAAAGCAGCCTGAACATCAGGAAATCACAGAGCCGTCATCTCCTGTTTACTCGGCTCCCACACACACAGTCCCGCCTCCGCCATCGGCATTGGACCAGTTCCTGTGATAGACAGAACACTGGTCCAATGCCGATGGCGGAGGCGGGACTGTGTGTGTGTGAGACGTGAGAGCCGAGTTAGAGCCCAGTAAACAGGAGATGGCGGCTCGTGAATTCCGGCGGCGCTCGTTCCCCTCCGAGGTACGCTGTCGACATATAACACGCATCAGTGATTTTCCCCCTATTTTCAGGGGAAAAAGTGCGTGTTATACGCCAACAAATACGGTAATATACTCACTGTGTTTCAGGTGTCTATTCCAACTGATCCAAAACAGTGCATCTTGGACAGTTTGCAACTGCAGAAGTTCTCCAAGGAGGCTGTTGCAAGAGCATTGCTTCAAGCATGTAGGTTAATTCTTAAAGTAGTACAGCCAATGCTCGTTTGACTGTGCTTCTTATGTGGATCACAGGAGTGCAGTTCGTTCTGCACTCCTGTGACCCGATTTCAGCAGACAGCAGGATGAAGCCCGCTGTCTGCTGATGTCCCAGAGCCGGTCCAGGCTGGGGAAAGATCGTGACCATATGGTTAGGATCCGCCCACATGCCTGGACCGGCACTCAGCCTCTCAGCGAGCCGCTCCCACCCAATCCACAGCCCAGCGCTCCAGTGAGCATGGGGAGCAGAGCAGACAAGACTGACAGTCACCAGCTCTCTGCTCACGGAGCTCTGAGAACCAAGCGATTGGCAGAGTTTGATCGCTGTTCTCAGTCTCAGCCAGTGGGGGGACAGATGCAGCATCGGACTGTTGATGCATCCAGCTAGGTAAGCATTAATTAAAAGAAGAAAAAAAAAGAAAGAAAACATTTCCATACTTCTCTTTTAATGGAAGTCTAACAATATACCAACCTGTAAAGAATCGATATCCTATATATTATAATTATTCAGGATTTATATAGTGTCAACAGTTTGCACAGTGCTTTACAACATGAGGGCAGACAGTACAGTTACAGTACAAATCAATACAGGAGGGATCAGAGGGCCCTAATCGTTAGAGCTTACAATCTAGAAATATATAAGTGACACCCTTCGCTTAAAACGGAGGTCAACACAAAAAGTGAACCTCCTCTTTTCCGAACCCTCCCCCCCTTTGGTGTCACATTTGGCACCTTTCAGGGGGAGGGGGGTGCAGATACCTGTATAATACAGGTATTTGCACCCACTTCCGGGCATAGACTCCCGCGGGAGTCCCGCCCCCCGCCGTCTTCTGGAGAAAACACAGTTCCCAGAACACAGCAGGGACCAGTGAGGACTTGCGCATACGCAGTAGGGAACCTTGCAGTAAAGCCACAATGCTTCACTTCCTGATTCCCTCACGAGAATGGTGGCGGGGGCAGCCGAGAGACAAGCGATTGCTCGGCTTCGGCTGCCGACATCGCGGGCACCCTGGACAGGTAAGTGTCCATTTATTAAAAGTCAACAGCTGCAGTATCTTTAGCTGCTGGCTTTTAATATTTTTTTTTTAGGTGGACCTCCGCTTTAAGGAAATTTATTTAGCAGCATAGGGTTGCCCCGACAGCTTTGAGAAGATATGGGCTCCATGGTTGGATGTCTCTGCCCTTTAGATTTGGTGGCCAACAGGCTCTTTTAACCCATTTGGCTGTAGCCTTTATATATTGCACGCTGAATACTCGGGAATGTACGTGGCTCCTTTTTATTGTATACTGCCCTCACACTCCATAACGTGTTAACAGAAAAGTTCTTTTTATTAGCTGAGTGTTTTTCTCTTTGTCTTGGATGTTTGGGTTGTGTATTGTGCAGTGTCAATGCTTGCATTACAAATACTATGCTGTTATCAAATCTGAATATGGTCTGTACTGGAGATGCGCTATTTGTCTTGTAAGTCAGTGATTTTATTCACAACGAACCTCTTTTAATAAAAAACAAAAACAATTTTACAAAGGAGATTGGTAATGGCTTTACATTGTGTGTTGTGATTAGCGTTGGGCTTATGTCGCTGTTAAACAATTTGTCCTTGCAGAGCCCCTCACAGTGATTGACTTTCTCTAGTGAACTGGTGGGATAAGGTTACAGGATGTGTGACAGTGGCAGACGTTTCCCTCACTAACAGACCCGAACAAAAGAAATTGCACTTAATTTGATGAGATGTAAAGGCATGTAGCCGTGTGTCTGCAGTCTGGCCTATTGAATGCCTATTGAAGGAAACCTGTCATGAGAGATTTGGCGACTGCCATCGCTAATTTCCTTCCAAAAATACTAGTTGCTTGGCTGTTCTGTTAATCTGGTGGCTTCAATACCTGTTGGGTGAGTGACGCAGAACAAGTCGAAATATAACATTTCGGACTCTTCTCAGACTTTTACTTGGTCTGGGTATATTTCGAAGTGTATCTCTATTTTTGAGGAGGAAAGAAAAATCGTGTCCTGGTCAGGTATATGCATTGCAGTGATTTGGCAAACTTCATTGACCCATGTGCTGCTGATTGAATGTAGAAACGTGTTCCAGTCACTTCCTGAGTGCTGAGTGGGCCTGCTGTAGTCGCATGATTACTCCCAGTGCTGGTCAGCCAATGCAGGGAAGTGTATGACTCGGCCCTGCCCCCCCGGCGCCCGCGTCATTGGATTTGATTGACAGCAGCGGGAACCAATGGCTGCGCTGCTATCAATCTATCCAATGAAAAGCAGAGAAGCCATGGAGAGAGCGATGCGGGATCGTGCCCATGGAAATTCGGGGCTCAGGTAAGTAAAACGGGGGGGCTGGGAGGCCGGACACTGCAAGGTGTTTTTTTCCCCTTGATGCATTAAGGGGAAAAAACACAAAGGTTTACAACCCCTTTAACCAAGCCTCGTTTTAGTATACCGGCAAACCAATAAGAGCACACATGCAAATATCCTCCCTGTGTTAACCATGAATGTCCTTGTGCACACACCCCCTGTGACGTAGCTGGTCACATGGGGTGTTTCAAAGAACACCGGGATCTCATGGGATAGTGATGCCGTGGAGCTCTGCTATCAGAGGTACGGCACATAGATGCATAGACTGATGTCTTGCTGAGTGTGCCGTGAGGGACAAAACGCGCGTGTGGGAGTGAAGTCCCTGAAGCAGATATCGGCGATATCGCCTAAACAGCACAGTTTGTAAATTTTTTAAAGCCGCCTACAAGTAAGTGATTGCAAAACGCTTTACATGCGGTAAAGTTAGGCAGGGAAGTTTACAACCACTTTAACACCGTACGCTTGTATGCATGTAAACGTTACAATAATATTTCATGCGTAGTGTGTCTGCATAACTTTCAAATGCAGGATCTTGCTGTCAGCAACATGTGCAGGAACCCTTAGAGCCCATTCACACAGGGGCAACACAGCGCGATTTTATGAGGCAACTCAGACATGACTTGAGAATGAATCACAGCACGACCTGGAGCTATTAACTCCAAGTTGCCTGCAGGACAGGAGACATTCCAGTGGCCAATCAAACAAGAATCAGCTCTGTGGGAGGGAGGGGGGAGGGGAGAGGTTTGCCTGATAAATGTATGTTTTCTTCCTGGAGAGTTGCTCCTATTAAGACAGTGAGAGGCGACTCCCATTGAAATGAATGGTTACAGGTCGCCTAGGAGTCGGATTGAAGTAGTACAGGGACCTTTTTTGAAGTCGGAGCGACTGCAGTAGTGTGCATAAGGACGGCTCCATTAACTCACATTGGCGACCTGGGGCGATTTGGAGTCGTATCCAAAGACGCCCCTGTGTGAATGGGCTCTTAAAGGCTACCAAAGCATACAGCAGCTTTATTGACAGGTTAGCATGTGACACTGCAGCCATGTTTTCTAAAACAAATAAGGCCTCATACCAGTTATTCCATCTATTAAACTTCATTATTTCAGTCACTAATGCCGCGTACACACGATCAGAAATTCCGACAAGAAAACCATGGATTTTTTTCTGACGGAATGTTGGCTCAAACTTGTGTTGCATACACGGTCACACAAATCTTGTCGGAAATTCTGCCCATCAAGAACACAGTGACGTACAACACGTATGACGAGCCGAGATCAATGAAGTTCAGTAGGCAGTTTGGCTCTTCTGCTTGATTCTAAACATGCATGTTTTTTTTTTTTGCACGTCGGAATTACATACAGACGAGCGGATTTTCCAATGGAAACTTTTTCCGTCGGAAAAATTTAAAACCAGCTCTCAATCTTTTGTTGGCGAAAATTCCGACAGAACAAGTCAGATGGAGCATACACACGGTCGGAATTTCCGACAAAAAGCTAACATCTGACTTTTCATGTCGGAATTTCCGATCTTGTGTATGCGGCATTAGAAGCAAAAGAGGCTGCATTCAGAATTCCAAAAGGATTCTATAAACTCTGAGACTATATCTGAACATAATGAAGCTTATAAATATATTTATCAGAAATAAACCTCTGTCAGTTCTATGAAGGAACAGATAACTTGAACCTTATTTAACCACTTGCCTACCGGACACTTTCACCCCCTTCCTGCCCAGGCCAGTTTTCGGCTTTCAGCGCTGTCGCACTTTGAATGAAAATTGCGCGGTCATGCAACACACTACCCATATGACATTTTTATCATTTTATTCACACAAATATAGAGATTTATTTTGGTGGTATTTAATCACCACAGGGTTTCAAAAAAAATTTCCTAAACAAATAAAAAATTTGAAAAAAATATCTATATCTATATATTATATATTTTTTATTTTTTCATAGTTTGTTATAACATTTTGCAAACAGGTCGTTTTTCTACTTCTGATGTGCACTGATGGGCATTGATGAGGCAGCACCTCACTGATGGATACTGATAGGCAACACTGTTGGGACTGTACTGATAATCAGTGTAGATGCTCCTTTAACACAAGCCGTGTATCGGCTCTCTTCTCCCTTTCCCGTGAGGAAAGAAAAGCCAATAACAGCTTGTGTTTATAGCTGATCACGTGGTAAATGGTGACTGTGAGTAAGCACTTCTAAGTGTGAAACGCGTTAGTTGTCCCTGTTATTTCATTGCTGTGACATGTAGTGCCTCTTTTATTTCATCACATTTTTCCAATAAAAGCCACGTTGTATTGGAGTGCGGCTGTCCAGATATCCTTTTTTTTTTTTTTTTTCTCTAAATGGTGGCTGTGATTGAAGGACTCAGGGGGCACGCAGGCAGTGCGATCACATTAGGAGGTCAATGGACGTCCTCCCGGCAAAGTAAGCCCACGCTGTAGCTCTCTTTCGGCTATAGCATGGACAGGAAGGGGTTAAAGGGACCTGCAGCTGTAAGAATAGACTGATGATCGGCTGCAGCAGCATGTCCCTCTGACAGAAGTTGATCAAACGATTGACTTCTATTGAGCATGGACATGCAATGATCATAATTCAGTCAGTCCCTGCTGAACCAGTCGAATTTCAATCAGTGTATAGCCAGCTTTAATCACGGTGTGCAAGAATTTATAGCAGGCTCATATCAAGAGAGATAAAAGTATTTTTGCTAGTTGTACAAAAATACATTTGGCGATTTATTTTTTTATGAATAACTAAATGAAACGGTTAATACAATGTGGAGTTCCGTTTCAATAAACCCTTCTTCTTCTCAATGTCAGCTATAAATCTGAATCTGCTGAAAGCTACACTCAGTAAAGCTTGGAACAAAGAAATCGCAATATAATGCATCCTAATGACATTGGGCAGAACGCAAAGTCTCTATTCCACAAAGAAGAATTGATTTTTCCAGTGGAAATGACACATGGCAAAATGTGATACACCAGTTTCTTAGTTTAGAATTACACCTCCACCTCCGTGTATAGACGTATATCATCACGTTTGTATGAGCAAGAATGATCATCAATAGATTGCATGTGAGGTGCAGAGAAAAGAAAATGTCTGCATTGATGACAGCAATTAATAGGATTTTGCATTTAGTCTTTGAGCCTGATTCAGAAAAATAAACGGATGAATTGTGTTTGGTTGGTATGGGCAACTACTAAGTCCATCCTTATGTGTATGCTGTCTACGTGGATGCTTACTAGTAACATCCTTTAATAGGTAACTCCACTTTCGAGGTGACAAAAATTTTGCAAAAAAATTTGATATATATATCTCTATCTCTATCGTATACAATTGCGACACAAGTCATACTGTAACTGATTGTTATTAAAACAAAAAAACAAAAACATGGACCTTTCCTTTTCAATATGCAGATCTGACATTTTCTGTAAAATGCAATATGGCTACTTGGAGGCGTTCTCTGCACGGAACACCCCCCAGAAACATCACTTCCTGCTTGTGTGATTGGCTCACTGATTTTCCCAGAAGTCTGCACTAAGATACATGTCAGATTTTTGGCATCCCCTGCAGCAAAAATGTCATTTGTGGTGAGATACTCCCAATTGGAAATCACATCTAAAGGGATGCCGACCCTGCCAGATTCCTCAGTAGATCCCTGCAGGTGAAGCAGCTGAAAAATAATTATAAAACCACTCCTATACAGATTCACTTAGCACATGGACAAACCGCTATTTCTTCATAACAACAAAATGTAGGAATCTGCAGCAATGCTTGGTAAAATCCTTGCCATGTACATAGATCACCTGGGGGGGTGGGGGGGGGATATATTTTCTCATCAAAAGTGGAGTTACTCTTTAACCACTTCAGCTCGGGAAGGATTTACCCCCTTAATGAGCAGGCCATTTTTTTTCGATACGGCAGGTGGTCGACAATTTGTTAAAGCCTAGTACACACTGCAAAATGTCAGGCGACATCGGTTGGTTCAACAAAAACTGGTCAACACTCGGCTCGTGTGTATGGCAGCCGGTCCAACAGAAGTCAGCCGTTTGGCAGGCTTCTGTCGGACGAGCATGCTGGAAAACCAGAAGCGGACTGTCTCCCGATCAGCGCTCTAAGCCTATGGCTGACAGCACTGACCGGAGTGTTCTGACGGGGAAGGGGGGGGCCTGTCGGAACACAATAGCTCAGCAGGAGAGATCGCTGTACTAACATTAGATTGTTAGTACAGCGGCTCCAACCTGAGCTGTCCGTTTTTTTCTGTTAAACCTGCTGGGTTGAACAGAAAAAACCTGATAGTGTGTACTAGGCTTAAGGCTAGATTTACATCTAACTGCTGAGGTGCAATGCACACACATTTATTTGCATCTTGCCATGCTCTGTGTTAGGCAGCCAATAAAAAATAAACCGTCTGGCACACACCTTAGCAGCCCAGAGATGTGTGTGTGGTGCAGCACACCTCTGTTGGTTAGATCCAGAATGAATGGCGCTGCATCACAGGTAGCGTGTGGTACCTACCATTGTTGTAACATGTGCGTTTCTACAAGGCAATAATGTGTACGGAGCCTTAGCAAACCTGTACTTTGCCCAAGCTTTCCTGCAACACATACTCCTTTCTCTCTCTCTCTCGCCAACAACTCAATTCAGCCACCAGGTGTAAGGAAATTAAGCTCTGAACATGCTCCCTGTCTCTCTAGGGCGAGCTTACAAAGGGCTGAGGACTCTCTCCCCATCTCCATGTGACAACACTGGTCTAATCACCAAGCACCAGTTCTGTCACATAAGAGGAAGCAAAAAAAAGTCACACGTTTCACCACACCCCAAAGTAATGGGAATTTTCTTTGTTCCCAGCAGCTGAATGATGCTGTGTAGGAAAGAAAGAAAATGTGCTGCTGGGGAGTGGGCCACCCAAAAGAGGAAGTTCCGCTTTAAGGACTTTTTCCCTGCTCCTCTTGAACAATTGGCACTTTTGAGGAGCGGGGAATCTGATTTAGACAGATACCCACTAAACGAAACTTCTCCTCCCTCCTACCCCCCTATGGTCTTTTAGGACACTGACAGGTCCCAGAAGACTACATCCACCATTCACGATGCGCAGAGCGACTTGCGCATGTGCACACAGCACCCAGCTGTGAAGCCGCAAGCTGTCACAGCCGGGTGCCCATAGTGAAGATACCGGGGACCAAAGACAGCGGGTGAAACCGACGGGTGAGCACACCGCTGGATCATGGGACAGGTGAGTGGCTGTTTTTTTTTAAAAGTCAGCAGCTACAGTTTTCTTTTTCGTACATCACGGGACACAGAGCGACTTAGTCATTACTAATGGGTTATATAGATTACCTTCAGGTGTTGGCACTGGCCAATTCCAAACCGGAAGTACCCTCCCCTATATAAGCCCCTCCCACCCGGGAGCACCTCAGTTTTTTGCCAGTGTCTAAGGTGTTGGCCAAAGAGTAACATGTGTTTTCACTGGGCTTGCGTACAGGTTCTTTTGGGCCTTAGTAAGCTGTTCCGGATCCCACCAAAAAAGCTTCATAGCTAAACGGTCGGTACCTGGGCCTTGCAGAGAAGAACAAGGTTTTGCCTGTAATGCTTCTCTTAGGAGGGCTGGACCCTGGGATCCAGAGCTCTGGTCATACCCACGACCAAGATGTTGTCTGTGCAGGGTGCTATACAGGTCCAGGGGAGTGGAATCCTTGGGAACCCGGTCCCTGAAGGTTTAATTACAATGCCTGCCGTGATAGGTGAAGTTTGGACTTCTGTGGACCAAACAAAGTCCTGCGGCGGGGATCAGGTAAGTGGGGGCCCCCAGGAACTTGGTTCTATTGGGGGACCCCCAAGCCTAATTTGTCTTTCTGTCTGTTACCTAACGGTATTCCCGCTAAATATCTGTGTTTGCCTGTAACTACTGAAAATGTAAAATTTTAATAGTAGTCAAGAAAAAAAAAAAAAAAGGGGACCGCGGTACCTGTGTTAAACCACTAGAGGCCGCTGTAGTCCATTTTTTCTTGTCATGTGGATCTTTGGTTTTCTCAAGTCAAAAGATCCAGGCAGCTGGTAAGTTTCTCTGTGGGAATCCACTTCCTCTGCCCTGTTGCTGCGCTCATCCACCGCACAGGCCCTCCGGCAAAAAGGGCCCTGGCTCCTAGTCCCCTGTTTGATTTCGAAAAGGGCGCCAATGGCGCACGGGCGCGCGCACGGGCGCGTGCACGCGCCTCCTATGAAAAAAAGGGGCGGGGCGGGTGGATGACGCTCGATGCGCGCCGCGGCGCTTCTGCGCATGTGCGGGCGTCCCAGCATAGTTAAAAGACACAGTACAAGTGTCAGCTGGATGCAAACAGAGCTAGCAACAAACAGTGGCACACAGAGGCGGTTGATGCAGGCATCCCCATAGAAAGGCACTTTAGTGGACACCAGCTGGTATATAGCAGCACCTGTGTTAGATTATTACCAGCAAAATTGGTGTATGACGACGGGAATACCTCAGCTTTGTGCTTAAAGATATGTCGTCCAGACGCTCCGGAAATAGATCTTCCAGGAAGCCAAAGGGGTCTCCATCGGGCTCTGAGGATATTGGGCATGCTTGTACTGCACCAATCTCCCCTGAGAATTCAGAGGTCAGTAGCCGTAGAAACCCCGCAGGAATGCCTGGTGCTGCGGCTGTCCCCAGTCCACCTGCTCCTGTATATATAACAGAGGAGGTTTTATCCTCAACTCTGGGAGGATTGGAAGAGAGATTAACAGCATTGATCGCTGCTTCCCTGTCTCAGGAAAAGCGCGTCCGATCTCCGTCTCCTCCTTCAGAGTGCCTGTTAGTGGAGGAACAGTCCCAGAGATCGACCTACCTGAAGGGGATCAGGATGAGGTTGATTCAGTTATGGAGGAATCAACAGTGGAAGAACCTTTCTCAGCATCTCAGGCTGAAAGATTATGGGTTCAGTCTCTGACTAATATGGTCCGATCAGCATTTAAAATGCCTCTGGCGGAACCACCATCCACTACGGTTTTCCTCGCTGGGGTCGCTAAAAGCTCCCCAGGCTGTCTGTTCCTTCCCAATCCACCCTTTATTAGAAGGGCTTATTTACCAGGATTGGGAGCATCCTGATAAAATATTTGCTCCCCCCAAGAGATTTCCGGTGATCTATCCCATGGAGGATAAGTTCATAAAAAAATGGAGGGTCCCTACAGTGGACGCAGCCATCTCTTCTGTGAACAAATCACTGACATGTCCAGTAGATAATGTTCCAATGTCAAAGACCCAATAGATAAAAAATTGGAGTCTTTACTAAAATCTGCTTTCTCTACAGCAAGCATGGTGACACAACCTGCGGTAGCAGCGATTGGAGTCTGCCAAGCAGTGAAAGATCAGTTGAAACAAGTCTTAAGGGACTTACCAGATCAGCAGGCTCTTGCCCTAGCTGACCTGCCTAGAGCCTTGTGCGTAGGCTTCTGTGGCTCAAAAACTGGTCTGCTGAAGCTCCCTGTAAAAAACTGCTGGTTAGCTTCCCATTTCATGGAGAACGCTTATTTGGAGAAGATCTGGACAAATATATCCAGAAAATTTCTGCCGGTAAAAGTTCACTCTTACCGGTTAAGAACAAGGGTAGAAGTCCTTCTTTTAAGAGGCCTACTTCTCCAGTCCCTGGCACATCGGCTGTGAAACAGTTCCGACGGCCTCCGCGGTCAAATCCAGGGGGCAGAAATCAGGGACAATCACAGGGTATCAAGAAACCCTGGGTCAAGAGAGGTGCAAAACCTCCCCCTAAGTCATGAAGGGTTGCCCCCACTCAGTCGGGTGAGGGGAAGACTTCAGTTGTTCACAGAGACCTGGCGGGACACCATCAGAGATGGGTGATCCCCGCAGTAAGTCTGGGATACAGGCTGGAGTTAAAAGACATTCCTCCTGCCCATTTTATAAGGTCAAACGTGCCAAGCGATCCCCAGAAGAGTGGATCCCTCCTTCTGGCACTAGAGCAACTATTGCCCCAAGGGTAATCATGAAGGTTCCCTTGAAAGAAAACGGGTTCGGGTTTTTCTCGAACCTTGTCACAGTCCCCAAACCAAATGGGGACATGAGGCCCATATTGAATATAAAAGGGCTAAACAAGTTCCTACATATCAGGACTTTTTTCGGATGGAGTCGATCCGATCGGTGGCCACCGCCCTACAAGGGCAGGAATGGTTAGCCTCGATCGACATAAGGGATGCTTATTTGCATATTCCCATCTGTCCATCTGTCCGGCCCACCAGAAATTTCTACGCCTTGCAGTAGAAGGGCGCCATTTTCAGTTCAGAGCCTTACCTTTCGGTCTGGCCACGGCACCACGAGTGTTCACAAAAATTCTGGCCCTACGATTGGCCAAACTAGGAACACAAGGTGTAACGATAATGGCATATCTAGACGACTTGTTGCTGATAGACCACTCAGTGAAAAAAACTAGAAGTGGTCGTTCACAAGATAATCAAGTATCTGGAATCTCACGGTTGCATTATCAACCGAGACAAGTCAGCCCTAAAACCAGTCAAAAGCCTGGAATACTTGGGGGCTAAGACTGGATTCAAATCAGAGAAAGATTTTCTTACCTCCAGAGAAGGTGTCGTCTTTGAAAGATTTGACCCACTTAGTGGGTACAAAAAAGAAAAACCATCCATACGCCTGTGTATAAGGCTGCTGGGAAAAATGGTGGCTTCATTCGAAGCGGTACCCTACGGTCAATTCCATTCAAGGAACTTGCAGAGGGCCATACTGTCAGCCTGGAACAAAAAAGTTCAGGCTTTAGACTTACCAATGTCCCTGTCCCCTTCCGTTCGCAAGAGCCTCCATTGGTGGTTGGTGCCCCAGAATCTGGGAAGGGAAACCCTTCAGTCCGGTTTCTTGGAAGGTGGTCACTACAGTTGCCAGCCTCATAGGCTGGGGGGCAGTACTGGAGCAATGGTCTCTCCAGGGCAAGTGGTCAGAAGCAGAGAAGGCCCTGCCCACCAATCTCTTAGAGATACGAGCAGCCCGGTATGCCCTAGTAGCATGGACATCCAAACTCCAAGGGTCACCTGTCAGAATTCAATCAGACAATGCCACAGCAGTGGCATATATCAATCTCCAGGGTGGCACCAGGAGTCGTGCAGCCCAGAGGGAAGCGAAATGCATCCTGGAATGGGCAGAAAGGTATGTCACAGCCATATCCGCGGTTTTCATTCCAGGAGTGGAAAATTGGAGAGCGGACTTTTTTAAGTCGCCAGCAATTATGCCCGGGGGAATGGTCTCTTCACCCCGAGGTTTTCCAGGCAATATGCCAGCGGTGGGGAACACCGGATGTAGATCTGCTAGCATCCAGATTCAACGCAAAGGTGGACAGATTTGTGTCTCGCACAAAGGATCCCCTAGCTTGCGGCTCGGATGCCCTAGTGTTCCCTTGGGATCAGTTCAAGCTGATATATGCATTCCCACCGCGATTAATCCGCAGAATCAGGGTAGAAAAGAAACCAGTGATTCTGGTGGCTCCAGCGTGGCCCTGAAGGGCATGGTACGCGGAGATTGTAAAAATGTCAGTGGGAAGTCCTTGGACCCTCCCACATCGTCCGGACCTGCTTTCGCAAGGACCGATATACTACCCTTCCTTACCAGCCCTAGGTTGACGGCCTGGCTATAGAAGCCCACATTCTAAAAAAGAGAGGGCTCTCTAATCCTGTGGTATCTACCATGATCAATGCCAGGAAGCCGGTATCCAGGCAGATCTATTATAGAATCTAGAAGGCGTACATCACGTGGGGTGAGGCCAGGAAATGGCATCCACGTAAGTACGTAATAGGTAAGATTCTGGACTTCCTACAGTGGGCTGTACATAGGAAGCTTGCCTTGAGTACTATCAAGGGTCAGACGGCCTTGTCAATATTTTTTTTTCAAAGGCCCTTAGCTTTGCATTCATTAATCAAAGCTTTCATACAAGGAGTGATGCGTATTAGCCCTCCGGTTAGTATTCCCATATGTCCATGGGACTTAAACCTGGTTCTGTCGGTTCTACAGAAACAACCATTTGAACCATTGCGGCACATTTTCTTGGTTCTTTTCACCAGGAAATTGATTTTCTTAGTAGCCATTTGTTCGGCTAAAAGAGTATCGGAATTAGCCGCCTTGTCCTGTAAGGAGCCATATCTGGTTATCCATAAGGACAGAGTAGTATTACGTCCTCATCCAGCCTTCTTCCTAAGGTGGTATCGAGGTTCCATTTGAACCAAGATGTGGTTCTTCCTTCCTTTTTCCCCAAACCTAGTTTGGTAGAGGAAAAGTTATTGCATTCTTTGGATGTAGTAAGAGCAGTTAAAGCTTATCTTAAAGCCACTGCTCAGATTCGTAGAACGGATACTTTGTTTGTTCTGCCGGAAGGCCCCAGAAAGGGTCAGGCAGCATCAAAAATCTACTTTAGCCAAGTGGATTCGACAGGTCATAATACAAGCCTATGGCTTGAAAAGGAGACCGCCTCCGTTCAAAGTTAGGGCGCACTCCACAAGAGCAGTTGGAACTTCATGGGCAGTGCATCACCAAGCCTCCCTGGCTCAAGTACTGTAAGGCCACAACATGGTCCTTAGTACACACGTTTACTAGATTCTACCAGGTAGACGTCAGAAGTCAGGAGGATGTCGCCTTTGGGCGCAGTGTGTTGCAGGCCGCAAAAGAGCCTCATGCCTGATGGCGCCCAGCTTATGTATCCCTCCCCTCATTTGGCATTGCTTTGGGACGTCCCATTAGTAATGACTAAGTCGCTCTGTGTCCCGTGATGTACGAAAAAGAAAAAGGGATTTTTATAACAGCTTACCTGTAAAATCCTTTTCTTGGAGTACATCACGGGACACAGAGCTCCCACCCCTCTTTTTGGGACACTTATTGCTTGGCTACAAAACTGAGGTGCTCCCGGGTGGGAGGGGCTTATATAGGGGAGGGTACTTCCGGTTTGGAATTGGCCAGTGCCAACACCTGAAGGTAATCTATATAACCCATTAGTAATGACTAAGTCGCTCTGTGTCCCGTGATGTACTCCAAGAAAAGGATTTTACAGGTAAGCTGTTATAAAAATCCCTTTTTTGTAGCTACTGACTTTTATTTTTTCCACAGGTGGCTGGAGTTTCGCTTTACTGCAGCCTCCTCCCAACTAGTGTCCTTAGTTGCTAGGATGCAGACGGCTCCTCCCAACTGGTGTCCTTAGTTGCTAGGATGCAGGCGGCTCCTCCCAACTGGTGTCCTTAGTTGCTAGGATGCAGGCGGCTCCTCCCAACTGGTGTCCTTAGTTGCTAGGATGCAGGCGGCTCCTCCCAACTGGTGTCCTTAGTTGCTAGGATGCAGACGGCTCCTCCCAACTGGTGTCCTTAGTTGCTAGGATGCAGACGGCTCCTCCCAACTAGTGTCCTTAGTTGCTAGGATGCAGACGGCTCCTCCCAACTAGTGTCCTTAGTTGCTAGGATGCAGACGGCTCCTCCCAACTAGTGTCCTTAGTTGCTAGGATGCAGACGGCTCCTCCCAACTAGTGTCCTTAGTTGCTAGGATGCAGACAGCTGTTCCTTTGTGTGGATACGGAGATCTGTCATTTATCTTTTTAGTTTAATCCGCTGGCTGAACAAAACAAAAAAAGACTACATGTGTACACCCAGCTTAACTCATGACTATTGAGAGCTGCCACCTTGTGCACACATCACTGACCTTTTTCGGATACACCTTTTATTATTCAAAGACTACACAATTGAAAGCAGCTTGTGATTTGTGTTTTGTTTAGAGATTTCATTGCAGTCCAGCAATTAGAAGTCAGCAAGCAGGATAATGTTGGATATGGTCTTATTTACGAAGTCTTGTGACTCATCTGTGCTACTCCACCCCTTACAGTTCTGTGCAGAGAAGGCCTGATGGGAAAAAATAAATATGTAAACAGTAATTTTCATTGGTATTTAGTACTGTACAATCATATCCTTCTGTCGTAGACTCTGGTGTATAAATACTGTCCTGCCGTCACCAATATAAATGAATAAAAATATGTATCTAGTTCTCACTTAAATTAATAAAAATCCAGTTCATTTATGGAAATATGCCGGTAGCTTTCTTACTTTTTACAATATTGAGATAGTAAAACTTTCCTGCGTACATTTGGTTGTGCTTTTCTACAACCAAATCAAGAGCTTTGGCCAAGTTACCATGTCGCTTTCAGGATAGTGGGGGGAATTTACTAAGACTGTAGTAGTTGCGCATGGCAACCTGTTGGCTTCTAGCTTTCACTTACATACACCCAGTGAAGTGACTGGCCTAAGGTGACACGCAGAGATAAAACAAATCCTCCATACAACTTTTACAGCTTGTCCGAACTTTCAGAAAGAAGGGGGTGGGGTCCAGGGTGGATAAAAATCAATTACTTTTTTTTATCTGATTTTTTTTTTTTGTTAAATTTATTTTAATAAAATGCTTTTGAGTAAAAATATATCTAAAGATAGCTTTCCATTTAAGATACATTAATAATTTTGTTTATTCAGCATGAAATGGAGCTTAGTTATGTAGCACGAGGCTGTATATTCTGCAATAGTAACATTTTTGTTAAACTCATTTTTTTTATTTTATTTTTTAATGTATTTGTAAATTCCTTTATTAATATTTTCAACATTACATTTACATCTTTATCAATACAAAACATTAAAACAATGCATACATCAATAAAACATTTATATGGTCTCAGTTTTAGCCTCTGCCTATAGATCCCCTTGTAAGCTAGTATCCTGTGTAGTCTACCTTTCTATATGGAATATGTCCACTCCTATGTCCCCTTTACTCTCTATTTACTAGTTTATAAAATCTCCTGGATGCAATACACCGGCCAGAGGGATATATGGACAGACTTATATATAAAAAAAAAAAGAAAAAAAAACCCCACCAGACTAATCTCCAAGAGATATTATTTTGTGTTTATAAGTCATGAAGGCCTGCACTCCCAAGCATAAAGAAAAAAAAAAAGTGTATATGAAATAAAACCCCACCAGACTATTCTCCTAAGAGATACTTGTGTTTATAGATAACGAAGGCTTGCTCTCCCAAGCCTAAAAGAGGATGGGTAAAAAAAAAAATAGGGGGGGAGGAGCTTCTGCCCTCTAACCCTCTACATATTGGTGATTAATAGTGCTCGAATTATAAGCTTATTCCACGTGATAAAAATTAAAAAAATGCATACTTAATATAAACTGATCTCAAAAGTGATACTGTTTTGTGTTAATAATCAAGTAGGCTTGTGGTCCCAAGCCTAATAATGTGTCAAAGGGGAAGAAAAAAAAAAGGGGGGGGGGAGGGAGGGGAGATAATACCTACTTCACCTGTCCGTAATCTCCAGTCCTTCCCCACCTACCCCCATCTCCCTAAACTCTCTCCATCCCCTCCAGATCTTATTACATTTTTTCCTAGTCTCATTTTGATTGGACATCAACTCTTCCATCAATCTATTTCTATCCATTTCATTTATCCATTCACCTATTGATGGGGCTTCTTTTTCCCTCCATTTCCGCGGTATCAATGCTTTGGCTCCATTCAGTAGGTGTGGTACCAGGGTCATTCTATACTTTTTTCTTGCTATCCCTGGTGAACTCATTCAATGAATCCAAGCTCTGCAAGCTGAGATAATATGCACTGCATTGATGCATTCACACAATTTCCCAGTAACCATGAGATAAAACAAAGTTCAGGAATATTAATTTATTCCATTGTTTTGCAAATCTATGTACACTACAAACTGTATGATTGAATTGGTTCTGATATCGCTGTTTTACTAACCTGACAGATTATTATTCTAAATAGGAAACCTTCATTTTGTTTGCAAATATTAAAGATTCTACCTACCAGCAAGAATGAGTCCTTACATTTAAAGAGCACCTGTCATTTCAGATCTATCATGGCAGTGCCTGTTGGCGGGCATCCACTCACCTGCTGCTGCCGCCACATCCATCACCTTGTTGTGTCACTGCCACATTACCAGCCATCCCATTAAAGTGAATGGGACTGTCTGTGAATCAACTGAGGGTCAGAGGAGGAGCCTCTGTGGGAAAGAGATGACAGTTGCTCTTTAAAAATGATGATTTAAATCGAGCCTTTTTTCTAGTGATTTAAATCGACTTGTTTTAAATCAAATCCACCCTGGGTGGGGAGCTGAAGTTACACTCTGCAGAGCTCTGAGAGCTGATTGGAGGGAAGGGACACACCCCCTTCACACAGGAACAGAACTGAGGCTGTCAATCAGCTGGAGATCCCGCCCCTATCCCTTTTTTTTTTTTTCTCTTGGTGTCAGGAAAACTTGTCAGAAGTGATTCATACTGATAGCAGAGGAATGAAGACAAGACAGAAATTACACTTAGTGCTCTTGATTGAGACAAGTACACACTATAGAAGGATATGATTAGTTCATATTTAATGTCTGAAGTTTACAACCAATTTAACTGAACATGCTAAAACTCCACTTGGCCCCTTTAGGGCTTGTTTATTACATTTGTGCCCTTGCCACTCCTTTGAAAGGCAATCAATGAAGGATCACTTCTCATAGGGCATTTAACAGGTGACTGTGATTCACGTTGTCTCCTTGCCACTATATAATATCTGTAATAAATAAATCCTATGCCAGGTCTACATGGTTCATCCCACAACATCATAATTGAAAAGTTTTAGTAGTGTTTGCTAAGTATCAGAAAAGGTGGCATATAGCTCCCATAAGGAATACGCTTTCATGATGAATGTGTTTTATTTATTTTTTCATATGTAATCATATCCACATATTTAACCACTTCCATACAGGGCATTTTCACCCCTTTCCTGTCCAGACAGATTTTTAGTTTTCAGCACTCGCATTTTGAATGACAATTGCGCGGTCATGCAACACTGTACCCAAATGAAATCTTTGTTTTTTTTCCCCCACAAATAGAGCTTTTGTTTGGTGGTATTTGATCACCTCTGCGGTTTTTATTTTTTGCACTATAAACAAAAGGAGGGGGACAATTTTGAAAAAAAACACAATATTTTTTACTTTTTGATGTAATAAATATCACAATTTGTATTTTATTTATTTTTCCTCAGTTTAGGCCCATATGTATTCTTCTACATTGGTAAAAAAAAATCTCAATAATCGTATATTGATTGGTTAGCGCAAAAGTTATAGCGTCTACAAAATAGGGGATAGATTTATTGCATTTTTTTTTATTTTTTTATTAGTAATGGTGGCGATCTGCGATTTTTATTGTGACCGTGACATTGCTACGGACATATCGGACACTTTTGACACATTTTTGGGACCATTCGCGATTAGTGCTATAAAACTGCACTGATTACTGTGTAAATGTGACTGGCAGGGAAGGGGTTAACACTAGGGGGGCAATCAAGGGGTTAAATATGTTCCCTAGGGAGTGATTCTAACTGTAGGGGGCGGGGACTCACAAGGGGAGGAGACCGATCTGTGTTCCTCTGTACTGGGAACACACATCGGTCTCCCCACCTGACAGGACGTAGATCTGTGTTTACACACACAGATCCACAGTCCTGCTGTGTTCACGGGTGACCGGCGGAGCACGCGACCTGGGTCCCGAGCGATGCGGCGGGCGTGCGCGCCGCCTAGATGGCCGGGAAGCACAGGACGTCATATGATGTCCACCCAGGATGGGAGATCCCTCCTGTGGACGTCATATGTACATGGGCAGGATGTGAAGTGGTTAAAGTGATACTAAAGTCTGTTTTTTTATTTTTTTTTTATTAAAAGTATCAAACATGTTATACTTGCCTGATCTGGCCAGGGGTTTTGCACAGAGCAGCCCAGATCCTTCTCTTCTCAGGTCCCTCCCTCCTGCCCCCATAGCAAGCAGCTTGCTATGCCGTTCAGACACTGAGTCGCAGTTCGGCCCCTCCCCCTATACTTATTGGCTCACTGACTTTGATTGATAGCAGTGGGAGCCAATGGGGCCGCACTGCTGTCTCAGCCAATGAGGAGGGAGAGTCCCAGGCAGCAGAGACTCTCCTTCAATATCACTGGATAGAGATGGGGCTCAATTAAGTATTAGGGGGGCTGCTGCACACAGAATTTTCTTTATCTTCATGCTTAAAGATAAAAAAAACTTCTGAATTTACAACCACTTTAAGGTTAAAATGACCCGCTCAGTTCAAAGCTATCATTGTAGACTTATAGCAGTAAATTCTGGCACAGTCTCCTCTGTGTACTTTCCTGCTGTCTGTAGAGGTACTAGCAATGCATTGCACAGTGGGGTTTGCATGGGAGCTCTGACTTGGAGTCAAGGATTGCAGACAGTGTGCACACAGCTTCAGGGGCTCCACAGAAGAAGCTTTGCCAATAGTTAAAGTGTTAATAAATGCATACTACTTACGGTAATATCCTTTATCTATTTTAACAGGGTATTTTATTCATGTTTGTGTAGTTCTTATATAAAAATGAAGCCTCTAAGTACCGTATATACTCAAGTATAAGCCGACCCGAATATAAGCCGATGCACCTAATTTTACCACAAAAAAATGGGAAAACGTATTGACTCGAGTATAAGCCTAGGGTGTCCATCTGCATGCCTCACTGTGCCCATGCCTCACTGTGCCCAATCTCCCTTCCTGATCTCCGGCGCTGTGTGACTAGACTGACGTTTAACATGGGAGTCTATGGAAGGGGTGCCAGGCTTTGAAAAATCGGTGCTCCCCGGCAGTAGGTCCCCTGGACAACAAACTTTGCACACTTGTAGAGGAAGAGGGGGGCTACATCTGTGCCAAGTTAGGGGACCTACGGCTGGCCGGAATCAGGCGCATAAAGATGGACACAGACTCGAGTATAAGCCGAGGGGGGCATTTTCAGCACAAAAAATGTGCTGAAAAGCTTGGCTTATACTCAAGTATATATGGTACCTGTTTGCCACAGCCATATACAGCTATCCTGTGTTGTTTATCTGTAGCTGTTCAGGGAAGGATCCTAGGAGGAGCCTCTAGTCCCCTGTGATGTATGTTCTATCCATCAGCAGAGGAAGCCTGCACTGTGACCCTGTGTCTGTACAGCTCTGATTGGTGCTGTGCTAGACACAAGACCACACACAAAATAAAAAGCTTTCATAACAGTATAAAAATACACATTTAATACTACATATTTGTGTAAAATCATCATACAAATGTGAAATCTAAACTTTATTTTTATTCAGCAATAACATGGTGTGGGCGGAGTTGCACATGATCGCTAATCTCTTCACTTTGTTCGCACGGCCTATGTAAATACACTGCATTGAAACAGACAGGACATGTTCGCTTGCATGCCAACAGCCGCTCTACATAATCAGCAGCTGAAGTGGGGACACAGACAGGAGGGGAGGGACAGAGAATGGCAGGATCACTAGGTTTTGTTTACACACAACAGGCAGAAGGTTTTTTATATCTTAATGCATTCCATGCATTAAGATAAAAAAAACTTGTGTGTGCAGCAGCCCCCCTAATACTGACCTGAGCTCATCTCTATCCAGCAATGTCCACGAGTCTCTCGGTTGTCCGGGACTCCTCCCCCCTGATTGGCTGAGACCCAGCAGCGGCGCCATTGGCTCCCGAGGCTGTCAATCAAAGTCAGTTAGCCAATCAGGAGAGAAGGGGTGGGGTTGAACTGTAGCTTTGTGTCTGAGTGGACACACACAGCTGCAGCTTGGCTCAGGTGCCCCTATAGCAAGCTGCTTGCTGTGTTGGCACTCAACAGGAGGGAGGGGCCAGGAGCAGCGAAGAGGAAGATCGGGGCTACTCTATGCAAAACCAACTGCGCAGAGGAGGTAAGTATAACATGTTTGTTATTTAAAAAAGGAACAAGACTTTACAATCACTTTAACCGCTTTGGTGCCTAAATGAGTATGACAAGTATGCAATACTGCATATAGTGACAGGTTTTATTATTGTGGGTTTAGTTGCACTTTAAATTGGTTGTAAACCCTTTCATATACCCAGTGAAGTGACTGGTCTCAGATGATGCACAAAGATTAAACAAATCTTTCTACATAAGTTTTACTTGTTTATCTGCAGTCTTTTCTACATCCCTTCAAAGTGCTGAAAATTCTTCAACTGTCAGGAGCACAGAGCAGAGGGCGGAGAGCTACAGTTAGAGCTCTTGTACAGTGTGTCGGAGCTGATTGGACAAAAGGGACACACTCCCCTTCATACATGGCACAGGAACAATGCAGAGCTCTCCTCCCCATCACCATTTTATCTCTGGTGTCCGGTAAACTTCTCAGAAGTGATTAATGCTGATAAGAGTAACAAAGCATCAGAGAAAAAATGACACTTAGAGCTTTGGAGAGAGACGAGTAAACATTACAGATATACTGTACAGGTGCATCTCATAAAATTAGAATATCATCAAAAATTTAATTTATTTCAGTAATTAAATTCAAAAAGTGAAACTCCTATATTTTATATAGATGCGTTACACACAGAGTGATCGATATCAAGCATTTCTTTCTTTTAATTGTGATGATTATGGCTTACAGCTAGTGAAAATCTCAGAAAATTTGAATATTACATAAGACCAATAAAAAAAAAGGTATTTTAATACAGAAATGTTGTCTTACTGAAAGGTTTATCCATGTGAAGCAAAGGTGCCCAACCTTTTGAAGAGCGAGGGCCACTTAAGCGATTTGGTAACTGGTCACGGGCCACAATAAGCGTAGCGGACGGATGACAGATCTGTGTCCACTCTGCATATGCAAAGCGGACACGTACATGGCCCACTCTACTCTATGGGCCCTCCCATTCGATCCATCCAGATCCCCTTCTGGTGTTGTTTTTTTTCTTTTTTTTTTTTTTTTTAGCGGGTCGGATTGGAGGTAGGTGGGTGCAAATGGACACAAGTCAGTTTACAGCTGCCGCTCCATAGAGGTAAATAGATGGCTCAATTGGGTTGGATTGATTGTGTGAAAGGGGCCTAAGGCTGCTTTCACACTGATGTGCTGCAGTTTACCTGCAATGTGGGTGCAGCGCAGTGCACCTGCGACTTTCCTGGGTTAGCTGCATTTTGCCATAAATGTCTATTATATCCTGCAGGTGGTGGAGCGTTTTCTGAAAGCACACCAAACCCGCAGGTAATATCAGAAGTCTATGGCTCAGTGCAGGTAACCCGAAGGTGCACTACACTGCACCTGCAGATCGGTTTGGAAGCAGCCCAGTAACCACTGCAGAACAGATATGCCCATATATACACTGATTTTAGTAATAAAAACTTACCTTTTAATAACAGTCTTCCATTTAGGTATTGCCAGCTGTTGCTGTCCCAGGCAGAGTGCATTTGGTATCACTCCGCTTGTGACAGGAGTCGGCGGCTTACAGAAAGCATTGGCTTATGCGGCTCTCCGCAGCCGCTTGCTTCCTCTACTGCCGGCTTTATTCACAACACTGATGCTCTGGGATGGCAGGTCTTCAACCAGCGATCTGGGCTTGCCATCCTGCCATCTCAGAGCAGGAGGCTGTGGGCCACATCAGAGGGCTCCACGGGCCACTGGTTGGGCCCCCCTGATGTACAGTATAGTATGCACTCAATACTTGGTCGGGGCTCCTTTTGCATGAATTGCTGCATCAATGCGTCATGGCATGGAGGCGATCAGCCTGTGGCACTGCTGAGGTGTTATGGAATCCCAGGTTGCTTTGATAGCGGCCTTTAGTTTGTCTGCATTGTTGGGTCTGGTGTTTCTCGTCTTCCTTTTGACAATACCCCACAGATTCTCTATGGAGTTTAGGTCAGACGAGTTTGCTGACCAATCAAGCACAGTGATCCCATGATCATTAAACCAGGTATTGGTACATTCTGCAGTGTGGGCAGGTGCCAAGCCGTCCTGGAAAATGAAATCATCATCTCAATAAAGCTGGTCAGCAGAGGGAAGCATGAAGTGCTCTACAATTTCCTGGTAGAGGGCTGCGCTGACTTTGGACTTGATAAAACACAATGGACCAACACCAGCTGATGACATGGCTCCCCAAATCAATACTAGCTGTGGAAAATGTAGCTTTTTATTTGGAAATCTAGGTCCCAGAGTCTGGAGGAAGAGTGGAGAGGCACAGAAT
This sequence comes from Rana muscosa, assembly GCA_029206835.1. Classification (NCBI taxonomy): domain Eukaryota; kingdom Metazoa; phylum Chordata; class Amphibia; order Anura; family Ranidae; genus Rana; species Rana muscosa. Next base: position 1,093,311,745 of record CM055116.1, read on the forward strand.
CCAAGTTGCATGAGGTCCAGTGTGAAGTTTCCACAGTCAGTGCTAAATTAAATTTTTGATGATATTCAAATTTTAGGAGATGCACCTGTATGTGCTTTGTTCAGATTTCATTAACCAGTTGCCGACCGCCGCACAACACCGCCGCACAACTATATACATTGACAGAATGGCACGGGCAGGCAGATTGGCATACAGGTACGTCCCTGCCTCCCAACCCCCCGGTGCCCGTGACGGTCGGTATCGCTTTAGGAGCGATCCATGATGAGGGGGCGGCCATCGATTCATGGCCACCCCCTCACGATCGCTCCTGGCGAATCAGATGCTTCCTCTGTCTGTGAATTGTAAACACAGACAGAGGAAGTGATGTCACTCTCCTCGAGGTGGTCTTTTCGTCCGGAGCCTCGAGGAGAGAAGACATCAATAGTAAGTTGCACCAACACTACACTGACACTAGCGTCGACAGGCACATAAATCACCCCCAGTCACTGATTGCAGTGGTAATTTTTTTACTGATCACTGCATTTAGTGTCATTTTGTGACTGTAAAAAGTGTCAGGGATATTAGTGTTAGGTCCAGGGTATCCCCCTAATAAAGGTTTAACCCCTTGATCGCCCCCCAGGTAACCCTTTCACCCCCCTTTCGCCAGTGTCACTACATTTTTATTTATTTTTGTCATTATTCAATCACTTGGGACAAAAAAAAATATTCAATGGGCTCAACATGCCTCTCAGCAATTTCCTTGGGGTGTCTACTTTCCAAAATGGGGTCATTTGGGGGGAGGGGTTTGTACTGCCCTGCCATTTTAGCACCTCAAGAAATGAGATGGGCAGTCATAAATTAAAAGCTGTGTAAATTCCAGAAAATGTACCCTAGTTTGTAGACGCTATAACTTTTGCGCAAACCAATAAATATACGCTTATTGACATTTTTTTTTTTACTAAAGACATGTGGCTGAATACATTTTGGCCTAAATGTATGACTACAATTGAGTTTATTCGATTTTTCTTAAACAAAAAGTAGAAAATATCATTATTTTTCAAAATTTTCGGTTTATATCGCAAAAAATAAAAATCGCAGAGGCAATCAAATACCATCAAAAGAAAGCTCTATTTGTGGAAAAAAAGGACGCAAATTTTGTTTGGGTACAACATTGCATGTCCGCACAATTTACAGTTAAAGCAGCGCAGTGCACAATTCTGAAATCACCTCTGGTCTTTAAGCTTACAACTGGTCTGGAGCTGAAGTGGTTAATGAGGTTTACAACCACTTTAATGTCCAGTCAGCCTATAGTGTTTCCTCAGCTGGGTTTGTATTAAATTATTTGTATGTTGACAGGTTTACTTGACATTAACGTGGTTGTAAGGGCTGAAGGATTTTTTTAACCTCCGTGTTCAAAAAAGCGAGGTCTTGAGCCGACGTACACCTACGGCGATTTTTGCAGCCGAGCCACCTTGTCGCAGTATAACTGCGGCGGGTGGTCGGCAAGTGGTTATGTTGTGTATTACTTGGATTGAGTAGTGCTCCAGCATAAATACCATATTCATTATTAATGCTGTAAAGATGTAAAATTAGGAGGAAGATGGGCATTTAGGCGTGTCTTGGGAGTTCATTGTCAACTTATCTGTTTGCTACTGAATAAGGTAGTGGTATTATGTCTATGGTCAATGGTTGCGAGCCACAGTGTCCTCTGGCCATTAATTCTTCAGTGTGGGAGAAATAAGTATTGTTGGCATTGACAGACTTGATAGGTTAAAAATCCCTGGGATAAGCTGTAGAGGTCGACTGATATATCGGCCGATTTATTATCAAAATTAGGCCGATATTTTACACTGACCGCCGTTCCTCCTCCCTTCTCCACACTCAGCGGCTCTGGCAGCATCAAGCTCTGCGCTGAGTGTGTGAAACTGACAAGTAACAGAGGAATGAGAGAGGAGCTGTCAGCTCGATGTCGGGGGTGGACGGGACCCAGCAGCTATTTCTTTCTCGTACATCACGGGACACAGAGCGACATAGTCATTACTATGTGGGTTATATAGATACCTTCAGGTGCTGGCACTGGCAACTTCCAAAACCGGAAGTACCCTCCCCTATATAAGCCCCTCCCATCCGGGAGTACCTCAGTTTTTTGCCAGTGTCTAAGGTGTTGGCCAAGAAGTAACATGTGTTTCACTGAGCTTGCGTACAGGTTCTTTTGGGGCCTCAGTAAGCTATTCTGGATCCGACCAAAAAAGCTTCATAGCTAAACGGTCAGTACCCGGGCCTTGCAAGAGAAGAGCAAGGTTTTGCCTGTAATGCCTCTCTTAGGAGGGCTGGACCCTGGGATCCAGAGCTCTGGTCATACCCACGACCAAGATGTTTTCTGTGCAGGGTGCTATACAGGTCCAGGGGAGTGGAATCCTTGGGAACCCGGTCCCTGAAGGTTTGATTACATTGCCTGCCGTGATAAGTGAAGTTTGGGCTTCTGTGGACCAAACAAAGTCCTGCGGCGAGGAAAAGGTAAGTGGGGGCCCCCAGGAACTTGGTTCTATTGGGGGACCCCCAAGCCTATTTTGTCTTTCTGCCTGTTACCTAAGGTATTCCCGCTAAATATTCTGTGTATGCCTGTTACTACTGAGAAAATGTAAAAAAAAATTATAGTAGGCAAGAAAAAATAAAAATAAAATGTAAGACCGCGGTACCCGTGTTAAACACTAGAGGCCGCTATGGTTCTTTTTTTCTTGTAATGTGGATTTTTTTCTTCCGAAGTCAAATCCAGGCAGTTGGTAAGTTCTCTGCGGGGAAGCTGTCTCCTCTGCCCTGTTGCTGCGCTCATCCATCCCCGGGCCCTGCGGCAAGGGACCCTGGCTCCCATCTAGCTCCTGTTTTTTTTCAAAAAAGGCGCCGAAGGCACACGTGCCCGCGCGCGTGCGCGTGCACGCGCCTCTCTATATAGAGGCAATCTGGAAAAGGGGCGGAGCGGGTGGATGACGCTCGGTGTGCGCCGCGGCGCTACTGCGCATGTGCGGGCGTCCAGCATGTTTTAAAAGCAATCAAGCTGGCTATTGAAGTGCACAAACAGAGCTAGCAACAGTAAAAAGGCACACAGAGGCGGTTGATGCAGGCATCCCCTAGAAAGGCACTTTAGTAGACACCAACTGATATATAGCAGCAATTGTGCTAGACTATTCTCAGTAAAAAGGGTGTATTACGGCTGGAATACCTCAGCTTTGGGCTTAGGAATATGCCGTCCAGAAGCTCCGGAACTAAATCTTCCAGGAAGCAAAAGGGGTCTCCATCGGGCTCTGAGGATCTTGGGCATGCTTCTGCTGCACCAGTCTCCCCTGAAAATTCAGAGGTTAGTGACCGTAGAGACCCCGCAGGAGTGCCTGGTACTGTGGCTGTCCTCAGTTCACCTGCTCCTGTGTATGTAACAAAGGAGGTTTTTTCCTCAGCTCTGGGAGGATTAGAGGAGAGATTGCCAACATTAATCGCTGCCTCCCTGTCACAGGGAAAGGCCCGATCTCCGTCTCCTCCTTCAGAGTACCTGTTAGCGGAGCAACAGTCCCATACAGGGATCGACCTGCCTGAAGGGGATCAGGAGGAGGTTGATTCTGTTATAGAGGAATCAACTGTGGAGGAACCTTTCTCAGCATCTCAAGCTGAAAGATTATGGGTTCAGTCTTTGACTAGCATGGTCCGATCAGCATTTAAAATGCACCTTGCGGAACCATCAACCACTACTGTCTCCTCGCTGGGGTCGCTAAAAGCTCCCCAGACTGTCTGTTCCTTTCCAGTTCACCCTTTATTGGAAGGGCTCATGTACCAGGATTGGGAACATCCTGATAAAATATTTACTCCCCCCAAGAGATTTCCGGTGGTCTATCCCATGGAGGATAAGTTCATCAAAAAATGGAGGGTCCCTACAGTGGACGCAGCCATCTCTTGTGTGAATAAATCACTGACATGTCCAGTGGATAATGTCCAAATGTTCAAGGACCCAATAGATAAAAAATTGGAGTCCTTATTAAAATCTGCTTTTTCTACAGCAGGCTTGGTGACACAACCAGCAGTGGCAGCTATTGGGGTCTGCCAAGCAGTGAAGGATCAGTTGAAACAGGTCTTAAGGGACTTGCCAGATCAGCAGGCCCTTGCCCTAGCTGATCTACCTAGAGCCTTGTGCTTTGCGGTTGATGCCATAAAGGATTCAATCCATCAGGCCTCCCGCCTTACGCTGTCTGTAGTACATATGCGCAGGCTTCTATGGCTAAAAAACTGGTCTGCTGAAGCTCCCTGTAAAAAATTGCTGGTTAGCTTCCCATTTCATGGTGAACGCTTATTCGGGGAAGACCTGGACAAATATATCCAGAAAATTTCCAACGGTAAAAGTACACTCTTGCCGGTTAAAAACAGAGTTAGAGGTCCCTCTTTTAAGAGGCCTGCTTCTCCAGTCCCTGGGGCATCGGCTGTGAAACAGTTCCGACGGCCTCCTGGGTCAAATCCCGGGGGTAAAAATCAGGGACAATCGCAGGGTAATAAAAAACCCTGGGTCAGGAGAGGTACAAAACCTCCCCCAAAGTCAAATGCATGAAGGGTTGCCCCCACTCAATCGGGTGGGGGGAAGACTCCAGTTGTTCGCAGAGACCTGGCGGGACACGATCAGAGACAGATGGGTGCTCTCCGCAGTAAGTCTGGGATACAGATTGGAGTTAAAAGACTCTCCTCCTTCCCATTTTATAAGGTCAAACGTGCCAAGGGATCCCCGGAAGAGAGAGTCCCTCCTGTTGGCACTAGAACAACTATTGCTCCAAGGAGTAATTATGGAGGTTCCCCTGGAAGAATGGGGGTTCGGTTTTTACTCAAACCTCTTTACAGTCCCGAAGCCAAACGGGGACGTGAGGCCCATATTAAATCTAAAAGGGCTAAACAAATTCCACCAAAAATTTCTACGCTTTGCAGTAGAAGGGCGCCATTTTCAGTTCAGAGCCTTACCCTTCGGTCTGGCCACAGCACCACGAGTGTTCACAAAAATTCTGGCCCCATTGTTGGCCAATCTAAGAACGCAAGGTGTAACGATAATGGCATATCTAGACGACTTGTTGCTGATAGACCACTCAGTGAAAAAACTAGAAGTGGTCGTTCACAAGACAATCAAGTATCTGGAATCTCACGGTTGGATTATCAACTGAGACAAGTCGGCCCTAAAACCAGTCAAAAGTCTGGAATACTTGGGGCTAAGGCTAGATTCAGGCCAGAAGAAAATATTCTTGCCTCGAAAAAAGGTGTTGTCTTTGAGAGATTTGATCCACTTAGTGGGTACAAAAAGACAGCCGTCCATACGCCTGTGCATGAGGCTGCTGGGAAAAATGGTGGCATCATTCGAAGCAGTACCCTACGGTCAATTCCATTCAAGGAATTTGCAAAGGGCCATACTGTCAGCCTGGAACAAGAAAGTTCAGGCCCTAGACTTACCAATGTCCTTGTCCCCTTCCGTTCGCAAGAGCCTCCGTTGGTGGTCGGTTCCCCAGAATCTGGAAAAAGGGAAATCCTTCAGTCCGATTTCTTGGAAGGTGGTCACTACAGATGCCAGCCTTATAGGCTGGGGAGCAGTACTGGAGCAATGGTCTCTCCAGGGCAGATGGTCGGATACGGAAAAGGCCCTGCCCATCAATCTCTTAGAGATACGAGCAGCCCGGTATGCCCTAGTAGCATGGACATCCAAACTCCAAGGGTCCCCTGTCAGAATTCAATCAGACAATGCCACGGCAGTGGCATATATCAATCATCAGGGTGGCACCAGGAGTCGTGCAGCCCAGAGGGAAGTAAATTGCATCCTGAAATGGGCAGAAAGATATGTCCCAGCCATATCCGCGGTATTCATTCCAGGAGTGGAGAATTGGAAGGCGGACTTTCTAAGTCGCCAACAATTATGCCCAGGGGAATGGTCCCTTCACCCCGAGGTTTTTCGGACAATATGTCAGCGGTGGGGAACACCGGATGTAGATCTGCTAGCATCCAGATTCAACGCAAAGGTGGACAGGTTTGTCTCTTGGACAAGGGATCCCCTGGCTTGCGGCTCGGATGCCCTAGTGTTCCCTTGGGATCAGTTCAAACTGATATATGCATTCCCACCGCCACAATTGTTACCTCGATTACTCCGCAGAATCAGGGTAGAAAAGAAACCAGTGATTCTGGTGGCTCCAGCGTGGCCCCGAAGAGCATGGTACGCGGAGATTGTAAAAATGTCAGTGGGGAGTCCTTGGACTCTCCCACATCGTCCGGACCTGCTTTCGCAAGGACCGATATACCACCCTTCCTTACCAGCCCTAGGTTTGACGGCCTGGCTATTGAAGCCCACATTCTAAAAAAGAGAGGGCTCTCTAATCCTGTGGTATCTACCATGATCAATGCCAGGAAGCCGGTATCCAGGCAGATCTACTATAGAATCTGGAAGGCGTACATCGCCTGGTGTGAGGCAAAGAAATGGCATCCACGTAAGTACGTAATAGGTAGGATTCTGGACTTCCTACAGTGGGCTGTAGATAGGAAGCTTGCCTTGAGTACTATCAAGGGTCAGATTTCGGCCTTGTCAATATTTTTTCAGAGGCCCTTGGCTTCGCATTCACTAGTCAAAGCCTTTATACAAGGAGTGATGCGTATTAGCCCTCCGGTTAATATTCCCATATGTCCATGGGACTTAAACCTGGTTCTGTCGGTTCTACAGAAACAAGCATTTGAACCATTACAGCATATTTCCCTGGTTCTTCTCACCAGAAAATTGATTTTTCTAGTAGCCATTTGTTCGGCTAAAAGAGTGTCGGAATTAGCCGCTATGTCCTGTAAGGAGCCATATCTGGTTATCCATAAGGACAGAGTAGTGTTATGTCCTCATCCAGCCTTTCTTCCTAAGGTGGTATCGAGGTTTCATTTGAACCAAGATGTGGTTCTTCCTTCGTTTTTTCCCAAACCTAGTTCGGTAGAGGAAAAGTTATTACATTCTTTGGATGTAGTAAGAGCAGTTAAAGCTTATCTAAAAGCCACTGCTCAGATTCGCAGAACGGATACTTTGTTTATTCTGCCGGAAGGCCCCAGAAAGGGTCAGGCAGCGTCAAAATCTACTTTAGCCAAGTGGATTTGACAGGTCATAATGCAAGCCTATGGCTTGAGAAGGAGACCGCCTCCGTTCAAAGTTAGAGCGCACTCCACGAGAGCAGTTGGAACTTCATGGGCAGTGCATCACCAGGCCTCCCTGGCTCAAATCTGTAAGGCCGCAACATGGTCTTCAGTACACACGTTTACTAGGTTCTACCAGGTGGACGTTAGAAGTCAGGAGGATGTCGCCTTTGGGAGCAGTGTGTTGCAGGCCGCAAAAGATCCTCATGTCTGATAGCGCTCAGCTTATATATGGTGTATCCCCCCCCCCTCATTGGGCATTGCTTTAGGACATCCCACATAGTAATGACTATGTCGCTCTGTGTTCCGTGATGTACGAGAAAGAAAATAGGATTTTTATAACAGCTTACCTGTAAAATCCTTTTCTTGGAGTACATCACGGGACACAGAGCTCCCACCCCTCTTTGGGGACACTTATTGCTTTGCTACAAAACTGAGGTACTCCCGGATGGGAGGGGCTTATATAGGGGAGGGTACTTCCGGTTTTGGAAGTTGCCAGTGCCAGCACCTGAAGGTATCTATATAACCCACATAGTAATGACTATGTCGCTCTGTGTCCCGTGATGTACTCCAAGAAAAGGATTTTACAGGTAAGCTGTTATAAAAATCCTATTATTACACCAGCCAATGGGATGGTATCTGGGCAGGCCTCTATGAGTGTGTGGCCCGCCCCCTTTCTAAAGCAGCCCAATCAATGGCTGGTGAAATTTATCTGCTGTGTCCCACCCACCCCGGCCGGGTCCCGCCCACCCCCACATCGAGCTCCATTCTGACAGCTCTCTCTCCTCTCTATTGTCGGTTTCACACAGTTACAGTTACAGTCTGCTTAGTGTGAAACCTGCCAGTGCCACTGCCAGCCAGTGTCACCCGCCACTGCCAGCCAGTGTCACCCGCAACTGCCAACCAGTGTCACCCACCACTGCCAACCAGTTCCAATTGCCAGTGCCATCTGTCCCAAACCAGTGTCACCTACTAGTGCCAATCAGTGCCACCTGCTAGTGCCAATCGTCCCATCTGTCAGTTCCAAACCAGTGCCACCTGCCAATGCCAGCCAGTGCCAATCGGTGCCACCTGCCAGTGCCATCTGTGAGTTCCAAACCAGTGCCACCTGCCAGTTCAAAAACCAGTGCCATCTGTACTGAGGACATTAAGTGTGTGCTAGAGTGACAGGAGTAAGCAGGAAGGAGTGGACATAGAACTTTTGGATTGATATATGTATATGACATGTGTACCAGCTATTAGATTATTGTACGGGATTGGGCGATGTTCGCTCCATATGTATGTATTTGTTGTCTGTTGTATGTTGTGTACGGAAAAAAAATAAAAAAAATTTACCCTTTAAAAAAAAAAACGGGAAGGAGTGGTTGAGGGTTTTTTTTTTTTTTTTTTAAATCGGCCTAAAATATCGGCCACAAAAATCGGCATCATATATCGGCCGCCCCAATTTCTAAATATCGGCATCGGCCAGAGAAAAACCCATATCAGTCGACCTCTAATAAGCTGTTTTGTTTTTAAACCTGGGTCCTGGGCAGTGAAAAACTGCTCCCGTGCGCATGCATACTAGCACATTATAACTTTGCCTTGCAGGTTAAAAAAAAAGCATGTCAGTTTACTACCGCTTTAAGGCCGGCCTTATGCACACTGGACGTTTTGCTTTTAGTAGCCAGAGTAAAATCAAATTCAAGCCAATGAAATAAACGCCCAAACGCTGCTAAACGATTCTAAACATTCTGAAGCTTCGCACCAACCACTTTGCATATTATTTTATATATACTGTGATTCTGTACTTGTACGGTTTAGGAGTTATTCACCCTGCATGTAGTCGCTGACGTCAGCGACTCATGTGCAGTGAAAGGTACAGCTGGAACGGAGGACTCCCACTCTCTGGCCACTCACAGCGCCGGAGCCAGCGACCACGGAAGAAATGGTGAGGTAACATGTCGGCCCCCTCAGCACAGGAGCTTCGTTCTAAAGTAAGTATTTCATAATGTGCTAGTATGCGATGCATACTAGCACATTATGCCATTGTCTTGCATGTGTGTTTTTTTTTTTATTTTATTTTTTCTTCAGCGGTTTACTGCTGCTTTAAATCGGTGAGAATGCAATAAAATTAAATTCTTCTTTTCTCTCTATTTGTATTGTTAGCTTGTGATCCATGAGCTCATAATAAGATCAGCATCTCATCCTTAAATAGATCAAAACGTTGAAATCCTGTAATCCAGTTGTAAAACTTCCCATGCTATATTGGTTTGTGCAGACAGTCTTCAGAAGCGGATGATGCAGCACAATGCCCCTACTCTCCGCAATGCACAGGCCAGAACGTCCACTCTCATCTTCTCCTGTGACTAGTCTTTTGGCCTCTGTTTTTCAGCACAGCGTTGAGAGTCCAATCCCTCTTTAAAATTGACATCCTTTTAAGTTCACTTTTAAAGAGAAGTATGTTTTTTTTTTATTATTCAGTTTCATACTTTCCTAGGTAGATGCAGCATCGGTCCCCCGTCGTCTCTGCACTGAGAACCGAGCGATCGAACACCCACTGATGGCTCAATTCTTACAGCTCCCCGAGCAGAGAGCTGGTGACTGTCAATCGGCAGCTCTCCTCTCTGCTCCTCCATGCTCACTGGAGCACTGAGCTGTGGAGGGGCGGGAGCATCTGTCTTAGGCTCTCAGCGGCTCACTGAGAGGCTGAGATGGGTATCAGTCCAGGCACCTGGCGCATCCAGACTTTATTGTCGGGATGCTGCGGTGCCTGGACTGATTTCTGTGACGTCAGCAGAGAGCGGACTTCAGCCCGCTGTCTGCTGAAAACAGGTAACAGGAGTGCAAAACAAAATGCACTCCTGCGATCCACAGGAGAAGCCCAGCCAAACGAGCGCAGGCTGGACTCCTTTAATACAGATGTATCAATTTTTCTTCCTTTATTAACCACTTGCTTACTGGGCACTTAAACCCCCTTCCTGCCCAGGCCAATTTTCAGCTTTCAGCGCGGTCACGATTTGAATGACAATTGCGCTGTCGTGCAACGTGGCTCCCAAACAAAATTGACGTCCTTTTTTTCCCACAAATAGAGCTTTCTTTTGGTGGTATTTGATCACCTCTGCGGTTTTTATTTTTTGCGCTATAAACAAAAAAAGAGCGACGATTTTGAAAAAAACACTATTTTTATTTTTTGCTATAATAAATATCCTATTTTTTTTTATTTTTTTCCTCAGTTTAGTCCGATACGTATTCTTCTACATATTTTTGGTAAAAAAAAATCGCAAAAAGCGTTCATTGATTGGTTTGCGCAAAAGTTATAGCGTCTACAAAATAGGGCATAGTTTTATTGCATTTTTATTATTATTTTTTTTTTTACTAGTAATGGCGGCGATCAGCGATTTTTATTGTGACTGCGACATTATGGCGGACACATCGGACACTTTTGACACCATTTTGGGACCATTGTCATTGATACAGCGATCAGTGCTATAAAAATGCACTGGTTACTGTAAAAATGACACTGGCAGGGAAGGGGTTAACACTAGGGGGCGAGAAAGGGGTTAAATGTGTGCCCTGGGAGTGATTACTACTGTGTGGGGGAGGGGACTGACTGGGGGAGGTGACCGATCTGTGTCCCTATGTACAAGGGACACAGCATCGGTCTTCTCTCCCTGACAGGACGTGGATCTCTGTGTTTACACACAGAGATCCACGTCCCTGCTCTGTGTACCGGCCAATCGTGGGTGCCTGGCGGACATCGCGGCCGCCAGGCACGCGCATCGGCATCTCAGTGATGCGCCGGGCGCACGCGCGCCCCCCAGTGGCCGAAATAGCCGAGGACGTCTATTGACGTCCTCCCGGATTTTTAGATCCACATTGAGGCCGTCAATAGTCTATGGCCCGGATCTGAAGCTGTTAAAATAATATTCACTATAAAACACACGTTTATGCTTTCTTTTGTTGATTTCTGTTGCTTCTACTGTTGTTTATAAAGACCTCTCTAACGGTGGGATCCAGGTAATTTTTATTTTAATGGTTCTTTTTTAGCATCTTTTTTCATTTTTTTTGAGGTTGTCAACTGTTATTAAAGCAGACTTTGCATTTTCTTGCTTTATTTCTAAAGAAGAACTTTTCCTCCCCAAAACAAAAGATCTTTTTGACATCTTTTGTCTGGGCCCACACAGCACTGTGCACTTTATTGAGTCCGATTTCCTGAAATCCACTTTTATTATCGTGTTCTAGCCCTTTCCTAGCAGTTACTGTGCAGGCTGGCTTCTTCTAAAACACAGGAACACTACAAATGTGCTGTGAAGGTTTAGCAGGTTGTGCCGTGATATCTTCTGCTACTTGAGCATTTTCTGTACTCTGTAGATTCTGGATATACAGTGGGTACGGAAAGTATTCAGACCCCCTTACATTTTTTACTCTTTGTTATATTGCAGCCATTTGCTAAAATCATTTTAAGTTCATTTTTTTCCTCATTAATGTGCACACAGCACCTCATATTGACAGAAAAACACAGAATTGTTGACATTTTTGCAGATTTATAAAAAAAGAAAAACTGAAATACCAAATGGTCCTAAGTATTCAGACCCTTTGCTCAGTATTTAGTATTTGCACCCTTTTGATCTAATACAGCCATGAGTCTTTTTGGGAAAGATGCAACAAGTTTTTCACACCTGGATTTGGGGATCCTCTGCCATTCCTCCTTGCAGATCCTCTCCAGTTCTGTCAGGTTGGATGGTAAACGTTGGTGGACGGCCATTTTTAGGTCTCTCCAGATATACTCAATCGGGTTTAAGTCAGGGCTCTGGCTGGGCCATTCAAGAACAGTCACGGAGTTGTTGTGAAGCCACTCCTTCGTTATTTTAGCTGTGTGCTCAGGGTCATTGTCTTGTTGGAAGGTAAACCTTCGGCCCAGTCTGAGGTCCTGAGCACTCTGGAGAAGGTTTTCGTCCAGGATATCCCTGTACTTGGCCGCATTCATCTTTCCCTCGATTGCAACCACTCGTCCTGTCCCTGCAGCTGAAAAACACCCCCACAGCATGATGCTGCCACCACCGTGCTTCACTGTTGGGACTGTATTGGACAGGTGATGAGCAGTGCCTGGTTTTCTCCACACATACCGCTTAGAATTAAGGCCAAAAAGTTCTATCTTGGTCTCATCAGACCAGAGAATCTTATTTCTCACCATCTTGGAGTCCTTCAGGTGTTTTTTAGCAAACTCCATGCGGGCTTTCATGTGTCTTGCACTGAGGAGAGGCTTCTGTCGGGCCACTCTGCCATAAAGCCACGACTGGTGGAGGGCTGCAGTGATGGTTGACTTTCTACAACTTTCTCCCATCTCCCGACTGTATCTCTGGAGCTCAGCCACAGTGATCTTTGGGTTCTTCTTTACCTCTCTCACCAAGGCTTTTCTCCCCCGATAGCTCAGTTTGGCCAGACAGCCAGCTCTAGGAAGGGTTCTGGTCATCCCAATTGTCTTCAATTTAAGGATTATGGAGGCCACTGTGCTCTTAGGAACCTTAAGTGCAGCACAATTTTTTTTTGTAACCTTGGCCAGATCTGTGCCTTGCCACAATTCTGTCTCTGAGCTCTTCAGGCAGTTCCTTTTGACCTCATGATTCTCATTTTCTCTGACATGCACTGTGAGCTGTAAGGTCTTAAATAGACAGGTGTGTGGCTTTCCTAATCAAGTCCAATCAGTATAATCAAACACAGCTGGACTCAAATGAAGGTGTAGAACCATATCAAGGATGATCAGAAGAAATGGACAGCACCTGCGTTAAATATATGAGTGTCACAGCAAAGGGTCTGAATACTTAGGACTACGTGATATTTCAGTTTTTTCCTTTTTAATAAATCTGCAAAAATGTCAACAATTCTGTGTTTTTCTGTCAATATGGGGTGCTGTGTGTACATTAATGAGGAAAAAAAATGAACTTAAAAGATTTTAGCAAATGGCTGCAATATAACAAAGAGTGAAAAATTTAGGGGGGTCTGAATACTTTACGTACCCACTGTATGTAAGGAATTGTACGGGTTTCCATGACAGCCTAAGTGACAATTCTGTCATCATGTATTTTACGTCACCTTTGCCGGTGTCTTGTCGACCTAGTTCCCCTATCGATATGGTTCCGAGCTTGACTGCGCATGCGCACTTGGAACACACGGAAATCTACGAACATCTACAGCTGTTCGTCAACTGTAGACGCGCTCGCTCCCGAGGATACATGCCATGCAGAAAGCGGCGGGGGCGGAGACTGGGACACGCCGCTCTCTAGGGCGGCATTAAACAAGTTGATGGCCGGGTGACACGCCGCTCTGTATTTTTTAAAATGTTCATGAGCGGGCGCAAGGGGCGGGGGCAGATACTGTGACACGCCGCTCTATAGGGCGAGTGTTGTACATATAAATCTCTACGCTTGCCGTCTAACATTGCAGGGAGCGCACACTCACTCATCCGCCCCTTGCTGTACAGAGCGGCGTGTCACCCGGCCATCAACTTGTTTAATGCTGCCCTATAGAGCGGCGTGTCCCAGTCTCCGCCCCCGCCGCTTTCTTGTCGAGCTGGTTCCCCTAGCATCGGGAGTGAGCGCGTCTACAGCTGCCGAACAGCTGTTCACTCTCGGAAAATTCCGTCGCCTCGGATTGCGCCTGCGCAGTCGAGCTCGGAACCATATCGATAGGCGGAACCAGCTCGGCAGAACACAACAAGTGAGAACCTCAGCTGACTTCATTGGTATGCAAGCAGCTGTTGCTTTGCTGCATGTCACTATTAACCAGGTAAAGGATAACTTCACTTTTTTGTAAAATTTTCCCTTAAAGTCCCCCCACTCACACAGTGTACCCAACTACTTACAGTTGAGGTCCCCTTACAAAAAACTCACTCCCTGTGTTAATTTTCCCATTGTTGCATTGCCTTTTCAAAAATTAACCCCAACAATGTCCTGTACCTACTGCACCCATGTGCTGCTCTTCTCTGGGCCGGGCCATACTGATAGCTTCCCTGTCCAAAGTACAGCCCTAGCTATTGGAATTAATGGGGCAAGTGTCCGGCTTGTGCAATAGGCCAGGACTTTTTTTGTGTGTAAAGGCTGTGCGAAACTGGACAGTGCCCCATGGTGAAGACCATTGCAACCTAAATACTAGAGTTGCACCGATTTACAGTTTTTATTATCCGTGAATACAAGTACCAATACTTTCTGTCAAGTACTTGCTGATACCGAGTACCAAAACTTTACAGTGTGATCCGTGTCAATACAAAAAAAGGTGCAAATTGCACTGCAAAGAATCAAATGCGATTTGAACAGGAATGCTGTCTGAATCACATACGATTGTGCCTGTTTTATTTATCAACCATGCGAGTTGCTAAATGTTGTACCTTTTAATAAATGTAAACATATTGCTACACTTAGAGGCACCTCTCTTCTCTTTTATACTCCGTTGTGAAATTAGGCTGTTTGTATATCAAGACATCGCTCGTTTATCAAGTCAAAATTTATAAAACAATTTTGCTTTTCTTGCAAAACTCTCTCAGACCAAGTTATTCTCAATCCAAGATTTCATTGTATCTCATTTCGAGCAGCTGAATTTACAATAGCAATGCATACACTATGTCTAGTACAATGCTTATTATGGCTCATGCACGCTGCAGCTCAAAGAAGCGGCTCCTATAGGCTTATGAGCTCTTATTTTTTTTCTGCCTGGAAACCCCTCGATGTTCACTAATGTGTCCATACACACTATGGCTTTTTCAGGAGTTTACAGGCAAATGCTCTTACAGGCAGAACCCCTCCCCCCCCCCCCCCCCACCAAACTCACGTTTTTGGGAGATTTCGGGCAGAAAAGACGCCTAAATGTCCAATAAAGCACAAAAGGGCAAGAAAAAAAAAGCTCAAAGAAGCTCGAAAACACAAAAAAAAAATTATCTGAGGGGAGGGTTTGTGTGATAATTTTTGAAAAAGCTTCCGAAAAAGCTCAAAGAAGCTCAAATGCCTGTAAAAGCAGCCTTTTTTTTAGGCTGCAGTGTTCACAAGCTCAAAGTGTTTCTGTCATTGTTTTCCACATCTCCATGACAAGACAGTGTAAGGCTGCTTTCACACTGAGCAGCGTCTTTTTTGCAGCGCTTTTCGGCCGCTAGTGGGGTGCTTTTAACTGCGATTTGCTGGCGGTTCGGCTGCAATAGGCAAGGGCGCTTTAGGAGCAGTGTATACACCGCTCTTGCAGCACTACAAAGATGCGGCTAGCAGGACCTTTTTTACCGTCCTGCCAGCGCGCCGCTCCAGTGTGAAAACCCTCTGGCTTTCACATTTGGAGTGAAAGGTGAGGCTCTTTTAGTGTCGGTTCACACTTGTGCGAGTTGATACCGAATGCGATGCGTTAAACACAAACTAAATTCGTATGTCATCCAAAAAGTAATTGTTTTCAATGATGGTGGTTCACATCTATGCGTTGCGATTCCTCTCCGAATGCGATGCGATGAAAAAAAGGGTCTTGTGCGAGTTTAGAGTATTGCGTTGCGAATTTAGTCTCCATAGACATCAATGTAAATCGTTCTGGAATCGCATTTGATGATTCACATGTGCGAATTCCACCACACTATTCTCCACAAAAACATTAATCGCAGCTATGTCCCACTCCTGAAATTCGCATTAAAATAGCGGCAAAAACGCGGTAAATTTGCGGTAAATTCGCACCTCAGAATGGACTGAAAAAACTGAACAAATTCACAGTGCAGCAGTGTGAACCGGCACTTAAGGTGCTTTGCAGGCTGCCTCAGTGTGAAAGCAGCCTAAGGCAACCCATACATTTATCTTTTTTTCTTTTCTTTTCTTTTTTTTGTTAAACCAGTGGGTTGAACAACAACAAAAGAAAAGATCCAGTTCCTCCATCCACATGTGGATGGGGAAATCCTCCCTCTGTGCTATTGTGTTCTGATGGCGGGGAGCCCTCTCCGCTGTCATAATACAATAAGTGCTGCCGGGTTCAGCAGGACCTGACCAAATTTCAAACCATGAATGGGCTAGCTGATTGTACACAAGTCGGCCTATCGTCAACTTGTATACAAATCAGCCAGTGTTTTTTTTTTCTCGAACGATCAGTGCCACTGGCTATAGCCAGCAGAATACAACAGCACAGTAGGAATGATTCCCCCATCCACATTTTCTTGTTTAACCTGCTGGATGAACAAAAAACTATTAATCCTGTATAGCCTCCCCTAAGCCTAGTACACACTATTTTTTTATTTTTTTCCGTTTAACCCAGCAGGGTAGAACAAAAAAAAAGCTGACAGCTCAGGAAGAGCTGCTGCACTAACTATGCGATGTTAGTACAGCGATCTCCCCCGCACTTCTATTGTGTTCTGACAGGGGGACTGATCTGGAGCCGGCCGGGAGACCTTTTTCGGTCATGCCCCTTAAACAGAAGCCTACCCGGTTGCAGTACACACGGGCCGAATGTCGGAAGTTTTTTATTGAACCGGCTGATGCTGCCTGACATTTGGCCCGTGTGTACTAGGCTTTAGAAGATACCAGGTACCAAATGTATTGTCTGGATAGAGCCTTGGGGGGTTATGCTGGACATTAGAATTGCTGGCTGTATAGGACTGACTGTACAAGGTCACAGGTCCTTGGCACATAAAAGAACTGGATTATGTTGTGTTTGCTTAAGCACTTCTTCCTGCTGCATAATCTGACATTAATTAGTTTTACTCTGAGAACTCTGCCAGAGTCGTCTGCATACCAGAGGAGTGATGAGGAGGAAATTGGGATTTTGAGGCATTTACAGTGATTTTTCCACATTTTGTATTCATTTTCATGTGCTTTCATTTATCATAGTTAAACATGCAGAGCAAAATGTAGCTTAAAGTGTATGTAAAGCCAAAATGTTTTTCATGTTTTTTTTTTTTTAACTTTGCATAGCGCGTAAGGCAGCCTTTTTCAACTTTAACTTTTCCTTAAAGTGGTTCTAAGGGCAGAATGTTTTTTTTTTATCTTAATGCATTCTATGCATTAAGATAAAAAAAAACTTCTGTGTGCAGCAGTCCCACTCAGCCCCCTCTAGTACTTACCTGAGCCCCATCTCGATCCAGCGATGTTAAACAAGAGCCTCGGCTGTCCGGCACTCTCCCTCCTGATTGGCTGAGACACAGCAGTGGGCGCCTTTGGCAAAGTCAATGAGCCAATGGGGGGGGGGGGCTGGCCCACGACTTCATGTCTGAATGAGGACACAGAGCAGTGGCTCGGCTGCTGCTTGCCAGAGAAGGATCTGGGCTGCTCTGTGCAAAACCACTACACAGGGCAGGTAAGTATACCATGTTTGTGTTTTTTTTAAACAAACAAAACAAGACTTTAAAGGATAAATGCGCCCTAACACTAAAATCTCTACATCTACAGACAGCCACGATCTAACACTAACCTATCTAACCCTGTAAAGAAGAAATCAGTATACAAACCTTTTTTGAAGCCGATCTGACCCAATCCCACGCTGCGCTGTCTGCTGCGGTTTCGCTCTGTAGGCGGGTGCAGAGAACACGTCTGACAACGGAAGCCCCATATTAAGTCAATGGGTGACGTCACTCCCCATTCGTTTCACAGTCGTTGTCGGCCGTGTCCTCTGCAGAGCTTCCGCCATTGGAGACCAGAATGGATCGGCTTCAAAAAATGTATGTATACTGATTTCTTCTTTACAGGACTGGATAGTTTAGGCTTATGTCGTAGATGTCTGCAGATGTAGCAATTTTGGTGTTAAGGTGGACTTATCCTTTAATATCACTTTAAAATTGCCCAAATACTATGCAGATGGGTGGAACAAGCCTGCCTTTTAGTTACGCAAAGCCACAGCTTTTCATTGTGCACCTTTATAACCTTCTAGCATTTTTACAGCTGCTGTTAGGAGTGTCTGACTTTTTTTTAATTGCCTCTAAACGCCCCTTCATGTTAGCCTATATGTCCATGCACACATAAATTTTCAGAGGCGTTTGGAGGCATAATTATTTAGGAGCAGTAGAAAAAAAGATGCGTCCAGGAGCAGAGGCTGTTGAGCTGTACAAAAAATGCCAAAAAACGCAGCTTAATGCTGTAACAAGTGTTTAGCTGCGTTTTTACATCATAGGGTGTGCTTTTACTGAACAAATGCCAAAAAACGCCCATAAACGCTATTCAAAAATGCAGCCAACAGCATGTTTTTAACACTGCTTTTTCCTGGCAGCAGCGCTGTCCTTTTTTAAACGCCCTGTGTGCATGAGGCCTTAGACTTTAGAACCACTCTAAAACACACATGAATAAGATGGTTTATACCTGTTACATAGTCGGGTTGAAAATAGACACAAGTCCATCTAGTTCAACCAATAAAAATAAATGAATTAATAAAATCATGCATTCCCATATACCCAATCCCATACCCACAGTTGATCCAGAGGAAGGCAAAAAAAAACAGCAGAGCATGATCCAATTTGCTACAGCAGGGGAAAAAATTCCTTCATGATCCCCCGAGAGGCAATCAGATTTTCCCTGGATCATCTTTACCTATAAATGTCAGTACCCAGTTATATTATGTACATTTAAGAAAGAATCCAGGCCCTTCTTAAAGCAATCTACTGAGCTGGCCAGAACCACCTCTGCAGGGAGTCTGTTCCACATTTTCACAGCTCTTACTGTGAAGAAACCTTTCCGTATTTGGAGATTAAATCTCTTTTCCTCCAGACATAAAGAGTGCCCCCTTGTCCTTTGTGATGACCTTTAAAGTGAATAACTGAACACCAAGTTCACTATATGGACCCCTTATACATTTGTACATGTTGATCATATCCCCCCTTAATCTCCTCTTCTCAAGAGAGAATAAATTCAGTTCCTCAAATCTTTCCTCATAGCTGAGCTCCTCCATGCCTCTTATCAGTTTGGTTGCCCTTCTCTGCACTTTTTCCAGTTCCCCAATATCCTTTTTGAGAACTGGGGCCCAAACTGAACTGCATATTCCAGATGAGGTCTTACTAATGATTTGTACAGGGGGGCAAAATGGTATCTTTCTCTGGAGACCATACCTCTCTTATACAAGAAAGGACTTTGCTCGCTTTGGAAACCGCAGCTTGGCATTGCATGCCATTATTGAGCTTATGATCTACCAAAACCCCCAGATCCTTCTCCACTACGGATCCCCCCAGTTGTACTCCCCCTAGTATGTATGATGCATTCATATTCTTAGCCCCCAAGTGCATAACTTTACATTTATCAACATTAAACCTCATCTGCCACATAGTGGCCCAATTAGACAGGGCATCGAGGTCGGCTTGTAAATTGGCGACATCCTGTAAGGCCCCTTTCACACGTGCGGACAGTATGTCCTTATTTCATTCATCCGTTTTCGGATGAAATACAGACATGCATGCATCCCAATGGGATAGCGGTTGTCAGCGAATGAATATCCGCTGACACCCAATATCATCCGTGTCCGCAATGCTCCGATTCTGCAGACGGAGGAAAATCCTATTTTTCTATCCATCTGCAGAGCAGATCGGATCAACACGGACAGACGGTTCATCCGATCCCCCCATAGGGGAGAGTGGAGATCTGACAGGGCAGTCCCTGTACAGTGTGCGGGGACCGCCCTGTCATCCGCCGGCTCAGCGGGGATCAACGGAGCGATCCCCGCTGAGCAAGCAGATGTTCCCGGGGCGGATCATCACGGATCCGTCCCGTGTGAAAGGGCCCGAAGGACGTTATTCCACTGCATAGCTTGGTGTCATCTGCAAAGACAGAAAGGTTACTTTTGATCTCAGACCCAATATCATTTATAAAGATAATAAAAAGTAAGGGTCCCAACACAGAACCTTGGGGTACACCACTGATAACCTTAGACCATTCAGTGTAAGAATCATTAACCACGACTCTCTGAATTCTGTCTTTTAGCCAGTTTTCTATCCATTTACAAACTGATATTTCCAATCCTGTAGACTTTACCTTACACATGAGCCGTGTGTGGGGAACTGTATTAAACGCTTTCTAACAGAGAGCATGCAGAGGTATGTTTTATATATAGGTATAGATTCTATGCAGAATGAATAGCTGTCAGAATAGAAATGATAAACAGAAAACCGCTTGTCTTGTTATAGGGAGGGTCTCCATTAGCTTCCCATTGATAACAAAGCTTTAGATTTTATGCTCTGTTTTCTTAGAATTTTCTGTTATTTGTGAGTGATTCTCATACAAAGAAACTGATGGAATAAGTTGCACCAGACTGAATAAAGGACCTAAAAGGTTTACTTTGACGCTTGAATTGTCTTTAACACAAGCTTATCCACACTTCTAAATTAACTTGCACAATGGACTTTGGTTGAAGAGAAAATTCTTTATTTATCTTTATTCTCCCATATCACGTAGGCTTATAGCATGGTATTTTCAAAGGATTGTATTACCAGTCCTTACTTTAAGGCCCCGTTCACACTGGGGCGGGGGCGGCGTCGGCGGTAAAGCTTTACCGACAATTTTGTGGCGCTGTTCAGCCGCTAGCAGTGTGATTTTTTCCCCCCGCTTAGTGGCCGAGAAAGGGTTAAGAACCACCGCAAAGCGGTATAGCCGCAGTGCCCCATTGATTTCAATGGGCAGGAGCGGTATACACACCGCTCCTTCACCGCTCCAAAGATGCTGCTAGCAGGACTTTTTTTACCGCTAGCGCACCGCTCCAGTGCACAGCAGCGGCTGTTTCAGGTCGGTTTGCAGGCGCTGTTGTTAGGGCAATAGCGCCTGCAAAACGACCCAGTGTTAAACGGGTCTAAGTGTGTTCTTATAGTGGGACTCTCTGCTGTCGGAATAAACTGATCAGTGGCTGCAGATCAACAAAAGTTTTCCAGGTTTCTCATTCTACAGAAGTCAATATATCGATCGACTTCTGTTGAACAGGCATGCCCACACATGGATCAAAATACCTGCTGAACTGGTTGAATCTCGATTCATCTATGGCCAGCTTTATACTAGGTTTACACTTGTGCGTTGCGGGAACCAGCGCGATTCCTGTGCTTGTTCCCGCATTGCACCGGCAGTTCACACTGACATCTGCGAACCACTGCGGGTGTCAATGTATATTTTTAATGGGTGCAAACACCCATGCGATCCGATTCCAGTGCGGACCAAAAAAAGGGGTCCTGCACAATTTTGGTGGGAATGCAATGTGAATTTACCATACAGTTCGTATGGCTGAATTTGCATCTCATGTGATCTGCACAGCAATGCGGTGCGACTCACATGCAATGTCTGTGATCCCACAAGTGTGAGGCCAGCCTCATGCCTCGTACACTCGACCGGTTTTCCTGGCAGGAAAACTGCCATGACAGCTTTTCGGCAGGAAAAACGTCCGTGTGTATGCTCCATGGCATTTTTCCTGGCAGGAAAACTGCGGGAAAAATAATGTGAACTTGTTCTCTATTTTCCTTGTCAGGAAAAATACCGGCCGAGAAAACCGGTCGTCTGTATGGTTTCCTGAGGGGAAAAATACCACGCATGGTCGTAAACAATTTGACCCATGCGCGGAAGCATAGAACGTCATTTTGTCCGCTCGTTGGAGTCTTTGACGTCACAGCGTTCTTGAAATTCAAAAGTTCCGCGGTATTTGGCCTGAACGTGTGTATGCAAGGCAGGCCTGACAGGAATCCCGGCTGGAAAAATTTCAGTTTTTTCCCTGCTGGGAAAAATAGTCGTGTGTACGAGGCATTAGTGTTGGACACTGGACAACTGCAGGAAACCTCCTGCTTGGTTGTGTCTTACCAGATGAAACCTTCAGCTTAGGTACTGCTGCTGGAATAAACATGCCTTGGTATTATAATAACTGGTCATGCTTTAGTCTGGGTTTTCACAGTCATTTTCAGTTTAAAATGGTTTATTTCTTATCACTGGGGAGAATGTTTCTCTTTTCTGGAGAAAGATATGTTCTTTGGGAACGTTTGCTTATTCATCCTGTGGCCGGTTTGATTACAGATGCCGAGCACTAGATAAACCCTTCTAATACCTACAGGCTGCCTGCAGTGACATTTGTTATTCTGTCTAGCCATTCTGTTACAACAAAAAATATGTTGTTGGTAAAAAAAACAACATAAAGTTTTATCATAATTAAAGCTAAAGTATAATCTGCTTATATTTTATAGATGGAGTGAAGGTAAGGCTGGTGTTTAAATTTTAAGGCGATTATAGATAGTGCGATTTTTTTTATTTTATTTTTCCTGCAACCATGAGTTGCAGTGGCTGAGATTCAAACCGTCTATGGTCGGCTTTAGGTTCTGTGCAGGAAAATCCCACCCTGAAGTACTCTCATCACAGTTTACATCCATATTGACCAGTGTAAGTAAAGTTCATTACACATAGCAGCGAATCAGAATCTGTCTTGTCTGGTCTGAGGGCAGCAAATAAATACTGATTGGTTGCTATAAATTACTGCTTTTAGCACTTTGACCCTTGCTCAGTTTATTGAGCTCCCTTGGTTTAACATATGACCATGACTGAAATTAACAGGACTATGTGGCCCTATTTAAAATGTAGACCTTGTGATCAGTCTTCCTTCTTAATGATCAGCCAAGCGGGTATGAAAATATCTCCGATTATGGCACTAAGATCTCTGCGCTCGAAGAAACCTTGTCAACAATTTAAAGAATTTCATGTTGTTATACCGCAAAAAGGGGAAGCTTTGCTTGTCTAAACCCCCCCCCCCCCCTCCGCTGCCACATTTAGCACCCTTTGGTGGGGGGAAGGAGTGGGTACCTGGTTTTGACAGGTACCCGCTCAAACTTTTGGCTCAGTTCGGCCCCTCCTCCTTCCCCTGCAGCCCTCTGGGACACATCACAGACCCCAGATAACTGCGGCCCATACACAAAACTTTGCAAATGCACAGTAGGAAGCCTGCTGTGTACCACATGGCTTCACTGCCGGTTTCCCTTAGTCAAGATGGCGGGACCAGCACCCGATAGCTGATTGAAGAATCACCTTCGGTGAGGACACCGCTAGATGCCTGGACAGGTAAGTGCCCTAATTAAAGTCAGCAGCTACAGTATTTTTTTTAGCGCATGACTCTAAATCTTTTGGGGGGAGCCTGAAGCTATTACTATTAGCATTTTTCTTTCTATAAGGCATCCTCCCTCCTTGCAGGTCATAGCCCTCGCCTCCTTCCTTAAAGTAGAACTTTAGGCAAAACCTTTTTTTTATTTTGGATAGCGTAAGGGAGGGTTATAACCCCTGTCGGAAAAAAAACTGTCATCTGTGTTCCATTGTGGAGATTTCCCTTCACTTCCTGTCCCATAGCAAAACAGGAAGTGCGAGGAAATCCCTGCCATCAAAAGGAAATCCTTGTGGACCTCCAGGTCACCAGAACTAGTGTCCCTATTGGAGAATTTTTCCACTATTACTTTTCTGGGGACAACCCAAAATTTGTGATTTTCCTTAATGTTCAATGATAATGGTAAACAGGACAAATAGGGTGAATCTCCCTAACGGGGGCACGGACAGCAATGAAAACGGTTCTAATTTCTCTCCACTCTATCCAAAACTAAAAAAAAAAGTTTAGCCTTTAGTTATACTTTCATCTCCCTACACAGCTGTTTATGTAGTTCCCAGGGTCAAGGGAATACTGTAGTGTGTCAATTGAGTGACACCTCTGTGTCTGATACTGACATGACATCCAAGATGACGGCGCTAGGTGGCAGTCTCGGGGCTTTTTGATGTCTACACAAAGGGAGCTTTTACAGGTAAAAAATATGCCTAATATACATTAAACACACATAGTCTCATTTGATCATTGTTGAAATGTGTGGTCTGGTGACGGGGTCTATTTACGTATACACACCCCACTGCAGATGAGCATACCCGTTAACTCTGTGGCTGCTTATGTCCCAAAAGTTATGGCAATAAAAGGGCTAAAACAAGCTCATGGCAACCTTGAGCTTGTTTTAGTTTTGTTCAGCAGGCTTTTGTCTTTTTGGTAAAAGTCATCTGAGTGGCTTCAGAGCTGTCAGAACCTGGTAGCCCTGGCCAATAAAGTAGGGAGTTCAAATACTGTTTGAGCTTGAATGTCCTCACTGGCATGTAGAGGAGGCATTATCTGTCTTAACAGACTTGTGATGCCTACATAAGGAGAACCTGTCACTTCATATATGCTGTCACATAGGCAAGTTGTCAGCTCAATTGTAAAAGTCAAGTGAGAAAAATAAATAAAAGCCTTATGGGTGTCCCCGCATGTGGGGGAGTGATAGGAATTATTTCTATGACCACCATGGTTAACTCCAAAATGATATCCTATAAAGTTGGTTAAATCGATGCCCAATACCCAATTTTGGGTATTGTATTTTTTCATCGTTTTGTTGCTTGACGTGTTTGGTATTTATTTACTGCACACAATCTCATCTTTTAAATGTTAAAAAGTGGGATTTTTTTTTTTTTTTTTTGCAAAAGTGTATTTTTTTCTGAAACTAAAGCTTAAACAGTTGTGCAATATTTTTCAAGATAAAAAATTTCAGCTAAGAAACTTCCGTCTGCTTTCACAAGATATACAACATTTCAGGGTATTAAGCAATCTGCAAACCTAAAATGTGCATTTTTGAGAAAGGAAAAGGTACCCCTAGGGGCTTTGAGTTGCAGCAATGAGTATAGATGAAATCAATAGAATGTAAAAGAGTATATCATTTATTCAAAAAAAGACACAAGGTATAAAATCAAAAAGAAAACCATCTAATAAAAATCAAAACATGGACTCCAGGGTGTCAATTAAACACACATAAGTACAATTGATATGAATTCATAAAACAGTATCATGGTTGCCTTGGCTCTTTCATAGAGCCTATGCCTGCATACCCTTTTCCCCTGAAGAGACCCATACCACCATAAGGGTCGAAACGCGTCAGTTTTGCGCCAAGGCAACCATGATACTGTTGTATGAATTCATATCAATTGTACTTATGTGTGTTTAATTGACACCCCGGAGTCCATGTTTTGATTTTTATTAGATGGTTTTCTTTTTGATTTTATACCTTGTGTCTTTTTTTGAATATATTTTATACTCTTTTACATTCTATTGATTTCATCTATACTCATTGCTGCAACTCAAAGCCCCTAGGGGTACCTTTTCCTTTCTCATTAATCTATTCAGGGGTGTGCAGCACTCTAATCCACAGTTGGTATCGCTTTCCCTTTGCAAAATGTGCATTTTTACCATGTATCTGAAAAAAATGAGCTCTTGGCACACTTTTTGTACACAGGAGCATAAATGCAGTTTCAGATTCAGCAGTGTGGACTGGCCCTGGCCTCCAAATTCACGGGATGTACTAGCAAGTTTCTATTCCTGTCTTTTTATGTGAATGAATTTCCTGGCTTTCCTCATGATACAAACACTTTATTGTGAGTTAATGGGATTTTAAAGGCAGAAGGTTTTTGATCTTGCTGTGTGCAGCAGCTCACCTAAAACTTACCTGAGCCCCATCTCTATCCAGGAATGTCCATGAGTCCCTCGGCCGTCCGGGACTCTCCTTGGTTGGCTGAGACACAGCAGCGGTGCCTTTGGCTCCCGCTGCTGTCAATCAAAGTCAGTTAGCCAATCAGAAGAGCAAGGGTGGGGCCAAACCGCAGCTCCGTGTCTCAATGGACACACAGAGCTGTGGCTCGGCTCGGGTGCCCCATAGCAAGCTGCTTGCTGTGGGGGCACTCGGCAGGATTGAAGGGCCAGGTGCAGTGAAGAGGGACCCGAGAAGAGGGAGTATCCAGGCTGCCCTGTGCAAATCCACTGCACAGAGCAGGTAAGTATAACATGTTTATTTTTATTTTTTTTAAAACAAGAAAACTAGACTTTTCAATCACTTTAAATCTTACCGGTCCCACTGCTCATGCTTCTGATCTTGGCTCTCTTGTTATGCTGGCGTCTTTAGTATTCAACACTTTGGGACTGTTGGGTACCTTTTGTCCCCCATGTCCTGCAGTGATATAGCAAGTGGTGGATGGAACCACAGCGGGGGAAATAGGCATCTGACAATCACAGACATGGGTTAAATGCTGAAGATCCTTAAGGCAGTAGCTCTGCAAGTGAAATAAGATTGAAGGCACAGGTGGTAGAACAGGTAATACTTCTCTTCTTTCGCAAGGTGATTTTTTTATTTTTCTGGGTCACATTGTGGCTTTAATAATTCTATTTACTTTTTATGCCATGCATTCCATCTGTTACTCTTAAGGATTGTTTATGCGCTATTGTAATAAAATTTGCCTTTTTTTTTTGTAGGGGGAGAAGAATAATGGCTTCGATGTGCTATATCACAACATGAAACATGGCCAGATATCAACAAAGGAGCTCTCAGAATTTATACGGGAAAGGTGCGGTCTTCTCTTCTTTTTTGTGCATTGTAACGTGTATATTTTTGTGTGACTTGTGAAGTGTGTGTTAAATTGTGTTTATACTGTTTGTGCTGTGCCAGCTGCCTTTAAAGCATCCAAGGCAGCCTTGTAATGACTGTTTGTGTTATAGCAGTCTGCAGCTGCCTTCTTTACCAGTCCTGTCATCTCCCACCTCTGAATGACTGTAATATGCAGAACACCTGCCTTTCAGTTGATGACTGATGCATCCATGATGGTGGATTACTGGCCAGGTATGATCAGGTGTTCCTGAATAGGAAGCTGTAGCAGAAGGAGAGAATCCCTGGTGCCGCACATCCACGAGGTTGTGTGATAATGAGAGAGACCACCTCAGCCTGGGCTCCCACCAGGTGACGCCCCTAACACATTTCGCTCAGCACCCCGGACACAAACCTGAGCTTACTATGCTATACAAATGCTAACTTCCCTTGGCTACATAGCAGTTTCTGGATTGATTATCCTCACTGTGTACTTTGGGGACCACACCAGAACCCCACAGTGTGGAGTCAGCTTGTAGTGTTTGCTTCTGGCACTGGATCCTGCGTTTGACATTCACCTTGGCACTTAGTGCAACATCTGTAGTTAGCCGCAAGGTTCTATAAAGGTCCAGAGCCTTGGTCCATTTCTATGGTTCCCAGCAAGGGTGACCTCTGGCGTGTTCGCAAACCCAACGTGCAGAGCCCGCCAGGAATTCGGCGCTGCACTAATCACAGGCAGTAAGACATTTACCGATCTCTGCAGCTACGCATCGGGACAATGTCTCACTGCCTGTGATTAGCGCAGCACAGTGCCGACTTCCTGGCGGGCTCTGCATGTGGGGTTTGCGAATACGCTAGAGCTCATCCTTCGTTCCTAGACCCTGGAGGGTATGTATGCTCAATGTGACTGGTGAAGCCTGGACCTTTTAATAGATCCAGTGTCGTGGTTAAGGTGAGACAGGGTTTCCCTGTGTATTTACATCCATTTCTGGCTTTTACTATCTGCAATGCGTAAAACATTATATGTGGTTCTTTAGGCAGGATTTAAATAATATTTACTTTATTATGTTAACCCCTGACATTTAGTCTCTGACGGTTCTTGGTGCAAGCAATTTAATTTGGCAGTTATTCCCCTCCTCCCCGGAATTAGTCTCAGGAAGAAGTAGTAATTGTGTCATGCCTCCCAGATTTATTCCTGTCCATCTTTTCCACTGAGAATGCATGCCGCACAATACTGCACTCCTGCTGCCATCTTCTACTCAGACACAGCTGCAGGAACCAAGTCAGCACCTGGGCTGTAGTGGCTACAATATCCAGACATGCACAACTCCATCCATTTTTTATTGACGGACCATAGGTGCAAGTCAGCCAGGGTAAAAAGGGTCAAATAACATGTTCTGTAGACCACCTACAGGAAACTACAGCTCAGGGCTATAGCTATTATCTGATTGCAGCTATCTCCCAGGCACACAGCATGTGTCTGACATATTTTGAATTTCTTAGAAAACTCTTGGCACTTCTAAAACCTTAGGTTTCCAGAGGCCAGAAATGCTACATGTTCTCTCTTCCTTTTGATTGTAGTCAGGATTTGGAAGTGGAACCTCCTTTCCTGGCAGAGATTATGGATCAAAGTATTGAGGACCCTGATTTTGTAGTAGAGTCTGGAAAGGATTTTCCCTCCCTTGCATTGAATGAAGTACAAGCTATGGCTTCAAGCTAAATGCTCTCTACTGTGGACACACTAATTGATGTGGTGCGCTCTAGTCTTTCCCTACAGCACCAGATTTTTCAAAGCCTAAACAAGCCCCTTTGGGCTAAAAAAAAACTGGCTAAATACAGAAAAACTTTTCCAATGCATGCACAGATTGATTGATTGATGAGGACTAGCCTTTCCTGGTCACTCCTCCTAAGCTTTTTGCTGAGATTTATACCACGGAAAAGCTTTTAAAAAAAGAAATTGGCTGTTTCCTGGTGAATTCTGTTGTTTATATTCTCAATAAACACCTTACAGTTTCTATAGACTAGAGGATGTTCCCTCTTTTAAGGAATTCTGTTGATCGGCATCTGGAAGCCCTCGTAAAGGCCTTCTTTGCCCTTGCAGGTCCTGTCCTGCAGCCAGGTATAGCTGCTGTTTCCATTTGCCAGATTATTGCTAACTGGAAAG
Organism: Rana muscosa; assembly: GCA_029206835.1. NCBI lineage: Eukaryota > Metazoa > Chordata > Amphibia > Anura > Ranidae > Rana > Rana muscosa. The sequence continues at coordinate 1,093,340,388 of CM055116.1, forward strand.
GACAAATGAATGGAGAACATGAGGATCATGCTCCATTAGAACAATTACAGCTGATGCTATCAGCGTTGTTGTTTTATGTTGACACTCTCAAAAGACTTGACTAATCACATTATTAAATGTCCCTTATCTCTGTGAATAGACAAAGGATTTTGTGGCCAAAAAACTTTGTCTGCTGAACCTGCTTGTAAAAAGGGCCTTCTAGGCATTCCTTTTTGATGGTAATTGCCTGTTTGGAGAATCCCTTGATAAATTCATCAAGGAAGTCACTGAGGGAAAGGTGTTGAAGAAGCCTAAGGCCCCTTTCACACGGGCGGCTGTTCTGCCGCAGTTAAAAGCATGTTTCTTTCTTTTGAAATTCAAGACCCCCAGGCACAGCGATCAGCTGCATTTGTACACTGCTTTTAGCTGCATTTACATGCGGCTGCGTTTAGCTGCGGTTGGCTATTATTGTCATCCCCATAGCAACCATTTTTATTTTGATGTGCTTCCTGTTGTTTTTTTCTTTTGTTTACGCTGCTATCCGCAGCTGACACAGTGCACTGCGATTACCTGCAGTTATGTGCAGATAGCTGCGCTACATCGCACCTGGACGCATTCAATTCTATTTTTTCTATTCGCACCGAACCGCATGTAACGAAATCGCAGCTAAACGCTGTGTGTGAATGGGGCCATAGGAAAGCATTGTGTGCTTTTAGCTGCGGTAGAAAACTAGAAAATCCGCAGCTAAAAGCACCATTCTATCCGTCCGTGTGAAAGGGGCCTTAAGCTGGCCATAGATGGATTGAAATCCACCCGATTCAGCAGGAACTGGAGGAATTTCAATCCAGCTATGGCCGTTTCCATTCGCGAGAAGTCGATTTTAGTAATCGACTTGTCACGAACAGGCTTGTTGGAAATTTTTGTTATGCTGCAGCGCTGATCAATGTATTCTGACAGCGCAGGATTCTCCGATGTCAGAATACAATAGCACAGCAGGGAGGATTCCTCCATCCGCCAGGCTTGTGTGCCCACCTTTATATTCTTACCCCTACAGCTACTACCCTACTTTTCAACAAAATAGTTCTTTTCACTTTTCCCCAGGTATCGATCTTCAAACCAAGGCTTAAAGGATAAGTTCACCTTTTTGGGCAGAATTTCACTTTTCATTAAAAATAGAAGTGTTTTCCAATGCCATTCCTGACCCAGCCCTTCCAATGTGCTTTTCTCTCACTTACCTCATTCACATGATATTTAGAATCTTGTCAATCTTGTATCTTTGAATGGATTTTCAGATTCCATCACTTCCTGTAGTTAATATCAGCATTTACTTCCTGTTAGGTCATCTCCCAGAAACCTTTACTTCCTTGTTGCATCACAGAAGAGGACGTGATAGGGTGTGTTCACCACTCTGGCCCACACCTCCCTCATTACAATACCACCTTCCACCCACTTCCTATACAATCTCCTTTAGATCTCCCATCAGCTATGTAGTACAAGGGCCTGTCTGATTTGCTACGAATCAAATGGATTGTTCAAGTGTGTCTTTCTATTCCATAGTTCTGGTAAATCTAAAGGAAATTGTTCAGAGGTTGTACAATCAGATTGCATAGTATATGGCATCTTTATACAAGTACATAGGCGGGAGTGGACGAAGACACTCAGTCATGAGGCCTCATCCACATCTCCACCTAACAAAAACGCACATTCCTGCATGCGTTTGTTTAATGTGTTTTCACTCGTCATGCATAGGGCAGTGTGACATAAAATATTGCAACAACCACCATTTTATTCTCTAGGGTCTCTGCTAGAGGTAGTGATCCGAACAGGTCACCCTGTTTCAGATCGGATCACCACGCGATCCGCGGAGCGCTCCGGAGCCTCGGCAGTAGGAAAGGAAGGAGGAGGGGCCGATAATTTCATAGATCACCGCAATCGTTGTGTGGCAATCTTGCCCAGAAGTGGGAGCGGGTACCTGATTTTTACAGGTATTTCCCCCCCCCCCCCCCCCGAAAGGTGCCAAATGTGACAGCAGAGGGGGGAGGAAGCAAACAAGTGGCGCTTCCCCTTTTGGGTGGAGCTCTGCTATAAAGTGATCGTAAAGTAAATAAATAAAAAATAACAAACTTGTTATACTTGCTTGCTCTGTACAATAATTTTGCGCAAGGCAACCCCTGATCCCCTGGCTCCTCCTCTTCTCTGTGTGGCTCCATAGAAAGCTGCTTCTTATGGTGGCACATGCGCGGGCTCGATCCTGAGCCAGGCTCTGTGTGTTCATTGACATACAAAATGTGGCTTGACCTCGCTCCCTCCTCACTGGATTTGATTGACAGCATCAGGGGCCAGTGGGAGAGAGAGCAAACCGCTGCTGCTCTCCGGCACAGTGCGGGATCAAGGTCAGGTTCAGCTAAGTATTTGGGGGGCTGAGGGGGAGCTGACATTAGAAGGTTTCTTACCAAATCAGAAAATGCATTAAGGTAATAAAACCTTCAGCCTTTACAACTACTTTAATTTGGTTCATAAAGTTATTTTAAAGGAGAACGAGAGTTTTTAATTTTTATTTTTTGAGACGTGAGATGTATATGTGAACAGCACAGCGTAAGGTCTAATTATCAAACGTGTTTAGTCCTGAAGTAGGCATTTGTATGTATGTGTCTGTATAAGAATGTTCTGTATTTTGTGCTGACATTGCTCATTACCGCTTCCTGGCCTTACTACCTAGCAAATCACTAACATGAAAATTGCATGTAGCCAGTGAAGTCTGAAATGTCCTAACTCCTATTATCTGTGTACATCCTATATATCTTTCATGGCTTTTGTTATCCAGCATTCCGGAAGATTTGTGAACCACTTTAAACTTTTATTGCTTGCTGGCATTCTCAGCCACTTATTCAGAAGTAATGACTAATCGTTATATTGCAAGTAAACACGAGATCATAAGCAGCCAGAATAAGCAACAGAAAGATAATTTTATGTATTAAGTAATTGTGATTTCATTTATGTTAATATTATCATGAGTCCCATGAATCGGTGGAGCAGTGTAGTGTCAGCCTCATGTCATTGCTATTTGTCACTGGAAACAGTCATGTCTTTGTGATTCCAGCTGTGTCCTATTTATTCCTGAATTATTGCATCCAAAGTGTTGCCAAAAAACACTGACTTTGGCAGTTGTTACCAGCTGTAAAAGTTAACCCTTATTGATGCCATACCTATTGTTTGCTTTCGAACATAGGACCTTTGTTTGAAGCCCCCCTTTGTATTATGTTCAAATTTCTAGATTTGTTTTGTATGTGCGAGTCCTGAGTGTCCTATGCACATCAGTGTTGGGGGGGTTTAATTGAAAAACGAAAGAGTTTGGAGATGGGGGCGCTACCAATGTTTTAATGATTAAATTGAACTGCAGGCAGGCTTTAAAGATGACCTAAATGCTGTGCCCAAAAAAAAGCAGGAGTCCTTATCAA